>CM051234.1:354292381-355582381 GCA_027917425.1 Gastrophryne carolinensis | reverse complement strand
AACTGCACAATGTCTGCGAACCACAATCTTCTTGGCCAACAGGGGGCCACCAGGATGGTTGGCACGCCTTCCTGGGATATCTTGCGCAGCACCCTGCCCAGCAGAGGAAACAGAGGGAACACATAAAGGAGCTGAAAGCTCTGCCAAGACATTGCTAGTGCATCCATGGCCAAGGCCAGAGGGTCCTGGGACAGAGAGACAAAGGCTGGAAGCTTGTGACTGTGGCGGGACACAAACAGATCCACATCCGGCTGACCCCAACGGTGGCACAGGGAGCGAAACACCCTGCTGCTGAGGGACCATTCCCCCAGGCGAGAAGTCCCCCTGCTGAGGGAGTCTGCCTCCAGATTCTCCACTTCCGGGATGTACACTGCCGAGATGCAGGGAACATACTCCTCCGCCCAGGACAGTATCAGAGACACTTCCTTGAGGGCCCTCTTGCTCCGGGTCCCTCCCTGATGATTGATGTAGGCAACCGCCGTCTGGTTGTCCGAGCGGACCTAAACAGCCCGACCCCGAATGTGTGGAGTCAGTTGGACGAGAGCCAACCGTATCGCCCTCAGTTCCAGAATGTTGATATGGGTGTGGGCCTCCTGAGGGCCCCACTGACCCTGGAATTTCAGGGATTTCCAGAAACCCCCCCAACCTGTCAGACTGGCATCTGTGGTGACTGTCTCCCAGCACGGAGCCAGAAAGCATCTGCCCACCAACAGGTTCCTTGAGTCCAGCCACCACGAGAGAGACCGCTTGACCAGAGGGGACAGAACAAACACCTGATCCAGGGACACCGGGTCCCGATCCCAAACTGACAAGAGGTGAAGTTGAAGAGGCCTCATGTGAAACTGAGCGTATGGAACAGCCTCGAAGCAAGACACCATCAGGCCCACCAGCTGCATCCCCTGCCGGATGGAAGGATGAGGGCAAGACAGAAGAAGCTTGGCTTGAGCTTGCAGACTGTCCACCTTCTGCTGAGGGAGAAGGATCTGAGATGTATCCAGAGTCATGCCCAGAAAGGACTTGACCATTGACGGTGACAGGGAAGACTTGATCACCCAGCCGAAGGACTCCAGTGTGAACACCACCATCTGGGTATCCAGCTCGGCATGCTGGAAGGACCGAGACGTGATGAGAATGTCGTCCATGTAAGGAAGGATGCGAATGCCCTGAGATCTCAGAAGACCCATAATGCCCACCAGCACCTCGGTGAATACTCTGGGGCCGAGGTGAGACCGAAGGGCAAGGCTACAAATTGGTAGTGCTGATCCTCCAGAGCGAACCTGAGGAATCTCTGATGACCTGGAAAGATTGGTATATGAAGGTAAGCATCCTTGATGTCTACAGAGGTCATGAAGTCCTCCAGGCGTAGTGAATTTACAGCTGAACGCAGAGTCTCCATGCGAAAGCGTTTGAATCTGACAAATTTGTTGAGGCACTTTAAATCCAGGATGGGTCTGATGGACCTGTCTTTCTTGGGAACAGTGAAAAGATTAGACTAGTAGCCTCTGCCCCTTTCCTGTAAAGGCACTTGGCATATGACCCCTAACTCCAGAAGGTTTTGGATAGCAAGGTGCAGACCCTGGGCTAAAAGGGGGTTTTGAGCCATCCGGGATTTGATTAATCTTGAGGGCGGCCAGGCTGCAAACTCTTGTAACCGGAGGACACTACCTCCCGAATCCACCGGTCTGAGACGTGAAGTCTCCAGATGTGAGACTTCACGTTGAGGTAACCTACCACCCTTAGCAAACAAATCCAAGCGTTCCCCAAAGATACGCAGGCCCTTGAAGGGGAAACCAGTGAGAGCCTTCTTAGCAGCATTGTCAGCCACCAACTGACGTAGCCAGACAGAGCGGCGTATAGCCACCAACAGGGCAGAAGTCCTACCACACATTCTAATGGCATCATCCATGGCAGAGAGGATATATGCAATAAATTCCTCACAAAGTAGGAGAGATCTATACTCCTCTCTACCCGCATCCTCAGATGCCCCATCCAAAATACACTTAAGCACCCCTTTAATGGCAATAGCCATAATAGCAGAGGCACAAACCAGGCGCAGTGCCGTCCCCACACAGGCAAAGGCATGACAGGCCAGTTGGTCCAAATGCCGGTCCTCAGCATCTCCCAGGGTAGTAGTGTCAGGAGAATGCATGACAGAAGTATTGGACAACCCTAGAACGGGCGCATCCACCTCAGGAGGACATGACCAACGCTTAACAACATCAGCAGGAAAGGGATACCTCTTGTCCCAACTCTTAGGTACCCCGGGCAGCTTGCTAGGCAGTTCCCATTCCTTGAGCACTAGATTATTAAAGTGAGACTGCTCAGGAAACTCCCAGGGTGGCTTAACCGTATGAAAAAGCTCACCCTGCTGCTGCGGAGCCACTGCCGGGGGAGAAATACAAAGCACTTCAAATATGTGACTGAGCAATCTGTCAGTGTCATCAGGGGACCACGGGTCTTCCCCAAAGGGAGTCCCAGTACCACCGTGTATCTTTGGTTGTTCCATCAGAAAAATTCCCCCTCCTCAAGGGGGTAGGGACCTGAGAGTGAGTAAGGGCCCTCATCTTCCTCAGGGAAGAGGGAAACCGCGGGCGATAAATGCCGCTTCTTAGCAGAAGCCTTACGCGGGGCAGACCCAGCAAGATGTTTCTCAATGCTGGCCACCCGTGCAGCTTAATCAGGTTGAAACTCCCCACTAGTATGCCCCACAGTGGGGGTCAGATGTAAGCGAGGGGGGGTAGGTGAGGCCAGAGGGGGGGGCACCACCAGACCCAGTAACAGACAGCCCAGACTGCAGCGCAAGTACCTGCTGGGCGCACGGTACACACACCCTGACATCATCACTAATAGGGGATACCCCACACACAACCCATAGCCGGGCTTGTCCTGAAGGAACCCCAGGCCCATTATCCCCAGAAGCCTCCATATGGTGATTTGAATGGCACAATAGGCCCGTAAGGGTTAACGCTAAAGAGCTACCCGGGATGCCCCAAGAACCGCTAGGGAAGTGGGAATTAGTGAGGGAAAATGGCCGGGAGAAACCACAGTGCTGAAGTATTCACCCGCCTGGAAGACATAATCAACATTCCCATGAGAATAAGGCAGTTAGAAAAAACTTTTAGAAAAAAATCACCCCCTCGGGGTTACTCACGGACCGCAGAGAGCCAAGCAGCACGCAGCAAGGAGACAAAATGGCGTCCGCAGACCTCGAGGGGCAGGCCGTGGAGTTATGAGGTAAATGTATCATTCACAGGGCCCCCCCCAAAGAGTGTGAAACGCACCCACGTGATCCGGCCGGCCAATAGCGGCCCAGCAGCTCTAAGGTGAATGGGGCTGCCAAGCGCGGAGCGCAGTACAAAGCGCGGCGGCGGCGTATTATTAAGTTACAAGCACTAAAACATGTCAGAGTGAAATACAGTGTTGAATCACTAGACAACCCCCCCCCCCCCCCCCCCCGGGAGAGTGAGGGAGGATAACAGCAGAATTCCCAGGGACAATGGCGCCCAGAGGACTAATGTGAGAAGTGAGGGTGGAGAGGGGAATGAATAGGGTTTAACTGCACAGAATAACCTGGCCAAACCCATGAGGCAGTGGGGGCATCCCAAAAAGGCTCGACATTAGCCTAAACCGCCTACCCTGTTAGAGCAGGAATATTCTGGAACAGGACGTGCTGTATACTTAGAATTTACGGGGGGCTATTTAAGAAACGCTAGGGCCAGGTAGTGCCACGTAGTGGCAGGTAGCGTCAGGTGTACGCTGGGCGCTGTATGTGAAACCACATTTAAGAAAGTCAATCTGGTGAGCGCCTCTAAAAGAGTCACATGTATCACTAGCAATGGCTCAGTGTATAGCGCTGGCGCTCTATGTTCAGCAGTGCCATGTAGCACCTGTTGCTCAGTAGCGCTCTCCCATACGTTTCAATAGTGTTTTATTTGGTTGTGTATAAACAGCATTGAAATTTGAAATTTTTGGCTCTCCTGCCCAGCAAACAAACATTTTTATTATTGCAGATCTGCAATTGCAGTGTCATTGTCACAGTGTTAAAACAATGTCATTCCATGTGTTTTCTCTCTGGTACTGGTGTATATGTGTTGAGAAACAGACTGTGATCACACAGCGCCTGGCGCTCGACACTAGAGCACTCAGTCTTAGAGTGCCGACACTGGCTGTGTTTTTTTTTTCAAATATGGTCTTGAGCGTTGAGTGCTGGACGCACTTAACTGGCACTACCTATCATTCGCTGCTGGAACGTTGTCTTGTTGTTAGATGTGGTGTAGTCTTGGGCGCTTTGACCTCGGGACACCACCTGGCATTCTCAACTGGCTCTGCAGTGAATCAGAGAGAGCGCTTCTACAGCGCCCACCACACATCACAATCATCAATGCTGGACAGGATACTACAGCGTCACTTGTCCAGCCGATTCGCTAGGTCACAGTGCCCAACAACCGACTGCAGTGTCTACTCGCTGTAAGCGCTGCTACATAGACGATCACATGGCAATACATGGCTCTAGTCTTAAATTAGCCTCTAAATCTTATCAATGGAGGGCTCAGACTCATCAGCACACAACTATAATAGAACCTTTGAGTAGAGTATGTCATTATTTTAGAAATGTATTTCATTTTTCCACGTTCTTCATGCTGGATTGAGTATGGCCTTTAAACCAAATATTTGTTGAATGTTGAAACATGTACTGTAACCAAAGCATGGCGAAATACTGACCAGCTGCAACTTTCCCTTATTAGAAATGCTGGTCTTGCATCTTATCAGTTCCTACATACAAAACAATCAATTGAAGCCCATATTCCCACATATGATACAGCCACACGGTGTTCCATTCCAGAGCCCTGACATTCCTAGGCAATAAATAACCTTGCTGATCAATAGTGGTGTGCACTTACACTCTACAACCTTTGTATAGATTAGAGAGAGAAAGAATATTTATAATACAGTATCTTCAGTCAGCCAAGTAGAATAAACTGTATATAGGCTAAAAACTAAAAGACTTCAGGGAGGGCCAAATATTCCCCATACCCAGTGTATTCCGATTTGGAATGAGCTGCAGGAGTTCACACAGCAAATTGGGATGCCCCGCTGGAGATTGTGAACACACCGAGTGTTGTTCCTCTTTATTCTACCTTTTCTAATGAGAAAAGGGCAGGGAAGAATACAAGCTTACCAGGGCCAGCAGTCTAGATTGTTACAGGCTCCCATAAAACACCAATAACCAATGCAGATCCAATGTGGAATTTATATTGGCTAGATTATAGAAAAAGTACATTCCTTACTGAAACTTTATTGAGCACAAAAGTCCCTCCAAGTCAATACTTACCTGTTGTGGTTATCCTGGTAAGCTGCTCCTCCTCCCAATGTCACAGTGAACCGCCGCACTCACTTTATTCAGAGCATGCCAGACACAGCCTCCTCCTTCTGCTGGAGGTAGCTGGCAGCAGAAATGCTGCAGGACATGAAAGGGTTTCTTGTTTTATTTTAAATGTTTGCCCACAGTTTGTGCCTTTGAAGGGACAGTCCAAGCAATGGCAACAATAACGTAACAAGGAGCTCACCTGAAGCCTGTCCCATTTGTCTCTACTCTATTTCCTGCAAAATGCTGTAGATAGCATAGCCATCTCCAAAGTTCGCCCTTCCTTCTTTTCCCCAACCACTCTCCAAATGTGGTCGCACTAGTTACCTTTATCCCCCAGTGTTGCCAGCATGAGCGAGCCTGGTAACTACAACCACTGAGAGACAGCTCAGATACTGAGGAGATGCAAAGCTTGGAGCCCTGATATGCATCTACAGTGTGCAGTAGGAATGTGATGAGAGGGACATGGGACAGGTTTCAGATGAGACACTTGCTGCCTTATTATTGCCATTGCCTGGAGTGTCACTTACATAAAGACAATAATGTACCATTAGTAAAATTAAATTACTAGAAACCTACAAGAGATATTTACAATAAAACAGAGAGATTGATCCTTGCATCTTTATGTATTACAAAATAGACTATAGCTGATGATAGCTGCAATTCCAATAACAGTTCTGAGCTAATGACCTTTAGCATTTTGCTAATCTTGATTTCCCATTGTACCTTGGAGCATAGTCTACCCTGCTGTTCAGATTGTCTGTTTCCAGGGCTGTATTTAGGGTTGCTGCCAGTCTAGACACCTTTCAAAGTCTAGGCTGACCCACACCCATTTTATTTCCACCTATAATGATGACAGCTAAGAAAATGAAAATCACTGACAGTGAACTGGGCGCCTGCAAACACAATTGTTGAGTTGCAGTTGGAGAGAAGCTGTTGAGAGATACACATAGAAAAGAATCTCCAACATGTAATATTCATACTATTCCAAAAAGAAAGAAAACCCAAGGTGTATAATCCCATCAACAGACGAGGAAAAAATAACAAATGCACCCCTATGCTAAAAACTCATTGTGAAGGGGAATCAAACTAAATAGATACAAGGGGTAACAGGGGTAAGTAAGGTAAGGGTGTCACACATACTCATAACTCTTCTAAAGACTTCTTCAGACTTTCTGAGCCTGTTTTATCCCCTTTTTTATACTGCAGCCTAGACTTTCTTAGAAACAAGAAGACAGGGGAGAAAAAATCAAAAGATTTTTGGAATCCAGGATTGACAGTTACTGGCAGGATCTCCATAAATTCCTATTTTACAAGGTAGCCATTAGCAAATGGATGTGATTTGTAACTTGAACTAGATCTTGGGTTGGTTCTAGGTCACAGGTTACTGTTGCAGCTACATTATATTTAGGACTTCAGCAGAGTCTAGAGCTATTTCAAGACACCAGACATACCATCGGCTTTCAAACACTGACCACCCAGCAACTATTTGCAAAGAAACCCTCTTTCAACGGAAGAAAACCCAGCATTTTCACTATACTGGGTTTTGTTGTTTGCCCCATGGCATCCTGATTTGTGTGAAGCCCCTCAGATCGCCCAATACAAACTCACCTTTCCCCAGTCCTATGCACAGAGCCATTTACAATGCATATTCATGCTCAGAAAAGGGCTCTACACTTGGCAATTGGGAGCGAAAGCGGCAGCATCCCCAGACACGGGCCCATCCAGAGCCTATCTGAATGGCTGGGTGCGTGAGCGTGCCACAGTCCAGAGATGCTGAGGATGTGGCTGGTCTAACTCCCCAAAAACTCACTGGAAATAGTGAGTTTTATTGTTACCCAGGGGGTTTCACACAACAGGGCATCCCGATTTGGGATGCCCCAAGGGTAGGCAAGCAAGCGGCCCTGGAATCTCTTATATTCCAGGGTAAGCCTAGGTGAAAGAAAGTTTAAAGAAAGTTTGACAAATGAAAAGTACAAATGACAGCCACTGTTTGTCTCTTAATAAATATAAAATCAGACCTTAAAGCGGCAGCCCAGTTTCTAGGTTACAAATAAAAAAACCCTTACCTCGCCCGCAGTTCAGAGCTGTTCTCCTGTTGCTTTGGGTCCTGGGCACTGCCATCTTGAAAGAAAGCACAGAGCGACATCCCTAACTCCGTGTGCAATCCCATGTGCTCATTTAAGTGAATGGGCAGGCGGGAGCATGCACAGTGCTTTGTGTGAACGCCGCTGGACTAGGTAGGGTTTTTTTTTTCTATGTAACCCACCTCCTACCTCAGAACCAGGGGAGGGTGGCAGAGCTAGACCTAGTGACTGAACTTCCACTTGGGGAGGCCGATTCATCAATAGCGCCAGGTAGCGCCAGATGAGCGACTGTAGCGTGATTTTTTCAGCGCCAGCCAGTATTCGCTGTGCTTGGCCGGCATTAGCTTGATGACAGCGACTCAGTCGGTGTGCGGTAATGTTGAATACGGGCTGGGGGGTCGCTGTTTCACAGGTCCAGCGTTGTATGTGAGCGCCTGACAACGAATGGCCAGAGCGAACGGCTAGCTTCATATTCATCAAAAAATCACGCTCCGAATGTGCTGTCGCTGTCCATTCCTTGTTTAAACCCCAGAGCGCTGGCGGCGATCTGTATTAACTAGTTTTTAACCCCTAAACAACCATATTTTTTGAATGTAACATTATACATGTTTTTAGAATCATTTTGTAATATGAATACATTAATCTCAGACCTGTTAGATCAATTCTGCACATATTTTTTTTTTTTTGACTTAAAAATAAATCCTAACATTGCAGAAGTGTTCTCCGATTTTTTGACATTAAAAAAAAAAAAAAAAAAAATTATTACCAATTAATTATGAATAATTATAGATTGCTCCATTGAAATGCATTGGACATCGCCAGGGAGCGACAGCTCATACCTGGCGCTGTGAGGGAATTTGCAGCGGCGCTGTTCGGTCCAGGCGGCTTCATGATGAATGCCGCGCTAGCCGTCGCTCTCGCCGGCGCTAGCCTCATTTTTCTTGATAAATGCGTCATTGTGACCGCCGCCGGGCGTACTTGAGTTGGTAGTCGCCGTTAGCTGCCGCTACCTGGCGCTCGTCAGACACTACCTGGCGCTATCGCTTGATGAATAAGGGCCTAAGTCTAAAAATAATTTAGGTTCACCAAAGAGGGTTCCCCCTCAGTCAAATAGTAAAGCCCAAAACCTGAGTTGTGAGTAGGCTGAACTTTCCCTTCTATAAATGCCATTGAGAGCAAATAACCAGGTTCTGTGCAGGAGTGCAGTGCTGGAATTTGGAAGTGGTTGGTATTTTGTCCTGTTTTTGGGCTTTTGCATTTGCTATTAACTTGGGGGGCATCCAAAATCAGCATGTCCCTGGGTGGGGGTGGGGGGGGGCTGTTAGGTAGACTGAGGTCTTTTCGGACCACTGTACCAGTATGTTTTTTAGCTATTTAAAGGAAAGGAAATTAGCTTTCTGACCCTTCTTTACAGCAGACCTATAGTCAAAATTGCCCCAATTACCTTTCTGACCCCTCTTCACAGCAGACCTATAGTCAAAATTGCCCCTCAAGTTACAACACTGCAGAATGTGGGTGGGACAATATACGTTATGCATGGAACAAACAGACCATTTGTATTTTCAGTCAAGGTAACAGAAAAAGGGATTTTTTTTTACTTTGAAAAACAAAATGTATTACCTTTAGATAAGAATAGAGGCCAATGAAACACGCGTCAGTGCGATACAGTACATTGCTAGAATGCTGGCTGTTACTCATTTCTATTTAGCACAGGGAGGGATCTTTCAAGAAAGACATTAAGAGAGGAAATGGAGAGCAGATCCCCAGAGAGAATGCTCCAAAAGGGCTGCAGCACTTTCAACAAACGTGATCCACTAAGGGAACTTCACAGACCTGTATTTAACCTAGTCAATATGTCCTAAAAGCCCAATGATCTCATGCCAGAGTTCGATTTCAGGGACTTCATCAGGGTCATTGGTTCTCTCATATGCCAAGTGTTTGTCATTTGTAAATATGATGCGCTGGCTTTTTGGCAAATGTTCCAATTCTTTTGGCAGGGCAGTACTGTGTGACCAGGAAAAGCTCACAGATAATGCAACTCGCCCTTTCCTGCTCCCAGCATTATGACCCTCTTATTAGGGAAATAACTGTCCAGAATTGAATCGAAAATGCCAGATTTCTAAGTCAGACACCCAGCATACGTGTCTGTGCTGCTATGCTTTGGGGTGTTTGGAGGCCATAGGATGGGGGGCAAAGTTTTCTTGTAATTTCTTATGGAACGTAGTTAGCACAGTCTAAAAAAAGACATCAGAGTGTCTATGTGTTAAACAAACAGACATGTACAAAACATGAGTTTACTCCTGAAAGTGCTCTGGATTAGACCAGCCATGCTCAGGCATGCCAAAATGCCAAAGAAACCAAATCGGAAGTCACTTGCACCAACAATAGTCTTTGTATTCACCAAGACATCTTAGATCCACATGCACAGCTCCAGCCACTTTGCCTAGGCAAACTTATGGCAGCTCCTAAATCAAACAATAGTTTCAGTACAACATTTAACAATACATTACATGTAAATCAAGATTTTTATACATGTTAAGAAAGGGCCCCATTTAATGTTCGCATCTGGGCCCTGTCACATTTAGTTACGCCACTGCATCTATATTATGTTATATTGTTGATTTTATTTTGTTTAAATAGCATTTTGAGCGCTTCTTAAGCTTAAAATAACCATTTTTAAAGTTGCCAAGTGATGACTGTAAAGAATATGTATTACATATATTTACCCAGCTGCATGCCTTTAGCATGTCTCCAGCCTGAGCACCTTGCTCCATATCGCCACCTGTTATTCATACCTTGTACTGCAACATATTTTTGGATTCTTGGAAGAAGCCACATATCCCCTGGAGGGAATTCTACTCACTTAAATCCATACCCTAACATTATAATGACAAGCATCATTACTGCATATTTACTAAAGTCTCCTTGCACATGAGTAAAACTACAAACTTACTAAATACACCGGTATATGTCAGGATTTGATCTGCAGCGATACTTTTTCTAGTTTTTCTTGATTAGCCAAGTTATCTAAAGTGGCTCACTGACTTCATTTATGTAATAATTTGATTAATAATTGATTAATAACCCTGAATTTAAGGTGGACCTAAACCCTCATTCAGATTTGGGATGCCCCGTTGTGTGAAACCCCCCAGGTCAACCCTCGCCCCTGATCGAATGGCGCATGGGCAAGCAACGCCCACTCCCTGCAATACCCGTAGCATGGCACGCACCTGCCCCAGGCCACTATGAATGGCTGCCGCAGGCATGCTCCCTGTCAGAGGGTAGCAGGGACGCAGTCACCATGGTGGAGTCAAACCCTTAGGAGAGCCTAGATAAGTTCGCATCAGTGCAGTTGGAGTGGGCAACCTGGGGGGTATCACAAATCGGGGTGCCCCATGGGGAAAGGACCAAAACACAGGATAGTATAATCCTGGGTTTTGGTTCACTTTAACAAAACTTTTACCATTCCAAATACATATCTGATCCTGGGTCCTCCTCTTTAGCAGTGACTTACTTAGTTTAAAGGGGCACTATCACGAAACTGTGTAATATTAAAAATCCATATAAACACGTCGGCTGATGAGAGGAGGGGTCACTTATACACCTAAACTGAATAAAACTCCTGCCAAGCTTGTGGTTTATTATCTCATGGTAGGAATAAAATCCAGGGGTGACAGGTTTAGACTATCAGGGGTGACAGAGCCATGGCCTTTACTTTCCATTAAAAGAAAGAAAAAACAAGCCTGGCTGGATATTTCTTGATGCCGGGTGTATAAGTGACCCCTCCCCCCGCCATTCAACAAACTTATATGGATTTTTAGCATTGGGCCCTTTTTTCGCGATAGTGCTCCTTTGAATGAAGAGATCAGTCACATACGGGGAGAAGTTGGAACATCTTACATATAGAGCCATAAGCTTATCAGTGTGGAACTAGTAGGAGCTTCTGCCAAAAACAAGGACATTTAGTTAGGCCATAGATGGTCTTTAAATAATATGTAATACCAGTTTCAATTGATGAGTGTATGCAGTCCTCTAACACATATGAAAAATACAGTTCCTTGCGCCCTGTGCCACCTACTTGGATGGTCCAGAGGCGGATGTGTGTCCATCGTGATTTACTCCCCACTTCAGGAAGTAGCTACAGATCCTAGCACCTGTCTCAAACAATATGCCTGGGGGAGGGGGGCAGTGAGGCTCTTTTGATGAAGGCTCACTGGAATGGTATCTCTAATCACCAACAATCAATATCCAACTAGAAAAGCCTGAATACCGTTGTAGTTTAAATGTTTAGCTCAAGGTCAATTCTGAAAGATTTCATAATTCATGTAGTCCACAAAGTTATAAACACCTGCCTCATGCAGATAAAGGCAGCACATTTTTAGAAACTGCTGATTTCTTTAAAGCGGACCAACACCCTCCAAAACAACATTATTCTAATCACTTAAATATAAAAAAACACTTACCTTTTGATGACTTTTGCAGCCTTCTGTCCCTCACAGCGCCTGTAATCTTCATAATTTTTCACCGGAAGTCCCGCCCTGCATCTCTTGTCCGTTCATTACCTTCCTGTCAATCACGCTTCTGGGTTAATTTGCATTTCTTGTCCGTGGAGCAGGTCTCTTCAGCTGTCGCGTGATTTTGCTTGCAGTTCCTCATGTCTCCGCGTCATCGCGTGGGGGGGTTGCCTCTCTCAGCTCTCGGGAGCGTGCACGTCTCCCAGGGCTGTCTGCTAGCTGACCTCATGTGCTCAGCCATGATTGGCTGCAGGCACCTGAGCCTCCGCCTCCCCTCCTCTCACTCCCCTCCCTCCTCCTTCCATTCAGCGTCTGCTCTCCTCTCGTCTCATCTCGTGCTGGATGCGGTAAGTTTACTTTTCTTTCATAAATCTCTTGGTCAAATGTGTTTGTTTACTGTTTAATTCACTGTAATGTACTGCGCCACTGAGAATGTTATGGGGGGATTCTGCCTGTTGTAAATGTTATGGGGGGATTCTGCCTGTTGAAAATGTTATAGGGGGATTCTGCCTGCTAAAAATGTTATGGGGGGATTCTGCCTGCTAAAAATGTTATGGGGGGATTCTGCCTGCTGAAAATGTTATGGGGGGATTCTGACTGCTGAAAATGTTATGGGGGGATTCTGCCTGCTAAAAATGTTATAGGGGGATTCTGCCTGCTAAAAATGTTATAGGGGGATTCTGCCTGCTAAAAATGTTATGGGGGGATTCTGCCTGCTGAAAATGTTATGGGGGGATTCTGCCTGCTGAAAATGTTATGGGGGGATTCTGCCTGCTAAAAATGTTATAGGGGGATTCTGCCTGCTAAAAATGTTATGGGGGGATTCTGACTGCTGAAAATGTTATGGGGGGATTCTGCCTGCTAAAAATGTTATAGGGGGATTCTGCCTGCTAAAAATGTTATGGGGGGATTCTGCCTGTTGAAAATGTTATAGGGGGATTCTGCCTGCTAAAAATGTTATAGGGGGATTCTGCCTGCTAAAAATGTTATGGGGGGATTCTGCCTGCTAAAAATGTTATAGGGGGATTCTGCCTGCTAAAAATGTTATAGGGGGATTCTGCCTGCTAAAAATGTTATAGGGGGATTCTGCCTGCTAAAAATGTTATGGGGGGATTCTGCCTGCTGGAAATGTTATGGCGGGATTCTGCCTGCTAAAAATGTTATGGGGGGATTCTGCCTGCTAAAAATGTTATGGGGGGATTCTGCCTGCTGGAAATGTTATGGCGGGATTCTGCCTGCTAAAAATGTTATGGGGGGATTCTGCCTGCTAAAAATGTTATGGGGGGATTCTGCCTGCTGAAAATGTTATGGGGGGATTCTGCCTGCTGAGAATGTTATAGGGGGATTCTGCCTGCTGGAAATGTTATGGGGGGATTCTGCCTGCTGGAAATGTTATGGGGGGATTCTGCCTGCTGGAAATGTTATGGCGGGATTCTGCCTGCTGGAAATGTTATGGCGGGATTCTGCCTGCTGGAAATGTTATGGCGGGATTCTGCCTGCTGGAAATGTTATGGGGGGATTCTGCCTGCTGGAAATGTTATGGGGGGATTCTGCCTGCTGGAAATGTTATGGGGGGATTCTGCCTGCTGGAAATGTTATGGGGGGATTCTGCCTGCTGGAAATGTTATGGGGGGATTCTGCCTGCTGGAAATGTTATGGCGGGATTCTGCCTGCTGGAAATGTTATGGGGGGATTCTGCCTGCTGGAAATGTTATGGGGGGATGTTATACCATGTGAGGGGGCACTGTGGCATAACATGACAGGAGGGCAGTTATAAAATGTGAGGGGAGGGCTGTGGTGTAACATGACAGGAGGACAGTTATAACATGAGGGGGAGCACTGTGGCTTAATATGACGGGGGGGTCAGTTATAATATGGGAAGGAAGGGCTGTGGTGTAACATAACAGGGGGGCAGTTATAAAGTGAGGGGGGAGCACAGTGGCATAATATGACAGGGGATCAGTTATAACATGTGAGGGGGAGCATTGTGGTGTATCATGACAGAGGGCACATTTTGTTATCCCCGAGGCGTCCGGTACACTGTCAGGTCTGAGCAGGACGCGGTAATAAATCCCTCGGTACAAGTACAGGCAGTGGTTAGGCGAAGCGCCGCTTCCGTCGGGAGCGAGCGGCGCTTCACCTGACACTTCTGACACTTCTGCGCATGCGCGAGTCTCCCTCTGCCAGCGACGTTTCCTTTACCCGGAGTGCGCGGCGGTGAAGCGGCTACCGGCTGCTGGATCTTGCACCACAGCCAGTCAGGAGTGTGCAGCAGCGGCACATGTGCCCACACACATATAACAATGTTATATGTCAGTATTTGGAACAGCCAGATGTCATGTATTAACATGGAATTGGGCATTGTTGTAGTGTGGCTCACACCTTGTACCACCTTGTGGGTGTTGTGAGTTTGGGTGGGGGTCCTCTCATGTCTGGGGAATGGAATGCAGGGTTGCAGGTAGCTGGGCGTCTTTAGAACAGGAAACACACCGAGCGCCTCTGAAAGGAGTGTTTGTCTTTCACAAGGCCAGGAAGCGCGCCGAGCTGCCACTCTTGGTAAGCACTCACTGTGACCGTCTGACAGTGGTTGGCTCGGCGGCATCTCGCTCGCACACAGGACTCACTGGTTTTGTTGTTCTCCTCTAACTGGGTGACGTGTTTGCGGGTGAGGTAATATGGCCGTAAAGGCGACACATTCATGAAGGTGGTGGGGGGAGGGGAGCGGGACACCTGACTGGGGCTATTCATCCTTCCCTGCAGATAATGAGCACACCTCACACAGGCCCACTTAGGAACACATTGTTTGCATTTCTTCTACAACACGGAATGGTCGGCTCCCTCTAGGTGAGGGTGTGCCAACATGGACGAGTGACCGAATAGCGATGGCTGGGGTGGAGGCTGAGGGCAGGTTGTTTAGAAAGTGATTGGGCAGATTACAGGCTAGCACCTGCCATTTTATTTTAATTCGGCCTTAGGAGGGGAAAGGTGTAGCCTCTTCCTCAGCCTTTGTTTCAGTTGCCCGCACAGCTCACTAAAAAAAAGTTTCCTTTTTAAAGTGTCTGTGAACTGTGCAAGATCCAGCAGCCGGTAGCCGCTTCACCGCCGCGCACTCCGGGTAAAGGAAACGTCGCTGGCAGAGGGAGACTCGCGCATGCGCAGAAGTGTCAGAAGTGTCAGGTGAAGCGCCGCTCGCTCCCGACGGAAGCGGCGCTTCGCCTAACCACTGCGCATGCGCGAGATTCAGCCAGAAAAGGTCAAACTATCTCTTCCTCTACACCACAAAATCCAAGATGGCGGCCGGACCGAAAACGGTTAGCGACGCGGCGAGGGAGGATCACAGGTAAGTTTAATTTACATTACTTTTTAAATCGGGGCATGCTGCTTTTGATACATATTTTTAAAAGGGAAAAAAAAAAAAAAAAGGGCTGGGTGTTGGTCCACTTTAAGGAAAGTATAAAAATATAATAGACCACAGAAATATCTAGAATTCCAGCTATCTTCAGTGTTTCCTCCAGTTCGGAAAAACATCCTTTGTCTGACTTATTTGCTAGACAATGGGTCTCGAGCTGTTCCTATGCGATATGCCTTGTGCTAAAGTGTCTCTTCTATACTACTTTCCACATACTTGACCCCGCATGGGACAAATAAAATTCCTTTTACTCTGAACATGTAACTGTAAGCAGCATGTTAAACACTTGTTTTTCATCCAGTATGGGAAACACTATACAGCATATGGCTCAACAAACCCCAGGGGCTCCTATAAGACCTATCAAACAGCCCGATTTAAAGTTTGAAACAAAATACTAATTTCACATTTTCACCTGGCATAAAACAGAAGTCACAAATAAAATGAAACAAGCAAAAAGTGTAATGCATTTATTTCGTTTTACAATACCCTGATATACCTAAAGTGCACCAAAACCCGGGATTTTTACTATCCTGGGTTTTGGTCCTTCCCCCTGGGGCATCCTGATATCTGTAATCAGGATGCCCCCCCCTATGTGTAACCCCCAGAGTTGCTGGTGAACACACTTTTGCCGGTGGCTGCATCCCTGGGTTTCCTGTAGCCGTGGCGTGCGCATGCACCAAACCAAATGAGATAGAGAAACTAGGGATGCCGGCAGCAGCTGGGTCACATCATCCGACATTCTTAAGACCAGTCAATCTCCGATCTCAAAAATGCCATGTGGGTGTGGCCTTAGTGGCGGAAAAACAAGTTTTTTTAAATCAGGCTACTGCCAAGTTCGCCGCAATGCATCATGCGCTCGGGCAGAGATTACAGGGGGTATGGTTTTGTGCTGCTTTTAAATCCTGAACTGAGAACAGAAACTGTGCTCTGAAATTTGGGAAGTCCCCCGTGTGTGAAACCCCCGGGATCCGCTGTTGACTCACTTCAATCAAAAGTTGTGCAAAATTATTTCTGAATGGAATGTCGCCTCCCTCTGCTGAGCACAGATGGCGGCCGCCAATTCGATATGTTGGTGGGGAGTGCGCGCAACAGCTAGCGCAGTGCAAAGGCCCACCCAAGTGCAATGAAATCAATTCCCAAGATGAGTATACAGACAACCAGCTTCACACAGTGGGGCATCCTAAATCGGGATGCCCCCGGTAAAAGCTGTAACCTGGCCCTGGAGTCTTTTAGAAGCTGAGTTACCAGGGTTTGAGTCCACTTTAAAAAGAGACCCTCTTGTAGTATTTCATAAGGGTAAATGTACCACTGGTGGGGGGAGATGGGGGATATATGTTATACTAAGAATGCACATTGTTTTGTATGAATAAAATAATTATAAGCAGTTTTAGCAACATCTCATTCACACTGAACTTTGGATAGTGGCAATAAAACCATCATAATTGAATCCCCCAGCTAAACATATTTAATTATCATAATCTTTCCTCATAACTAAGATCTTTCATTCCTCTTATTAGTTTGGTGGCACCCGTTCCATAGTCCCAGAACCGGACGGCAAATTCCAGGTGAGGGTGCCCCAGTGCCTTGTAAAGAAGCAAAATGACACCCCTATCCCGTGATTCCAGGCCTCTTTTTAATGCACGATAAAATCTTGGTGGCCTTGGAAGCAGCTGCTTGGCATTGCATGCTGTTATTTAGCCTGTGGTCTACGAGTACCCCCAGATACTTCTCAACAAGTAATTGCATTTAATTTTATCTGCTATGTCAAATATAAACAAGTTGAATTACAGTGGGACCAGCACCGCTTACAATCGGTAACCATTCAGAGTAGGTATCATCAACCACAAATCTGCATACATCCTTTAGCCAGTTTTCAATGCACAACTGTAAACTGTATTTTCTAATCCTGAAGATCTCAATTTCCCCAATAAGCGTCTATGCGGAACAGTGTCAAATGCTTTTACAAAATCCAGAAATAATATATCTACAGCTGTCCCTCTGTCCAAGCTTCTACTCACCTCCTCATAGAAGCCAATCATGCTAGTCTGGCAGCTTCTGCCCTTAGTAAAACCGTGCAGGTTGTCACTTATAATATTATGCATAGTTACATATTCGTGTATATAGTCCCTTAATAGCCCCTCAAGCAATTTTTCCACAATGGATGCTAAACAGATCTGTAATTGCCCGGAAAAGACCTAGAGCCCTTTTTAAAAACGGGCACCACATTTGCCTTGCGCCAATCTCTTGGCACTATACCAGTTGTTAGTGAGCCTTTAAAGATCAAGAACAGGGGTGGTGAGATAACTGAGCTAAGGTTCTTTAAAAGTTCTTTATGTCCATCTGTTCCTGTTGTATTAGTGTTCCATGCTATACTGGTCTAATACAGTATGAACCTACTTTACAAGTAAAAATGATTTTACATGATATCTTCCTGTCAACCCCAATAACTTTGATATGAGAAACGCAAAAGTATATTTTCTGTTTTTGTTACTTATGCTAGATTCGTATTGTAAAACATATAATAATAACTTAGAAACCAATCTGTATATAGGACGGTTAATCAGAATCAATCCAAATAAGAAGTGTGAACAGCTCAGTTTCAGACATCAGACTTGTAGTAGGACTCCAAGTGTGTCACCCATAGATGGTTTGGCTGGCAGAGTGCTGTGAAGCTGTGAGTTGTAGTCGGGGCCACTAGTTGGAATAGATTGATATTGATATACAGTAGGTGATAAACAGACAAGAATCTATGTACAGAAATAACTTCAGTGGAGTCTTCAATCTCTCCAGGGGTGTAACTTTAAGGGGGGTAACCGCACCAGGGCCCAAAAGGTCAGGCCCCATCATTGTTGCTCCTCCACCTTTTTTATTATATTTTGTTCATTGGCTTTATTTAGATAAATGAAGCAGCATTTGTCTATTCTGATTCAGTCTTCAGTTGTCTAGCTGCATCCAATTGAGTTGAAAGACAGAAAAAAAAGCTTACTGTAAGAGCCGTGAAAGGGGCCCCATTTGATGTTCGCACCAGGGTCCCTTCACATTTAGTTACGCCACTAGTCTCACCCCAGCCAGGCAGCCTGGTTCATCCAGTTCGTTCCTTCGCACGGATTCAGTTCCCCAAATTACACTGTGTTCTACATCTCTCTTCTGTGTATCTGCGCGCTGAGAGGTTACTGGCGGTCATTAGTCAGAAGCCTCTCCGCAGCTTCAGTGCCTTGGCTTATTGGCTAAGTGGCACATAATCACAGATAGCTGATCGGGAATCACGTCCGACCACCATTAAAAATGACAGGAGTCCACATTACGTAACTGACAACATCACAGCATTCTATACCGAGGACACTCAATACATGTCATATAGACACAAAAACAACCCCCACTCCCATATTCACTGCATTCTATCTGTACTAAAGGTCTGGTGTTGATCTTGTAGAGTCCTAGCACAATGCTTTTAAAAGAAGACTGACAGCTTGTTGGTATGCAAACAATATAAAAATCATGCACAAAGTGTTAAGAGCCTGGAGTAGGGGGTGTTGTGTAACAATGTAGCAAAAAAGGCAAAGTGTGTGTGTGTGTGTGTGTGTGTGTGTGTGTGTGTGTGTGTGTATATATATATATATATATACATAGCACCTGCCTGATGCTGATAGGTCTGTCTTCACTATACTTTATCTAGCAGTGATCAGCACAAGCAGCTTGTTTACTAGCAGAGATGACATCAGGATGACAACAAAGAGCTAAAGCATAGGATCGCATACACTATGTATATATGTGTGTCTATGGCAAGAGCAGCCAGCCAGCTAAAGTTGATAAACAAAGGGACAATGAGCAGAGAGAAAGTGGAGCTAGAATTCGGAGCTGGGTGACCTTGATGGGCACAATCCGATGGCAGCAGCAGCAGCCCCCCCCCCCCCCCCCCCCCCAATAAGCCAGCAAGCAGTCCCCTGAGCAGCTGGAGGCAGCGCTCCTCCGGGAGCCGCCACAGAGGCTTCTAACAATTCCTGGCAGCGCTCCCGGGGGTGTCGCGGCAGAAGCAGTAATAATACTAATAATAGTAATAGTAAAGGTGTCCACCTTGTCAGGTCCGGAGGCGCAGGGGCTGGTGGCAGTCCGGTGCCGGGACACAGCAGCAGGGCCGTTGTGTGTGCTGCTCGGTGAGCTCGGAGTGTTGTGAGGGATGCTGGCTCAGGCTCCCCCTCCGCTCAGTGTCAGCCCCCTCCTCTCCGCCCCGCCACAAGAACGAGAGCAAGAAAAAAAAACCACACACACGCCGGAGCTTTTTTACCCCGAGTGCCTTTTATAGCGCGGGAGGCCGAGCAGCACCAGAGGGGTTACTAGCGGTCACTGGCGCCTCTGCCGCTCGCTGCCTCCTTCTGTTTATATGGTTGGCAGCACGTGGACTGTCGCCCTGCCCACACTGCTGCCTCCCGGTGCCCGGCTAGACCGGTCCGCTTCACACACACCAGGCGAAGGTGACGTCATCCTTTACCTCAGCGCTACTTACCGCGCTCTTTTTTTACCTAGCGCTCTATTGCTTTGCCCTGATACATAGGTATTTATATACGAACCAAAACCATTCCTCTCAACTGTCCCTGATTTGAAGGGACTGTCCCTCTTTTGAGGCCATGTCCATCTTTCCCTTGTGGTCTTAATTTGCTCTCTCCAGGAATTTGACTTTCCATGTTTTTTTCTGTGTCCCAGGGCATCCCGAATTGGGTTCTCCCATAAAAGCTGAATGGCTGGGGCGTTAATGTGCGCGCAATGACAGGGATGCAGAGAGGCGCTCCCCTTTCAAAACAATAAGAGCTGAATGTAGTCACAGCAGGCAGCTCTCATTGGACAAGAGCCAGCCCATGCGCTATTGCAGTATAGAAAGGGGAGTTTTTATGGGTGAACTGGGGGGTTTCACACAGCCGGGCATCCAAAATCGAAGAAAAGCCAGCAGCCGTCCCTGGAATCTTATAGATTTCAAGCCGGATGCTGGTGGGTTTTGTTTCACTTTAAGGTTTAACATGCAGATCGGAATCAATAAATGATTAATTCGCCTGATCAAAGTTGGAGCAGCTTCGAAGGTAAGTACCTCAGGATTTTTGCATCAGGGGGCATCCCAAAAGTAAGTTACAGAATAAATACTGTAAGTCACAAAGCAGTACAAGCAACCAAAAACACTGTGTCTTGAATCACTGTAACAGTCCTGCCCATCCATCTGCTCCTCCTTGCTCTAGCCATCCATTTATTCCTACCTTTCTCCCAGCTCCTACTCTCCATCTATCGGTCCTCCTCTCCCACCTCATCCCATACATCCCTCTTCCCTCAGTTCTATCTGCTCCTCTTAGCTATATCCATGCATCCCTCCCTCTTAGCTCCTTCCCGCCACCCCCCTCTCCTCCTAGCTCATCCCATCCATTCCTCTCCCTTCAGTTCTGCCAATCTATTTGCTCCTCATAGCTCTACCATCCATCCTTCTCTCCAAGCTCCCCCCCTCCATCCCTTTCCCTCTCTTCCCAACTCATCCCATCCATCCCTCTCTGCCCAGTTCTGCCCATCTATCTGCTCTTTTTAGCTCTAGCCATCCATCCCTTCCCCCTCAGTTCTGCCCATCTATCTGCTCATCGTAGCTCTAACCATCCATCCCTCCTCAGCTCCTCCCCTTCATCCCTCCCCCTCTGCTCCAAGATCATCCCACCCATTCCTCTCCCCTCAGTTCTGCCAATCTAACTGCTCCTCATAGCTCTAGCCATCCATTCATTCCTCCCTTCCTCCAAGCTCCTCCCCTCCATCCGTCCCACTCTCCTCCCAGGTCATCCCATCCATCCTTCTCCCCTCAGTTCTGCTCCTCATAGCTCTAGAAACCCACCCATTCCTCTCCCTGCTCCTCCAAGCACTTCCCATTCATTCACCCCCCTCTTCTCCAAGATCATTCCATCCACCCTCTCTCCCCTCAGTTCTGCCCATCCATCTGCTCCTCTTAGTTCTAGCCATCATCCCTCCATCCTGCTTCTCCCATCCATCCATCCATCCCCCTCTCCCCTGAGTTCAACCCAACCAGTTCTCCCTCTCCCTTCAGTTCTGCCCATCCATTCATGCCTCCTAGCTCCCCATGTGCCCACCCAGCGCAACCTATCTATTCCCCCTATCCATTTCTCTCTCCTGCTTCTCTCTCCCTGCTTATCCCATTTCCAATGGGCAGGAGATTTGGCATGGGATGCTATCTGGGTGTGGTAGGGGGTGTGGCTTAATTTTAAAAAATTGCCAATTTTATGCAAAAAAGGCTCTAGAGCCTTTTAGACATCATCCCCACCCTGACATTGCCTCAGATAGAGGCCAAAAATCAGCCTGGGCCAGTCCACAAGCTGCTGAGCCCTATCTCCAGGCTCTTACACGCAGTCCAACGGAAATGACTGTATTTGGTCTATTTAACATGTCGGGTGATTCAGAGCCTTGTATTTGTTGTCCTTTTGTGGGAAATTACGGTATGTGTACGCCAAACCAAGTGTTCACCGCATAAATACGACTGTAGTTGTACGGGTTTAGCCTGTGCGAAATTCAGAGCCCTGATTAGCAGGAAATATTGAATGGTCTTTTTTTTGCTAGTGAAAATACAGCCTACATCCTCCGCACCTATGATGGAGCCCCTTGACAAGTTCTGTGAAGAGCATAAGTGTCTGCAGAAGCTGGGCTGTTAACCATGTACCTTCCAGAGCTTAGGCATACACACATTGGCCTGGATATCAATCAGATGACCGATCAGTGTTCGAACTGACCCACCTTTCTCTTGAGAAGCTTTACTCAGAGTTGTGGCCATGGTTGGCCTTAACCACAAGAAAGGGGCATCCAATTGGAGATATCACCAAATTGGTTGGCTGCCTTCAATTTTTAGTGAATGGCTCCTTCCAGAGGCTAGGAGCACTGTCAGTTGGCATGTCCCAGCCTTCGCTGAGCTGCGCCCAGAATACATTTCTCGATGGCATGGCTGTCCTGCAGGAGATATACATCTCTTTTCCTGACAGCATGGCAACCTACAACATGATGAGGTTGTGCTTTTTCAACCTTGCGAATATGCCAAGTGTCATGGACACCATTGGTTGTACGCATGTGCCCTGTTTCTCCCATCTCAGCTCAGGGATCTATGTTTCGGTATGTTTAGGTCCTCATAGCTCCTCCTTCTTGCCCACTCTCCTCTCTTGAGGCTAGCCTAGCTTTCCCTCTTCCCAAACAGCTTTCCTGTGTCTCAGTCTGTTTAGGTCCACATTGCTCCTCCTTGTAGCCCATTCTCCTCTCTGAGACTAGCCTAGCTTCCTCTCCCCCAAACACCTTTCCTATGTATCAGTCTGTTTAGGTCCAAATAGCTCCTTCTTGTAGCCCATTCTCCTCTCTGAGACTAGCCTAGCTTCCTCTCCCCCAAACACCTTTCCTATGTATCAGTCTGTTTAGGTCCAAATAGCTCCTTCTTGTAGCCCATTCTCCTCTCTGAGACTAGCCTAGCTTCCTCTCCCCCAAACACCTTTCCTATGTATCAGTCTGTTTAGGTCCAAATAGCTCCTTCTTGTAGCCCACTCTCCTCTCTGAGACTAGCCTAGCTTCCTCTCCCCCAAACACCTTTCCTATGTATCAGTCTGTTTAGGTCCAAATAGCTCCTTCTTGTAGCCCACTCTCCTCTCTGAGACTAGCCTAGCTTCCTCTCCCCCAGACACCTTTCCTATGTATCAGTCTGTTTAGGTCCAAATAGCTCCTTCTTGTAGCCCACTCTCCTCTCTGAGACTAGCCTAGCTTCCTCTCCCCCAAACACCTTTCCTATGTATCAGTCTGTTTAGGTCCACATTGCTCCTCCTTGTAGCCCACTCTCCTCTCTGAGACTAGCCTAGCTTCCTCTCCCCCAGACACCTTTCCTATGTATCAGTCTGTTTAGGTCCAAATAGCTCCTTCTTGTAGCCCACTCTCCTCTCTGAGACTAGCCTAGCTTCCTCTCCCCCAGACACCTTTCCTATGTATCAGTCTGTTTAGGTCCAAATAGCTCCTTCTTGTAGCCCACTCTCCTCTCTGAGACTAGCCTAGCTTCCTCTCCCCCAAACACCTTTCCTATGTATCAGTCTGTTTAGGTCCACATTGCTCCTCCTTGTAGCCCACTCTCCTCTCTGAGACTAGCCTAGCTTCCTCTCCCCCAGACACCTTTCCTATGTATCAGTCTGTTTAGGTCCACATTGCTCCTCCCTGTAGCCCATTCTCCTCTCTGAGACTAGCCTAGCTTCCTCTCCCCCAGACACCTTTCCTATGTATCAGTCTGTTTAGGTCCACATTGCTCCTCCTTGTAGCCCACTCTCCTCTCTGAGACTAGCCTAGCTTCCTCTCCCCCAAACACCTTTCCTATGTATCAGTCTGTTTAGGTCCACATTGCTCCTCCTTGTAGCCCACTCTCCTCTCTGAGACTAGCCTAGCTTCCTCTCCCCCAGACACCTTTCCTATGTATCAGTCTGTTTAGGTCCACATTGCTCCTCCTTGTAGCCCATTCTCCTCTCTGAGACTAGCCTAGCTTCCTCTCCCCCAAACACCTTTCCTATGTATCAGTCTGTTTAGGTCCAAATAGCTCCTTCTTGTAGCCCACTCTCCTCTCTGAGACTAGCCTAGCTTCCTCTCCCCCAAACACCTTTTCTATGTATCAGTCTGTTTAGGTCCACATTGCTCCTCCTTGTAGCCCATTCTCCTCTCTGAGACTAGCCTAGCTTCCTCTCCCCCAAACACCTTTCCTATGTATCAGTCTGTTTAGGTCCAAATAGCTCCTTCTTGTAGCCCACTCTCCTCTCTGAGACTAGCCTAGCTTCCTCTCCCCCAGACACCTTTTCTATGTATCAGTCTGTTTAGGTCAAAATTAATAAATTTGGTCGGCACTCCACATGAAAAGAACTAGATTACACTTGTGTTTATATATATGTATAGGGTGCTGCCTCCCTGGATTAAATCCTCCTTTTAATCCAAAACACTAGACCAAAACTATATACAAGATAGGCAGGCGCACACCAATTAATAATGATTTGCAAAGTTTATATTTGAAAAATAAGAATATACAAACAATTAATTTATATACATCTATATACACCACAAAAGAAAATCAAGTATGCAAGGTATCTCCTATCACTGGAGAGAATAATTCATCAATATGTACATATATTACAATTATGATACATCCAGGTAACTGTGCTACAATACAGCATCATATAGAAATTACTAGATATCTGTATATCCTTGTATCAACATAGTAGCTAATCTGCATATAGTGTTTAAATCGATTTTTATCTAACCAATATACTTCAGTATTGTCACAGCCCTGGATTAATCACACAATGGGTTAATATGTAACAAGTGCTACAGATCTGGGTAATGATATGCATTCATATGAGTATAATCACAGTGTCCAGTATATCTGCTTCAATGAGTCTTGCACAATCTGTATGCTGTGTGTAAGGTTAGCACAGTATTTAACCAATGCACTGTGTATCCATATGAATACAATCAAGGTATCCCCTGATAAGTTTGCATAAGATATAGCCCCACTGCGTGACTGTCAGAATGTGATAAAGCTCTGGAGATCCTATACATACATAGACAAATATGCGATTATACCACAGCAGACTTACAATAACATCACAGTTACAACATGATTGTATAGTACATGATCGCTCAAACAGATTAATTTACCAACGTTTCACGACCGCAGGTCGTTTCATCAGGGTAGCGATAATCAAAGAAAAGAAAGCGCGCGCTTTTATTACCCTAGCCTCCCCCCTGGCCGGCCAGTGTGTGCCCGGCGTGAGCGGCGTTTCCTGTAGCCGCTCACGACGTCACATCCGGTGGAGACGTCCCGACCCGAGACGTCAGCGCTGGAAGGCGGAAGCGAGGTCTCCCCCGCCAACTCAGTAGTATACTGGTTGGCAGAGAGAGCGCCCACATCCGCGCATGCGCGCCGCGTCAACGGGCGCTCGGGGCGCCGCACATCGGACATCGCCAAACATAAATCATGTCCAGTTATAGTGTCATCTGGAGTACAGCAAATGGTGCACATTTAGGCGAAATCTTGTGGAGGAGACTTCCATTGAAGGGGTGGCTAATTGCGCTTGTATCTCGCATATCTGCAATAAATCAATACAAACAAATTAAAATTTATATTAAAAACAAACTATATGAGCGATCTGATTAGATGGTTTATGTATCCAATTTCCACATTCTATGTTTCTGATAGCAATACTTAATTTTATACTTAATTGGTTCATTCTTACTTCTGTAGATTTATTAGATGGATTTATTCATATATTATGCTAAAAAAGCCACACATGTTTAGTCATCTACCCGTCACTATATGACACACAGCTCCAACAGCCGCTTGATGTCCTATACTGTCTTTGTGATGGCCAATGGGTTTTCAATTCTGATAACTAAAGGACATATATGAAATGCTTCTTTTCAAAGTGAAGTGCCACCTTCTAAGTCCACATGGGAGTTCTTAATGGGATATCCTCTTAGCATGGCCCTCCTCCTTTATATAAAATTCATATAAACAGGTTTTAATGCCCATGATATTAAGTTTCCTATTGATCCCAACAGGGATTCTGGCATAGCCTGGAATAGGACGGATAGGCAAAATTTTTATTGCATACTGAAGCCAAAAGGGTTTTATAAAAGAAAAGAAAAGAAAACAGGAGAACATAAATCCTATATAAAGGGTGTGTAGTCTAATTCTTCATTTAGTCCCTTAGGGGCCATAGTATCTAGAGTAAAAATCCAATCCAATTCTCGTCGTAGCAAAGCTTTATCTCTATCACCACCTCGTCTTGCTGCTACTTGTTGGTCTATGGCCATGAACCGAAGTTGGGATACTTGATGTCCCATTTCTAAAAAATGTCGAGCTACCGAGGATTCAATGTCTCCCCTTCTTATTGCACTCCGGTGTTCACTGATCCGGGTTTTGAGGGCCCTTTTTGTCTTGCCCACATATAATTTACCACATGGGCATTTCAAAATGTATATTACATACGTGGAATTGCAATTAAAAAACTGTTTTATATTGTATTTTTTACCAGACTGTGGATGATTAAATGTGTTGCCCTTTATTACAGAATTACATTGTGCACATCCACCGCAGCGAAACATTCCCTGAATCGCTGAGGATGGTGACATCCGTGTATGTTGAACTTGAGATTTTTGTGTTGGTACATATGTGTCTGCTCTAATTATGTTCTCCCTCAAGTTTCTTGGCCTCTTCCGTATAAACATAGGGGGCTCTGTAAAGATCTGTCCAAGTTTAGGATCACTCCCTAAAACATGCCAATGTTTTTTTATGACTCTTTCGATCTTTGGTGAAAGGGCCGAAAAGGTCAGGATAGCCGGACTCCGGCGTGGATTTTCCCGTGGATGGTGTTGTAACAATTGTGATCTATCTTTTGTTCTAGCCTTATCCCTAGCCTTCACTAATTCCGGATTCTCAGGGAGTTGTCTATATATGGTCGTATCTGATAATTGATTCATTATGATACGATGGTCATTTATACGGAAGAGGCCAAGAAACTTGAGGGAGAACATAATTAGAGCAGACACATATGTACCAACACAAAAATCTCAAGTTCAACATACATGGATGTCACCATCCTCAGCGATTCAGGGAATGTTTCGCTGCGGTGGATGTGCACAATGTAATTCTGTAATAAAGGGCAACACATTTAATCATCCACAGTCTGGTAAAAAATACAATATAAAACAGTTTTTTAATTGCAATTCCACGTATGTAATATACATTTTGAAATGCCCATGTGGTAAATTATATGTGGGCAAGACAAAAAGGGCCCTCAAAACCCGGATCAGTGAACACCGGAGTGCAATAAGAAGGGGAGATATTGAATCCTCGGTAGCTCGACATTTTTTAGAAATGGGACATCAAGTATCCCAACTTCGGTTCATGGCCATAGACCAACAAGTAGCAGCAAGACGAGGTGGTGATAGAGATAAAGCTTTGCTACGACGAGAATTGGATTGGATTTTTACTCTAGATACTATGGCCCCTAAGGGACTAAATTAAGAATTAGACTACACACCCTTTATATAGGATTTATGTTCTCCTGTTTTCTTTTCTTTTCCTTTATAAAACCCTTTTGGCTTCAAAATGCAATAAAAATTTTGCCTATCCGTCCTATTCCAGGCTATGCCAGAATCCCTGTTGGGATCAATAGGAAACTTAATATCATGGGCATTAAAACCTGTTTATATGAATTTTATATAAAGGAGGAGGGCCATGCTAAGAGGATATCCCATTAAGAACTCCCATGTGGACTTAGAAGGTGGCACTTCACTTTGAAAAGAAGCATTTCATATATGTCCTTTAGTTATCAGAATTGAAAACCCATTGGCCATCACAAAGACAGTATAGGACATCAAGCGGCTGTTGGAGCTGTGTGTCATATAGTGACGGGTAGATGACTAAACATGTGTGGCTTTTTTAGCATAATATATGAATAAATCCATCTAATAAATCTACAGAAGTAAGAATGAACCAATTAAGTATGAAATTAAGTATTGCTATCAGAAACATAGAATGTGGAAATTGGATACATAAACCATCTAATCAGATCGCTCATATAGTTTGTTTTTAATATAAATTTTAATTTGTTTGTATTGATTTATTGCAGATATGCGAGATACAAGCGCAATTAGCCACCCCTTCAATGGAAGTCTCCTCCACAAGATTTCGCCTAAATGTGCACCATTTGCTGTACTCTAATGTCCTCCAGATGACACTATAACTGGACATGATTTATGTTTGGCGATGTCCGATGTGCGGCGCCCCGAGCGCCCGTTGACGCGGCGCGCATGCGCGGATGTGGGCGCTCTCTCTGCCAACCAGTATACTACTGAGTTGGCGGGGGAGACCTCGCTTCCGCCTTCCAGCGCTGACGTCTCGGGTCGGGACGTCTCCACCGGATGTGACGTCGTGAGCGGCTACAGGAAACGCCGCTCACGCCGGGCACACACTGGCCGGCCAGGGGGGAGGCTAGGGTAATAAAAGCGCGCGCTTTCTTTTCTTTGATTATCGCTACCCTGATGAAACGACCTGCGGTCGTGAAACGTTGGTAAATTAATCTGTTTGAGCGATCATGTACTATACAATCATGTTGTAACTGTGATGTTATTGTAAGTCTGCTGTGGTATAATCGCATATTTGTCTATGTATGTATAGGATCTCCAGAGCTTTATCACATTCTGACAGTCACGCAGTGGGGCTATATCTTATGCAAACTTATCAGGGGATACCTTGATTGTATTCATATGGATACACAGTGCATTGGTTAAATACTGTGCTAACCTTACACACAGCATACAGATTGTGCAAGACTCATTGAAGCAGATATACTGGACACTGTGATTATACTCATATGAATGCATATCATTACCCAGATCTGTAGCACTTGTTACATATTAACCCATTGTGTGATTAATCCAGGGCTGTGACAATACAGAAGTATATTGGTTAGATAAAAATCTATTTAAACACTATATGCAGATTAGCTACTATGTTGATACAAGGATATACAGATATCTAGTAATTTCTATATGATGCTGTATTGTAGCACAGTTACCTGGATGTATCATAATTGTAATATATGTACATATTGATGAATTATTCTCTCCAGTGATAGGAGATACCTTGCATACTTGATTTTCTTTTGTGGTGTATATAGATGTATATAAATTAATTGTTTGTATATTCTTATTTTTCAAATATAAACTTTGCAAATCATTATTAATTGGTGTGCGCCTGCCTATCTTGTATATAGTTTTGGTCAGTCTGTTTAGGTCCAAATAGCTCCTCCTTGTAGCCCACTCTCCTCTCTGAGACTAGCCTAGCTTCCTCTCCCCCAAACACCTTTCCTGTGTATCAGTCTGTTTAGGTCCAAATAGCTCCTCCTTGTAAGCCACAATCCTCTCTTGAGGCTATCCTAGCTTCCCCTCCCCAAACACCTTTCCTGTGTCCCACTTGGCCCTTGTTTTACTTTATTTTTACTGTTCATTTGTTGTTGCCAGTCTAGTGACCCTTTTATATTTGTGGCTTCTTTTCAGCAACCGCAAGATGGGCCACTCTCTTAACGTCCATTGTGTCGTGGGGCTGGATTTTTGATTTTTCAGTGTTTTGGCCAGTTTCCCTGGCTCGTCCAATGGTGCGTTTATCTTGAGGATTTCTGATTTATACACCCAATTTGAGAGCGGTGAGGTGACTCGCTATTGGCTTGTGGGTAAGTCTGTTTATTGCTGGACTGGATCTGCCTGTCGTATTTGCAATGTGCTTTTCTTTTGTTATATGCCTCTTTTTTATAGTCGGTCTTTTCTTGTGTTAGCCAATTGCTCTCCCTGCCCTCTATCACGTCGACTGTGCTCATGACCCTCTTTGAATGTCCCCTTTTCCCTGTTGCAGTTACAAATGCATAGTCCCAGCATACTGCCTTACCTTTTGCTTGTTTGGCCCTACTCTTTTGGTCTAGGCTGTTTTGATGTTGTGTTGCCTGTTAGTAATTTAATTTCCATTTTCATTTGTCTTTTAGGTGATTCTGGTTATCTGTTGCTGCTCTGGCTCCTGATGCCAATCTTAAGGCCCCAGACACCTGGCCAGGAGGCTTATAATGAGGCCCATCACTGCACACGGGCTGTAGTTGAGTGTGCCTTCAGGCTGTTGAAGGACAGATTTTGCTGTCTGGATCACACAAGGGGTACCCTTCAATACAGGCCAGAGAAGGTCATAGAAATTATTATGGCGTGCATCAGCTTTCATAACTTTGCCTTCAGCGAGAGGGTGGCAGCATATTTGGAGGAGACAACCTCTGCTTCTGCTCCAGAGATTCCTGGCCATCTGTATGCTGGCACCTAGAACAGTGCAGCCCAAAGCATTCACCAGCATTTGGTGGACTCCTCTTTTTCTTGAATGTTATTTTTTTTTCTTCACTTATGTCATTTTTTATTTATTATGTCTCTTGCCTTCTCTGGGTGTGATTAAATAACATCCAAACAAAGTTCAGGTTTTTGGTATTTATTCTCTAATCACATGTTAATTGTCACATGTTGTTGGGTTATGGCACAACTGTGGATGGAGATCAACAGAAAATTGATCAACAAAAATGTGCCTGTCCGGTGTAACTAAAGGTTTGGGACCCCCCCCCCCCTGCAACCCAAAGTCCAGCATGGCAGGTTGGGGGGATGTAGCCCGGCTTTGGGTGCTTGCAGCTTGCTGTGCATCAAGCCTCTCCAGCCTTTGAAGGGAAATCTGGTTGACCTCCAGCATTTGAAGGGCAACCTGGTTGGCCTCCAGCCTTTGAAGGGCAACCTGGTTGGCATCCACCGGAGTCCCAATCAGCATCTCCATCTGCTGGTGGTGGCGTGCTGCTCCAAAACCACTGTAGTCAGTTCTTCATGGAGCAAACTCTGCTCTTTAAAATATCTATTGGCGTTTTGCGGTGGTGCTGCTGTTGGCCTGCCAGTTTGCCTGGGTGTCTGTGTAGCTGGTTGCAGGGAGGAGTGGTGATGGCCAGTGCCCATGGTGCCAGCAGCTGGTGGAGGTGTCCAGATAATATCGGGGATCTGATCCAGATGTTCAGAGTGCCCTTCCTCCAACTCAATAATTTTAGCCAGGAGAGGTGCCATCTATGCGGAGAAAGGTCAACATTAGTGTTAGTTTTTCCCAATGTTACCACACAGTCTCCAGGGCCCCAAACTTTATCCGGGGTTCACCCTCCTCCCTGCCCCTTGCCCTTTGCCTATTAGGCTCACTCATTTACCTCATCACTGTCTGGACTCTGCTCCCTTGATGGCTGGCTGGTGGATGGGCCCGGCCTTGATATTGTCTTGATGGTAGCCAAACCAGAGGGGCCAGCTGTGACTGCAGGTGGCAGGTCTTGCGGGCGAGGTGCTGCAGGCTGGGGTGTTGCTGCAAGGTCAAGGTAAATGCACTAGTAGTTTCCTCTGAACAGTATATGTGGCCCTTCAAAACCCCTACAAGCAATTCACACTGGGTCCCACATTGATGTGCACCCCCACATTTTGGTCTACTCACACCCATGTTAGGGGTTACATATAAAGGTTGCCTAGTACCCTGTAGTCGCACAATATATGTTGCGCAGGGAAGCTCTGAAAGTGGCCTTCGCATTTGGGAACTAAGGTTGGTGGGTGGCGTGTTTGGTTGGCCTTCCCCCCCCGTGCCAATGTACAAGTCAAATACTGGTGGGCACATGCCGTCTATCGGTGTCCATGGTGCCCGACACCCCCTGGTAGGTGTTGAGGTGGAGCATCCCCAACACCTGCTCCTCAGCATGGGTAAATTGTAGAGTTTTGGGGAGGCCCCCACCAGTTTAAAGCTAGATTCAAACAAAGGAAAGTGAGTTTACAATGTTTCCTGTACAAGCAGCCTTCTGGATGTTCAGCATTTACCCCTCATTTACTGAGTTTCTGATGTACCACCACCTTCAGGTCGCCCCACCTTTTCCTGGCCTAGGCTCCATCCTTAGGTTCTGGCTCTGCCCCATCACGTTGCGGGCAATCTCTAACCATAACTGCTACCGGGTTTTGAGGGTGCTTTGGGGGTTGAGCGGGAACCTCCAGCTGGGCATCATTAAATCGACCACTCAACTTGCCCCTTGTTAGTTTGCACCCAGGGAGAGTGGCCGATGCTGTAGTCTGCTGGGTGGTGTCTTGGCTGAAGGGGGAGTCACTATGCCCACTCCCATGCCCAGAATGGATGGATTCCTGACTACCGGTCGGGGAAAGAGCAGGTTTGGTTGTGGCAACACTGCTCAGCCTTTGCCCCCCTGTTGGCTCCGCATGGGGCTCCACTGTGGTCTCCACAGTGGGGCCCGCACTGTGGTCTGTCTCGGGTCCGCATAGTGCCCCGGTGTCCTGACTGTTGGTTGGTTCGTGGTGGGCCATGCCTGGAGCCCTGATTTTCTGACTGCTGCTGCTGATGCCTTAAAGTGCTGCGGGTGACAGAGTGGATAATGTGGGAGAGTGGATCAGCAGAAGAGTGCCTGCAGGACAAACGGCATGTTCTGGGGCTGTGGTACCTTGGCCGGGTGCTGCTGGTTCCTCGGTCATGCCTTTGTTCCTGGCTCAGGGGGCTTTATGGTGCCTATGGTGTGGCATAGTGAGCAGCAGTGGCAAGCAAATCTGACCCTAAGTTAATTTTCTTTTATACCTAATTGAGTGGGTAATTGTATTGGAGACTATTTGGTTTATTTAACAGTCCCTCAGCTCATGAACACTTCTGCGGTCCACCAGGGTGTGTCGTCATACAGGCAACAGCCAATGGTCCAACATGGCACCGACTGTGTTCACCCATGAGCAGCAGGAGGGAATTATGATGGTAAGTCACACTTTCATGCCATTCGCCTACGCATGTTTGTCGCATTACACTCCTGCCAAGGTTCAAACAGGTGACATTGGCCGCAAAATATGAGTAAAGCCACATGGCACTACAGTAATGACAGATCCCTGGCCTTCCAACGTTACAGGCCCACAGTACTTTGCTGCCACTGTCACATGGACCACTCTGGCATGTTTGTATGCGACACAGGGGTGCCTAGTGTTAGGGCGAGCGCTGCACGCCCATCTCGCAGCACTTCACTTACCTCCATGGCTGCATCCAGCCGTCGTCCATCTCACAGCATTTCCCTCACCTCCATGGCTGCTCCCAGCCATCTCCCTTCCCCCCATGCTTCCTCCTCGCATGGTCAGGTGCGCGCACGTCCCCGTCCACTAGAGGGCGAGCGCACTGGATTCCTGAGATTTAAAGGGCCTGTACAGCACTGATTGGTGCCTGGTCATCCAATCCTGCATCCACTTCCCCTATTTAAAGAGGCACTTCCTTTCCTTCAGTGCCGGATCTTGGTCTTTCCATGCCAGTTGTAAATCAGTTGCTTTTGGATTGCTCACCCGTGTACCGACCTCTGCCTGTCCCCGACTCTGAACCTTTGCCGCCTGCCCCGACCTTGGCTACTCACCTTTACTACGAACCTCTGCTGCCTGCCCTGACTTCTGCCTGTGTGTACTACACCTTTTGCCTGCCTCTTGTGTACCCCGCTGAGCCTCAGCTAGCCGTGGGACTGGGCCGTTGTTTGGGGGTAGCGACCTAGGGGTCACTCGCTGCACAAGACCAACCTGCCTTGCGGTGGGCTCTGGTGAATACCGGTGGCCTCTTAGACTCCGCTCCCCTGACACGGTACCTACCATCTGTTCCACAGTTAAAGCGGATCCACACCCGAGTCCGCTCTACCCGGTCCATCCCCTCGATTCAAAGAGCAAAAGTTAATTGATTTCGGATCGAGAATCGTAAGTTTGGGTGGGTGTTAGTCATTTTTTCCAGTTTTTTTGGCCATTTCCGACTCGCACGAGCCTACGTACGAATGCGTATATGCTCTTACGATCATCGCAAGTTCGTTCCTAAATTTTAGGATCAAAACGTAAAACTTAGGATCAAATCCTAAAACTTAGGATCAAAACGTAAAACTTAGGATAATCGGATGTGTTTACGTGTGATTCAGAGAACAGTTTTCAAACCTCTAAATCCGTTTTAAAAGAAAGCCACTGCCGACACCTTTTAGCAGTCGTATTGCTGTTCTTGAACAGGTTTTTTGGCTATGTGGAGGAGTCTGCGCGTCTTGAGCTCCAATGAACTGCATGTATCAGCATGGCCGAGGCCATAAATTGTATAGCAATGCATACCTGAATCATGTATGCCTTATAAAAGCATTTTAATGTGGACCTTAATTAGTCCTTTGCATGTAAACCTTTATTTTGCAATACATCAATATATTTGCGTTAATTAAAGAAACTTATGTCCTTTGTTATTTATTTTTAAATTGATGTACTAGAATAATATTTTGAGATTGAATTTATTGGTGTAGTTGTTTACCTTTGCTTTGTTTAATTATTTAAGCACATCTTTGGTCAGATGCATCACACTTACTGAGGAGAGGAGAGCGGGATAAAGTGCAGGATGTGGGTTACTGCTGTATTTTGCACAGACACAGCAGAGCTGGGGGCACGGAAAGGTCAGAAATCAAAGAATGCAGAGCAACACAGTCACAAGGCCCTTTCTGTTTGCAGGCTGCCCGAGAATACCTGAGCCGCCATCTTGGCTGTTTCTAGGCTCATAACATGCAGAAGTTGCTGGGTGTTTTTTAATTTTTGAGAGCAAATCTGTATGTAGAGGGTGTGGGTAACCACACCCAAAATTTTAAGTTGTACCATTTGAAGCCAAAATATTTAAATTAAATCCTCAAGTAAAAAATGCAAGTTAACTAAAAATTAAACAAAGTAAGATTTACTTATGCAAATGCATTCATTAATGGTTGGTTACTACAAAATGAATGAAATTAAGAAAAATAAAAGACCAAATATTTAGAATGCACTTTAATGAGGTAAGTTTGTAGTGCGCAGCCGCAAGATCAGAAGGATTTACGTCCAGACAAAAAAGGAAAAAGGGCAAAACCAATGTTGCAACCTGAGAAATGAAACGGAAAATTCAGGATGGAAACTGACATAGGTCTGATTCCCGAACTGCCATACGAACGGACGTACATTTTAGGATAGAAACGTATTTGCTTATAGAATCACTCGCAAGTTCATACGAACGCACGAGCGTACGGGAAAAATAGGATGATCGGCACCCAAATCCAAGCTGTTACATGTTTCTTTGAATCGACCCTCATGACACCTAGGTAATTTAGTTTTGACATTTCTATGCAATACACTACTATTGTGGGATGGGAGAGCTGGCTTTGCCTTGTTGTTGGCCGCAGTCAGCGAGCCCTATCCAACAGTAATTGCGGAATAGAGAGTTAGGTGCAACTTTTGGCCTAAGTGAGTCTGCACTTACAATCCACTACTATTGTGGGATGGAAGAGCTGGCTTCCCCTTGTTGCTGGCCGGTGTCAGCGAGTCCTATCCGATATAGTGGCTAATGTTGTGGGATGGGAGAGCTGGATTAATTAGCATTGGCATACAGTAGCGTATACAAGGCTTGAGTGGTTGTACTGTCCCAGAAATGTACTTAAAGGGGCAGGGGTATGCATGTGGATCTAAAGGAGAGCCAAGCCCAACACACATGAAAAGAGGATGCTGGCAGAGGAAGTGGCAGCCCATGTGAGTGGCGAAGGGACATCGCCCAAATAATGCATTACTGGTCAGACTTCAAATGGCGAAAGCGGCCCTGGGTGTGGAGGTTCTACAGCTAGGTAAGTTGATGTACAACAGAGAAAATGGTAAGGGTAAAGTAACGTGTTTTAGAAAACTTTCTTTTGTAGCTGGTGAGTTCTGGTTGTGGATTAAGCCCTCCCAGAGACGAGGGGTTTGCCCAGTGTGGCCAAGAAGACAGGGTGTGAGTGTAAGGAGGGGGTCTCAAACCCTGTCAATGTCTCCTTCCTCCCCTGAAGCAGCACCACCACCAGCCATGGAGCTTGCTAAAGAGGAGGGTGTGTTGGGCTTGTGCTCCGGTAGGCCAATACTAAAAAAAACACACAGGTTGTGCTTGCTAAGTGCTGGTGTGTTGTGCCTCTTGGTCCCTACAGATTCATCAGAGTACACGGCGAAGGGCCCCCTGATAAGGACTCGGGTGGGTGTGAAGCCAGTGAAAGAGAACAATACCCAAGTATTACACAAACAACACATGCACAGCACATAAACACTAATAGGTTCTTTCCTTCTCCAGACCCAGAAGACCGGAGGGCACCTTAGAGGAGGGTGGCTGCCTAAAAATATGCATCTACCTTACCAACAGTTGGGGTAAGTATGTAAAAATGTGCGTGCATGTACCGGCACACATGTGGACAAACAAGTGCTAATGTATATTTTTTTCTCTTTGCAGGTGCCATGTTGGTACCAGATAAAAATTAAAAAAAATATTTTATATTTTTTTAATATAAATAACCAATTAAGTTAATTAAAAAAAAGATAAAGCTATATGCTGCGTGGTGGTGTATTTTCTATGCAACAACATAAAGCAGATGGAAACCAAACAGCACTGTAAAACAGAACACCAAAACAGAAGGTGGCCGAAGTAACTGTGGATAGAAGCAGATAACATGGCAACCAAGGTACAAACGTAAATATGTGCAAAGACAAGCAGACTACAAGGGATGCCCTAGATGCCAGCAGGGGGGGGACAAAGGTAAGTATGTGCTAGGACATGCAGACTACCATGGGATGCCCTAGATGGCTGCAGGGGGGGACAAAGGTAAGTATGTGCAAGGACATCCAGACCACCATGGGATGCCCTAGATTCCAGCAGGGGGGAGAAGGTAAGTATATGCTAGGACATGCAGACTACATAAGCTGCCCTAGATGCCAGCAGGGGGGACAAAAGTAAGTATGTACAAGGACAAGCAGACTATGTAGGATGCTCTAGATGCCAGCAGGGGGGACAAAGGTAAGTATGTGCAAGGGCACACATACTACCATGGGGTGTCCTAGATGCCAGCAGGGGGTAGAAGGTAAGTATATGTAAGGACATGCGGACTACATGAGCTGTCCTAGATGGCAGCTGGGGAGTCAAACTTAAGTTTGTGCAAGGACATGCAGACTACATGGGCTGCCCTAGATGCCAACAGGGTGGAGAAGTTAAGTATGTGCAAGGACATGCAGACTACATGGGTACAGTGGCGGGGACGGCGGAAAACACATTAAAATAGCTGGTTACAACAATGGCCTACGCTGGAAAGCCACGCAAGGACACGACACACGAGAACAATGGGATCCACAGCAAGTTATGTCCGAAAACAGGTAAAAACTTGGCTTCTGAAACTACTTTGGCTGCGAATAGAGTAAATGCTCAGCTAAACCATATGTGTACGCAAAGCAAATATGGCCGCTTACACATAAATGAACTTTTTTGGAACGTGGCTGTGAATGATACGAGTGTTCAGAATTTCCCGGTTACCGAGATCAGTTCCCCTAAAAAACGAGCATTCATAGGCAGGCTCAGAATCAGGCCGACTGTCTCCTCTACAACCGCTCAGTGTTATGTGAGGCTCAAAGCCTCACCACAGTTCTTTTTCAAAAGGCAGTGATGTCATCAAAAAGCAAAATGATATGTGGCGCTGCTATTGCCTGAAAATGAGTGAAAATATATATCACTTCACAAAGCAATATCGCTATGATACACCTTTTTGAGTGCTATCATAGAGGCAGCTGTGTGGCTGGGGGATATCACCTGACTCCCTATACCCCTTCTAAAATATAAATTCATAATCATGGTGAGAAGTGCATACAAGAAATTGGAGCAAAAAGAAAGATTTTCGATATTGTCAATCACATTGTGATGCTGTGCCACTGTGGCAGTCCATCACAATTTCCGTCTTTGGCCGCTAATTGCTAAGAAAGCCAGTAGCAAGTGTTCATTTTATTCGATCAGTTCCTTTGCCCCAGGGTTCTGATTATCCTGGGTTTTGTTCCTTGCCCCCGGGTGCTCCACTGTGTGAAACCCCCCAGGTCGCCCGAACAAAGTCACCTCTTCTTACGGCGCATGCACGACCGCTTGTCCAATCAGCGTGCTTGGATCTGAGCCCACATCCCTCGCTACCCTTTAATATGGAGCGTGCACGTTCACACATCAGGGTGAAGTGAGTACGCCTGCCCTGGAGTCTCATAGACTACAGGGTGGGTTTTGGACATCTGTAAATTGCACTAATAAATCGCTGACTAGTAACAAATATCTGGTGTTGATGGAATTGTTTGTGACAAATAATCTGGGTTACGTGTCTTTTTCTTCTTTTTAAATGTTAGTTTTTTAATGGGTAATTGATATGTACTGTGTAGTTTATTTTGGTTATATTATGAAGAATAGTTTTTTTGGAAAAGAGGCCTGTGGTTTATTTGCTGGCTACCCCCTTGCAGCCTAATAATACCACCAACAAAATAATATCCAAAATGATGTTGGGCTCATACTGGGACGAAGCACTACAATAGCAGTTTCTAAGACAATTGCTACTGCTATTTCCAATTGCGTTTGCACAATGATTAGAAATTGCTGCTGGCAGGACTTCTGCTGGGAGATTGCTTTGCATTTGCAGTTGCGTACTGTATTTCAGAGGGCCCATACAAATACATGGGCTACCATTCATTTCAGTAATTGCCCCACAATCGAAGCGCATCTTCCATAGTTACCCCATAAATATTTGGGTGCTTCTCCAGAATACAATAAAAATGCAGCTTACATGTCCTCCTAAGAAAGATTTCAGTGTGGTGAATCCCAAAACTGAACATTGGATTTTGTACTTGCCCACCAGAGCACCATAGGATCCTTTGTTGGAACCAAGAGACAGAGAGAGAAAGAGAGAGAGAAACATGGAAAAGAATGAGAGACAGGGGAGCATGGAAGAGAGAGAAGAGAACAAAGAAAAAAGAGAGAACAGGTTATAGGGAAAAGGGGGAAGAGTGAGGAGGCAACACTGTGAAACAAAGCAATGAAAAAATGGAAGAGGGAGAGAAAGGAGAAAACACAGGAAAATGGAGAGATAGCTGAACATGGACAAGAGGAAAAGAGAGAGAGAGTATGAAACACATGGAAAAGAGAGGGAGATGAGAACATTAAAAAGAGGAAGAGAGAGAGAGGAGGAAAGACGGGAAAAAGAAAAAAAAATATATGAAAACGCAAAAAAAAGGAATAGAGAGAGAGAAAGCCAGGAAAAAAGATAGATAAGGGAACATGGAAAAGAGAGAGAGAGGAGGAAACACAGGAAAAAGTTAAAGATAGGGGATGATGGAACAGAGGAAGAGAGAGAGGGGGAACACAGTAATACAAGTGAGATAAAGAAACATGGAAGAGAGGAAGGGAGAGACAGAAAAGGAAACACAGGAAAAGGAATAGAGAGAGAGAGAGAAAAAGAGGATGAGGAAACAACAGAAAAAGTGAGAGATGGGGAACAAGGAAGACAGAAAGAGGAGGAAACCTGGGAAAAAGAGAGGAATAAGGGAGCACAGAAGAAACACAGGAATACAAGTGAGATAAGGGAACATGAAAAAGTGAAAGATAGAGAGGAGGAGGAAACACAAGAAAAAGAGAGTTGGGGCGACATGGAAAAGAAGAAGACAGAGTTAGAGGGGAAAACACATAAAAAAGGAGAGTGAGAAGCTGATGTGAATCTTTTAGATTCCAGGCCGGCCGCTGGTGGGTTTTGTTCTGCTTTAATAATATGTGATGCCCTTGATATTGTTTTTGATGGTATCACCTTTTTTCACACGTGGCATTTCAAGTATACCTTATTTTATGCATATTAAAGACAGCCTTTGAGTTCCTTGTTGACTAGAGTGCGTCAGAGCGTGCTGACCTTAGGTGCCTCCCGTATTCACTGAGCTTGTCACCCCAGCCTACCTGTGTGAGGCTGCACCAAAGGGGAAACAACATCAAGCAGACACGAATCATGCCAATAAACATGCTTGTCATTATTTGGCCTCTGGATAACAAGATTAGATATCGCAGGTCTTATGACACCTTTCATAAGTTTCAGAAATACCGCACGGAGAAACATACAATTTAAAAATTAAATTACATTTTTTTCAGATGAAGACATTGGTGAAATAATATATAATATATTATATAAATATTATATATTAGTTAAAACTAACCTAAGTCCCCCTAGTATTTAATATGAGCTGCAATGAGTGTGCCGAGTAGTGTTGCTGGAAAGATTAATTATGGGGGTTATTCATGAAGGTCTAGTGCCAGGTAGTGCCTCGTAGTGTCAGGCAGCGTCTGGTGAACGTCGGGCGCTGTAGGCAAAACCACATTTATGAAGGCGATTCTGGTGAGCGACTCTAAGAGGCCGATTCATTAATAGCGGCAGGTAGCGACAGTTGAGCGACTGTAGCAGTATTTTCACAGCGCCCGCTAGTATTCGCTGTGCTTGGCCGTTGTTCGGTTGTTGATAGCAACTCGTGTGCAGTAATGTTGAATACGGGGTGACGAGTCGCTATTTGACAGGTTCCGCGATGTATGGGTGCGCATGATAGCGACTGGTCCGAGCGACCGGCTCCCACCATATTCATCAAAAAATGACGCTCCAAAAATTCACGCGCTGGGAAATGCATGTTTAAACCCCAGAGCGCTGGCGGCGATGTGTTAAAAGTAGTTTAACCACCATATTTTTGGAAACCAAAAAAAAAAAAATTTTTTAAAGAATTTAGTAATATGAATACAATAATATCAGACCTGTAATATCAATTCTGCACAAATTTTTTATTTTTTTTACCTTAAAAAAATTAACTAACATGGCAGAAGTGCTCACAGAATTTTTCACATTTAAAAAAAAAAAAAAATTAATAACAATGAATTATGAATATTTAAAGATTGTTCCATTGAAATGCATTGGAGCGCGCCAGGTAGCGAGAGGTCATACCTGTCGCTGTTCAAGGTCGGATGCTGGCGCTGTGGGCTGAGGCTGGAATAATGATGAATGAGTCGCTATCTGGCGCTCTGTCAGTCGCTAAGCAGGATCGGCTTGATAAATGTGTGATTGTGGTGGGGAGCCGGCGTTCTCGTGGCGGGGCCCGTCATTACCGGTCGCTCACCAGTCGCTACCTGTCGCTACTCCTTCATAAATAAGGGCCCAAGAGTGCCAATTCAGTGTAATTCATCATTACAGGCGGCTCAGCGCTCTAGCTTCCAGAGCGCCAGGTATTACTTTTCGCTAACTGTCGCTCTCCCATACATTTCAATGGATGTTCCTTTTCTTCTGTTTAAACAGGGTTTTCTTTTTACATTTTGTTTGTCACCTCTCCTGGCTAGAAAAAGTCATTTTTGAAAACTTTTTTAATTTTTTTGTTTTTTTTGCAGAATTGTCATTACAGGTTTGGCACAAAAGTGTTATTGTCCCAGTGTTACAACAATCACTTTGTCCCGGTGTTACAACATAAACTTTAATCACACAGCATCTGGCGCTCTTTGCTATAGTGACCAGATTTAGAGCGCCGACGCTCTGTGTTTGTAGTTTTATGATGGTATGGTATGGAGCGCCGAGAGTCGGTCGCACTGAGCTGGCGCTACCTCTCGCTCCCTGCAGTGCTGTACTGGTGTTAGAGCGACCAACATACATCACATTCATCAATGCCAGCCAGGTTACTACAGCGACTGAGGCACTCTGTTACAGCGCCCGATACCCGCTTACTGCGCCTACTAGCGGTTACTCTAAACGCCGCCATACAGACGCTCATCTGCCGATACTTGGTGTTAGTAATGAATTAGCCTCAAAATGACTTTCCTCCCCTCCCCTCCCTCCAAGCCAATTTTGGATACCTCAATTGTCTTCCCTCGCCATTTATTCGAGACCAGGTAGGGCATACAGGATGCTTCTGCATCTCCTTGAAGTTGGCTGCCAGTCTGCCACACCATATGACCACTGCCGGCAACCAGTTGAGTTCACCAAGTGGGTTGTGCACCGCAGACTCCCCAGGCACACCTGGGCATCCCAAATAAACTTGGGATGCCACAGGGATGGCAAAACCTGCCTCCCTGGCGTCCTTTAGGGCCTTATCTAAGAAACACTAGTGCCACAGAGTGACATGTAGCAGCAGGTGTATTTTTTCAGCGCAACCAGCAAGTCATATTTATAATGAGAACACATAGCACCATGTAGCGTTCCATGTATCAAGAGCGTTGGGTGTTTGCTTAGCGCCGGCGCTGTTTTCCCTACAGCACCACATCACATCAGGTGCTCAGTGTTATTCTCCAATAGACTTCATTCAGCCATTTCCAGTTATGTTATTTTTGGTCAGCGTTTTTTATTTTTTTGTGCTCAATCAAGTATCACTGGATCCCTGGCCTGTTCTGAATGTTTTCTTGGTTAATTATTGTACTTAGGTTACCCACAGCTAACGTTTTCATGCCTGCTAATCATGTGTCATGTCATTTGTATGTTCCCAATGTCTTTCCATGTGTTTTTGCTTGGTCACTGTGTAGCCATCTTTTTCTGTATTGCACCTGGCACTGTATGTCTGAGATTCACGGTTTTAGAACACCAGCACTGGCGCTGTGATCTTACATGTTAAACATGGCATGGAGCAGCAGAGCACCACAGGCGTTACATGTCTCTATCTCCATTGAAACCAATCAAGCAAAGGTGCAGCACCGAAAAGCAACCCCGTGATTGCAAAATCGTAAATTGCCAAGCATAATCAAGGAACTGGTGGTTTGGAAACTTGTCTGGATAATGATTCATGAAAAAAACAGCAGTATTATTAAAGATTCTTATACAAATGTATTTTTAAATAAACATATGGGAACTGAGGCAGAATCACTTCAGGGTCAAAATAACTGTTAAGTCCAAATGGTTAGGAATTTTTACATAATTGAAAAGACGTTTTAGTAACTCACTTGACTTCCCCTTTGTGGAGTATCCCCCCTTTTTTTCTTCTCCCTCTCTCTACTAATTTCATTTACTCCATTCATTTTATACATGTTTTGATCAGGAGTCTATAATCGATGAACTCGAGCACAGGAGCCACAAGATGTCTTTTTGAGGAAATTTCATTTTATTGTAATATGCCTTGACGTTGTCTAATATTCAGTCTTGGACATCAATTACTTAATTAAGTTCTTTGAAGTGAAGTATTTATACACTGTTATAAACTAATGATATACAAACATTGATTGTACTCTTCTCTTGTTTTCTTGTATAAAACGCAATACATTCTTTTGAAACCTTATATCCCATTTTGGTTTCTGTTGCCTCCTCCTTATGTCTGAGCATGGCAGACCTAGACTGGCTCACCATTCGTTCATATAACTCTCAACACATTTACAATAAAACGTATACACAGTTGATTTGTAGATTTTTAGAAACAGAGCTTGGGAATGCAATAAAATACTTTACTGTTGGGAGGCAAACAGATCTGTCCAAAAAAGTGACCAATTTAGTGGCAAATGTGATTGCTAAATATGTACTGTGTAGCTGCTGCAGTGCATGGCTTGGTTTATGGACACTTTAGGACTTATTTACACCTATTAGCTTTTCAGTTTTCAGTGCATACAGTAGCAGGTAAGCCCCTAAAAAAATCAATAGGCTGAATTAATAAAAGAAAACTGCAGCTTTAATGCAAATGTACTGAGGGGTTGAGCCTCATATGAAATTAGTTAGTCATTAGTAGGTTTTTTATGTGATGTTTTTGGTTGAGATTTGGTGATACTTTAGGTGTCAATGTTCCCTCCAGTCACCCTCCAATTCACCCCTCCTAGAGGCTATTCTGATGTCAGATTATGGTCTCCCATAAGCTTTCTAGTCTGGTATATGGAGTACAAGAAAAGGTTCACAGTTGGTCAGCTTTTCATTATTGGTTATAGACTCAGCCTGCACATCCTATACACACGTACTATCCAAAATTGAAAGGACACCGTCTACTGCTAAAATATTGTATAGGGCAAAGAGAACAAGCCCCACCTTATCCTCACTGTTTTGTGTTCCACCTTTAAATAAAGATAACGCTGGTATGTGACCGGGGTTAAATACTGATGAAATAACTGCTGGGCAGGCAGCAAGCAGCTCACAGGCTGCAACAGACCAAACTCTATTGGTTACTGGCAGCTAACATGACCAACAAAACAGAACACTAGAACAAGGAGGTCCAAACCCTGGGAGTCCAGGATTCTGGTGGTTTGAGCTGCCATATGTTTCAAATATCTGAACATTTTGAGTTGCAGCACCATTTTCAAAAAAAAAACTATCCCTGACATTATTACTGACATTATTACTGACTGCTTGGTAAAAACTAGGGTCTGATCACCTGCTTTGTTACAAAATTTTCTACAAAGACAGTAGGCACATTAGCCTAATTCCAGCACAAGCTGGAAGTTGCATTGAGGAGCTCTGTATGAAGCAAAGTAAATCGTCAGACATGCTCACAAATCTGCTCTGCATACGCTGTTAGACATCATTTGTGGCTAATTATATTTAGTCAGATTTAATAATCCACCAAACCTAGGTGAATCATATTGCTCAGTAATACAAGAAATGATTTGACAACCCCTCCCTATCATTTCAAAACAGTGCAAAATACTGTAACAAATTATTGTGTGTTGGAACTTGACGAAGACTAGAGTCATGTCATGGAGCAATTATATTTTCTTTGCTAAGAAGACTTATAGTTTGGGGGTCCAGAAGACAACTCAAAATTATCTTTAAACACAACATGCTGTAGTCTTCACCACAAATTTAAGCCTCAGTCAAGTTAAAAGAAGCAAGTTTTGTACTCACCTGGGCATTCTAATTACATTACTAATATCATTCTATCAGTATGAGTTCAGTGTTAAATCATCTCTCGCAATGCCTCAATTTATATACATATACAAGAAGAGAACGATAGATAAAAAATGGACATGTTTTACAAGCGACACTATTAGACACTATTTACATTAAATACATTGCACATCAGAATCAGTTTATTAAATGCATACATTGCATACAAGTTATGGTAACAGGCTATAACAACTTAACATAATACACATAAAAAAGTGGCAAAAATCGAAAAAAATTAAAAACAAAGACTAAGGGGGTTATTTAAGAATGGATAGTGCCAGGTAGTGCTTCGTAGTGGCAGGCAGCGTCTGGTGAAAGGCGGGGCGCTGTACTCAATACCACATTTATGAAAGCGAATCTGGTGAGCGACTCTAACAGCGGCATGTAGCGTCACATGTATTAATACAGGCTCAGCATATAGTGCCGGAGCTCTAGGCTCAGGAGCACCATGTAGTACCCGTCGCTCTGTAGCGCTCTCCCATACTTTTCAATGGGGCTTCATTAGTTCATTAGTGTATAAATAGCGTGTTTGGCAATTTTATTTATTTTTTTTGCTCAAATCATTAGGTGACTTCTCCTGGCTGCAGACTTTTTTTTAACACTTTTAATCATTTTTTTTAATTTTATATTTTTATGCAGAATAGTATGTACAGGTCTGGCACTAAAGTGTTAATATCACAGTGTTAAAACAATGTTATTCCACGTGTTTTCACTTTGTTACTGGTGTATTTGTGTTCAAAATCTTTGATCTTTGAAATCAACTTTGATAACCCAGCGTCTGGTGCTCTATGCAGCAGCAACCAGCTTTAGAGCGCCGACGCTGTGCATTTTTTCTTGAATATGGTGTGGAGCGTTGAGTGCCGGATAAACTGAGCTGGCGCTACTTCGCGCTCGCTGCATCGGTGCACTGTTGTTAGAGTGCCCAACACGCATCACATTCATCAATGCCAGCCTGGATACTACAGCGACCGAGACGCTGTGTTATAGCACCCGATACCCACCTACAGTGTCTACTAGTGGTCGCTCTAAGCGCTGCTATACAGACGCTCATCTGGCAATACGTGGCATTAGTAGTGAATCAGTCTCCACATATGTTTAACATAAATGTACCAGAGGCAATAAGAATCCTAGAAAGATTCAAGGCTAAGTTAATCTAGTTCACACAAGCTCAACCAGCGGCATCTAATGTGGCCCCTGACCTGCTGTGGGGAAAGTGGGAGGAGTAAATAGAACTGATGTGTAAAGGTAGTAAATTAGGGGTACAGTAAGGATAGGCAATTGCATGGAGAGTAATATAGGAGGGGCACATCGGCAAATAAAGATGGTGGTGGCTTGGGGGAACGTGGTAACATTGATTGTCTGCCACCACCCCTTGGTAAAATAATGGCAAAATATGTGAAAATGTGAAGGACATAGAAGTGGAGACAGTGTGTGTCCTAATTCTTGTAGAAAATCTTCATCATACTATTCCAAATTAAAAAAATTGAACCTATTCGTTGTGGCCCCGTGGTTCCCTGCATTGTGAGCGCTCCCACCTGTCCATTCACTTGTATGTGCTCTGGTAGCATTATGCAGCTGAGGTAAGATGGCGGCACCCAGTGCTCCAAATTAGCGATTGGCAACATTGGATTACAGGCAAGGTAAGTGTTTGTTTTTTTTTTAACCCCCCCCCCACCCTGCTTTAGTGCTAGGTAAGGGTGGCAGGGTGGAGGGTGCTTTTCAATTGGGCAGTCTGGCTGGACTGGCCATTTAAGTGGCCCGTGCTTGTCAAAAGGTTGAACACCCTTGGTCTAGTTGTTGTTGTTGGACTGCCGGGGGTAAAAGCTATTTTGTGGAGTCTGGTTTTTGATAGGGGAACAGCGACCTCATGGTGGTCATTGAACTAAAGGGTGGCAGGGATGCAGTGAACAAAAGGATGAGTCAGGGGAGATTTAGATTGATCAGGATTTCAGTTTGCGGTTGGAGTGATATGCCTATAATCTTCTCTGCGGTTCGCACTGTTATTTGCAGCCCTTTTTTGTATATTTTGGTAGCTCCACCATACCAGGACAGAAAAAATGAACACAGGACTGAAGCAATAACTGCATTGAGTCAACATCTTCTTGGTTAGTCCGTACCTCTTGAGAAGGTGCAAGAAGTTGAGTTTTTGTTATGTTCTACTCTTTAGCACCACAATGTTCTCTTTCACAAGTCCTGGGCAATGATGGTGCCTAAGAACCTTGTGCTCCTAACCCTGTTCACTGTTTGTGCATATATAGCAATTGGGTAAGGTTCAAGTGGGGATTTTCTAATGTCTATCACCATTTCAACAGTTTTGGCAATGTTAAGTGCCAGGCTGTTCACCTTGCACAAGTCCTTCCACTTTAGAACGATAAGAACTAAGCATTTTTTATTACACCCACAAGAGTTTTAGTAGTTTGATGCAGTGGTGCAGTCATTGGCGTATAAGGTAAAGCAATGGGGATAGAACCAATGCGGGGCACCAATATTGGTGAATATGGTGCTGGACAATACAGGTCCTATGTTGACACACTGAGAACGCCCTGTTAGAAAGTTGCTGATACAGTCAAAGATTCTAGATGGTACACCAATGTCTGGGTGGGCACACACACAGCACTTCACTGGCTGCTGGCAGTCAAGTGGGGTGCAAAGCACTGGGGGACAAGTACTTAGGAGAGTACCAGGACCAGTTGATCAGGCTTTCAACTCCAATATGCTGGGGCATATCTTAATTAGATGACCCCCCCCCCCCCACTGCAGGGCTTAATAATTTTTGACTGTTGGTCAACCACCAACTGGTCCAGTCAAGTACCCCTGGGACATTCTGATTCGGGATACCCGTCTGTGTGAACCCCCCCCGTAATCACCCAGCAAATACTAACCATTATGGTAGTCCAACGCTGTGGCCGCATCCCTGGCCTCTCTGCAGCTGTGGCTATAGAAACTGGACCAAAACCCAGAATGTTCAAAATCCCAGGTTTTGGTCCACTTCAATGGAGGTCAGGAATGTGGGAGAAAGGACTAAGATATTGCTACACACTCCCTAAGAGGCTTTAGCAGTCAGGACTGGTACATGGTACAGTACATTCTGGGGCATACCTGAAAACTATTTGAAGCTTACTTGATGAAATGTTCAAATCATCCCCAGGGCCCTCTAGCCTGAGCTAAAGAGCCTCTTTAAATGTTAATAAATATCCTGTAGTATACTGTAGAGTTGGTGCAGAGAGATCTGATTTTGTTAATGTAATAAATCATTCCTCCTGGTTGAGGGACTGCTACATGTTGTCACATAGATCATGTGGCCTGTTGCCATATTGCTAAGCGCTTGCAAAGCATATTTTTGAACAATAGGCTCGATTCAGAGACACATTCGTCTGGACTTTCGTAACTGTCTGTGTATGTTTTTGTGTGTGTTTGTCATTTTATTTTGTTTTTACGTTCCATTTTCCATTCGTAACGTTCGTTCCCGCTAATGTGTATATGCGCTTTCGATGAACGAAACTAAATCGGATCATTTGCGTTAGTTCGGATTTTCCCATCTAAATCTGATATTTTTCGTTCGTTCAGATAACTTACGTTATTGGTATGGGCAGAGATCTAATTGCCGAGGGACCACCGCCCTATAAAACCGTTTCCTTTGCGATCCAGTTATGGGACCATTTTGCAGTCGGCTACCTTGCTTTGACCATGTTTTGCGGATTTGTGGAGGAATATGAGCGCCTTTAGCTACTGGGCATTGCATGTATCAGCAGGCCCGAGGCCAGATTGCACCGGCGATGCATGCATATCGATCGCATGCATGACGTTCGACCTGATCCAACTTAATCGTGCTTCTCTCCATAAATTGTATAGTGAGCTGCGGCCATGGTTAGCCCCCACCACAAGGAAGGGGCAAGCAATTTCAGGTATGACCAAGATGCTTGGCTGCCTGCAATTTTTGGCGAACGGCTCGTTCCAGAGGCTGGGTGCCCTCTCCGTGGGGATCTCCCAGCCTACGCTGAGCCGCGCGCTAGCCAAGTTTTTGGATGGCATGGCTACCATTAGTCAGAAATATATTTAATTTCCGGACGACATGGTAGCCTGGAACACGCTTAAGTTGGCTTTTTATAATATCGCCGACATGCCCAACGTCATGGGTGCGATTGATTGCACCCACGTTGCATTGGTCCCTCCTGCAACCGACGAGTACATCTGTAGGTAAGTTCAATCGGTCATTTTGTTATATAGTTTAGACAAACTGTATTGTAACTATCTATTAATCCCTCCTTGTAAATTGTCCCTGTGAAATAGCTTACAGTGTCTATCTTAATCCCTATTTGTAAATTGTCCCTGTGAAATATCTTACAGTGTCTATCTTAATCCCTCCTTGTAAATTGTCCCTGTGAAACAGTTTACAGTGTATATCTTAATCCCTCCTTGTAAATTGTCCCTGTGAAACAGCTTACAGTGTCTATCTTAATCCCTCCTTGCAAATTGTCCCTGTGAAACAGCTTACAGTGTCTATCTTAATCCCTCCTTGTAAATTGTCTCTGTGAAACACCTTACAGTGTCTATCTTAATCCCTCCTTGTAAATTGTCCCTGTGAAACAGTTTACAGTGTATATCTTAATCTCTCCTTGTAAATTGTCCCTGTGAAACAGCTTACAGTGTATATCTTAATCCCTCCTTGTAAATAGTCCCTATGAAACAGCTTACAGTGTCTATCTTAATCCCTCCTTGTAAATTGTCCCTGTGAAACAGTTTACAGTGTATATCTTAATCCCTCCTTGTAAATTGTCCCTGTGATCCATTTGACTGTGTATAGCTTCATCAATGTTTTTAATGTCGGCCAAAGCCAAACATTTTCATGTGGACCTTAAATAGTCATTCGAATGTTAATCTTGGTTTGATCCAACATACATATCCTTTTTTTTATAAAAACTACTTATGTACTTAGTTAGTGTTATTTGTATTGTCCAACATGTTTTTTGGAGGGCGTTAGGAGTGTTTGAGTAGTTTACCTTGCCTTGCTAATTTTTTTTTTTTCTTCCCAGGAACCGCAAAATGGGCCACTCACTGAATGTCCAAGCAGTGGTGGCCCCGGACATGTGGTTCCTTAGTGTCCTCGCCGTGTTTCCAGGCTCATCCATGATGCATACCTTCGGTTTGAGTCTGGAGGATCCTCAGGTGGATGGCTCCTTGGTAAATAAGCGCTAATTACGTCATTCACTTTTCACTGTATGCCTATGAATATAGTTGATGACCCATGTCTGAACCTATGGCTGTTTTTACCCCTTGATGACATGTTCAACCTTGGACCTTGGACCTTAACCATGATCTTTAGCAAAGCACAAACCCTAAAAATCCAGCATTTAAAAATAATATATTTCTGGTTTATAGTAACTTACTTATTATTCTTTCCCACACTCGGCTGCAATTCTGTTCTTGACTTTATGATAGGGTCGGTGCCATCTTTGCTCAGATGCATGACACTTACTGAGGAGAGGAGAGCGGGATAAAGTGCAGGGGGCGGGTTAGAACTGTGCTTTGCTCAGACAAAGCAGATCTGGGGGCCTGAAAAGGTAAGACATCCCAGAATGCTGAGCAGCACAGTCCTAAGCCAATTCCTGTTTGCAGCCTGCCTGATTTGCCCTCAGCCGCCATCTTTGATGTTTAAAGGCTCAGAACATGCAGTAGATGGTGTTAGGTTGATTTTTTAGGTGAGCAATCTGTATGTACAAGGTGTGGCTAAAATATAAGATAGGCTCTTAGTCAGGGTAAACGATCGCTTGTCCATACATTTTTGTTTGGAATGTGTAATTTATGTAAGTATTTTATTATTCTTTCAGGGGATTCCAGCTATCCGCTTCTTCCCTGGCTGATGACACCTGTCCTTCGGCCACAGAATGCGGCCCAGGACGCCTACAATCGGGCGCACTGCAAAACCCGGGCCGCTGTGGAGAGGGCCTTTGGCCTCTTTAGAACTCGCTTCAGGTGTTTGGACCATACCGGGGGGGGGGGGGGAACTCCAGTATGACCCAACAAGGTCATCGATATGATACTGGCCTGCTGTTTCCTTCACAACTTTGCCATAATGCAGCCTGTCCCCCGGTATGTGGATCTGCCCCCCTCTCCACCCAGTCAGGACCCAGAAGAGAACTACCGTGGCACACCCAGTGCCTCTGACCAAGCTGTTCGGGCCAATTTGATAAGCACCCATTTTGCCTAATTTGGTTTTCCTGTGTTTGTTGCATGTAATTGTTTATTTTTACTTTCATTTGCCTTTGTGAAGGCTTTTGTATTTTATTTAAAAAAAATAGTAATGAATTAATTACTAAAATATTGACACATGATCTGAGCCTCATGCATTTTTTTTGCCATGTTTGTTTAGAAACACCTTCAGTAATCTCAAAAGAACCCAAACAGTAATGCATCAACTTAGTCAACAACAGCTAAAGTCACATTCAATATATTTTGTTGAAACATTGGTGCAGACTTATGGCACCTAGCAATTGGCCACATCCAGGAGTTGTAAAATAACGCACTCCAGGCCGAAGCTTCAATAACCAATAAAATAAACATACATAGGGAGCAACCATTTGCATGAGATTATTTGGCCAGTAATAAATAGGGCCACATACACACCCTCTCCTGCTTGGCCACATTTGCCACAGGCACAGGTGGAAAGCAGCCATACCTATGCCACATCCACGCCTGTAAGTCAGTGGCCCACCCAAACAATAACCCCCAGTGTCCTAATGCCAGTCCAGTCCAATCTTTGCCATGGTTCAAGGTAGTAGTTTCCCAGCTCAGAATGTCCCCCAATCTTGCCAACAAACAGGATGATCCAGACACAATTTCATTAGGCCCAAGCCTGCAGCGTGGCAGCTTGAGCAGCAGCTTCAGTGAGGCTTTAGCTCAGGCATTGGCAAGTGGGGTATCTCAGCACTCTAATGAGCTATATGGGCGAAAATCAAAATCATACAAGCAAAGCCATAAAAAAGGCAATCTTGGTAGCGCTCACCAGACAGGTCAATACAGTGGGGATGTAGAGGAAAGATGTGGAGCAGATACAGATCAAATAGCTGTTAAAATGGGTGTTGCCCATAAAACCCTGGTGGTGGGCCATGGAGGTGGCCCATCACCTGGGCATGTGTGGCATTCATAATCTTCCACTGTTCCAACATGTGTCTATTGCTTGTTCGAACTTCCTCGAGCATGGCTGTGAAATTATTATTTAAGGTGGCCATGTGGCTGTTGCTCGTCCTAAATTCAGTCAGCATGGTGGTGAATGTATTATTTAATGTATCTAATTATGCAGTAAGCTGCTCTGTGGTTCTTTGAGTCACCTGCCGAAATAAACGGCTGTCATGGCGCCACGCTGACTCCAGGATCGGCACGCGCCTCCCCTGGGAAACTGGTCGACGTTGCTGTCTACCAATTCCCCGGGTTTGCAAATGCTGGACCTCTATGGCGAGCAAGAGTTGCAGATGTGCTCGGCAAAATCCTCTGCAGCAGAGCTACCACTGGGGACTGTAGCTCAATTTCAGCCTGCTGCCCACGATGGGCTGGCAGCACGCGTCCAGCTTCACTCTGCTGCAGAGGATTTGGTGCAGTAGCATGTTGGGACAGTGGCAGATTAGGTTCCAGGGGGGTCAGTTTTGAAGGTCCCATCAAGCTGGCATCCTCCTCCATCTCCTGGATTTCCTCCATCAGTGTGTGGGTCTGTTGGGACATGTGCAAAAAAAGGTTCAGTTTGGGCCCTTAATATATTTGTTATGCAAATTAGTCATGTGCATTCACATGCATCAGAAGTTTCATCAAAGTCCACTTACCGTATATATCTGTTCCTGGCTCCTAGGCAGCACGAAAGTTGACGGTGTGGTCAAACTGGATGAGGCTTCCACACTTGCTGAGGCTTGATGCTGGGCTGTGTTTAAAATAAAAAGGCACTTAAACACCAAAAAATCCATTGATGATCTGGATTACTACATATGCCTTATAAAACACGTGGCCAAGCAGGAATGCAAACTCCAACAGCGGGACAAGGTGTCCTTCACTATGAACATCAGTATCTGTTATATGTATGACTCACCCTGTACATACACATTGGTCACCTTAAATACTACAAACATGCATGTACTGCATGTTATGAGGCTTAACACATCCCTAAAGGGCCATTAGGGGCCCACACTCAGCTTGCAAATAGCATTTGTCTTCAGAGTATGCTGGTGGGCATTCTTCCTATGTAGACCTTTCCCTGACCCCAGATCAAGTATTTTAGACCGAAGCACAGCTAAAACCCAAGTGGTATAAAGACAAAGAAGGAAGTGTTGTATATGATTGACTATATTCACATAACAGGCAGTGCTTTGCTAATATAAAGACTTTAAATGTGACCATAAATACTGTCCAAGGTCGTGTATGGGCTGCCAAAATTTAAAATGACCATTCCGCAGACATTAAACACCCAGCTAAAACTGTAACCTCCCCTCAAAGCCACTCCCTAGGGGCATGTGTTCATATATGCCTGTGAGCCTCATTTCACACATTTAAAACATTTCACATACACACTAACATTACTAACCTGCAGGAATGGTAGGGATGTCCGTGTCCCGTCTGTCAGAGAGGCCCTCTAATGCCACGGGGTGTATCAACGCCAGCACCATCTCCTCAGCTCGTGTATACTGTAATTTTGTTGGGAAGCCTCCGACAGTTTGTAAACTGAAAAATAGAGGTTAGCAAATTTAGGGCATTGTGGTCAATACAACAAGCAGACAAATGCACAACTCAAATATGTACCTGTAATTGCGCCGTTTATTCTGTTTCTTCCGTGCTGCATACTTCAGGTCAGATATTTTGCACTGTATCTGCTCCACATCTTTAAGCTCCTCCCCCGCTGCATTGACCTGTATGGTGAGCTCCTCCAAGATTTCTGTCTTTCTCATTTTGCTTGTAGATTTTGATTTTCGCCCATATTGCTCGTCATAATGGAGTGTGAGCCCACTTGCCAATGCGAGAGTTTGGGCCTCACCAAACCTGCCACTCAACTGTCCTCGCCGCAATGTTCGGCCTATTGCTTGCTATTCTGGGTCATCTCTGTATGTAGGCAATTCGGGGACATTCTGGGCTGGCTCTGTTGTGTTGAAATGTGCGACACGTGGCTTGAGAACTAATGGACTGGACTTGCAATCGGACTGGGGGCCTTGCCTGGGTGGCCACTGAACTTCCAGGCGTGGATGTGGCATATGGATCGTTGGTTGCCACCTGTGCCGGTGGCAAATGTGGCCGAGGAGGAGAGGGTGTGCTTGGGGGTGTGGCTCTTGGAGGCCTTGCCACTTGTGCTTCAATGCCCATGGGAGGTACTTGCACGTGGCTCAGGAGAGGCAGAGCTGGCTGGGCTGGGGCTTCTGGGCCTGTGGCTCTTGGTGGCCTTGCCACTACTGCTTCGATGTCCATGGGAGCTTTGCCCACGTGTAGCTGGAGAGGCAGAGCTGGCTGGGCTGGGGCTTCTGGGCCTGTGGCTCTTGGTGGCCTTGCCACTAGTGCTTCGATGCCCATGGGAGCTTAGCCCACGTGGAGCTGGAGAGGCAATGCTGCCTGGGCTGGGGCTTCTGCCACGCTGGCTCTTACTGGCCTTGCCAGTGGAGCGTGGTTTATGAAGGGATGTGCTAGGCCGGGGAGGAGAGGAGGGTGTTTTTTGGGGGCTGGGGCTTCTCACCCTCTGCTTCTTAGTGGCCTTTATTGCCGGCGTACCTGCCTGCTTTGTTGTTGTTGGCTTCTTCTTAGCTGCTCCATCCTTGGCTTTGGTGGTTGGTTTGGGTTTTGCGGCCTTGGTGGGCAATGTCGCCTTGGGTTGGCCACTGTGGCTGCACGTTTCCCGCACCTTGGGAGTAGGTAGTTTTGACTGAGTGGTCGGACCTGAGGAAGAAGGCTCCTCAGCCGCTGGGGCCTTTTGCTGGTGGCCTCCTTGCCTGGTGTGGCCTTAGCAATGGCTTTTTTAGCTGGCATGTTGAAAATCTCAGAGAGAATGAGCTGTGTGTCCAGGACGCGTGCGTACGGCCGTTCGTCCAGCCGTGCGGAACCCGGAAACCGCTGGGGCATTACTTATCTGCTGCGGACAAGAAGAAAGATGGTGCCCACGATCTTCACCCGCCAACAACAAGAGCTGATTATGCTCGTAAATGTATTGTAAGGACTTTGATTTGCCATCTAAATGCATGCCTAGGCCTTAAGGAAGCGCAGGAAGAAAAAGTTTGGTTTAACCCTTTAAGTGCCAGCCTATCTAGATTTTTTGTCACACTCTGTTGCCAGACTACTTTTCACGTTTTTGCGCTACACATGTTCAACCTTGATTTTTGAAGGGATTTCCAGGGATTTACCAGGAAAATTATATATTGTTTTTTTCAGCAGAGTCTGGGCTTCAACATGAAATGTCTTGTTTGGCCTTTTTTTAGTGTATTCTCAATACTTTTGGGTGAAATATGTGCAAAAAAATAAACAAAAATCTATTTCTTACAATTTGTAGTGTTTTTTTGTAATAAAAAATGTAAGTTTGTTAATAAAATATTATGGCGTGTGAAAGCCCTATTTCTCCCGGTTACAATGGTACCACATATGGTTTCCTGCCCAGGAAACTCCCCCAAACTGAAACAGCAGTTTAGGAGATTTCAGATAGGATACAACTAGAGATGAGCGAACTTTTGAAAAATTCGATTCGACTGATTCGCCGAATTTTCCGACAAAAATCGTTTCGACCCGAATAAATTCGCGACGAATCGCTATTAAAAATGGCTATTTCTGAGCCTCCTAGAGCCTCAATAGGGTTGTAAACCATTCTGCCTTGCTGTAACACGCACAGGATGCGTGCTGGGTTAGTTAAATAATACTTTGAAGAAATATCACATGCAGATCAGAGGCATCGCTAATAGAATCGCAGAGCGGCACAATTGAATTCAAGAGAGTTGAAGTGGCATCACTATGAGGGGCAGGAGCCCAAACATTGCTTTAAAGAGACACTGGAGTTGGCAGCAGCAGGAGCCCAAAAATTGGATGAATCACACCCTGGAGTTGGCAGCAGCAGCAGCAGGAGCCCAAACATTACTTTAAAGAGACCCTGGGGTTGGCTTCAGGAGCCCAAAAATTGGATGAATCACACCCTGGAGTTGGCAGGAGTTGACAGCAGCAGCAGCAGGAGCCCAAATATTACTTTAAAGAGACACTGGAGTTGGCTTCAGGAGCCCAAAAATTGGATGAATCACACCCTGGAGTTGGCAGCAGCAGCAGCAGGAGCCCAAATATTACTTTAAACAGACCCTGGGGTTGGCCTCAGGAGCCCAAAAATTGGATGAATCACACCCTGGAGTTGGCAGCAGCAGCAGCAGGAGCCCAAATATTACTTTAAAGAGACACTGGGGTTGGCTTCAGGAGCCCAAAAATTGGATGAATCACACCCTGGAGTTGGCAGCAGCAGCAGCAGGAGCCCAAATATTACTTTAAAGAGACACTGGAGTTGGCTTCAGTAGCCCAAAAATTGGATGAATCACACCCTGGAGTTGGCAGCAGCAGCAGCAGGAGCCAAAACATTACTTTAAAGAGACACTGGGGTTGGCTTCAGTAGCCCAAAAATTGGATGAATCACGCCCTGGAGTTGGCAGCAGCAGCAGGAGCCCAAACATTACTTTAAAGAGACACTGGGGTTGGCTTCAGGAGCCCAAAAATTGGATGATTCACACCCTGGAGTTGGCAGCAGCAGCAGCAGGAGCCCAAACATTACTTTAAAGAGACCCTGGGGTTGGCTTCAGGAGCCCAAAAATTGGATGAATCACACCCTGGAGTTGGCAGAAGTTGGCAGCAGCAGCAGCAGGAGCCCAAATATTACTTTAAAGAGACACTGGAGTTGGCTTCAGGAGCCCAAAAATTGGATGATTCACACCCTGGAGTTGGCAGCAGCAGCAGCAGGAGCCCAAACATTACTTTAAACAGACCCTGGGGTTGGCCTCAGGAGCCCAAAAATTGGATGAATCACACCCTGGAGTTGGCAGCAGCAGCAGCAGGAGCCCAAATATTACTTTAAAGAGACACTGGAGTTGGCTTCAGGAGCCCAAAAATTGGATGATTCACACCCTGGAGTTGGCAGCAGCAGCAGCAGGAGCCCAAATATTACTTTAAAGAGACACTGGGGTTGGCTTCAGGAGCCCAAAAATTGGATGAATCACACCCTGGAGTTGGCAGCAGCAGCAACAGGAGCCCAAACATTACTTTAAAGAGACCCTGGGGTTGGCTTCAGGAGCCCAACAATTGGATGAATCACACCCTGGATTTGGCAGGAGTTGGCAGCAGCAGCAACAGGAGCCCAAACATTACTTTAAAGAGACCCTGGGGTTGGCTTCAGGAGCCCAAAAATTGGATGAATCACACCCTGGAGTTGGCAGCAGCAGCAACAGGAGCCCAAACATTACTTTAAAGAGACCCTGGGGTTGGCTTCAGGAGCCCAAAAATTGGATGAATCACACCCTGGAGTTGGCAGCAGCAGCAGCAGGAGCCCAAACATTACTTTAAAGAGACCCTGGGGTTGGCTTCAGGAGCCCAAAAATTGGATGAATCACACCCCGGAGTTGGCAGGAGTTGACAGCAGCAGCAGCAGGAGCCCAAATATTACTTTAAAGAGACCCTGGGGTTGGCTTCAGGAGCCCAAAAATTGGATGAATCACACCCTGGAGTTGGCAGAAGTTGGCAGTAGCAGCAGCAGGAGCCCAAATATTACTTTAAAGAGACCCTGGGGTTGGCTTCAGGAGCCCAAAAATTGGATGAATCACACCCTGGAGTTGGCAGGAGTTGGCAGCAGCAGCAACAGGAGCCCAAATATTACTTTAAAGAGACCCTGGGGTTGGCTTCAGGAGCCCAAAAATTGGATGAATCACACCCTGGAGTTGGCAGGAGTTGACAGCAGCAGCAGCAGGAGCCCAAATATTACTTTAAACAGACCCTGGGGTTGGCTTCAGGAGCCCAAAAATTGGATGAATCACACCCTGGAGTTGGCAGGAGTTGGCAGCAGCAGCAACAGGAGCCCAAATATTACTTTAAAGAGACACTGGAGTTGGCTTCAGGAGCCCAAAAATTGGATGAATCACACCCTGGAGTTGGCAGAAGTTGGCAGTAGCAGCAGCAGGAGCCCAAATATTACTTTAAAGAGACCCTGGGGTTGGCTTCAGGAGCCCAAAAATTGGATGAATCACACCCTGGAGTTGGCAGGAGTTGGCAGCAGCAGCAACAGGAGCCCAAATATTACTTTAAAGAGACACTGGAGTTGGCTTCAGGAGCCCAAAAATTGGATGAATCACACCCTGGAGTTGGCAGAAGTTGGCAGTAGCAGCAGCAGGAGCCCAAATATTACTTTAAAGAGACCCTGGGGTTGGCTTCAGGAGCCCAAAAATTGGATGAATCACACCCTGGAGTTGGCAGGAGTTGACAGCAGCAGCAGCAGCAGGAGCCCAAATATTACTTTAAAGAGACCCTGGGGTTGGCTTCAGGAGCCCAAAAATTGGATGAATCACACCCTGGAGTTGGCAGGAGTTGGCAGCAGCAGCAACAGGAGCCCAAATATTACTTTAAAGAGACCCTGGGGTTGGCTTCAGGAGCCCAAAAATTGGATGAATCACACCCTGGAGTTGGCAGAAGTTGGCAGCAGCAGCAGCAGGAGCCCAAATATTACTTTAAAGAGACACTGGAGTTGGCTTCAGGAGCCCAAAAATTGGATGATTCACACCCTGGAGTTGGCAGCAGCAGCAGCAGGAGCCCAAATATTACTTTAAAGAGACACTGGGGTTGGCTTCAGGAGCCCAGAAATTGGATGAATCACACCCTGGAGTTGGCAGCAGCAGCAACAGGAGCCCAAACATTACTTTAAAGAGACCCTGGGGTTGGCTTCAGGAGCCCAACAATTGGATGAATCACACCCTGGATTTGGCAGGAGTTGGCAGCAGCAGCAACAGGAGCCCAAACATTACTTTAAAGAGACCCTGGGGTTGGCTTCAGGAGCCCAAAAATTGGATGAATCACACCCTGGAGTTGGCAGCAGCAGGAGCCCAAATATTACTTTAAAGAGACCCTGGGGTTGGCTTCAGGAGCCCAAAAATTGGATGAATCACACCCTGAAGTTGGCAGGAGTTGACAGCAGCAGGAGCCCAAATATTACTTTAAAGAGACCCTGGGGTTGGCTTCAGGAGCCCAAAAATTGGATGAATCACACCCTGGAGTTGGCAGCAGCAGCAGCAGGAGCCCAAATATTACTTTAAAGAGACACTGGAGTTGGCTTCAGGAGCCCAAAAATTGGATGAATCACACCCTGGAGTTGGCAGAAGTTGGCAGCAGCAGCAGCAGGAGCCCAAATATTACTTTAAAGAGACCCTGGGGTTGGCCTCAGGAGCCCAAAAATTGGATGAATCACACCCTGGAGTTGGCAGAAGTTGGCAGCAGCAGCAGCAGGAGCCCAAATATTACTTTAAAGAGACACTGGAGTTGGCTTCAGGAGCCCAAAAATTGGATGATTCACACCCTGGAGTTGGCAGCAGCAGCAGCAGGAGCCCAAATATTACTTTAAAGAGACACTGGGGTTGGCTTCAGGAGCCCAAAAATTGGATGAATCACACCCTGGAGTTGGCAGAAGTTGGCAGCAGCAGCAGCAGGAGCCCAAATATTACTTTAAAGAGACCCTGGGGTTGGCTTCAGGAGCCCAAAAATTGGATGAATCACACCCTGGATTTGGCAGGAGTTGACAGCAGCAGCAGCAGGAGCCCAAATATTACTTTAAAGAGACCCTGGGGTTGGCTTCAGGAGCCCAAAAATTGGATGAATCACACCCTGGAGTTGGCAGAAGTTGGCAGCAGCAGCAGCAGGAGCCCAAATATTACTTTAAAGAGACACTGGAGTTGGCTTCAGGAGCCCAAAAATTGGATGAATCACACCCTGGAGTTGGCAGAAGTTGGCAGCAGCAGCAGCAGGAGCCCAAATATTACTTTAAAGAGACCCTGGGGTTGGCCTCAGGAGCCCAAAAATTGGATGAATCACACCCTGGAGTTGGCAGAAGTTGGCAGCAGCAGCAGCAGGAGCCCAAATATTACTTTAAAGAGACACTGGAGTTGGCTTCAGGAGCCCAAAAATTGGATGATTCACACCCTGGAGTTGGCAGCAGCAGCAGCAGGAGCCCAAATATTACTTTAAAGAGACACTGGGGTTGGCTTCAGGAGCCCAAAAATTGGATGAATCACACCCTGGAGTTGGCAGAAGTTGGCAGCAGCAGCAGCAGGAGCCCAAATATTACTTTAAAGAGACCCTGGGGTTGGCTTCACGAGCCCAAAAATTGGATGAATCACACCCTGGATTTGGCAGGAGTTGGCAGCAGCAGCAACAGGAGCCCAAACATTACTTTAAAGAGACCCTGGGGTTGGCTTCAGGAGCCCAAAAATTGGATGAATCACACCCTGGAGTTGGCAGCAGCAGCAACAGGAGCCCAAACATTACTTTAAAGAGACCCTGGGGTTGGCTTCAGGAGCCCAAAAATTGGATGAATCACACCCTGGAGTTGGCAGCAGCAGGAGCCCAAATATTACTTTAAAGAGACCCTGGGGTTGGCTTCAGGAGCCCAAAAATTGGATGAATCACACCCTGGAGTTGGCAGGAGTTGACAGCAGCAGCAGCAGGAGCCCAAATATTACTTTAAAGAGACCCTGGGGTTGGCTTCAGGAGCCCAAAAATTGGATGAATCACACCCTGGAGTTGGCAGAAGTTGGCAGCAGCAGCAGCAGGAGCCCAAATATTACTTTAAAGAGACCCTGGGGTTGGCTTCAGGAGCCCAAAAATTGGATGAATCACACCCTGGATTTGGCAGGAGTTGGCAGCAGCAGCAACAGGAGCCCAAACATTACTTTAAAGAGACCCTGGGGTTGGCTTCAGGAGCCCAAAAATTGGATGAATCACACCCTGGAGTTGGCAGCAGCAGCAACAGGAGCCCAAACATTACTTTAAAGAGACCCTGGGGTTGGCTTCAGGAGCCCAAAAATTGGATGAATCACACCCTGGAGTTGGCAGCAGCAGGAGCCCAAATATTACTTTAAAGAGACCCTGGGGTTGGCTTCAGGAGCCCAAAAATTGGATGAATCACACCCTGGAGTTGGCAGGAGTTGACAGCAGCAGCAGCAGGAGCCCAAATATTACTTTAAAGAGACCCTGGGGTTGGCTTCAGGAGCCCAAAAATTGGATGAATCACACCCTGGAGTTGGCAGAAGTTGGCAGCAGCAGCAGCAGGAGCCCAAATATTACTTTAAAGAGACACTGGAGTTGGCTTCAGGAGCCCAAAAATTGGATGAATCACACCCTGGAGTTGGCAGAAGTTGGCAGCAGCAGCAGCAGGAGCCCAAATATTACTTTAAAGAGACCCTGGGGTTGGCCTCAGGAGCCCAAAAATTGGATGAATCACACCCTGGAGTTGGCAGAAGTTGGCAGCAGCAGCAGCAGGAGCCCAAATATTACTTTAAAGAGACCCTGGGGTTGGCCTCAGGAGCCCAAAAATTGGATGAATCACACCCTGGAGTTGGCAGGAGTTGACAGCAGCAGCAGCAGGAGCCCAAATATTACTTTAAAGAGACCCTGGGGTTGGCTTCAGGAGCCCAAAAATTGGATGAATCACACCCTGGAGTTGGCAGCAGCAGCAGCAGGAGCCCAAATATTACTTTAAAGAGACCCTGGGGTTGGCTTCAGGAGCCCAAAAATTGGATGAATCACACCCTGGAGTTGGCAGCAGCAGCAACAGGAGCCCAAACATTACTTTAAAGAGACCCTGGGGTTGGCTTCAGGAGCCCAACAATTGGATGAATCACACCCTGGAGTTGGCAGAAGTTGGCAGCAGCAGCAGCAGGAGCCCAAATATTACTTTAAAGAGACCCTGGGGTTGGCCTCAGGAGCCCAAAAATTGGATGATTCACACCCTGGAGTTGGCAGGAGTTGACAGCAGCAGCAGCAGGAGCCCAAATATTACTTTAAACAGACCCTGGGGTTGGCTTCAGGAGCCCAAAAATTGGATGAATCACACCCTGGAGTTGGCAGGAGTTGGCAGCAGCAGCAACAGGAGCCCAAATATTACTTTAAAGAGACCCTGGGGTTGGCTTCAGGAGCCCAAAAATTGGATGAATCACACCCTGGAGTTGGCAGCAGCAGCAGCAGCAGGAGCCCAAATATTACTTTAAAGAGACACTGGGGTTGGCTTCAGGAGCCCAAAAATTGGATGAATCACACCCTGGAGTTGGCAGAAGTTGGCAGTAGCAGCAGCAGGAGCCCAAATATTACTTTAAAGAGACCCTGGGGTTGGCTTCAGGAGCCCAAAAATTGGATGAATCACACCCTGGAGTTGGCAGAAGTTGGCAGCAGCAGGAGCCCAAAAAATGGCCTAAAGACATAAATATGTTTTGCACCATTTGGAAAGTGTAAAACGTGGCACCATGCTGAATCTAGTCGCATGCATCAGGCATTGGTGGGTGGAAATCCTGGCTGATCCATCCCTGATTCATTTTGACAAAGGTGAGTCTCTCCACATTTTTAGTTGACAGACGAGTTCTCCTCGCCGTAACTATGGCCCCCGCCGCACTAAACACCCGCTCAGATGGCACGCTACTTGCCGGGCAGGACAGCTTTTCCAGGGCAAACTCTGCTAGTTGCGGCCACAAATCAAGTTTGGCTGCCCAGAAGTCCAGCGGATCCTCAAGGTGTGTTGGCATGGTCATGTCAAAGTATGACATGACCTGCTGGTTGAGGTCCTGCTCCAGGTCTTCCTGCTGCTCATGAGTAGCCTCACTATGCGGGTGTAGAAAGCTACTCATTTGCGACTGAAGACTGAGGCTGCTGCTGCTGATGGAGCTTCTGCTGCTGCTGCTGCCAACCCCCCCAGCGGCCATGGCAGTGGAAGGTGAGCGCAGAGGTCCCCTCGAGTCAGACCTGCGAGAGTATGGACCATGGCGCAGATAGGCATCGGCCAACTGCCTACGTAGAATGTCTTTGTAGTAGTTGAGTTTGTCCTCCCTCTCGGTGGGTTTAAAAAATGCCCCCATTTTGTGCCGGAAGCGAGGGTCCAATAAGGTGGACAGCCAGAAGTCATCCCGCCGACAGATGGAAACAATTCTGGGGTCACTACGCAAGCACGTGAGCATGCTTCGTGCCATTTGCGCAAGTGACTCGGATGGACTACCTGTCTCCATCTCCACTGCATACTGCCACGGTGTGCCCGGGTCCTCTGTCTCGCCTTCCTCAAAAACCTCTAGCTCCTCTGGCTGCTCCTGCTCCTCCTCTCCTGTCCGCTGACTAGATAAACCAGCCATTTCGCCAAGCCTAAACTGTGTTTCGCTGGGCAACTCCTCCTCCGTCTCTTCCTCCTCCTCCAGTTCAGCTCCAGCGGGGTTCATGTGGCCGTAAGATGTAAACGCCATGTCTCCAGTGCCCTGACCAGCCATGGTTTCCAACATGTGCTGTAGTACATGAAGCAGTGGAATCACGTCGTTCATCCCGTAATCCTGCCGACTGACAAATAAAGTGGCATCCTCAAAGGGCCTGAGCAAACGGCAGGTGTCACGTATGAGCTGCCACTGGTTGACATTGAAGTTACACAGGGGAGTCCCCCTATCTGCTTGGATCATCAGGAAATCCGTGATGGCTTTTCTCTGTTCATATAATCGGTCCAACATGTGAAGGGTGGAATTCCAACGGGTGGAAACATCGCAAATCAGACTATGTTGGGGGATACCATTCTGATGCTGTAGCTCAAGAAGGGTGTGTTTGGCGGTGTAGGAGTGGCTGAAGTGCATGCAAAGTTTCCTTGAAGTTGTTAGGATGTCTTGCAGATGGGGGGAACACTTCAGAAACCGCTTGACAACCAGATTGAAGACGTGAGCCATGCAGGGGGCATGGGTCAGGCTTCCTTGGCGCAGCGCAGACAAAATGTTCTTCCCATTGTCGGTAACCATGATTCCCATTTTAAGTTTTCTCGGAGTAAGCCATGTTTGGATTTCCTGATGAATACATTTAAGCAGTTCCTCCCCTGTGTGACTCCGTTCGCCAAGACAAACCATGTGAAGCACTGCGTGACACCTCCGTGCCCTTCACACATGGTAGACTGGAGGGGCACTGAGACTTGAGCCTACAGTGGAGGGTGAGGAGATGGCGGAGGATGAGGAGGCCGAGTCGCACGGTGTCACAGGCCCAATGGGCAGAGAGCGCGGAGGCCGAAGCGGCGTGACCTGTCCAAGTTGCTGCTGCTGCTGCAAAGGGACCACATTCACCCAGTGGGCCGTAAACGACATGTACTGCCCCTGACCGTAGTTACAGCTCCAGATGTCGGCGCTGCCATGTATTTTGCTCTACACCCCGACAGGCTCAAGGACTGGCCCACCTTCTGTTCAACAAAAGTGTGCAGCGCTGGTACTGCCTTCTTGGCAAAGAAATGACGGCTTGGGACTCTCCACCTCGGCTCGGCACAAGCCATCAGTTCTCTGAAAGGTGCAGATTCCACCACCTGAAAAGGGAGCGACTGCAGCACCAGCAACTTGGACAGGAGCACATTCAGCTTCTGCGCCGAAGGATGAGTGGGCGCATACTGCTGTCTCTTGGACATGGCTTCGCTGATGGATTGCTGGCGGGATGCATGACTTGGAGGAGGAGGAGCAGGAGCGACAGAGGATGGGTATGACGCACAGCTGCCTTCGGCTGAGGTGCTGGAGCCTTGGCTGGCAGAAATTGGGAGCTCACTTGGTGAGGAAGCAGACTGGACCACCCCTTGGGAGCCTCGGTTCTCCCAGGTCGTTTTATGGTGACGCATCATATGTTGACGCAGGGCCGTGGTGCCAACATTTGGACCCTGGCCACGCTTCACCTTTTGCCTACATATCTTGCATGTGGCCATGTTACCCTCCTGCGGATGCCTCAGGAAAAACTGCCACACTGCCGAGTAGCTACTTTTCCCACCCCCTGGCCTCACTGATTCACTGCTGCTGTTGCCAACTCCAGGAACCCCTGCTCCACTACCTCCTGATAAGGTAGACTGCCGCACAGCAGGTGCTCTACCCCGACCCCGGCCCCGGCCGGCTCCAGCCTTTGGAATTGTGCCCCCATGCTGACTGCTACCACCTTGCTGCCTCAGCTGCTGACTCCGGGGCAACCTGCGCCCCTCTTCTCCTGATGATGACGATGAAGCCCCTTCCTCACCCGGCTCCCAAGTGCGATCGGCTTCATCGTCATCATCATCATCACCGAGTTGTGGCTGTACGTCACTGATGTTCGTGGATTCGTCAACAGTGTCTGGCGCAGGAGCTGGAACGCTCGCAGCACCCACGACACTGTCCACATCACTATTTGTCTGCCTAGCTAAAGAAGCCACCTCCATTTCTTGGCTGGGCAGTAGCTGCTGACTGTCCTCCTGTATCTGATCGTCCTCCTCACTAAAGAGTGGAGCTGAACCCAAAGCATAGGATACGTCGCTGGGGGAGGGAACGGCGTAGGACAGAGGCAATGGGAGGACAGGGACTGCTCTCGGGGCATGCCAACTCAGGGTTGTGTCAGAGGAACCTACCGACCCTAGACTGGGGGTCTCAGATGTAAGTTGTGATGATGTTGTTGATGAGCGCGTCAGCCAATCTACCACGGCAGATGCGTTACTGGTGGAGACCCGACCGCTAGCAGATACTGGCAGATTAGGTCTCTCAGCGTGACTCCTGCTGCTACTGGCCCCCAGTCTGATGCGAGCTCTGCCTGCGGAATCTTGGCCTCTGCCACTCCTCTTTTCACTTCCAGGCACTTGTCTGCCCGACATAGTCTAACTGGCGTGGTAGTAGGTGATATTTAAAAAAACCCCGGGCAGCGGTGGGTCTATATGAAACAGAATATAATGCACACCAAAAGTGAGCAGTAACACTCAGCCTCCAACAGGCCTGCTTAGTGTAAATAAGAGAGCTGCTTAGTGTAAATAAAGAGGGGTATGCTATGTTACAGAATGGGATGCCTCAACAGAAGTGCACCTGGCAGGCAGCAGTAAGCCTATGCCCAGCAAAAGTGTCTTTATCAGGGCTAATTTCAATTATAATAAGTGCAAATGGTTATATGGTCTTAAACAGAGGCTGCTGTAGTCACAGAATGGGATGCCCCCAAAAAAGATCCAGTAGTGCTATGCCCAGCAAAAGTGTCTTTATCAGGCCTAATTTCTATGAGAATAAGTGCAAATGGTTATATGGTCTTAAACAGAGGCTGCTGTAGTCACAGAATGGGATGCCCCAAAAAAAGATCCAGTAGTGCTATGCCCAGCAAAAGTGTCTTTATCAGGCTAATTTCAAATATAATAAGAGCAAATGGTTATATGGTCTTAAACAGAGGCTGCTATAGTCACAGAATGGGATGCCCTTGCAGGGTCCAGTAGTGCTATGCCCAGCAAAAGTGTCTTTATCAGGCTAATTTCAATTATAATAAGAGCAAATGGTTATATGGTCTTAAACAGAGGCTGCTATAGTCACAGAATGGGATGCCCTTGCAGGGTCCAGTAGTGCTATGCCCAGCAAAAGTGTCTTTATCAGGCTAATTTCAATTATAATAAGAGCAAATGGTTATATGGTCTTAAACAGAGGCTGCTATAGTCACAGAATGGGATGCCCTTGCAGGGTCCAGTAGTGCTATGCCCAGCAAAAGTGTCTTTATCAGGCTAATTTCAAATATAATAAGAGCAAATGGTTATATGGTCTTTAACAGAGGCTGCTATAGTCACAGAATGGGATGCCCTTGCAGGGTCCAGTAGTGCTATGCCCAGCAAAAGTGTCTTTATCAGGCTAATTTCAAATATAATAAGAGCAAATGGTTATATGGTCTTTAACAGAGGCTGCTATAGTCACAGAATGGGATGCCCTTGCAGGGTCCAGTAGTGCTATGCCCAGCAAAAGTGTCTTTATCAGGCTAATTTCAAATATAATAAGAGCAAATGGTTATATGGTCTTTAACAGAGGCTGCTATAGTCACAGAATGGGATGCCCTTGCAGGGTCCAGTAGTGCTATGCCCAGCAAAAGTGTCTTTATCAGGCCTAATTTCTATGAGAATAAGTGCAAATGGTTATTATGGTATTAAATAGAGGCTGGTGTAGTCACAGAATGGGATGCCACAAAAACCAGAGAGCATGCACAGCAAAAGTGTCTTTATCAGGCCTGATTTCTATGAGAATAAGTGCAAATGGTTATTATGCTATAAAATAGAGGCTGGTGTAGTCACAGAATGGGATGCCACAAAAACCAGAGAGCATGCACAGCAAAAGTGTCTTTATCAGGCCTAATTTCTATGAGAATAAGTGCAAATGGTTATTATGCTATTAAATAGAGGCTGGTGTTGTCACAGAATGGGATGCCACAAAAACCAGAGAGCATGCACAGCAAAAGTGTCTTTATCAGGCCTAATTTCTATGAGAATAAGTGCAAATGGTTATTATGCTATTAAATAGAGGCTGGTGTAGTCACAGAATGGGATGCCACAAAAACCAGAGAGCATGCACAGCAAAAGTGTCTTTATCAGGCCTGATTTCTATGAGAATAAGTGCAAATGGTTATTATGCTATTAAATAGAGGCTGGTGTAGTCAGAGAATGGGATGCCACAAAAACCAGAGAGCATGCACAGCAAAAGTGTCTTTATCAGGCCTAATTTCTATGAGAATAAGTGCAAATGGTTATTATGCTATTAAATAGAGGCTGGTGTTGTCACAGAATGGGATGCCACAAAAACCAGAGAGCATGCACAGCAAAAGTGTCTTTATCAGGCCTAATTTCTATGAGAATAAGTGCAAATGGTTATTATGCTATTAAATAGAGGCTGGTGTTGTCACAGAATGGGATGCCACAAAAACCAGAGAGCATGCACAGCAAAAGTGACTTTATCAGGCCTAATTTCTATGAGAATAAGTGCAAATGGTTATTATGCTATTAAATAGAGGCTGGTGTTGTCACAGAATGGGATGCCACAAAAACCAGAGAGCATGCACAGCAAAAGTGTCTTTATCAGGCCTAATTTCTATGAGAATAAGTGCAAATGGTTATTATGCTATTAAATAGAGGCTGGTGTTGTCACAGAATGGGATGCCACAAAAACCAGAGAGCATGCACAGCAAAAGTGTCTTTATCAGGCCTGATTTCTATGAGAATAAGTGCAAATGGTTATTATGCTATTAAATAGAGGCTGGTGTAGTCACAGAATGGGATGCCACAAAAACCAGAGAGCATGCACAGCAAAAGTGTCTTTATCAAGCCTAATTTCTATGAGAATAAGTGCAAATGGTTATTATGCTATTAAATAGAGGCTGGTGTAGTCACAGAATGGGATGCCACAAAAACCAGAGTGCATGCACAGCAAAAGTGTCTTTATCAGGCCTAATTTCTATGAGAATAAGTGCAAATGGTTATTATGCTATTAAATAGAGGCTGGTGTTGTCACAGAATGGGATGCCACAAAAACCAGAGAGCATGCACAGCAAAAGTGTCTTTATCAGGCCTAATTTCTATGAGAATAAGTGCAAATGGTTATTATGCTATTAAATAGAGGCTGGTGTTGTCACAGAATGGGATGCCACAAAAACCAGAGAGCATGCACAGCAAAAGTGTCTTTATCAGGCCTAATTTCTATGAGAATAAGTGCAAATGGTTATTATGCTATTAAATAGAGGCTGGTGTTGTCACAGAATTGGATGCCACAAAAACCAGAGAGCATGCACAGCAAAAGTGTCTTTATCAGGCCTAATTTCTATGAGAATAAGTGCAAATGGTTATTATGCTATTAAATAGAGGCTGGTGTTGTCACAGAATGGGATGCCACAAAAACAAGAGAGCATGCACAGCAAAAGTGTCTTTATCAGGCCTAATTTCTATGAGAATAAGTGCAAATGGTTATTATGCTATTAAATAGAGGCTGGTGTTGTCACAGAATGGGATGCCACAAAAACCAGAGAGCATGCACAGCAAAAGTGTCTTTATCAGGCCTAATTTCTATGAGAATAAGTGCAAATGGTTATTATGCTATTAAATAGAGGCTGGTGTTGTCACAGAATGGGATGCCACAAAAACCAGAGAGCATGCACAGCAAAAGTGTCTTTATCAGGCCTAATTTCTATGAGAATAAGTGCAAATGGTTATTATGCTATTAAATAGAGGCTGGTGTTGTCACAGAATGGGATGCCACAAAAACCAGAGAGCATGCACAGCAAAAGTGTCTTTATCAGGCCTGATTTCTATGAGAATAAGTGCAAATGGTTATTATGCTATTAAATAGAGGCTGGTGTAGTCACAGAATGGGATGCCACAAAAACCAGAGAGCATGCACAGCAAAAGTGTCTTTATCAAGCCTAATTTCTATGAGAATAAGTGCAAATGGTTATTATGCTATTAAATAGAGGCTGGTGTAGTCACAGAATGGGATGCCACAAAAACCAGAGAGCATGCACAGCAAAAGTGTCTTTATCAGGCCTAATTTCTATGAGAATAAGTGCAAATGGTTATTATGCTATTAAATAGAGGCTGGTGTTGTCACAGAATGGGATGCCACAAAAACCAGAGAGCATGCACAGCAAAAGTGTCTTTATCAGGCCTAATTTCTATGAGAATAAGTGCAAATGGTTATTATGCTATTAAATAGAGGCTGGTGTTGTCACAGAATGGGATGCCACAAAAACCAGAGAGCATGCACAGCAAAAGTGTCTTTATCAGGCCTAATTTCTATGAGAATAAGTGCAAATGGTTATTATGCTATTAAATAGAGGCTGGTGTTGTCACAGAATGGGATGCCACAAAAACCAGAGAGCATGCACAGCAAAAGTGTCTTTATCAGGCCTAATTTCTATGAGAATAAGTGCAAATGGTTATTATGCTATTAAATAGAGGCTGGTGTAGTCACAGAATGGGATGCCACAAAAACCAGAGAGCATGCACAGCAAAAGTGTCTTTATCAGGCCTGATTTCTATGAGAATAAGTGCAAATGGTTATTATGCTATTAAATAGAGGCTGGTGTAGTCACAGAATGGGATGCCACAAAAACCAGAGAGCATGCACAGCAAAAGTGTCTTTATCAGGCCTGATTTCTATGAGAATAAGTGCAAATGGTTATTATGCTATTAAATAGAGGCTGGTGTAGTCACAGAATGGGATGCCACAAAAACCAGAGAGCATGCACAGCAAAAGTGTCTTTATCAGGCCTAATTTCTATGAGAATAAGTGCAAATGGTTATTATGCTATTAAATAGAGGCTGGTGTTGTCACAGAATGGGATGCCACAAAAACCAGAGAGCATGCACAGCAAAAGTGTCTTTATCAGGCCTAATTTCTATGAGAATAAGTGCAAATGGTTATTATGCTATTAAATAGAGGCTGGTGTTGTCACAGAATGGGATGCCACAAAAACCAGAGAGCATGCACAGCAAAAGTGTCTTTATCAGGCCTAATTTCTATGAGAATAAGTGCAAATGGTTATTATGCTATTAAATAGAGGCTGGTGTAGTCACAGAATGGGATGCCACAAAAACCAGAGAGCATGCACAGCAAAAGTGTCTTTATCAGGCCTGATTTCTATGAGAATAAGTGCAAATGGTTATTATGCTATTAAATAGAGGCTGGTGTAGTCACAGAATGGGATGCCACAAAAACCAGAGAGCATGCACAGCAAAAGTGTCTTTATCAGGCCTAATTTCTATGAGAATAAGTGCAAATGGTTATTATGCTATTAAATAGAGGCTGGTGTTGTCACAGAATGGGATGCCACAAAAACCAGAGAGCATGCACAGCAAAAGTGTCTTTATCAGGCCTAATTTCTATGAGAATAAGTGCAAATGGTTATTATGCTATTAAATAGAGGCTGGTGTTGTCACAGAATGGGATGCCACAAAAACCAGAGAGCATGCACAGCAAAAGTGTCTTTATCAGGCCTAATTTCTATGAGAATAAGTGCAAATGGTTATTATGCTATTAAATAGAGGCTGGTGTTGTCACAGAATGGGATGCCACAAAAACCAGAGAGCATGCACAGCAAAAGTGTCTTTATCAGGCCTGATTTCTATGAGAATAAGTGCAAATGGTTATTATGCTATTAAATAGAGGCTGGTGTAGTCACAGAATGGGATGCCACAAAAACCAGAGAGCATGCACAGCAAAAGTGTCTTTATCAAGCCTAATTTCTATGAGAATAAGTGCAAATGGTTATTATGCTATTAAATAGAGGCTGGTGTAGTCACAGAATGGGATGCCACAAAAACCAGAGAGCATGCACAGCAAAAGTGTCTTTATCAGGCCTAATTTCTATGAGAATAAGTGCAAATGGTTATTATGCTATTAAATAGAGGCTGGTGTTGTCACAGAATGGGATGCCACAAAAACCAGAGAGCATGCACAGCAAAAGTGTCTTTATCAGGCCTAATTTCTATGAGAATAAGTGCAAATGGTTATTATGCTATTAAATAGAGGCTGGTGTTGTCACAGAATGGGATGCCACAAAAACCAGAGAGCATGCACAGCAAAAGTGTCTTTATCAGGCCTAATTTCTATGAGAATAAGTGCAAATGGTTATTATGCTATTAAATAGAGGCTGGTGTTGTCACAGAATGGGATGCCACAAAAACCAGAGAGCATGCACAGCAAAAGTGTCTTTATCAGGCCTAATTTCTATGAGAATAAGTGCAAATGGTTATTATGCTATTAAATAGAGGCTGGTGTTGTCACAGAATGGGATGCCACAAAAACCAGAGAGCATGCACAGCAAAAGTGTCTTTATCAGGCCTAATTTCTATGAGAATAAGTGCAAATGGTTATTATGCTATTAAATAGAGGCTGGTGTTGTCACAGAATGGGATGCCACAAAAACCAGAGAGCATGCACAGCAAAAGTGTCTTTATCAGGCCTGATTTCTATGAGAATAAGTGCAAATGGTTATTATGCTATTAAATAGAGGCTGGTGTAGTCACAGAATGGGATGCCACAAAAACCAGAGAGCATGCACAGCAAAAGTGTCTTTATCAGGCCTGATTTCTATGAGAGTAAGTGCAAATGGTTATTATGCTATTAAATAGAGGCTGGTGTAGTCACAGAATGGGATGCCACAAAAACCAGAGAGCATGCACAGCAAAAGTGTCTTTATCAGGCCTAATTTCTATGAGAATAAGTGCAAATGGTTATTATGCTATTAAATAGAGGCTGGTGTTGTCACAGAATGGGATGCCACAAAAACCAGAGAGCATGCACAGCAAAAGTGTCTTTATCAGGCCTAATTTCTATGAGAATAAGTGCAAATGGTTATTATGCTATTAAATAGAGGCTGGTGTTGTCACAGAATGGGATGCCACAAAAACCAGAGAGCATGCACAGCAAAAGTGTCTTTATCAGGCCTAATTTCTATGAGAATAAGTGCAAATGGTTATTATGCTATTAAATAGAGGCTGGTGTAGTCACAGAATGGGATGCCACAAAAACCAGAGAGCATGCACAGCAAAAGTGTCTTTATCAGGCCTGATTTCTATGAGAATAAGTGCAAATGGTTATTATGCTATTAAATAGAGGCTGGTGTAGTCACAGAATGGGATGCCACAAAAACCAGAGAGCATGCACAGCAAAAGTGTCTTTATCAGGCCTGATTTCTATGAGAATAAGTGCAAATGGTTATTATGCTATTAAATAGAGGCTGGTGTAGTCACAGAATGGGATGCCTCACAGCAGACTTAAGATCAGTTCAGTATATATGCACAGTTAGTTAGTATAAGCAGCCTGAAAACGCCAACAAAGCCTGTCAGGCTGGATGAAAAAAAAAAAAAAACTGACAGCCTCCGATTTTCCCTTCCTTTCCCTGTTTTTCGCTTACTTTCTGTCTGTCTCCTGTCTGTCTCCTGCCTGTCTCCAGCCTGTCCCTGTCTGTCCCTGCCTGTCTAACTGTCTGTCTCTCCCTCAGCTACACAGCGTTCTGTCTCTCACGAATGCAATAGAGAAATGAGGCTGGAAAGCAAGATGGCCGGCCTTAAATACCGCTGTGACGTCACCGGGCTTGCTGGCTGCTGATAGGCTGCATGTGACTGTCCCAGCTTGCACTGGCGCGGGGTTGATGTCTGGACATGTCCCGTCCGCCATCTTAGAATGCCTGTAATGTAAATGAATGGATGTTAAAGGAAAACTTCGAGCGATCGAATCGCAGGGAAATTCGGATTCGATCCGAATCGAATTTTTCCTGAAATTCGGATCGAATCCGGGTTCGTCCGGATCGATTCGCTCATCCCTAGATACAACTATGCAATATGATTGCATAGTTGTAAGGGGTTAACTTAAAAAAAAATGACATAGGGTCCCCCCTATGCCTTAAAATCCCCCCATAAAATGACGTAGGTTCCCCCTTACCCAGCATTACCGACCCAGACCAGCTATGGGGGCCCTGCAGGCTACTAGCCCACATAGCCACTAAGTGGCCCGGGCCCTTCTGCCCCCCCTGGCCGTTGGGGAGGCAGGTAATGGGGGGCTGGGAGTTTTGGCAAGTCACCCGCTAGCCGCAGGTGATTGCCAGCCCCAGAGCCTTGTGAACTGGTATAAGGGGTCTCATGGACCCCTTACCAGTTCACAAAGGGTTAAGTAAAAAAAAAGACACAGACACAAAATTCTTTATTTATTCTTTTTTCACTTATACTTACCTCTGATCCAGTGTCCCGCGCCGCTGCAGATGACACTTGTCGGTAGTAATCGGAGCAGGGAGGGTGGGAGGCAGGGAGATCAGAGCCTCCCTGCCTCCCACCCTCCCTGCTCCGATCGCTACCGACAAGTGACAGATCGGAGCTGGGTGCCGGTATACGAGGAGCAGGATGACATCATCCCGCTCCTCCCACAAGTGGGCGGGGCTAGGGGTGGGGCCAGCGCCGGCCGAAGAGGATGGTGAGGGCCCTTGCTGGATCCTCACCCGAAGCATGGTAAGTCCAGGGGGGGTGAAGAGAAGACATCGGAGGAGCGATCGGGCTGTCAGGTGAGTTTGTGTCATTTTTAATTTTTTTTTTTTTCTTTTAGATGGCGCGGGGGGGGGGGGCTATTCCGGGCCCCCTCCTGAGGATCTGAGGCTCGGGGGTAGAAATCGAACAGGTGATTCTTGAAAAGAATCTCTGGCACTTTCAAACGAGGGGTCAGGTAAGTCTGTATCTTTGTTACTTTTTTTTTATGGGGCTCTAAAGTGTCTTGGAATGTCATTTAGTCAACTGATTGATTTATGACACATATTTGTATGCAGTTTTAGCTAACAACTATTTCTATTTTGTGTTTTTTAGATGATGCTTCAGCGCAGGTACGACTACCTGCCCAAGGAACGTCGACCTGGAGATTGTTTCTCGGATCCAGCAGGAGATGGACACCACCTTCACCCATACACAGATCATGCAGCATTGGTCGGACCTAAAGTGACTACACATGCCCCGGGTGCAGCGATTTTTTAGGCTCTATTTCCCAAGTAAGTACATAGCGATTGCATGCTAGATGTAAATTATACAGAAGGTAGGCCTTTATTTATAAATGGGTACGTTTTAGGGGTTGGAAATGCAAGAAGAATGAGACCGCGAAGTGATTTGGGTAAGTTTTAGGGGTGGGAAATGCAAGAAGAATGAGGCCGCAAAGTGATTTGGGTAAGTTTTAGGGGTGGGAAATGCAAGAAGAATGAGACCACAAAGTGATTTGGGTAAGTTATAGGGGTGGGAAATGCAAGAAGAATGAGACCGCGAAGTGATTTGGGTACGTTTTAGGGGTGGGAAATGCAAGAAGAATGAGACCGCAAAGTGATTTGGGTATGTTTTAGGGGTGGGAAATGCAAGAAGAATGAGACCGCAAACTGATTTGGGTAAGTTTTAGGGGTGGGAAATGCAAGAAGAATGAGACCGCAAAGTGATTTGGGTATGTTTTAGGGGTGGGAAATGCAAGAAGAATGAGACCGCAAACTGATTTGGGTAAGTTTTAGGGGTGGGAAATGCAAGAAGAATGAGACCGCAAAGTGATTTGGGTAAGTTTTAGGGGTGGGAAATGCAAGAAGAATGAGACCGCAAAGTGATTTGGGTAAGTTTTGGGGGTGGGAAATGCAAGAAGAATGAGACCGTGAAGTGATTTGGGTAAGCTTTAGGGGTTGGAAATGCAAGAAGAATGAGACTGCGAAGTGATTTAGCTAAGCATTGTAGCAAAATTTAGTGAACCAAATATGTAGGCGAGCACATTAATGAGTTAAGTTTGTAGTGCGCAGGCGTAAGGTGGTAAGGATTTTCGCCTGGACGATTATTTATTGTAAAAGGTAATCAGAATCTAACGGGAAACGTAAAGGATTCGTGGGAGGAGACGATGGAAAAAGGGCAAAAACGAAAAGCCTACATTGTAACATGAGTAACATAAACGGAAAACGAAAGCTGGAAAATGATTCTCGTTGACATACGAACGGACGAAGACTTTACTGAAGGCTTGCAATGCATGCTTAGAATCACTCGTACACTCATACGAGAGCGGGAAAATTAAAAAAAAAAAACAGATCGACACAAATACGAAAGTGTTTTTTTGTCTCTCTGAATCAACCCTATTGTGTTGATTCATTTCATTGGAACTGTACAAAAAATAATTGCCATTCTGTTGTGTAACATTTAACACTAAATATTTATACTTGTCAGTTGCAAGTTAGCAGTAAAATCATTTTCGTTACCAAAGTATTCGGAACATCAGAAATCAAGTAAAAATGCAGCCCTGTCTATAGAAATTATTGCTAATTAATGGTAAGAGAATAACATTTAACCTTTTTAAGAATGTGAGTGATTCAAGTCCCAAGGTACATTTTGAAGCAATATTGGTGTATGTAAAATGATCCTAACCTGCCATGCATTGTCTTCTGTTCACTGTGTTGAAGCTTACCAATTTTGCTCTGTAGGTCTGGACCTCCACGTCTCCACTGCAAAGTAGGTGAGTGCGTCCAGACAGGGGTTTTGCCACAACATTTTGCTTTTTTCGCTCTTAGCAGACCATGGCCTGACTAGCTGAGGGGCAATGAAGAACATGGCCGAAGACCAGGGTTGAGATTTTAGAAGTTGTGAGATGGGACCTGAAGCAATCAGTTATATGGAAGATAAAGTGAGTATTTTTAATATAGCCAACAGATGCCCTTTAATCCAGCACACATAGTCACATGATGCACAGTGGCCTTAAACTCACAGCATAATAAATATTGTCTACAGAAAAGTGTTGTGTGCACTGATCATTTGGAAATATATTTAAGACGAAAAATTTTCCTATCCCGGGTTTTGTTCTGAGCCCTCTGCTTACCACTATTCCATGCTACATACGCATGCACTCCTCCAGTCATGCCATGCATATTAATAAGCATCATAGAACATTGAATGGAGGAACTTGAAATGCACCCCTTGCAACTGCTCCCCTCCAGCTGTGTTTACCCACGGCAGCAATTTAGATAGGCAGGGGCATAGCTAGGGGGGCAAGCACCCCTGGCGCAGCAGGGTACCAAAGGGGGGCCTGAGCCCAGATGGGGGCACCATTTGGAATCTTTGCCCTGGGTGCCAGAAAGCCTAGCTACGACTCTGCAGCTGCTATAGAGATGCATGGGACACCCTCTAAAAAAAAACCTGCAATTGGTAGATAACCACAAAATATGTGGGGGCTAAGTGTGGGTTCCCCCTCTGACTCCTGCTGACTCTGGTCATTTAAGTATTATCTGGTGAAAACCTACAGAAGTGTAGAATGAGCAGCTTATAGGTTTTCTATGGTCTAAGATGGTGGCCGTGGTTGAGTCTAGTTTCTGCACCCAATACACCCACTCCATTCACTGTGAATGAAGGGACATGCGATGGCAGACCCGCATGACCTCACCTTGGCACTTCTCCCTCTGCCACAACCCGCCCCCTTTCCTGGCACTGAGGCAGAACGGAGGGGGAGGGGGGGTAACAAAAAGATATTTGTAAAGTTCCATGCAGGACTTTACAGATTATAACTGTTATTCATGAAAACAACCAAGTGGTGCATTGTGGATCAAATATTTAAGAAATGATTTAATGCTGAATATTACTGTTCATACCTTTTACCTTCCAAGCAAAACAGTAAAACATGCCAGCTACAGGAATGGGAGTGTATTTGAAGTTGAAAGCAAGGGCCACAACAAAAAAATGCTCCCTGAAGCTGCAACGCTGGCATTTTTATAAAATGTTGCTTAGCCTGTCATGTGCTTAAAATGTAGATCCACATCTAAGGGCAACTGTTGTCTTGCTGTGCAAAGGTATTGAGTGAAACCATGATGTCTTGTGACACTATGCTGATATATACTGAAAATTCAGAACGCCATTTAGCATACAAATCTTCATAAAAAACATGCTAACTCCTGTTAAAAAATTAGACTCTTAGCCCATATATTGCAATACATATCCAATCTGGTCACCCACGTCAAGGTCGCCCCTTTTCTGACCAGTCCCACGTGCACAATGAATAATATTACACACATTTTGACATTACACTGTAATTTTGAGCTGGCCAACTAAAACGCAGCCTGAACACATTGTAAAGGTTGTCCCCTTTGTCCCCAGCAGTAATATCTGTAACTGTAATCTGTAACTGTATGGATGAAACGCCGACCAGCGCTGGTTAAATACAGTGGCAATCTTTTCAGGGTGGCATAAATTAAACAGCAGTCGCAAAGAAAGATACAAAGCGGCATCCCCAGGCTCTGTGTGTGCGCTCCTTCATTGGGCAGCAGGTGTACACACAGAGATAGGGGATGCTGCGTTGTAACTGTTTTTAACTTTAACACACAACAAAGTGCAATAACAATTACAGACTCACACAACTCTTGACTTGCCCGCACTAACCTTATCCAGCAGTTTGGGAAGCTGTCACACTTCAAAATCAATTCAGATCAATCATTCAAACAACTCAAACCTCAACAATCCCTTCCTTTCAGCTGGGACAATCAATCTTTAACCTCAGGGTCAAGATCCCGTCCACCCTAGACTCCATCTCCCAGCAAAACTACCAGCCTTTTCTGGGGCAAAGCAAAAACTCATGGAATTGGTTCCATTACTATTAAACCTCTATGGTAGAATCTCCTTAATAAAAATGTTGATTCTTCCAAAAGTCATATACCTAATCCAAATTTCTGATTAAAATTCCAACCTTATTTAAAACATTGAATTCCAATGTTTCTTAATTCTATTAGAATAAAAAAATAAACAAGAATTAAATTCAGCACATTAGGCTCGATTCAGAGAGACAAAAAAATGCTTTCGTTTTAGTGTCGATCTGTTTTTTTTTTTTAAATGTTTCCACTCTCGTATGAGTGTACGAGCGATTCTATGCATGCATTGCTATCCTTCTGTAAAGTTTCCGTCCGTTCGTACGGCAGAGTACGAGTACGAGGTTGTCATTTTCCAGCGTGACTTTTCCGTTTCATTTTCACATGTTACAACGTAGGCTTTCGCTTTTGCCCTTTTCCCATCGTATCCTCCCACAAATTTTTTATGTTTCCCGTTAGTTTCTGTTTCCCTTTTTCAATAAATAATCGTCCAGACGGAAATCCTTACGATCTTGCGCCTGCTCACTACAAACTTAACTCATTAAAGTGCTCGCCTACATATTTGCCACCCTCACTTCTACTACAATGTTTAGCTAAATCACTTAGCACTATCCTCCATCTTACCTTTTGGACCCTTAAAGCTCACCCAAACCACTTCGCGGTTAGGTTCTTCTTCCATTTTAGCCCCCTAAAACTTACCCAAATCACTTCTCGGTCATGTGAATATTCATCTTTAAATATTTCTGGGCCCATTAGTTTTGTGTTAATGTATTTTGTAAATGAAATGACACTGAAACATTTTTTTTTATTCCATCATAAAATATAAAATCTTAAAAAATTTAGAAAATTTCAAATTTTTACAACTATAAAAAACAAAATACATAGCAATGGCAGGCCACAGAACATTATTCTTCATCTGTGGTCCCCAACGAGTCGCGCAGCTCCTGCATCTCGCCCACCAACTGAAGGACCCTGACACTCAGTTGTGCCACTCTGGCACGTGTGGTCCCTGTTAAAAAACATAAATTAAAATATTGGTATAACCTTGTTGGGGTCATACTGCAGTGCCCCCCCGTATGGTCCAAACACCTAAATCTGGACTTCAAAAGCCAGAGGGCCCTCGCCATCACGGGCCGGGTTTTGCATAGTGCCCGATTAGAGAACCCCCTGGCCCGCATTCTGCAGGCAAAGAACGGGAATCAGGAGCAAAGGCAGGAGTGGATATCCAGAATCCCCTGAAATAATTTAAAAATACTAACATAAAATACACATTCTAAGCTACAATATTGTTTAACATGTCATCAAGGGCAAAACAGCCATAGGTTAAGACATGAGTCATCAAATATATACATTGCCATACAGTGAAAATGGATTGATGGAATGTGAGCAAACTTACCCAGGAGCCATCCACCAGATAATTCTCCTGACTCAAACTGACGAAATAAGCTGGAGCTCTGCAACATATAAGCATCATGGGACGACCCTGGATGCCCTGCAAGAACACTGATATACCTCTGATATATCTCTGTGTAGTAGACTTATAAGAACAGGTCGCCCTGATTCCCTCTTCTCACCTAGACTTTATAAACTATTAACTCTACTGGAAAAATGTGACCATCTTAAATTCAACCTAAAATATAAGTGATCAGCATCGGACTTTCTTATTAAGGATCAGATCTTTAAAACCTCTTTCAAATTCAATATCTCTACTCAATATAACATATCAAGGTATGAAAACATATTCTGTAAATATTTACCTCCCACATTTAAACTGGTCCAAGTTTCTCAAACAATATTGTTAACAGCTTGTCCCTTCCCTAAGCGAACTGTAGAAAAAGTCCGATCTCAAATGCGAACTGCCCCACACTATGTGGGATCATATGTGGCGATAGCATTCTTTAACTCTCTCATCTCACCAGAGGATTTTTAACAGAAAATTCCTTCTACGAGCCAATTTGATACCCTGGTTGCGATAGAAATATGTCATGAAGACTCGGTGGCGCAAAAGTGGTTGCACCACATTCTTTAATATATGGTGATTTATTTGCATATTAATCACATTTCTGAATTAGGTCTTAAGTATTGAATTGGAACTTGTCCCCATAGTGTGTCTTCTGCACAGAGGCATACCGGAAAAGAACAAAACCATACTTATTTCCCTCTTCTCTGGGAAAAAGTCCATCGACAAAAATTAGGGGGTACCCCCAACTTTATTGGTTGCAAGTAAAAATGCTAACTAGTCAAAAAATTAGGTTAACAACCAACCTTTCAGACCATAACAAACTGGGTTTATTCTATGCACATGAACCCCGCTGCGTGGAACCCCCCAGATCACCGAAGTTAACTCACCTCTTCCTGTTCCTACAGCGCATGTGCAGCCGCTTATCCAATCAGCGTGCTTGGAGCCACTGACGTCACATCGTCTAAGCCTTCGTTTAAGGCTAGCGGTTCAGAGTGCGCTGGTAGACACATCCCCTGCTTCCCTCCAACAGGGAGCATGCCCGCGGCAGCCATTCACAAATGCCTGATGCGGTCACACACCCTGCTAGAGAGATAGCGGGGAATGCAGCCACGACTCGCGCATGTGCTGTTGGACTGGGAAGCAAGGTGAGTGTATGGGGCGTCCTGGGGGGTTTCACACAGCGGGGCTTCCCGATTTGGATGCCCCGGGGAAGGCAAATCGGTGGGTGTTGGTCCACTTTAACAAAAAAATAGGTTAGGGCATGTAACACTGGACATCTGTACAAGAGTTTTTATGTACTTACCAGTTCCAGGCACATATATATCTACCCCAACCATGAGATCTGCCACAACTCCATGGCAAACCCACACCAAAGGACTCAATCTTCCTGAAGTTGTGAATTGGGGTAGAGTTAATCAGAGGGGTTAAAAAAATAACACTTACAGGTAGGGTACATTTTTTCCCAATGAGGTAAGGATAATTTTTTGGGGTATGCTAAAAAATCTGCACTTTTTTCTGCATAGCCCATATTTGCTGTTATTGCCAGACTTTCAAAAAATGTTCTACCTCTACCTTTAAAAAGAATGTACCTCACCAAAATGAGAACAGCAGCAAAAGAGGCATTGCATACATGCATTTGCTTTGCATACAATAGACCTCTACGGGGCTGTGGCTGGGCTCCGTGTGTGTCTTAGAGGCCGATTCATTAATAGCGCCAGGTAGCGACAGATGAGCGACTGAAGTATGGCGCTATGAGCGCCGCTAGCGTACGCCGCGGGCGGTAGCGATTCGCTATAGCAGGCCTCCTCAGTCACTACCTGGCGTTGTTGGGAACAACGCCTACATTGCTGAATATGATGTTTCAGATCAGCTTTGTAGGCGCTGTCAGTCAGTTTGACCACGCTATTCAACACAGCGCCTGCGCTTTGCTTTGCTGTGGGCTGGGAATCAAGTACCTTCAGAATTAAACACATTGCAACATGTTTCTTTAGTTTTTTTTTATTTTGTGGTGAAAAGGAAATAAATTAAACAGAAATTAGAAGGAAAATGAAAATGGCCGTCAGGGTGCATCTCGGGGTGCCTGAAAAAGATTAAAAAGTGCAGTTAGTATATATATTTAAATTGGCTTTTTCGCTGTTAAAAAATATTGCATTAATCGGTAACCAACATTTGGCTCAAACTTGCACACCAACCCTAATTGTTATGTTGTTCAGCTTCCACCCCCCCTTAGAGTGGTTTTGGTCATTTTACACCCCCCTTAGAGTGGTTTTGGTCATCTTACACCCCCCTTAGAGTGGTTTTGGTCATCTTACACCCCCCTTAGAGTGATTTTGGTCATCTTACACCCACCTTAGAGTGGTTTTGGTCATCTTACACCCCCCTTAGAGTGGTTTGGGTCATCTTACACCCCCCTTAGAGTGGTTTGGGTCATCTTACACACCCCTTAGAGTGGTTTGGGTCATCTTACACACCCCTTAGAGTGGTTTGGGTCATCTTACACACCCCTTAGAGTGGTTTGGGTCATGTTACACCCCCCTTAGAGTGGTTTGGGTCATGTTACACCCCCCTTAGAGTGGTTTGGGTCATCTTACACCCCCCTTAGAGTGGTTTGGGTCATGTTACACACCCCCTTAGAGTGGTTTGGGTCATCTTACACACCCCCTTAGAGTGGTTTGGGTCATGTTACACCCCCCTTAGAGTGGTTTGGGTCATGTTACACCCCCCTTAGAGTGGTTTGGGTCATGTTACACCCCCCCTTAGAGTGGTTTGGGTCATGTTACACCCCCCTTAGAGTGGTTTGGGTCATGTTACACCCCCCTTAGAGTGGTTTGGGTCATGTTACACCCCCCTTAGAGTGGTTTGGGTCATGTTACACCCCCCTTAGAGTGGTTTGGGTCATGTTACACCCCCCTTAGAGTGGTTTGGGTCATCTTACACCCCCCTTAGAGTGGTTTGGGTCATCTTACACACCCCCTTAGAGTGGTTTGGGTCATGTTACACACCCCCTTAGAGTGGTTTGGGTCATGTTACACCCCTCTTAGAGTGGTTTGGGTCATCTTACACCCCCCTTAGAGTGGTTTGGGTCATGTTACACACCCCCTTAGAGTGGTTTGGGTCATGTTACACACCCCCTTAGAGTGGTTTGGGTCATGTTACACACCCCCTTAGAGTGGTTTGGGTCATGTTACACCCCCCTTAGAGTGGTTTGGGTCATCTTACACACCCCTTAGAGTGGTTTTAGCAAAATTATGATGGGAGGTCAAATAAATTTACCCGGTAGTGCAGTACTTGGATTAGAGTGAAGGGTAGTTAGCTTACCGCAAAAAAGGAAGTGATCATCCTTTCCCTTAGCTCATCGCCAGTCTGGGTGTCCTCACTTCTTTCTGCGGGCAAGTTGGGGATTTCGGGCACCAGTGCTGTCTCCTCAGGGGATTGAATTCGGTGACATATACAGATATTGTGGAGCACACAGCAGGCGAGGATGATCTTGGAGACCTTCTGTGGGCTGTATAGCATCTCTCCTCCTGGGCGTGCCAAACATAGAAAGCGTGCTTTCAGCAGGCCGATGGTTCTTTCCACAATGCTTCTGGTCTTGCGGTGTGCTGCATTGTAGCGTTCATGGGCAGAGGTCTGTGGGCTCCTGACCGGAGTCAGCACCCACGTTCTCTGCCCATATCCCTTATCCGCTGTTGAAAAAACACAAGGAGAGAGACAGCAATTAGTACTAGTACATGTATTGGTTTTCATTTTTTAGAATTTGGCTTACTAGGCCACATATTTGAGTCCAAATACTTTGACATGGTTAATTATTTACCCAGTAGCCAGCCAGCTGGCATTTCGTTGTTCTCAAACTTCCGGCACAGGACTGTCCGCTGCAAGACGTAAGAATCGTGGCATGAGCCGGGGAACCCCGATCTCACCGCCCGCAGCTTCATCTCATGGTCACAGACCACCATAACGTTAAAAGAATGAAATTGTTTACAGTTTCTGTAATACAGCTCCTGTGCACGGGGAGGGCGGAAAGGGATATGTGTACCATCAACGCACCCTAGCACATTCGGGATCCCTCCCATTAGATAGAAAGCATGTTTTATTTTGGCAACCTCCTCCTCATCCTCAGGAAACTTGATGTAAATTGGGATTAAATCACAAATCGCCAGAACTACCTGGATTAATATGCGGCTCATAGTAGCCTGGCTTATCCCGCTGAGGAGGGCAGAGGTTGCCTGGAAGGTCCCTCGTGCCAAAATATTAAGCGTGGCACACAGGCGTACTATGCCTGGAATGGATTGAGTGCGTTTGGTGGATGGCTCGATTTTGTGCTTAATCTGATCATATAGGGACTGTAGTGCAGCACGATTCAGACGGAAGCGGCTCCTGATCTGCTCGTCACTTAAGTCCCATACTGAAAGGCGGATTCCAAAGGAGCGGGGTGCCCTAAGCCTCACAACACCCCGCTCCCTGGCCTCCTGCTCTTCCAGCATACGCATACATCCATCCACCCAGACACCATACATCACCCTCTTATCCATCACACACACTCAACAGATATACAAAATCAAACAAACAAAACCAAAAACCACAAACACACCACACACACAAACAATCACACCCCTCACTACAATGCAGCTCACCACAAAACCAGAAGTATAGTGGTCCAAACCACCAGCCTGCTGAAAAACAGCTTTCTAAGTTAGGCACAACCAAGAGGGGAATTGCTGCACAGCCCACAAAAGGCCCCAAAATCAAGCCTCACTTGCTGTATGCTCCACAATATTTGCATATGCCACCAAAATCAATCTCCTAAAGAAACAGCACTGATGTCAGAAATCACCCAACAAGCCACAGAGAGTGAGGACAAAACCCAGACAGAGACTCAAATGAGCTAAGGGAAACAAGCACCACACAACAGCCTTTGCCACAGTGTAACAATACCAGAAGCTTTCAAATTCCTTCCATTTATACTTCACTTTGAAAAAGGACAGGTCCGCTTTGCCGCCTTTTGCGTTGCTCTGCTATTTCCGGGCGCCAATTAGCCGACCCAGGTGTGCGTGAAACGGAGTGCGCACGCGCACGCTAGTAGCGCTACTAGCGTACGTGAGCCGAAACTTGCGTGCATTAACGGACATGGCAGAAAATTCAGTGGTGGGCCAATGAAAGGTAAGCTGCTGTTTATTTAAATAGCCGTTAGGATAGCCACATGTCACAAGGGTTTCATATACATCAGTCCATTGTTGTATTTGGGTGTGTGTTGTTTGGTTAATGAGGTCTGTAATTAGTTAATTGGCTAACACACATGCTTCAGTCAGTGCAGTGGAGGTGTGGCTACAAGGACCTGGGCAGTATGTGTGAATCTATTAAGTGGCCTGGTTTGTGATTGGCTGTTAGAGCACATAAAACCTGGCCAACCCAAAGAGAGTGCGATGCCATTCTGTAGTCTGCATGCGTGCTTGTTGGTTGTGTATTGGTGTGTGTGTGCAGCTACAGGATGGAGCCAAATTCAGGACATCTGCCGGCCACAGCAGGCCCAAGTATGAGTTTGGTGGGTGCTGTGCGCAGACCTCCCTTACGGAAAAGGGCCCAGCCTGAAGGTGGTGCAGCACCCCAGGCTAAGCGCCCAGGTGCCAAGAGGGAGCCTGAATTTAATTTGGCGGAGAATAATCATCTTGTGCGCCTTACCCTTGCTAAATGGGAGCTGATCTTTGGCTCCCAAAGCAAGTCAATAGGCAAACAAGAAAGAAGCAAACTGTGGGATGCCATTGGTGTGGAGCTTAGTAGCACTGCTCAACACCCACGTAGTGGCCCATCCTGCAGGAAACGTTTCTACACTTTGAGAGGGGCCCTTATCAAAAAGATGAATCACGATCTTGATGTGGACAGTGGGACCATCCAGGCTCCAAAGAGTACCTACAGGCCGTATGAGGAGATGCTGAAGGCCAAAATTCCACTGGCTCGGCTGCAGGGTGTGGATCCTGGGGATGACACCACAGGTTGGACTGAAGGTACATATTTTCTGCATTTTTTTAAAAGCTAATGTTAATGTATGTTGTGACAGATGCTCTGCCTTTTGGATGTCATCACTATTCGATTGCCCACCGGGTCATTCACTGGCCTTTTCTTAATTAGGTTCCAGACAATGTAATTGTATTTTGATACTGTTACAGGCAATGTCATTGTATTTTGGATGGTATTACAAGACTGCCATTGTATATTGTTGATTACGTCACAGTCAATGGCATTGTCCTGATTGATTGTATTACAGCCTGCTATTGTTCTACTGATTGTGTTACCGGCAGAGTTGAGGGATTGTGTGCCCTGCTGCTATTGGTCAGTGTGGTTGTCATTGCATGGAGCATTGCATATAAGGCCCAGTGTGGCACTAATAAAGTTCAGTTCATCTTCACCCTCAATACTGAGTTCTGTCTCTTATTGGGGGAAACGCTATATTACGATTCACTAGCCCTTGTAAGGGCTGTTCCTGTTTCCTCACGGACGACTCTGGAATTCCAGCAGCACCTCTTACGATTGGGAAAAGGACGTCTTGGGCGGTGAAGCCCTCCGGCGATAAGGGTTATCGCTACAATTGGTGGCAAGCGGTCGGATGGTCCTTTGTACCCAGAGAGAGTGCTACCCTGATGGAGAGTCAGTAGGACAAGTTGAAAAGGCTGACCCTGGAGGATCTACTCGTGAGCCGGGGAAGGTCAGCTAGCAACCACCCACGTCAAGAACTGATAGCCGAGCTGATCAAAATGGATCGTGCAGCAGTGAGGACCGAAACCAATATAGAGATCGATGAAGACGCTGCTCTCGTTCAAGAGGTTCGGAACAGATTGTCGGTCTATGGCCGAATCCATTACAAGAACTGATCGACCAAGTCTTCGTCGCAGCGGAGGCAGAGGCCAGTAAGCGAAGGGAAGATCGCCGACTCGCAACCCAGCAGCCTCTCAGCGCCCCTGTGTCTCTGAGCCTCAGTTACACGGGGGGGGGAGAAAGATTCCATTTGCAGCATTTAAGTCCTTCCAGGAAAGTGACGATGAGTGATGGATTTTTGGCCGATTTTGAACGGCAGTGCGCTTTGCACCGGGTACCCACGGAGGAATGGGTCACCATATTATCAGGGAAACTATCGGGGAAAGCTTCCGATGCTTTCCGGGCCATCTCTGATGCGGACATACCACACTACCATCTGGTAAAGGAGGCTTTGTTAGCCCGGCACGCTGTCACCCCGGAAGCCTACAGTTGTTTTTACTAGAACATTTTCTCAATGCCTTGCAACCAGAGCTAAGAGAGTGGGTACAAGACCAGCACCCTGTGAGTACATGTGTGTGTACAAGACCAGCACCCTGTGAGCACATGTGTGTGTACAAGACCAGCACCCTGTGAGCACATGTGTGTGTACAAGACCAGCACCCTGTGAGTACAACTGTATGTGTGTGTGTGTGTGTGTGTGTGTGTGTGTGTGTGTATCATCTTCACCCTCAATACTGAGTTCTGTCTCTTATTGGAGGGAAAAGACAAGACCAGCACCCTGTGAGTACAACTGTGTGTGTACCAGACCAGCACCCTGTGAGTACAACTGTGTGTGTACAAGACCAGCACCCTGTGAGTACAACTGTATGTGTGTGTGTGTGTGTGTGTATATACAGGCCCTGTAGACAAACCAGTAATGCAGATGGATTATCCGGGCAAACCGAACTCTGCCCATAACAAGAGTCCGGACAGCCCCACGTTAACCCGAACAGGGTCAATCCGGGTCTGCCGAGTGTTCCACAAAAAGGGGGCATTGTGACAGATGCTCTGCCTTTTGGATGTCATCACTATTCGATTGCCCACCGGGTCATTCACTGGCCTTTTCTTAATTAGGTTCCAGACAATGTAATTGTATTTTGATACTGTTACAGGCAATGTCATTGTATTTTGGATGGTATTACAAGACTGCCATTGTATATTGTTGATTACGTCACAGTCAATGGCATTGTCCTGATTGATTGTATTACAGCCTGCTATTGTTCTACTGATTGTGTTACCGGCAGAGTTGAGGGATTGTGTGCCCTGCTGCTATTGGTCAGTGTGGTTGTCGTTGCATGGAGCATTGCATATAAGGCCCAGTGTGGCACTAATAAAGTTCAGTTCATCTTCACCCTCAATACTGAGTTCTGTCTCTTATTGGGGGAAACGCTATATTACGATTCACTAGCCCTTGTAAGGGCTGTTCCTGTTTCCTCACGGACGACTCTGGAATTCCAGCAGCACCTCTCACCATTGGGAAAGGACGTCTCGGGCGGTGAAGCCCTCCGGCGATAAGGGTTATCGCTACATATGTGATTTGCATTTTCTCTTTCTGCCCAACTAACAGTAGGACCTGTGAAGTAGTACATTATACCTCATACATTTTTTACTTTCCTGTCTGTTGCTTTCTGCATAGGTGCACATGGTGCTGTCCAGGATTTGCCTCAGGACACACAAACTCCTGCCCTTCAACCAACCTCAAGCCTAACCCAGTCTGCCATTGAAGGTATTTACCACTAATTTAGGTGCTGGTTGTTTGGGGACCAAATGGGTGTGGGAGCAGCTCCAACAATCGAGTGGGGCACTGTTGAGTATTAATAATATGGACCTGCGGCCTAATTTCACGCCCACTTTAACCCTCACAGCAACTAACTAACAAGGCCCTAACATGTGTAGCTATGTTGGAAGGCAGAGATGTGTGGCCATATATCTGCATATACATGTGTAAGCCACACTGGGCTTGATTAGTGAATATTAGTGAATGAGCTGCTCACACACACCTTAATGCATGTTTGATTTTTGACCGCACATTACCAATGGCTCAATGTTTGCTTGGTTTTTGCCTAGCTGCCCCGCCATTGGCCCCAGCATCTCCTCAGGAGCCAAGCTACTCTTTGGATGTCGGTAAGTGCATGTGTCAACCTTGCTTTATCCGCTTTAACCCAAGTGCATGTGTCTCATTCCTCTTTTTTATTGGTAGGCCAAGTGACTGGTTCATCTTTGGACCCCACTTCCGATGTTGCAGGTCAACAGGACCCTGTTGGTGTGTATAGCAATACATAATGTATCCTTTATGCTGTTTATGTTACACTGGTTCGATTTGGTTAGTCTAATAATCTACATGTTTGCTCTGTCAACTTGAAGATGCCTCTTTGGAGTGCTTATTCCCTCCCCAGGGTCAGTCTAATAGTTTTTGGAGTGATTGCAATGCATTTTGTTTGACATATTTTTGGACAAACATTCACCCTAGTAGTTTGAGGAATATTTTGAGCCATTAATTGTGTTTTTTAGTTGGCCAGAATATCGGAAGTGGCTGTCCGGAAAGGGCCCTTCACGTTCAGGCTGCCAGAGATGAGGGTAAGTTGTTTTGGCTTGATCTAGTATGTATTTTGGCTCTACTTTTGTGGCACTTTCTTCAGGCAACTTGTGTTTCCACATGTATTTTCAAGGTCCAAGCTCGAGTGAGGGCCCCACTCCAGACATCTGGGAGATTGCGGGTATGTGTAATTTTAGCAATGTGTCTGATCTTATTTGGCCCAATTATTGCCTCTTATTCCTCTAACATACATGTTATCAATCTGAGTTTAACAGATACCTTTTGGCTAGTGTGTAATTTTGCACTTTGTGGAGGTATGGCCTCGATAGGCTATCCATGTTACATTTGAGTTTTGTCCACTGACCTACTAACCTGACTTTCCTGTTTAGCATATGCCAACTTGCCGGAGATCTCAGATGTTGATTTGCCCCTCTCTGGCAGCGATACCCCGCTCCTACCTGTGCCGGACGACACGGAGGTAACATGGCTGATTTAGCGGACCAATAACCAGATTGCCATGTTCGTGGGTAGTGGATGAAGCAACATGTCACATTTGCTTTCTTGGTCGTTTTTGCAGGAGGCGGAACCAGAACCCCAAGCTGGGACCTCTTCCCAAGTCCCATGTGGCCAAGCTTCCGAGGCTCAAACAAGGGTAAGTTGTATTGTGACTGTTTTGGCAAATGATTTGGAGGGGCATACCTGCATTGGTTCGGTTTGACTAAAATGTTGTTTTCTATTTTGTTAGCCTCAAACCACAGCAAGAGGAGGTGTGGCACCAACCAGTGCAGATATTTATGAGCTAGGGGTCCCGATGCTGGAGGACTACAGTCGCCAACAGCCGCGTGATGGAACTAATGAGCGCATTGCGGCGTTGGAACAGCAGGTGCTGATGTGTCAGCAACAAAATGAGGCCCAGCAGCGCCAGATCGACCAGTTGGTACAAAACCAACAGCAGAACCAGGAACTTGGTCGGCTGGCCAATCTAATGGAGCAATCTCTCCAGCGCCAGGAACAATCTCTCCAGCACCAGGAAGAATCTATACAGCGCCAGGAAGAATGTCTCCAGCGGCAGGACCAAACTTTGTTGTTGATACAACAGCTCATACAACAGCAGTCTATATTTTTTACTGCACTGTTGTCCCCCAACACCGCCCCTAGCAATGACTCCCAACCTCCCCGGCCACCCAGCCAAGAATATTAATTTGTTTTTTTTTTTTGTTTTTTTTTCTGTAAATATATTTGATTAACCCACCTCTAAATTGTGTTTTTCCTAAGACATAGCTAATAACACAGTCAGGGATGAGTATCTTGATCTACATATGTAAATGTATTTGTAAATTTAGGCCACACATTTGTGACCATAGCTTACTATGGTTTACACATTAAATGGCTCCAAAGGTATGGCAAAACTTACACACAAATGGGTTTGGAGACAGTTAAACTATGCTTGACAAGGCACAACACTGTAATTATGAAAATATAAAATGGTTTATTCTAAAGGTGGCCAACAGGGCCAACATTGCCCAACAAAGGGCCTCAAACAAGGGGCCAGTCATCCCCCCACCCTAACGCCGCCGCCGCCGCCTCTTCTTGGCCAGCAGCATAAGCTTCAGACGCCTTATCTCCCGCCACAGTCTGCGATGCTGGTTTTCACAAGCTGTAGAGATGTAGAAAAAAAACAGATTTAATAAATGGAATGTGACCTCAACAGACACAGATGTAGCAATGTAATGTCAGTGTGTCCAATTAGCTGACACTCACATTAACATTGTTGCCCACTGTGCCCTAATTTGTTAACATTATATGAGTACTATTGGCTGGCTGAAATTTGGCCACCACATCCCAAGCATACATTTACTCTTAACTCTTGGGAATCAAAGAAGGTATAAGTCCCAGTGTGGACATTTATGTGTTTAGTCACAGCCAAACATCAGGGCCTAAGTCCTAACGAGTAAACTAGTTTTGACAAGAATCTTAGAGGTCACGACCTAAGCAGCCCCATTTGGTTGTGTCGAAACCACAAATTGTCTCTATGTGGCAAACTCAAGAATGTGAGGCAACAATCAAGCATGCAGACAGGCATGTAGGATTGTTGACCAAACACATGTAACCTAGATGTGTGTTAAATTAACACATAGGTACATTGTAAATGTCTGCAGATTTGACTAGAAGACATAGGGTTCACAAGTGCATATGAAGTGGGATGTACTCACCATCGCAGCTGTGGCGGGGGCCCATGCTGCTGGCCGTCCCTGGAGCTGGGGTGGGGAGGATGGTCACTGGCTCCGTCTGCGTAGAAACATCTGTCAGGAGAAAGCAAAAGAGAAAAGCAAAATTAGTGGGCCAATGACACCTGACTATTTGACATCCATCTGGTTAGGGAGTCTGAAAAAACAAATGCTTGCATGGTTACATACATGTTGTCCAACATTAGCATATTTCCTGGACCATGAGTTCATGTAAATTCTTTATGGTTGCAACATGGACCCCTAAAGATAATGTGCCAATAACCTTGACAGTGCAATGTTAAGGACTAATTTGCAGTTGATTGTCGAATGTTACTAGTGTGCAACATGTGTTAGCCGGAACTACTTAACCAAATAACACATTTGCTAGCCCCCATCATGGTGTGGGCAGAAACATAGGGGTGGTTGCCAGTTGGCTAGCACTGTAGTGGGGTTTGTGATGTTAATGTACATTATCAAACCACCTTGTACTATGGACCAGGAAACATGTGTCTCTTCAAAGTGGGCCAAGACCCAGGATTGATACTATTCTGTGTTTTGGTCCACTTTGGCAGAGCACCACCATTTGAGTGAGACACCGTCCGCCGCCGCTGCCTTCCGCACATCACTCCTCCAGTGTGTGCGCACGCGCAGGCCATTAGGAAACAGAGAGCGCAGGCGCACACACATCTAGAGGGGCACGCAGGAGGCTGCGCCAGTGGCTTCTGCCACCCCCAATGAGGTAAGAAGTTTGTGGGGTTTTTGGGGGGGGGGGGCCCTGGGTGAGGGAGGTGATTGGGCAGGGAAGCTTCGAGATTCCAAGCACAATCAACAATGGGTGTTGGTCCACTTTAAGGAATGTCATAACATAGGGAATGTGATGGATAACAACAAACACTTACCATGACTATGCCCGTGGAGAAGGCGTCGCCAAAAGGCCATGGAGGTGCTGCCTATATGATGCCCTGCAAATTAGAGAGGAATGGCAAGGGCTAAGTACAAATGGGCAGATGAAACCTGTCACAGACTAACAATGACAAAATGTGCACTCACCAGGGGATGATCCGCCACTTGAAGCCCAGGGAGGGCTCTGAGGAGGAGGTGGGGAGCCTCGGCTCCTCACACTCTGCTCGGAAGATCCCCCAGCCAAAGGGCCACCCTCCTCCCTCTCACTCCCTGCTCCTTCAGGGAGTGTGGGAGAGTCCATTCCTTCCACCCCACTTGGACTCCCCACTTGAGAGTGGCCCCTTGGCTGGTGAGACTCCTCAGAGTCAGAGTGTGAGGAGCTGAGGCTTGATCCTGCCAGCCCCCCAGCAGCACACTCCTCTGGGGCGTCATCCCCTTCCTCCCCTGGGTCCTCCAAATAGGATCCGCGAGAGGGACCCTCCCCCGATGACTCCCCCGAGTCCGCCTGCCTGGTTCGGAATCCCTTCCCACGTTTACCCAGGGGAGGACGCTTATCTGTGTTGAGGGGGTGAAAGAAAATAATTAATATTACGACCACAAATGGACCCAGCTTAGCAGATGATTTAAACTAAAGTATAAACATAGCATAAGCTTAAACTTACCTGATGCGTAGGCATCATATAGGCGGTACACGCCTTCAGGGTCCCGGCGCTTGAAGTCAGACCATTTCTGTTGTATGGCTCGGATGGAGAGCTGGGTGTTGAAGCGCCGGGACACTGTGGCCTTCACCTCCATGGCAATTCGCTTCTTGCCCCCACAGGCATAGTCGTATTGGTGGATGCAGAAATCCTATGAGAAATGAAAAACAAACACAAATCAATACATGACATCAGAACAATGGCATAAACAGTTATACTGAGACCAGAGTAAAGTGGACCCACACCCCGGATTATCACTATTCTGGGTTTGGGTCCACTTTGGTGGGGCACACCAATCGGGGGTGGGCCGCTGTCTGAAACCCCCTTGGAAGGCCAGAAAAACACCACTGACCACACTCCCACGTGACTGCGCCAGGCTAGCACAGCGCTCTGCGCCGCTGTGGTATGCGCATCCAAGGCCATTTGGACGTGCATACCAGCTCAGCTGCCTCTGAGCGCCAAAGGACGCATGTGGCGTTTGACTCTAACAGGGAGTGCGCCTGTGCAGGCCGTGAACAAATGTCTGGCGCAGGGGACCACCCTGCTAGAGGGAAGCGCAAGACGCATCCGCAGCTCACGCATGCACAGATGGGACGGGGCTGAGGTAAGGTTTATGGCCCTCCAGGGGGGTTCTTCCCCGCAGGACATCCAGATTGGGGATGCCCCACGGGGAGTGATCAGATTGGTCCTGAAAACTAATAGATTTCAGGGCCAATCCCCCCTGGGTGTTGGTCCACTTTAAACATAAAATGCAAGAAAAACATACTCACTTTGACCACCTGGCCATTAACGCGGCTATCCACCCTCATTCTTCTTTTTTTGGCATGCCCAGGAGGGGAAGGGGCGGGAGGGGTGCTAGGTGGGGGAGGTGAGGTAGGTGGGGGAGGTGGGGGAGGGGTGGTGGGGTCTGATTCGGAGGAGGAGCTGGGGAGGCGCTGGATCCGTCTCCTGGGCAGCATGGTGGAAACGCTAAGGAGGAAACAGGAACCGGATATGACCCAAGCGACAGGGACACCAAAAAAAAAAATAAAAAAAAAAAAAACGCTCCGCGCACCAGGAACAAGCTAATATCAGCTATGTGCAAGCTAAGTGGCGGAAAAAGTAAATTGACGCATTACAACAAGCTATTGGCCTAAGCGCTAGACATTTTTTTGCTTTAGGTGGCTTTGAAACGCAAAGGAGGGAACCGGATATGACCAAAGCAACTGTGAAATAAATTAAAAAAAAAAAAACGCTCCGCGCACCAGGCACAAGCTAATATCAGCTATGTGCAAGCTAAGTGGCGGAAAAAGTAAATTGACGCATTACAACAAGCTATTGGCCTAAGCGCTAGTCATTTTTTTGCTTTAGGTGGCTTTGAAACGCAAAGGAGGAAACCGGAACCGGATATGACGACAGCAACTGTGAAATTAATTTAAAAAAAAAAAAACGCTCCGCGCAGCAGGCACAAGCTAATATCAGCTAAGTGCAAGCAAAGTGGCGGAAACAGTTAATTGACGCATTACAACAAGCTATTGGCAAAGACGCCATTATTTATTAGCTTGATTTAGCTGGGGGTTCAAGATACTGTAATGCATAGGTCCTTGAAAACCAAAAAACGTGGTGCTGAAAAATACAAATCTTATTCCTTCATAAAATCATCACACAATAAAACTATCCAACTACATGATAATGTGGCACACATGAGAATGCATAACGGGTTGTTATGAGCTTGTACGCCTGAATTAAATCCTGCATAATGTGGACATGCACGCTCACAACTACAGTGTATTCATTAAGAACGACTGGGGTCGCGGGAAGTGAATTCCTTGCAAATGGCAGAAGGGCACATGTATGAACAGCACAGCGCCGCACAACGCAGCACAGCGAAGCACAGCGACGCTCGCGCCGCCACATAGCGAATCAAAACAGCGACTGCACAAACTCTGACCACCACAGATTCATCAAGGACAGGGCTGCCGAATAGCTTGGGCGCTGACAATTTCGCAGAGCGAACGTGACCGCCAAACAGGACTGGCTAAAAAGTAGCTTTACAAGCCCCGTGTGTGGTGAAAAAAAGCGATTTAGAGCCCAATGAGTTTGGTGGGAGGAGATGCATTTTAGATGTCACTCACAACATTACAGTGTAAAAATTACTACTTTCTCCAAAAAAAGAAAAATAACTAGCCAGATTAATAAAACATATCCCAATAAACATGTGTTGAATTTTGTGCCAAAGACAAGAACACAAAAACCACTTAAAAAAATCATTGCAGCGTCTGCCATTGAAATGTATGGGAGAGCGGCAGGTAGCGCCAGGTCATACCTGTCGCTGTGATGGGATTAGCAGCGGCGCTGTTCGTTGCAGTCGGCTACATAAGGCCCTTATTGTGGTTAGGATGCAGCAGACTTTTTGAGTCTGAGTTCACATCAATTCGTCAGCAATGTGGATGTGTTATAGCGGCCATAGAAGGTCCATTTTTTGGGGGGGAGCCTGTTGCATATCGACAGAAGCGAATCAACACACATGGGTCTGCTGTGGTATGAACATATAAAATACGCAGCAGATACAAATAGTTTAGCTCAGAAATGCTTTATATAATAATAAAGGAGAAATGTCATCTTTAATCTATATCATGTAGGTATTATTATTTTAAAGTGGACCAATACCCAGCAGGATCGGCCCGGGAATCTATAAGATTCCTGGGCCGATCCAGTCCCTCCCCGCAAACCTTACCTGAATCCCGGTCCAACGGCGCATTCGCGGGCCGCGGCCGGATCTTGTACTTCTCTCTAGCAGGGCGCGTGAATTTGTGAATGGCCGGCGCGGGCGCGCTCCCTGTTAGAGGGAAGTGCGAGATGCGGCCGCCAGCATGCACGGAGCCGCTTTGACGCGCATATTGGACGAGCGGCCGCGCATGCGCCGTCGGACCACGGTGAGGTGAGTTTATTTGGGAGATCTGGGGGGTTTCACATAGCGGAGCATCCCCGATCGGGGTGCCCCGGCGAAGTGGACCAAAACCCAGGATAGTCAAAATCCTGGGTGTTGGTCCACTTTAAGAAATGCAGACACAGTATTAACATATTCACACCTATTAAAGAAGGTCAATGCTATAGATTTACCAAAGCTTATTTAATCATCTTTTTATGTTTAATTTTACAAGTAGTGATACTTTTGATAAATGTTTCTAGTTACCCATAGCATGGAAAGTTAGTTCTAAAAATCCCTGAGGGCACATCATGAATTTACTTTTTCCCATTTTTTAATATACTGTGCCTGGGTGGACATTACCTACCATTTTCCTCTTTAAACAGTCCTTTGTTAGTGTGACAGAATAAATGTTAAAGCTAGAAGTATAAACTGAGAAGATTGTATACTGACTGTTTTAAAGAGACAGACCAGGCTGAAAAAAAAAGCTGCCAGCATTGGTAGCTCTGATGCAGAGAGAACGCTTTTCTCCTGGCCATGATCACATTGTCCGCAGGTCTCTACTGAGTATCTGGCTGCTGGCGACCACGTGACCACTGCGGCTAATCACAGGGTTCGATTTAGCCAGGGGGAACAATTTTAAAGGCATTACAGTGCAGTGGAGACTGGCATGGGACTGACACTGCATCAGTTAATCTGCCAGGCATATGATTTTAAAGTATGAATAGTCAATTCCCACTTTCTTTTGATTTTTCAACAACCTCTGCTGGAAATTTGTTTCAAGCATCTACTACACTTTTAGTAAAATAATATTTTCTCCTGGTCTTTCTTTTGACTAGCTTCAGATTGTACCCACTTGTTCTATTATTGAAGTGGACCAAAACCCTCCGGCGGTGGGTGTGTAAAGGACTCCAGGGCTGGCCGCTAGCCTGTCCCTGGGGCATCCAAAATCAGGAGGCCCCGCTGTGTGAAACTCACAGGGTTGCTGGTATATCACCTTTCCCAGCAACTCCCACAATGCTGTCTTGGTGGCGGCAGTACTTCCCAGTCTGCAGGGAAGCAGGGAATGTGGTCAATGTCTTTTTGTAGTTGAAGTCTTCAAAACCGAACAGTATTCCAGCTGTGGCCTCACTAGGGCTTCTTCTTCCTACTGTTGATGCCTCAAGCTGTGCAGCTGGGCATCCTGCTCTCACCACTGCCCGGCTACATTGTCCACTCATATTGCAGCTTTCAGTAATCAGTATGCCTAAATCTATCTCTTCTGAGGTCTAGGCTAACATCGTACTGCCCATACGGTACTCAGAGCAGGAATTCCTTCTACCCAAGTGCATGATTTTACATTTAGAGATATTAAACTCGTTTCTACTGATTTGACTATTTATTCTGCAAAGCTAAATAGTTTTCCATGTCACAGAAACCTCCAGGAGTGTACCCCATATTACTAACCTTGGTTTCATTGGCAAACAGCCAAAATGTACTTACCAAGCCTTCTCCTATGTCACTTAATAAGAAGAATTGGACCCAGGACAGAGCACTTGCGGTACATCTCTTGTAACTTGTAACCATTTGTGACATGAGCAATGATTTTCTTTGTTGAGATGAATGATCTGCAATCTAACATTAAAAAATGAACCAATGTGTCCAGAGGTCCAACCAAAACTCCCTGAAACTACTTGTAACTGCTTGTACAGAACTCCTTACTTTAAACAATATGCTATCAAGTGTTCCCTAACTGTGCTGGCATGGTTGTCTTGAACCTGCTGATAAGTACTTATAAGCCTTTCTGGCATTGAATCATAGTAAGATATTAATAGTAAATATTATTTCTGATCCCTGAGAAATTCTATTCCATAAAACTACTTGGCCAGAATGAAACCATGTAACCCCCTTGTTACTGAATGCCTCTACAGAGTTACAACACTCCTATCATGAAGGAATAACATAGTAACATGGTATGTAAGGCTGAATAAAGACTTTAGTCCATCCAGTTCAGCCTGTTTATCTCCTTCCAGTGGTCTAGTAGCCATAGCTGGAAATGTTATTACATGCCAGGAAGGCATCAAGGCCACTTTTGAACGTTTTTACTGTATCCATCATTACTACCTCCTCTGGCAGCGAGTTCCATAGTCTCACTGCTCTTACAGAGAAGAATCCCCTCCTATGTCAGTGGAGAAAGCACCTTTCCTCTAACCTTAGTGGATGCCCTCGGGTTATGGTTACACTCCGGGGTATAAATAGATTGTGGGACAGAGAAGAAGCCAGTAATTACAGGCCAGTTAGTTTAACATCTATAGTGGTCAAATTAATGGAAACACTCTTAAAAAAACAGATAATTTCCCATCTAAAAATTAATGACCTATTGGACCCAAAACAGCACGGCTTTACTGAGGGCCGATCATGTCAGACCAATCTTATTGATTTCTTTGACAATGTCACTAAAGTGTTAGATGAAGGTGGTGCTGTGGATATCGCCTATCTGGATTTTAGCAAAGCCTTTGACACTGTACCACATAAGGAGCTCATAGATAAGTTATTGAAGGTAGGGCTCAATCCCTGGATAGTTCAGTGGATTTCCAGTTGGCTGAGGGATCGGTATCAGAGTGTTGTTGTAAATGGTGTGCAATCTGAACAAAGGCGAGTTACAAGTGGTGTGCCGCAGGGCTCTGTCCTGGGCCCCCATTCTTTTTAATATATTTGTAAGTGACATAGGAGAAGGCTTGGTAGGAAAAGTTTGTCTGTTTGCTGATGATACAAAGGTTAGTAATAGGGTGGATATTCCGGGAGGTGTCTGCAACATGGAAAATGATTTAGCTTTACTGGATAGATGGTCAAAACTGTGGAAACTAGAGTTTAATGTCTCTTATTGTAAAATCATGCACTTGGGTAGAAGGAATCCCTGCTCTGAGTACCGTATGGGCAGTACTGTGTTAGCCAGGACCTCTGAGGAGAGAGATTTTGGGGTACTGATTACTGATAGCTGCAAGATGAGTGGACAGTGTAGCCAGGCAGTGGGAAAAGCAAGCAGGATGCTCGGCTGCATAGCTCGAGGCATCACCAGTAGGAAGAGGGAGGTTGTGATGCCGCTGTATAGAGCCCTGGTAAGGCCACAGCTAGAATACTGTGTGCAGTTCTGGAGACCTTACCTGCAAAAAAAGACATTATTCAAATAGAACGTGTCCAAAGGCGGGCAACGAAAATGGTGGAAGGACTTAAACTTAAAACTTATCAGGAGAGACTTAAAGAACTTAATTTGTACAGTCTGGAGGAAAGAAGGGAGAGGGGGGACATGATTGAGACCTTTAAATATGTGAAAGGATTGAATAAGGTTCAGGAGGGAAGGGTTTTTAAGAAGAAACTTAATGATAGAAGAAGGGGGCAAAACCTGAAGCTAGTCGGGGGGAAGATCAGGAGCAATGTTAGAAAATATTATTTTACAGAAAGAGTAGTAGATGCTTGGAACAAACTTCCAGCAGAGGTAGTTGAAAAATCGACAGTCAGTGAATGTAAACATGCCTGGGATAAGCACACATCTATCCTAAGATAAAGAGAACATACAGTATACACATAAGGGCAGACTAGATGGACCGTATGGTCTCCTTCTGCCGTCAACCTTCTATGTTTCTATGTTTCTATCTTTGTATTGACCCCGAATATATTTATATATAGTTATTAGATCACCCCTCAGGCATCTTATTTCTAAACTAAATAAACCTAACTTTGACAATCTTTCAGGGTACTCTAGTCCCCGCAGTCCTTTTATTAACTTAGTTGCCCTTCTTTTAATGCGCTCCACTTCTGATGTTCTTCCTAAGCACAGGTGCCCAGAACTGTACACAGTACAGTTAGAATAGTTTATTAAGAAAAGATAAAACAAAATACTACTCAGTACCTTGGGGGCATCCTTTAAAGTGGACCAAAACCCACCACGATCTGCCCCGGGACTCTATAAGATTTCCGGGCCGTTCGATTCCCTCCCCCCAGGGCATCAAAAATTGGAATGTCAAGACTGTGTGAAACCCCCCAGGTTGCCCCATACACTTACCTTGTTTCCCTGTCCAACGGCGCATGTGCGAGCCATGAATGCACCCTGCTACCCCTCTAGCAGGAAGCGTGCCCATGCAAGGGGATAGAACGTTAGAGGGTAGCTACCTGTTAGAGGGTAGCAGGGGATGCGGCTGTAAGCACGCTCTGAGCTGCTGGCTGGCTCTAAGCACGCTGATTGGATGAGCGGCCATGCATGCACCGTAACACCGGGAAGAGGTGAGTTGGCTTCTGCAATCTAAGGGGTTTCACGCAGCGGGGCACCCCGATTGGGGGGAAAAGGCCCAAAACCCAGGATTTTGACTGTCCCCGATTTCGGTCCACTTTAAGATACACTTTCAAAAATTCCACCTACAGGGGCCTTACCCTCCTTTAATGATGACTTTTGAGGGCATCCACTGCCCAAAGCAGTGTAAATACCCCATCACTGAAGTGCTTCTATAAATAAATGGATTTTTTGCATATCTAAAATCACGAAAATTTCTGTACAAGAAATATATATATATATATATTTTTATATATATATATATATATATATATATATATTTTTTTTTTTAGTCCCTTGCATGTAAATGAGTTTGCTCAAGCAACACAGTATGTCCCAGAAATGATTGCACTATGCAATCATTGAATCTATGCTGGGCACCACAGTACAGTATGGAGACCAGAAAGGATAAACTTGGTTTTCTTTCTATTAGAAGGTCAGCTGAAAAGCCTATAGGTGCCCCTTCCCTCCATCAATAATGGATTTGCACAAAGGCTAAAGACTTGAACTGGAAAAATCATCAATGTCTTGCTCCATTGTGGACTGACCTTCTTCACCCTTCTGCCATCAAGATACTGATACAGGGTTCCATTAGCGAGAACATCCAGGTAAAAGACAGTTTCTATCCCCTTGCCACTCAGGAAATGAATACGTAGCATACATATTAGTCACTAATAACTATCCGGGGTGCAGTACCACACATATGACAACACCATTATTACTTGATACCTGCTGTAAATAGTTACATTGTTAGTTAAAGCATGGAGGGCATCCCAATTGCTGAATGACATGCAAGCCTAGTAATTGGGGTCCCACCATTGTCCATATGGATCTGGTCTAAAATGATGGGGTTTGCCAAGTGTGCAAGGAGGAGGTAAAAGAAACTGGACTTGCAGAGTTGTATGCACAGGAGGGGCATCAGCAATTGGGATGCAGTCACAGATATAGTATAATTGCAGACTGTTGCAGGTTTACATACATCATCCTCAGTCCCTTTAGCAATTAAAGCGGCCTGATCGGCATACTCAGCTCTTACCGTGATTCCTCCATGAACAAATGAAAAATTGTGACTCTACAGTCACATTCCCACTCCCTTCACTCTGGGTAGCACTGCCCTGGGAGATATCAGTAGGCAAGTATGTTAATTAGGCCATGGGGTTCCCATACGACATATCCTGCAGGGTTTTCCCTACTAATTGGGATGCCTCCTAGGGACCATATTAAGCAGCATATTAATGCTGTTTGGGGGTTATAAAAATGCAGGTCATTTAAATACTACCCTAGCATACAAAACCCCAAAAGGACCAGAACCAGAAATCAAGGACCAGAAGGTACCTGAGTAAAGACTATCTCAAAAGTAAGTAAAATATAATGTATTTTTTAACAGGAACAACACTTTTAAATAAAGTAGGGCCCATAGGAATTGTGTATCACCCCATAAAAATTGCAGCAATTAAATAGTGGCTCATCTTTCAAATTTTCTATTAATTCCCTTTTTTGTGTCATGGCATCCTCTATGCAGCTGGAAGCTGGGAAATTGGAAGCGTTGCTCAGCTCTAGAAAGACATGAAGGGAGCGAGCTCTGCACACAAAGGTGTGTAAATAGAGAAACTTTATTAAGGGTAGATAAAGCATGGGCAATAAACCTTAGAAAAGATCATAGACGCTGAAAGCGGGTATCGGGCGCTGTAAAAGAGCGCCTCAGTCGCTGTAGTAACTTGGCCCACATTGATGAATGTGATGTATGTACAGTGCAAAGGTAGCACCAGCTCAGTGCGACCGACTCTCAGCGCTCCACACCATACTTATCAAAATAGGACACACACACAGCGTGGGCGCTCTAAATCTGGTCGCTATAGCATAGAGTGCCAGACGCTGTGTGATGAAAGTCTGTTTTTGAACACATATACAACAGTAACAAAGTGAAAACACATGGAATGACATTGGCCTTGATTCACAAAGAGTTAAAAAAAAATGGTAGTAAAAAATTCAATTCATGAGAAAAAAGCCTGAGAATGTCACTGTTAGTGAATCACCAGATAGAAAGACAATGAAAGGCAATGGCACTTTTTACTACAGGTAAAAAGGGGTAAAAAGTTAAATACCTTTTTCAGGAGTAAAAAAGTGCCATTGACATTCATTGTTTTTGTATCTACTGATTCACTAACAGTGAAATTCTCATTCTCTTTTCTCATGAATTGAATTTTTTACTACCATGAGAATTTTTTTCAACTCTTAGGCCCTTATTTAACAAGGGATAGCGCCAGGTAGCGAATGGTGAGCGAACGGTAATGACGCTCACCGCCACGAGAACGCCGGCTCCCCTCCGCAATCACACATTTATCAAGCCGATCCTGCTTAGCGACTGACAGAGCGCCAGATAGCGAATCATTCATCATTATTCCAGCCTCACCCCACAGCGCCAGCGTCCGACCTTGAACAGCGACACGTATGACCTCTCGCTACCTGGCGCTCTCCAATGCATTTCAATGGAGCAATCTTTAAATATTCTTAATTAATTGCAATTAATGTTTTTTTTTTTTTTTTTTTTTTTAAATGTCAAAAATTCTGTGACCACTTCTGCCATGTTTTTTTTTTTTTTTAAGGTAAAAAAATAAATAAATAAATACATTTGTGCAGAATTGATATTACAGGTCTGATATTAATGTATTCATATTACAACGTGTTTTGAAAAACATGTTTTTTTTTTTTTTCCAAAAATATGGCTGTTTGGGGGTTAAAAAACTACTTTTAACCCATCGCCGCCAGCGCTCTGGGGTTTAAACAAGCATTTCACAGCGCGAGAATTTTTTGAGCGTGATTTGTTAATGAATATGCTGGGAGCCGTTCGGTATGGCCATTCGCTGTCATGCGCTCCCATACAGCGCGGAACCAGTCAAACAGCGACTCCTAACCCCGTATTCAACATTACCGCACACCGACTGAGTCGCTGTCAACAGCCGAACAACGGCCAAGCACAGCGAATACTAGCGGGCGCTGTGAAAATAACGCTACTGTCGCTACCTGGCGCTATTAATGAATCGGCCTCCCAGTGAATCAAGGCCATTATTTTAACATTGTGACAATAAGACTTTAGTGCCAGACCTGTAATGACAATTCTGCATAAAAAAATAAAAAGTCAAAAAAGTTTCTAAAAGTGTTTGTTTGCAGCCAGGAGAGAAATCACACAATGATTTGAGCAAAAAAAAAAAAAAAGCAAGCAAATGAACGCCCATTGAAATGTATGGGAGAGCGACAGTGAGCGAAAGGTAATTCCTGGCGCTCTGGAAGCTAGAGCTCCGGCGCTATACGATGAGCGGTCTGTAATAATACATTGGGCTCTACATGGCGCTGTTAGAGGCGCTCACCAGGTTCGCTTTCATAAATGTGGTTTTGCGTACAGCACCCGGCGTTCACCAGACGCTGCCTGCCGCTACAAAGCGCTACCCCTCGATAAATAACCCCCCTAGAAACAATACAGACAATGAATACTTGAACGCGAGTGGGGCCAGATGGTAGAAATATACAGTAATTACAATAAGGATGTATTGGTTTAGACAGGACGATGGGACTTTTTTTTATTGCACTTTTTTGTGTGGTCAAATGAAAAAGGTCACCAAGGTGCAAGTTGAAATTCATACCAAAAAGCACAAGGAAAGTGCATTTTGGTTCACCAAATCTTTAACATGACTTCCAGAGTTTATTTAGGGGTGATTCAGCTTATAGTATAAACAGCACTTTTATTTCATGTTTCACCTAAAGTGCACTTTATACTCCAAAATGAGAATGAAAATGAACCTGGTGCTGAATTGACCCCATGGTGTATGGCGTTAGGCTCCAGACAGAAATGCATGATATAAGTTATTTATTTTATTACTGTAGGAAACAATATACGCGTGTGGACCAAATAAAAAGGTGGCATAACACTGAAATGATCTAACATGCTTAGCATTAGAATATTGCAGCCGCAATGTCATTCAGCGTATAATAAGCAATGCCCTAACTGACCTGCACATACGCTGATCAGGTAGACAGTGTCTAATATGGAAGACCAGGACAAATCTCTATCAAGGAAATGGCGCGTTTCTGGTGAACATCATGTCCATTATCCATTTCCAATCTGTCTAGATAAACATGGGTCTATTTAACGGACAAGAGAAGTTATATTTAGATATGTCAGGGCTGCAGTTATGAGATGGAAACCTACTAAATGCATCTTTGAGTTCGACAACTTAATGCAATTCTGTCTATATATATCTGCGTTATTGTGCACTTCCAGTACATTTTAAGAACACAGCTGTAATTTTAATCAATTGACGCCTGCCCTTTAATGATTACAAAAATGTTGCTTTAAATACTCGATGTGTCAGGAATGTGAGGATTTAGGAATTCGTCTCCCTATTCAGCAAACCTTTTTTTATGGATAAAATTAGCAAATTAGCAAAGTCTGCGTGAAATACCGTCATTAGGACTCCCCGAGCCTTCAAACCTTTAAGGATGCCCTCAAAACCCACTTATTCAGACAAGCATATAACATGTATTAAATAAAAGACAGCGCGAGCCATGGCACAACACTTGGCATCATACTAAGAGGCCGATTCATTAATAGCGCCAGGTAGCGACAGATGAGCGACAGTAGCGTTATTTTCACAGCGCACGCTAGTATTCGCTGTGCTTGGCCGTTGTTCGGCTGTTGACAGCGACCCCGTCGGTGTGCGGTAATGTTGAATACGGGGTTAGGAGTCGCTGTTTGACAGGTTCCGCGTTGTATGGGAGCGCATGACAGCGAATGGCCATAGCGAACGGCTCCCAGCATATTCATTAACACATCACGCTCCAAAAATTCTCGCGCTGTGAAATGCTTGTTTAAACCCCAGAGCGCTGGCGGCGATGGGTTAAAAGTAGTTTTTTAACCCCCAAACAACCATATTTTTTGAAAAAAAAAATGTTTTTTAAAACATTTGGTAATATGAATACATTAATATCAGACCTGTAATATCAATTCTACACAATTTTTTTTTTTTTTACCTTTAAAAAAATATCTAACATTGCAGAAGTGGTCACAGAATTTTTGACATTTAAAAAAAAAAAAAAAAAAAAAAAAAAAAACATTAATAGCAATTAATTAAGAATATTTAAAGATTTCTCCATTGAAATGCATTGGAGAGCGCCAGGTAGCGAGAGGTCATACCTGTCGCTGTTCAAGCTCGCTCGCTGGCGCTGTGGGGTGAGGCTGGAATAATGATGAATGATTCGCTATCTGGCGCTCTGTCAGTCGCTAAGCAGGATCGGCTTGATAAATGTGTGATTGTGGAGGGGAGCCGGCGTTCTCGTGGCGGTGAGCGTCATTACCGTTCGCTCACCATTCGCTACCTGGCGCTATCCCTTGTTAAATAAGGGCCAAAGTATATACTACTTGTGGCCTTCCTTGTCTCCACCCTTATACCTTAGATTGTAAGCCCTGTTTGTAATTTCACATTGCACAGCACCATGGAAGATGATGGCGCTTTATAAATAAACAATAAGTAAAGAGTTGATTCGTTCAGCACCACGTGAAAAACTATGGGGTTTATTTAAAGCAGAAGTGGAGCTGGGGAAGGATGGGGGGGTTAGAAAGAAAAAGACCCCCGACCTTCTCCTTGGCCAGCGCCGCTCCCCCAGTCTCTGTGCGGCTGCCGCGGAGAAAGCACACAGGCTTTCTTCGCACCCCCACCTCCCATTCACTTTAATGGGCGGGTGAGAGTGCGCACGGAGCCGGGGGATGTGGCTCTGTGGAGCGGAAGTGGAGCTGGGGCAGGATGGAGGGGTTAGAAAGAAAAAGACCCCCGACCTTCTCCTCGGCCAGCGCTACTCCCCCAGTCTTTGTGCGGTTGCCGCAGAGAAAGCACAAAGGCAAATCCCCTGGGTCCGAGTGCGCCCCCACCGCTCATTCTCTTTAATGGGCGGGTGAGAGCGCGCACGGAGCCGGGGGATGTGGCTCTGTGCTGTCAAGCAAGATGGTGGTGTACCGGAGAGAGGTAAGGGGTCTTTTCTTTCTAAATCCTCCATCCTGTCTCAGTGCCAGGGTAGGGTGGCAGGGCGGGGGGGTTACCTTTTGAATAACTTCCGCTTTAAGAAGTGCTAGTCCCACATAGTACCAGTTGAGTGTCAGGTGTATTTATCAAGTCAAATGCCAGAGGGCCTGTGATAGTGGCAGGTAGTGTCCCATCTATCAACAGCACTGGCGATAGGATGAGTGCCACCGCTGAGTTCCCTATAGTACCAGATAGGACCAGGAACTCATCCTGCACTGTGTGGCCTGATCCCATACATTTCAAGGGGTGGGATGGATATCATTTTTTTGGCCACTTTTTTTGTTTTGTTTTTTCAGCCTGGAGCATGTGGCACTGGATCCCTGGGCTGCTTGGAATTGTTTTTGTATGCATTTCTTGCACTTTTGTGTTGCGCTGCAAACTTGTGATTTGGGCTGTGAGAAAGCTATGTCATGTCTTTCAAGTCTCCCCAATGCAATTCTTGTTTTTTTTTATTGTGCTGCCATCACCACAAAAAATAACAAAACAGGGACTACAACAAGTGCTGAACGCCTGGAATCCCCTTTGGCAGAGCCCGTACAGGCGCTGTGTTTTTTTATAATTGCTTCAGCTTTCTAGCTCTCAAAGACGGCTTTTAACAGCCCTGTGCTAACGGCCAGCGGCTGCCTGGGAGCAAGCGAACGCACATCACTGAACATAAAAATTAATTTACGTTTTTCTAACTCCTGTTGTATTAAATTTTAGAAACAAAATGGTGGCTCATGCATTCAAAGGTCGCCTGCAAACAGGAAGTGCTGCTGGGCTTCCTGTTATTGTGCATTGTCAGTTATGTCAGTTGAATCCAGGCAGCAGCATGGCTGAGATGCTGGGAGAGGAAGCTCCAAAATGGCCGCTACCTTTCTTTTCAAACTGTACCAGGCTGTTGGTCTGGTTTAAGGAGGTTAACCAGTCAAACTATCAAATCAATTACTGGCAGCTTACCTGGTGCACTGTCAGTTCCATGCTGTCTCTTTGGTCTGCCCACTGTAAGGAGGGGGAATCTCTTCTTCCTCTCCCCCCCCCCCCAACCTGGACCACCAATTAAACCCTAAGGCTCATGTCAGGTTGACACCCCCTCTGTTGCTGATAGGCTAGGATCAATCTCAGCTTAGGACAGCAATATGAGGTGAACCTTGTTAATTATTCTGGCATTATAGATTTGTTTTTAAAAAAAGAAAGAAAAAAGAAAATTGCCATGTGTAGCCCTGTTGGAATGCTTTTGAGTGTGTCTGGACAATTACTCTAAAGGGTAATTCCACTTTTGATGGCATTTTTTAAAAGTTTCCATTATTGTGTGACAAAATGATGTCTTCAATGTGCAATTTTCCTTGCAGCTCTGTGTTATGAAAGAAAACATTTTTCCATAGCAACAATGTGTTTACCTTAGCTATGTACACCGAAGTGGTGATTTCAAGTAATATAAAAGACTTCCTTACACTAGCTTGCTAATCATCTGATTGGCTAAGGCATGGGTGACTGGCTTAACCCATTCTGCTGAAATTCCACTTCTTCAGTTTGGAACGATCACTGTCTTGTGTTCCAGTAGCAAGGGTTAATGGCCTCAGCCAAAGCTGCTAAAGAGTTCACCTGTTACATTGGAAGAATTGTGGGACTTCTGGTCCATGTGTTTTTACTCAAGGCCATGAAAACCACTGCCACTGATGCAAAACAGATTCCCAGTAATATGAGAATCAAGGAAACAACATGTTGATAAGCAAATCACAGGTCAGGGGCACAATCCTAACACAAATTATTATTTTACATTCCAAAAAAGGAAAACAATAAGGCAGAACACCAGAAATTTGACAAAAAGGGAGTTTTTCAAGTCCAAGGTGATGGTAATTTCCAAGAATTATTATTCGGGTCTCATTCTACAATTTTATGAAAATGTTTTACTGCAGTAGGATAAAATAGAAGGGAAAAACAGATACAGTTAACATATGTTTTATGCAGCCTGCATAGACTGTAGTGTGGTGAAATGGCTTGTCCTCTGGTCTACATGGCAATGGTTATGTAGTAGAGACTAGGCTCCTGCTTATGGGAGGAGCAGTGAGCTGGTCCCCAGGCCAGTAGAGACGTCACGGCAGTAAATTGAGCAAGCAGCCCATAAAGTAAAATGGCAGTTAGAAGGGGAGGCAGTATTTCCCAACTCCCAGGGCATTCCAACTCTGTGAAACGCCGTGGAATCTCTAGTAATATTACCTCACTGGTGTTCCCACAGCACCACCAATGGCATCCCTGACATTTCTCTGGTTGCCAAGCGCTCCTGCCCCAAGCCTTTCTGCATGGCTGTGCAGGTACTTACAGCCAGAGGGGAGTGGCCAGTGGGAGGTGCGTCGTTGGCCTGCTAGTCAGGTTTCCTAGCCGTTCATTTATATGCATACTTAGGCAATCGAATGGGCTGATGACCAGCGCATGCACCATTGAATAGCATGTAATGTAAAAATACCAGTAATTCCAAGGGCTTTCACACAGCACATGGAATCTAATGGCCCTAGAAAGAGGCTACATGTAAAGCGCTGACAGCATTAAAGTGGACTAAAACCCAGGATTTTGACTATCCTGGGTTTTGGTCCTTTCCCCAGGGTCACCCCGATCGGGCTGTGGAACCCCCCCCCCCCCAGATCACCTCTTCCCGGTCCCATGGTGCAGCATTTGTGAATGCCCGGCACGGGCACACTCCCTGTTAGAGGGAGGCAGAGAATGCGGCTGTCAGAGCTGCTCTTAGACATGCCGTGGGACCAGGAAGAGGTGAGTTGGCTGCGGCATCCTGGGGGGGTTTCACCGATCGGGGTTCCCCTGGGGAAAGAACCGAAACTCAGGATAGTCAAAACTATTGACTATCCTGGGTTTTGGTCCACTTTAAAGACAAAAATAGATAAAGACATAGTAAGGCTGAGTTCTGAGTGTTGATCTAGATGAATATTAACAGAATTTCCACAGCTATAATTATAATTAACTCTTTAATGACACAACAGAAGAAACCTAAAACTGGAACAACACCCGGAACAGGGAGGCATCCTTTCTCCTCGGTCCTTAGGAGAAATCCAGTGCTGTGATGGTGTGGTGTTTTTTTCATTTTCAGCCCAATAAACCTTTCTGGGCTCCGTTTGGCAACTCCCCTTCTTTCAACCTCTAGGCATCATCCCATCTCATCTATCTAGGTGATTGTCCTGGAAGACCGTCAACCCTCCATTCAGAATTTATGACTCTATTCCTCCCACGTCCTGGCTGCTAATCAATCATTCCTTTGACCTTCCTGTCAATCCTCTGAGCTCTCCCTCTCCTTCTCTGCAAGATAAAGGAAAGCCGTATGCTAATACAGGCAGTACACTCGAACATAGGACAATCCCAACCTTTGAGAAGTATAGAAATCAGTACAAAATCTAAAGTCTGTTTTCTCTGCAATTCAAACTTCAAAACTACAAAAATCAACTACTGGGAATAGAGGACATGTAGGGCTACTTGGTTATTATCTTAACAGCAGTGCCTGGAAAATAGAGTTGATTCATGGTCGGTGAGTTTGCGCATGCTATTTGTCAAATTGTGCTTGGCCTTATATCTGATTCATGGTCATCAAAATGGGATGCGCTTTCGTCTTAGAGTCAATTTGGGCTCTATCATTCGTCATTGCGGCAATTTGCGCCTGATTTTTCTTCTAGGTTCCCTTTTGCGCACCAAACCGTCTCCAGCGCCTGATTTATGGTATGTTTAGAGGGCAGCAAATTGTGTGCAAATGTTGCAATTGGAAGAATGAATTTTCTCCAGCAATAGGTGGAGGAAAGTGGCAATTCCTCTAACAGACTTATTTCCTTCCCACAACACATGCCAGCAGCGTCCTACATGTTTATGAACAATGAAAGTGTCAGCCGCAAGTCCTTTTTAGGGAAAAATATAGTTACATTATTAAGCATTAATATGCAAACCAAATGGGAAGGGTTAAAGATAACATCTGGGACAGAACATTGGGCAAAAGAAAGTTAACGGTTAACTGGAATCAGAATATCCCCCCCCCCCCCAAAAAAAAAAAAACTAAATTGGAGAACATAGGTTCTCCAGAGAAAACACTCCGAAATGGAGAATAGTTTTTCGCAGAAAACACAGAAGCTGGAGGTCCACTTTAGTTACTGAACACAACAAGTCCTAATATTTGCTCTAGTCATACATCCTGAAATTTTGTTTGCTTTTGCTGCCTCACTCACCCAGTTTGTGGTAATCTGAAATTGACTCACCTATATCCTCTTTTTAAGGTTAGCAAATGAGAATTACTTATGATTTCATCTCTTCGTAAAAACTGTGAATTAAGGACTGTCCAGACCTCCTCTTCTTCATGATTTATCATTGCATTCCATTCCCAACACGATTGTTGTCTCTGTGAATTGGGCTTTCCCCATACTGATACACATGACCCTGAAGCACACAATTCCTTATAGAGTACATAATGTTTTCACCGACTATCTCCCCTTTTTTGCCTTTCCCTATGCAGTAACGCGTTTGTCTTATATAAGTCGTCTTGGACCTTTCTGTCCATAGCGATTAATTTCTTATAGGACATGACTGATAAGGAACAGAGGGTTTGCCATGCAGCTCTTCTTTTCTCATACAAAATTGTTATGGGCCAAGTAGATGTCCTCTGATTAGTTTTTCCCTGATGTGTGTACAGATATGCTCCTCTTTTTAAAAAGAGAAACACTCAAACCTGAAACTGATTTGGGGCCTTATTTAAGAAACACTAGTACCACAAAGCGACATGTAGCGGCAGGTGTTTTTCTTCAGCGCCACCAGCAACTCATATTTATGAGAAAAAATATTTAGTGCCACACATAGCGCCATGTAGCGTTTCATGTATTAAGAGAATCTGGTGTTTGTTTAGTGCCGGCGCTGTGTTCCCTACAGCACCACATCACATCAGGCGCTCAGTGTCGTTCTCCCATCTTCTCACCTCTCACTGCCTCACCCCTTTCTTACCTTTGTCCTGTTCACATCAGCCCACGTATCCCCCCCATATCAATGGGCAGCAAGTAGGGAGAACTGTGAGCAAGTAGGGAGAACCGTGGGCAAGTAGGGAGAACCGTGGGCAACAAAGGGCATATTATTATATCACAGATGTTACGTCATCCATGCATGTTTTGGGATGTCACAAATAAGCTATCGATGTTGTGAGACATTTACAACATTTACTATTACAATAACTAAGAGTACTGCAGTTCCTACCATGATGAGTGGATAAGCTGTGCTCTCCTGCAGTAAATCAGTTACATCCAGCATTACCTGCTGCTCCTATCATAGTAACATAGACTGTGGAATCAATACGTATTGCACTCCATCTAATCAACAATTACAATATTCATAAAATCAAATCCTAATTTTCCAGCCACTGATGTCTACATTGTGATCTAGAATGTGTCTGCTGGGCCCTAAAAAGCAGAGATTGGGCAGATCCTCCTTAAATTTTGGATGGATCTGGCGATGGAAACCTCTGCAGAGACTTGAGTGAGAATTCTCACCTGGCTCTGAATCGATCCCCATGTCAGCTACTGAACTTTAAAAATAACTTTAGTTCTGCTACAATTGCATAGACAGACACTCAGTAAAGTCATCAGAAATGTAACAACATTACCTGACAAGTACCAGAAGATCCGCCAGTAGTGTGCTTCCTGCTGGCCATACATTTTTTATTGTTAAAAGCCTAGTTGGCATTAGTATAACCTGAAGACCATTCTGCTTATCAGCATAGAAATGTAACAACATGATTATACTAATCCATTTAGGTCAAAACCTTGAGAAAATGCATTACCCTCTGTCAACTAGAATCACATGGTCACTGCATCTTTATGAGGACAGATTAGAATCTTTTATGCTGACTCAAGTTTTAGTCTTTTTAGTATCAAGTCTTTTGTAGTTCTACGTGTGTGTGTGTGTGTGTGTGTGTGTGTGTGTGTGTGTGTGTGTGTGTGTGTACAAAACAGGTTTATATGTTATATTCATAACTCCAGCCTCATACCTTTTAGCTTTGGTACCTGATTATCATGTCTGTTTTCTGACTGACATCATTGGGGCCTAATCTTCGTTGTATGTGACTGTGCAGCACTGAAAAAAATAGAAAATATGCACTACTACAGTCACATAACTTTTGGGTCTGTTTCAAGGATAGCTTTTTCTACAATTTCTCTGCATCTGATTGCATTCTGATGATATAAACGCACATAAAGAGCATCTGTTCATAATATTTTCTCTGTCAAAAGCATCTTCCTCCTGGACTAGGATGCCAGCTGGCATGGCAAAGTGTAAGGCTATCCAGTTCCTTATTCTAGGCCTGAAAGTGGAGCTGGACATGAAGCGCTACAGCTACAATATGTGATTTTGGCTGCTAATAAAAAGCTTATAATTAATTTTTATTTTGAAAAAAACATTTTCATTTAAATTATTTTTTATTGCCATTTGGAATGTGTACAACAATGAAGGGTTCAAGAACAATACAATGAAGCAAAACAGTACTTTAGTTCCAAACTTTAGAGTTTTAGAGGAGCAACCAGAGTCTATAAGAGGACAGTGGGGTAAAAGCCACAAAACTCGCCATAAATAATCAGTTGGCAGCAATACAGGGCAGGGCCACAGTTGTGGAAGCTCAGGTCCTGTCCCCCGAGACACCTGTACCCTCAGGCATCATACACTGATGGCAGCCCTGCATTATGTCCTTGTCACTTGGAAGAATGTTATGTTATTTAAATTATTGTTTAAATTATGTTATTTAAATTATATATTTTTTTAATAAAATATAAGTACAGGATGCTGTGTGATAATATAATCTTTTAATAAGAAGTAGGGGCTTTGGTTATTCTGGAAAGGAGTTAGGGTACATGGAGATTATAATGGTCTATACTGAATTTTTAAAACGGAGCATGCAATACCCCCAAGGGGTATGTGGTGGCAGATTTGTGCCTTGGGTTTTTTGGGTAGTAAGGGTGTTCTTTAATTTTACTAACTTTTACTAACTTTTTACTAAATCTGGTTTTGGAGTTTTGAATGTATTACTTATAATTAGAAATATATAGTAAGCCAGACTACCATTTTTGGTACCCCAGTATTAGTGTGGTCCTACATTACTGTCTGAAAGATCCATTTTGCCTGGCCTTAGAACCAACGTACAATGTGTACATCAGTCCAGAAGCCTGGCACAGTTTTATTACTCCTCTCCTCTATGGGATGTGTGTCATGCCCCACTTACTCATACTGTATTTGCTGATAATGCTGCAAAGCAGCCGAAATGAATCATTTATGGGATGATGTGCTCCAGTTAGCTTTGTGCCAGTAAAACCCATATAGAGGAATCCGTGGTAAAATATGACCTTGTTATGTGCTGTTAGTTTTATCCACACAGAACATCTCAGGACTGTGAGAGCAAAGCCTTGATTATGGGGCAGCTGCAATCAAGGTCACTGTATAAAAGCTTCACAAAGTTCAAAAACACTTCACCACTATGGCCCTTATTTATCAAGGGATTGCGCCAGGTAGTGTCTCACTAGCGCCAGGTAGTGCCAGCTATCGGCGGCTACCGACTCCAGAACGCCAGGCTGCGAACACAATCACGCATTTATCACGCTAAATGAGGCTAGCGCCGGCGAGAGCGTCAGCTAGCGCGGGATTCATCATGTTGCAGACTTCAGCGAACAGCGCCGCTGCTAATCCCATCACAGCGCCAGGTATGACCTCTCGCTACCTGGCGCTCTCCAATGCATTTCAATGGAGCAATCTTTAAATATTCATAATTAATTGATATTAATGTTTTTGTTTTTTTTTTTAAATGTCAAAAATTCGGTGACCACTTCTGCAATGTTATATCTTTTTTTTAAGGTAAAAAAAAAAAAAAATGTGTGCAGAATTGATATTACAGGTCTGATATTAATGTATTCATATTACAAAATGTTTATAAAAACTTGTTTATTATTTTTTCCAAAAATAAGGTTGTTTGGGGGTTAAAAAACTACTTTTAAAACATCGCCGCCAGCGCTCTGGGGTTTAAACATGCATTTTACAGCGCGAGAATTTTTGGAGCGTGATTTGTTAATGAATATGCTGGGAGCCGTTCGCTATGGCCATTCGTTGTCATGCGCTCCCATACAGCGCGGAACCTGTCAAATAGTGACTCCTAACCCCGTATTCAACATTACCGCACACCAGCTGAGTCGCTGTCAACAGCCGAACAACGGCCAAGCACAGCGAATACTAGCGTGCGCTGTGAAAATCACGCTACTGTCGCTCATCTGTCGCTACCTGGCGCTATTAATGAATCGGCCTCCCCGGCAGGGCACTATGGAGCATTCAGTGTTAAAATCTGCCATGCATCTATGTGACTTTCTGCATACATCACCTATGCAAGTCCTGTGGGCTCACTTGAGTTTGAATACTCCCCGTGTTGCTACTGGGTGCCCAGAGTTCAGCTCCAATGACATTTTGAAGACAAAGGGCCTTATTTATGATGTGCGCCATTTAGCATCTTTCTGGTGGTAATAGCGCCAGTTTTGGAGTGCCAGCATTTTTGTCTTTTCTGGCGCTGCGCTGTGGACTACAATGACACTAGAAGTCATTAGCAGTGCCAAATGCTAACTAACTTTTGGCTGCACCTTTCGATTATCCCAACACCATTTTTTGGCACTGCATGCTAACTAACTTGCATTAATTGCTTCACTAGTTACTGGCTGGCCTGTGTCAGCTCCTGTTGGATGCGCCAGTGAGCGCCACATTTTACCATCTTTTCAGCACTGCACAGCATATTTATGATTTTTTTTCCTCCTTGAAAAGATTGGCGCTGGTCAATGTTTCATTATTACAGTTGCAGGAAATTACTGCCGGGGACAAACTTTACAGTGCATTAAGGCTGCATTTTAGTTGTCAATGTTCAAATTATACATTTGTAACAAAAAGAAGCCACCCAAAAAGATTTTCTATGAGAAAAAGGCGACATCTACATCATGCAAGTTCTATCCAAATAAATGTGTGTAATATAAATTGTAAGCATCAAACAGTTCTGCCCAGGTTTCATCTGACACTGCATCAATCAGAGCACCTGGCGCTGTGACCTTTTCGGCGCTAGTGCTAAATAAGACGCTAGCTGTGGCGGCATCGGCGTCGGCGCTTTTTTGTATCTTAAATCACACGCTAAGCTCCGCTGAGACCAAAAAAGTGAGGCTCTGTGGTGCTGACGATTTATAAATAAGGCTCATAGCTACATTAGAGGGAGGTGAGTATAGTAATAGGTACTTTGCATGTTTCTGTAAGCTGTTATTTTGACATCCTAGATGTATTTATATTTGCATATTTATATAGCACGGTTTAATTTCACTTTGCTTTACAAAGTACACAATAGCACAGCTTACATCAAGGCAAAAGTCTATAAGAGGAGCTCCAGAGTCTAGGGCAAGGTGATCCCCTGTCCTATGGCCATGCGATTTGTCATGGCACACAGTTTTTCTTATACTCACCTCGATCCCACATTGCATGCACATGCCTTTGGCGGCATCTGATCTTTGCATGATTGCCATGCTTGGCAATTGTCTTGAATGTCTGCTGGCCAAGCCAAGCAGACTGGAGGGTGTGGGGAAGCTGTAAGGTGTTTGCGGAGTGCGGCAAGGCTTTACCACCACCGTGGGATTAGACCCAAGGGTTTCATACTGCAGTTCATGCCAAATTTCTGAAAAAGGGACCAACTGACTTATATGAGTTTTGTTTCACAGTTCCTCTTCAAACAACTAGTTGTGCTACAAAATACTGATTGATATATTTTGATGACCAGTTTGCCTGTGCTTGTCACTAACTAGCAAAAACTCATCTTCTCTTAGCAATGCTTTTCCTAGATGTTTCTGGAAGCACACGCAGCTTAAAGCGGAACAAAACACAGGGATTTGACCTGGTTTTGTTCCGTGACTAAGCGGGATGCCCTGCTGTGTCAAACCCTACAATAAGAAAGAAACAACTCACCTCGCCCCGCTCCAACGGCACATGCATGGGCTGTTTAGAATGGGGGGTGTACACTGACGCTTGCCCCGCTTCCCCATTGTGTGCATGCTCCAGCCCCCGCCTATCTGATTGGCTGGGGCAGGAGCACGCACACAATGCCAGGGATGCAGCAGCAAACAATGAAAGCCGTCTGCTGAATGAAGTAGTCATAGCAGGCTGCTTTTATATTCCAGGCAGCCTAGCTAATCTGCACCAAAGCCTGATATATATATATATATATATATATATATATATATATATATATCCTAACTTATCAAGCATCAGCGCCTGCCAATACCACTCAGTGCCAATATGTAGCTGCAGCAACAGCGCCAATGTACTTGCCAGCCTATGTCTAATTTATCACCAGCGCCTTATAGTTTAGCTGCGCCAGAGTACTCTGAGCGCTCTACAAAAGCCTTGCCTGCAGCCTCTTAAGGCCGCAGCACTTGAGATTCCACTCTTTTGAGTGGAGAACACAAACACTAACACCCTAAAAACGATGAACACAGCGATTGCAGGGTGCTCACCCCCAAAAGCGCGACTGCCTTGCAATTGTGCTGGTGTGAAAGCAGCTTAAATGCACTGTAAAGTCTGTCCCCTTTGTTCATCATGGAACCATTCTGTTTTGGCTGCTTGGATGGAGAACGTAAAGTCCACTGCAACTCCCCTGACCACAAACCTGAGACCGACTTACCACTTTCACATTCTATCACAGCAAGCTGTCAGTCTGCCCCTCCCACATGTCCACCAGTGACCAATTATGTTGCACCGAATGTTGTGCAGTGTCGCTGGCAGACGCTGAATGAATGCCATTCTGAGAGAAAGCATATATATAGGGTTGCCTGAACCTAGGCTTAGTGCGAGGGGAGTGAGGGACTCAGTTGGGCATCCCAAATCTGCAAAGGGCGGAGGATTTAAAAAACGCTTTTAACTTTACTTTGAACGTGAGACTCAACATTGGGGAAAAGTCTCCTGGGCCCATGCTCACTCGCTGCTGTACACACCTGCCCAGCAAACTACATTGACGGCCAGCAGTCAAATTAGATGTGGGGATGGCACCAGAGTTGGGCTGTTATTTTGCCAAATTTTTGTCTAGTTTTTAAATCTGTAACTGGTCAGGATGCCCACCACTATAGAGAGTAAAGAACCAAAGGTAAGAAACAAGCTGCTTTACATGGACTGCCCAGTGGCACACATTGGGTAAAATGCTGCATGCTGGCCTTTTTTACTTTTTGGCCTTATGATGATGTATTTAATTTACTAGAGCCAGTGGTCTAAGAATTTCTGTGTGGCCACAGGATTGCCCTAAATATTTTAGCACTGGAAATAGTTGACTTATTTAATAGAGCAAAGAGGTGTAGCATAAAGTAGGCAGCCAGAAACGGTGTTAATATGCAGTAAAAACTGTATCTTCTCTCTAAAGCCCTCTCTGCACCTGAATAAACCTTAAAGGTTTATAGTCTGTGAGTGCCTCAGTCACATCCTTGTTCTCTGACCGAAAGTAACCTCAGGGAGGAGGGATGAGGCTTCTCATAGAAAAACAGCTATTATGCTGCTTGTTTTACCAGGCTGGATGACTAACTTGAATCTGTAGCAAGTCGACTGTGAGGAAGATTTCTTCTTTGCATGTGATATAGGATCAGTTAAGGATAAAGCAGCAGGCAGCAGCATGGTAAATAGCCAGACTTCATGACGGTGAAGGGAATGTATAGAGTTCATGTTTGCAGATTCTTAGCTTAATTATTTAAAAACAAAACACTATTATTTGTTTACTTAAAGAGAACCAAATCATGTCCTGGAGCCTTTTAGATTCCCTGTCCCCATGTATGTATTAGGGATGCCCCTCCTTGTGACCAAAGATGGTCATCACAATAAAGATACTAGAAGGATAATGGCACAGAATTTGGCATTGTGGCTGGACCTGTAAAAGGGTAAAGGAGCTAAAGCTGCAACTCTGCCCCCTCTCAAGTGTCTTTCTTTCTTGACATTGATTTTTGCCAGTTAGATCTCTCAGAGGAGAATTGTTGGGATGATTTTCCTCTCCTGCTATAAAGCCAGACTGCAGCTTTCATGCGTTCCTGCAAAAAAAAACAACCTCAGATTGCTCCAAGTGTCTGTGAAAAAGGGGGGGGGGGGTGCTCCATTTTCTTCCTGTCTATGTAGGTAAAACTACTGACCAGAAATAAATGTCTAGCATAAAAAAGACTCCCAGTGCTAAAAGAAGGTGGCTATCAATAAATAATAGATCTAGATCTCATCAGCCACAGCTTTGTTCAGCAGCACACCGGGATAAATCCTCTGTATGGAACGTAAGCAAATAATAAGTTCACACTTAGGCCCTTATTTAACAAGGGATAGCGACAGGTAGCGAATGGTGAGCGAACGGTAATGACGCTCACCACCCCGAGAACGCCGGCTCCCCTCCGCAATCACACATTTATCAAGCCGATCCTGCTTAGCGACTGACAGAGCGCCAGATAGCGAATCATTCATCATTATTCCAGCCTCACCCCACAGCGCCAGCGAGCGACCTTGAACAGCGACAGGTATGACCTCTCGCTACCTGGCGCTCTCCAATGCATTTCAATGGAGCAATCTTTAAATATTCTTAATTAATTGCTATTAATTTTTTTTTTTTTTTTTTTTTTTTTAAATGTCAAAAATTCTGTGACCACTTCTGCAATGTTAGATTTTTTTTTAAGGTTAAAAAAAAAAAAAAAAAATTGTGCAGAATTGATATTACAGGTCTGATATTAATGTATTCATATTACAAAATGTTTTGAAAAACATGTTTTTTTTTTTTTCTAAAAATATGGTTGTTTGGGGGTTAAAAAACTACTTTTAACCCATCGCCGCCAGCACTCTGGGGTTTAAACAAGCATTTCACAGCGCGAGAATTTTTTGAGCGTGATTTGTTAATGAATATGCTGGGAGCCGTTCGCTATGGCCGTTCGCTGTCATGTGCTCCCATACAGCGCGGAACCTGTCAAACAGCGACTCATAACCCCGTATTCAACATTACCGCACACCGACTGAGTCGCTGTCAACAGCCGAACAACGGCCAAGCACAGCGAATACTAGCCGGCGCTGTGAAAATAACGCTACTGTCGCTCATCTGTCGCTACCTGGCGCTATTAATGAATCAGCCTGCCCGACTGGGCAATCCCTTTAGCTTGTTTAGTAAGGTTATTTTAACACATATCTTAAACATTTTTACTACTTCACCAGTGTGGGAAAGACCCCGGTGTCCATTGGCATTGTCCTAGTATTCTTACAAAATCATCCCTGCGAGATATAGAGGAGCAAAATTGAACACCCATAGGTGCTAATGCATTCTAAAGAGGAATATTTTAATACTGGTGCTAATATAGGTATAACAGTGTAAATAGTATAGGATCACATTATCACAGTGTATATACAAAAGTATGTACAAACAGTATTGGTACAAAAGAGAAAAAAACAAATCAAAAAAGTGGACCACTTAATACAAATAAGTATAGGACTCTTGACGTTCAGCTGAAAAAATCTTTTTCAAGAGGAGCGCGCCTCTTGAAAAATGTTTTTTCAACCGAAACGTCAAGGGTTCTACTACTTATCCACCTGGTGCTAAGGAGAATAGTGGATGGCAACTTGCAAGGGCCAGGAACCTGTCACTTGCTCTCCAAGCTTTAGGTTAACATCCCTTATGCCTGGTACACTATTGTAGTCCAGGGGCAGTAGATGCACTTTTTGTAATTAGAAAATTTGGAAAAATTGCCAATTTACCAAGCCAATGTTTTCCTCATACACTGTATTGTTTTCAGCTTCAGTTTTATAAAAAAAAAAATAGCTTGTCATATTCTACTAAATCGGTGGCTTCTTGGCTTGTCACTGCTCTATCTTTATTGTATACCTTTTTCAGTATGTTATTTGCTCCCATGAAAGCTTTAGAAAGCTAAGATGTATCGTTTTTTTACACAGTAATGTCACCTTCATCACCCTGTCATGCAACATAGAAAAGGTATGTATAGCGTGTACATAATAGAAGAGGGCGCAGGCGCAGTGTGGCAGGCAAGCGAGCGCTGAACGCGAGTAACCTCTCGATCAGCTGGAGAAGTAGGTGAAAGGTAACTGGATGTCAGCAACAGCTGTGAGCACTGCAGAACAGTCTGTTACACAACGGCTTCCTTGCTGGCTGCTGCTACAGCAAAAAAGACCTCTTCTCACCCAACCGGACCTCTTTGTTCAAGCCGCCTGGCTTTTTTTAAATATGTTTTTATGAGGCAGCAGTACGCAATACACAGAAAGCAATAATAACTTTAGCATCTCTATAGATAAGAAACATCACATTCATCTAAGAAGATGAAATCACATATATTTTACTTAATATCATAGCTACAGATCTGCGTTTGTTCCTCATGCATGATTCTAAATATATAAATACCAAAATCTGATTGGCCTCTGTGCCCACTGTGACTCTTTAATAAAAGCTTTGCACGTTTTATTTTTTATGTTGGCAATAATTGATTTCCGTTAATCTGTGCTTTATTAAGGGCCATCTGTGTTGTACAATAAACACATTCTGACATAAAATAATAAGGGTGGTAGCACGCTCAATGCTATTCTGGCTCTTGAATTTCTTTGTTTGCTGGAGGCATCTGCCATGGCGTGCACTGAGAAACATTGCGCAGTAAAAGAAAACAGTTTGGAGCAGGCTTGTCGCTAGTCAGTTTGTTCTCTGCTTAGACTGTAGTGGTACCCAAGTTCTATGACCGATAGTAACCCCAGCCGGAGAGGAAGGAAGGGAGAGCGTGAGCAGAACTGAAAATGAATCATAGGTTTACACAAGAAGAATGTACATTGAGCAGCTTTAACATGTACATGTTGTCTCTATCCATAAATGAAAAGATGACATGATATCTGGATAAGTGCGGAGGTTGTTGGCTTCAATGTATACTGCTTCACACAGAGAAGAGAATTCCCGGCAACAGAAAGATATTTTGTTTGTCTGAGACATAAATGATTCCTTGTCTCGGGTGCTGGCTGGGAAATCTGCACATTCATTTTTAATGTCTGTACAGCAGGCTCATGCAGGGAGGGGGTTTTGGGCGCTTGAGCATGTGCCTTTCCTAAATTGCCCTATATGTTGGCTGAAGCAGTGTATAAGTATGAACTTGTTTGCTTAAAGACCACTCCGAATAATAAAAACACTTACCCTGTGGCAGCAAATCCCCCAGTATCACCCCAGCTTCTGGGTCTGCAGATCCTGGAAACAGTTTCACCACCCAATCACTCCAGCAGAAAGAGAGGGGACTAGTGTTGAGCCAACCCCTAAAAGTTCGAGTTCAGTCCAGGTACCAAACTTGACCTGAACCCAGTCCCCACTGAAATCAATAGGGACCCAGAAATGGCCCAAAATGAGGGGCAACCTTGACAGCCGAGCCCCCCCCCCCCCACTCCATACCCGCCCACTGGTCGCCCCTCATATGTAATTTGAAATAAATAATGGAAGCAGGTGGGTGGTGGCGGCGAGGGAGGGGTTCCCTTCAAACTTATGCAGAGTGTGCAGCAATAGGAAGCAGCTGTGTACTTACCTGAGCTATTTTGACAGAGGAAAGAATGGCAAACATATTGCAGGGCTCAGGTAAGCTGCTTCCTGCTGCTGCACACTATACATCAGGTTAAGCTGGTTGATGGGGTGCTCAGCAGCCCATCAACCAGCTTTTCTGAGTTCGTCCGAACTCCGGACTTGCAATATTCTGTACGAACCCGGACATTGCTGTTCAGGTTTGCTCAACATTAGAGGGGACTTGATTTCGCCCATATGTCTGCTTTAATCTATAGTATGGCATAGTCACAATGGCAGGTCAACATGAGACACTGCTACATACCAAGAGAAGAATGATGATACCGCAGTGTACTTCATCTGTTTAAAGCAATTTAAACATGGGCACACAGAAATCTAGCAGTGGGTCGCTAATAAAGAGACTAACGAGTCATTAGAAGAGACTACAGAGAAAAAAGAAGAAAATGGAGAGAGGTTCAGAAGAGAGACAGTGAGGGGGCAATGGAACAACAAATGTAGATATAATAGGGGGAGGGGTACAGGATAAAAATTCAATTTTTCATAAAACCATGCAATCTCCATATCTCAGCAAAACCCCTAGTTGGCCACATGACTTTCTAAAACCACCGAAGTACTTTTTTTGCAGGCTATTCCCTGGCCACTAACATGAACTCTTTTTATGGATCCAATTTTTTGGGGGGTTTCCTGTCTTGCATTTTAACTTCAGATGGTCCACCCAAGTTGTCTTTAAACCAGAACAAAACCCTAAACTGGCCACTGGCCTTCCCCCCCGGCAATCCCATTTTTGAATGCCCAGCTGTTTGAAACCCCCCAGATCACCAATAATAACTCACCTCTTCCCAATCCAATGGCGCATGTGCTGGATCTTGTTCAATCACAGCTATTTGCCATGACTATGTCATTTGGAAAAAAATTGATTGTTTTCAATGGGGAGCACAAGCGGCCGCATCCCCGGCATCTTCAGGCTGTGCTGCACATGCTCACATCCTAGCCCATCTGACAGCCACTTGCGCTCACCATTGCAGTACATCAGAGCCATTTGTTAAGTGCCCGTGTATGTGCTGCTGGACCGGGAAGCGGTGAGTTACTATGGCCTATCTGGGGGGTTTCAAACAGTGGGGCACGTTTTTTTCCACTTTAAACCGGAATGACACCTAAATAATTTGCTGCATCTGGATTGCCCACCTGCACTATGGCAGTGTTCACCATATTAAAACAGTCAAAAATGAATTAAATCAGAACAACACAACAAACAGTCCTCATATGCATCCCTTTCTAGGGCAATTTAGATTGCTGAACATAAAAAATAATTACCTTTCTACCTTTACATGTACTGGGATACATTTTAAAAACAAGATGACCACTCATGGGCTTGCAGGCCACCTGGAAACAGGAAGAGGAAGCTCCAAAATGGCTGCTACCTACCTTTCTTTTCCAATTGTGCCAGGCTGTCGGTCTGGTTTAAGTCCAGCAGCAACTCTCTCTCAACTGCCACTAAGCCAGTAATGGATATTTCTGGTCACAGACCTCAAAAACTCCTAAATAATATTACCAAACCACACTGAGTGCCTTTCTTTGCACTCTGCGGGAGGCTTCGCACATTGAATAACACACAAAAAAAAGTCTAAAAAACACGTCTTTACACCCCTCACACAGTTCAGCAGTAAGGTAAATAAGGAGATTGTTACTGTCACCACACTCCGCTGAGGAGGGCCGAGACCTGCACATATGCTCTCCTCCTGGGCCGGCATGCACATGGAGGATTAGGCCTTCTAATACACAGCGCAATTTCTGGCAATTCAGGAGGCAGTAATCCTTTTATTTATCGAGTTTCGGCTGCAGTTCAGCTGTAGACTACCACTGTTTGTGGTCCCCAGACAGGGACTAGTGTTCCATTATATTGTAGGCTGATTGGAAAGTGCTACAAAATATGTTGGCGCTATATAAATAAAGATTATTATTATTATAATTGGGCACCAGGGGATCCCATTTATGGTAGTGGTAAAGTAGTCTGTCTGTTAATAAAGCCTGGATACTACGCTAATTGTTTTTTTTTTCTTTGTAACAAAATATTATTGATTATTTATAAAGCACCATCATCCTCTATGACGCTGTACAATGTAGTAATTACAGATAGGGTAAAACAAATAACTTAAAATACACAAGTAATATGAGTCAGATCTGACAGAAATGCCTAAATACACAATGATACTTGGATACAATAGGAGAGGGGGCCCTGACCTTGCAGGCTTACAATCTAAAGCATGGTTGGCGTCATGCTAAAGATCTGGAGCAAAAAGTTTACCGTGGTTTGCTTCCAGGTGTGAACTGTAGCTTACATCTTTGAGCTTTTTTTTCTTGAACACACAAAAAAATGATAAAAATCATTTCTGCTCTAATATTTCCCAAGAATTACCTACCCATGTGATAGGGCATTTGAAAAAAACATTTTCAATTTTTATCATGAATGACATGATAGATACATGCCATATACCATACAAAAAACAGGTTCTCACCCAGGTTTTGCTGTTTCAGCACCTACATGGTAGTTGTAAGTTAAAACAGTAGCGTGGTACATGGTACGTTGTACATGGCTGCTTTATGCTGACTGGAGGTGGATTAAACCAGAGAGTTTGTATGCATGTACAGGATGAACAGCTGAACTAAACTGGAGCAGATCTAGATCATATATCTGTAACAAAATGTCAGAGCTACTGGATTTGGTACAATTTAAAAAAAAGACAGACAGATAAGTCCAGTTGATTTGCTTTATTACTACACACTAAAGCCTTCTCAGAAACACTTGAGTCTCAAGACCATATTTTTCATCCCATAAGACACACTTTTATTCCCCTAAAAGTGTGGGGGGAGTGCGTCTGTCTTACGGCTTGAATTGTAAAAAAAATATACAAAGAAGTAAACTCACATAATCGGCACCCCCGTGGTGCTGGCCAGGCTGTCATAACCACCGGAAGGCCAGAAGATGGAGGAGCGGCGGGCAGACTGGGAGAGGAAAGGATAACTGATCCCTGATCGCTGTCCCTGCTGCCGCTGCTGCTTCTTAGCGCAGGCTTGCGCAAACACCTGGCCCCTTGCATTGGGTGGATGGGGCCTGCCCCGATTGTCCAAAGCAGTTGCATCGGTAGCTTGGACAGTGGGCAGCAATCAATTACCATGCTACACTGCCTATGGGGAATGGTAGGGGGAATGTCACACTGCCTATGGGGAATGGGAGGAGGAAATGCCACACTGCCTATGGGGAATGGGAGGGGGGAATGCCACACTGCCTATGGGGAATGGGAGGGGGAATGCCACACTGCCTATGGGGAATGGGAGGAGGGAATGCCACACTGCCTATGGGGAATGGGAGGGGGAAATGCCACACTGTCTATGGGGAATGGGAGGAGGGAATGCCACACTGTCTATGGGGAATGGGAGGAGGGAATGCCACACGGCCTATGGGGAATGGGAGGAGGGAATGCCACACTGTCTATGGGGAATGGGAGGGGGGAATGCCACACTGTCTATGGGGAATGGGAGGAGGGAATGCCACACTGTCTATGGGAATGGGAGGAGGGAATGCCACACTGTCTATGGGAATGGGAGGAGGGAATGCCACACTGTCTATGGGGAATGGGAGGAGAGAATGCCACACTGCCTATGGGGAATGGGAGGGGGAAATGCCACACTGCCTATGGGGAATGGGAGGGGGAAATGCCACACTGCCTATGGAGAATGGGAGGGGCAAATGCCACACTGCCTATGGAGAATGGGAGGGGCAAATGCCACACTGCCTATGGGGAATGGGAGGAGGGAATGTCACACTGCCTATGGGGAATGGGAGGAGGGAATGTCACACTGCCTATGGGGAATGGTATGGGGAAATGCCACACTGCCTATGGGAATGGGAGGGGGAAAGGCCACACTGCCTATGGGTAATGGGAGGGGGAAATGCCAGACTGCCTATGGGAAATGGGAGGGGGAAATGCCACACTGCCTATGGGGAATGGTAGGGGGAAATGCCACACTGCCTATGGGAAATGGGAGGGGAAATGCCACACTGCCTATGGGGAATGGGAGGAGGGAATGCCACACTTCCTATGTTGAATAGCAGGAGGCAATGCCACACTGCCTATGGGAATGGGAGGGGGAAATGCCACACTGCCTATGGGGAATGGGAGGAGGGAATGCCACACTGCCTATGGGAATGGGAGGAGGGAATGCCACACTGCCTATGGAGAATGGGATGGGGGAATGCCACACTGCCTATGGGGAATGGGAGGGGGAAATGCCACACTGCCTATGGAGAATGGGATGGGGGAATGCCACACTGCCTATGGGGAATGGGAGGAGGGAATGCCACACTGCCTATGGGGAATGGGAGGAGGGAATGCCACACTCCCTATATGGGGAATGGGATGGGGGGAATGCCACACTGCCTATGGGGAATGGGAGGAGGGAATGCCACACTGCCTATGGGGAATGGGAGGAGGGAATGCCACACTGCCTATGGGGAATGGGAGGAGGGAATGCCACACTTCCTATGTTGAATAGCAGGAGGGAATGCCACACTGCCTGTAATTTTGCGATTCCTATAATTCCAAAGATTCCAAAGATTTGGATCTTTGGGGTGGTGTTTTAGCACACCATTTGGTTCAGAATATTGTTCTCTATCCTAGGTGTGTCTTATGTGCAGGTGCGTATTATAGGGCAAAATACGGTATGTATTTAAGTTTCATTTCAAACCTCTACACTGCACATCTGCCATGCAAACACATTTGAAGTATGGTCAATTTGTAGAGTGCACTAGAATAAAGGGTGACAATAAATGTATTACTGATTATGCCAATGTGACAGTAATTTAGGAAACCTTTTAGATAAGCTGTGAGTCAGTCCTTGAATGTGAAATGTTGTGTTTAATGTTTAGAGACCACTGCCATTCTCAGTGTTCAGCATTTTACAAGCAATATTTTAAAGTGAAGCTGCCACCAAGAAATCTAGGATTTAGTGCATGGGACAATAGGTAGAACCCTAATAGAATCAATGGACTCATTTCCAGGACATATATGCAAATTTCATGGAGATGGGGCCTAATTTGCACTGTTCTTCAAAGGGCCAGTTTTGAAGATTAAAAGTACCTTTAGGTCCACAGTTAGCTAGTTAGAGACATGAAATGCCAGAAATTGGCACTTTAGTTACTACTCCTGCAATGCTCCTTCTATGTAGCAGCTGGCTATTGATTGCAGATGACTAATGGGGTTCATGGCTATTGATTGCAGATGACTAATGGGGTTCATTGTTAAAAAGCCTAACAATTGACAACATAACTGTAGAAGAGATGTGTGCCCACCACTTAAAAAACACCCCCAAACCTGTGCCTTCAGGTGCTGTCACCTTATTCATAGAGATTCAGAAGGAACAGATATGGCGAATTTCCTTCCAATAGGGCAAACAATAACACTAGCAAATGATAAAAGCCTATATCAGTAGATTTGGCATAAGCATCAGGGGAAGATACCCTGTTCCATCAGGGCAATGCACCTTATTACAAAGTCATTATTTACATGGGAGCTATTAATGACTGATCCAAAACCTACCTTACTGTCTGGATTTGTACTTGTTTTCCAAAAAAAAAAAAAATGGGAGTTGTCTTCTATGTGCCAGATGTTGCCATCATAAGTGCAGTAGATGACTGCTGTAGTACCACACCCAATTGCATTTGAACGTAATTTGACTACCTATAAATACTTTTTATTACACCTATTAATACTATACATATGAATATGCAATCTATTCCAAACTATTCAGCCTATTCAGTTCATGAGATGTGCCCGAAATGCATCGTTTTGTGTAGATTGCCCAATAATTTGCCAACTGTATATTCTGGATTATCTGTTCAAGAAGAACTCTATCGTTATTAAAAAAGCAGGCCAATGTTCGAATTAAGTAGAAAGAACATTTCTGGTAAAATGGAGAACTGAAAAAGCCACGCTCTGGTCTGTGGGCGGGTGTGACCTTTGTACAGTGGGGCCTAATGAGAATAATGGGCGTCTCCGTACATAAATGTTAGTGGCTTAACTAAATGGCCCTGGTGCAAATATTAATTTGGGCCCTATCAAGGCTCAAACAGCTCAAGCTCTAGCTGCATCAACTGGATGCAGCTAGACAACTAAAGACTGAAACAGCAGAGGTGCTTTGTTTCTCTATAGCATGTCAAGTGAGTACACATTTGACAAAAAGGGTGGAGGAGCAACAATTGGACTTTCTTTTTAAATGGTAAAACCCTGTTGAAAAGGAGGAATTACATTTTATTGACACTTATTTTATTTTTCATACATTTATTGACCTACTATTACATCGTATGACATATTTGCATTACCAGCATTATGTTGTCCACAATATTCAATATTATATTCTTTTTTGTTTCTCTGATATCAACATCATTCTTGGGTCCTTGCTTTACTGTTGTGTACCACTGGGGTGTCAGTATAAAAGATTATTCAATAAAAAAATGAACTCCCCAACTCTCCAGTATAGTAGAATAATAATAATAAAACATTACATAAAATTAAAGTTCTGTAGACAAAGCTTTCCTTGCACATCTAGTGTATACAGTATTTGTGTGTTAAGTTTGATTCAGCCTTGAGGTGGACTAAAACCCTGTTGTCTCAGCCCTAGAGTCTAAAGCTAATTATTTGGCCCCAGGGCATCCTGATTTGGGATGCCCCATTGTGCGAAATCCCCCGGTTGCATTTGTAAAGATTTCCCTTTCCGGCGATTCCACGGTAAATGCACATGCCTCTGTTCCATCAGTCACAGAGATGCCAACTGCTCTCATTTCTCTGTGCCGGTCTCCTTTTTTTAAGTGGACCTTTTCCCTATAGTTTGCCCTATCCTGGTGATTGGTCCCTGCCCTGGGGGCATCTCGATTTCAGATGCCCTGCTGTATGAAACCCCCCAGATCGCCAACTCAACTCACACTTCATATAGTGGCTGTTTTGATTCAGGGTCGTCACAGTGTGCATCCTTGGATTCCCTGCTGAGTACAGGTCTCCAGTGCCTGGCCTATCTGAATGACTGGACACAAGAGAGCCCACAGCTGCAGGGATGCCAGGGATGCGGCCCTCGATCGCAGCAAGGGGCTGGCAAAAAGGTATGGTGATTGTGGGTGATCTAGGGGGCCTTTGGGGGACGTATCTAGAACACACTGTAGTTGAGAGCTGTTAAGCTGATTTTGCCCACTATAGGAATTACTTGTCGTAGCTGAGAAAGCTTTTCCTAATAAATTCATTAGAACTAAAGGATTCCTTATTTTGTTTACAGTTGTTTTTCTGAAATTGAAGGGGGGAGGTCTATATAACTGCGTAAAATGGGGTTTAACTTGGTGGTCTGGGGCACTGATAAATTTGCTGCTGACTAGCATCAGAACCTTACAATAAGGGGGTTATTTAAGAAGGGATAGCGGCAGGTAGTGCCTCGTAGTGGCAGGCAGCATCTGGTGAATGCCGGGCGCTGTACGCAAAACCACATTTAAGGAAGCAAATCTGGTGAGTGCTTCTAACAGCGCCATGTAGCGTCACATTATTACAGGCAGCTCAGTGCATAGCGCTGGTGCTCTAGTCTCTGGAGAGCCATGTAGTACCTGTCGCTCTGTAGCGCTCTTCCATACACTTCAATAGGGCTTCATTAGTTGAGTATAAATAGCGTGTTTGCCTTTTTTTTTTTTTTTTGCTCAAATCATTGTGTGACCTCTCCTGGCTGCAAACAAACACTTTTAATATATATATATATATATATATATATATATATATATATATATATATATATATATTATATTTTTATGCAGAATTGTATGTACAGGTCTGGCACTAAAGTGTCATTGTCACAGTGTTAAAACAATGTCATTCCATGTGTTTTCGCTTTGTTACTGGTGTATTTGTGTTCAAAATGAGACTTTGATCACACAGCGTCTGGCGCTCTATGCTTCAGCGCTTAGAGCGCTGACGCTGTGTGTGCGTAGCTTTTTCTTGAATATGGTGTTGAGCGCCGAGTGCCAGATGCGCTGAGCTGGTGCTACCGCTCGCTGCAGTGCTGTACTGTTGTTAGAGCGCCCAGCATACATCACATTCATAAATGCCGGCCAGGTTACTACAGCGACCGAGACACTAGGTTACAGCGCCCGATACCCACTTACTGCGTCTACTAGCGGTCGCTCTAAGTGCTGCTATACAGACGCTCTGGCAATATGTGGCGCTGGTAGTGAATCAGCCTCTTTGTCTATATTCAAGCCAGGTCATGCAACGCAGTGCAATTATGTGAATTAGCCTATTGTGTTGTGACTGCGTTGCCCAATAGATCTGTGAACAGAGCTTTAAAGGGCCTCTACAGCCTCTTCCTGCAAAATAAACATAACCGCCACCCTGCTCCCACCAAATAGGGATTACGCTCATGTAATTAATGGAAAATACAGCAATGCTGCAGCTGCGACACTGAATTCCTGCCACCATCTTCCTGAAGTCCCGCCGGCGTCTGGGAGCAGACGCTCACTGCATCGCATGAATGGGCGCACAGGAGCCCGCGCAATATGGAGAGAGATGCTTGCAGCGGTCGGCCTGGGACTTCCGGGAAGATGGCAGTGAGCGTCGACTTCGGTCTGGATTCGGGGGTAAGGTACTTTATTTTTTTTATTAAATTAGCTTAATCGCTGTTTGGTAGGGGCAGGGGTTATTTTTATTTTGTTGGCAGGGGCTGGAGTGGCACTTTAAGCCTTTTTAAAAACACCAGAGCATAAGCTTACAGCAAGCAGAAGAGAAAACAACTTTTAATATGGCAGGAAATGCCTGGTCAAACTCTGAACTGGAGTGATCTCTGTTCCTGCGTATTGAATAGATGGAAAGGAAGGGCGCAGATAAGAAGAAACTTTCCATGAATGCACATAGCAACCAGACCTCTAACTTTTGTCTCCGGCCATGTGGAGTGTATCTGCTATAACCTGCCACCTGGGCCAGGCATGAATAATGCTGACATTGTGCATTGTAAGTTATCTCCTATGTTTGAACTGTGAGGCAAATGATCCATTTAGCCAAATATTCAGCTTCTGTCTATGCACCTGCTGATATTAATGGAACTTGTTTCGAAAGAGGGCTGCCATTCTGCTACGGTGTAATTGACAAGACAATTGTAACGGATGTAGCAAATACATTGTTTGCTTGTTGTTTACAATATGACTGATTAAGGAAGGTCAAAACTTGACTTGAATGCATTGCCACTGTTCCCCAAGGCCTTTAGGTTACTAAAAGGCATGCTGTCAGCATGCTTAGCCCCTGTGTTTAGCCCCATTCTTAGTTTTGCTCTTTCATACATTGTGGTCAATTATACTGTGCCTAAAATTATTATTATCGTTCTTTTATATAGCGCCATTTTCATCACAGTGCTGTACAAAGTAGTAATTAGTTACATTATAATAAAGTGTGTACACTCACCTTCTATTCAAGTAAATGGGTGGATGACGGCAAGCACAGAGAGGGGCTCTCCAAGATGGCCAAGCCCAAGACCTGAGGCGCCTGGGGATTTCCGATTCAACCTTTGAAGGGGTAAACACCGTACTCACTATAAAAACCAGGTGCATTTTATACCATATGCAAGTGCAGTGCATGCAAGCTCAGATTGGCCACAGGGGAGCCTGGGAATCCCCCAGAGTTCAGAGATCCAACAGGGTGTTCATCTCTTGCCTTATGGGCCAGTCTGAGCCTCTGACTTTTTACCCTGGATGCTCTGGCTCCTCTGTCTATTTTCTTTGACATTGGGGGGATTCCCCTGTTCCCCTGTGGGTCAGCATAAGCCTTTTTTCTTTTTACTGTGTGTGCTCTGGTTCACAACACCCCCAAACTCTGTCTATTGTCTTTGAGTTCAAGAGCCCACAAGACGATACTTTAAGACCCTTATGGGCCAGACCAAGCCTGTGTTGTTTTACCATGGGTGTTTAGATTCACCTGCTGGCAACAGCCCCTGAAATCTGTCTATTGTTCTTGACTTTAAAGGCTTTAAATGCAGCGTCAAAGATTTAAAAGTGGAAAAAAATAAATATGCTGTTGAGCGCTGGGAAAAAGGGCAGTACAAAGTGTTGCTCAGTGGCATTGGCATAAGCGGCTGGTGGGTCCAACAGGTGCTGACACAGGCCGGCTAATACCTAGCGCAACAATCAAAGCTAATTAGTAGCGTTCTGCGCAGAGACTGCTAGCCCCAATGTAGTCCACAGCACAGTGCCACATAAGACCAAATTGCATGAGCACTGAAACTGGCGCTATAGCCTTAAAAAAGAAGCTAAATGGCACACATCATAAATAACGCACTTAGTGAAGCAAGTTTAACTCTGGGTGTACATTTGGGTGTGAATTACCGGTGGCATCTTGGTGCACTTTTTAATATTAACACAAAAAAGCAATAGAAAATATTCGACTGCAGTATCATTCTGTACAGTATATCTGCTCTTTTTGGGGGGCCCACAATGAATTTTGCTATGGGGCCCTGTAAAAGCTATGTACGCCCCTGTGTTTAGTTTATGTTTTGTCATGTCTAGTTATAGGGGAAGTGTTGTTTTAGTTTTAGCATGGTAAGGCCGCAATAGTCTAAAGTCAAGTCAAAGTATAGTAAGTCAAAAGTCTAGGGGGTTTATTTAAGAAAAGCTAAGGCCACGTTGTGCCAGATGAGTGTCAAGTCCCAGTGCAAAAGGTGGAATTATCAAGTCAAAAAGCGCCTGTGATAGTGCCAGGTAGTGTCCCATCTATCATCAGTGCCCATTAATGGGATGAGTTCCCTACAGTGCCAGTTAAGACCAGGCGCTCACTCTGCACTGTGTGGCCTTATCCCAGACATTTCAATGGGCTTGGATGGTTACAATTCTTTTGGCCACTTTTGTTAATTTTTTATTTCTTGTTTTTGGCTGGAGCATGTGCCGTGGGATCCCTGGACTGTTTGGAATTGTTTTAGGAACCATATTTTGAACATTGGTGTTGCGCTGCAAACTTTGGCCATGCAAATCATGTGTCCTGTCTTTCATCTGTCCCAAATGCAATTCCCGGGATTTTTAATTTGTTTTATTTTCCCCAGCCCACCTGAAATCTCCTTTTTTGACAGCGCCCACTCGGGTTCTGCGTTTTTTGTTAATGAATGCTGCCGCTTTGCAGCACTCCCAGCTGGCGCTAGGAGTCGCAGCCGTATCAGCTTTGACAAGCCATGCGCTGCACCAACCAGCTGGCTGGGCGGGAGCACAGGTATAGCTCTGCCTTGCTCCTCGACGCTGACAAGTGCAGGCGCAGATAGCGGCTCGTGCAAGTTGCTCATCTGGCGCGCGTCGAAAAATTCCATAAATAAGGCTCCATATCTAGCTACCAGGCTGACATGCTAACTCCAATTGCTGAAATAGAGATAGATGTGTTGGCATACATTGATTTGGGAAATACTTTTAGAATGTAAAAGGTTTATAACAAACCTGGGGATCATTGTGTCGTTTTTCTAAACCCATGTTCTGCATCTGCAAACTTCTCCAATGATGTTTTTTATACTACTAAATAGGGTAGATGAAATAAAACCCCATATTAGTATTTGTAGCAGTAGTTGTTCTCTGTTCCTAGCCACGCGTACCTAGTTTTATGTTACCACCACTCCAGACTTTGAATACACCGTCAAGATTTATTTATAATTCTTCTTGGCAGAATGTCATTGAGTGTTTGGTTTTCATCCAGCAAAGGTGATAAAGCTTGTACATGAGCATTGATTGTTTGTACTTCGATCTAATTCAAGCAAATCTATTAAAAAGGACTTAAACCGGACCTTCACTCTAAATAAGAGTCTATCTTGTATGTCCCCACACCCTGTACATACAGATTTCCCACATTAAAAATCATCCTACTTGCACCTAGTGCATTTTCTGAGCTTTTAAACATCCAAGATGGCGGCTCATGGAGCCTCAGGCTGCCTGAACACAGGAGCTGTCTTCTGATTATGCCGCTCTGCATTCAGGGATTGTTGTCCTTTTCATGACCCCAGCTTTGCTCTGTTTGTGCAAAGCACAGCTATAACCCCGCCCCTGCACTTGTCCCCCTCCTCCTCTCTCTCATACTCTTCAGTATGTGATACTTCTGAGGCAAGATGGCGGCACCCGTAACCTAGAGTCCTGAACAGAGTTTCAGCCCAATGGGGGAAAGAATAATAAGTAAATTACTTAGGCCCTTATTTATGAAGGAATAGCGACAGGTAGCGACTGGTGAGCGGCCGGTAATGACGGGCCCCGCCACGAGAACGCCGGCTCCCCACCACAATCACACATTTATCAAGCCAATCCTGCTTAGCGACTGAGATAGCGCCATATAGCCACTCATTCATCATTATTCCAGCCTCAGCCCACAGCGCCAGCGTCCGACCTTGAACAGCGACAGGTATGACCTCTCGCTACCTGGCGCTCTCCAATGCATTTCAATGGAACAATCTTTAAATATTCATAATTAATTGTTATTCATTTTTTTTTTTTAAATGTGAAAAATTCTGTGACCACTTCTGCCATTTTAGATAATTTTTTTAAGGTAAAAAAATAAGAAAAAAATTGTACAGAATTGATATTACAGGTCTGATATTAATGTATTCATATTACAAAATTATTTAAAAAACTTGTTTTTTTTGGTTTCCAAAAATATGGTTGTTTGGGGGTTAAAAAACGACTTTGAACCCATCGCCGCCAGCGCTCTGGGGTTTAAACATGCATTTTACAGCGCGATAATTTTTTGAGCGTGATTTTTTAATGAATATGGTGGGAGCCGGTGTGCTATAATCATGCACTTATGTCATCAGATCAAGGCCCCGGGGACAAGAATTTCATACCGAATACGGGCTATGAAATTTCAGCAATGGCATGTTCAATCGGGTAGGTCATGATGCAATCTGGCAATCACTGGTCTTGCTACTCAAACCTCTAGAAATCTGTGAAGTTGCCGGATATATTGCTGGTAAAGAAGACAAGATATGATGGCAAAAACTAAAATGGATTGTTCCGACTAATTAAAAATCTTAATTTACCTCACTGCCGGGGTGCAATGGCCATAAGGAAACCAGGGAGAATTCCCAGTAGGCTGCATTGCTTTTGGACCAGTTGGGCTGCTGCGTTTAGCACCCACATTTAATCCCTGACTCCTTAGTCTTCCTCTCAGCCCCAGCATCATGGTTGTGGGGGGGCTGAGTAGGGATGTCTCGGACAGGTCATGGGCTGGTAATTCCCTTATTTTTGCCCCTGTCCAACACTGCTCACTGCCTGTAAAAAATAGAAAAATGTCCTCAGCAATAATTCTCCTACATTACACAAGAGCTCTTTTTGGTAGGACCTAGGTGCTATTAGTATGGGTAGGCCTAGGGCCATTTTTGCCATGTTTATCCCAACTGTCACTTCGACAGAATATATTTTGCTACACTATATTTGAATTGAATTGATCTGAACCAAGCTGAGCAATTCTTCCTATAAGATCAGTCACTCAGGTAGCACCAGGACAGGACTTCTATGGTCATCTGTATTGGGAAATGATCAGCTTCTATCTTCTGTTTATAGGCATCATAAGACTGTCCATAAAATCTAAGATGCCTCATCCAATGTTCCAGGAAATTAGAATTTACAAACAATCCTTGTCTTAAATGCTGAATATATTGCACAGATATAAAAGATATAAGAGAGTAAATGACTGAGACTTTTGATGCTCCCTGCGCACAGCACTGTTAATGGATTGTCACTGGTACATACATAAATAATCCATTAGCAGGTTGGAGTTCATTTTCCCAGGAGAAAAAACATTGCAGACAGAGTTTCTTGCAGTCATTTCACCATCTTTGTATTTTTTGTAATCATAACATCCATATTTAAGATGGTAAGACATACCAACTAAACGCTGGTGATTTTCAAAAGGGCATAAAAACTGGGTGTAGTTCAGGATGAGGATATTTACTTCAAACTGAGGTAATAAAAGATCGATAGAAAATGGAGCTCTGTAAGTTTCTTTGGCAAAGAAAACAGGAGACGTGAGAGCAGGCGACAGGTGTCGGGCAGGCTGATTCATCATTAGCGGCAGGTAGCGACAGATGAGCGTCTGTATTGCGGCGCTCTGAACAACCGCTAGTGGCCGCCCCGATCAGCCATCAGTCTCTATTACAGGGCTCCTCAGTCGCTACCTGCCGTTATTGTTAATCACGCTGCCAATGTTAAATGTGATGTTTCAAATGTGCTTTAGAGGCGCTGTTCAGTTGTTACACCTTATTCAATACAGCGCCTGAGCGTTTCTATGCTGTTGTATAAAAATCAATCTTTAAAAGTTAAAATTCTGCTATAACATAAGCCAAATAACACATGTAATCAGATCTTTTGAAGAAAAATCTGTTTTTTTATTGAAGCATATATAGATATGAAGAATGTTGTTTTTTTGGAAAAGTGGTTGTTCCCATCTTCATGGTGCCTGTAATGGAGACAAAAGCGTAGTTAGTTTGTGTTTTTGTTTACAAATAAAGTGTTCTAAACACCATATATATATATATATATATATATATATATATATATATATATATACCAACCACCTTTTTTGTTTAAAGATTATAAGCAAACCACTTTGTATTTTACAATATAAAATACCACCCACATATTTTTTTATATTAATTTAAGCTACCCATTATTTTTGTTAGTAATTTTAGACCACGCACATATTTGTGGATTAATTTTTAGTATGCCCCTGTAGTACTATAGTTGTAGTATAGTTAAGATGAGCTATCTCACCGAAAAAACGAGGTAATCATGCTTTGCCGTCGCTCAAACCCAGTCTGGGTGTCCTCATTACTGTCTGCGGCCATGTTGGGGACTTCGGGCACCAGTGCTGTTTCCTCGGAGGGCTCGATTCGGTGGCATATGCAAATGTTGCGTAGAACACAGCAGGCGAGGATGATTTTGGAGACCTTTTGTGGACTGTACAACATCTCTCCTCCTGGGTGTGCCAAACAGAGAAAGCGTGCTTTCAGCAGGCCGATGGTTCTTTCCACAATGCATCTGGTTTTGCTATGTGCTGCATTGTAGCATACTTGGGCAGAGGTCTGTGGGTTTCTGACCGGAGTCATTAGCCACGTTTTCTGCCCATATCCCTTGTCCGCTGTCGAATAAACAAAGGGAAAGAGAGCAATTAGTAAAGTACCATGAACATAATGTATACATTAAAGCTTGTGTTATCTAGCTGTGCAATTTATTAATCCACATATTTAAATTGTTATTATGTCAAGGATTATTAATTACCCAGTAGCCTTCCAGGTGGCATTTCATTGTTCTCAAACTTCCTGCACATGACTGATTGCTGGAGCACATAAGAATCATGGCAGGAGCCTGGAAAGCCAGATCTCACGGCCCTCAGCTTCATGTCATGGTCACATACCACCATGACATTCATGGAATGGAATTTTTTCTATTCCTATAATGCAGCTCCTGTGCACGGGGAGGGCGGAAAGGGATATGTGTACCATCCACGCACCCTAGCACATTAGGTATCCCTCCCATGCGGTAGAACGCACGTTTAATATTGGCCACCTCCTCCTCATTCTCAGGAAATTTTATATAAACGGGGGTAAAGTCGCAAATAGCCAGGACTACCTTGCTCATTGTAGCCTGGCTTATCCCGCTGAGGAGGGCTGAGGTTGCCTGGAAATTGCCCCGTGCCACTATATTTAACATGGCACAATGGCGAACAATGCCAGGGATGGATTGGGTGCGTCTGGTGGATGGATCGATTTTGGTCTTAATCTGATCATATAGGGACTGTAGTGCTGCACGATTCAGACAAAATCTGCTTCTGATCTGCTCTGCACTGGCCATAGCTCATGCACTCCCACAATCAAAATTCAACAATCTCACCATACACACAACCAATCCACATATACAAACAATCCCAATCCTCACACAATCACACAAATGCAGCTCATCACAAAACCAGATGTATAGTGGTTAGAACTATCAGCCTGCTGAAGGTATGCTTTCAAAGTTTGGCACAACCAAGAGGGGAGTTGCTGCACAACCCACAAAAGGTCCCCAAAACAATCCACACTTGCTGTATCCTACACAATATTTGCATATGCCACCAAAAAAAAACATCCCAAAGAAACAGCACTGATGCCAGAAAAACACAACAAAGCCACAGACAGTAATCAAGAAACCCATCAAGCCAGTTCCTGGCAGCTATGTCAAAGTTACAAGCAACAAACACCACAGCCTTTGCCACAGTGTATCTATATAAGAATGAATAATGTAATCCTAATTTATACTTAACTTATACAAAGGTCTGGTCCGCTTAGCAGCCTCTTGTATTTGTTAGCTGTTTCCGGTCTGTTATTAGCTTACCACAGGTGTGGCGGGAACGCGTCGTTGTGCGGATCTGGTTGCACAGACATCTATTGTCCAATCCAAGGTAAACATTTTAAATTTCAAATAGCCGTTTTTTGGACACCATTTCAAATGGTGCTCAGAGACATGGATACTAGTAATTACTAATGTCTATCTGGCTTTGTAAGTAGCTTATTATTGACTTCAACACATGTTTGGCTGATACCTCATTCATTGTAGTCAAAATGTAGCTACACACACCTGTATAGTATGTGTCAATCAATTAACTGGCCCTGTTTATGATTGGGTAATAAAGCACATAAAAACTGCCAGACATATTCTGCAATTGTTGCCATTCTGTAGTTTGCATGCGTCCGTGTGTGTTGGTGATTTGGTGGTGTGTGCAGCTACAGGATGGAGCCAAATTCTGGGAATCTGCCTGCCACTGCTGTGTCTCCTGGGGCTCCCAGTACAGTGGTGTGCGTGGTGGCCGCAGACCTTCCTCAGGGAAAAGGGCACAGGCTGAAGGTGGTACACCACCCAAGCCCAAGCGTGCCTATGCCAAAAGGGAGCCAGAATTTAATTTGGCGGATAATAATACTCTTGTGCGTCTGACACTGGCTAAGTGGGAGTTATTATTTGGCTCCCAAAGTCGGTGTTTAAGCAAACATGAAAGGAGCAAATTGTGGGATGCCATTGGTGAGCAGCTTACTAGCACTGCTCAATATCCACGTGGTGGCACAGCCTGCAAGAAACGCTTCTACACTTTGCAAAGGGCTCTTATGCTAAAGATGAAGTCTGATCTTCTTGTTGACAGTGGGACGAAGCAGACTCCAAAGAGTAAATACAGGCCATATGAGGAGATGCTGAAGTGCAAGATTCCACTTTGTTGGCTGCAGGGTGTGGATGCTGGGGATGACACCACAGGCTGGGGTGAAGGTACATTTTGATTACCTTGTAAATGAGTGTTGCAAATCATGTTGAACCATATTTGTTTCTAACCTCTTTATCATCCTAAAAGTAGGTAATGGTAAGTATCATATTATACCATGTCATTTTTATTAAACATTTCTCTTTGTTTTTCCATAGTGGCACATGAGGACTCTCAGGACTCTGATGCAGAGGGGTCCCAGATTCCTGCCCTTCCCCCAGCCTCAACATTAACCCAGTCTGAGGTTGAAGGTAAAGAGTCTTGATCATTTGATTCCATGGTATTGGTCTTGAGGGTTATTTTAATAGCGCACATTAACAATGGCTAATTGTTATCATTTTGTTTCACATAGATGCCCTCAGAATTGCATCAGCATCTCCTCATGAGTCTACATACTGTTTGGAAGCCAGTAAGTGTATGTGTCAGTGTGGCTTCCCCTAAAGTAAGTTAAATGTCTGGATGTAGCTGAACCATGATTTTCATTTGTAGGCCAAGTCCCAGCTTCATCTTTGGACCCCACTTCCTGTGTTGCAGGCCTATAGGACACTGTTGGTGTGTAGTGCAAATCATACTGTATCCTTTGTGTATTTTGTTTATTAATGTGTATCTCTACAAATTTGCAAAAGGAAAACCATGAGACCTCACACTGAAAGCTGAATAGCTGGTTATATTTAAAAAAAATGGTTACTGTTTCAGAGTGATCAAATAAGTAAACTGTTGACATTACAATTATTTTTTAATAACAATACTATGGCAGCTTAAAGTAATAACAATTATGTTTTCTGTCGTTAGGCCCGAATACAGGAAGTGCTGGTCCTGAAAGGGTCCTTCAAAGCGCGGCTGCTAGGGATGAGGGTAAGAATGTGTTTTTTAATTTTTATGTAAGGATGTTGTATCTCATTACATGTTTTTGGCCTATTTACATTTGGTATGACCCATGTATTTTTAGGGCAAAGCTCTAGTGATGGGCTAAGTCTGGACATCTCCGATGTGGCGGGTATGTGTGCTTATAAATGTGATTATGATCTGTGGCCACACAATGAGTTAACCTTTAATGTTTAACAATGATCTTTCTTCCCTAAATATCATATATGTAAAGGGTGTGTGTATTGACCAATTTGTAAAAAGTATTCCATCTATACAGGTTAGACAAAGTAGAGACACAGTAAAAACAAAACACAAATTAAAACTGTTTTTCTATTTAGCATATGTGATGTTGCCGTCATCGGATGATGATTTGCCCCTTCCTGGCAGCCAGACACCTGAACTATTTGAGGAGGACCACACTAGGTACCATTGATTAGTTGGTTATGGTTGTGAAAAGTTTGAATTTATTTTGGACACTCATGTAAAACCATGTAACATACACCATACTTTGATCTTAGGAGGAATCCTTGACGGCAACCCAGGATGTGGCCTCCTCACAAGTCCCATGTGGTCAGGCTTCAGAGCCAGCACAAAGGGTACATGTTAATCTAACCATAGATGTGGTTGTAATAGTTTTATATGATAAATACAATCAGTAATATAATATCTTGCTTTTTATTTTAGACGACTACACAACCAACTGCAAGAGGTGTCCTCACCAGAGCTGTATGAGTTAGGGAGCCAGATGCTGGAGGCCTACAGTCGCCAACAGCCACGTGATAGACTCCAGGAGCGCATTGCAGCATTGGAAACACAGTTGCTGGTGGACCAACAACAAATACGTGACCTGAGACAAGAGGTACGGGAGCTACGCAACCAACCCCAGGCAGAATTATTGACTGCGATCAACCGGTCCATTGATCGGCAGGACGAAACTTTGTTGTTGTTACATCAGTTAATACAGCAGCAGTCTATTTTTTTACTGCACTGTTGGCCCCCAACACCGCCCCTACAAATGACTCAGCACCAACAAGGCCACCCACGGACTAAAATTTTGGGACATTTTATTTTGGAAACCAAATGATGAGACATTTATTTAATTTAATAAATTTGTGTTAATCTTTACAATTTTGGGTTTGGTACTTGATTACATAGATAGTAACCCATACATTAAGACATGTCTATATCTATATATGTGTATGTGTTTTAGAATTAACAACAGTAATAGGTTTGAACACAAATGTTAGGGGTAACAATGTGTTTCACATTCTAATAACTAATGGGTTAATGTTAACTTGAATTAGGTTTTCTATGTCATGCTAGTGCACTCAGAAGCGCACAACTGTTTGCTGCTTATTCAACAACAGCGACTCTAGACGTTGCAGGGAATAACACCAAATAAAAAAAAACACATGTATCAAAAGTACAGCGCCCCAGGCAGCGACAGGTAGTGAATGGTCATAGCGACTGGCCCTCGGCGCTCAAACCCAGATTCAACAAGAAATTTCTATGAAAAAGCGTGGGCACTGTTTTTTTGGTGACTGTGGGATAGGGCGCCAGATTAAAGTGAATTTATGTACAGAAAAAAAACATTAAAGTTGAAAAAATAACGGGAATGACATTGGGGTAGGGGTGTGACTTTAAGATTTTAATGGCACACTATAAATTATATTTTCAGCCAAAACAAAAACCCAAATAAAACATACATACAGTTCAGGAATAATGTCTACAACATTTGTAGTTTGGGAAAAAAAAAATGGGCTGAGAAATGGGATTTGAGGCTCTTCCATTGAAATGTATGAGAGAGCGGCATGTAGCGAGAGGTAATAGGTGGCGCTGTGAAAGTGTGAACACCGGCACTGTACGCTGAGGCTGGGATAATGATGAATCTAACGCTACATGGAGTTATCCCAGTCACTAAACAGGATCGGCTTCATAAATGTGTAATTGCGTGCTGGAGCCGGCGTTCTCTTGCCGATACCTGTCGCTACCTGTCGCTAAAGAGTCTCTACCTGGAGCTATACCTTGGAGGATGGGACAGTGACCACTAAGATTTATAGGGGAACCAGACCCACAATTAGGAATAACAGCATAAAGGGCTAGAAAACTACAGGGTTTTGTCCATCTTTGACTGGCACATATTTCCATATCTTACATTGGGCATACACTATGAAAAGTGTTAAAGTGGCAATTAAGTGTACTAAGTATAGGTATATTTTGTTACACTTTATATGATTATAGATATCCCCAAATTACGCACCTGAATTCTTAAGTAACACTCAAATAGGGTGTGAGCCTGAAATCCTGCCATGCCTCTAGTAAACAGACTATGACAAGAGACTATATTCACATCTAGCTGCCAGAAAGCTACCCCAATAGCGTATGTGTTTTCTGAGCTGCAGCTCATTTCCCCTTGAAAAAGAATCCGTGAATTCCTAATTAGGTTGGCCCCCGACTCAAACACTCAAATACACATTAGGCACAGGCATTGGATTATATTTTTGGAGAGTGGTATAACTCCTGAAATATGACAGTTCTGACTATATTATTGAGAGAGTATTAGTCAGGATTATAAGATCTTTAATTTGATATTAAACATGGCATACATATATTGGCCAAAGACTGATAATCAACATAGTATCAGATTCTGTATGATATGTATTTGATTGTATGGTATGGCTCATTTAACTAAGAAATTATTAAAGGGTTTATGAATTTCTTGGTTACAATATGATAACATGCATAGTGTGGGAGTTATATCACTTTATAGAATATATAACTAATCTCATAGAGGCAGGTTGTAGGCAGATCATTGCAGACACACCCAGGAGGCTTGGAATGCTTGCCACACCCCCTAGTGTTAGTAGAGGCTGCTTGGAGGGCTATTCAGTCGATGGACGGGCCCGCTACCTGAATGAAGCAACCATAATGAATGAAGCAACCATAATAAAGTATCTCTTGCTCTCTCCCTCTCCATTATAACATTTATTGTACTGTAACTAATGTATAACTTACTTTATCTTATCTTATGTAACAACTGCCTGTAATATCTAAGGGAAACTTCATGAACATATTGAGTTAGTGAATGTTATTTACTGTGCTGATAAATTAAACCCGTTTTCCTTTTTACATCTTACTGTGTGTGAGGTGGATAATTTCTCTCACAATAGATTATAGCTGCAAATTTGAGGAAGATATTTATTGGGACATTTCACTGGATGTATTAGAATAGCCTCAGCGACCATTGGTTTGTATTAGATTTGGTCCCTTATTTATGAAGGAATAGCGTCAGGTAGCGACGGGTGAGCGACCGGTAATGACGGGCACCGCCACGAGAATGCCGGCTCCCCACCACAATCACACATTTATCAAGCCGATCCTGCTTAGCGACTGAGATAGCGCCAGATAGCCACTCATTCATCATTATTCCAGCCTCAGCCCACAGCGCCAGCGTCCGACCTTGAACAGCGACAGGTATGACCTCTCGCTACCTGGCGCTCTCCAATGCATTTCAATGGAACAATCTTTAAATATTCATAATTAATTGTTATTAATGTTTTTTTTTTTTTTTAATGTGAAAAATTCTGTGACCACTTCTGCCATGTTAGATAATTATTTTAAGGTAAAAAAAAAAAAAAATTGGTGCAGAATTGATATTACAGGGCTGATATTATTGTATTCATATTACAAAATTCTTAAAAAAATTTTTTTTTGGGGTTTCCCAAAATATGGTGGTTTGGGGGTTAAAAAACTACTTTTAACACATCGCCGCCAGCGCTCTGGGGTTTAAACATGCATTTCACAGCGCGAGAATTTTTTGAGCGTGATTTTTTGATGAATATGGTGGGAGCCGGTCGCTCTGACCAGTCGCTATCATGCGCACCCAAACAGCGACTCGTCACCCCTTATTCAACATTACTGCACACCGACTCAGTCGCTATCAACAACCAAACAATGGCCAAGCACAGCGACTACTAGCGGGCGCTGTGAAAATACTGCTACAGTCGCTCAACTGTCGCTACCTGCCGCTATTAATGAATCGGCCTCTTATAGTTGTTGGGCAGATATGATTATTAGTATTTGCCATATTTATAAAATTAATCTCTAATAGAAATATTGGAGATTAATGTGCAGCAAATAGTTATTAAATCATATTCCCCCTCTAATAAAAAGGAAAAACACTGAACTGGTGTATAGTCCTCCCTGAGGAAGCTATAGTGGGTGAAATGCGTTGCAGTAATCTAACACGGTGCAATTTCACCAACCTAGTTAAACCAGCTATGTGTTGTATAAGTGTTGTAAATATAGCAAATTTATCATTAAGTATACAGTGTTTTTTGTATATTATGTATATTATACTTAGTTGTTGTGTGGTTGTAGGTAGCTAAATGCTGACTAGGGAGGCGCTGGTGGGTTATCCCCCTCAACGAAGTATTTAACTAGTTCTCCATACAGCCAGCTCTAAACTCCTCCCATCTTGATAAAAAGTAAAACCACCAGCTTCTGCAAAAGTACATTGTTGATAAAGTTTCACAAGTACATTGTTGATAAAGTTTATCCTTAGCCATTGTATTGTTCCAATAAACACAGCGTGTATTACTGGCCTAATGACAATGACCTTGCCTTTATCTTGCGGCTCTATCTCTTTGATGCAAGGCTCTAAATGGCATGTAACAATGGGAGGAATGCTCTGCTAGTACTGGTCTCCAGGGAACATGTTTCACACATTAGTGACTGGTGCTAGAGAACGCTGTCAGGCAGCCATATTGGTAACCACATCATCTGTGCAGAGCATGGTGCAAAACCATTTTATCACATCTCCAGATGATTATGTGGTATACATTTCATTTCTATAGGTAATTGGAGCACATTGTCTTCCAGGGAGTTGCAATGAAAATATGTAGCTGGGGATATAACAATTAGCCAATTATGGGGTGTGTTATCACTTTCCATATGATTATGTGAGTCTTGGCCCAAGGAGTCACAGTGAGTCTGTACGCTCCCTCCATTCAATGCAATAGAGGGGTTGTGCCAAGGCAATAGTTTTACAAATAACTTAGGAACTACAGGGTCTTTTTGAAAACAAATTGAAGTTTGGGACAGTGCAATGTGTAGCCCGATACAAACGGGTTTGTCTTTAGTATAACTTTAAGTATGTCTTCTAATGTTTACCCTTGCCCCTTTTCTGCACAAGGCTAGAAGTGATCAATGGGTAAAGCTTGGGACCATCTAAAAAAAAAAAACGAAGGGAGCAATCTACTTAGGGAAAACATTTTTTTAGACTTAAAGTAGACCTAAATCTGGAATTTTGACCATCCCGAGTTTCGGTCCTTTTTACTGGGCAATCCCGAATTTGTAATCTGCTATAAGAAACCTCCAGGATTGCAAAACATACCTTCGCGGCGGTCTCACTGTGCATGCACAGGCTCACGACCAATCACTTGTTTGGAAACAGCGTCTGACATAGGAGTGGTATTTGAATGGCTGGACATGGGATCACGCCTCAGTCGCAGGATGCTGGGGATGTGGCCATGGGCCACAAATGCGCCATAAGGCAGCCGATAGGTGAGTTCCAGGCAATCCTGGCAGGGCATCCCAAATCGGCCTTATTGAATATATTGGGCTAACAGAGACCAAAAAGCCCCAGATCTCTCCCAGACAACTTTATGCCAGTAAGTGTCCTGTTCCACAGTAAACACATGCACATCCACATGCCCTGCAATAGCCATGCTTCACTTCAGTGTGCAGTGATTTCCTGTTCCCCTGGTGTTTGCAGAAATGTGTACTTTCTGGTGGAAGCCTACAGTTGGTTTGCTTCCCAATATAAGCCCATGATATTAACTTCTCTAACATGCAGCCATCTCTAAAAGTCGCCATCTTAAAAAAAATTGTTAAGACACTAAGGTTAATTCTGCATTATTTGAAACAAATGCAGTGTAAGTGAAAATTAAAGGAGAAATGCTCTTTAATCCTGGAGCTGAATCTACCCCTAGCTAGACTATATATGTGAATGGCACTTTTTACTTTAAAAATAGCCTTTTCTGCATGTGGTGCTGAAGCCCCCCTTTGATTTAGCACCTTTTTTTGGAGTGAAAGGTGCCATTCCCTAGGGACCGATTTACCACCAGGTATAAACAGAGCACCATGTTTGGCTCTCCCCAGTACCCTTTTGTTGGTCATATTGAAGTCCAACACACTAATCTCATGATGTGTTGGAAATACTTTTTAATCTTTTTTTATTTGCATGACCATTAACACAAAGCCTCCAAAAGAAAGCTCTACATACCCACCAAAAGTATGAAATGAATTATTTGTGCATAATAAGTAATGCGCTACTTTAATAAACAGAGCTGGAATGTAAAACATGAGCTGGCCTGCTACCACTGTTCATAGAGCTCACATATTGCAAGTATTGCTATTATGCTAATGGATATGTATTGCTGTGTTTATTCTCAATCATGTGATCTTAATTTGATGTTTGCTTATTTGTTTACACAGTCCAGAGCAGGGGTGTTGCATCATTATTTGCCTTCTCATCGGGTAGTTGTTTATAAAAATCATAGTTTATCATTTCCAGGAAGTCTTTCACCCTCCCTTGCCCCTGACTATTCATCTTGTGAGGCAGACCAAGACCTCCGGGAGGTGTTGTCTTGCTGCCATTACATTCAGCCATGGGCGGCCATAGGGAGACCTGGGACACAGCTTTGGGGCAAGTTAAGCTGCTGCTTTTAACACCCACATTCAATCCCTGCCCCAGATACTGAGAGGATGTCAGCACAGGGCTGTGAGTACACTATTGGAGCTTGCTCTAGATCAGGTATTTCCAGTTTTGTACCACTATAACACGGGTCTTGGTGACCAACAACCCTCATGTACCACCCAGGCGGTGCTTATGATAATTGGAAAATGGAAAGTGGTTGGGAACCCCTGCTCTAGACACCTATCACAGGTTATGTAACATGTATAGGCAGGGGTGGACTGGGGCCAAAAATTGGCCCGGGAATTTACTTGGCCACAGCTAGCCCATTACCAGCACACAAGCTGCTGAGCCCCATTCCCCAGGGCACTTCTGAGGCAGTTTGTCAGCTGAGGCTATAGCACTGCAGAACCAGATTATGGGTAAAAATGGCCACTCTTAAAGAGACCGTACTCTACCAGTACCAGTATTTTAGTGGAAGATAATGTGTCAGGGGTGGGCCAAAAGCATTGTAGAGGTAAAACCTGGGGTGGGATGTTGTATGGGGGAGACTTGGGAGGCAGAGAGCTGAAAGGTGTGTTAGAAGAGGACTGAGAGAATTCTGGCACAGGGCCTGGGTGAGGTGCCAGCCTAACTGGCCCCAAAGCAGAGCGTCCAAATGGGAAATCCCTCTGTGCTCCTTATGTCTGGTCCGTCCCTGTCTATAGGAAACTGGAAACCCTTTTTAAAATCAGGTGTTAGCTATTTAATAGTTACAGTCCATATTTCCCAGGTTATTCATTATGAAATGATGGACTGTTGTGTTTTCTTTTGGAAATCATATTTTTCCATTAAATGTCATTTCAGTGATGGAGTGCAGCATGTGGAGTATATTTGCTTTCTTGAGGAATCCCAATTCATACCTCTGCCTGAGACTCCTGGAGCCTGATTTATTAAAATTCAGTGCGTCATTACGTGGAGGCAATGGAGGAGGCATGCCAAGGCAGCATGAAATTGAATGGAGTAGCATGGCTAACTAGTAGCAGCAGGGCTGGATTAGGAGGGGGGCGCAAGGGGCACGAGCCCAGGGCCTCCACCACTTGCCCTTCAAAGGGGGCGTCCACCAACCTTTGGGTTATGGTCTGGCCCAGGAGGCTTTTCAGTCTTTGGTCTGACGGGCTGCGGGGCCAGCAACAAAGCTTTTGGTGGCAGTGCCCCCCCTCCGTGCGCACCTGGACAAACCTTTTTTTGTTTTTGAAAACCTGCAGCCAAAGCCACCACAGGCCAGGACAAAGAGTTTAAAGCAGCAAAGCCGCCATCAGTAACGCTACAGTGATGGGTGGGTGCAGAGCTGTCAATCAGCAGCCGCTCACTGCACATAAGCCACCAAGCTCAGCCACTGGCAGTCCAATGCAGGGAACTGTTTTCTGCTGGACCAGCTGGGCAACTACACTTCCCCCCACCCAGAATGGCAATGCATGAGTTCCGGAGCAGCACACACCCACACAAGGGGACTCGATCTGACATTCCAGTAAGTACCACCAATCAGTTACCTGGCTGGACTCCACCAGATTTTGTGCGCAGGGCCTCCACCAAACTTAATCCGGCCCTGAGTAGCAGTGAGAAAGCCTTTACCTAGGGTGCACTTCTACACCTTTTGACATGGCTGCTGCGAGCAATACCCTGGCCGGCTGCGTGGCAAGGATGAACCCCATACTGGCAAATCTACATATTTAGACTCCAGTGCTACTGAACAGGGTTTTGGTCCATTTTAAGCCACAAAAAACAGTGCATACCAGAGGAAAGTCGTGTCAGCAAAACAAGCTTTGCCATTTAGACTTGAAATGCCATAGAGACTTCTGATATGAATAATGTATGGACTTTACCCAAGTGTATGTTTAAGTGTATGAATAAAGCCACTTTAGCACTGCACTCTGGCAAAAGTACCCACAGGTATATTTACTCTTCAGCAAGATGGTGACACAGGATGTGTGCTCTGCAGGCCGATATGTATTTTGAGAATTGTGGTGGGGTGAGATGAAAATGTGAAATGATAGTGCATATGGATGTGAAATGAAGATCTCAGGTCTGAATGTGCTGTTAGTAGATGTATCCAGTAAGGGGCCTTATGAGCCATATTTAAGTGCACCGTTTAGCATCTTTCTGGTGGCTATAGCGCCAGTTTTGGAATACTGGGATCTTTTTCTTTTTTTGGTGCTACTATCACCAGCGCCGGATGCTAACTAATTTGCTTTCATTGTTGTATTAGATATTGGGCGGCCTGTGTCAACGACTATAACAGCACCAGTGAGCGCCACATTGTACCGTCGTCTTTGCAGCACTGCACAGCGTATTTATTATTTTCTTTTACCCTGAAATCTTTGGTGCTGTATTTTTCAGACGTTGGTTAGCGTTTCTTCATTACAAATTCAAGAAATCACTGCTGGGGACAAACTTTGCAGTGCGTTTAGGCTGCTTTTGAGTTGTTTTCTAAATTATACATTGGTAGGCAAATGAAGCCATGACAATTTTTAACAGAAAAAAATATCATTTGTGAGGGAAAAAGGAGGAAGATGGAGGGGGAAATCGTTAGGGTTCTTTCTCCCTCCGTCTGTCCCCCTTTTTTTTAAGGATGTAGACAGTCTCTGAGGGTATTCGCAAGGTTATAGAGCCCCTTAATACTAACATGTGATTGGGGTATTTTTTTCTTTTCTATTTTGTCCTGCACCCTCCCTATGTAGCCATTCGGCAAGGGTGCAACCACAAAATGAAAAAAGAAAGAAAGAAAATTTGGGGCAGTTGCACTATACCATGTGTAGTCACAATATAGAGATATCTTCAATATTTAGTACATAAATCATGCATTAATCAAAATAGATCACAAAACCAATGTAATTTTTTCTTTTACTTTCTTCTGAGACCTTTACATGTACTCTTTTAGGTCAGTTTTGTAGCAAGTGACAAGTTTGTAGCAAGTTGATGGTTGTAGCAAGCGGGTTTATACCCCTTCTAGGTGCAGACGCGTTTCGCATAACAAATGCTTCCTCAGTACACCTTGTTTTACTATAATACATATACAATAGTCAGAGTCACGGTTCACATATTCCATAAAATAGTACAGTGTTTTTCTTTCAGGTTTATATTTGTGAGTGCACTTACTTGTGAGCTCTTGTGATTTGCCAATACGGTGGGTTGTTTCCCAGCTTTAGTATCCAAGTTTATCTGTGAATTGTACTTAGGGTTAACTTTTAGGTCGACTTTAATGTTTGTAGTGAATGTAGGAGATTGTTACCTCATAAGTAGTCTGCATTCAAATTGAGACCTGCATATGGGCACAATTTATATATATCTGTGGTAAACTATTTGGCTAATAGTAGATATTATTGCTCTGTTTTTATTGTTTGGCACGTTTGCTTACTTGATAGTTCAGCGCAGCTTTTCTGCCAGTGATCCGTCCATATTCTGGTCAGTTAGTGCGGTTGTTGGATGAGGGGGTTCGCGCCCTTCTTTACGTGTGTGCAGCGTGGTGTCAATTATTGTCAGGTATCTTTTGATTGGCCTGCGGCAGCCTGGCACGCCCTCGTCATTGGGGGCCGCGTAATGAGAGGGAAACAGTCCCTCTCTGCGTGTAGGCCTATCAGAGGCCATCTCGCTGGGGATGGGGGCGGCTCCTTGTAACGTCATTGGAGCCGTTCTCGTCACATCCCTTTGCGGCCCCTTCCGGCTATTAAGCTGTCGCTGAGTAGCAAGCCGCCATTTTGTTGGTTAGGTTTCGCCTGCCTTGTCTCACATTCAATGCTGTTTAATCTACTAATGGCCGCCATTTTGTAGTAGTCCACAGTTATGATTATGCATATCGAATTATCAATAGTTTTTTTATTGGGGCTAATTACACTTAGCACTGAGAATATGACTTTGAGATGCCTGGTTACTAGGCACCGGGTGTCTTTATTTAGTTTTTTGTTTCCACTGGGTTTGTTTATTGGTGGCCTCCATTTTGTTGTGGCCCTTTAGTGCGGTTCCCTATTATTCATTTCTTGGTGTCCTAGTAATTTGTTCAGGGGTGCCCAAATATCCTTGGCTTTTGGAATATTTTTTTGGCTATTTAATGCCAGAAGACCAGCTTCTTTGTATATAAAGAATAAAATGATTCAAATTTAAATACATTTAATCTCCTTAAATAAGTTATTAATTCTTTTGGTGTTCTTCTTTACAGGCTTTTAAGTAGGTGCACTCACATTACAAGCTTTGTGGTCATTTTTGCACAGATTACAGAAAGAGAGATTTCTCGTTCAGTGTACAAACATGTTTCACTCGAAAGTAGTTATTATTTTGTATTTGTTTATTGTTGTTGATATATTATTGATTTTTACTTCAGGAAGGGAACAAAACTACAAGTTTCGTTAAGACCTGGGGGGCGTGTGGCTTTTAGAGTTGAGATCCATCTTGTTTCTTTTTGCAGTGTTATTTTTGTTATATCTCCTCCTCTCGGATGTGGATGGATTCTATCTAAAATTTGGAATTAGAGACCTTCCAGGGACCCTTTGTGGCATAGGGAAAAGTGTCTGCCTACTGGTGTCAGCAGATTTCTCTTCTTTATGTCTCTCACATGTTCATAAGTTCTGTCACGTAATCTTCTATTTGTTTTACCCACATAAAATCTTGGGCATGTGCAGATTAGTATATAGACTATGTCCATGGAATTAAAATTTCCAAAGTGTTTCTGTTGAATTGTGGTGTCTGGTGGTACTCGGATCTCATTTCCCGTATTGGCATGAACTGCAGCTTTGGCACTGGTATGTGCCTTTTGTTTTGCAACATTCTTCCTTTTTGTTATTTATGAAGTGATTTTGTATTATGTTGTCTCTTATTGATCTAGACCTCCGAAAGGTTAGTCTTGGGTGTTCCGAGACAAATTTGTCAATGTCCGGGTCCCTCTGTAGTATGTACCAGTGTTTTTCTAGTATTTGGTGGATTCTTTCGTGTTGTTTGTTATATGTTAGAATGAACGGGGTATACCCGAGTGCGTCCTTTCTCTTGGTTTTGGTATTCTGGCTAACCACGCTCAGAAATCTTGTATAAACCCAAGATACATAAGAGGGAGAGATCTCTAGCAATTACACTTACCTATTCAGCACACCAGCATACATTAAAGAATATTTTCAAACAGCACTGGCATATTTTAACGAATGACCAGAATATAAGAGAGATCATGCCTACCCAACCTCAATTCATCTTCAGGCGTGTTAGAAATCTCCGCGATAAATTAGTTAGGAGCCATTATACCTCTAGAAAACGCATTAAGTGCTGTAAAATTACAGGTACCTATCAATGCCAAAAAAGATGCAGCTGCTGTCAATTTATTAAGTCAGGTAAAATTACACAAATACCAGGCCTAGAACAGATAGTGCCCCAACACTTCATTAATTGTGAAACTTCCCACGTTATTTATGTATTAACGTGCCCCTGTGGGCGCTTTTACGTGGGTAAGACAAATAGACCTCTCAAAAAGAGAGTTTACGAACACCAGTATGACATTCGTACAGCCAATTCAAAAACCCCTATAGGTCGCCACTTTGCCCGATTTCACAACCAGGAAACTAAAGGTCTGCTAGTACAGGGTACAGGGTTTAGACCGTATCCACACACATCCAAGGGGTGGGAATATTGAAAAGATCACTCTGCAGAGGGAAACCCGATGGATAAGCAGAAATAAAGCCCATGAATATCCGGGCCTTAATGAGACAATTAGTTTTGCCTCCTTTCTAGGTTGTTTTTTTTTTTTTTTTTTCCCTCATCTTACTGGATAGCACAATCCGTTATGTATCTGTTTTTAAGTGTTGAACGTAATTCTGTTGTAATATTCATTATATCTCTATTGAATTTACTGATACAGACTAATTTTGATCATAGCATGTAGTGTGGTTATGTCAAATCTATTTTGGAGGCAGCTGAGGTTTTATTTATTAATTTAACCAATACAAGACCGGTCTATCCATAGGGATGTACCAAAAATTAGTACATATACAAACCAGTACTTGGCTGATGGCTTATTATTGGTTGTAATAGAAAAGGAAGAAGGAAGAAGGGAAGGTACCTGGGACCTTGTTTCAATTCTCCTGACACTGGGTCGTTCCCCCAGGGTTGACAGGCATGAATGATAATTAGTTGCATTGATGAGCTATCCATTTGGGCTTCAGGTAATGTGCTGCTGATGCACAACCTGTTATTAGAATAAATGATCTTATTGGCGTTCTGTCGGCTTTTGGGGGAGTGGCCCAGTTAGTGGGAGTGGGCGTGCTGGGAGGTGGGAGGGGGGCGGGGTTGGGGCGGAGGTGGGGGGTGGTCCCCAGCCGGCGGGCGCACGTTTAGTGTGTGCGGTGAGTGGGGGGTGAGAAGGGAGGGACCCCAGTCCCCTGCCTCTGCGCCCGCGTCGGCGTTGCCAGGCGTCATCGATTTGATGTGCTTGGCTGCCGACTGCGGGCGGGGGGAGGGGGGTGTGATCGGCTCATGTCGGCTCATGTTGGCCACTCCACAGGGGTCCCTCCCCTTCCCCCTCCCCACCGCCAGCTCCGCTTGCACCTCCTTCCACCCTCCGGCGGGGGGTGCGGCTTTGCCGGGGGTTGAGGTGGCGCATTGTATGCGCCCAGACTGTCCTGGAAGTGGGTGGCACCTTCTGAGCAAGTAAGACGGCCTTTGATATAAGGGCGCGTCTCAGAGTGCGTCACGTCCGGGCCATACACGTGCAACTAGGAGGAAGCAGTGACTCGGACGGAGTCACTTCAGCCGCTCCATAGCCTCCATTAAGGCGGTGAGGAGCTACGGTTACCATCACTCCCCGGTTTTGCACAAGGCCATTGATGCAAGAGCCCAGTAAGTACACATATTGATCTGATTTCATGCCATTTTCTTTTAAAGCAGCCAAAGCATAACTAAGGTTCTTGACATCCCGGCATATATTTATCATTGTAGATGGATAAAAACATTCTGTTACAGCACAGCGCAGCATACACAACTAGCCCACATGATGAATGTCTAACGCTCAGGTACCTTATACATAGTATGACCAGACATAGTGCTGTGGCTTGTGCCCCATACTAAATGAGTGTGTTTTCCCTTTTTTTTTTTGTTTTTTCGTGTCTTAACGCATTACCTTACCACATGATATAGGAACGTGAATTGGCAAATTTTGCAAGACAATTGTAAAGGTGCAGATCGGTGTGGAAGAAGCCCCGAGGGGCGAAACTAGTCCACCTTTACCTTATGTCTGCGAATAACTAATCATATGAACAAATGTTAATACTAATCATGTGAAACATTGAATTACATTGTATACACGCTGTAGAATATGGATTAATCAATTGTTGATTTCTGTCTATGTTTCATGTAATCTTGTGTAACCACTGTTTTTATCTTTATATGTAAGAAGGTATTGAGACCAATGGGTACTCCCTCTTTATTTTTATCACGTATGACAAAATAAAGTAGATAATGATTTTTTCTATCATGGTATGATCATTTGAATTTTGTATGGCGTGGTCACACCCTGAGCTCTTAAAAATCTGGGTATGCCTATACCCAGGAAATTTGATCATTCCTAAGTGTAATTAGCCCCAATAAAACAAACCATATTGATAATTCGATATGCATAATCATAACTGTGGACTACTACAAAATGGCGGCCATTAGTAGATTAAACAGCATTGAATGTGAGACAAGGCAGGCGAAACCTAACCAACAAAATGGCGGCTTGCTACTCAGCGACAGCTTAATAGCCCGAAGGGGCCGCAAAGGGATGTGACGAGAACGGCTCCAATGACGTTACAAGGAGCCTCCCCCATCCCCAGCGAGATGGCCTCTGATAGACCTACACGCAGAGAGGGACTGTTTCCCTCTCATTACGGCCCCCAATGATGAGACGAGGGCGTGCCAGGCTGCCGCAGGCCAATCAAAAAGATACCTGACAATAATAGACGCCACGCTGCACACACACGTAAAGAAGGGCGCGAACAGCACTCACATCCAGGCGCTTCACTGCAGAGGGCTGCCACAGATCCCCTCATCCAACAACCGCACTAACTGACCAGAATATGGACGGATCACCGGCAGAAAAGCTGCGCTGAACTAGCAAGTAAGCAAACGTGCCAAACAATAAAAACAGAGCAATAATATCTACTATTAGCCAAATATTTTACCACAGATATATATAAATTTTACCCATATGCAGGTATCAGTTTGAATGCAGACTACTTATGAGATAACAATCTCACATTAAAGTCGACCTAAAAGTTAACCCTAAGTACAATTCACAGATAAACTTGGATACTAAAGCTGGGAAATGACCCACCGTATTGACAAATCACAAGAGCTCACAAGTAAGTGCACTCACAAATATAAACCTGAAAGAAAAACACAGTACTATTTTATGGAATATGTGAATCATGACTCTGACTATTGTATATGTATTATAGTAAAACAAGGTGTACTGAGGAAGCATTTGTTATGCGAAACGCGTCTGCACCTAGAAGGGGTATAAACCCGCTTGCTACAACCATCAACTTGCTACAAATACAAATCATTGTTTTTTTGATTAATGCATGGTTTATGTACTAAATATTGAAGATATCTCTATATTGTGACTACACATGGTATAGTGCAACTGCCCCAAAGTTTCTTTTTTCATTTTGTGGTTGCACCCTTGCCGAATGGCTGCATAGGGAGGGTGCAGGACAAAATAGAAAAGAAAAAAAACCTCAATCACAAGAAAAAAATATAAGACCTGCATTTACATTATTGATAAATAACAATGCAAGTTCCGTAGGAACAGGGAGGACAGATTGGGTGACCTGGGGGGGTTCACACAGCAGTGTGGATTGCACACTTCATGGTGGTGAGCTTTTTAGTTTTAACACACAAAAAAGTGCAAAAAAATGTTCATCCAATATTTTCCCATCCCATCATATATCCAATCTGGCAAGGATATTTTTTTTAAAGTTTGGAAATAACAGCGCCATTTTTTTCTGCATAGCCCATAGGGTACTGTTGTTTCCAAAGGTTAAAAAAACATCCTTATTTCATAGGAAAAATTATATTCCTCACCTGTTCAAATGCCCCATCAGGGGTAAAGATGATTTTAGAAGAAAAAAGCAGAACAATCATTTTTGTTTGCACTTTTTTGGGTGCTAAAACTGAAAAGTTTGAAGGGATGCAGGTTGCAATTTACACCGATAAGCCAAACTGGCCTTACCAAATAATTAGCACTACCCCCCCCCCCCCCCCCCCCAAAGAGTGTGAGAAAGAAAGGGAGAGAGAAAGAAAGAAAGAAAAGAGGAAAGGGAGAGAGAAAAATGAAAAGAAAAAAGAAGGCACTGGCAGCAGTGGAGGGTTTAACAGGAAATCAATGGTTGTCATTAGGACAAGGCACAAAATGATCTAGTGGTTAGGGAACTGATTGTGTTACGGGATGTGTGATAAAGATACAGTATGTATTCTTAGCTGGGCAAAAATAATGTTTAATTATGCCATATAACCACTGTGTGCATAACAAAAGAAACAAAATATCCACCTTTCATCCTCAAAGCACATTTCTCTGTGTCCAAATCTTAATTACTTAGAAGCTAGGGAAGTCCTGAAATCCTTGTCTGCACCCCCCACCCCGACTTTTGAAAAGTCTTACAGCGAGAAGAGCTGTGGCTGGTATGCCACCCTTGCCCACACAATAAATGCGCAGATCATTTTTTTGTATATGCAGAGAACTTGCAGAGCACTGCCTTGGCAATCTGAGGTGGGGTAGCCAGAACAGGTAAGTATGGACAATCCTGGCCAGAGGAACCTTCTACATGGGGGTAAAATAGATGAGTATTAAGATCAGAGATGAGCGAACTTTTGAAAAGTTCGATTCGGCCGATTCGCCGAATTTCACAAAGAAATTCGGGTTCGGCCGAATCGAACTTTTACGAAGTTCCCCATCAAAAATGCCGGCATGGTGGGAGCGGGCCGGCCCCACCATGCCGGCATTTAAAAAAAAAACAAAAAACATTTTTTGCCGGCACGGTGGGAGCGGGCCGGCCGGCTCCGCTGTCAGCGGAACCGGCCGGCCCGCTCCCACCATGCCGGCATTTGAGAAAAAAGGCAAACACTTACCTGCAGGTCCGGAGCGTGGAGGCCGGCGCCGCTCTCATCTGTCATCTGAGGGCGCGTCATCAGAGGCATTTAAATGACGGCATGGTGGGAGCGGGCCGGCCGGTTCCGCTGACAGCGGAGCCGGCCGGCCCGCTCCCACCATGCTGGCATTTTTTTTTTTTAATTTCAGGAAAAATTCGATCGGCACGAACCACAAAATATTCGGGTTCGTGCCGAATCGAATATTTCCTGAAATTCGGTAAGATATCAGACACATTTCATTACTTAGGATTATACTGAAATGAATGATGTCCTAAGTGCTATATCATGGCAATGCAAAACTAAAACAAACTTCTGGAATTAGCAAAATGCAGCCGAATTTATGACATGGCATAGGTCACATGGTCACCATCAAAATTAAGACATGTGCAGGAGTAATGTCATTAGATTGTGAACCAAGCCTCCACATTTTCATTCACATAGCTTTTAACAAGCGATTCATTAAGGCAGTTATTTCATATTGCTGTCCTGATGGCAGACCACTTGAGAGCTGGTGCAGCCATCCAGTCTGCAGCATGACCGAAATGTCAAGAACCTTCTTTAACCTCACTTTGTCTTCCTCTGCACTTGTGAAAGCAAAGTCACGCGGAACTGACACACATTGTTTCTGCTACAACAGTTAACCAAAGCAAGCTCTACAGATGATTAGAACTCTGACACATTTCTTCTTGTCCTTGTTTGACTGTAATATGCCAGCAATAAACACCAGCAACCCTAATCTCGTAATCAGCATTGTAAGCTATTAGAGTGGGCTTAAAGGGGATCATTTTTAGACTCCAGGGCCTGCCGAGTTCCAGTCCATGGGGAACTAGGATGCCCCGCTATGTGAAACCCTCACGAACCCCCAGGAACACTCCCCCTCTTCTGGAGCCCTCGCTGTGCACTCCAGCCGCATCCCCGTTCACCTCTAGCAATGCGTGCACCCGGCCTTCCTGAATGGACAGCGCAGGCACACCACAGCTGCAAGGTGGGCGGGGATTGCGGCTGGCGGTGCCGCTCGGCTCTCTCCGGCGCCACTCCATGGTCAGCGCCACCTAGTTGCAGGGAACGCACTGATTGGCTGAGCCCGCCACTCAGCGAATCAGCACACTCGCTCTCCACTGAGTCTGCGCCGTGGGAGCGGAAGGAAGGTGAGTGAAATGGGGTGACCTGGGGTGGTACACACAGAGGGGCATACAAATTCGGGATGCCATCGCAGAGAAGAACAACACAAGGGAAAGTGAAATTCCTGGGTGTTGTTTCTCTTTTAGATGCATATGTTTCTATGTATCCAGATTCTATGCTACTGAACTGCATGGTCACCATCTTGCCTCAAATTTGACAGGCCTTCTTCTGAAAACCCCCGCCCCTGCAGTCAAAATGACCCTAAATCACGTTAAAATAATGCTTTGTTTCTAGCTAGTAGTAAAAAGCCGTCACCTGCTCAGACATTTACAGATATAAAACATTGCATCAACATTGTAAACAACTGCTAAGGACAAGGCTATTGACTTACATTGATACATATAGGGCCTGATTTATCAAGCGGGCAGGCTGAGTCATTACTAGTGGCAGGTAGCGACAGATGAGCATCTGTAGAGCGGATTTCAGAGCACCCGCTAGTAGTCGCTGTGCAGCATTGATGAATACCTTGTGGGGAGTCGCTATATGAGCAGTACAGCGCTGTATGGGTGTGAATGGTAGCGACTGGTCAGTGCGACCGACTCACACCATATTCATGAAACAAAGAGCCTCACACACCACCGGCGCTCAAAAATGCTTCGCCGTAGCCCAGAGCACCACACGCTGTGTGATTTAAGGCTGTTTTTGAACATGTATCCACCAGTTACAAAGTGAAAACATATGGAATTACAGTGTTATAACATTGTAACATGAACACCTGTCATGTAATCTGCATAAATATATAAAAAATGAAACAAAAAAATGGCTTTTTCTAGGCCATGAGAGGTCACAACATTATTTGAGATAAAAAAAATAAAAAATAAATAAATAAAAACCCCATGTTTAAAGAGAAGTAAATGAACCTCCACTGAAATGTATGGGAGAGCGACAGGTAGCGAGAGGTAATACGTGGTGCTCTGCAAGGCTGAACGCCGGCGCTGTATGCTAAGGCTGGGATAATGATGAATTGTACGCTACCTGGCGTTGTTCCATTAGCTCACCAGAATCCGCTTGATAAATGTGTAATTGCGTGCCGTCTCCGGTGTTCACCTGATGCTACTTGACGCTACCTACCGCTGTACAGGCACTACCTGGCGCTATCCCTTCATGAATAAGGCCACACTGATGGAAGAGGAGATCAAAATATATTTTTTTCAGCATGTTGCTGGACCGCTAACGTTTTTAGTAAACCTGTTTCTTTCAGTGCAGCAATAGGCACCAGTGTAAAAAATATATATATACAATTTTGATAAATCAGGGCAATAGTTACAATCAGGGCAATAGTTACATTCCAGCTCAAGAGCCAGGTGAAAATTCTGACTATTTTTTTAGGAGAGGAAACTGCCATTCACTGTCATTATCAACCTGGGGGCTGATTCACAGCCAGGTGAAAATTTACACCTGGTAGACAATGAACGTTAATGGCAGTTTTCTCTACTTAAAAGGTGGTGAACATTCTCACCTGGCTCTGAATCAACCCTAATGTGTCTGTGTGCTAGCAAGGGCTCTCCCCCATCCCCCCCATTCATGCTGGCCAGCAGCGTGGGATTGATGGAATGTGAGTTTCCTTTTTTTTTTTTCTTTTGCCTATGGGGAATGGGAGAAGGAAATGCCACACTGCCTATGGGGAATGGGAGAAGGAAATGCCACACTGCCTATGGGGAATGGGAGAAGGAAATGCCACACTGCCTATGGGGAATGGGAGCGGGAAATGCCACACTGCCTATGGGGAATGGGAGCGGGAAATGCCACACTGCCTATGGGGAATGGGAGAAGGAAATGCCACACTGCCTATGGGGAATGGGAGGGGGAATGCCACACTGCCTATGGGGAATGGGAGCGGGAAATGCCACACTGCCTATGGGGAATGGGAGGGGGAAATGCCACACTGCCTATGGGGAATGGGAGGGGAAATGCCGCACTGCCTATGGGGAATGGGAGGGGGGAATGCCACACTGCCTATGGGGAATGGGAGGGGGAAATGCCACACTGCCTATGGGGAATGGGAGAAGGAAATGCCACACTGCCTATGGGGAATGGGAGCGGTAAATGCCACACTGCCTATGGGGAATGGGAGGAGGAAATGCCACACTGCCTATGGGGAATGGGAGGGGGAATGCCACACTGCCTATGGGGAATGGGATGAGGAAATGCCACACTGCCTATGGGGAATGGGAGGGGGAATGCCACACTGCCTATGGGGAATGGGAAGGGGGAATGCCACACTGCCTATGGGGAATGGGAGGGGGAAATGCCACACTGCCTATGGGAATGGGAGGGGGAAATGCCACACTGCCTATGGGAAATGGGAGGGGGAATGCCACACTGCCTATGGGGAATGGGAGGGGGGAAATTACACACTGCCTATGGGGAATGGGAGGGGGGAAATGCCACACTGCCTATGGGGAATGGGAGGGGGGAAATGCCACACTGCCTATGGGGAATGGGAGGGGGAATGCCACTCTGCCTATGGGGAATGGGATGGGGAAATGCCACACTGCCTATGGGGAATGGGAGGGGGAAATGCCACACTGCCTATGGGGAATGGGAGGGGGAAATGCCACACTGCCTATGGGGAATGGGAGGGGGAAATGCCACACTGCCTATGGGGAATGGGAAGGGGAAATGCCACACTGCCTATGGGGAATGGGAGGGGGGAATGCCACACTGCCAATGGGGAATGGGAGGGAGAATGCCACACTGCCTATATGGGGAATGGGAGGGGGGAAATGCCACACTGCCTATGGGGAATGGGAGGGGGAATGTCACACTGCCTATATGGGGAATGGGAGGGGGAAATGCCACACTGCCTATGGGGAATGGGAGGGGGGAAATGCCACACTGCCTAGGGGGAATGGGAGGGGGAAATGCCACACTGCCTATGGGGAATGGGAGGGGGAAATGCCACACTGCCTATATGGGGAATGGGAGGGGGAATGCCACACTGCCTATGGGGAATGGGAGGGGGAAATGCCACACTGCCTATATGGGGAATGGGAGGGGGAAATGCCACACTGCCTATGGGGAATGGGAGGGGGAAATGCCACACTGCCTATATGGGGAATGGGAGGGGGAAATGCCACACTGCCTATGGGGAATGGGAGGGGGAAATGCCACACTGCCTATGGGGAATGGGAGGGGGAATGTCACACTACCTATATGGGGAATGGGAGGGGGAAATGCCACACTGCCTATGGGAATGGGATGGGGGAATGCCACACTGCCTATATGGGGAATGGGATGGGGGCATGCCACGCTGCCTATGGGAATGGTAGGGGGAATGTCACGCTGCCTATGGAAATGGGGGGGGTGGAAAGCTGTTAAAGTACCAAAGCAGCTTGCTGCACCTCAAAAGTTAAATAGTCACTTTTTTGGTTGATTAGGATCTTTTCCATATGGATATAAGTTCAGTACTGACAGTGTTCTTAGCATCCTGTTTCATGGTTTTATTGTCTTGTCATTGTGCATAGTTAATGATTACCGTATTTTTGCCCTGTAAGGCGCACCTGCCCATAGGATGGGCCTACGATTCGGAAGAGGTGAATAAGAGAATAAATATTCTGAACTAAATGTTGTGCTAAAACACCATCCCCCAGGAAGCAAATAATAGGCAAGGTGAAGAATCCCCCCATTACAGCCAGAGTGGCATTCTCCACCCCATTCTCCATGGGCAGTGTGGCATCCCCCCTCCCATTTCCCATAGGCAGTGTGGCATTCCCCCTCCCATTCCCATAGGCAGTGTGGCATTCCCCCCATCCCATCCCCCATATAGGCAGTGTGACATTCCCCCCTCCCATTCCCATAGGCAGTGTGGCATTCCCCCTCCCATTCCCATAGGCAGTGTGGCATTCCCCCTCCCATTCCCATAGGCAGTGTGGCATTCCCCCTCCCATTCCCATAGGCAGTGTGGCATTCCCCCCTCCCATAGCCAGTGTGGCATTCCCCCCTCCCTTTCCCCATAGGCAGTGTGGCATTCCCCCCTCCCATTCCCCATAGGCAGTGTGGCATTTCCCCCTCCCATCCCCCATATAGGCAGTGTGGCATTCCCCTCCCATTCCCCATAGGCAGTGTGGCATATCCCCCTCCCATTCCCATAGGCAGTGAGGCATTCCCCCTCCCATCCCCATAGGCAGTGTGGCACCCCCCTCCCATTCCCATAGGCAGTGTGCCATTCCCCCCTCCTATTCCCATAGGCAGTGTGGCATCCCTCCATCCCATTCCCATAGGCAGTTTGACATCCCCCATCCCATTCCCATAGGTAGTGTGCCATTCCCCCCTCCTATTCCCATAGGCAGTGTGGCATCCCTCCATCCCATTCCCATAGGCAGTTTGACATCCCCCATCCCATTCCCATAGGTAGTGTGGCATTTCCCCCTCCCATTTCCATAGGAAGTTTGGCATATTCCCCTCCCATTCCCCAAAGGCAAAAGAAAAAAATGGAAACTCACATTTCCATCTATCTTGCGCTGCTGGTCAGGCGACCACAGCCACAGGAGGCAAGAAGATGGAGGAGCGGCAGGCAGATGGGCAGAGAAACTGATCCCTGTCCGATGGTCGAGCGTCAGCCACGCACACCCGCTGTACGGAGCTGGATGTTTGCTCTGTGTGTGCAGGGAAGAGGAAGCGACAGTGGCAGAGACAGCGTGGATGGCAGGGACAGCGCTGACATCGGGCAGAGACTGGTTGGCCTGCTCACCCGCTTGCCGCTCCTCCATCTTCTGGCCTCCCGTGGCTGTGGCGGCCTGGCAACCTGGTTTGTCCCTAGCAGTGATTTCTTGTAACTGCAATAAAGAAATGCTAACTAGCACCGGAAGAATACCATACCCAAATATTTTCAAGGAGGAGAAAATTCATAAATATAATGTTGAGCACCGGAATAACGGCAGTACAAAATGGTGTTCACTGGCGCTGTGATAATCAGCCAAGCGGATCCATCAGAAGCTGACATATACCTAAGTGCAACAATCAAAGCTAATTAGTAGTGTTCGGCACAGCGATGGCTAGCACCAAAGTAGTACACAGCACAGTGCCAGAACAGACAAAGCTGGTGTTATAGCCATCCTGCATTGGATGGGGCTCTAAAAGGTAAAGATATGAGCAGTTTGACATCCTCACTTGGGGGGGGGGGGGGGGGCTGATGTGACTTTTTGCTTTAGGTTCACTTTCTCCTACGAATGAGCCCCCACACGGCTTGGCAACAGGGTTGGCAACAGATAAAGAGTAAGTCAGTAAAAAATACACACAGCAGATAAGACAGCACTATCACTGCCAAGATGTATTGGGCAAATTCAAATGTTGTTAAATCCTCCCTATGACCATTGTGGCAATGACAGGGTTAGAGCCAGCCTGCTTCACTTGATTGTAGTATCAGTAGCACAGTTTACCCACCAAGATCATTTATTAGTACTTGTTATGGGCAGTGCTGCCGCAGCATGGCAAGCTTGTGAATTTCCGCATAGATCTGCCCACTGACAGATATCAACCGCAAGAACAAAGACATGTATGGCTGCAAGAAACAAATCTTTTTAATCTATATTTCTGCTGGAGAATCATTATGTTTTTCTAGGAAGTCATTTTAACTGCTATTGACTTTTTTCCAACTCCAATAAATAATAGGACTTAAGTGCTCAGTAATATGACCTTGTTTCTTTTGTTATGATGGCAGGCTGCTTCATCCATCTGGAAAACACAATTAATTAGCGATTATGATAGTATCTGTCTCTGTCTGGAAGATTTCTATTTCCATTCAGGAATAGATGCTACACCACAAGTGAAAATCCATCTCCTGTAGCCAGCACACAAGACTGATAAATGACATTCACTGTAAACACTGACATCTAAATGATATAAATGTCAGCACTGGAATACTTCCCAATAAAATTGTTGTGGTGAAAATGGGTAGGTTTTCTTCATATTTGCATTTAGGATCAACTTCAGAATGTTACAAAACCCACCAAAAACAAATTGGTTACACAGACCACTGAATAAATAACGGCCCTGCGTGCCAAAAAAAACGTAATTGATTCAAAAACAAAACCTGAAAGACTTACATACAAAATCCCCCCTTAGAAATCTAAACAATTACCTTCTAAACCCATAATTCCCCCTTCCTCAGAGCACCCCCCCTGCCCGCACCACCCAATTCTCTTTTCTTAAAAAGCAATATCGGAATATTAGCTATTACTGGATACCACTGTATAAAAATAAGCATTGCCCTTTTTTGTGCTATACAATGTTTTTTTAGAGTCCAAAGCATTTGTGAAAATCTGCAAAAGTCACTGACAGTGATGAACGAACCCAAACCACAAAGTTCAGGTCCGTGTCGAACTTCAGTTCATGCCTGCGGACCCGAACACAGACTGGTCAGATTGGATCGGAGTTCAGTAAGCTGGCTGAATGAAGAAATCCAGGCGGAAGGGGAGCCATAGTATTCCAACAACAAATTAGATAAGATGAGTCAGCGCTCCTATTAGATCTAGAGAGGACCCTGTCCTTACTGAAGAGCTTGGGGTGGGTAATCAATCTAGAAGAATCCACCCTAATGCCTAGTCAGCAATGCAGGTTGCTGGGGGGCGAGCATAGACAGCACACAACTGAAGACTTTTCTTCCTCAAGAAAAAATGGACAGAATCAGAGCAGAAGCTCAAAGATTAATCCCAGCCCCCCCCAGGTCTCCAAAACGAAGATCATGAAAATCCTGGGTCTCATGACTTTGGCAATTACTGTGGTACCATGGGCTAAGTTACACACAAGAACATTGCAGAGATTTCTTCTTGAACAGTGGGACAAGCAACAAAGCTCACTGGACCAAATAGTCCAGTTACTTCAAAATATCCTAGAGGATCTCAGGTGGTGGCTAGATCCAGAGGTGCCAGGGAAGGAGACAAACCAAACCAATAGTGATCTCAGCAGATGCAAGCAGATGGGGTTGGGGAGCCCACTTGCGAAGTCACCAGGTGCAGGGAAAGTCGCCTTGACAGCTAGGTCTTCAAATTTCCGAAAACTCCTGGGGGTCAAGTTGGCACTGGAACATTTTCGGACACTCATAGCAGGCAGGGATGTTTAGATAAGGTCAGACAACTCCTTCACAGTATCTTATCTAAACCACCAGGGCGGGACTAGATTCTCAACTATAATGAACCTGTCAAATTCCATTCTCCTACCCCTACAATAGCAGGTCCGGTCACTATCAGCAGTTCATCTGATGGGGGCACTCAATACTCTAGCAGACTATTTAAGTCGATTCAGGATTCAGCAAACAGAGTGGTGTCTGAACCAAGAGGTGTTTCTTCAAATCGTGAGTACTTGGGGTCTCCCGCAGATAGACCTGCCAATGCCAGCAATACAAATGTGAGACATTTTATTCTCAGACAAGGGGAGAGGGTGCGTTAGCAAATGGATGTCCTAGCTCATCCATGAAGGTTTCATCTTGCCTATGCCTTTTCTCCTTTCAGATTTCTGCCACAAGTAATCCGCAGTTTTTCTCGAACAGAGACTGAACTAATCAATCATTTTTTCAAGTCAGTTATTCGCAAAAGAACTGCAATATTTAAGGGATTTCCTACCTGGGACTTGTCGATTGTATTAAAAGGCTTATTGGAGCCGCCCTTTGAACCTCTAGATAAAGTTCCAGAGAAATGGTTGTCGCTAAAATTTAGCTTTCTGCTAGCCAGTACTTCTGCGCAATACTCCTAGATAAAGTGATTCTTAGGCCTAATCCTTTGTTTCTGCCAGATATATTCTTCAATGTCTTATTTTGAAGTGGGAGATATTTTAAGGAAAGTTTACTGAATCAGGGTCAATGTTTAAAATTTGGACATAGAAGTCCATAGACACAGAATACCAGGTATAGGTACAACGCTGAAACTTTGTCTGAAGCCTGGCACTAGGGTGAGGGTGCTCCATCGGAACACCCGAAAGGCCAGCCAAGATCCAGTCCAGTTCCAGTCTGGGCACTGATCCCAGATGACAGACAGTCACTGCCAAGGAGGTTCAAGGGAATCATGTAAGTATTTTCAACTTAAAGCCACTTTAGGGCAGAGATTGGTTTTAGGAGCACATCTTTTACCTGGTAATATGCTAATATTGTAACTCCTAAATAATAGCTTTTGGAATGTTCTCCTGTATGATTACTACTCCTGAAAAAATGGTAGTGATATTGTAATGTCCACAATATCCTTTCCTGGCACATAATACATTCTCACCTTAAACTGACTATAGTTACAGAATCCTTTCTACTGCAGAATAGTAATTACTGCTCTGTGATCAGCACCTTGGGTATAGAATCCGAGAAAGAACAGGTGATTTACTGTAAATTAGAAAAGCACATTCCAGAATTATAGGCAAGAAAGGGTCAGAAAAATGGCATTTCACATTAAGCATTCACATGAAGTTCTGAGTATATTCATAGATTGTTGTTTAAACATGACATGTTTTTGTCCTAAAGGGCAACGAGTCCTCATGTGCAATCTGAATGCACACAAAAACAGCATAGAAATGTTTACCTAACATAGAAAGTGTAGTGCTTGACTGTCTAATTATAGCAACAAATACATGTGTTGGTATTTCCACCATGCATAGGGACTTGTTACAAAATCCCAAAAAACCTTAAGACTATTCAAAAATGAGGCCAATATGCCTGCCCTATGTACCTGGAGCACAAATTGAGATGCATACTTTGTGGCCTGCAACTGTTAACCGTATCTACCTCCTTCAGTCAGACCATTCCTTTAGATGTGCTTTGTGTAATTGTCCGTCCCACTTGCAACACTCAATTCCAGGTTCTGTTCTGACCTCTAGTCGCAAAGTCAGCATACAAACTCATCATAGTGAGGTCCTTGTATTGGATTTCTGTGGGTGAGAAGATGCATAGAAGTATAAGATTACACTTAATTCCAAGTGTCAGCCTGGAGTTGTATAACACAAACCACTACTCAGCTATGCAGTAGTGGAAACACGTTCACTTTTAACAACTTGCAGTGAGTATATTTCTATGTAATACACACGCTGAAGAAATATTAGCCAAGGCTGTTTCATTCTAGCGAAGGTTATTATACAATGACGTTTGCAAACTGAGTGCGTTCAGGTTGGCAATACTTAGCAAAGGGTCATTTTCAGTTTCAGCATGATAATGTCCCTGTTTACAAAGCACGAGGCTTGAACCCCATCAAGCACATTTAGGAAGAACTGAGGCACTGACTGCAAGACAAGCTCCTTTGTCTACCATAAATGGCTGACTTCATTAATGTTCCTGTGTCTGAATAAATGGTCAAAGTCAGAGTAGCTTTGTTCCCCGAAAGAGCAAAGCTATTTCCGAAAATTGCTGATTTACAGTTTAAGCAATTCAACGGGGCCACCTATTACTGCTCATAGTTTTGAAATGTAAAAAATCATATGCTGATTTGGTGTTGCTTTGCCCCATGATTTCTTAATCAGCACAACTGATGAAAAAGGATGTCCAAAGCATTTAAACTGTGAAAATTATAGATTATTAAAATAATTGCATAGATGAATTAAAAGACCTTTATTGTTCATTTGAATTTACATTTCTTATCTGCAGCCAACTTATGCGTGATCTTTTACAGCCAGATGAGTGGCACTGACTGCTAAAACACGGCCGCTCTGCTTTCTCTCAGAAAAGGCTGCTCTCTATAAAACATGTTAAACAGAAACCAGAAAAGATGGGGCTGTGGGATATAAAGATCAGAAAGTAACTTGCAGTCGTTCAGTCAAATCATTTGCTGCTGTGAACTCTAATAACCTCTGGTGACGATGAAGAACTAGGTGAAAGGTGACTTAGTGTCAGCAGCAGCTGAAAGCTGATAGGGCCGAACTGCACGTTTAGAGAATGCCTATCTATTATAGGAATGGGTAGACACTCCTCTACTGTAATTTACACACACATACACTGTGTGCTTTATTTGCCCCCCCCTTCATTAAATAATGCTCAGTAGACTGTTACAGATGACTGAATTAAAGGCAGATTTACACCTTCAACAATATTATGACTTTTAGTCAGGTGTCCCCTGAACAACCAGCCATGTTTACTTACCCTAATCTGAGCTGCAAACATTTATACTTTACTTGTCTGTTTCCCTTCAAATCTTATACTGAACAGGAAGGGCCCTGCAGTGACATCATCATGTGCCATGCACGCAAGGAATGGGAGAAGCCTTGCTATAGTTATAATATATATTTTAAACTGGTATGACTAGGATTTGATGTTGAAGTACTTATGTTTAGCAGAAAACAGCACAACCTAAGCCAATGTTCCCCTGCCCTCTACTCGAGAGTCACCGACAGGTCATGTTTTGCAGATCTCCACACAGATGACCTGTTGGGGGTTCTCTAGTACAGGGTTGGGGAACAGTGACTGAAGATATAGAAGGAGGGCAAGAAGGCAGGGCTCCAGTGAGACGTAAAAAGCTTCTGTAGCTTAGCTGAAGCAGCACTAGCAGCAGCAATGTCCCTCCGGTCCCCCAGGGGAGAAGGAAACCCACAGCTGGAGGAAATTGTGATAGGGAAACTGGTAACAAAGCTTTTTTTTGTAGTTTTGTGGCTAAGCTTGTCTGGTGTAAGTTCACTTTAGACAAAAAGGCTTTGCACTATTTTGAAGTAGCTGTATGGCTATATGGCTGCTGATCAAGAGCCATACAGCATGTAGAGCGCTGATCTAACCCCCACCAGGGTGCTGGTAATCACTCACCTTTCCACAGTCCAATGGCATATGTGAGGGCCCTCGTCCAATGAGAGCTGTTTGTTGTACGTATGTCATTCAGCAAACGGGTCTCATTTTGTTTGGGGAGTGCAAGCTGGTGCATCCCCTGGATCTTCGGGCTGTGCGTGTGCTCCTGCCCCAGCCAATTCAGACTGGGACAGGAGGGCGTGTGACCCCGGTATGCAGCAGCTTGTGCTCCTCATTGAAAATATATTTTTTGTCTAAAGTGAGCCATTTGCCGAAGGATGTATTAAAGCCTCTCAGTGGACGAGAGCCCTCACATGCACTGCTGGATCAAAGAAAGGTAAGTGAATAGTGGTGTTCTCAGGAGTTTCAGACAGCAGACAATCCCAATTCTTGATGCCTCGGGGAAACTGAATAAAACTCAGGAAAGTAAAATTTACAGGTTGTGTTCCACTTTAAAGTAAAGTAAAACGATTTTAGTACTTACTGGATCCTGATTTTTTTTTTGGAGGGGTCATTTCAGAAAATGTGAATTTCAGCGGGTCAAAGAGCTCTTTACCTCATTTGGGAAAGTTTTCCTTTGTCTGTGGTAAACTGGTCATTTCAGGTTGAAAGTTTGCCGATTCAGGCCATTTTCTCTAGATTTGTCAAGCCCTTTAGACTGTAATCTGTCTCTAAATCGGGTTAAAAACAGAGGACTCGGTCCCACACATCTGCAGAAGTATGCTGAAGCTGCACCACCAAGTGCCAAGGTGCCTCTGTGGGGTGCAGTCCTAGATCTAATCTCCAAGAGCCCCCTTCGGGACATACAATGCAATAGATAAATTGGGAGCAGGCTTACCTGAGGTTTCCCTATAACCTTGTGTGTAGCACATGGGGTGGAAGGATCGAAAACTTCGCAATATAGCCTAGACCCCCACACCCCATGTGCTTGCACAAAATCAAAAGAAACAAAAGGAGGAGTGGCTGCTGCTCAGACCAATTTATAACTAATCTGGGAGGTGCACGTTAGCAGGGCAATGAGGATAGACTCGAGGTTATAGGGCAACCCCAGGTAAACCTGCTCCCAATGTATCTATTGCATAGTATGTCCCAAAGGGGGCTCTTGGAGATTAGCGTTAGGACTACACCTCACAGAGGCACCTTGGCGCTTGGTGGTGCAGCTTCAGCGTAGTTCTGCAGATGTGTGTGACCAAGCCTCTGTTTTTAACCAGATTTAGGGACAGACTACAGGTTTGGCTGCAAGCTAACAGGGTTGAGTGCTGTGGCCCCTTTTAAGAATTGTCGTTGTTGTGTTTCAAGTAACAACAATGGTAAAGGGTGCACCACCTATACCAGTAGAGTAATGTGTGCTCACTCAAAATAAATATCACCTAGCCAAAGAATGGAGTGGACATGCACCTAGGCACACCTTTCTCCCATAAAGGAGCACCACAACATATTTGAAAAAAATGCAACACTTTATTAATACAAAAACAGAAGGCTAAAAACATATACCACAAGACATATTAAAAACCAACCGCTCTGGCCATTAGTATATAGTCAATGATGCCCATCAATGGGCAATGGGCATCATTGACTGTATACTAATGGCCAGATTGTATCTAGTGATGAATCTTATATTTGCTTTTTCTCTCTAATTTTCGGATTTAATAGAATTTTCCGATCTAAATTGGCTACCTGATGGCATGTGTTCATAATCATGTTCCTAGGACAACCCTAGTAGATACAGAGTAGGTGAGAAACATATTCATATCGTTTTGGTTCAATTTGTCTATTCATGTCAATTCTCGACATTTTTCCTGTGGTCCTTGCCAGAGTAAAAGGAGGTCATCAATAAATCGGAACCAACCCATGATATACGGTTGATAATCGTTCATAGGGTCCCCGAACACCACCTCCCTTTCCCACCACCCTAAGAAGAGGTTCGCTATAGAGGGCGCACAACGCGCCACTTCTGGCGGTAGTGGCGATCGTCAAATACAAAATGATTATGGGAGAGCACAAATTCCAATAATTCCATTATGAACATGTGTTTCTCCCTGTTCATTTCAGTCTCCATTCCCAAAAAATAATTGGTGGTTCTCGAAGCCCACTCATGAGATATGTTCGTGTACAGGGATTCTACATCAGCGGTAATTAAAACCGTTTCCTGTGACCAATTTGTGTCCTCGAACTTATTCATAAGATCTAACGAATCCCATACATAAGATGTCAAGGACTGGACAAAGCCCTGTAAATGGAGATCAATGAATAGGCTTGCCTGTTCAGTCAGGCTGCCCATTCCTGAAATAATGGGCCGGCCAGGTGGAGTAATCATGTTCTTATGAACTTTCGGTAATAGATTAAAAGTAGGGATGATGAGATGTTCTACTCTCAAAAAGTCATAAGTTGTCTGATCAATTACCCGATTTGTAATTGCTCTATCCAGAATGTCAAAAAAAGTTCCATTATAGGTCTCTAGAGGGTTATATGACAATCTTTCATAATTATTAACATCCCGGAGTTGTCTCTGAGCCTCTTTAATGTACTGATCTGTACCTTAAACTACAGCATTCCCCCTTTGTCCGCTTCGCGGATAACAAAATTCGGAAGATCACGAATTGCATTCAATTCATCTTGAGTCAAATTTTGTCTGCCTCTTATATGGGGTAATTGTTAAATTGCTCCACTCACCAAACGAAAAAACTTCAAAATCGCTGGTGATGAGCCAATCGGTGGGGTGAATGTCGAGGGTTTCTTACATCTTTTCATCAAATCCGACCAATCTTGTGGAATATCCTCCTCAGAAGGGATGACATCAACACTGTCCTGTGCACCATCATGAGGGACATTATAAGATTGGTGTACTTTGCCAATAGCAACAGATGAAAACTGCTTCCAAACACATTTTTGCTAACATTAGAAAAAATCTAAAAAAGCTAGATCAGCTCAGCACCTTTCAAGATATCACTTTGCCACACAAAAATATACACTTTCAAAAATTAATTTGAAAGTGGACTTACTAAGGGAATTTCAAACAAATTTGGAAATAACTATCTAGTATAGGGGAATTTACTTTCCACATTAAATGTCAAGCTTACCTTATAAGACATCGAGCATTCTACCCAAGAGGTGAAGAGACCCACATATTTTATACACTATCCCCCTTGATGGCATTTTTTATTGTGGATTTTGACTACCTTCTTGTTTAAAGCGCAAATGTAAAGTGATATACTACTGCTAAAATGTATCAAATTGCTTTGTATGAGAAGGCCCAGTTATGGCAAAGGGTGAAAGTCCCCTTTAAACTCTCGTATACAAGCTTTAATGAATGGTAACTTATATGAATGGATACATATACCTGACTGGATTGAGAAAGAAAATTAACCAGTTAAATTGTCTTTACCATTTGCAGACCAATTTGTTTTTAATCTGACCTAATAATCTATTAGGGGAAAGCTGAATACAATGAAACTTGTTTTCAGACTCTAAAGCTGGCTACACAACTCACAACCTGGAAAGACAATTTGTAGCCACCCTGATGAAAATCTAAGCAGAGGGCCCTGAGCTAGGGGATAGGGCCTTTGCTGAGAAAAGCCTGTTTTTGCGTTTTCTTTCGCTACTAAAGGGGAATCACCTTACCAAGTTGCAGAGGGCTCACCGAAGCTGATAGAGAAGTCCGTCCTTTTCTAGTGGTGCCAAAGGAAGGGATGTCCATTTGAGGACAACAAATTGTGCATCCCAGTTCTTTGGGTCAGACAGGCATTTCATTTTGTAAATAATATATATGTTTGCATTATGTGTTTATTAGGACAATTCTACAATCTATGAGCATGATAACCATTAAAGACATTTTTCAGGCTAAAAAAAATAAAATGCTATACTTACTTTGTGTCCCACTGCTGCTGGTCCGGGACTGCAGCTCTTACCTGATCGCTGGATCCCTGTCCTCCGCTGCCCACCCAATCGCTCGTCTCTTCTTGTGTCATCCGAAGGGGCAACACCCCCACCATCAGTCACTCTGAGCTGGCACACCCCCCCATTTACTGCAATTGAAAGGTGGCGTGTTAGGTCTTCACATGCCCCTTGGCCTTGGATTTGTGGTAGGGATCAGGGACAGATTTGCTGAAGGGAGCAAGGGGAAACTCTTCCTGGGGCCAACGAGTGAAAGGACAGCACGACAGTGACGCTGGATGAAGTAAGCTGCCATTGGATAAAAAAAAAAAAACGTTTGGAGGGTCAATCCTTTTACTATTTTAGATGTCTGAGGCTTCTTTATTACTGCTGCCTTCTAACCTGAATGTAGCTCACTGCTAGATGAAATCAATCAGGAGGCCCAGTGCAGAATCATGTTAAAGTCTATGTATACACAGTTAAGGTCTGCACTTCCTTTTTGCTTATATGTCTTCCACCGCACTGCTATTCCAAATCTGCTATTGTCATTCTTTAGTGGACAGTATAAGCCAGTATAAAATAGATAAATTAATGAATTCACTCAAGGCCGTGGCCTGAGAACTATACACCGGATACGTTCTGAAGTAAATGTTGGCATGTATGCTTCCTCGTGTTGTCTCTGAAGACGCGACTCGTAAATGAGGAAGCGTACATTAGTATAGGGATTTTACATATTTATTTTATTTATACATTTTTTGAGAAATAACATTTTAAACCTGTCACTGGAGATTCTGAACCAACCCTGGAAGGAGATGCAACTGGGTTACTGTGAATGGCGCAAAGGATACACTGCATCAGACGTTGCTAATGGGGTGGAGGAGCATATATGCCAAGACAAGGAAGCCCAAGTACTGACAGAAAAAGCCGAGCCTTGTGGGGAGAACAAGGCGGCCTTAAACCAAGAATCGGTGTGTCCGAAGGCTGTGAGCCTGGTACCCCTGATAGGAGAGGGTCGGACAAAGGGTTTTGGGGAACGCGATCGATGTGCACAGAGGTCCCTGGTTGTAGCCAGACCCCGCGACACCTCGGTTCCCTGACAAATTGGTGGCAGCGCGGTGGGATAAGGCAAATAGTGTAAGTGAGTGTGGGCCCCATACTCTCATACACTAAAGATTACCAGCAGTGGCTTTATTGTTGCTGGGATCTTAAGATCAGCTCAACACTAGGCATATTCTGAGAGTGGTTACAGTAAATTGTGTGATTACAACAGTGTGTAATAGAGCAGCTGCAGGCATGGCAAGTGGCACCAGAGCCAGAAGCAGGGATGTGGCTGCCGATGTTACACTGGGTGCGGAGGGGCCCAGCCAGGGCTCTCCCAGAAGCCAGTCACCAGCCCTCAGTATCCCGGAGGACCGAGCCCCGCCTGCCGGTCCCCCCAGCCAAGCAGGCTCAGTCGCTCTCCTGCACGCTGCTCTGGCAAGTCTCCGGGCTGGAGACCGGGCCACCTATGAGTTCCTCATGGAGGAACGCCGGGAGCAGGCTGAACGTGAGGAACGCCGGGAGCAGGCTGAACGCGAGGAACGTCGTGAACGCGAGGAACGCCGGGAGCAAGCTGAACGTGAGGAACGCCGCGAACGTGAGCAGATCGAGGCTGCCGAGCGCCGGCAGCAGGCTGAACGCGAACACCAGCTCCAAGTTTTGCAGCTACAGCTTCAGCAACCTCAACCCAGCACATCTGGTCGCGGGCCCCCTGAGAACCAGGCCCCAAAGTTGCGTGCAGAGGATTTCCCCGTCCTGGACAAAGGCACAGATCTGGACACCTTTCTGCTTGCTTCTGAAACTGTTTGCCATCAATACCATGTCCCGGAGGATCAGTGGGTCAGGTACCTAACCCCTCGACTTAGGGGAAAAGCCCTGGAAATCTTTGGGTACCTGCCCAGCGAGACCACCCTGAGCTACGAGGGGGTCAAGCAAGCTCTGATCCATCAATTTAACTTTACCCCGGAATTTTATCACAAGAAGCTGCGGGGCTTGCAACGGGGCCGCAGCGATAGCTGGGCTGATCACATGAGGGCGCTACAGAGAGCAGTCGAGCAGTAGACCACCGGCTTAGAAATCACCACCATCCAGCAACTAAAGGAGCTGATTGCCATAGAGCAGTTTCTCTGGAATTGCTCTGAGGAACTGCAGCAGTTTCTGCGTGACCGGAAGCTGGAGGGGGCCTCAGCAACTGCAGCACTTGCGGATGAATACAGTCACAACAGAGCCCAGGAGCCCTGGAAACCTGCCAGCTGGAAAGTGGGTAAGCCGCCGCTGGCATCTGTTGTACATGCCCCTCAGCCCAAGACCCCTGCCCCTACCCCCTTCACCAGGCAAGGGGGGCCCCAACTCTGTCACCACTGTAACCAACCAGGACACTTCAAGGCCACATGTCCTCAGCGCCAGCATGGCCTGTCCCAGAACTCCTCCACTGTGCTGTATGTGGGTAGGGGTGCTGGGAGGTCCCGGGACAACTTGCAATTCGTTACTGTGGGCCAAGCTGTGGCCGTGGGACTTAGGGACACAGGCGCAGAGACAACTGTTGTGCGCCCGGAGATGGTGTCCCCACCGGACTTCATCCCTGGAAAGACTGTCTCAGTCTCCGGAATTGAGGGAGGTGCATCGGCACCCCATGGCAAAAGTTAATTTGGACTGGGGTGCCAGGCCGGGTGTGTGGGAGGTGGGGGTATCACCGAATATCCCTGCCGGTGTTTTGCTGGGGACAGACTTGGGGCGGCTAGTGTCTCAGTATGTGGCCACTGAACCCCCGAGGTCTGGTCCCCCAGAATGTAATAACATGTATATTATATATATATATATATATATATATATATATATATAAGGTGTGCAAATAATTTGAGTAATGTGAGTAACCTACCTGCTACAGGGAATGTGGGGGTAGGGAATATAAATTGTGCTTCTTCCTCCCGGAGGAAGGAGGGTTACCCAGCAGCTGGGGAGGGAACTGCAACTGAGGTGGGGGCTGTTCCAGGAGACGTGGGACCCCTAGGTAAGTCCACATCGCAGGGTTTCTCCGCCACTGGGGTATCAGAGGGCCAGGCTGGTCAGTCTGGACTGGCGGCTTGGATGGGAATGGAAGGGAGGCAGGCATTACTTGAGGCCACAGCGGCTCTGGCCACTATCGAGAATAGTGAGAGCGCTGGTGGCTCAGGGGCCCCTCGGGGGTCTAATTGCCCCCTTCCCCCAAACCAAGTGGCTGCCAGGGCCTGACGGAGGTTCAGAGGGAGGTCCTGGGAAACGGACAGGGGATGGGATGGTCTCTTCTATTCCAACCACCCCACGTCCGGGGTTCCTGGCACCTCAACCCGAGAGGACCAGTCCAGGCCAAAAGGTAGGGGCGGTGGAACCTGCAGGTGGGGGTGTCCAGGGAGAGATGGGACCCCTAGGTAAGGCCCCACTGCAGGGGTTCATCACACCCGGGGTGTTAAGGGACCAGGGTGTTCTGCCTGGACCGGCAACTTGGGTGGAAATGGAGGAGGAGCAGGTCCCAGAGTCCCCTCAGGGGACCGACTGCTCCTTCCCTTCCTCCCAAGAGGCTGCTGAGACAGACGGAAACCCAGAGGTGGGTCCCGTGAAACTGTCTGAGGACATGGTGGTCCCGACCATGTCCAGGCAGAGATGTGGGGTAGCATCAGATACTGATGACCCCCAGAGAGTCCTCCCCAAACAGGAGATGCAGCCCCACTTGGGCCCAGACCCCAGATGGGTGATCTGGAGACAAGTGTGGCTGTACCCAATGATGGTCAAGCCAGGGTCACCAGGAGAGTGGCCTGAGGACCAGCAGTTGGTGGTTCCCTATCTGTCCAGGGCTAAGGAGTGCTATGCCGCAGAGAGCCGGACGATTGGGCACATAGGGATCACCAAGAAGCCAGTGGGGCCTGACCTGGCTGCTCACTGCCATTTGTACCATACCGGTCAGAGGGTGGGGGTGGCAGGGCCAAGTCCCAGCAGCCCACCGGGAACTCTGCCGCAAAGAAAGAGGTTGGTACCGATGGCGGTGGACTATGCTACCCAGGGCCCACGTTCAATGGCCTTGTCACCCACCTGGGTCGACAGGGTGGGTACTTCCCTGTGGGAGATCCTTCCCAAGGAAGGTCCCCCCCTAGGGTAGACTCTCCATCCAGGGGACCCAGTTCATGCTGCTGGAGGTTAGGCAGGCACCCACTCGGGGCTGCCTCCTTAGCCAGTGTTGGCAACATGCACCGGGGCCCCTGGCTCGGGTAAAGCAGAAAGGGATGAGTTGCCATCGGCAGACTGCGGACCCGCGGTCCCAGCTATGGGCCACCCTACACCCCTTCCGGGAGTGGTCCAACCCCTACTCTGGAGGGATGTGGACCCTGCCCAGAATCTTCAACACAAAACAGCACTATAGCCGTGGTGCTGCCAGACAGGGATAGTGGGCGCATGGGCGTACGGGCCAGCATCAGGAAGCGCTGCCCCTTAGCACCCTCTTAGAGGGGGAGGTGTGAAGGAACGGCCCAGCATAAGTTAAGAAACCTCACATATTCCAAGTCTAGAGTTCTTCTTTAGCCCCTTGTTCTAAAGGTAAATGCACAGTGTCTCTATGCAGGAAGAGAGAATTAGCATGTATGTGTTGAATAGCTCAGATCACAAACCCGCCCCCCCCCCCCCGTGATGCTGCTTGTCACACCTGAGTCTCGAGACGCTCAGTCTGCAGCTGGTTCGACCCCCTGCTATGAATTTGTCATAGCCAGGATAAAACCGCAGACTGGCGGCACCAATAGAATTTGGACCATAACTCCGTGTCTATGCGTCCTAGTGCCAAACCGGAACAGGAAATCCGGTACAGGATCAGAACCGGCTCACAAAACCGCATAAGAGCATGGGCGATTGCGTTCATGGAAATAAAGCAAAAGCCCGTAAATGGAGAACTAAGGCTCTGGTCAGCGTAAAAACCTTATTTCTGGACTCACTGCGCGCATGGCGTCCAGCCCGATAGCTTGGTTCTGCTTACAAGGCCATGCGACCCCCTGCTCCGAGTTATAGCCTCTAAAGGGTTCTAGGGCAAGAGCACACTCCAAAATGGTAGGAGGTGCCGGCCCATCCCACAGAGGGGAGGGGGGCGGAGGGCCCTTGCAGCATAAATATGGTGGTCTAAAATCAGGTAGGGGTCACTCAACTGGAGGGGGATTATGCAGCCAGCATACCGGGGGTGTCCATCATCATCATCATCATAAGCTCTTGACACACTCCCTTGTGGGAGCTCCCCATCACTGCTACCCTGCAACTTCATACTAAAGGTGACTGCTTATTGTTTTTCTGTGTGATGCACTCTGTCCTGTAACCATCTCAAGAATAGCATATTTGTATCATCTGTAACATTTCATATTACATCATAGTTAAATGTCTGTTATTACTGCCTAGTGTGCTTATTAGCATTAAAACTTATATTTAATTTGAGCGGTCTGCTTTGCCTTAAACCAAGAATCGGTGTGTCCGAAGCCTGTGAGCCTGGTACCCCTGATAGGAGAGGGTCGGACAAAGGGTTTTGGGGAACGCGATCGGTGTGCACGGAGGTCCCTGGTTGTAGTCGGACCCCGCGACACCTTGGTTCCCTGACAGCCCCCCACTTCGGTTAACTGTAAAAAAAAAATGACATTTACTCACCTGCGTCCGGGATGCCTCCCGCTGGGCCTCCTCCGATCGCCCCCTCGCTCACTTCCTGGTTCGCAGCTGTTAGCCCCACCCCCTTGGGGTGACAGGTGACATCACAGCGACGTCACCTGACAGCCGGCTTCTCTGCCCCTCACCCGACATGATCAGTCTTGCCGGGTGCTTGGAGGCGAGAGGTCGGGAGGAGGAGAGGGCTGTAATCCCTCTCCCCCCCACCCCCCTCCACCAAGCACCCAGCAGCTGTCATCGCAGATCGCTGGGGGACAGAGGAGGATCGGAGGTAAGTAAAGAAAAATAAATGTCATTATGTGTCTGTGTCTCTATATTTTACATTTAACTCTTTGCGAACTGGTAAAGGATCCATGAGATCTGGGGGCTGGCAAGTCACCTGCAGCTAGCGGGTGACTTGCCATTAACCCCCGGCACCCCAATTACCTGCCTCCCCAAAGCCCACATGGGGACAGAGGAGCCCAGCCCGTGGCTATGTGGGCTTGTAGGCTGCAGGGCGCAGAGGCCACCAAAGCTGGCCCTGTTCCTACAAGCCCCCATAGCTGGTCTCGGGCTGGTTATTTCGGGTAGGGGGACCCCATGTTTTTTTTTTTAAAGGATTTTTAACCCTTAAAATTCAAAACAAAATGGGGTCCCCCCCCCTTATGCTCTGTTTCCCAGCAGCTATAAAAGGCTTCTAACAGCAGCAGGAGAGCAGAAGCCAAAGTGATCAGTGGGGGACACAGTGCCCAGGGATGGATGGGAGGTAAGTATTAAAAAAAAATAATAAATAAATAAAATATTTCTTCTCTTTGTGTCTGTGTGTTTTTTTACACTTAACCCTTTGTGAACTGGTAAGGGATCCATGAGACCCCTATACCAGTTCACAAGGCTGGAGGCTAGCAAGTCACCTGCGGCTAGCGCGTGACTTCCTATTAACCCCCGGCACCCCAATTACCTGCCTTCCCAAAGCTCGGGGGGGGGGGCAGAAGAGCCCAGCCCGTGGCTATGTGGGCTTGTAGCCTGCAGGGGGCAGAGGCCACCAAAGCTGGCCCCTGTGCCCTGTTCCTACAAGCCCCCAAGCTGGTCCTGGGCTGGTTATGATGAGTAAGGGGGACCCCATGTCACTTTTTGGGGGGATTTTTAAGGATTTTTAACCCTTAAAATTCACCAAAAAATGGGATCCAGGAGGTGGGACCCTATGTCGTTTTTTTTTTAATTAACCCCTTATGTTTATAGTGTGGATAGTAGTATTTTATTTGTAAATGTTATAATGTAAATGTTGTAATCGGGAGAAATGGGGCTTTCACATGCAATATGGTTTTCATTACTAAAACAAATGTTTTATTTAAAATAAAGGAGACAATTGTCTAAAAATATTTATTTATTTATTTACGCAAAAAAAATATTTAAAAAAACATTAGAAAAATTACAAACAAGACATTTCATGTTAAGGCCTAAACTCTGCTGCAAAAAATATATATATAATTTTCCTGGAAATTCCGGCAAAAATCACGGTTAAACATGGCGCAAAATGGGGAAAAATGACCTGTCAACAGAGGGTGACAAAACTTCAAGTAGGCTGGCAATTAAAAGGGTTAATAATACCTATGCATGTTGGGTATTGTTCTGCTCAGGGGACCTTGAGCTTTCATATTTAGCTTGTTTTTCATGTTTGCATATTGATATTTTAGGAAAACATGTTTTTTATTCAGATTTTTTATACTTTTTTTAGGGAAACCCTGTGCAACCTTAGAATCTTCGAGGGATTACTTCCAGAAAGATGATCCCACTACAACAAGCTGGGTATGCTTAGAAAGCTTAACGTGTACTTTCAGGGAATATATGGTTTATGGGGGATATTCCAAATGTAAAGGGTTGTTTTGGTTGAAAAATTGCAAGGTGCGCACTTTGTCTGCAGAGCAGAAATTTTCAAGTAAAATTACCGTTATGCGCATGCTTTGCTTTGGGGTGTTTGACAACTCTTCCCTTGACTGTAGCTATGCATGTTGGGTATTGTTCTGTTCGGTGGATGTTGCTTTTTCAGAATTTACTTGTTTTTTCTTGTTTGCATATAGTTTTTTTTTAGGAAAATGTGGCTTGATTTTTCCTTTTTATTCTTTTTTAGGGAAACTCTGTGCAACCAAAGAATTGACTGAGGGATTACTTCCAGAAAACTACGACCACATAAACAAGCTTGGTACGCCTAGAAAGCTTGAGATTTGTACTTCCAGAGAATATATGGTTTGTGGGGGGTATTTCAAATGTAAAGGGTTGTTTTCTGGAAAAACTGCAAGGTGCACATAGCGCATATCACAGTTGTATTTTATCTGAAAATCAATTTACTAACAAAGGGTGCACCGCCCAAATCTTCCTACAAAATGCACACAACTGTGTGCTCACCCATCAAAAATGCAATCCACAATTATTTGGAGTGGGCGTGCAAAGAACAAACCAATCTCCCAAAGGAAGCACCACTACAATCAACAGTATATATTAATGATTTTATTAGTACAAAAAAACCAAAAAATTAAAATACATACACCACAATAAAAACAACCAGTTTGGCCAAATTTATCTACCGGTATATCAATGTGTATGGCCCCTAAGGGCCTCTTAAATAACTGCCCTATGGGTGAATAATATTAATATAGAATAGTAATAACCCATCCTTTTTGTGCCGGCACAAAAAATCCTAACCACATGTAAATATATGTGCAATTTCATAAAACCAATACTACAAAAATATTAATAATATATATGGCAAAAATATGTGCAAAATATGTGCAAAAAAAGTGTATATACAATAATCCAATATAAACAAAAATATCAATAGATAAACATAACAGTATATGATACATTTATACCACTTGCATTTATATCATATACTGTTATTGCCTGCACTTTAAAGTCCTATTGGAATGGGTTTCCCTGTGCAATATTAGGTAGTGTTTTAGGTTTATGTGTTTTTCACTTTATATATTGATATTTTTGTTTATATTGGATTATTGTATATACACTTTTTTTGCACATATTTTTGCCATATATATTATTATATTTTTGTAGTATTGGTTTTATGAAATTGCACATATATTTATCTGAAAATCACCTAAAGCTCTGTTTCAGTTTGGGGGAGTCTCCTGGGCAGGAAAGGCCGTCTACCTATACATATGTGATACCACTGTGACCGGAAGAAATTGAGGTTTCACACGCAATAAGATTTTATTGACAAACTTTTTTTGCCATTTTTTATTACAAAAAAACACTACAAATTGCAAAAAAAAATTTTTTTAATTTTTTTGCATATATTTCACCCAAGAGTATTGAGAATCCACTAAAAAAGGCCATACAATAAATTTCATGTTGAAACCCCAAAAAAACAATATATAATTTTCCTGGGAAATCCCTAGAAATTCCTTTAAAAATCAAGGTTGAACATGTGTAGCGCAAAATAGTGAAACAAAGTCTGGCATTTAAAAGGTTAACTATGTATACATACAGAGACTTTGGCCCTTATTTATGAAGGAATAGCGACAGGTAGCGACTGGTGAGCGACCGGTAATGACGGGCCCCGCCACAAGAACGCCGGCTCCCCGCCACAATCACACATTTATCAAGCCAATCCTGCTTAGCGACTGAGATAGTGCCATATAGCGACTCATTCATCATTATTCCAGCCTCAGCCCACAGCGCCAGCGTCCTTGAACAGCGACAGGTATGACCTCTCGCTACCTGGCGCTTTCCGATGCTTTTCAATGGAACAATCTTTAAATATTAATAATTGTTATTAATGTGTTTTTTTTTTGTTTTTTTAAATGTGAAAAATTCTGTGACCACTTCTGCCATTTTAGATAATTTTTTTAAGGGAAAAAATTTTTTTTAAAAAAAATGTACAGAATTGATATTACAGGTCTGATATTAATGTATTCATATTACTAAATTATTTAAAATACTTTTTTTTTTTTGGTTTCCAAAATTATGGTGGTTTGGGGGTTAAAAAACTACTTTTAACACATCGCCTCCAGCGCTCTGGGGTTTAAACATGCATTTCACAGCGCTTGAATTTTTTGAGCAGGATTTTTTGATGAATATGGTGGAAGCCGGTCGCTCTGACCAGTCGCTATCATGCGCACCCATACATCGCGGAACCTGTCAAATAGTGACTCGAAACCTTGTATTCAACATTAGGCTACACCGACGGGGAGGCCGATTCATTAACAGTGGCAGTTGAGCGGCTGTAGCGGCATTTTCAGAGCGCCCGCTAGTAGTCGCTGTGCTTGGCCGTTGTTCGGTAGTTGATAGCGACTCAGTCGGTTTGCCGTAATGTTGAATATTGGGTGAGGAGTCGCTATTTGACAGGTTCCGCGCTGTATAGGAGCGCATGATAGCGACTGGTCAGAGCGACCGGCTTCCACCATATTCATTAACAAATCACGCTCAAAAAATTCTTGCGCCTTAAAATGCATGTTTAAACCCCTGAGCGCTGGCGGCGATGGGTTAAAAGTAGTTTTTTAACCCCCAACCATATTTTTGGAAACCAAAAAAAAATAACTTTTTAAAATAATTTTGTAATATGAATACATTAATATCAGACCTGTAATATCAATTCTGTACTTTTTTTAATATTTTTTTTACCTTAAATTTTTTTTTTAAAATGGCAGAAGTGGTCACAGAATTTTTCACATTTAAAAAAAAAAAAAAAAAAAAAACATTAATAACAATTAATTATGAATATTTAAAGATTGTTCCATTGAAATGCATTGGAGAGCGCCAGGTAGCGAGAGGTCATACCTGTCGCTGTTCAAGGTCGGACGCTGGCGCTGTGGGCTGAGGCTGGAATAATGATGAATGAGTGGCTATCTGGCGCTATCTCAGTCGCTAAGCAGGATTGGCTTGATAAATGTGTGATTGTGGTGGGGAGCCGGCGTTCTCGTGGTGGGGCCCGTCATTACCGACCGCTCACCAGTCGCTACCTGTCGCTATTCCTTCATAAATAAGGGCCTGAGCCGCTGTCAACAACCGAACAACGGCCAAGCACAGCGACTACTAGCGGGCGCTGTGAAAATACCGCTACAGTCGCTCAACTGTCGCTACATGTCGCTATTAATAAATCAGCCTCCCCGACATATTAGAGATGGCAAATGGGTCGTTAATGATCTGTAACTGACCATAAAAGTATTGTAATATAGCAGTAATGCTGCTGTTACCATGTGTGCATCACTTTTGTATAAATTGTTGCATCTACAGGAAGTGTTCCCTCCTACACCTAAGTAAGTGAGCTTAGAGCAGAACAAAACCCACTCAGGTCAGCCCTGGAAATGAAACGATTCTACGCACTGCCCCGAATCGGGATACCCCACTGTGTGTAGCCCCTCAAGGGGCCGTAAACACTCTGCCGTAACCATGTTTTTCAGCAAACGGCTCTCATTGTGGATGCAGAGGATGCTGCAGTACACGCTGCCACCCCAGCCATTAAGATAGGCTGGGGTGGAAGCGTGCACATCGCTGGGCATGCAGGGGACTCGGCAGCGCACGCTGACCATTCCAGTCAATGAGAGCCATTTGCCGAATGACATACGGCCTTATTTATCAAGGGCTAGCGCCAGGTAGTGTCTGACGAGCGCCAGGTACCGCCAGCTAACGGCGGCTACCGACTCAAGTACGCCCGGCGGCGGTCACAATGACGCATTTATCACGCTAAATGAGGCTAGCGCCGGCGAGAGCGACAGCTAGCGCGGGATTCATCATGTAGCCGACTGCAACGAACAGCGCCGCTACTAATCCCATCACAGCGCCAGGTATGACCTGTCGCTCCCTGGCGATGTCCAATGCATTTCAATGGAGCAATCTTTAATAAATCATCATTAATTGCTATTAATGTTTTTTTTTTTTTTTTAATGTCAAAAATTCTGTGACCACTTCTGCAATGTTAGGATTTTTTTTTAAGGTAAAAAAAATAAAAAAAAACAGAATTGATATTACAGGTCTGATATTAATGTCTTCATATTACAAAATGTTTATAAAAACTGGTATAATTTTACTATCAAAAAATATGGTTGTTTGGGGGTTAAAAACTATGTTACATCCATCGCCGCCAGCGCTCTGGGGTTTAAACAAGGAATTCTCAGCGCGAAAAAATTCGGAGCGTGGTTTGTTAATGAATCTGCAGCAAGCCGTTCGCTCTGGCCGTTCGTTGTCAGGCGCACCCATACAACGCTGAACCTGTGAAACAGCGACCCCTAAGCCCGTATTCAACATTACCGCACACCGACTGAGTCGCTGTCAACAAGCAAACCCAGGCCAAGCACAGCGAATACTAGCTGGCGCTGTGAAAATCACGCTACTGGCGCTCATCTGTCGCTACCTGGCGCTATTAATGAATCTGCCTCATAGTCACGGCAGAGAGCTCTCATTGGATGAGGGCATGTGGCGTTGGAACCAGGAAGAGGTGAGTGAAAAGCTGTGTTCTGGGGGATTTCACACAGCGAGGCATCCAAATTCAGGATGCCCTAGTGAAAGACTCTCTCTTGTTTTAGGCTTAAAAACAACCTTCTGTTGAGCCTCTTTTAATATTTTGGTTTGTGCCTTCTTGATGAATGTGTATGTTACTCTTATATAATGACATTTATAAAATAATAACCAATGTCCTACAAACCAGCAACTGTTCTCATAGTGACAAATCAAGTTCAAGTTTAACCATAGTCCTCTCCTATCATGTGATGTGAAATTATTTTTTCATTCTGAGTGTCCCCGATCTGACAAACAGATGAAAAGTAGGTGAAAGGTGAAGTTGTTTTTACTGAGAACATGATTAAGGGTAGGCCATAAATTTGACATTGTCAGAATAGCTGTCTCTTGTGCCCAGTGCTTTAAAAACACTCGACATAGCAATTATTTAGCCCATTGACTTAGGTGTTGGCTCTTTTTGTTGTCATGTCATGTGATATTTTCACCGGTACTAGGTGTAAGCCAGCCAAACATACTATGCTGTGTTTAAAACAGCATAATATCAGCATATATAACAAATATATAATATATATATATTATATATATAACAAATAAAGCAAAAGTTTTATGTAGCTGTTTGTGTAATTTGTGTGAATTTTTCCCCTGTTACTTTTTATGGCATGTCACATTTAATGCTCACCCGTCTTCTGTGGCAAAATGCAGACTTAATTTAGCCCCCCCCCCCCATGCAACTAAACGGGCAGACTGATTCATTACTAATGCCAAATATCGGCAGATGAGCGTCTGTACAGCGGCTCTAAGAGCGCTAGTGGTCGCTCTGATCCGCTGTGAGTCGCTATTACAGAGCACCTTAGTCGCTGTAGTAACATGACCAGCATTGATGAATTTGATATATGTCGGTCGCTCTAACACCAGTACAGCGCTATATGGGAGCAAATGGTAGCAACTGCTCAGTGTGACCGACACACACCATATTCATCAAGAAAACAGCCTCACACAGCGCCGGCGGTCAAAATTAGGTCACTGTAGCCCAGAGCGTCAGACGCTGTGTGATTAAAGTCTGCTTTTGAACACATATCCACCAGTAACAAAGCGAAAACACATGGAATTACATTGTTATAATATTGTGACATGAACATTTTAATACCAGACCTGTAATGACAATTCTGCATAAAAATATTTAAAATCCAAAAAGTTTTCAAAAATGAATTTTTCTAGGTCAGGAGAGGTGACACAATGATTTGAGAAACAATAAATAAAATTAAAAGAAAACCCTGTTTAAAGAGAAGAAAAGGAACGTCCATTGAAATGTATGGGAGAGCGACAGGTAGCGACACGTAATACAGAGAAGACAGAGCTCCGGCGCTATACGCTGAGCCGCCTGTGATGATGAATCGGACGCTACATGGCGCTGTTAGAGTCGCTCACCAGAATCACCTTCATAAATGTGGTATTGCATACAGCGCCCGGCATTCACCAGACGCTGCCTGCCGCTTACAAGGCACTACCTGCCGCTATCCCTTGATGAATAAACCCCTAAGTCTAATTTGGCTAGTGAAAAAGTAATACTTACCTGATCACAATTTTTATCCCTTCCCACAGCAGCAACAGTGGTTGCTCCCCTCTACTAGGTAGTAAATGTGGACTGACTTATTACAAACTAAGGCAATTTCAACAAACTAAGGTAATTTCAGGGAAAAACTTGTTTTTAAATAATTGGTTTCATCCTCTATTGGATGAGTGCACCTCCAGGATTTTGGCCACAGTAAATCATCTTCCCAACAAAAGCCATCTCAATGTAGGGCAGGATAACAGATTATCTGCTTATAGACATGGCCTTGCTTCATATAAGGCAACTGACAGGTCCAAAGGGAACTAAACTGCATTGTTTCTGATTAGTTTCTGTAGACAAAGAAGAAAGGTCATTTAGCCAAAGAACTCTGATGTCAGTAGCCCACTGATGCCTGGTGTTCCTCCTTGCTCCTAGAGTTTCTTTTACATGCTAAGCCCCTCTCACACTCATACAACCCCACAAAGTATGGTGGAACTGCATTAGTGCCACGCAAAGCACTCTGTTGCAGCAACATAATGGTGGCCCAAGCCAACAGCTTCAAATGCTAATCCACCAGATTCCTCCCAACAGCAGCAGTATATGGCAGTCCTCCTAATGGTATTTTTCTAAGCAGTTGTAGCTGGCAGAATGCCAGCGCTGGCAGCCAATTCAAAGTGCTACTTTTAGGTGTCTTTTTGAATTAGACACAAATTCACATCATGACAGCCGTGTCGATATTCTGTATCCTCTTCCATTCTGATCTGAACCCACTTATCTTCTCTCGCATCTGATCTGATTGACCAATCCCTGCAAAATTGATATACTGCTTGTGCTCTGCAATGTACTTTTTTGTTAACTGTTATCTGTATTCCTGCTGTTCACTCACTACCCCCTTCTGCACTCCACGGCCTAGGATTTGATTACCCCTAACAAGTCCAGATATCTGGTTGTAGTTAACCTTACCTGCTCCCCCAATGAATAACTCCACCCACCCCTCAGCTGGCAAAGCTCAGCTAATTCACATCCTCTGCAAAGTGCATTTTTCTAAGCAGTTGCTGGCAGCCAATTCCAAGTGCCAATTTTAATTATTAGACCTGAATGAAACCCAAAGTGATTTCCACTAACATCATCAATTCTTACTTTAAACATCACATTTGCAATACTTGTACTGCTTAGAGCTCAGCTTACACTTCAATCTCCTTCTACCACTGGGAGGCCGATTCATTAATAGCGGCAGGTAGCGACAGTTGAGCGACTGTAGCGGCATTTTCAGAGCGCTCGCTAGTAGTCGCTGTGCTTGGCCGTTGTTCGGTAGTTGATAGCGACTCATTCGGTTTGCCGTAATGTTGAATATTGGGTGAGGAGTCGCTATTTGACAGGTTCCGCGCTGTATGGGAGCGCATGATAGCGACTGGTCAGAGCGACTGGCTTCCACCATATTCATTAACAAATCACGCTCAAAAAATTCTTGCGCTGTGAAATGCTTGTTTAAACCCCAGAGCGCTGGCAGCGATGGGTTAAAAGTAGTTTTTTAACCCCCAAACAACCATATTTTTGGAAACCAAAAAAAGCAAGTTTTTTAAATAATTTAGTAATATGAATACATTAATATCAGACCTGTAATATCAATTCTGTACAAATCTAAAATGGCAGAAGTGGTCACAGAATTTTTCACATTAAAAAAAAAAAAAAAAAATGAATAACAATTAATTATGAATATTTAAAGATTGTTCCATTGAAATGCATTGGAGAGCACCATGTAGAGAGAGGTCATACCTGTCGCTGTTCAAGGTCGGACGCTGGCGCTGTGGGGTGAGCCTGGAATAATGATGAATGATTCGCTATCTGGCGCTCTGTCAGTCGCTAAGCAGGATTGGCTTGATAAATGTGTGATTGTGGTGGGGAGCCGGTGTTCTTGTGGCGGTGCCCGTCATTACCGGCCGCTCACCAGTCGCTACCTGTCGCTATCCCTTCATAAATAAGGGCCTAAGTCTATCTACATTCTCTCCACCCCTTTTACCCAACCCATACCTTAGTAGTCAAGCTGTCATCTCATTTACTAAAACTGTCTTTATTTCTTTAACATCATAGACCAAATGCCCTGATATTTTTCAACTAGAAAACCCACCTCCCCTCCCTTTTTCTACTCCTTCTGGTTGCAGGGGATGTATCTTCAAACCCTGGTCCTCCTTGCTCCACTCAGCCACCTGCAAAGCCCATCTCCACACTCCCTTCTAACACCGCTGCAAACACTCCAATCAATCCCATAACCTTAGTAAACTCCATGCTCCATACTCCATGCTCCACCAACACCGCAGCTTGTGCACTCTGGACTGCATGCTCCGTGTATAAAAAACTCACCTATCTATAATTTGTTTGTCGCTATCTCCTTCACCATCCTTGCCCTAACTAAAACATGGCTGACCCACCCAGACACGGTCTCGTCTGCTGCTATGTCATATAGGGGTCTCCAATTCAGCCACACCCCCAGACCTGGGAGCAAACAATGTGGGAGTGTGGGTGTCCTTCTTTTAACCCAGTCGCTCCCTTGCCTTCACTTTCCTGTTCCTTCATTTGAAAACCCCTGTATCCGCCTAAACTCTCCCCTTCTTTCTTAACATTGCAGTCATCTATTGTCCACCAGGCCCTGTCAATCTTTTCTTAGACCACTTCTCAACTTGGATTCTTCACTTTCTTTCAAGCAACATACCAGCAATAATCTTGAGAGACTTCAACATTCCCATTGACATTAACGGTCCTGCTGCTGCAAGACTTCTCTCTCTCACTTCCTCTTCTGGCCTCAAACAATGCTTCCACCCACAGAGACAGCCACGTTTGCTCTGCTCTGTATCTTACTTCTCTTCAACTCCATTGCCCCTCTCTGACCACAACCTAATAATGCTGACTCTTTCCTACACTTCCCCTGCTCCAACCACAAACTTAAGTAGAAACCTAGGTGCTCTGGACCTTCAATGCCTTTCTAACTCTAAGCAACTTCTCCAAACCTTGTCCTCTTTCACCGGCACAGACACCGCCGCCCTCACTGTACAAACAGACAAACAAACAGATGTCTTACCATCTTATCATCCCTCAGAACACTGGACACCTGCTTAGTACATAACCTTTGTGACCGGGCCTATTGTCTTAACCCCCTTCCCGCTAGATTGTAAGATCGCCAAAGGCAGGTCCTTCTCTCCTAATCTACTCCTGCATATTTGTATTTATTTACTTGTCTGTTACATTTTATTTATAGTGTGTGTTTTATATGCATTGTTGTCATTGTTGTATTATAAGTACTTACTTGTCTTAACCCTGTACTTGTACCGTATACAGCGCCACGGAATACAATGGCGTTTTATAAATAAACAATAATAATAATGATGCTGATGGAGGCCAGTGGCACAGTGATACACAGTTCCAGAAGCCAATTTCTGTCATCTAGGGTAAAGCAGCTGCTCAAAAGTCTGCACAGCTCAACTAGAGAGACTGTCTGGCAGTGGATTCAGATCAATTTCGGAAATAAAATACCTGGGGCTCACCACTGGAACTGACGATGCAAGTATTACCAGCCTACATTCAGATGATTCAGATGGCCACCCTGCAACAGCTCCATCTTGACTTCCCAGCGCTGCTACCTCCATAGCAGCTTCAGGTCACCTCACTCCAGACACATATCAGCAGTTCTGAGGGACCAAAGGGCTGTGAAGATGCAACAAAACCTATGGCATAAAGGGGGGAGGGGGGTTGCAGTAGGAGGATTAAACTTCCCAGTGCCCCAAAACAGCCAGTTTCTTTTTTTTTACTAAAGTTGTTGTCCAATATTCATAACAACACTAACTAGAACCAGTCGGCCAGATTTCTCGCTGGCCAAGCAGCCCCACCCCCTGCAGTGATGATACATGCAGTTACAGTACACACAGCTAAGCATTGGGGAGCAGTTCAACCTAACTGACGTTATGTGATAATTTAGTTGTAAGTGAATGAAGTATCATACAGCTGCCATTTGGACATCATACTGCTTCCTCTTACTGTTTTTATGAATATTGGGCAAAGACTTCAGTAAAACACAGGCTGATTTGGGGGCACTGGGTTGGTGGTAGAATGTGACAACATAAACTTCCTTTCTGGGAATAGGATCACTGTAAGCAGTGGAGGAAGAAGGAGAGATCTGGAGACCAGTCGCAGCAGTGAAGGACCAGGAGGAGCCAGTAAATCTAGCACAGCACATCTAGCATAGCAGGGTGCAGTGCAGCGTTATGCTGCATCTATATTTTCAGTGCACACAGTATATATATATATATGTAAATGTGAAATGAAACTGTTCCTTGATTTCAATGGGCATGATATTTTGCCTGCTTGTGTTGCCCTGGAGTATTCCTGCTCAGTGCCAAATCAAGGAGGCAGGTGTTAAAGGGGCCTTAGGACACAAAGCTGAATTATTGCCAGGTATAGCAGGTAGTGTCTCCATCATCCAGACAGATGGGTTGCAGCAGGTGTAAAGTGTCCCATTGTCCTGCCCCAGCAGGTGGCCATCAAGCGGGAGACAACACAATGTTGGTGGGCTGCAGAAGTGTTACTAATGAGCCATATTATGCCCCTGCTGTGCTATTATTCCAACCCTAATCGTGCTGTGACACAGTGTAACTCACACTCATGCCCCTTTCACACAGATGCATTATTCAAATTTGTTTAGCAAAGCTCTGTGCCACGTGAATGAATTTCAAGGATATCAATTATTTTTTCAGAAATCGTTCACTTGTCTGCCTGGATTTCAGCTTTAATTTCAGAATATACCAGTGCTTGTGAAATGAAAGCCAATGTTTTACCACCGCCATATGTCTAAACTTGCCACACCCTTAACCGCATATAATGCAGCATGAAAACAGAATACTGAGCACAAAGTCAGGGGACTAAAGACTGTATTCAAGTGAGAGCTCCTTTGCTTTAAATTCACAATGCAGGGACAATGCGATTTTTTAAACACAAAAACTGGTCATTTACATTTGGTCTGGATGGTAGTGTCTTGTGGGGGCATCCTTAGCCGAGCCCCAATGTAAGTCCGAGGCCCTATACTAGCCTCTTTGGGATCCCCTGCAGTTAAATTTAGCACAGAAAATGCACACAACAGCATTTCTGCTGACCTCATAGGTTGCCACCAGAAGCTCACACAGAGGGTGCCAGGATGCCCCTGCTCGCACTTCCTGTGCTCAACTTGACTGCAAGGGATCCCCCAGAGATGAGTTTATGGTCTAAGCAGGGGGTTTACATCATGGTTTCCAGATCTGGGGCACCCCAAATTGGGAGTCCCAATTGTGTTGTTTTCAAAATGTATTTAAAACATTTTATAACTGATAAAAAAATGTTTTACATTTAAAGTTTACCAACACCCTCTGGGGCAGGGCTTGCATCTAAAAGACGCCAGGGCCTGCTGCTTGTCTACCCCCAGGTCATACAGCTTTGGCATACCCCACTGTGTAAAACCCTGGTGATCACCCACAAAGGTCATCACCGCTCACGAGCCCGGGGATGCGGCCAGCAGGCTTGTAACATCTTTTGAAAAATTTGAGATCTCCAATTTGTGTAGGTGAGACTACGCCTGCAAAGTTGGGCTACGGCCAAGTCAGTAACATTTCCCCAGTTACAAGACTTACATGAGGGAGAACCCGGGGAGGGGGGTGGTAGATGACTTTGGTCTACTTTAAAGGGATAGTCTAAATTACTCTTCTGATTCATGGGGCAGCTATCATGGTATTACTTTAGCCACAACATCCTTGCCTTTTATTGGGAGGAGAAGGGGGGTGCTTTGATAAATTGCCAATCACCAACAACCCGTGCCCCTATACCCTCGACTCTTGTTGGATCCTGCTGTGAGTAATGTGGGGTGGTAGATGGCTTTGGTCTACTTTAAAGGGATAGTCTAAATTACTCTTCTGATTCATGGGGCAGCTATCATGGTATTACTTTAGCCACAACATCCTTGCCTTTTATTTGGAGGAGAAGGGGGGGTGCTTTGATAAATTGCCAATCACCAACAACCCGTGCCCCTATACCCTCGACTCTTGTTGGATCCTGCTGTGAGTAATGTGGTCCAGGAATTCCTTTTGAAATACTTTAGGATCAATTATACATCTGAAGTGTCAGCCATTGTATGTTGGGATGAGCAGAAGCCAACGGTCAGAGGACGTCTTATTCTGATTGCATCTCAAAAGAAAAAATGTCCAAATGAAGAGCTTGAGGTGCAATATGAACAACTGTTTAAGCAGGCGGAGAATAATCTGCTGATCTTCGGTCTAAGATTAATTGTGTCTCCCATTACTTGAATTTAGCGCTGGCAAGGAAAGCTGAGAAAACCTTACACTGACTGAGATTTAAGTTCTATTTGAAGGTTATTAATCACAATTTCCTATTGGTAAAAATTATGATCTCCTGGTCAGCAATTTCGTCCTATAAGTTTGAGCGATTCACAAGGGCTAATCCAAAGAGGGTAGTGCAAATTTTCCAGTCCCAGTTGCAAAAGTTATACTCTGTGGAGTTTAACCCTTTAACTGCCAGCCTACCAAGAGTTTTTGTCAACCTCTGTTGAAAGAACATTTTTCATTATTTTGCACTACACATGTTCAGCTATGATTTTTGAAGGGGTTTCCAGGGATTTCACAGGAAAATTATATACAGTTTTTTTCAGCAGAGCCTGAGCCTAACATGACATGTCTTGTTTGTATTCTCAATATGTTTTGGTGAAATATGTGCAAAAAAAACTTTTTTACAATTTGTAGTGTTTTTTGTAATAAAAAATGTAGGTTTTTCAATTAAAGTATAGATTTGCGGTCTCCCAGTACAGACCGCTTTATCTCACCATGAAATACAGCCACACTACAATATCTATTTCAAAGTATAACTAAGCTTTATTTAGATAATCTCATAGACACATACATTTAAAACACATAATTAAAAATGGTTCTAAACAACCACAATTGCGGATGGTGCAAGCGGACCCAAATGGACTATCTGAATATATCAAATATGTAAAAGAACATAACCATTTGCAATGTGTGATGGAATATGCTGTAATCTATAGATAAGTTGTATATAATGTGCAAAGAAAAAGACTACCTGGAACTCAATAAGTAACAGCTATATAAAGTGCAAAAAACCTATATATAAAAGCATTATAGAGGAGGTCTCCCGTGCCACTTGCAGGATGCACCTATTAAAAAAGTGCTCAGGTGCTAGAGCGCAATGTGCAGTAAAGTGCTGAACAGAGTGCTAACAGTGCTTCCAATACACAGCAAGATGTATAAATAAAGCATTTTGTCACAGTCCAGTTCCACTTGAAACACCCGCTACCGACACTGACACGTTGCGTGGAGAACCACTTCGTCAGGATGCTGTCGGTTAATGCCCTCACCTTTCCTCTAAACACCTGTATGCATGGTGGTTGGTCCAATCTCATAGGGGTTTTTCAATTAAAGTTTAAAGTCATATTGTAAAAGCCCCATTTCTCCCGGTTACCACATACATTTTGGTAGACACCCTTTCCTGCCCAGGAGACTCTCCCAAACTGAAACAACGCTTTAGAGATTTTAAGATGAAATACAACTACTATTAAGAAAAAAACTGCATATTCTCTGTATAAAAACTAGATATTCTCTGGAAGTACAGACCTCAAGCTTTCTAGGCGTACCAGACTTGTTGACATGGGCGCAGTAATCCCTCTATGAATTTTTTGGTTGCACTGGTTTTCCCCTAAAAAAAAGAATAAAAAAGCAGAATTAAATCCACATTTTCCTAAAAAAAACAGTATGCAAACAAGAAAACACTATTTAAATATGAAAAAGCCAGGTCCCTAAACAGAACAATACCCAACATGCATAGGTACTATCATAGGAAGAGTTGTCAAACACCCCAAAGTAAAGCAAGCGCATAAAGGTAATTTTACTTGAAAATATCAGCTCTGAAGACAAAGTGTGCACTTTGCGCTTATTCAGCCAAAACAACCCTTTACATTTGGAATACCCTCCACAAACCATATATTCCCTGAAAATACACACGTTAAGTTTTTTAGGAGTACCATCCTGTTTTAATAGGCTCATCTTTGTCGAAGTAATACTTTGAAAAATTCCTTGGTTGCTCAGGGTTTCTCTAAATAAATGTATAAAAAAGCAGAATAAAACATTAATTTTCCTTAAAAGTCAATATGCAAACAAGAAAAAACAAGCTAAATCTGAAAACGCAAGGTCCCCCGAACAGAACAATACCCAACATGCTTAAGTACTATTAACCCTTTTCACTGCCAGCCTAATTGAGATTTTGTCATCCTCTGTTGACAGGTCATTGTTCACCATGTTGTGCTATTTTTAACTGTTTTGCAAGAATCTCCAGCTAAAATTATATATATATATATATATTTTTTTTTTGCGGCAGAGTTTAGGCTTTAACATGATTTTTCCAATGCTTTTGTAAAATGTTAAAAAAAAGTAAAAAGAAAATTAAAAAAATTCTCATCTATTTTAAATAAAACATTTATTTTATTAAAGAAAACCATATTGCACATGAAAGCCCCATTTCTCCAGATTACAGCAGTACCACATATGTGGCACCCCCCCCCCCGTTCCTGCCCACAAGACCCCGCAAACTGAAAATAGCACTTTATAGTGCTATGGGGGCTTGTAGAACAGGGTGCAGGGGCCAGCCTCGATGGCCCCCAGCCATTCAGGCTACAAGCCCGCACAATGTTAACAGCCCCAGGTCTCTTCTGCCTCCCCAGGCTTTGCGGAGGCAGGCAATGGGGGGCTGGGGGTTAATGGCAAGTCTCCCTACCCAGCATAACCAGCCAGGGATCAGCTATGGGGGTTGTATGATGTCATCCGCTCTGCCCACAAAGAGAGGGGCTAGTGGCAGTGATGGCAGAAGTGGGGGAGAGGGCCTGTTTCAGGACCTCTCCTCATGGCGGAAGTGCCTGGGGGGGGCTGGTTCTCCAGGAACCTATAAACATGTTTGGTGGGATTGTAATGTGGTAAGCAAGTTGTGGTATAAAGTCTTTGTGGCATTGGGTACAGTTCTGGGAGAATGAAAAGGAATGGACTCATGGATAGCCTTACTAAATAAGCAAATCCCAGGCTGTCAGTCGATTTTGGCTCACTCTCTTTTTGCAGCTGCCAAACAGGTGATTGCAAAATCATGGCAATCTTCTGTCCTTAGGTTCCGGGAGTTCTGGAACAGTGTGGCGAAGCTGACAGCAATTAATAATGATGAAATGGCAAAATTACGTTTCTTAAAGTTCATTTTCTTTACATGTGCCAATTTACAACTTGCATGACAGTTAAAGAGGAGCATCCGAGTTCCATCACGAATTGGGATGCCCAACTGCATGAAACCCCCCGATCGCCAGTTTCACCCACCTTCTCCCGAAGACCTGACCGCGTCTCTGCGCAGTGGGCGCATCCCCGCTCACCTTTAACCGTATGTGTGCCTGCGCCCAGCTTTTCTGAATATGTGGTGTGGGCATGCCACGGCTAGAAAGTTAGTGAAGGATGCGTCCGGCACACACTCGGCTCGCTTTGGTACGCTCAGCTGCTTAGCTGTCCAGGCAGCTTAGCCATCAGTAGAGCCCAGTGAAAGTGAGCATGCTGACTGGTTGAGCATGTACTCCCCCCAAGAGCAAACTAGCTGAGGAATCAGGCATAGGGGCTAGAAACCCAGGAACCCCTGGTCCTACGTGTCCACCGGCACTTATGCCATTCGGTAGGGTTTAGGGCTCTTACCGTGTGCAGTGGGCACCCCTGGAAAAATCCCTGTGGCCATACCAATGGCCAACAGGCTCTTCTGTACCCCCAAATGGGGGTGAGGTTAATCAGGTGGGATACCTCCATGTCACCTAACAATGCTGGCAAGTAACAGGGCAGCCCTCTACCCTGTAATCTCCACACAAAATACATGTCCTTAATGTATCTACTTACCAGTCTCCGTCTTCCTACTTCTGTCCCCCGCCTGCTACTGTTTTCCTCAGATCCAGAGGGTCCCGTGCTGATCTTCTGCACCCACTTCACAACTTTTTTCAGCTAATTTCCAGCAATTGGGAAACCCCCCCCTACCCTCTCCCCTTCTGTGACATATGCAGACATGTGGGGTTCACCCTTACGGAGGCTCTGCCACTCTGTATAAAAAGCTGCTCCCCTCACCTCACACGCATTCCCCATGCAGAATGCAAAAGAGCCCATGTCTATAGGTATGGGCACGAGGACACTCCAGGAAGCCCCAAACCCATACTGAAGGGTATAAAGGCTGGTAAACAAGCAGGAGTAGGGGCAGGCTGGGAGGCCTCTAGCTGGCTCTTGGGGGAGGGATAGGCTTTTTTTTTTTTAAATATTAGCTAGAGTAAATTGACGGGTCTCCAAAACCTGTTTGCGCACATTTTTCCCTCTGCAAAAACATAATTACATTTTTGGAGTAAATGTATGTGTAGGATCTGAATTAATGCGTACATTTACTACACAAAAATGGCTCACCAAAGAAACGGTTTGCTGAATCGAGAGTAAGGGAAAAATTAGTAAACAGATTGTACCTGTACAGATTGTCCCTTATGTGTCCTTATTTGTCTCTGTTACCTGCTCCCAGAAAAAGTCATTCTTTTCAGGTTTGTGCCCATAAAACCTGTTCTAGAACTAAGCCTTATTTCTGGTAACTTCAACTGTTTTAGTCTGTTTTTCTATCTTCATCTGTTATCAGTATTAAATCCAGGATGACTATAAATAAGCCAACCTAATTCCAACCTTAGGATTCCAAAAACCTGCAGCCCAGCAGATGGCATTCAAAACTAAATGTCAGCTAGGAAGGGCCATCACTCTCTGCACAGTACATAATTTAGCTTCTGTGTAGCTTCCCAGGAAAACTGCAGTTTTGTTTAAACTGAGACAATTGTTGAAACATAAAAAATAGAATTTGCCTGCTTGTCATTTTTCATACCAATTAGCAGGGAAAAGATGGGATAAGTAAGCAGTGTCCATTGACCCTGTTATTTGTTTTCTCCAGTTACATTTATTCCAGAAACATATTTGCTTTCTCCAGTTACATTTATTTTACAGAAACGTTGACAGAAATTCTACATACAAAGTGAAGATTCAACAATACAATGTGAATATAGAATAATGTAACAAAGGTATTGGACATTTATGTCTATATTATATGTACAATCCATGAAGCTGAACATGGGGATCTGTTGGACACGCATTAACCTTTACTTACTTCTACCAAAGGTCACCTTGTAAGAGTGAGTCTCCTTAGCAGCATCCCTTGTAGGAGCCTGAACCAATCTTGAAGAGCAGGAAAGAGACAAAAGAGCCAGAGACTTGTGAGGCCCAGGACTGCTCCAATTAATTCAAGGATCCTATATAGAAACAACCAGCATTGCTAATGCTTTTATTTTTTTGTCACTGTGTTAAGCCTCCCACAAAGCACTGTGAGAAACGGGGTGTGGTGATGTACAGCCCTAATGGTGGACCTCAATAGGCGGTAATGTGCCAATCTGGATTATAATGTCAGTAAACAAAGTTTTAATGTGTATTACGGGGTAATAGGGTTGTGGTGATAGCCATTTGGTAACCATTAGCTGATTCCAGAAAACAAATCTAACCAATTGTGAGGACATCGATGGGGCCCTGAACCATGCTGGTTCCTTGCATCACATTTACTGTGTGTCAATGTGCTCTCCAGCCTTATGATGTTCTAGGTGCTCCCAGTTTTTTCCTATTGGCCCTAGGCCTACTGTTCGCTGTGCTGGGATTAGGCCTTCCATTACTTGGTTCTTCTCTTCTGGTGCCTGTTGTAAGTCTGTCTGCTGTCTGCCCTCTTTCTCCCCTTCCCCAAGTCTGCGACCACATAGGACGCCCCTGAGACTTGTGCAACCTCTACCATTAGGCATTCAGCTAAAAATATGGGTTGGTTATGGGCTCCTTATCGAGTACTGGACCTTCCACGTCTGGGTCGTTGGCTGCTTGCCTCTCTAAGTTGTAGATAGGTTGTTTGGTGTGTTTATGTTCCCAGCCCGTGACTCTGCTCACCTGTTCTCAGCTTGTGACTGTTCTCACTTGTTTCCATCCTGTGACTCTACTCACCAGTTCCCAGCCTGTGACTCCACTCACCAATCTCCAGCCTGACTGCACTCACCTGTTCCCTGCCTGTGACTGTGCCCACCTGTTCCCAGCCTGTAATTGTGCAAACCTGTACCCAGCTTATGACTCTGCTTACCTGTTTCCAGCCTGTGTGTGAAATTTCCCAGAGACCTCTAGTAGTGACCATACTGTAGCCTCTAGGGAGGAATAGATTAGATTGCCAGACACTCAGGGAGGTTTAGGGAGTACCTGGTTTGGGTATTGGCACATAGCCAACTTGGCAATCTGGCTGAGGGCATTCTCAGCCAGATGGCCAAGTTGGCTGTGTGCCAATACCCAAACCAGGTACTCCATAAACCTCCCTGAGTGTTTGGCAATCTAATTAGCCCATTCCTGACCCCAGTGTTTAATTAAAAGGCTAACGTAATGGTTATCAATAAACTCACGGAGGTTCAACATATAAAATACAGATCTTACATGCACATTATCATTTTATTCCTGCTTGTCACTGGACAAATTAATGTACTTACTTTCTCTTTTGCTAAATCCTCCTTATTCTCGCCACTTCTTATTTTCTTAGGACAAAACAGACTTGGGGGGTGAAGGTAAGATAGATAACTAGTATTGGAGAAACAACTAGTTCAACTGTTTTCATTACTTTTTTATTTAACTTTTTATATGCTTAACTTTTTATATAAAGACACCACACATATAGGGGTTGATTCTAAGCCAGGTGAGAATTTGCACTCCTTTTTTAGGAGAGAAAACTGCTATTGACTTTCATTGTCTACCTTGGGACTGATTCAGGTGAAAATTTACACCCGGTAGACAATAAAGGTCAATGACAGTGAGAATTCTCACCTGGCTCTCAATCGACCCCATATTCTGAGACCCATACCATGCTGATATATGGCGTAAAAGTGGGTTTTCAGTAATAATTCTTTGTTTTCCTAAACTAAATCCACCGCAGCAGTTTGTCTAATTTTGCCAAACAATTTTTTCGAATAAATAACACTCATTTGGACCAGCTAATTTCAGTGGAAACACAGCAAAATGCATGCAGACAGCTGTTCCCTGTGTTCGCCGCTCCAGTTATAATGCAGTTGACCACAGTTCACAGTTCACCACAGTTATAACCTGCCCATATGCCAATCATAAGTGTTCCCTATCATAACAGCAACAGCTCAGCTTGGAAATACTTTGTGCAAATCCTTCAGTGCCAGATGGTGTATTTAGCAGAGAGATACAAAGTGGCATCACTCTACAAATTGATCTGTACCCCAACTCTATATGCTGCCTGTCACTCATGCCAGTCTGTTCCCAGCCTGAGATAAACTATATTGAATAATAAAACCAGTAGTTCATTCAAACTCACCTGTGGCAAGTAACAGGTGTGGGAAATATAAAAATCACACCCGAAACCAGATAACAAGGAAAAAGTTGATCCAATCCTTGCATTGTATCTAAGCATGGGAAAGAGAAAGAGGAGATGAGAACTGTCTGAGCACTTGAGAACCAAAATTGTGTAAAAATATCAACAATCTCAAGGTTATGAGTACAACTCCAGAGATCCTAATGTTCCTCTTCCACAGTGGCAATGCAACTAATCTCCCTGGACATGGACGAAAGAAATAAAAATGATGAAAGTTGATTGTTGCAACACTGGATAGTCTGGATGGTGAATTAGGAGAACCAATGATGTTCCAAAAAAATTCAAACTGTCCTGCAGTTCTTTTCAGCTGTCACCTGGTTCTTGCCACCTTCTGAGCTTCCATCAATAGCCCTCCTCCATTCCATGCCACCGTCTCCAATGTTGATCATCCCCTGTTTCTGAGGCCAGCCATGAGCAGGTCCGCACACAGCACCCGGTATTTGGTGGGTCGGGTCCACTGTAAAATAATACCATGGTCAAGTGTGAGCCTGAGTGGGTCCCTGAAGATGCCAGGGGCCCTGGCAATTGCCCAGGTTTGCCCTGTGAGTAAGCCTTCCAGGAAAAAGGTCTTGTGGACAGATGAGCCCAAGAAAGAGATTTTGGTAAAGCATATCATTCTACTGTTTACCGAAAATGGAATGAGGCCTACAAATAAAATAACCCAGTACCTACAACCAAATATAGTGGAGGTTCAAAATGTTTGGGGTTGTTTTGCTGCCTTTTGCACTGGGTGCCTTAACTATGTGCAAGACATCATGGAGTCTGAAGATTACCCAAAGGATTTTGGGTCGCAATATAGACCTGAGTGTCAGAAAGCTGAGTTTGCATCCTAGTCATGGGTCTGCCAGCAGGACAATGACCCCAAATATACTTCAAGAAGCACCCAGAAATGGATGTGAACAATGTACTAGAGAGTCCTGAGGTGGCCAGCAATGAGTCTAGATTTAAATTTGACTGACCACCTGTGTAGAGATTTTCAAATTGCTGTTGAGAGATGGCACCCTTCATATGAGATACCTGGAGCAGTTTTCTAAAGATGCGTGGGACAAATTTCCAAAACTGAGAGGTGGAAGAAGCTTGTTAATGGTTTTAGGATTTCAGTTATTTATTCTCAATAAAGCGCTACGGAAGTTGATGGCGCTATATAAATAAACAATAATAATAATAATAATAATATTATGCAACCAAATATAAAGCTGAGGTTGCCAGTTAATTTGTCTGGCCCATTTTTTGGAGATGGTGTGTATAACAAAACGTGTAGTCGCAATAATTATATAAGAAAAAAAAAGTAATTTTATGAAAAAATGTGAAGGGTGTTAATACTTACGGCCATTACTGTATTTGTCTACAGAATGAAAAATAAGACAAAAATGATAGCATTAGTAGGGATTTATTTCACCACATTTTTTTTTTACTTTGGACTATTTTTTATAATTACACATGTCATTACATACTTCGTTCAAAGCAGCTGGGGGCTCATGAGACAGTAAGCATTATATTATTTTTACAACTGGCTCTTCAGGGATGTAAGTAAAATCATACGACCGACCGTGGCCTCACCATCATGTCCAGACATGACCACATTCCTTAGTGAGACTGCCTGAGATACTTAACCCAGGAGCTTCCTTCAAGGCCAATGAAAACAGACATTTTCTTTTTCTAACTGACACTGTGTTACGCTGGTCTGTACCACTATAAAGCAGACCTACAGAGTGGAAGCATCTAAATGGAAGGAATGGGAAGGGGGATTTCTAATTTGTAGACTTTAAATATATATTTGTAATAGCAGTGTTAGTCACCTCTTAGTATGTATGTTCAGTATTACTATTAAGTTTTTTTTGTATAGCACTCTTTTCTTTTTCCTTTGCACTTTACTTTAACTTCTGAAAGTAAACATTACATGGTTTGCATTTTAAAAGGTAAAAATAGTTATTTGTAAAGATACATTTCTAAACAAGTTATTGTAAACATCATTTAGCAAAAATGGGGGTTGGTTGGTGTGGGGAGGGTGGTGCAAGGGCCCAATCTCCTTACCTGCCAAAAGCTGTCGGGACCATACTCTAGTGGCCCATCCCGGGGCCATAACTCACCCAGGGACTGAGGGGCAGTCCAGGTGAACAGTTCTTGGAAACCAGGTGTAAAATGAGTGTTGGTTCACTATAATCCCCCACAGCAAGTGTACTTTGCGCCAGGGCCCTACCTACTCTTACAGTTTCTACTTGGGCTCTGGCTGGTCTTTGCTCTGCTTGAACTTTAAAAGCCACCCTGCACTCTAAACAATTATTTTAAAACAGTTAAAGGGCTTCTTCTTTCAAGTGAAATTATTATACATTTTTATAAATAAACACAACGATTCTCGGTCCTCATTCAGTCGCTTTATAGAAACCAGACCCCCCCCCCCCCCTAGACTTAAACCGGACCTTCAGTGTGATTTAATGAAAAGCCCAAACTCTTAAAAAACGGTTCCCCAGCATCTAAAATTAATATATTTTACATTTTTAGTCACTAACTTATTATTCTTTCCCCCACTGGGCTGCAACTCTGTTCAGGAATTTAGGATACGGGCGCCGCCATCTTGACTCAGAAGCATCACAATTACTGAGGAGAGAAGAGTGGGATAAGGTACAGGGGGGCGGGTTATAGCTGTGCTTTGCTCAGACAGAGCAGAGCTGAGGTCAGGTAAAGGTCAGCAGTGCCAGAATGCAGAGCAGCACAGTCAGGAGGCACTTCCTGTTTGCAGGCTGCCTGATAAGATGGCCGCTTCCATAAGCCGCCATCTTGGATGTTTAAAGGCTCATAACATCCAGTAGATACAGGTAGGATGATTTTTAATGTGAGCAATCTGTATGTGCAGGGTGTGGGAAATATATAAGATAGGCTCTTATTTAGAGTGAAGGTCCGCTTTAAATAGTGTTAAGGTTTGGGGCCTGCTAAACAGAAATATAAAAAAAAAACATCTGCAGTGAATGGTTTCAGAGGCGCTTTATTTTCCCTTCAGTCTAACAGTGCGCATGCACCCTCTTCTGTACAAAGCTAGTATAACAAGGTGATCAAACGTCTTAAACAGACAACATGATTCAAATTTCCAGTTATAAGCACATCAGATGTGGTTAGAAAGTCCAAGGTTTATGTGTTCACGTTAGCCCAATTTCCTCTACTTGCAGAAATGTATTTGCTGAGAAGTCTATAAAATAGTGGGACATTGACTTGTATAATAAAAAAAGGGAGCCAGCCAAACTATCTGCGAGAAAGTCTCACAAAAAAGATGGGCAGGCTGATTCATTACTAGCGCCAGGTACCGACAGATCAGCGTCTGTATAGCGGCGCTTAGAGTGACTGCTAGTAGTCACTGCGATTGGCTATGGGTCACTGTTACCGAGCGCCTCAGTTGCTGGCCGGCATTGATGAATTTGATGTGTGAGTCGCTATAACACCAGTACAGATCTATATGGAAGCAAACGGTAGCGACTGGTCAGCGTGAGCGACTCAAACCATATTCATCAAAAAAACAGCCTCACACAGCGCCGGCGCTATACGCTGAGCTGTCTGTGATGATGAATCAGATGCTACATGGCCAGAGCGCCTGCTGTATACGCTGAGCCGTCTGTGATGATGAATCAGACGCTACATGGCGCTGTTAGAGTCGCTCACCAGAATCGCCCGGCGTTCACCTTTCGCTACCTGTCGCTACGAGGCACTACCTGCTGCTATCCCTTGATGAATAAACCCCTTAATAGCTAGTATTCCAGTTTAGCTGAAGATCAATTATGTTTTAACTTGCTGTGTTTTAGCCCCCTCATATAGATTTGGATCCTTATAAAAGAGGTGTCAGCGCCACACACCGCCCCCCCCCCCCCCGGGCTCTTCCGTAGTGAGAGAGGGCGAGAAATCAACCTCTCCCTCACTTCCTGGGTCAACGGCTGTTAGCCCCGCCCTTTGTGGGCGGAGCGGGTGACGTCTTTGATGACCCGGCACCTGTCACCCGCCAGCTGGCCGACTCGAGAAGCTCAGTCGGCTAGCGGGTGACTTGCCATTAATCCCCGGCACCCCCAATTATCTGCCTCCCCAAAGCCCGGGGGGGGCTGGTTATGATGGGTAAGGGGGACCCCATGTCATTTTTGGGGGAATTTTTAAGGGTTTTTAACCCTTAAAACTCAAAAAAATGGGGTCCCCCCACCAGGAGTTTATCTATAAGATTCCAGAGCTGCTAGATACCCCCCCCGGGGCCTCCAGAATTGGGATGCTCTGCTGTGTGAAACCCTCCAGGTCACTCGTAGCTCACCTTCTTTTCCGATACAACGGCAAATGGCCGAATGAATGACGGGCGGGCATGCTCCCAGTTAGAGGGTTGCAGGGGATGCGGACGCCGGCACACTTGGATCCGCTTGCCTTAGACGAGCTCTTAGACAAAGTAGCGGGAGTAGATCCGAGCGTGCTGATTAGATGAGAGGCTGTGCATGCACTGTAGTACCTAAGAAGGGTGACTCAGATCGGGCGACCTGGGTGGTTTCACACAGAGGGGCACCCATGATCTTGGTGCCCTGGGGGCAGGGACCAAAACCCAGAATTGTCAAAATTGTCAAAATCCTGGGTTTTGGTCCACTTTAACAAAGTGTAATTTGGAGAACAGCAACTAAAACGCAGCCAAAATGCACTGTAAAGTTTGTCCCCAGCAGTGATTTCTTGTAACAGTAATGAAGAAGCACTGACCAGCACTGAAAAAAATATAGCGCCAAAGATTTCAAGGCTGAACAGGTGTTGACATAGTTCCGGTCAATACCTAAGTGCAACAAACAAAGCTAACTAGTAGCGTGAAGATGGTGCTATAGCCACAAAACAGTTGCTAAAAGGGGCACATCATAAATTAGGTCCATAGATTGTAATCTCATGTAAACATCACTCATAATGAATTTCAGTATCAATGTGTAGCTGTGCATCTCTGTTACATCCAGGCTCAGGCTGCAGTACCTTGGGCCAACCAGTGGAAATGATTCTTGGGGCTTACTAGAGGAAATCATTTTTGGGATCATGGTCGGCCTTAGGGGTGTGCAAAATGTGCAATTAGGACTCCATTCAAACACCAAATGTACGAAAATGTGCAAACAAAGACTAAAAAAGAGCTGATCCATTGAAGTGACTGAACACCCAAACTAAAAACAAAAGGCTGCTTACCTGTTGTTTCCTGCAGCTGATCGGGGCTAGTCAGTCGATCAGCCACTTATCTGATCACTGGATCCCTGCCCACACTACAGCCCTCGCTTCCTGCAGTTTTTGAGGTCCCACCTGGGGTTGTAGTTGATGGCGCGTCGTATTCGCAACCTGCCATCAGTCACAGGAGTGCTGCCAGATCCTCTACATTCATTGCAATAGAGGGAGTGTGCCGAGACCTGACATGCCCTCTCCATTGTAGCATGCAATGGGACCCAGCAATCAGGTGAGTTGATGGTCACTGGACTAACACTGATCAGCTGTGGGAGACAAGAGGTAAGTACCCTTTTGTTTTTCTACATGGGTGTTCAATCATTTTAACTCTAAAGTGTTATGTTGTAAAAGGAAAAAATAACTATTAGCTGATGCAGTTGCTGTTTCTGTTCCAGTTTGACTACCCCTTGAATGAATGATGCACCTGAATTGCAACTGGAACAGAAACTGCATCTGTGAACGCAGGGCCTGTCATGGTCACTTACATCAGAATGCAAGTGGGCCCTTTTGCGGTGTCAATTTCACCCCTGGCCCCTTGCCCTATGCAATTTGGAAGGGAGCAAATGTGATAGATAGAATGGAATAATAGAAAGAAGAGAGAATATATTAAAAGATATAATAGAAAGAAGTGAAAGAATGAATGAAGAGAAAGTAAAAAAAAATGACAGAAAGAACAAAAAAATTGAGAAAAGAAAGAAAGATGCATTTTCACATCTGAGAAAGTTGTCATTTCCATGTACTGTATCTCCATGGTAACATCAGAGAAGCTATTAGTATGCTAAGAAAGATAAATCAATCCTGCTGTGTATAACATGACCACCATGTAAGGTGGGCACTACCAAGGGGCACAGGCCCTGCCACCTGCCTGGGTACTCTCAGTGCTGGCGCCGGGCCTTACGCCTGTATATAACACTAAGCTGTAATTATTTTACACTAAAAAGTGTCACATACCAGTCACATGTCAGCAATTTTTCATCGGAGTTGATGTCACCATATGTCACTGGTCCTACAGCACATGTGCGGCCTCTCGTCCAATCAGCACGCTTGCATCTGCTCCCGGCCATTTTTCTAAAAATCGTCAGGCCAGAGCATGCCAATGGACACACCCCTGCTACCCCTTCCCCCCCCCGGCCATTCGCAAATGCCTGGCAGGGATACATGCCCTGCTTAAGGCACAGCAGGGAGCGGCCGGCGCTCGCACATGCGCTGTTGGACCAGGGGAGAAGGTGAGTATCCCAGGCGACCGGGGAGGTTTCACACAGTGGGGCATCCCAAATCTGGATATCCCCAGGGGAAGGAATCAACACAAATCTTATAGAGCTCAGGGCTGTCGGGCCTGGGTTTTGGTACACATTTTTTAGCAGTTTACACTGTGTGCTGGGAACCATTTGTTCAGTTTCAACTTGTCTTGGAGTCACCAAGCTTCTATCACGTGCTCACACTGCAACTCTGTCCTTATATTGGAGCTGGAAGCTGTCTCCTGAGTGAATAGTGTCTTTTTGCAATAATTCTGATGCCTGTAGATGTTTTAACCTATCATGTGGGAGGCAGCTGGCTAAAAAGGGCCTCAGACATTCTCTCCAGATTATTTCTAAGGTTATGGCACTGCCTAAATTGTATTCCAAAATGTAGTTCTTAGTTAAGCAAACAGAATTAGCAAGCATTCCTCATTAAACCGGACCAACAGCCTGGCACAGTTGGAAAATAATAGGTAGTGGCCATTTTGGAGCTTCCTCTCCCAGCATCTGAGCCATGCTGCTGCCTGGATTCAACTGACATAGCTGACAATACAAAGTTACAGGAAGCCCAGCAGCACTTCCTGTTTGCAGGTGGCCTGTGCATTCATGAACCACCATTTTTTTAAATTTACGACAGCAGGAAAAAGGTAAATAAATATTTTTGTGCAGCAATCTAAATTGCCTTGGGGAGGGATACATATGAGCACTGTTTGTTGTGTTGGCCTGGTTTACATTGAATATATCACCTTCAGTTTAGATGATCTTCAGGACAATGGTGGGTGCTAAAATGAAATATGAGCTTGATCTGCAGTCTTTCCTGTACTATTAGAAAATTCTCATGATTAAACATCTGGACAAAACCTCTTAACGCGCTCTAACAGTATAAGTTAAGCAATAGATGTGCTATAAATCCAGAGGGTCGGGCTTGGGGGACCTAGAATCTTTGCTGCTCTGCAGATGTATACCAATGGCAACTGTAATATATCCCTGTAAAATGTCCCTCTTACCCTAAAAATGTTTCTCTCTACTCCTGGAACAGACCTATTCCAGTAGACTATACCACCTATGCTGCTGCTTACCACTGGGGGGAGACTTTAGCACAAGATTTTACTCTGTGTACAGACATATAGCTCAGCTCAATATGACAAAATCAAAGAAGCTCCTCCAGCTCCCAGCATTCCATCATATACCACCAATAACAAGTGTCACTGGAATCTAAGGGTCAACCGAAACCATGAGTATATTATGGTTCTGCAGCACCCGAAACAAAGGTCTATGGCAGAATTTAAAAAATCACTATACTCACCTTTAGTCACGAAATCGCTGATAGGCCAGCGCTGATATACTTACCAGATTGCTTGATCCCAGTCTCAAGGCAGCCACTGCCTTGTCCAGGGGACAGACTGGCTATAGGGAAACCCAGAACAATGCCTGGTGGCCACACTGCTTTGAGCTACTTTTTTTAACACACACATATTCAATCCCTGCCCCGTTAAGTCTCCCGTTCAGCCCCCTGTACCCAGCCCCACTGTACCCACAAGCCAAAGAAACCCCAGCACCCAATGCTATAGCTCTGGCATCATGGTGGGGGGCCTCAGTAGAAATGTCTTGGGCTGATTTTTGGCCACAGTCTGCCACGGCCTCGTCCATTTGATTGTGTCCATGCAATGCCCAATAGACTGCCCTGTGCCCTTCTTCACAGGCAGTATTGCATTCACGGCAATGGAGGGGGTGTAAAGAAGTTCCTGTGACAATGACGCGGGGCGGTCTATCAGTTGTAGAATGGATGTAAGCTGCTGAAGATGGTGATGGCTGCGCGGACAATGTGGGACTGGATCAGGCGTTCCACTAAGTGTCTTAGCGCTGGGCTAGCAGCAATGGCCTGCTGCAGAATGACTTTAATGTATTTGGAATAAAAGAGTTTAATATCTAGTGCATCTATACTGAGGGGGAAATTTATGCTAATCCAAGGCCAGAGCCCCAAAACAGCCCGTGTTCCTATTCTTTGTGTGTCACACACACCCCGCTTCCTGTAGTAATAACTTTCGGGTAAACCATCTCCAGATGTCATTGCAGAGAGAGTGATCTTGAAACTGGCCCCTCCCAGTCTATATATACCTGGGACCTCCCACTTAATCCCCAGTGTTCTCTCTCTGCAAGATGCGTCAAGACAGAAGAAAGAGGTCTCCTGCTTGCAGGTAGCCGGGGTTACACCCCGGCACCCCCCCTGGTCTATTTCTGCCCAGTTCTTTTTTTACTTGTATTTGGTAACTATCGGAAGCCTCCCAGCTTCGGCTGCTGACTGGGTAATGGTAGCCGGCACCTGGTGGTGCCTAGGAGCTTATCTCCTCCACTAGTCCCCATTATTGGGGCAGAGTGGTTATCCGGTTGGTGACCTGGATTTTGGGATGCCCCGTCCCGTTGTCCCCATATCTCTTCTCTCCTTCTCATGGCCTTCCCTTTTTTGGTGGGTAAGTCCTTTAGGGGGGAGGGGGGGGGAGGTGAGGGGTCTTTCTAGGATATCCTGAGGTAATTTCCCTTTTATTTGTACTTATTTTTGTGGGCGTCGGTGCGCGCGTGTCTGTGTGTGTGTCTTTAATTATGAGTGTTTACTGTGTGCGGCGTTTACTTCTGGCGGGGTCAGCAGACTGGGTCCAGTTTGGGCATTTCTGAATGGCGCTGTTGCCATTTTTTACCTCTCTGAGGTAATTTGTGCTTTAGGGGCGGGGCTGCGCTCGGCGCGGCCCGTGCTGTGCGGTGATTGGCGGGCGGGGCGGGGTCAGAGCGCAATCTGAGTTGTGCGCTCGAGTGACCACTCTCGAGAAGTTGTTGTCTGCACAGGTAGCTCATAAGGCTACGGCTAAAAGGAAACACATTGATTCTCCTTCGCTGACTCCTGCCTTGGAGGCAGCGGAGGTGTTAGACTGGTCAGATTGTCCTTTGCCTGAAGAAGGGGACATTTTGGAAGATTTGGATGATTATGCTCCCCTGTTGACTGATACTTCGGCAGATTTGACTACTGGGGTGTCTTGTCATACTCCTTCTATCGTTTCCAAGGTTTTTGAAATTTTGTCTCTGGATCCACCTGCGGCGGTCCCTCCGCCTAAGGGTGAGCTATTTGAGATGCCTAAGCCGCGTTTAGCATTCCCTGGTCAGCTACATTTTGAAAGGGTTGTGCTTAAGGAATGGGAACAGCCGACCCACCTTGTTGGCTCCCCGGCTAATTGGGACAGGAGGTATCCTTTTTCGGAGGAATTGGTCAAGCTTTGGACAGTACCCCCAGACGTTGATGCACCGGTTTTGGGGCTCTCTAATTCTTCAGTGCTGCATTCACCAGACACTACTACAATTAAGAATGTTGAGGATCGTAGAATCGATCAGCTGGCTCGTCATGGTTTCATCAGTGCCGGTTCGACCTTGCGTCCGGTATGTGCTTCTTCCATTGTCCTATTGGCTCTTAAAACTTTGATCAAAAATTTGTACGCGGATCTTGATCCGGAATGTGAGGAGTTTACCTCTCTTCAATTGTGTGAATCTTTTGCTTCTTATGTTCTGGCCGCCCAGGATGATGCTATGGCCATGTGTGGCAGGACATCTGCTCTTTTGGTTGCTATTCGGCGGTCAGTGTGGCTCCGTCAATGGACGGCGGACGTTGGTGCCAAAAGATCACTTACAGCTCTTCCTTTTCTGGGTCTACGCCTGTTCGGTGACAAGTTGGATTCAGTCACCAAGGGAGGCAAGTTGCCTCAGCGCAGGAAGCCGCGGCGTCTTTTTCGAGGAACCTCTTCTTTTAAACCTTCCTTTCAGGGTGCCAGGGCAGGTAGAGGGGCCTCCCTTCCTGCTACCAGGGGCACGGGCTGGAACCGGGGGGCGAGGCCGCGGCCGTTCCGGTCATTCGTGGGGCTCTAAGCCTAAACCCACGCCCAAGCCTGCTCAGCAATGAGGGGGCGCCCTCACCCGTGAGGGTGGGGGGACGGTTGCGACACTTCTCCCAGACTTGGGTCCAGGCGGTCCCGGACAGATGGATTCCGGAGGTGGTGTCGTCCGGTTACAAACTGGAGTTCCAGTCCCGTCCTCCCTCAAGATTTCTCAAGTCCCGAATACCTACCGATCCTTTGGTCGCCCAAGAACCCCCAGAGTCGGTAGGGAATCTTCTAGATATGGCGGTCATCCGTCCGGTGCCAACCTTGGAATTGGGTCTCGGTTTCTATTCCAATCTTCCACGGAAGTTTCGTATGGAAACTCTGCGCTCGGCCATCACTTCTCTTCGGCAGGGGGACTTCATGACTTCCATAGACATAAAGGATGCTTATCTGCATGTTCCCGTCTGCCCGGTCCATCAGCGTTTTCTGCGCTTCACGGTAGAGGATCGGCATTTTCAATTCGTGGCGCTTCCGTTTGGTCTTACCTCGGCGCCAAGGGTGTTCACCAAGGTTCTAGCAGGGGTGATGGCCATTCTCAGAACTCAAGGCATTCGAATTTTGCCTTACCTGGACGACCTTCTCATCATGGCTCCTTCCTTCAATCAAGCGGAGAAGGACACCAGCATGCTGGTTTCTACGCTGGAAAGCTTCGGTTGGGTAATCAACTATCCCAAGTCCTCCCTGACTCCGGCCGAGGTGGCGTCCTTCTTGGGGATGACAATAGACTCTTGTCAGCACAGGGTTTTTCTACCTCAGTCGAAGATACTTTTGATTCAGGATTTGGTTCGGCTTCTTCTCTCCAATCCTCGACCGTCCATCCGTCTGGGGATGAGGCTGGTGGGGTTGATGGTAGCCTCCTTCGAGGCAGTTCCCTTTGCTCAGTTTCACACTCGGACGCTTCAGATGCATCTGTTGGCGTCTTGGGACCGTTCTCCACTTTCATTGGACCAACCCTTCCAGTTGTCCTCCCGGGTCCGGCAGTCTCTTCGGTGGTGGTTGGTTTCGAACAATCTCTTGAAGGGCAAGTCCTTTCTGACTCCTCTATGGGAGACTGTCACCACGGACGCCAGCCTTTCGGGTTGGGGGGGATTCTGGAAGGATCTTCAGTTCCAGGGGCAGTGGGGTCCTCGAGAGGCTCACTTGCCCATCAATGTTCTGGAGCTGAGAGCTATCCGTCTGGTTCTTTCTCTTCTGACTCACCATGTCCAGGGCCTTCCGGTTCAGGTGCGTTCGGACAACAGGACGGCGGTTGCCTACATCAATCATCAGGGAGGGACTCGCAGTCTGGGAGCTCTCAGAGAGGTCTCCCTGATTCTGACCTGGGCGGAGGCTCATGTTCCTTGCCTGTCGGCAGTTTACATTCCGGGGGTGAAAAACACGGAAGCGGACCTTCTAAGCAGATGCTCCTCCCATCTGGGGGAATGGTCTCTCCATCCTCAGGTTTTTCAGGCTCTGTGTCTTCGGTGGGGAACACCGGAGGTGGACCTGTTTGCCTCTCGTCACAATTACAAACTTCCGACTTTTGTATCAATGTCTCAGGATCCTGTGGCTCTGGCGGTGGATGCCATGTCTCTGAGCTGGGGGAAACTGGGGTTCCTGTATCTGTTCCCTCCGATTCCCTTGCTAGGAAGAGTGTTAAGAAAGTTGATTCTGGAAAAGGTCCCCGCCATTCTCGTGGCTCCAAGGTGGCCAAGAAGAATGTGGTTCGCGGACGTCGTTCGGATGGCAGTGGATCAGTTCGAGCTTCCTCTGCGGCCGGATCTTCTCACTAAGGGTCGGCTGCGTTACCCCAATTTACCAACGCTGGCTTTGACGGCTTGGCTGCTGAAACCTCCATCTTAAAGGAGGAGGGTCTTTCTGATTCAGTTATTAAGACTCTTATCTGTGCTTGAAAGAGGTCTTCCTCTGCTATCTATTATAGAACCTGGCGTTCTTACATCGATTGGTGTGAGGCTAGATCTTTGCCCTGCAGAGTCTTTTCTGTTTCCAGAATTCTGGATTTTCTTCAATCTGGACTGGATGCTGGTCTCCAGCTTAGTACCTTAAAGGGGCAGGTTTCTGCTTTGTCTATTTTTTTTCAGAAGGCTTTTGCGCTTCATCCGTTGGTCAAGACTTTTTTCCAGGGGGTTACGCATCTGCGGCCTCCTAGGAAGGCGTTGCTACCTGTTTGGGATCTGAATTTGGTTTTGTCTGCTCTTCAGGCTCCTCCTTTTGAGCCTTTGTCGGATATTGCTCTTTCCACTTTGACTCAGAAGGTAGTCTTTCTTGTGGCTATCACTTCGGTTCGGCGTGTCTCTGAGTTGGCGGCCTTGTCCATTCAGGCGCCCTACCATGAGAAACATCAAGATAAGGTGGTATTTCGGTTCAAATCGGATTTTCTTCCTAAGGTTGTTTCTGCATTCCATCTGAATCAGGACATTGTTCTTCCCTCCTTGTGTCCTAAACCCAAGAATGACAAGGAGAAGGTTTTGCACTGTTTGGATGTTGTTCGCTGTGTTCATTTTTATTTGCGTGCTACGTCTTCTTTGCGTAAGACTGATGCCTTTTTCGTTCTACCTTGCGGGCCTAGGAAGGGTTTGGCCCCAGCTAAATCTTCCATTAGTAAATGGATTCGTCAAGCCATTATTGGCACCTATACGGCTAAGGGAAAAGTTCCTCCCTTCCGTATCACTGCTCATTCTACTCGTGCTATTGGTGCGTCCTGGGCTTTTCAGCACCAGGCTTCTGTTGAACAAGTTTGTAAGGCGGCTACTTGGTCTTCGGTTCATACTTTTACAAAGTTTTACAAGGTTGATGTGCGAGCCTCAGCGGATGCTGTGTTTGGCCGCAAGGTTCTGCAAACTGCAGAGGTTTGAGTTATGCTTCATCTTCCTGCTGGATACCCACCCTTTAGGGACAATGCTTTTGGATGTCCCGAACGTTATTACTACAGGAAGCGGGGTGTGTGTGACACACAAAGAATAATACCATTTTGTGAATACTCACCAGTATAATGGTTATTATTGGTGTGTCACACACACCCCGCTTCCTGTAGTAATAACGTTCGGGTTCTGGACAAAAATATTTCTGGACAAAAATACCTCAGACTTTGCCCAGTATTTATAACACAAACTGGATGTAGTCGGCCATTTTGCTCCCTGGCCAAGCAGCCCCACCCCAGTGATGATGCAATCAGCAATGGGGAGCACTTCCACCTAACTGCCATTATGTGACAGTTTGGTTATTACTGAATGAATTAGCTTATGGCTGCCATTCACCATAATACTACTTCCTGTTAGTCTTTTTTTATCAATATTGGCCAAAGGCTTTAATAAAAAAGGAAACACAGCCTGTTTTGGGGCACTGGGCTGGGGATGGAAGGTGATGACATAAACTTCCCTCTAAGTATAGGTGCACCTTAAGTAGAAAAACAAGCTCCCCTTAATTGGATAAAGGGCAGCCTTAGCAATATATATAGAGATGTTACTAGATTAATATAATTAAAGGGGAATTCATCTTTCACTCTAAAAACACATTTTGTACAGGGGAATTTTAGCATTATATGCATATGTCTTGCTAAAATTAAAGAGAAGGTCCACATTTTTTGTAACCCCCCCCCCCCCCAGCTTTTCCCCTTATCTGCTGTGCTGAGCCCAACGTAGGCATTAAAATAATAAAACAACTCCCCTGATCATCGGAATCCTCCTCTGATGTCTTGGGGGGGGGGAATCATGGCATGGCAGCCATAGACTTCAACCGGACCGTCAGCATGATTTAATGAAAAGCTCATTACCATTAAAAAAACGATTCCCCAGCTTCTAAAGTTAATATATTTTACGTTTTGAGTCACTTAGTTATTATCCTTTCCCCACCGGGCTGCAACTCTGTTCAGGACTCTAGGATATCTTGACTCAGAAGTATTACGTACTGAGGAGAGGAGAGCGGGATATAGTACAGGGGGTGGGGTTATAGCTGTGCAGAGCAAAGCTGGGGTCAGGGAAAGGACAGCAATCCAAGAATGCAGAGCTGCATAGTCAGAAGTCACTTCCTGTTTGCAGGCTGCCTGATGCTCTATGAGCCGCCATCTTGGATGTTTAAAGGCTCAGAAAATGCAGTAGATGCAGGTAGGATGATTTTTTATGTGAGCAATCTGTATGTACAGGGTGTGGGAAACACATAAGATAGACTCTTATTCAGGGTGAAGGTCCGCTTTCAGTGACAGTTGGACTTCAGTGATAGACCAGTACTGTCACATTGCTGCACCGCCTCGGTCCAGGCTTCAGCTCCTGTGCAGATCCGTTTCCCCAGTGAGCTGTTTTTATGTTATAGCCCAAATTGGGCTTAGCAATAGGGAGGGAGGGATGGATGGGTAGAGTGTTACAAAATGCTTGGACTTACGTTTTAAAGGGAAATAATTTGCACTCTAAAATACATTGCTGTTGTTGCTTTAGAGTGGTGCCAGTACTGCTGCTCATGTCTAGGGGGAGCATTGCACATAAACCCAGACCCCAGACCAAAAACCCAGATGCTGGAACCCACCTCTACTGGGCTCTGGACCCATGTGACCACCGCTCCCCTGCCCCCCGCAAGCTTGAAAACCTGGACCTCACCTCTACAGGGTTCTGGAGCCACGTGACTGGCGGTAGGAAATTGCCACCCATGTAAGGCGGTATTTGGACACTGGCCAGTGTATTTTTCCAGTCCTTGACAGGCGGAGGGTGGTTGGAAATATGCCAGGCTGTGGGTAAAAAATACCGTCTCTGCCAGTAAAATAGCAGCCAGTTGGCACCTTACGTCCAGGCAGGCCTATAGATATAGACATCCAAGGACGACTGCCAATACCAGAAGTAAGCATGGGGCTATGCACGAGGTGATGACGAGCAGGGGTTGAGGGAGCAGAAGTGTAGGACTGCTTTGAAGAGGAATCTACAGTACAAAATACAAATGTTTTAGGAGTTAAAGTGGGGTTCTTCCACTCTAAACATACATCTTGTTAAAGGTGGGCTCTAGCTTGATACACAGATCCTTTACTATAGTTAGATGGACTTCTCCTACATTTTTTCCCTCTAAAAAACATATTTGGTCTAGTTGACTGAATGGGGCCTTTGATATTTTTTTAAAGCCTTTTGGCAGCATTAAACTCCTTTTTGGCAGGTTTTTGTTGTTCTGCCTTCTTCTGGAAAGTAAAATAAACATTTGGGTTAGGATTGAGACCCCAGGCCTGTGATTTACTTATCAGCATGCCGTTCCCAAGTTTCTTATATTCCTGCGGCTCTGTTTTGCTTCAGTGGGAGTGTTTTTTTTTACCTTGAGTAAAAACATGCACTGCAGAATCCTTCCATTGAGACCTGTGAGCACATTAGCAGCTTTAGCTAAATAAAGCAGCATTGAGTACCTCAATGATACCAGTAATGGTGCCAGTAACCCTTTAGCTACTGGAACACAAGATTGTGATAACCACATCTGAATAAGTTGAACTACAGCAGAGGGGGTTAAACCTGTCATCTCTGCCTTAGCCAATCAGGTGATTAACAAGCTAGAGTGAGGTCTGTGATCTGTACATCAAACAAAGAGTTGCAAACAAGTAGAAAATGTAAAAAATAACAGATAATCTTAGCATACTGAAGACATAATTTTGGCACACAATAATGGAAAATTTAAAAAAATGCCACCAAAAGTGGAATTACCTTTTAAGATGCTGTACTTGTCTGCAGTTGACTAATGGGGATGTCCCAGATTGGCTACAGCACAGAGGGAGCAGAGAAGTGAGTAAAAGTCTGCATTTTTCTGGGCATTAGATGAGGGTAGGCATCCATAATTGGGTTGTCCAGAGGTGGGGGGACACAGCAGCAATGGAAGCAACTGTAGTATGTAGGTCTGCATTAAAGTGTTTGTCCGTTCTAAGTGTAAAAACAAACCATTGAGTGCACATCTGCCATGCAGAAGGCTCATTCTTGTGAGTAGATAAATCATAATGTTGTCGCTGCTGAGATCCAGACCCAATCTGTAGTCTAAGCTTTATTTATGCATGACTACCATTTTTAGCCCTAAAGTGGACCTATACAAAGAAGCAGGTTAAAGACAGACAAGCAAAACAGGATGTAGCAATCCACCTCTGCACATACAAGCAATACTGGTGTGTCCCACACAGTCTAATGCACAAGGGACAGGGATGGGTCCACCTCTCAATGCTAATAGAAAAATAATTGAATAGGTAGGCTACAGGAAAGGGGCTAAATCACAACAACAGCAGCTTTATTCAGCAGCACATCGGACTGAATCCTCTACATGGCAGGTAAAGCAAACGATAACCTGCAGTCTGGCATCACATTATGAGAAAGATATTGGTATATTTTATGACTGTCCTAATCTGTGGAATAAACCCTTTGTTTGTACCAGACTAATTGCCAACCTGGCTCTCCAAGACATTTGTAAAAATTGAAATTGGGCCATACATGACAACTGCAAAAAAAGCCTGCAGGGGCTACGAGCAGGGCAGGAGAACCAAGATGACAGTATGGAGTCCAGGCCCAAAGGGGGGGGGGGGCAGATAGCAGCCCTAAAAGTAGCCCAGTGCTTCATCAGCTTAGGTTGGCCCAGTCGGTGGTCCCTCAAGCCAAGATCAGGGCCCCTATTCTGCATACACCGTGGCCTTTATTCTGCTTTAAGAAATCATAGATAGATCAGGCGTTTATGACTGAATGTCTCTTCCTCCTTGCTCGCACTATCCACTGAACCTGTGATTGATGATCAGAAGAGTATCACGGGGTCCTTCCAACCTTGAGGCGCTGTGGTGGCTCGGATTGAATGATGTCACTCCCAGCAGCACTCCCCATTCAGACAGTGCATTCCGCCATCATTGGCTAATCATCAATCACAGGTACAGTGGGCAGTGTTAGAAGGGAGGGAGAGACAGGGTCATTAATCCCTGAACAACCAATGACTTTTTTAAAGCAAAATTAAGGTCACAGTGTATTGCAGGATATGGACCCTGATCTCAGCTTGTGTATTGAGGGCCATAATGCTCAGCTGGAGCCTGGGCCTCCCTTCACAACTTAGCTTAGGTTGGGGGGATGCACTTGCCCAGGGTCCCCATTTACAAGAACCCCCTTGCCTTCAGTCTTTCAGGTGTAAGGCTAGTTGTGATCTGTGGGATGGAGAAAAGCTGTTTGGTGGCAAAAGAGGGGGTGAGGAAGAGTTATGGGTGGCAAAGGGGGAAAGGAAGGCTTATGTGCAGCAAAGGGGGTAAGGTAGGCTCATAGGCAGCATATGGGGCAAGGGAGGCTTATGGACCGCAGGGGGCGAGGGAGGCTTATGGGCAGCAGAAGGGGGCAAGGAAGGCATATTGTAGTGTGTTGCATACAGTAACAATTAAGGAGTCTTTTCGGTATTATGAGTATAGCGTAAAATATTGATTAAAGTGGAACAAAACCTGGGATTTTCACTATTCAGGGTTTTGGTCCTTCCCCCTGGGGCACCATTGCTTGAGATGCCCCACTGGGTGATACCCCCCAGGTCGCAGTGCTTGCTCACCTCAGGCTTACTCAAGCCTGCCCTGAGGTCTCATAAACCTCAGGGTGGGTTTTGGTCCAAGCCCCAGTAAGTATCAGGTTTTTCATCTCTCAAGGCAATGGAAGGGTCTATGTGCGACTATAGCTAGGAGGCTATACAAAATTAGAAATAAACCTGCACACCTTCCTTATAACCCACTAGGCGGGAAACATCCTCAGTTGTTATTTGTGTCTTACAGATGTATTGTTAGTGGACCCCGTACATGTCCACAGTGGACTATCCATCCAGCATAACCAGTGATTGTTACCTTTTGGAAGTACTGATCCTTGGCACTGGAGCAAAAGCCACTAATGTGTCCTCCTCTGATGACTGCTGCTCTTCCTAATCCTGTGTACTCTCTTTCTAGCTCCCCTTTACCTACCTGACCCTCTCTTTCTATGCCTGAATTCTTGTGACCTGCACCAGGCTTATCTGACTGGCCGGTGTGGGTACATGCTCAGGAGCAGGAAGGGGGGGGGGGGCGGTCCAGAGCTGTGATTGCCATAACTAGGAGGGTCCCCTTTTTAGCAAAGCACTATGGAAATCTCTATGTTGGATGAGCTTTCCAATACACAGTCCAAAAACCTTGGCTACTTGGTTTACCTTAACTACTCACCTTCCCAGGGCCTCATTCTTCCAGGGAGACATTCTTGATGAGGCTGCTCTCCAGACTCCTGGAGACTAAGCCCAGAACCCTTGGCTGGGGGTGCCCCGGCCTTTGCTTTGATTTACATTTTATCCTGAGTCTCTTTTACTTTTTACGATTAGAGTAGAGTACAGCATCTTGAGCTTTTGGTTAGTGATCTGTATTTGATAGGTCAAACTTATTCTCTGCATAAGGTGCAACATAGAGCTTTTCCCATGTCCAGGTTGTATTGTGAATCAGGCTTCTTCTCAGCTTCTTTTCATGACACAGACAGCCCCTTTTTCAAACCTAGGGAGTGTCTCCTAATTCCTTTTTTAAAATTAGCCGGGGGTCTTCTTCTAGAGGGAACTACAAAAGGGGCACTGTGGTATTGCAGCCATATGCCCGTCCCCCAACCTATACCCTGCTAAGAAGGACATGGACAATCTTGAGGGCCCCTAAACCGCACCAATACCCTTACAAGAAACAATGCTCATGCATCCCACCTCAGGGCAATTCAGACTGATGCACATAAAAATTCATTTACCTTTTGTAACTCTATTTTAAAAACAAAATGGCGTCTAATGGAGCTGCAGGCCACCTGGAAAGACAAAATGCCACTGTGCATTGTGGGGTTATATCAGATAAATTCGAGCAGCAGCACAGCTGGGATGCTGAGAAGGGAAGCTCCAAATTTGCCGCTACCAGGAAAAAATATGTGAGGTGGCGTTTCAGCTTTGAGTGGATGCAGGAGCAAATGTAAGTGCTGACAATGACTCAGTTGCAGATGGGGAATGGAAGTTTTGAGGAATTGGGATGTCCCACTGTGTGAAACCCCATGGGACGCCAGTAATCAATCACCTTTCCTGGGTCCAACGGCACATGTGCGAGTGCTCTACGTCATGTGGCAAATGGCTCTCATTGCTTTCAATGATGGGTGAGAGCGGCCACATCCCCTGCAACCTCGACTGTGTGCTGCTTGTGCTCTCTTTTGAAGTCAGTGAAAGCCGTTTGCTGAATGACACAGAAAATGGGGCTCTCATTGGACGAGAGCTCGCACATGCACCTTTGGACCCAGAAAAGGTGAATGAATATTGACATCCTAGGGGGTTTTACACAGCGGGGCATCTCAATTTGGGATGCCCCCAGAGACATGGTTTTGTTTCGCTTTTTGTCTTCTCTCATCAGGCATCTATTTCAGCCATCTGTCCTTCCCCCAGGCAGTACCGTGGCATGTAGGATACCTATTAATGCTGTCCATGCTGTTCCTTTCTCATTCACCTCTGTGCTCTTCTCACTCTTCTCTTTCACACTGCTCAGGCTCCTGCAACTCCCTATCTCTCATGCTTAATGTGTCCCTCTGTCCAGGAGCTCCGGCTTTAGCATTTTTGCCAGAAATCCCCCATGCAGGGGATCACTGCCCACTCCTTCTTCATGTGGCAAGACTAGTCCTTGTCTACAAGAATAGACCTAGACATTTAGAAGATGTTCCCCCCTTCTGGGGCACCCTAAAAACTTTCACATACAGTTTTAGCAGGGCATGGATATCATATATGGTTGCTACTACACCTTGCTTAGCAGGACCCTCTCTCTATTTGTTCTTTCAAAGATCAGGTCAAGCACAGGTGTCCCCTGAAGCCATGTTTTTCCTTTTGTGTTAGAACTCAGTATCTTTCATTGAACTCTTTTCTTGGCTTTTAGCTTGAGCTTTTTTGTTGGAAGAGTTCCTCAAGCTCTCCTATACATATTTTCCTCCTTGATGAGGTATTCTCTTCTCAATTGATGCAGCTACAGCTGACCTTCTTTTTGATTTTTGTTATGGCAAAAGAAAAGAAGAACATTCTAAATCAAAGACCTCTGGGTGGGGTGGCCAATAGTTAGTGTAGGTCTGTAAACAGGGGTCAAAAGACCTTTGGGGTTTCTCCTTTTCATTGCCTCCCCTACTTGGCATTGCAATTTCTAGTTCCAACTTCCTTGTACTGTTTGAAATATATAGGGGTGCACCACCAATGTAAAGTAAATGAATGTGCTCACTCTTTAAACATAGGCAAGAAACATCATGGAGTGGACGTGGACCTAAGCCACACCTTCCTCACAATGAGGAGCACCAAGACACAAAATCAAGTTCACAAATTTTATTTCAAGATAATTACACTCAAAAAATGAATTAAAATACATAAAACACATAAAACACAAGACACTATAAAAACTGCTTGATTTGTGTCTTGGTTCTCCTCATTGTGAGGAAGGTGTGGCTTAGGTCCACGTCCACTCCATGATGACTCCATGATGTTTTTTTCCTTGTACGGTTTGTGACTAACCTGAGGATGAGGTTATGTGGGTGGGTTTATTGTCCCCAATCGCTATGTATGAAGGACCCATTCAGCTGCTCCAAGAGCAAATGGATTTTACAGTGACTAAAATCTTGTTTATCCTTGTTGTGTGCCTCTCCTGTGCAGCACCCATTGAATCACACAACAACCTTGTAGTATAAGCACCTATTAACTTTATCCAAAGGTCTAGATCAGTGTTTGCCAACCTTGCCCTCATATACTACTAACAGGTCATGTCTTGTGGTTCTCCATAGAGAAGTGATATAGTGCAGCCTGATGGTACTTCAGGAGGAAACCAGTGGAGTATGTTTTTATGGAGATAGATCTATGGTGAGTGGCCACATAAGAGTGAACCATTTCCTAGCCCTGGTTTACAAATTTGCAACTTGCAACCCAATTGATATAGTAGGAAAACAATGTTCACTGTTATGTTGGTAGAAGGACCCCTGGACCACAATGGAAGGACCCCAGCCAAAATACCACAGCACAATTTAATTTAACAGTCCACTGGTGCCACAGAAAAGGGAGGTGACAAGCACAGAATAACCAATTGACACAAATGTTTTGTAGTTCAGCTTTAACACTTCTTTCGTTTACCTGATATTTATATCAGTGGTGATGCTTCTGACAGACTTTTTCAGACAGTGATAAATGTTTCTCTGAACTGATTTAATCCAGCATCCCATTGTGCTCCAGCTAGTTTGTCTTGGCACCCGTAGTTTCTAGAAAAGAAAAGTAAAGCTGGTAGCAGCATGGCACCAGATTGTAATGAGGCAGCTCAGTCCAATGATGCTGTCAACTACATTAAGTTGATTTTCTCGCCTTTTGCTCAAGAAAGTCACAGCTGCTCTATAGAGATTTGATTCATAATGTGTGATGCGGAGGCAGTAAATGATAGCTTGAGGCCTCAAAGTAGCTATAAGAACAGCATTTCATGTGTCACACTTTGTTACTACACAGCAAAGCAAGACATAAACTAAAATGAGAATTCGAAAATCCTTCCGAGTCATGTCTAAATATAACACTGCCAAATAGCCTCATTTTGCAGTCTCAGGCTGTAAGGAAGTAGGGCATTTTTGACAGCCCATCTTTAAAAAACAGCATCAGTAACAACTTGTTTTTGTTTTTAATACAGTATGAAAAGGTTAGAACTTAATAAAAAAAAACATTTTTGCTGTATTTGGCCCAATTAGGTGAAATACAAGGCCGGCCTTTGGGGTGTGCCAGGTGGGCCATTGTACAGGGTGTCATGGTCAGGGGGTGCCGCGCCGCTCAGGGTACTTATTTTGCCCTTAGTTGGAAGGAAGGGCACCTGCTCACTCCTGACATTGTGTTATTTTGGAGGGTGTCAGTTCCTGTGGTTGCACAGTTGGTTGGATCAGAATGGAGGAATGCCATGCTCACCTCTTTTCTGCCTGCAAGTGGACCAAAGTGGCTGATTCCTTATCCCCAGGAACCTCAATGTGTGAAACTCCCTGGCATCACCGACATGGCCAGGCTGCAACAGCCACCGTGGGTCCAGAAAATTGAGGAGCAGTGGACAAGCGGGGTAACTGAAACCTGTCTGCTGTCCATGTAGCCTCCCCCCCTGCTGCTGTCCCCATCACCGCTGCTTCTCCCAGGGGCACGGATACATGCTAAAAAACCCGGCTCCGTGCAGTTGGTGGGAGTGGCCTAGACATTCTGTGCAGGCCATGCCCATCACACGCTCACTTGCTTTCACACAACGGGGCATCTGACATTGGGATAGGACAATAAGCTGGCTCTGGAGGCTTTCAGACTTCAGGCTGCAAATACAGGTTTTGGTCCCCCATAAACCATGAAAAAGATTACTGCTGGTCTGTTTGTCCCTGCATCATATCTGATACTGGAGGAACTTATGGATGAATGGCACAACAATGGGCCTCAGGATCTCATCACATCCAAAATGCCATCAATAATACTGCATGCTTTAGAGTGACCTTTTATTGTGGCCAGCCTAAGGCACATCTGTGCAACAATCATGCTTTCTAATCAGCATCTGTTATGCCACACCTGTAAGGTGGATGGATTTTCTCGGAAATGGAGAAGTGCTCACTAACACAGATTAAGACACATTTGTGAATGATATTTGAGAGAAAATGGCCTTTTGTATAAAATTCATTGAGTTTAGATCATGACACATGGGACCTAAAACAAAAGTGTTGCATTTATATTTTTGTTAAAGCGGACCTTCACCCTTAATAGGAGTATATCTTATATGTTTCCCCCATCCCCTATATACAGATTGCTCATATTAAAAATCATCCTACCTGCACCTATTGTGTTTTTTTAACTTTTTAACATCCAAGATGGCGGCCCATTGAGCCGCAGGCTGCATGCAGACAGCAAGTGCCTTCTGACTGTGCTGCTTTGCATTCTGGGATTGCTGTCCTTTTTCTGACCCCAGCTCTGCTCTGTCTATGCAAAGCACAGATAAAACCCCGCATCCTGCACTTTCCACCCTTCCCCTCTCCTCAATATGTAATGCTTCTGAGGCAAGATGGCGGCACCCGTATCCTAGAGCCCTGAACAGAGTTGAAGCCCAGTGGGTGAAAGAATAATAAGTAAGCGACTAAAAACGTAAAATATATTCATTTTAGAAGCTGGGGAATATTTTTTTAAGGGTTTGGGGCTTTTCATTAAATGATGATGAAGGTCCGGTTTAAGTATTACACAGGTAATGGGAGCTGGAGCTAACTACAAACCCCTGTCTCACATTATTTTAAATATCATAGACATTCACTTACAAAAAAAGGTCTGTATATGCTGCAAGTCCTCGGGTCTGCCCCCCCCCCACACTCCAAAAGGGCAGTGGGGTGTACTATTTTTGCCAAAATATACATGAATATTTGTAAAACATGAACTGTATTTAAACTTTAAAAAGAAGAAATAGGATTTGGACATTCAGATACATAATACAGAGGTTATCAGTAGGACAAACTGTAACACAAAGGGGGTTATTCATTAAGGGATAGCGCCAGGTAGTGCCTCCTAGCGGCAGGCAGTGTCTGCTGAACGCTGGGCGCTGTATGAAAAACCACATTTATGAAAGCGAATCTTGTGAGCGACTCTAACAGCGCCATGTAGTGTCCAATGTATTATTACAGGTGGCTCAGTGTATAGTGCCGGAACTCTAGCTTCCAGAGCACCAGGTATTACCTTTCACTCACTGTCGCTCTCAAAGCTGAAATTAGAGTGGCTAAGTAAAGCTTAATAGAGAATGAGCAGCTGGCTGTGTGTACCCATGCCAACCATTCAGAAATGCCCTCAACCAGAGGGAAGCCATCAATGGCAGCACAGCCCGCATGTACTTTAGTGAGTCTTCAGCATTTCACACCAAGGTTCTTGTTATGGTAATGAGGAGATCCCTGCAGACATACCATTGAAGTCTGCTGAACTATACTCCCAGGAGGGGGGTGAAAGGTTTGGGCACCTGTTGGGTCCCAGGGTTTTGGTTCACTTTATTTGCTGCGATAGAGAGCAAATCTTATTTGAAAAGTCCCAAATACTTCAGCATTACTTTAATCCTATGTCACCCATAGAAGCAGGGCCGGCGTCAGCACCCGGCAAGGTGGGGTAGCTGCCGGTGGGTCCACTGATAGGGCCGGCCTTTGGAGTGTGCGATGGCGTTTTACCGGCAGTGGACTGGGAGGGCATCACCACAGCTGGTTCCCACATCTCCTCGAATGGTGGGTTTCCAGGGGAGGAAGTGCTGGGTTTTGTTCTGCTTTTAAGTTGCCCACCACAGCTGATTTCCTATCCCTGGAGCATACCAATTTGTAATAACCTACTGTGTGAAACCCCCTGAGATCGCTGGCATACCCACTATACAAGCAATTCCACCCCTGGGTTTTGGTTCGCTTTACAGGGGCATCTCAATTTGAGATGCCTCTGTTTGTGAAAGAACCGCCCTGGTTTGGCTGTCAAACTGGCGATCCCACAGTGCATTCATCAGTTCGAAGAAAGTATTGAATAAATGGGGGGGGGGGGGGTTCACACACAAAATCAAGAGAATCTAGATTCGAGGTCAGGTTTAAAGGGGTTTGGTGCACTTCAAAGTAGACCAAAATAGCATGATCCTTAGGGGGCATCCAGATTTGGGAAGTCCCTTGGTGATGTGACGCGACTCTTCACCACAAAGGGGCCCATTGAGACCATGCCGCCCACATAAACCTGGAGCCGGCCCTGCATAGAAGAACAATATCATTAAAACTCTGAAACAACACATTACAATTTATACAACTAAACAGCTTGCCGCATTAAGAAGGGATAATGTATTATTTACTTCAGCCTTAGGAAGCATTTGTTCCCTTTGTCTATCATCACTGACTTGAAAACAATAACAGAAGGTAGAAACAGAAGGTAAGTATGAAGTCTATTTATCTAAGTATCATGAGAGTGATTTTAGAAAGGAAAAATGTGTGAAACTGACTCTTAACCCTTCAGCTTTTTGTGACTAGTGTTGCTGTTTGGATTCAGGTTGAAGTTAAAATAAAGCAGAATTTTCCTGATTGGTTTAGATCAGAGAAGAATTGTTGCAATATTCTGGTGAAATTCATCCAATTATAAAAAATAATAAAAGAAAAAAGTTAAAGGTTGTAATGCATATGTAGATATTGGCAAATAAATGTAGAGTCTCAATATGTCATCTAGAGCAGGGCTTCCCCGCTAACATTTCCCATTTCCCAATTATTTGAATTATCTTTTATTACAGCCTTCCCCAGGAAAGTTAAGGTTAGCTCTAAACTCTGTATTCCACCACCTATACTCTATGTATTCCACCCCGCCCCATGACGTGAGATGTTTTGCCAGCAATGCTGCCATAACTAAATGCTAGACACCTGATGATCATATCCCATTTTCCCTGGAACAAATAATCAATTTATGTTACTCACCCAGAGTAGCAGCCTCATGTTCCTCTTCTCTTTACATTTCCAGTGGCCTTGAGTACTACCAGAGGGAAGCGCCAGAACCATCAGTGGTACCACTGGTTGGGAAGCATTGATCTATAGCTTAAAGCAGATCAAAACCCTTAGAACCCAGCTACAGAGTCTAAAAGATCCCAATTTAGTTTGAAATCTGCCTTGTTTGTACTGTGACCAAAAGGGTCATATAGTGTATGCGTGGTGTATATTTATATATTTATGTATATCCATATGAACATTAATGGCCTAGGCTGGAATGCCTGCACCTGTGTGACTACCACTCTCTGTCCCCCCTCCCATCTTGTTTTTACCTTCCAATAAACCTCACATGCTTACAAGGAGGGTCAAATGTGATAAACCCAAATGGATACCTGGTCCCTTTCCTCCTCACTTCCCTCTCCCACCTAATAATAAAACTTCAGCGTTTCATGGAGGAAGGGTAAAGAAAAAAAGATGTCACTAAAGATGTGGAATATCATATGAACCCCCCCAAAGTGTGCAACCCGAGCCGGCCCTGCCAAAGGGAGGGGTGCAAGCTGACACCTTGTGAGATGACACACACTCTGTTTTTAACATCTAGAAGGACAAAGACTGCATCCTGGAAGTGTGTGGTAACCAATAGTTGTTGTATTCAAGTAATGCTAGCGCCATGTAGCAGCACCTACCGGCAGGTGTTTTCCTTCAGCGCCACTAGCAACTCATATTTATAATGTAAAAAAATGTTTAACGCCACACATAGCGCCATGTGGTGTTCCATGTATCAAGAGCACTGAATGTTTGGTTAGTGCCAGCACCTTGTTCCCTACAGCGCCACATCAGGCGCTTAGTGATATTCCCCATAGACTTCAATTAGCCAGTCCTGTATGATATTTTTGGTGTCTTCTGGTTAGTGTTTTTTAATTTTTTTGTGCTCAGTGCTGACTGTTCTAAATGTTTTTTAGTTAATTATTGTACTTATGTTACCCCTGGCTTACTTGCGTTTTCATGCCTGCCATCCCCAGTTAAAGCCATTTTCTGTATTGCACATGTTGCTGTATGCCTGAGTGTCATGGTTTCACTACGCCAGCGTTGGTACTGACCTTTTAGATGTTAAATTTCATTGATATCTGGCACTCCCTACCAGCAATACCTGCAAATGGGGGCACAGCGCCACATTGTCTTTGGCCATGGGTTGCAGCAGAGACGCTAAAAGTGCAGATGCTCAAGTGGTGTTTTGAGGCACTAGTGATAAATTAGGCTGCACGTATACATTTTCCTATTTTTCTCTTTTTATGTTGGGTTGTTATTTACTTGTATTGTGTTTTTTATTAACTGCTTTTGGTGTTGGGGCTGATTTGTGTGATTCTTTGTAAAAGATTTTGTAAAATCAATCTTCAGAATACAGCTGGTTCACTAATGCTCTAAATTAAAGATTTAAAAAGCCCTTGCTGGTTCCAAATAGCTTAGCTACCCTAATTGATTGGGAGGAGACGCTTCATCGACCCCTGCCTGGAAGTGGCCGTGGGTGGATGGATTTATTCAATCTGATTGTATCGTAGGTTGATTGAATAGCTGGAACACGCTGCAATTTTTCTGGTCTAGTGGCTGCCTATAGATTCATGTGTTGCTGATGACGATGTGTTGGACGACGTCTAACGCCGCAGTAACATGCGTGCAGTGAGATTGGTTGATTTGATCAGACAAATGATCGAATGGTCTGATCAACTCGTACAGTGGCCACGCTCACTTCAAACCGGCAATCCCATGGTGTGTTTTTGCCGGCCACCTAGAGAATCTTTAATGTATGACTTGAATGGCATGCCAGCATGCACGTGCAGGCCCAGAGGGAGTGGCCATGTCACTGGATGTGTTGTAATATATAAATATCAATTGTTCTAATATCTATATCATCCCTTCATTCTATTCCTTCCTTTATCATTCATTATTGACAATTGTAAGGTTGACAGTTTGCCTCAGGCAGTAGAGATGCTCTGTTCACTGCTGGTTCCAGGATATTTTGCAAAGCAAAAATATCCATATCTTGTTCTACAACCTAAGAAGGGAGTGATGGCTGGGGCTTTGGCCAGATGTATATCCCCTGTTCAGTGGATTTTGGTCCACTTTAATATTTCACTGACTAAAAGAATGTAAATTTGGTAAAGCGTCTGCAACTTCTAAAGGTTTTTCACATTACATAATATGGATGCATGCAAACTATAGAAGGCTGCAGCGATGATGAGTGTGCTTGGCCGTTTATCTAATTGATGCAGAACCTGGCAGTGGCCTGCGTGCACCTGCCAATAGACATTCAAGTCTGCCTGCCACTGTAGGTACAGTACTTCAGAGGTGCCCCTGGCAAAAATGTGCCACGCGATTGCTGGATCAACTGGGGGTAACTTGAGATGCCCCTGGAAAGCAGGTCAAAACCTGGTGGGAAAACCTGTTGATCCACTTTAAGTGGACTCTTATTTCTTCTGCGAGAACGATTGTTAAGGAAGTAAAACATATTGGATTTATTACTTTATGTTTTCAGAAAGAAACCCCTCCTAATTTGAGGTCTATTCAGTATAATGTGGCAAGCTCTCTGTTGCATTTGGGAAAGCTCTGCCTCTAACAGAGCTCTCTGAACTTTCATAAACAGGAAGTAAAGTTAAAATATACTCAATTTTTACTATGACTTTCACTATAATCACAATTTGTGATGCCCCACTGTACATCCCCATCCAGCAATCCCAGAGAGCCTATTCTTCTATGTTTCCTCATATCACTCAGCTAATCACTCAACTATTGTCTCCAGGTAGACTTGCACATCACTGTGGGTCCACCGGCTCAGCAAACCTAAATGGTCATGTGGTTGGCAGCACAGCAGTGGTAGGTATCAGCTGCCCAGTCTGTGTTATCCAGAGATATGCTGCAGGACAATCTAAATCAGGATGTAATAATGTTGCAAAGATCAGAAGAAGTAAAGTATTTTTTTGTCTTTACTTCCTCTTTAAATACCTTACAGAATATTTTATGGACATTTCTGCATATTATTGTGTGAATTCTCCATTTTACAACCCAATTGATTGCAAAAGAAGAGAATAAGGTTTTCGCTTTAAGCTATATTTTTGAGGTAGAGAACTCTCCAAACTCACTGGGAAACAAAGGAGCACATATCTCTACATGAGATTAAACTGGATCTAATATATAACTTTTGCTTGTGTATTGATGATTCCTAGGGGTCATCCCGGCTTGGAATGCCCCACAATGAACCCTTATCCAAGCCACAGTTACCAAGGTCCTGAATTGGAATACAAGTGGTAAGTGCTGCTTGTGCGGGGGTTAGGCAGCAATCCCACCCCTAGGAAACGTAAAAAAAGTCAAACATGACTTCTTGTCCTAAGTTGACTCTGTAAATCACAAATGAAAACAAAGAGTTGTTTATTATATATGCATTTAAATAAACAGAGACCTGGCTTTATATCCATTTTCACCTTCATAATTAGCATAATGAACCGTATTATGGATAATGGAAAGAACTGCAATGTGCTACATTTATGGTAAGCCATTACAATTATGCTCTTTAGCATTTTATTGTTAGTCTGTACAATTATTCTAGTGATTGTGAACCATTATTATAATTCCACCGTGTTATTAACAGCATTAGTAATAAAGATATAGAGCACTTTAACTTTATTTGAGCCAAGCTTTCTAAATATAATCATATTAACAGTTGAATTGTTAATGGTTTTGCAGTATAACAATAGATTCTATTCACAATAAAAGTAAAAGGTTTAAAGCCTAAATCAAAGGCTTATATTTTGTGTTAACCTGAGTCTAAAACAAAAAGGAAGTTCAATACATTTTGGGGGATTAAGGGCTGGGATGAGAGGTTAAAGAATAAAGGGAGGGGCTGCATGGTAAAAACATTGATGGCTTCCATTCCTGCAACTCCTGCAACCCATTAACCAGGAGCTTTAACTAATAAGCAAAGAGCCCCATGAGTCCGAATCACAAATGTTGGAGGGGGAAATATGCTACTTTCTGACTCTCCATGTGTCCTATGAATATTTAAAGAGGTAGAAAAGTTACACCTCACCTCTGATAATATTGATGGGCAGCTCCTGACCATTACAGACATTTACAGACAGGGGAAATTGTTGCACTTCATCGCTACTTTAATGGATAGTTTATAAATTTACGGAAAGTGGGAAAACGTGCAACAGCCATTCTGTAAACCCAAAGCCAAGAACAACTACATCACTGCAGGGGAGGGGTATGGATGGGGTTCTCCAGGGGAAAGCCTCTTCATACCCCTCTCTTCCAGTGACATGTTTGTCACATGGAGGCATATCCAGAGAGGCTCCACCTCTCTAGTAAACAAACCTTTTCCCTAATTGTCACTACCCTTGGCTGTGCTGGCTTCACTCCATTTCCACGCTGGCCTCATTTAAGCTGATGCAAGGATGGGCAGAGGTCAGGAAAATGTAAGTACTGGTTAATTAAGAATATTAAAATATTTTTGTGGTCTGTTAAATTATTTTTTGGACTACTTTCAGGCTGGTAAGGGGTCCAAAAGACCCCTATACCAGTTCAAAGGACCGGGTGACCTACCTGACCTCATGGAGGGTGGCTTCCTGCCCGCCATCATGTTACCCACACCCCCAATGGGCAGGGGGGTGAGGATAGGCCCAGTGCCCAACAGCATGGGCCTGGTGCTCAGCACTGGACCTGTGCTATAGGGCTTAAGGGCTGGTAATGCCTAGAACGAGGGGCCAGCAGTTCGACCCTTGAGCCCTGGGATTACCAGCCCCTTTGATTGATTTGCTGGGTTGGTAAGCTTTGGAGGGGGGTACACTTTTTTTTCTTGATGTTTTATTTGGGGGAGGGGCTATTTTTTAAAATTTCCCACAAAAACAAAATAATAAAAAAGCATGCTCCATCCCCTAAAGCTTACCAACTTGGCAAACCAAGCATAAGGGCTAGTATTCCTAGTAATTACCAGCCATTATGCTCTACAGCACAGGTCCGGTACTGTTGGGCACCAGGCACATCTGTACCCCCCTGTCTATTTGGAATACAGGTAATGTGGGGGGGTGGCAGCAAGCCACCCACCAAGAGGTTGGGCAGGTAGTTTGCATTCCACTAGGCCCTTTGAACTGGTATGGGGTCTTTTGTACCCATTATCAGTTCAAAAGTAGTGCAAATGAGAATCTTAATTAACCAATACTTACCTTGTACCGACCCCTGTTTAGCGCTGCATCTGTTAAAATGGCTGATGCCATTGTTGCCATATGTTCCCCTTTTCCTTCCTTGGCTCCCAGCTAAGGGTAGTGACAGGCAGGGGTGAAGGCTATTATACTATAGAGGTGGAGGCTCTCTGGAATCTCCCCCATGTGACCAACACATCATTGGAGGGGAGGGTTATATAGGGACTTTCGCGCACGATCCAAATGACAGCGGGGGCGTCATCTTTTGACGCCACCAAAAGAAGTCAGTTGGGAACCCTGAAATGTCCCAGAAGATGGAGCGGAGACCCATGCAGGACACTGAAAACCCCGCCAGATATTTAAAATACTTTTTGTGTGTTGTGTATTTAATTTTAGTTGGGGTAAATTGATATAGGGGGCCAGAGTACCCCTTCACCAGTTCACAGGGTGCACCTGTCTGCACTGGTGGGTGGCATGGCAGTACCCCACCTGATTACCTGCGCCTACGGTACCCAAAGAGGTGTTGACCCTGGCTCCGACCAGGGTTACCCAGGGCACCTGTACTTAAGGTAATTTTTTACATATTTTTAGCATTTGCTGCATTTTCAATGAAACAGACATGTCTGTTAGTGAAGCTGGATTTTCTCATCAGCTCAGATCAGGAGATAAATGCCGGCACATAAAAACTATTAGACAATTTGCATGTGATTTGTCACTCAAGCAGGAAATTCTCTCAAAAAAAATCTTGCACCATAAAAAGTGGGTGAGGAAGAGGGGAAATGGGTTGGCAAGGGTTTTTGTTGAGTGAAACCATGTGAGAATGTAATTTCACATGGTGATATTTCGACCATCCAGTGTTTTAGATGTGCCCAAACAGACCATAGGCTCGATTCAGAGAGACAAAAAAAAACTTCAGTTTTAGTTCCGATCCGTTTTTTTTGGAAATGTTTCCGTTCTCGTATGAGCGTACGAGCGATTCTATGCATGCATTGAAAACCTTCTGTAAAGTTTCCGTCCGTTCGTAAGGCAGATTACGAATACGAGGATGTAATTTTCCATCCAGACTTTTCCGTTTCATTTTCACATGTTACAACGTAGGCTTTCGTTTTTGCCCTTTTCCCGTCGTATCCTCCAACGAATCCTTTACGTTTCCCGATAGATTCTGTTTCCCTTTTTCAATAAATATTCGTCCAGACGGAAATCCTTACGATCTTGCGCCTGCTCACTACAAACATAACTCATTAAAGTGCTCGCCTACATATTTGCCACCCTCACTTCTACTACAATGTTTAGCTAAATCACTTAGCACTATCCTCCATCTTCCCTTTTGGACCCTTAAAGCTAACCCAAACCACTTAGCACTATCCTCCATCTTCCCTTTTGGACCCTTAAAGCTCACCCAAACCACTTCTTGGTTAGGTTCTTCTTCCATTTTAGCCCCCTAAAACTTACCCAAATCACTTTTCGGTCATGTGAATATTCATCTTTAAATATTTCTGGGCCCATTAGTTTTGTGTTAATGTATTTTGTACATGAAATGACAATGTAACTTTTTTTTTATTCCACCATAAAATATAACATTTTTAAAAATTTTGAAAATTTCCAATTTTTACAACTATAAAAAACAAAATACATAGCAATGGCAGGCCACAGAACATTATTCTTCATCTGTGGTCCCCAACGAGTTGCGCAGCTCCTGCATCTCGCCCACCAACTGAAGGACCCTGACACTCAGTTGTGCCACTCTGGCACGTGTGGTCCCTGTTAAAAAAAGGTAAATTAAAATATTGGTATAACCTTGTTGGGGTCATACTGCAGTGCCCCCCCCCCCCCGTATGGTCCAAACACCTAAATCTGGACTTCAAAAGCCAGAGGGCCCTCGCCACGGCCCGGGTTTTGCATAGTGCCCGATTAGAGAACCCCTGGCCCGCATTCTGCAGGCAAAGAACGGGCATCAGGAGCAAGGGCGAGTGGCACATCTTGCAGTTCCTGCAACCAAATATAAAATAATTACACAAAGCAAAGGTAACCAACTAAAACAATAACTCCTACAACAAATTAAGATTCAAGTTCAACTATCCAAATATAATTCACAAAGGACATAAGTCTAAAAACATATAGCAATTATATGGATGTGTGGGAAAATAAAGGTTTACATGCTAAGGACTAATTTAGGTCAGCATTAAAATACATCTAGAAGGCATACATGAAATGTATTGATTCAGGTATGCATTGCTATACAATTTATGGCCTCGGCCATGCTGATACATGCAATGCCTTGGTGCTAAAGGCGCGCAGACTCCTCCACTTAGCCGCAAAACATGTTCAACAATAGCAATCCGAGCCCTCAAGGGTCCCGTAAGTGGATCGGAAATGAAACGGATTTATAGGGTGGTGATCTGTCGGAAATCAGCTCTCTGAATCAGACAGAAACCCAACCCAGCAACGGAAGTTTTCTGAACGAACGGAAAATTTCCGATTTTGTTTGGAAAATGATCCGAACTAACGGAAATGTTCCGATTTGCTTCCGTTCATCGGAAACGCATTCCCGAACGTTCGTGCGAGTAGAAAATGGCCGAAAAAAAGCTAAAAAATGACAAACACCCACCAAAACTTTCACAGACAGCTACGGAAGTCCGGACAAATGTGTCTCTGAATCGAGGCTCATGTCTTATCTGCCCCTAAATGTTATATATGGCTGATGTGTATCCTGCACAGAGATGGCTGTAATATATAATAATAGCACTTTTATAAAGCCTGCACTTTACAATCAATCACTACTCTATATATGGGTTTAATATATGTTTTGTTTCACAGTGGCAGCAATAAAATCTCAGAGCACTCCAGAGCTGTGTTACAACACATTTCACAGAGTGGTGAAGCAAAAAGCTTATCATTATTTTGAAAAGCTATTATTTCTAAAGCCATCCAAGGAGAAGAGCAAATAAACGATGCTATTCTTTAAAGGAAAACGCTCATTACATTGAAAAAAATGATATAGCACGTGGTTGCTAAACAAGTAATTTTGTCATTTCATGTTATTAAAATAAACAAGCGAAATTTAAAAACCATGTAAAAAAACACATTTAACTCTGACTATCTCTCTAATTGGGATCCATGCTAATTATCTGGTGAGACAAATTTTACTTTGGGTGTGAACTAAAACTTTAATCTTTTTTACATATGAGGTAAGGATATTTTTCGAAAGTTTGGAAACAGCACTCTATGGACTATGCAGAAAAGGATTGGGAATTTTTTTAGCATACCCCACGGGCTGCTGTTGTTTCTTACAAATTATTATTGTTATCTTATTGGAAAAAATGAGTCTCACCTGTAAAAATACCCCGTCACAGGTGCAAGCTATGTTTTAGGTAAAATTAGTAAAAAAAAAACATTTTTTATGTACTTTTTTGTGCTTTAAAGTAAAAAAAGCTCACTCAGATGTAAGTTTCAGCTCACTCCCAAAAGCAAACCCAAAGATACCCAAAATGTGTATCTGTACTCCCTGTTGGCTCAGAGAAGACCTTTACAGGCAAAAAAGAAACTAATAAAATACTTACGACATATGCTTTGCCAAAGTCCAGCAGTTCAATGCTCATCCAACTCTGAGATCATTTTTCCCCCACCTTTTAATTCCATTCTCCAAGACCATGCAAAAAAGTGGTCCAACAGCTACTTTGTCCCTTGGTGCTCTCAGTTCAAGCGATCACGGCAAACCACATTAGTCCCACAGCTGGCTCTGACCTCAGCAGCCCCCGCACATGACTCATAAAGCTGTGCCATGACATGCTTTACACTTCCCCGGCACGTGCTGACCCGGGGGAAGCGGCTTTGTGCTTTCTCTGCGGCTGCGGCACAGGGACCGGGGTAGCGGCGAGGGCCCAAGGAGAAGGTAAGGTGTCTTTTTTTTCTAACACCCCTCTCCTACCTCAGCTCCAGGGTAGGGTGGCAGGGCGGGGGGCACTTTTTGACGGGGAGGCCGATTCATTAATAGCGCCAGGTAGCGACAGATGAGCGCCAGTAGCGTGATTTTCCCAGCGCCAGCTAGTATTCGCTGTGCTTGGCCGGGGTTTGCTTGTTGACAGCGACTCAGTCGGTGTGCGGTAATGTTGAATACGGGGTTAGGGGTCGCTGTTTCACAGGTTCCGCTTGTATGGGTGCGCCTGACAGCGAATGGCCAGAGCGAACGGCTTGCTGCAGATTCATTAAAAAATCACGCTCAAAAATTTCTCGCGCTGTGAATTCCTTGTTTAAACCCCAGAGCGCTGGCGGCGATGTGTGTAAAGTAGTTTTTAACCCCCAAACAACCTTTTTTTTTATATGTAAAAATTATACAAGTTTTTCTAAACATTTTGTAATATGAATACATGAATATCAGACCTGCAATATCAATTCTGCACATTTTTTTTTTTTTTTTTTTTTTTTTTACTTTAAAAAAAAAACCTAACATTGCAGAAGTGGTCACAGAATTTTTGACATTAAAAAAAAAAAAAAAAACAGTAATAGCAATTAATTATGATTATTTAAAGATTGCTCCATTGAAATGCATTGGACCACGCCAGGGAGCGCCAGGTCATACCTGTCGCTGTGATGGGATTAGCAGCGGCGCTGTTCGTTGCAGTCGGCTACATGATGAATCCCGCGCTAGCTGACGCTCTCGCCGGCGCTAGCCTCATTTAGCGTGATAAATGCGTCATTGTGACCGCCGCCGGGCGTACTTGATTCGGTAGCCGCCGATAGCTGGCGGTACCTGGCGCTCATCAGACACTACCTGGCGCTAGCCCTTGATAAATAAGGGCCCGAGCTTCCACTTTAAGACCAGGCCTGAGTTTTCCAGCAATCTGCTTTTAATCAAATTTTTCTACTGTAAACAATATTTCTGCAGTAACTTTATTTTTGCTTCACAGTTTTAGTGGGCTTGCAATATGTTTTCTGAGATAAGAAAAACTGCTAGAAATAACCACAACATGTCATTAGCCAGAAAACAGCCTCAATCGTCATTAAATCAGAGCCTGGGGCGTTTCATGTCGGGGCATTGGTAGAAATAACACAGGCAGAGGCCTAGAGTTTCACCATTAAAAGAAAACCTCTACTGCTAAATTATTCCCCTCTGCTTAAATAAATTCCTTTTAACATGTCATTATTGAAAACTGTCAGAAACCTTGCTTTAAGCTGCTGGAAAAATGTGATTTCAAGCTAAGTAAATTGTAGCAGTAACTTGAGCAAAGTATGCAGTTCATTTAATCAAATTTGTTCCATGTTGTAGAAACACAAAAATAAAAATGCGGTCTGCACACCCACATCCCAGACTAAATACATTTCAGTAAAGCAAAGGGAGTAGTAAAGTGTTGCTAATTTTATTTAAGAAGTCCAATTTTCTATAGTTCCAGCATTTAACTGCCCCAAATGTGGTGGGATTTGTTAAAGTAGAGCAAAAGAAACAAAGGAGTGGTGGCAGCCGCTCAGACCATTTTATAACTAACCTGGGAGGTGCACGTTAGCAGGGCAATTAGGATACAAAAGTCTTAAAGGAGCCACAGCACTCAACCCTGTTAGCTTGCAGGCCAGCCTATAATCTGTCTCTAAACTTGGTTAAATACAGAGGACTCGGTCACACACATCTGCAGAAGTATGCTTAAGCTGCACCACCAGCGCCAAGGTGCCTCTGTGGGGTGCAGTCCTAACTCTAATCTCTGAGAGCCCATTTGGGACATACAGTGCAATAGATAAATTGGGAGCAGGCTTACCTGAGGTTGCCCTAAACCTCTCAAGTGCAAGCCATGGGGTGGAAGGGTCAAAGACCTTGCAATACAGCCTAGACCCCACACACCATGTGCTTGCACAAATTCAAAAGAAAGTAGAGCAAGCCCATTTCTAAGTGCTCTGCTCTGCTCATCTAGCTGCTCCCTGTCCAAGCAGCTGGGCAGTGTTTTCCACCGCCGAGGCCACAGCCACCCAGCACTATTTAAGATCGCCGATTGGCTGATCTTAAAGGGGCCAGGTGACGTGCAAACACCGGCTGGCCACATCCCCGGCTATCATGCTAGGAGTGCCCAGTTACAGGGAAACCGGGGATGCAGAGGCCCGTGACTGCAGCGCTGATGGAGCCGTTGATAAAGGTTAGTGTACGGGCAGCCCAAGTGCTTTACGGGCAGGGCATCCTGATATCGGATGCTCCAGGGGTAGGCTGGCGCCCACATGGGTTTCGACCCATTTTAATGCACGGGGAGAATATAAAAAAAAGACAACTTACATTTACAGGTGCTCCCGCCAGAGACACAGGCCACCACCACAAACCTCCCGTAACCAGCTCTCCGCACCATTAAGATGTTTTTATGGGCGGGTTACTCTGCCCACCTGCCTTCTGCTCCTCCATTGTCTGGTGTCTGGGGAGATTTGCACACTACCTGTAAGAGGGGAGTGGGGGATTCTGCCTCACTGTCTGTAATGTGGTGATTGGGAGGGGGGATTCTGTGCACTCCCTGTAATAGGGGGATTCTGCCATGCTGCCTGTAATGGGGGGATATTGCCATGCTCCCTGTAATGGGGTGATTGGGTGGGGGGATTCTGCACACTGCCTGTAATGGAAGGGGAATTCCACACACTACCTTAATGGGGGATTGGGGGTGGAGGGGGATTCTGCACACTGCCAGTGATGGGAAGACTCCGCAAACTGCCTGTTTTGGGATGACTGCGGGGGGGGGGGGGAATTCTACACACTGCCTGTTACAGGGTGATTGGGAGGGGCAAGCTGGGATGGTCAATCAAAGCCGGGTCGGTAACAAATATAGCACAAAGAAAGTAACACCCTGAGCAACACTAGCTATAATGGGCACTGAAGTCAGGGCAAAACACTACTTAAAGAATGACTGGCCAATAGGAACGTTAGGAGGGGAAAAGGCATGTGATTGGTGGCACTAGGAGCCTAAAAAGTATTGGTAGTAATCCCAGAGGCTGGACAGCTCTGGTCAGTAAATCTGTCCAGCCCCTGACAACATTCAGATGTGGAGGAGGCCGCACTGTCTGTCACCAATAGTGCAACGCCTCCCAGGGGCATTTCGTCTGACAGCGGGGCGCATGCGGGTGCCCACCCCCACAGCTGCAGAGGAGCGCGGGAGACAGCCAGGGCAGCTTGTTGCATCCTCCGACTTCTGGTAGCAGCGAGCACACCCTGCTCCAGTCAGCCAGGGAACGCTACGCCAGCCAGGGTTTGCTCGCTGTGGGCCCAATGCAGGTAAGTTCCTCACAACCTCTTCTTGGTTCCCACATGGACTGTTTAGCTAGTCAGCATCGCTTCTCCATTTATATCTCCTTTGCTACACTGAGCTCAAAGTTGGCCGCACAAGTCCTGTCACATCCTTGCTTCACCACCACTCACTAGCAACCTCAATGTTAAATGACCACCCCCACATTAGTCATGGTGACCTAGGACAACCCTCGTAATGCACTAAACATTCCATCTCAGGATCCAGTACATTTTTTTTACTACCAAAAAATCAGCTACAGGGGATAAAAGATGGGTAAGTTTTTAGTTTTATGCCTGAATAAGCATCAGATTTACATATATGCAAACCTATTTGCATTATGCGTATGTAGCATTAAATTCTGTTTACAATGTACACCGATCTTCACAGTGGAAATTTCTTCTGGGGTTGTTTTAACCCAGTTTACACCAGTGCAAGCTGCTTACTTAATGATGGCTTCCTCATACAACATAATGTGTAGTTATCTGGCTTCTTTATTATGTCATAAATTGAATATGTTGCATAACTATATTCAGTGTATATTTTCAGTGGTTATTACTTAGAGAATGATGGAAACAAATTACAATATCCTGCCTGAGTTGCTAGCCTGCTGGTGTAATGTTCAGATCACCAACAGTGCCAAGCCAGCTGATGCTGAATAAAATCTGCATTTACAAAGCAATCAAGTCATCTGGTCGGTTTAGGATGTGTGATAACATTCATGGGCTCCACATTTAATAGGGGATTTAATCATATACATGCATCCTAAATCAGGAAGACCAATGTCCTAAAGACTTGCAGCAACACAGATTTCCTTTTTTTACGTTTTATCAGCTGACAGAAAATTACGAATGGGTGTACAATTTACCAAGTTGGACCTGCTTACTAAAGATGCATACTGTGCATAGTGCTCGCAGTATGTTGTTACTGTTTCATAAACTAGACCTAAAGTCTAAAATACCTTAGGTCTGGCACATGTTCCCTAGATGCCCACAATGTACAGCTACAAAGAAAACAAGAGAATGGGCTGTAATACTTAACCTATTCCTATTCACCCAGTACACACTGGTGATTACATTCCACAGTTAAAAATGTGCACAAGCCCTAAGCATTATTGTGTGGCCAATGCATGTAAAGATTAGCAGACACATGCACAGATTCACTTTTATTGGCGCAAACAGCCACAAAAATGCGGCCTAGCTGCAAAACAGTGCTATATGCCACCAAACTCCTGTATCTGGATTTTGCGTCCCTTGCTCCTGGTGATCTTGTGATTTGGACCAATTTTCTATTGTGACTTTGGCTACATCTTTGACCTTGCATCTTTGCTGCCCTCCCCAACTTTTAGCTTGCCTATCTTTAGGAACCTTGGCTGCCATCCCTGGCCTTTCACTTGTTTGACCATGCGTCTGATTTTGCTTCTGATTTTGCAACCTCCATCCTTCAGGCTTAAGGTGCACAGCCCTGTTTGCAATTGCAGCCCAGCCTGTCTTCCCTTGGGGGGTTCCAGTAAACACCAGCTCTATCAGAGGACTCTGGGCCATGTGGGTTGTTTGTTTGTCGTAGGCCAGAGGTCCACACATCTGGAGCTCCACCTAGAAAAATTGCCTTCTGGAAGCTGTGCTGGGCACCATCCAGTTTTCCAGTCCTCTAGCTCTCTGAGGTACCTGGCTTCCAGCTCGTTTTGGACTGTCATCCTGATGTGAGCAGATCCCCCTGGACCCAGAAATGAATAGCCCCCCACGCCACAAAATAATGGCAGCCCATCCCCAAGCCAAAACAGTGATGACAGCAAAGCGTTTATAGAGTAGCAAAGCAGATCCTAATAGACCAAGTACCAACAGACCCCCCCCCCCCGATCCAAAATTATATATATATATTTTTTTCTCTAACAAAGGCACCCAAAAGCCAGGAAGCGGCTCTGGGAGCACTAAATCCCCCCTCCCCCACTTGATATTCCACTTATAAAAATCAGACTACTGCTATGTGCAGGGGAGGCCTTTGATGGGTGCAGAGTACAGGCGGCAAGTATGTCTCTCCGTCCTCTGTGTCTGATGTAGTAAAAGGACATAAGCATCACATGACTGCTTATGTAATCTTGTGTTATTAAGCCTTGACAATAGTTAATCAAAACAGCTGGCACTCAGCATATCTTATTCTGACAGATGAACCCTGGGATTGTGAGTAATATACCTGTGATTGCTCCCTGCAGGCTGCTCAGAGTGGCAAAGGGTATATGGGGTTTGCTGGAGTTGATGTAGGTCAGAAAGCTTTATTTGCCAGGTGGTGTATCTGAAATGCTAAACAGGACACTGATCCCACTTATAAATATTGATCTTCTGTTATAGCTTTGTCATAGAAACAGATTTTACTTCTAATTTACAGTACCTTTTAAAATGCTGTTCTGTCTCTAGTTACCAAACACAAGATAAAGCTACAATTTCTCAATAAGCCACAAATAGCAAGGTCAGCATTAAAATTGCCCTAAATCTTTCCCACACTATCCAAAAATGCTCTGATTTCAGGTGGGCATCTACACAGGTGTGTAAACGTACATCAAGAAGAACCAATGGTAAGTGGCTATACTGGCAAAGTTGCTCAGATGTTATTATTATTGTTTATTTATATAGCGCCATCATCTTCCATAGCACTGTACAAAGTAGTAACTACAGACAGGGTAGAAACATACAGTACATGGACTATTACAAATGCAGCTTTACAGAGTTTTCTATAGGGGTTATTTACGAAGGGATAGTGCAAGGTAGTGCCTCGTAGCGACAGGCAGCGTCTGGTGAACGCTGGGCGCTGTACGCAAAACCACATTTAAGAAAGCGAATCTGATGAGCGACTCTAACAGCACCATGTAGCATCACATGTATTAATCCAGGTGGCTCAGCTTCTAGTGCCGGCACTCTAGGCTTCTAGGCTCAGGAGTGTCATGTAGTACCTGTCGCTCTGTAGCGCTCTCTCATACATTTCAATAGGCTTTCATTAGTTGTGTATAAATAGCGTGTTTGGCAATTTAATTTGTTTTATTTTTGCTCAAATCATTGTGTGACGTCTCCTGGTCGTCCCAATGTTTGGGTGAGCTCTAGTTTCTGGTGTGAGGGATACCTTGTTCCAAACTGATGTCTCTAGTCGAGTAGGGGTTGCGGCTAGTTATAGCTGGACCCATTTTTTTGTTGTCTGACAGTTCTGTCATTTGCACACTCTTTGCATGTGAGTAGCTGTCCAATACAACCTCACGTCTGACAGTGCCATTCCGCCTGATTGTTTGGGGCGGCTTAATAATTGCGATCTTAGCCTCGTCCGTTTTTTTTCCAAACAAATCCCATCAATGCACTACTCATTTCTCTGAAGAACTGTATCGGGATGAGTACTGGGAGAGCCTGGAACAAGAACAACAGCCTAGGGAGCACAGACATTTTAATGATATTAACCCTGCCCATCCAGGAGAACGTAGGGTTGTCCCACTTTGCTAGGTCTGTCTTGATTCTCCATGCCAACGGCCAGAAATTCAAGGCCAGGATGCTTGACAGCTGGCTCGGTAACGGCGTGCCAAGGTAGGTGATCAAAATCCTCGCCCAATTGAATGGAAACAATTTTTGCATATTTCTGACTACTTCCCCAGGGAGCGTGATGTTCAAAGCCTCTGATTTATCGAAATTAATTTTAAGGTAATAGAGCCTCCCGTAGACCTCGAACTCCCTCATCCCACAATTCCCTGTCACTGAGGGATTTGTGACAAAGAAAAGAAGGTCATCTGCATATGCCGCTACCTTGTGCGTGCCATCAACCTAGTCGACCCGTATGTCAACAATCCCTCTGACTTTGCAAAGGAACGGCTCTAGCGATAGGGCGAAGAGCAGGGGGGACAGGGGGCACCCCTGCCTGGTCCCATTACGGATGAATACCGGTTTTGAGTGATGGTCGTTTTTCCTGATCTTGGCTGATGGTGTCCCGTTTAATCCAGGTGCACTATCTTTGCCACCACCGGAGCCAGCCTGAGGGCCAAGATTTTAGCAAATAATTTCAGGTCCGTGTTGAGCAGGGAGATAGAGTGGTAGCTCTTGCACGACAGTGGGTCTTTACCTGGCTTGTGGAGGACTGAGATGTTGGCTTCTAATTCCCTCCCCGAGAATGAGCCGGGGGAACCCGGATCTGTTATCGTGTTACAGGCTCTCACCAGGCAGGGGCCCAGTAGTGAGATGAAAGATTTATAATATTTGACAGTGTACCCATCTGGCCCCAGGGCCTTTCCTGTCGGCGAGAGTTTAACCCTTTTAGTGCCAGCTACGTGAGTAGTACGTGAGTACCAGTGAACTGGTAAGGGATCCATTAGATTCCTATACCAGTTCACAAGGCTGGGGGCTAGCAAGTCACCTGCGGCTAGTGGGTGACTTGCCATTAACCCCCGGCACCCCAATTACCTGCCTCCCCAAAGCCCAGGGGGGGCAGAAGAGCCCAGCCCGTGGCTATGTGGACTTGTAGCCTGGAGGGCGCAGGGGCCACCAAAGCTGGCTCCTGCGCCCTGTTCCTACAAGCCCCCATAGCTGGTCCCGGGCTGGTTATAATGGGTAAGGGGGACCCCATGTCACTTTTTGGGGGGATTTTCAAGGGTTTTTAACCCTTAAAATTCACAAAAAAATGGGTCCCCCCCCCCCCCCCGCTTATGTTTATAGTGTGGATAGTAGTTGTATTTTATCTGTAAATGTTATAAAGTGCTCTTTTCAGTTTGGGGGTTCCTGGGCAAGCATGGGGGGGCTACCGATACATATGTGGTACCATTGTAATCGGGAGAAAAGGGACTTTCACGTGCAATATGTTTTTTATAATAAAATAAATGTTTTTTTTTTAAATAAAGGAGACAAAAATATTTATTTATTCTTTTGTTTTTTTGCGCAAAAAATATTTAAAAAAACAGTAGAAAAATTACAAACAAGGCATTTCATGTTAAAGCCTAAACTCTGCTGCAAAAAATATATATATATTTTTCCTGGAAATTCCGGCAAAAATCATGGTTAAACATGGCGCAAAATGAGGAAAAATGACCTGTCAACAGAGGGTGACAAAACTTCAAGTAGGCTGGCAATTAAAAGGGTTAATAGTACCTATGCATGTTGGGTATTGTTCTGTTCGGGGGACCTTGCGCTTTCATATTTAGCTTGTTTTTTCTTGTTTGCATATTGATATTTTAGGAAAACATGTTTTTTATTCAGCTTTATTATACTTTTTTTAGGGAAACCTTGTGCAACCTTAGAATTCTTCGAGGGATTACTTCCATGAAGATGATCCCAGTACAACAAGCTGGGTACGCTTAGAAAGCTTAACATATGTACTTTCGGGGAATATATGGTTTATGGGGGATATTCCAAATGTAAAGGGTTGTTTTGGTTAAAAAATTGCAAGGTGCGCACTTTGCTGAGCAGAAATTTTCAAGTAAAGTTACCGTTATGCGCATGCTTTACTTTGGGGTGTTTGCCAACTCTTCCCTTGACAGTAGCTATGCATGTTGGGTATTGTTCTGTTCGGGGGATGTTTCTTTTTCAGATTTTACTTGTTTTTTCTTGTTTGCATATAGTTTTTTTTAGAAAAATGTGGCTTGATTCTTCCTTTTTATTCTTTTTTATGGAAACTCTGTGCAACCAAAGAATTGATTGAGGGATTACTTCCAGAAAACTACGCCCACATAAACAAGCCTGGTACGCCTGTTTCAGTTTGGGGGTCTCCCGGGAGAAATTGGGGTTTTTACACGCAATAAAATTTTATTGACAAACACATAAAACATTTTTTATTACCAAAAAAACACTACAAATTGCAAAAATAGATTTTTTCAATGTTTTTTGCATATATTTCACCCAAAAGTATTGAGAATCCACTAAAAAAGGCCATACAAGACATTTCATGTTGAAGCCCAGACTCTGCTGAAAAAAACAATATGTAATTTTCCTGGGAAATCCCTGGAAAGTCCTTCAAAAATCAAGATTAAACATGTGTAGCGCAAAAAAGTGAAATGTAGTCTGGCACTTAAAGGGTTAATAGCCTCGGTCAACTCTTCCATGCTAATCGGGTCTTCCAATGATTTCGCTATTTCTTTCGGGATCGATGGCATGCCTGAGCTCTCTATGCATTCCCTGGCCCTCCCCGGGAGCGTCCCTGCTGCCCGACCCCCAGCCAGATCATACAATCCGGCGTAATATGCCTGGAATTTCTCTGCAATTTTCTCGGAGGTGTACTGCTTCTGCTGAGAGCCATCTAATATTTCTGGAATATAGTTTTGGGCGTGCTGCTGCTTGAGTGCTCTCGCAAGCATCGTGCCACTTTTATTCCCGTGCTCGTAATATCTTCCCTTGCATTTTTTTATTACAAATCTCGCTTTTTGTCTAAGTAGGGCATTGAGAGTCTCTCGGGCCTGGGTCTTTCCTTTTTTAGTCTGGATGCCTGGCTGATAAGTATCCCTCTAATTACGCTTTTGTGCGCCTCCGCATCAATGGAGACACTTCCCCATTATCATTGCTGCTAAAGTATGCTTCTATGCCCACCCTGAACGGCCTGGGCGACCACCTCGTCCCGTAGGAGGGACTCATTAAGTCTCCACGTCAACGGAGGAGGGGATCTGTCGGACAGATTTATATCTAAATAGATAGAGGCATGATCCGAGAAGGAGGTCGGGAGCATCCCACTATCCGAGGTCAGGCCCAATAGACTGTGGGAGATCCAGAGGTAGTCAATCCTGGAGTACGTCCCATACACTTTTAAAAATAAGGAATAGTCCCTATCCGCAGGATTCTGAACTCGCCACGCATCCACCAGCTGCATGTTGTGTAGCTTTTTCTTGAGAGATCTCAACTCTAAGTGAGACACTGCCGATCTGCCCGCTGAAGAGTCTATAAGTGGTTCCATGGCCAGATTGAAGTCGCCCCGATCTTATCTAACAAGTGCTTAAGGAACTGGATTTGCTCCTGGTTGGGGGCATATACAGACACCAGGGTATAGGTTTTTTGGCCAAGGAGGCATTTCACCATCACTATCCTCCCGGATTTGTCTCCCCAGGACTCCCGCAGGGTGAACGGGACCCCCCTAGCTATCATGACCGCTATCCCTTTTGTTTTGGCATCTGCTGCACAGCTGGTGGACACGTGTAGGAACAGTCTGCTACTGAGTCGGGGGGGCTGCGGACCTTTTGAAATGTGTCTCCTGGACAAAGGCAATCTTTGTCTTGTATCTCTTCCATCCTGCCAGAGGATTGTCCTCTTCTCCGGGGAGTTGAGGCCCTTTTTCACGGATCTTAGCTTCATCGGACTCGTGTCCCAATAAACACAGCAAGGCTACAGGTCGTTATCTCTGCACCATCTCCCCACCACCCCGACCCCCCCGGACGACCAAGAGAGAGGTTAGGGAGAAGGGAAGATGGGGTAAAGCTGTGGGAGTTGGGATGGTTCAAAGTGGGGTTTGGGGGAAGACAAAGAGGGATGACAAAAAGACAAAATAACTATGTCCAACTATGAGACTACCAGAGTAGTCAACCGAAGGTCAACTCAGAGGAGACCCTCATAGCTGGTGCTATTTGAACTTTTCTCTACTCCTCCTCCTCTAGCCCGGCCGCCAATGTGGCGGTTAAGCCTAGCACTGCACTCTCCCGTCTGGGGGGGGCCAGATGACTTCCACAGAGGGGTGCACCAAATATTCAAGGAGGGTGGAGGATCAGAAATTGGGTCAGCACTGAGGGAGACACACTACGTCTACTGCCACTTAGATATACACCACAAGGCGTTGATAATACCAGGGGGACAGTACATGCGCACAATAATGCAGCTCAATCAATACTCGGGTTGTATATGCTGTGTCAGCCCCAGGGAACAGTGATAAACTAGGGCTGTGGCAAGGGAGCCTCCCATCTTTTAGGTAACATTTAACTTATTGCAACCTAAAAATAATTGCTACACAAAGTACATTTCGTATAGGGAACCAGCCCGCCAGCCTCCCGGTCACGTATTTGCGGCCCGGAAAGCCAGCGCCCGGGAAAGCATCACTCTACCGTAAACATCCTAAGCAAGGGTCACCACGTCAGCTCCGCCACCGCTCCCTGTAGGGCCGTCAGCTCTCTCTTAATGGTGCCTTCCCTCCTGGTGACGTATCCGTCGAAGTCACCCCGTGTTGGCAGGCCCCGCAGGGCGTCATTGATATTGATTTCTACAGCCTCAGCTATGGTGATTCGGTGAGTCAGGGCTCAGTGTGGCCTCCATGACCGCTCTCCACGCGTCCCCTGGGGAGTTTCTGGTGTGTCTGGGCCTCTTCTCCCTCTCCTGAGGGCTCATCTGGAGGTGTGACAGGCTCCTTGTCTCCTCTCCCATTTCTGCCTCCCTCTGTGCCCTCTCTGCCAACATGTGCTCTATGGGGTGGGAACCTCTCCTCTCTTTTTTATTTTTTTGTCCTGTATGGAGGGGGCTGGGGTCAAGTTCAATTAGGGGCCCACCGGGTGTTCCTCCCTCTCCTCCCGCCACCTGGTGCACCTCCGCTGTCACTGTGCGGAGGTGCCGTTCTCCTCGGTGGGGCACGTCTGCTTCCTCACCTCCGCTCCCCCGCCGGGCTCTCCCCTCGGCTCCCCCCGCTGCCTGGTGACACTGCGCTGGAGGTGAGTCACGCTGGGGCTCGGCTCCCTCACCTCTGTCTCCTGCGGCCAGCTCCGCGCTCGCCGCCATCTTGGTTTCCACGCTCGCTGTCTTCTTCTTCCCTTGCGGCGTGAAGAAGGAGGGAATGGAGCGCTCCTGTCCCCTCACCGTGCTCCTCTGTTCTTCCCCTTCCTCGTCATGAGGTCGGGGGTCTTTGTGGGTCGCCTGGGTGACCGGGTTATTGTGGTGGCATGCGGAGCTCGCTCGATTTGCTCCCTCATGCCGCCATATCAAGCCACGCCCTTGGACTTTTAATATTTTTATGAAGAATTGCATTTACAGGTCTGGCACTAAATTGTTAATGTCCTAGTGTTAAAACAATGTCATTCCATGTCTTTTCACTTTGTTACTGGTGGATATGCGTTCAAAAACAGACTTTAATCACACAGCGCCTGGCGCTCCGTGCTACAGCACCCAGCTTTAGAGCGCCGGCGCTCTGTGTGTCTAGTGTTTTGTTAAATATGGTGTGGAGCGCCGAATGCCGGACGCACTGAGCTGGCGCTACCTATCGCTCGCTGCAGCGCTATACTGTTGTTACAGCGCCCAACACACATCACATTCATCAATGCTGGGCAGGTTACTAGAGTGACTAAGATGCTCTATTACAGCGCCCGATACCCGCTTACAGCATCTACTAGCGGTCGCTTTAAGCACCGCTATACAGACGCTCATCTGGCAATACCTGGCGTTTGTAGTGCCTCCACGAATATTCTGAATACAAGATGCAATAGGAGAGAAAGCCCTGCCCTTGCGATCTTACAATCTGAAGGATGAGGGATGGAGATGAGGGGGAAGGATCACAAACAGTCAGTATTGAGCTTTGTGGCATGTGCACTTTAGAGAATAGCTTAAGCCAGATTGTATACTTGTCTGAATAGGTGGGTTTTAAGGGCATCTTTGAAAGCTTTGGGGGTTGGGGAGTGGTGGATTGGATCGAGGAAGGCATTCCAGAAGATTGAAATTGAAGTCCTGGAGGCGAGCATGAGAGGAGGTGACCAGGGTGGAGGACAGGAGAAGGTCGGCAGCAGAGCGGAGGCTGCGTATACTGTAGGTCGATATTGTTGGATTAAAGATAAAATGTAGGGAGGCACCTGGCTGGGGAGAGCTATGTAGGGGAGAATATTAGGGTTACATTGACAAAGTGAATGTTTCCTAAAACTATTCAGATGTGTGATACATCTCCACCCACTCAGCACTGAAATACACGTTTTGGTGTTAAAGCTTTTATTCTTAATTCCTCACAATGCAGTGCAAACTAATAAATTCACAAAACCATGTGATGACTTGCGTAACAGGCAAATGCTTCAATAGTAATTGCTATCAAAACTTCGAAACCGATATGGCAATTGCTTTATATGAAAGGCTTGTTGGGTTGGTTGACCAATAAGAAAATATTTGTCGCATAAGACATTCATAAGTTACAAAGGTCACAAGAGAGTTATAATAGAGTTTTGGGAAATCACAGTGGCAGTCCAGGCAAATTGTTTTTTGCATTAGGATAAAAGAGGGAGGTGAACACACAAAGGAAAAAGCAATTTAAATGAATAATGTTTACACTGTGGACAGTTAAGCGCGGCAGCACTTTATAGTGTATTGGTTCTCTGCATTCCTAGCATAAAGTCAACACAAAGCAAGTTATGAGGTGCATGCCAATCGAGTTATGAGCTTGGTGTCTTTATTAACCTTTGCTTTATATTGTAGGTAAGGGAAATATGTCTCCTCATAGATGCTGGCAGTCATGAGATGTGATTAGTGTTTTAAAAGGATGTGAACTAAACAAACATTTTGCATTTGCTACTTTAAGGCCACTTTTCTGTTGCTCCCCCCTTTCTTTTCCCAATAATTCAAGATGAGACATTAATTTAGCCTGTATCTGAAGCCAGGGTGACGAGCTGGGCCCAAACACTGTGGAAAATGGCCGCTCTCCTGATGGGGAACCTACAGTACTTCCTCCTGGCCAGGGCCTACCAGTAGAAATGACTCTGGGGGCACATCCTACAGTTGAATACTCACATTCAGCAGCCTGCACCAATAGGATGTGTGTGGTACTTCAGCTGGGTGGAGCTCTGCAAGGATAAGATAAAGAAAATGTAAAGTCTGAACTTCCACACAGTCTCTAACACTGGCAGCATAGGATATCCCAAATGGGGATGCTCAGTTGCCCAGAGCAGCCTGGTAAACCTGCGTTCCCCCAACCATGTGACCACAGCCGGCCAAAGCTACACCTGCCCATTGAATCTGAATGGACAGTAGTGATCTCTCATTTGGCTGCCATCACTGGATTGTGGAAGTTGGGAGAATCAGCATGTCTAGTATCAGGCTTGCTGGGCCACACTACACAATTTGGCATACCCTATGCTTCCAGTATCGGGAATTGTAAAGAGCAAGTTGTTAGAATAGCAACTACTTTCTGTATATGACTGTATATGTTTGCTTGTTATGCTGTTGATAAAGTTAGTTTAAAAGAAAACCAGGAAGTCTTAGGCAGACAATCTGAATGTTGCATAGTGTGTTTAACCTGCAGAAAGGAAACAAAAAGGAGCTGTGTGCCTTTTGCCCCATACTGAGATATCTTACTGATGTATCTTGCTCACATTTATGTTCCTAATTGTTGCTGAATAAACAGCAGATGTACAATCCACTGCCAACAGAATTAAAGTCTTTTTAGACTTTATTTTGTTTTTAAATGAAAACTCAATTTTTGTCAGATTTTTTTGTGTTCAGCCTTATTATTTTCCTTTTCTGAAATGTAAGATAAATATTTGTGTTAAGATTGTGCCCCCATACCTATGATTTACCTATCAGCATGCTGTTTCCCAGGTTTCTTATATTCCTGTGTGTCTGTGATCCTAAAGTGGGAGTGGTTTTCTTGGCCTTAAGTAAAAACTAAGTACAAATCCCAGAACTTTTCCACTGTAACATTTGAACTCATCAGCAGCTTCGGCAAACTCACGCAGCAGTAATTACCTGTGCAGGTGAGAGCACTGCCAGTAACCCTTTAGCTACTGGTACACAAGATTGTGATCCACTTAGGTTGTGATGCACTTCCAGAGGTTGAATTAGGGCAGATGGGGATGCAACTTTTAAATCTGCCTCAGCCAGTTAGATGATCTGCAAGCCAGAGTCAGGAATCACCACTTTGGTGTACATTGCTAATATAAACACATTGTTGCTACAGAAAAGGTTTTATTTTACAACACAAAATTGAAAACAAACCAAAAAGAGAAAAAACAGAAATAAGTTCAGCATATTGAGCATCATTTTGACATACAGTAATGGAGCCTTTCAAAAAGGCCATCAAAAGTGAAACTACCCTTTAAGTATCTGCTGAATGTGGGGCTTGCATGCAGTGGAAGAAACCTGCCTGGTAAAGGGGTTTAGGGCTGCTACAGAGCATGTCTTCTCTGATCTAAGCCCCCTGCTGTTAACTGTTAAAATGGCAGGGTCCTGCTCTGTAAGTATTGTAACTGTCCCTCTTCCACCACCACCCATTAGCCCTGTATTGCATGTTTATTTACCTTTGTCATGGGCTGCTACATCTGGCTGGAGCCCTGGAAATGGCTATTGGGACAGATGCAGGAGTCCCTGCATACCAGAATCGTTACTAGCACAGAATTGCTAAAGAGCATTTAGGCTTGCAGTAACATTTTATGTACATTTCGGCTGGTTTTCCACTGGGGGGGTTCCACATGTTCCTATTGAAATCGCTACCGCATTAGCGTTCGTATTTATATGCGTATTCCTATAGGTTTGAATTCCATTCCTATATTCCATTCTGGGGAGATCTTGAATTACATCCCCAAGAGTGTTTTTTTTTCCCCTTGACGCCACAAAGTTTGGATTGCCTGACACGCCTACATACAGTGTAACAAGTCAGCCCCCTTCAAAGTGCATTTGGGACATTCAGTGAAACCTGGCTTGCTCGTCCCCCCCCCCCCCCCCCTCCACTCTGGTTTCACAATTTACAACTTTAAAAACTTACCTGTCTGGTTGCATCACGCTCTGGCTCGTCTCGGTCAGGCAGCGCCATCTTGCAGTCCCGTTATGAACTGCGCTGCCCCTCAGATCTCGTGCATGCACAGTGTCACTGCATAGGCTGAAATGGCACTCGGCACAGATGAGCGCAAGATTGGAGGAGTAGCGGACGAGTTTTGAAGAGAGGAAGGCTAGAGATAAGTACAGCTAAGCCCGCTTCAATCAGTCAGTGACAGCTAAGGGAGGCAGGAGGGGTGGAAAGGGGCCTGGAATACTGCCGGATGTTGGCGTTTTAGATAACACTGACATCCAAAAGGTAGTGAGGGAGGGGGGAGGGATGTTTAGAGTGGAACATCAGAAAAGGTCTGATGTTCCTCTTTAATGAATTCTCTCTGAGGGATAGTTTTAATAATATGTAGAAGAAAACAATATTTAAATTTGTGGAAAAAGCTCTATCCTTTCTAAAATTACATAAATAATCCTTATTTTTTATCCAGTCTTCGGAATATCTGGCCAGACAAGCTTCTAAGATTAGGCAGATTTATTCCTTCCCAGTACCTTAACTTGTTGCATCTTGAATAGACTTAGGCCCTTATTTAACAAGGGATAGCACCAGGTAGCGAATGGTGAGCGAACGGTAATGATGCTCACCGCCACAAGAACGCCGGCTCCCCTCCGCAATCACACATTTATCAAGCCGATCCTGCTTAGCTACTGACAGAGCGCCAGATAGCGAATCATTCATCATTATTCCAGCCTCACCCCACAGCGCCAGCGAGCGACCTTGAACAGCGACAGGTATGACCTCTCGCTACCTGGCGCTCTCCAATGCATTTCAATGGAGCAATCTTTAAATATTCATAATTAATTACTATTAAATTTTTTTTTATTTATTTTTTTTTTTTTAAATGTCAAACATTCTGTGACCACTTCTGCAATGTTAGATATTTTTTTTAAGGTAAAAAAAAAAAAAAAAAAATTTGTGCAGAATTGATATTACAGGTCTGATATTAATGTATTCATATTACAAAATGTTTTGAAAAACATGTTTTTTTTTCAAAAAATATGGTTGTTTGGGGGTTAAAAAACTACTTTTAACCCATCGCCGCCAGCGCTCTGGGGTTTAAACAAGCATTTCACAGCGCGAGAATTTTTTGAGCGTGATTTGTTAATGAATATGCTGGGAGCCGTTCGCTGTGGCCATTCGCTATCATGCGCTCCCATACAGCGCGAAACCTGTCAAACAGCGACTCCTAACCCCGTATTCAACATTACCGCACACCGACTGAGTCGCTGTCAACAGCCGAACAACGGCCAAGCACAGCGAATACTAGCGTGCGCTGTGAAAATAACGGTACTGTCGCTCATCTGTCGCTACCTGGCGCTATTAATGAATCGGCCTCTTATTCTAGATTTCTTTTCATTTAACCAGACTAACCCACTAAATGCTTTATTGGTCAATTTCTCATTACATATTTTTTTCAGATGAGCAGGGACTGCAGTAGAAATAATACTTTGGGAAATGTTATCATTTTAATCAGATGTCTTTGTTCCCCCAAAAGATAAGGACACTCATTTTCAGATTCTCAAATCCTCCATTATATTCTGCATCAAAGGTGTGATATTTAACTAATATAATTTTTGTTCAGCTGGGAGCCACACTCCCAAATAATTGATTGCATTCTGATTCCATTTAAATGATAGATCTCCTTTAAATCCATTTTATGAAGCATTATTTCTTCACAATTTAAATGAAAAGAAAAAAAATACTAATCTCTCTAGAGCACATGCAAACAGAAAGGGGATTTTCATTAAGCTTGTATTTTAAGCTTTGAAACATGATGTTAGAATCTATTAGCAGGATGTGTCTTCTTTTAAAGACTTTATTCTGTTTTCCCATACACCACGAAGCACAAACTTACCAACAAAAAGTTCCCGTAAGTGTAGATGGAAAAAAAGCCCTCTCTCACATGCTAAATCTGGGCTCTGAATCATGTCGAAGCCCTCACTCATCCCGACTTTTACACATAAACGCTAAAAAATAATTCACAATAAAAAGCAATTACACAGTGGAGACGCTAATGAAAAGTCTTACACACAACCACGAAAACGCTAAAATGAAGAAAAAAATACACAAGAAACTCACAAATGGATGGAAACACTATGCACATGCTTTTTCATGTGTAAGTGCAGGTAAAAAAGGCTGTGAATCAACCTTATTATCATTAGTTGTTTTTCACATACTGGGTAACTTTCTGATGTTAATATGTGAAAAAAGTCAAAGATGCTAAAAAGTACTAAAGACACAATCTCTAAAAAAAAAAAAAAAAAACATTGATTCCTATGGGATTTGCCACTAAAAGGTGTCAAGCGGAAATGTGTTTGCCAGCATTCAAACCTTGAAATCGCGGGGCAAACAAGCGGTGGTGTGTTGTAAATGTGGTAAAAAGTGAATCGCCAGGGAAATGCCAGCAAATCATTTTGTAAATGACCCACATAGTATTTTGAAGTAGGGAAGTCTAGCAGCCATAAAAACTCAACTGCATAGCCTGGCGATATAACTCTTATATCAGGGAAAACCAGGGGGATTACTTCCTCCAGGGTATAAACGCCCCTTCATACGAAGGAGCTTCTTAGCTCCCTTACTAGGGATCAGGTTAAAGAAGTGCTTATCAAATCAAAAATTCATGGAGAGGATGTCATTTTAAGCAACTAGGAAGTCTTCAATCAATCAAAAAATATTGCGGTAAACACTGCAATCAACAGTCTCTGGAAAGAAGGAGAAGATTGTGGACCTTAAATTTATTTTGTATCACTTTATTAGTGTAGTATATAGGGGTAAGTGTTTGTTCTATATTGATTAGAGGTCCCAAAAATCCCTATGCATCAGCACAGAGCTCATTAAGGGGCATCTATTTTAAGAGAACCCCTGGAACAGCACCAGATCAATGTATAAGGGCTCCTGGAACCCCATTCCGGGTCTGTAGTCCTGGGGGTCCCATGTGTTTTATGTGACTAAACAGGGGCACAGGTGGAGACAAAAGTCTTACTTCAAAATTGTTTCCCTCAAATATCTCCTGAAAATAGGAACCTTATTTATACTTTATTTTAGAATGAAATTAAAAAAAAAGAAAAAAAGAACATTATGACAGTTTCTAAATGCTTTTAAGGTATGTGATCACATGTTGGCTAAAAAAACAAAACAAAAAAAAAACATTTACTCTGGGCAGGCAACAATATCCACTTACTTCCGTTGCGTTAAGAACAAGCGTTTTGTAAATATGCCAGAGGGGTATGTATCAAAACAAACACTGTGCTTTTGATGCGTTAGAAATGTGTTTGTGTTGTGTTTTTTTTTTTAAGAAAAAGCATTTTTTGCACAATAAGTGAATGGTAAAGTCTATGGCAATGCAGGTGCACAGCGCTTTATATGTGCTACGCTTGCGTTGTCATAGGCAATGCAATGCAGATATGTGAACTATCTCATCTACAATAATGTACAATGTTTCCTCTGCAACACAGCGCAACAGCACAGAGAAAGTGCAGATGTGTGAACAGAGCCCAAAGCTTAAGGTTTACCTAAGATTTACTAAGTGATTACTTTAATAACGGCTTAATAGTGGTAAATCATGGCTCTAACTTACAGTATTTTAAGGAAAGTTCAATAATTCAGGGCCTAGGAGTTTGACCATAAACATCCCGGTCGCTTAGAGCGACCACTATAAGACGCTGTAAGCAGGTATCGGGGGCTGTAACAGAGTGTCTTGGTCGCTCTAGTAACCTGGCCCGCATAGATGAATGTGATGTATGTTGGGCGCTGTAAAACCAGTACAGTGCTGCAGCGAGCGAGAGGTGCGCCTGGCACTCGGCGCTCCACACCATATCCATGAAAAAGCTACACACACAGAGCGTCGGCGCTCTAAAGCTTGGCGCTGTACCATAGAGCTCCAGACACTGTGTGATCAAAGTCTTTTAGAACACATATCCACCAGTAACAAAGCGAAAACACATGGAATGACATTGTTGTAACACTGTGACAATGACACTTTAGTGCCAGACCTGTAAATACAATTCTGCATAAAAATATAATAGGTCCAAAAAATGTATAAAAGTGTTTGTTTGCACCCAGGAGAGGTCACACAATGATTTGAGCAAAAAAAAAAAAAAATTGCCAAACACGCTATTTATACACAACTAATGAAACCCCACTGAAATGTATGGGAGAGCGCTACAGAGCGACAGGTAGTACATGGCACTGACCGTAGAGCGCTATGCGCTGCGCTATCTGGTTTAATAAATGTGATGCTACATGGCGCTGTTAGAGTCGCTCACCAGATTCGTTTTCTTAAATGTGGTTTTGTGTACAGCGCCCAGCGTTCACCAGACGCTACCTGCCGCTATGAGGCACTACCTGGAGCTATCCATTCTTAAATAACCCCCAAAGTCTGCAGCCTTCACTCAGCAACGGCTAAGGGGGGGGGGTGTAAAGCAGGCAGGAATACTGCCAGATGTCGGCGTTTTACACCCAAAAAGGCAGTGAGGGGAGAGGGATCTTTAGAGAGGAACATCATAAAAGGTCTGATGTTCCTCTTTAAGCTGACATTCTTTTTCAACTATATTCACTTGTACAGAAAAGACTGTAACACTTTGAATCACTGCTGGCTAGAAGAAGTTATCTGCTAATCACTTTACTTATTTTAGACTTGTTCTTAATTGCACTCCTCCAGCTGTGGCTGCTATTTTTTGTAAAGCTAGGGAAAACTATTGACACGAATGATTGTTTGCCATGTTTTAGGGGTTGCTTTGATGTGCTGATGGCATTATTCATTTTCAAAGAACCTATATTTTAAGAAGGAAGGATAATTAGCACCTGGAAACTTTCTTTGACATAAATCTATGTATTTGTGGACAGATGAAATGGTTTTAATCATATTTATAGTGTATATATATTTTATATGTAAGAATAAAGAAGACTGCTTCACAGAGCAGAATATTATAGCTATGAAAATAAAATGGACTTTCCTCAAAGCGAATCTACTCCCAGACATGTTTAGGATAATTGCATGATTGATCAAGAATGGTGGAAGTCGAGGTAAAGAGGTGTCACGTCAAAGTGGTGCTAGAAGCCTTGAGTCCAGACTACGCTGCATACCTGGGCTCCTCCTGTTTTACAACACAGACATGTGAAGATGCATCCTAGAGATGAGCGAACTTTTGAAAAATTCGATTCGACTGATTCGCCGAATTTTCCGACAAAAATCGTTTCGACCCAAATTTAATCGCGACGAATCGCTATTAAAAACGGCTATTTCTGAGCCTCCTAGAGCCTCAATAGGGTTGTAAACCATTTTGCCTCGCTGTAACACGCATAGGATGCGTGCTGGGTTAGTTAAATAATACTGTAAATAAATATCACATGCAGATCAGAGGCATCGCTAATAGAATCGCAGAGCGGCACAATTGCAGAGAATTGAAGTGGCATCACTATGAGGGGCAGGAGCCCAAACATTGCTTTAAAGAGACACTGGAATTGGCAGCAGCAGGAGCCCAAACATTGGCTGAAAGAGACACTGGAGTTGGCAGCAGCAGGAGCCCAAAAATTTACTGACACACCCTGGAGTTTCAAGCAGCAGCAGCAGGAGCCCAAACATAGCTTGAAAGAGACACTGGAGATGGCTGCAGGAGCCCAAAGATTGGATAAATCACACCCTGCAGTTGCAAGCAGCAGCAGCAGGAGCCCAAATATTACTTTAAAGAGACACTGGATTTGGCAGCAGGAGCCCAAAATTGGATGAATCACACCCTGGAGTCGGCAGCAGCAGCAGCAGCAGCAGCAGCAGCAGGAGCCCAAACATTACTTTAAAGAGACACTGGGGTTGGCTTCAGGAGCCCAAAAATTGGATGAATCACACCCTGGAGTTGGCAGCAGCAGCAGCAGCAGCAGCAGCAGGAGCCCAAACATTACTTTAAAGAGACACTGGAGTTGGCTTCAGGAGCCCAAAAATTGGATGAATCACACCCTGGAGTTGGCAGCAGCAGCAGGAGCCCAAACATTACTTTAAAGAGACACTGGAGTTGGCAGCAGGAGCCCAAAGATTGGATGAATAACACCCTGGAGTTGGCAGCAGCAGCAGGAGCCCAAACATTACTTTAAAGAGACACTGGGGTTGGCTTCAGGAGCCCAAAAATTGGATGAATCACACCCTGGAGTTGGCAGCAGCAGCAGCAGCAGGAGCCCAAACATTACTTTAGAGACACTGGGGTTGGCAGCAGGAGCCCAAAGATTGGATGAATCACACCCTGGAGTTGGCAGCAGCAGCAGCAGCAGGAGCCCAAACATTACTTTAAAGAGACACTGGGGTTGGCAGCAGGAGCCCAAAAATTGGATGAATCACACCCTGGAGTTGGCAGCAGCAGCAGCAGGAGCCCAAACATTACTTTAAAGAGACACTGGGGTTGGCTTCAGGAGCCCAAAAATTGGATGAATCACACCCTGAAGTTGGCAGCAGCAGCAGGAGCCCAAACATTACTTTAAAGAGACACTGCGGTTGGCTTCAGGAGCCCAAAAATTGGATGAATCACACCCAGGAGTTGGCAGCAGCAGCAGCAGGAGCCCAAACATTACTTTAAAGAGACACTGGGGTTGGCAGCAAGCGCCCAAAGATTGGACGAATCACACCCTGGAGTTGGCAGCAGCAGGAGCCCAAACATTACTTTAAAGAGACACTGGGGTTGGCAGCAGGAGCCCAAAAATTGGATGAATCACACCCTGGAGTTGGCAGCAGCAGCAGCAGGAGCCCAAACATTACTTTAAAGAGACACTGGAGTTGGCAGCAGGAGCCCAAAGATTGGATGAATAACACCCTGGAGTTGGCAGCAGCAGCAGGAGCCCAAACATTACTTTAAAGAGACACCGGGGTTGGCTTCAGGAGCCCAAAAATTGGATGAATCACACCCTGGAGTTGGCAGCAGCAGCAGCAGCAGGAGCCCAAACATTACTTTAGAGACACTGGGGTTGGCAGCAGGAGCCCAAAGATTGGATGAATCACACCCTGGAGTTGGCAGCAGCAGCAGCAGCAGGAGCCCAAACATTACTTTAAAGAGACACTGGGGTTGGCAGCAGGAGCCCAAAAATTGGATGAATCACACCCTGGAGTTGGCAGCAGCAGCAGCAGGAGCCCAAACATTACTTTAAAGAGACACTGGGGTTGGCTTCAGGAGCCCAAAAATTGGATGAATCACACCCTGAAGTTGGCAGCAGCAGCAGGAGCCCAAACATTACTTTAAAGAGACACTGCGGTTGGCTTCAGGAGCCCAAAAATTGGATGAATCACACCCAGGAGTTGGCAGCAGCAGCAGCAGGAGCCCAAACATTACTTTAAAGAGACACTGGGGTTGGCAGCAAGCGCCCAAAGATTGGACGAATCACACCCTGGAGTTGGCAGCAGCAGCAGCAGGAGCCCAAACATTACTTTAAAGAGACACTGGGGTTGGCAGCAGGAGCCCAAAAATTGGATGAATCACACCCTGGAGTTGGCAGCAGCAGCAGCAGGAGCCCAAACATTACTTTAAAGAGACACTGGAGTTGGCTTCAGGAGCCCAAAAATTGGATGATTCACACCCTGGAGTTGGCAGCAGCAGCAGCAGCAGGAGCCCAAACATTACTTTAAAGAGACACTGGGGTTGGCTTCAGGAGCCCAAAAATTGGATGAATCACACCCTGGAGTTGGCAGCAGCAGCAGCAGGAGCCCAAACATTACATTAAAGAGACACTGGAGCTGGCTTCAGGAGCCCAAAAATTGGATGAATCACACCCTGGAGTTGGCAGCAGCAGCAGCAGGAGCCCAAATATTACTTTAAAGAGACACTGGGGTTGGCTTCAGGAGCCCAAAAATTGGATGAATCACACCCTGGAGTTGGCAGCAGCAGTAGCAGCAGGAGCCCAAACATTACTTTAAAGAGACACTGGGGTTGGCTTCAGGAGCCCAAAAATTGGATGAATCACACCCTGGAGTTGGCAGCAGCAGTAGCAGCAGGAGCCCAAACATTACTTTAAAGAGACACCGGGGTTGGCTTCAGGAGCCCAAAAATTGGATGAATCACACCCTGGAGTTGGCAGCAGCAGCAGCAGCAGGAGCCCAAACATTACTTTAGAGACACTGGGGTTGGCAGCAGGAGCCCAAAGATTGGATGAATCACACCCTGGAGTTGGCAGCAGCAGCAGCAGCAGGAGCCCAAACATTACTTTAAAGAGACACTGGGGTTGGCAGCAGGAGCCCAAAAATTGGATGAATCACACCCTGGAGTTGGCAGCAGCAGCAGCAGGAGCCCAAACATTACTTTAAAGAGACACTGGGGTTGGCTTCAGGAGCCCAAAAATTGGATGAATCACACCCTGAAGTTGGCAGCAGCAGCAGGAGCCCAAACATTACTTTAAAGAGACACTGCGGTTGGCTTCAGGAGCCCAAAAATTGGATGAATCACACCCAGGAGTTGGCAGCAGCAGCAGCAGGAGCCCAAACATTACTTTAAAGAGACACTGGGGTTGGCAGCAAGCGCCCAAAGATTGGACGAATCACACCCTGGAGTTGGCAGCAGCAGCAGCAGGAGCCCAAACATTACTTTAAAGAGACACTGGGGTTGGCAGCAGGAGCCCAAAAATTGGATGAATCACACCCTGGAGTTGGCAGCAGCAGCAGCAGGAGCCCAAACATTACTTTAAAGAGACACTGGAGTTGGCTTCAGGAGCCCAAAAATTGGATGATTCACACCCTGGAGTTGGCAGCAGCAGCAGCAGCAGGAGCCCAAACATTACTTTAAAGAGACACTGGGGTTGGCTTCAGGAGCCCAAAAATTGGATGAATCACACCCTGGAGTTGGCAGCAGCAGCAGCAGGAGCCCAAATATTACTTTAAAGAGACACTGGGGTTGGCTTCAGGAGCCCAAAAATTGGATGAATCACACCCTGGAGTTGGCAGCAGCAGTAGCAGCAGGAGCCCAAACATTACTTTAAAGAGACACTGGGGTTGGCTTCAGGAGCCCAAAAATTGGATGAATCACACCCTGGAGTTGGCAGCAGCAGCAGCAGCAGGAGCCCAAACATTACTTTAAAGAGACACTGGGGTTGGCTTCAGGAGCCCAAAAATTGGATGAATCACACCCTGGAGTTGGCAGCAGCAGCAGCAGGAGCCCAAACATTACTTTAAAGAGACACTGGGGTTGGCAGCAGGAGCCCAAAGATTGGATGAATCACACCCTGGAGTTGGCAGCAGCGGCAGCAGCAGCAGCAGGAGCCCAAACATTACTTTAAAGAGACACTGGGGTTGGCAGCAGGAGACCAAAAATTGGATGAATCACACCCTGGAGTTGGCAGCAGCAGCAGGAGCCCAAATATTACTTTAAAGAGACACTGGAGTTGGCTTCAGGAGCCCAAAAATTGGATGAATCACACCCTGGAGTTGGCAGCAGCAGCAGGAGCCCAAACATTACTTTAAAGAGACACTGGAGTTGGCTTCAGGAGCCCAAAAATTGGATGATTCACACCCTGGAGTTGGCGGCAGCAGCAGCAGCAGCAGGAGCCCAAACATTACTTTAAGGTGAGCGCAGAGGTCCCCTCGAGTCAGACCTGCGAGAGTATGGACCATGGCGCAGATAGGCATCGGCCAACTGCCTACGTAGAATGTCTTTGTAGTAGTTCAGTTTGTCCTCCCACTCGGTGGGTTTAAAAAATGCCCCCATTTTGTGCCGGAAGCGAGGGTCCAATAAGGTGGACAGCCAGAAGTCATCCCGCCGACAGATGGAAACAATTCTGGGGTCACTACGCAAGCACGTGAGCATGCTTCCTGCCATTTGCGCAAGTGACTCGGATGGACTACCTGTCTCCATCTCCACTGCATACTGCCACGGTGTGCCCGGGTCCTCTGTCTCGCCTTCCTCAAAAACCTCTAGCTCCTCTGGCTGCTCCTGCTCCTCCTCTCCTGTCTGCTGACTAGATAAACCAGCCATTTCGCCAAGCCTAAACTGTGTTTCGCTGGGCAACTCCTCCTCCTCTTCCTCCTCCTCCTCCAGTTCAGCTCCAACGGGGTTCATGTGGCCGTAAGATGTAAACGCCATGTCTCCAGTGCCCTGACCAGCCATGGTTTCCAACATGTGCTGTAGTACATGAAGCAGTGGAATCACGTCGTTCATCCCGTAATCCTGCCGACTGACAAATAAAGTGGCTTCCTCAAAGGGCCTGAGCAAACGGCAGGTGTCACGTATGAGCTGCCACTGGTTGACATTGAAGTTACACAGGGGAGTCCCCCTATCTGCTTGGATCATCAGGAAATCCGTGATGGCTTTTCTCTGTTCATATAATCGGTCCAACATGTGAAGGGTGGAATTCCAACGGGTGGAAACATCGCAAATCAGACTATGTTGGGGGATACCGTTCTGACGCTGTAGCTCAAGAAGGGTGTGTTTGGCGGTGTATGAGTGCAAAGTTTCCTTGAAGTTGTTAGGATGTCTTGCAGATGGGGGGAACACTTCAGAAACCGCTTGACAACCAGATTGAAGACGTGAGCCATGCAGGGGGCATGGGTCAGGCTTCCTTGGCGCAGCGCAGACAAAATGTTCTTCCCATTGTCGGTAACCATGATTCCCATTTTAAGTTTTCTTGGAGTAAGCCATGTTTGGATTTCCTGATGAATAAATTTAAGCAGTTCCTCCCCTGTGTGACTCCGTTCGCCAAGACAAACCACGTGAAGCACTGCGTGACACCTCCTTGCCCTGCACACATGGTAGACTGGAGGGGCACTGAGACTTGAGCCTACAGTGGAGGGTGAGGAGATGGCGGAGGATGAGGAGGCCGAGTCGCACAGTGTCACAGGCCCAACGGGCAGGGAACGCGGAGGCCGAAGTGGCGTGACCTGTCCAAGTTGCTGCTGCAAAGGGACCACATTCACCCAGTGGGCCGTAAACGACATGTACTGTCCCTGACCGTAGTTACAGCTCCAGACGTCGGCGCTGCCATGCACTTTGCTACACACCGACAGGCTCAAGGACTGGCCCACCTTCTGTTCAACAAAAGTGTGCAGCACTTCTTGGCAAAGAAATGACCGCTTGGGACTCTCCACCTCGGCTCGGCACAAGCCATCAGTTCTCTGAAAGGTGCAGAGTCCACCACCTGAAAAGGGAGCGACTGCAGCACCAGCAACTTGGACAGGAGCACATTCAGCTTCTGCGCCGTAGGATGAGTGGGCGCATACTGCTGTCTCTTGGACATGGCTTCGCTGATGGATTGCTGGCGGGATGCATGACTTGGAGGAGGAGGAGGAGGAGCAGGAGCAACAGAGGATGGGTATGACGCACAGCTGCCTTCGGCTGAGGTGCTGGAGCCTTGGCTGGCAGAAATTGGGAGCGGCGTGCCACTCGGTGAGGAAGCAGTCTGGCCCACCTCTCCGGAGCCTAGGTTCTCCCAGGCCGCTTTATGGTGACGCTGCATATGTTGACGCAGGGCCGCTGTGCCAACATTTGGACCCTGGCCACGCTTCACCTTCTGCCTACATATCTTGCATGTGGCCATGTTACCCTCCTGCGGATGCTTCAGGAAAAACTGCCACACTGCCGAGTAGCTACTTTTCCCACCAACAGGCCTCACTGATTCGCTGCTATTGTCGCCAACTCCAGGAACCCCTGCCCCACTACCTCCCGATAAGGTAGCCTGCCGCGCAGCAGGTGCTCTACCCCGGCCCCGGCCCCGTTTGGCTCCAGGCTATACAATTGTGCCCCCATGCTGCCTGCCAACCATGCTGCTAACACCTTGCTGCCTGAGCTGCTGACTCCGGGGCAACCTGCGCCCCTCTTCTCCTGATGATGACGATGAAGCCCCTTCATCACCCGGCTCCCAAGTGTGATCGGCTTCATCGTCATCATCATTATCACCGAGTTGTGGCTGTACGTCACTGATGTTCGTGGATTCGTCAACAGTGTCTGGCGCAGGAGCTGGAACGCTCGCAGCACCCACGACACTGTCCACATCACTATTTGTCTGCCTAGCTAAAGAAGCCACCTCCATTTCTTGGCTGGGCAGTAGCTTCTGACTGTCCTCTATCTGATCGTCCTCCTCACTAAAGGGTGGAGCTGAACCCAAAGCATAGGATACGTCGCTGGGGAGGGAACGGCGTAGGACAGAGGCAATGGGAGAACAGGGACTGCTCTCGGGGCATGCCAACTCAGGGTTGTGTCAAAGGAACCTACCGACCCTAGACTGGGGGTCTCAGACATAAGTTGTGATGATGTTGTTGATGAGCACGTTAACCAATCTACCACGGCAGATGCGTTACTGGTGGAGACCTGACCGCTAGCAGATACTGGCAGATTAGGTCTCTCAGCGTGACTCCTGCTGCTACTGGCCCCCAGTCTGCTGCGACCTCTGCCTGCGGAATCTTGGCCTCTGCCACTCCTCTTTTCGCTTCCAGGCACTTGTCTGCCCGACATAGTCTAACTGGCGTGGTAATAGGTGACATTTTAAGAACCCCCAGGCAGCGGTAGGTCTATATGAAACAGAATATAATGCACACCAAAAGTGAGCAGTAACACTCAGCCTCCAACAGGCCTGCTTAGTGTAAATAAGAGAGCTGCTTAGTGTAAATAAAGAGGGGTATGGTATGTTACAGAATGGGATGCCCCAACAGCAGAGCACCTGGGAGCAGTAGTACTATGCACAGCAAAAGTGTCTTTATCAGGCCAAATTACTTTTAGAATAAGTGCAAAGGGTTATAGTCAATAAAGGCTGGTTTAGTCACAGAATGGGATGCCCCAACAGCAGTGCATCTGGGAGCAGTAGTACTATGCACAGCAAAAGTGTCTTTATCAGGCCAAATTACTTTTAGAATAAGTGCAAAGGGTTATAGTAAATAGAGGCTGGTGTAGTCACAGAATGGGATGCCCCAACAGCAGTGCACCTGGGAGCAGTAGTACTATGCAAAGCAAAAGTGTCTTTATCAGGCCAAATTACTTTTAGAATAAGTGCAAAGGGTTATAGTAAATAGAGGCTGGTGTAGTCACAGAATGGGATGCCCCAACAGCAGAGCACCTGGGAGCAGTAGCACTATGCACAGCAAAAGTGTCTTTATCAGGCCAAATTACTTTTAGAATAAGTGCAAAGGGTTATAGTAAATAGAGGCTGGTGTAGTCACAGAATGGGATGCCCCAACAGCAGTGCACCTGGGAGCAGTAGTACTATGCAAAGCAAAAGTGTCTTTATCAGGCTAAATTACTTTTAGAATAAGTGCAAAGGGTTATAGTAAATAGAGGCTGGTGTAGTCACAGAATGGGATGCCACAACAGTAGTGCACCTGGGAGCAGTAGTACTATGCAAAGCAAAAGTGTCTTTATCAGGCCAAATTACTTTTAGAATAAGTGCAAAGGGTTATAGTAAATAGAGGCTGGTGTAGTCACAGAATGGGATGCCCCAACAGCAGAGCACCTGGGAGCAGTAGTACTATGCACAGCAAAAGTGTCTTTATCAGGCCAAATTACTTTTAGAATAAGTGCAAAGGGTTATAGTAAATAGAGGCTGGTTTAGTCACAGAATGGGATGCCCCAACAGCAGTGCATCTGGGAGCAGTAGTACTATGCACAGCAAAAGTGTCTTTATCAGGCCAAATTACTTTTAGAATAAGTGCAAAGGGCTATAGTAAAGAGAGGCTGGTGTAGTCACAGAATGGGATGCCCCAACAGCAGTGCACCTGGGAGCAGTAGTACTATGCAAAGCAAAAGTGTCTTTATCAGGCCAAATTACTTTTAGAATAAGTGCAAAGGGTTATAGTAAATAGAGGCTGGTGTAGTCACAGAATGGGATGCCCCAACAGCAGAGCACCTGGGAGCAGTAGCACTATGCACAGAAAAAGTGTCTTTATCAGGCCAAATTACTTTTAGAATAAGTGCAAAGGGTTATAGTAAATAGAGGCTGGTGTAGTCACAGAATGGGATGCCCCAACAGCAGTGCACCTGGGAGCAGTAGTACTATGCTAAGCAAAAGTGTCTTTATCAGGCTAAATTACTTTTAGAATAAGTGCAAAAGGTTATAGTAAATAGAGGCTGGTGTAGTCACAGAATGGGATGCCACAACAGCAGTGCACCTGGGAGCAGTAGTACTATGCAAAGCAAAAGTGTCTTTATCAGGCCAAATTACTTTTAGAATAAGTGCAAAGGGTTATAGTAAATAGAGGCTGGTGTAGTCACAGAATGGGATGCCCCAACAGCAGAGCACCTGGGAGCAGTAGTACTATGCACAGCAAAAGTGTCTTTATCAGGCCAAATTACTTTTAGAATAAGTGCAAAGGGTTATAGTAAATAGAGGCTGGTGTAGTCACAGAATGGGATGCCCCAACAGCAGTGCACATGGGAGCAGTAGTACTATGCACAGCAAAAGTGTCTTTATCAGGCCAAATTACTTTTAGAATAAGTGCAAAGGGTTATAGTAAATAGAGGCTGGTATAGTCACAGAATGGGATGCCCCAACCGCAGTGCACCTGGGAGCAGTAGTACTATGCAAAGCAAAAGTGTCTTTATCAGGCCAAATTACTTTTAGAATAAGTGCAAAGGGTTATAGTAAATAGAGGCTGGTGTAGTCACAGAATGGGATGCCCCAACCGCAGTGCACCTGGGAGCAGTAGTACTATGCAAAGCAAAAGTGTCTTTATCAGGCCAAATTACTTTTAGAATAAGTGCAAAGGGTTATAGTAAATAGAGGCTGGTGTAGTCACAGAATGGGATGCCCCAACAGCAGTGCACCTGGGAGCAGTAGTACTATGCAAAGCAAAAGTGTCTTTATCAGGCCAAATTACTTTTAGAATAAGTGCAAAGGGTTATAGTAAATAGAGGCTGGTGTAGTCACAGAATGGGATGCCCCAACAGCAGAGCACCTGGGAGCAGCAGTACTATGCACAGCACAAGTGTCTTTATCAGGCCAAATTACTTTTAGAATAAGTGCAAAGGTTTATAGTAAATAGAGGCTGGTGTAGTCACAGAATGGGATGCCCCAACAGCAGTGCACCTGGGAGCAGTAGTACTATGCACAGCAAAAGTGTCTTTATCAGGCCAAATTACTTTTAGAATAAGTGCAAAGGGTTATAGTAAATAGAGGCTGGTGTAGTCACAGAATGGGATGCCCCAACCGCAGTGCACCTGGGATCAGTAGTACTATGCACAGCAAAAGTGTCTTTATCAGGCCAAATTACTTTTAGAATAAGTGCAAAGGGTTATAGTAAATAGAGGCTGGTGTAGCCACAGAATGGGATGCCCCAACAGCAGTGCACCTGGGAGCAGTAGTACTATGCGCAGCAAAAGTGTCTTTATCAGGCCAAATTACTTTTAGAATAAGTGCAAATGGTTATAGTAAATAGAGGCTGGTGCAGTCACAGAATGGGATGCCCCAACAGCAGTGCACCTGGGAGCAGTAGTACTATGCAAAGCAAAAGTGTCTTTATCAGGCTAAATTACTTTTAGAATAAGTGCAAAGGGTTATAGTAAATAGAGGCTGGTGTGGTCACAGAATGGGATGCCAGAACAGCAGTGCACCTGGGAGCAGTAGTACTATGCAAAGCAAAAGTGTCTTTATCAGGCCAAATTACTTTTAGAATAAGTGCAAAGGGTTATAGTAAATAGAGGCTGGTGTAGTCACAGAATGGGATGCCCCAACAGCAGAGCACCTGGGAGCAGTAGTACTATGCACAGCAAAAGTGTCTTTATCAGGCCAAATTACTTTTAGAATAAGTGCAAAGGGTTATAGTAAATAGAGGCTGGTGTAGTCACAGAATGGGATGCCCCAACAGCAGTGCACATGGGAGCAGTAGTACTATGCACAGCAAAAGTGTCTTTATCAGGCCAAATTACTTTTAGAAAAAGTGCAAAGGGTTATAGTAAATAGAGGCTGGTGTAGTCACAGAATGGGATGCCCCAACCGCAGTGCACCTGGGAGCAGTAGTACTATGCAAAGCAAAAGTGTCTTTATCAGGCCAAATTACTTTTAGAATAAGTGCAAAAGGTTATAGTAAATAGAGGCTGGTGTAGTCACAGAATGGGATGCCCCAACCGCAGTGCACCTGGGAGCAGTAGTACTATGCAAAGCAAAAGTGTCTTTATCAGGCCAAATTACTTTTAGAATAAGTGCAAAGGGTTATAGTAAATAGAGGCTGGTGTAGTCACAGAATGGGATGCCACAACAGCAGTGCACCTGGGAGCAGTAGTACTATGCAAAGCAAAAGTGTCTTTCAGGCCAAATTACTTTTAGAATAAGTGCAAAGGGTTATAGTAAATAGAGGCTGGTGTAGTCTCAGAATGGGATGCCACAACAGCAGTGCACCTGGGAGCAGTAGTACTATGCAAAGCAAAAGTGTCTTTATCAGGCCAAATTACTTTTAGAATAAGTGCAAAGGGTTATAGTAAATAGAGGCTGATGTAGTCACAGAATGGGATGCCACAACAGCAGTGCACCTGGGAGCAGTAGTACTATGCAAAGCAAAAGTGTCTTTATCAGGCCAAATTCCTTTTAGAATAAGTGCAAAGGTTTATAGTAAATAGAGGCTGGTGTAGTCACAGAATGGGATGCCCCAACCGCAGTGCACCTGGGAGCAGTAGTACTATGCAAATCAAAAGTGTCTTTATCAGGCCAAATTACTTTTAGAATAAGTGCAAAGGGTTATAGTAAATAGAGGCTGGTGTAGTCACAGAATGGGATGCCCCAACCGCAGTGCACCTGGGAGCAGTAGTACTATGCAAAGCAAAAGTGTCTTTATCAGGCCAAATTACTTTTAGAATAAGTGCAAAGGGTTATAGTAAATAGAGGCTGGTGTAGTCACAGAATGGGATGCCACAACAGCAGTGCACCTGGGAGCAGTAGTACTATGCAAAGCAAAAGTGTCTTTATCAGGCCAAATTACTTTTAGAATACGTGCAAAGGGTTATAGTAAACAGAGACTGGTGTAGTCACAAAATGGGATGCCACAACAGCAGTGCACCTGGGAGCAGTAGTACTATGCAAAGCAAAAGTGTCTTTATCAGGCCAAATTACTTTTAGAATAAGTGCAAAGGGTTTTAGTAAATAGAGGCTGGTGTAGTCACAGAATGGGATGCCACAACAGCAGTGCACCTGGGAGCGGTAGTGCTATAAAAAGCAAAAGTGTCTTTATCAGGCCAAATTACTTTTAGAATAATACCAAAGGGTTATAGTAAATAGAGGCTGGTGTAGTCACAGAATGGGATGCCACAACAGCAGTGCACCTGGGAGCAGTAGTACTATGCAAAGCAAAAGTGTCTTTATCAGGCCAAATTACTTTTAGAATACGTGCAAAGGGTTATAGTAAATAGAGGCTGGTGTAGTCACAGAATGGGATGCCACAACAGCAGTGCACCTGGGAGCAGTAGTACTATGCAAAGCAAAAGTGTCTTTATCAGGCCAAATTACTTTTAGAATAAGTGCAAAGGGTTATAGTAAATAGAGGCTGGTGTAGTCACAGAATGGGATGCCACAACAGCAGAGCACCTGGGAGCAGTAGTACTATGCAAAGCAAAAGTGTCTTTATCAGGCCAAATTACTTTTAGAATAAGTGCAAAGGGTTATAGTAAATAGAGGCTGGTGTAGTCACAGAATGGGATGCCACAACAGCAGTGCACCTGGGAGCAGTAGTACTATGCAAAGCAAAAGTGTCTTTATCAGGCCAAATTACTTTTAGAATAAGTGCAAAGGGTTATAGTAAATAGAGGCTGGTGTAGTCACAGAATGGGATGCCACAACAGCAGTGCACCTGGGAGCAGTAGTACTATGCAAAGCAAAAGTGTCTTTATCAGGCCAAATTACTTTTAGAATAAGTGCAAAGGGTTATAGTAAATAGAGGCTGGTGTAGTCTCAGAATGGGATGCCACAACAGCAGTGCACCTGGGAGCAGTAGTACTATGCAAAGCAAAAGTGTCTTTATCAGGCCAAATTCCTTTTAGAATAAGTGCAAAGGGTTATAGTAAATAGAGGCTGGTGTAGTCACAGAATGGGATGCCCCAACCGCAGTGCACCTGGGAGCAGTAGTACTATGCAAATCAAAAGTGTCTTTATCAGGCCAAATTACTTTTAGAATAAGTGCAAAGGGTTATAGTAAATAGAGGCTGGTGTAGTCACAGAATGGGATGCCACAACAGCAGTGCACCTGGGAGCAGTAGTACTATGCAAAGCAAAAGTGTCTTTATCAGGCCAAATTACTTTTAGAATAAGTGCAAAGGGTTATAGTAAATAGAGGCTGGTGTAGTCACAGAATGGGATGCCACAACAGCAGGGCACCTGGGAGCAGTAGTACTATGCAAAGCAAAAGTGTCTTTATCAGGCCAAATTACTTTTAGAATAAGTGCAAAGGGTTATAGTAAATAGAGGCTGGTGTAGTCACAGAATGGGATGCCACAACAGCAGTGCACCTGGGAGCAGTAGTGCTATGCAAAGCAAAAGTGTCTTTATCAGGCCAAATTACTTTTAGAATAATACCAAAGGGTTATAGTAAATAGAGGCTTGTGTAGTCACAGAATGGGATGCCACAACAGCAGTGCACCTGGGAGCAGTAGTGCTATGCAAAGCAAAAGTGTCTTTATCAGGCCAAATTACTTTTAGAGTAAGTGCAAAGGGTTATAGTAAATAGAGGCTGGTGTAGTCACAGAATGGGATGCCACAACAGCAGTGCACCTGGTAACAGTAGTACTATGCAAAGCAAAAGTGTCTTTATCAGGCCAAATTACTTTTAGAATAAGTGCAAAGGGTTATAGTAAATAGAGGCTGGTGTAGTCACAGAATGGGATGCCACAACAGCAGAGCACCTGGGAGCAGTAGTACTATGCACAGCAAAAGTGTCTTTATCAGGCCAAATAACTTTTAGAATAAGTGCAAAGGGTTATAGTAAATAGAGGCTGGTGTAGTCACAGAATGGGATGCCCCAACAGCAGTGCACCTGGGAGCAGTAGTACTATGCACAGCAAAAGTGTCTTTATCAGGCCAAATTACTTTTAGAATACGTGCAAAGGGTTATAGTAAATAGAGGCTGGTGTAGTCACAGAATGGGATGCCACAACAGCAGTGCACCTGGGAGCAGTAGTACTATGCAAAGCAAAAGTGTCTTTATCAGGCCAAATTACTTTTAGAATAAGTGCAAAGGGTTATAGTAAATAGAGGCTGGTGTAGTCACAGAATGGGATGCCACAACAGCAGAGCACCTGGGAGCAGTAGTACTATGCAAAGCAAAAGTGTCTTTATCAGGCCAAATTACTTTTAGAATAAGTGCAAAGGGTTATAGTAAATAGAGGCTGGTGTAGTCACAGAATGGGATGCCACAACAGCAGTGCACCTGGGAGCAGTAGTACTATGCAAAGCAAAAGTGTCTTTATCAGGCCAAATTACTTTTAGAATAAGTGCAAAGGGTTATAGTAAATAGAGGCTGGTGTAGTCACAGAATGGGATGCCACAACAGCAGTGCACCTGGGAGCAGTAGTACTATGCAAAGCAAAAGTGTCTTTATCAGGCCAAATTACTTTTAGAATAAGTGCAAAGGGTTATAGTAAATAGAGGCTGGTGTAGTCTCAGAATGGGATGCCACAACAGCAGTGCACCTGGGAGCAGTAGTACTATGCAAAGCAAAAGTGTCTTTATCAGGCCAAATTCCTTTTAGAATAAGTGCAAAGGGTTATAGTAAATAGAGGCTGGTGTAGTCACAGAATGGGATGCCCCAACCGCAGTGCACCTGGGAGCAGTAGTACTATGCAAATCAAAAGTGTCTTTATCAGGCCAAATTACTTTTAGAATAAGTGCAAAGGGTTATAGTAAATAGAGGCTGGTGTAGTCACAGAATGGGATGCCACAACAGCAGTGCACCTGGGAGCAGTAGTACTATGCAAAGCAAAAGTGTCTTTATCAGGCCAAATTACTTTTAGAATAAGTGCAAAGGGTTATAGTAAATAGAGGCTGGTGTAGTCACAGAATGGGATGCCACAACAGCAGTGCACCTGGGAGCAGTAGTACTATGCAAAGCAAAAGTGTCTTTATCAGGCCAAATTACTTTTAGAATAAGTGCAAAGGGTTATAGTAAATAGAGGCTGGTGTAGTCACAGAATGGGATGCCACAACAGCAGTGCACCTGGGAGCAGTAGTGCTATGCAAAGCAAAAGTGTCTTTATCAGGCCAAATTACTTTTAGAATAATACCAAAGGGTTATAGTAAATAGAGGCTTGTGTAGTCACAGAATGGGATGCCACAACAGCAGTGCACCTGGGAGCAGTAGTGCTATGCAAAGCAAAAGTGTCTTTATCAGGCCAAATTACTTTTAGAGTAAGTGCAAAGGGTTATAGTAAATAGAGGCTGGTGTAGTCACAGAATGGGATGCCACAACAGCAGTGCACCTGGTAACAGTAGTACTATGCAAAGCAAAAGTGTCTTTATCAGGCCAAATTACTTTTAGAATAAGTGCAAAGGGTTATAGTAAATAGAGGCTGGTGTAGTCACAGAATGGGATGCCACAACAGCAGAGCACCTGGGAGCAGTAGTACTATGCACAGCAAAAGTGTCTTTATCAGGCCAAATTACTTTTAGAATAAGTGCAAAGGGTTATAGTAAATAGAGGCTGGTGTAGTCACAGAATGGGATGCCCCAACAGCAGTGCACCTGGGAGCAGTAGTACTATGCACAGCAAAAGTATCTTTATCAGGCCAAATTACTTTTAGAATAAGTGCAAAGGGTTATAGTAAATAGAGGCTGGTGTAGTCACAGAATGGGATGCCCCAACCGCAGTGCACCTGGGAGCAGTAGTACTATGCACAGCAAAAGTGTCTTTATCAGGCCAAATTACTTTTAGAATAAGTGCAAAGGGTTATAGTAAAGAGAGGCTGGTGTAGTCACAGAATGGGATGCCCCAACAGCAGTGCACCTGGGAGCAGTAGTACTATGCAAAGCAAAAGTGTCTTTATCAGGCCAAATTACTTTTAGAATAAGTGCAAAGGGTTATAGTAAATAGAGGCTGGTGTAGTCACAGAATGGGATGCCCCAACAGCAGAGCACCTGGGAGCAGTAGCACTATGCACAGCAACAGTGTCTTTATCAGGCCAAATTACTTTTAGAATAAGTGCAAAGGGTTATAGTAAATAGAGGCTGGTGTAGTCACAGAATGGGATGCCCCAACAGCAGTGCACCTGGGAGCAGTAGTACTATGCAAAGCAAAAGTGTCTTTATCAGGCTAAATTACTTTTAGAATAAGTGCAAAAGGTTATAGTAAATAGAGGCTGGTGTAGTCACAGAATGGGATGCCACAACAGCAGTGCACCTGGGAGCAGTAGTACTATGCAAAGCAAAAGTGTCTTTATCAGGCCAAATTACTTTTAGAATAAGTGCAAAGGGTTATAGTAAATAGAGGCTGGTGTAGTCACAGAATGGGATGCCCCAACAGCAGAGCACCTGGGAGCAGTAGTACTATGCACAGCAAAAGTGTCTTTATCAGGCCAAATTACTTTTAGAATAAGTGCAAAGGGTTATAGTAAATAGAGGCTGGTGTAGTCACAGAATGGGATGCCCAAACAGCAGTGCACATGGGAGCAGTAGTACTATGCACAGCAAAAGTGTCTTTATCAGGCCAAATTACTTTTAGAATAAGTGCAAAGGGTTATAGTAAATAGAGGCTGGTATAGTCACAGAATGGGATGCCCCAACCGCAGTGCACCTGGGAGCAGTAGTACTATGCAAAGCAAAAGTGTCTTTATCAGGCCAAATTACTTTTAGAATAAGTGCAAAGGGTTATAGTAAATAGAGGCTGGTGTAGTCACAGAATGGGATGCCCCAACCGCAGTGCACCTGGGAGCAGTAGTACTATGCAAAGCAAAAGTGTCTTTATCAGGCCAAATTACTTTTAGAATAAGTGCAAAGGGTTATAGTAAATAGAGGCTGGTGTAGTCACAGAATGGGATGCCCCAACAGCAGTGCACCTGGGAGCAGTAGTACTATGCAAAGCAAAAGTGTCTTTATCAGGCCAAATTACTTTTAGAATAAGTGCAAAGGGTTATAGTAAATAGAGGCTGGTGTAGTCACAGAATGGGATGCCCCAACAGCAGAGCACCTGGGAGCAGCAGTACTATGCACAGCAAAAGTGTCTTTATCAGGCCAAATTACTTTTAGAATAAGTGCAAAGGGTTATAGTAAATAGAGGCTGGTGTAGTCACAGAATGGGATGCCCCAACAGCAGTGCACCTGGGAGCAGTAGTACTATGCACAGCAAAAGTGTCTTTATCAGGCCAAATTACTTTTAGAATAAGTGCAAAGGGTTATAGTAAATAGAGGCTGGTGTAGTCACAGAATGGGATGCCCCAACCGCAGTGCACCTGGGATCAGTAGTACTATGCACAGCAAAAGTGTCTTTATCAGGCCAAATTACTTTTAGAATAAGTGCAAAGGGTTATAGTAAATAGAGGCTGGTGTAGTCACAGAATGGGATGCCCCAACAGCAGTGCACCTGGGAGCAGTAGTACTATGCGCAGCAAAAGTGTCTTTATCAGGCCAAATTACTTTTAGAATAAGTGCAAATGGTTATAGTAAATAGAGGCTGGTGCAGTCACAGAATGGGATGCCCCAACAGCAGTGCACCTGGGAGCAGTAGTACTATGCAAAGCAAAAGTGTCTTTATCAGGCTAAATTACTTTTAGAATAAGTGCAAAGGGTTATAGTAAATAGAGGCTGGTGTGGTCACAGAATGGGATGCCACAACAGCAGTGCACCTGGGAGCAGTAGTACTATGCAAAGCAAAAGTGTCTTTATCAGGCCAAATTACTTTTAGAATAAGTGCAAAGGGTTATAGTAAATAGAGGCTGGTGTAGTCACAGAATGGGATGCCCCAACAGCAGAGCACCTGGGAGCAGTAGTACTATGCACAGCAAAAGTGTCTTTATCAGGCCAAATTACTTTTAGAATAAGTGCAAAGGGTTATAGTAAATAGAGGCTGGTGTAGTCACAGAATGGGATGCCCCAACAGCAGTGCACATGGGAGCAGTAGTACTATGCACAGCAAAAGTGTCTTTATCAGGCCAAATTACTTTTAGAATAAGTGCAAAGGGTTATAGTAAATAGAGGCTGGTGTAGTCACAGAATGGGATGCCCCAACCGCAGTGCACCTGGGAGCAGTAGTACTATGCAAAGCAAAAGTGTCTTTATCAGGCCAAATTACTTTTAGAATAAGTGCAAAAGGTTATAGTAAATAGAGGCTGGTGTAGTCACAGAATGGGATGCCCCAACCGCAGTGCACCTGGGAGCAGTAGTACTATGCAAAGCAAAAGTGTCTTTATCAGGCCAAATTACTTTTAGAATAAGTGCAAAGGGTTATAGTAAATAGAGGCTGGTGTAGTCACAGAATGGGATGCCACAACAGCAGTGCACCTGGGAGCAGTAGTACTATGCAAAGCAAAAGTGTCTTTCAGGCCAAATTACTTATAGAATAAGTGCAAAGGGTTATAGTAAATAGAGGCTGGTGTAGTCTCAGAATGGGATGCCACAACAGCAGTGCACCTGGGAGCAGTAGTACTATGCAAAGCAAAAGTGTCTTTATCAGGTCAAATTACTTTTAGAATAAGTGCAAAGGGTTATAGTAAATAGAGGCTGGTGTAGTCACAGAATGGGATGCCCCAACCGCAGTGCACCTGGGAGCAGTAGTACTATGCAAAGCAAAAGTGTCTTTATCAGGCCAAATTACTTTTAGAATAAGTGCAAAGGTTTATAGTAAATAGAGGCTGGTGTAGTCACAGAATGGGATGCCCCAACCGCAGTGCACCTGGGAGCAGTAGTACTATGCAAATCAAAAGTGTCTTTATCAGGCCAAATTACTTTTAAAATAAGTGCAAAGGGTTATAGTAAATAGAGGCTGGTGTAGTCACAGAATGGGATGCCCCAACCGCAGTGCACCTGGGAGCAGTAGTACTATGCAAAGCAAAAGTGTCTTTATCAGGCCAAATTACTTTTAGAATAAGTGCAAAGGGTTATAGTAAATAGAGGCTGGTGTAGTCACAGAATGGGATGCCACAACAGCAGTGCACCTGGGAGCAGTAGTACTATGCAAAGCAAAAGTGTCTTTATCAGGCCAAATTACTTTTAGAATACGTGCAAAGGGTTATAGTAAACAGAGGCTGGTGTAGTCACAAAATGGGATGCCACAACAGCAGTGCACCTGGGAGCAGTAGTACTATGCAAAGCAAAAGTGTCTTTATCAGGCCAAATTACTTTTAGAATAAGTGCAAAGGGTTATAGTAAATAGAGGCTGGTGTAGTCACAGAATGGGATGCCACAACAGCAGTGCACCTGGGAGCGGTAGTGCTATAAAAAGCAAAAGTGTCTTTATCAGGCCAAATTACTTTTAGAATAATACCAAAGGGTTATAGTAAATAGAGGCTGGTGTAGTCACAGAATGGGATGCCACAACAGCAGTGCACCTGGGAGCAGTAGTACTATGCAAAGCAAAAGTGTCTTTATCAGGCCAAATTACTTTTAGAATACGTGCAAAGGGTTATAGTAAATAGAGGCTGGTGTAGTCACAGAATGGGATGCCACAACAGCAGTGCACCTGGGAGCAGTAGTACTATGCAAAGCAAAAGTGTCTTTATCAGGCCAAATTACTTTTAGAATAAGTGCAAAGGGTTATAGTAAATAGAGGCTGGTGTAGTCACAGAATGGGATGCCACAACAGCAGAGCACCTGGGAGCAGTAGTACTATGCAAAGCAAAAGTGTCTTTATCAGGCCAAATTACTTTTAGAATAAGTGCAAAGGGTTATAGTAAATAGAGGCTGGTGTAGTCACAGAATGGGATGCCACAACAGCAGTGCACCTGGGAGCAGTAGTACTATGCAAAGCAAAAGTGTCTTTATCAGGCCAAATTACTTTTAGAATACGTGCAAAGGGTTATAGTAAATAGAGGCTGGTGTAGTCACAGAATGGGATGCCACAACAGCAGTGCACCTGGGAGCAGTAGTACTATGCAAAGCAAAAGTGTCTTTATCAGGCCAAATTACTTTTAGAATAGGTGCAAAGGGTTATAGTAAATAGAGACTGGTGTAGTCACAGAATGGGATGCCACAACAGCAGTGCACCTGGGAGCAGTAGTGCTATGCAAAGCAAAAGTGTCTTTATCAGGCCAAATTACTTTTAGAGTAAGTGCAAAGGGTTATAGTAAATAGAGGCTGGTGTAGTCACAGAATGGGATGCCACAACAGCAGTGCACCTGGGAGCAGTAGTACTATGCAAAGCAAAAGTGTCTTTATCAGGCCAAATTACTTTTAGAATAAGTGCAAAGGGTTATAGTAAATAGAGGCTGGTGTAGTCACAGAATGGGATGCAACAACAGCAGTGCACCTGGGAGCAGTAGTACTATGCAAAGCAAAAGTGTCTTTATCAGGCCAAATTACTTTTAGAATAAGTGCAAAGGGTTATAGTAAATAGAGGCTGGTGTAGTCACAGAATGGGATGCCACAACAGCAGTGCACCTGGGAGCAGTAGTACTATGCAAAGCAAAAGTGTCTTTATCAGGCCAAATTACTTTTAGAATAAGTGCAAAGGGTTATAGTAAATAGAGGCTGGTGTAGTCACAGAATGGGATGCCACAACAGCAGTGCACCTGGGAGCAGTAGTACTATGCAAAGCAAAAGTGTCTTTATCAGGCCAAATTACTTTTAGAATAAGTGCAAAGGGTTATAGTAAATAGAGGCTGGTGTAGTCACAGAATGGGATGCCACAACAGCAGTGCACCTGGGAGCAGTAGTACTATGCAAAGCAAAAGTGTCTTTATCAGGCCAAATTACTTTTAGAATAAGTGCAAAGGGTTATAGTAAATAGAGGCTGGTGTAGTCACAGAATGGGATGCCACAACAGCAGAGCACCTGGGAGCAGTAGTACTATGCAAAGCAAAAGTGTCTTTATCAGGCCAAATTCCTTTTAGAATAAGTGCAAAGGGTTATAGTAAATAGAGGCTGGTGTAGTCACAGAATGGGATGCCACAACAGCAGTGCACCTGGGAGCAGTAGTACTATGCAAAGCAAAAGTGTCTTTATCAGGCCAAATTACTTTTAGAAAAAGTGCAAAGGGTTATAGTAAATAGAGGCTGGTGTAGTCACAGAATGGGATGCCACAACAGCAGTGCACCTGGGAGCAGTAGTACTATGCAAAGCAAAAGTGTCTTTATCAGGCCAAATTACTTTTAGAATACGTGCAAAGGGTTATAGTAAATAGAGGCTGGTGTAGTCACAGAATGGGATGCCACAACAGCAGTGCACCTGGGAGCAGTAGTACTATGCAAAGCAAAAGTGTCTTTATCAGGCCAAATTACTTTTAGAATAGGTGCAAAGGGTTATAGTAAATAGAGGCTGGTGTAGTCACAGAATGGGATGCCACAACAGCAGTGCACCTGGGAGCAGTAGTACTATGCAAAGCAAAAGTGTCTTTATCAGGCCAAATTACTTTTAGAGTAAGTGCAAAGGGTTATAGTAAATAGAGGCTGGTGTAGTCACAGAATGGGATGCCACAACAGCAGTGCATCTGGGAGCAGTAGTACTATGCAAAGCAAAAGTGTCTTTATCAGGCCAAATTACTTTTAGAATAAGTGCAAAGGGTTATAGTAAATAGAGGCTGGTGTAGTCACAGAATGGGATGCAACAACAGCAGTGCACCTGGGAGCAGTAGTACTATGCAAAGCAAAAGTGTCTTTATCAGGCCAAATTACTTTTAGAATAAGTGCAAAGGGTTATAGTAAATAGAGGCTGGTGTAGTCACAGAATGGGATGCCCCAACCGCAGTGCACCTGGGAGCAGTAGTACTATACAAATCAAAAGTGTCTTTATCAGGCCAAATTACTTTTAGAATAAGTGCAAAGGGTTATAGTAAATAGAGGCTGGTGTAGTCACAGAATGGGATGCCACAACAGCAGTGCACCTGGGAGCAGTAGTACTATGCAAAGCAAAAGTGTCTTTATCAGGCCAAATTACTTTTAGAATAAGTGCAAAGGGTTATAGTAAATAGAGGCTGGTGTAGTCACAGAATGGGATGCCACAACAGCAGTGCACCTGGGAGCAGTAGTACTATGCAAAGCAAAAGTGTCTTTATCAGGCCAAATTACTTTTAGAATAAGTGCAAAGGGTTATAGTAAATAGAGGCTGGTGTAGTCACAAAATGGGATGCCACAACAGCAGTGCACCTGGGAGCAGTAGTACTATGCAAAGCAAAAGTGTCTTTATCAGGCCAAATTACTTTTAGAATAAGTGCAAAGGGTTATAGTAAATAGAGGCTGGTGTAGTCACAGAATGGGATGCCAGAACAGCAGTGCACCTGGGAGCAGTAGTGCTATGCAAAGCAAAAGTGTCTTTATCAGGCCAAATTACTTTTAGAATAATACCAAAGGGTTATAGTAAATAGAGGCTTGTGTAGTCACAGAATGGGATGCCACAACAGCAGTGCACCTGGGAGCAGTAGTGCTATGCAAAGCAAAAGTGTCTTTATCAGGCCAAATTACTTTTAGAGTAAGTGCAAAGGGTTATAGTAAATAGAGGCTGGTGTAGTCACAGAATGGGATGCCACAACAGCAGTGCACCTGGTAACAGTAGTACTATGCAAAGCAAAAGTGTCTTTATCAGGCCAAATTACTTTTAGAATAAGTGCAAAGGGTTATAGTAAATAGAGGCTGGTGTAGTCACAGAATGGGATGCCACAACAGCAGAGCACCTGGGAGCAGTAGTACTATGCACAGCAAAAGTGTCTTTATCAGGCCAAATTACTTTTAGAATAAGTGCAAAGGGTTATAGTAAATAGAGGCTGGTGTAGTCACAGAATGGGATGCCCCAACAGCAGTGCACCTGGGAGCAGTAGTACTATGCACAGCAAAAGTGTCTTTATCAGGCCAAATTACTTTTAGAATAAGTGCAAAGGGTTATAGTAAATAGAGGCTGGTGTAGTCACAGAATGGGATGCCCCAGCCGCAGTGCACCTGGGAGCAGTAGTACTATGCAAAGCAAAAGTGTCTTTATCAGACTAAATTACTTTTAGATTAAGTGCAAAGGGTTATAGTAAATAGAGGCTGTTGTAGTCACAGAATGGGATGCCCCAACCGCAGTGCACCTGGGAGCAGTAGTACTATGCAAAGCAAAAGTGTCTTTATCAGGCCAAATTCCTTTTAGAATAAGTGCAAAGGGTTATAGTAAATAGAGGCTGGTGTAGTCACAGAATGGGATGCCACAACAGCAGTGCACCTGGGAGCAGTAGTACTATGCAAAGCAAAAGTGTCTTTATCAGGCCAAATTACTTTTAGAATAAGTGCAAAGGGTTATAGTAAATAGAGGCTGGTGTAGTCTCAGAATGGGATGTCACAACAGCAGTGCACCTGGGAGCAGTAGTACTATGCAAAGCAAAAGTGTCTTTATCAGGCCAAATTACTTTTAGAATAAGTGCAAAGGGTTATAGTAAATAGAGGCTGGTGTAGTCACAGAATGGGATGCCCCAACAGCAGAGCACCTGGGAGCAGTAGTACTATGCAAAGCAAAAGTGTCTTTATCAGGCCAAATTACTTTTAGAATAAGTGCAAAGGGTTATAGTAAATAGAGGCTGGTGTAGTCACAGAATGGGATGCCCCAACAGCAGTGCACCTGGGAGCAGTAGTACTATGCACAGCAAAAGTGTCTTTATCAGGCCAAATTACTTTTAGAATAAGTGCAAAGGGTTATAGTAAATAGAGGCTGGTGTAGTCACAGAATGGGATGCCCCAACAGCAGAGCACCTGGGAGCAGTAGTACTATGCAAAGCAAAAGTGTCTTTATCAGGCCAAATTAGTTTTAGAATAAGTGCAAAGGGTTATAGTAAATAGAGGCTGGTGTAGTCACAGAATGGGATGCCCCAACAGCAGTGCACCTGGGAGCAGTAGTACTATGCACAGCAAAAGTGTCTTTATCAGGCCAAATTACTTTTAGAATAAGTGCAAAGGGTTATAGTAAATAGAGGCTGGTGTAGTCACAGAATGGGATGCCCCAACCGCAGTGCACCTGGGAGCAGTACTACTATGCAAAGCAAAAGTGTCTTTATCAGGCCAAATTACTTTTAGAATAAGTGCAAAGGGTTATAGTAAATAGAGGCTGGTGTAGTCACAGAATGGGATGCCCCAACCGCAGTGCACCTGGGAGCAGTAGTACTATGCAAAGCAAAAGTGTCTTTATCAGGCCAAATTACTTTTAGAATAAGTGCAAAGGGTTATAGTAAATAGAGGCTGGTGTAGTCACAGAATGGGATGCCACAACAGCAGTGCACCTGGGAGCAGTAGTACTATGCAAAGCAAAAGTGTCTTTATCAGGCCAAATTACTTTTAGAATAAGTGCAAAGGGTTATAGTAAATAGAGGCTGGTGTAGTCACAGAATGGGATTCCACAACAGCAGTGCACCTGGGAGCAGTAGTACTATGCAAAGCAAAAGTGTCTATATCAGGCCAAATTACTTTTAGAATAAGTGCAAAGGGTTATAGTAAATAGAGGCTGGTGTAGTAACAGAATGGGATGCCCCAACCGCAGTGCACCTGGGAGCAGTAGTACTATGCAAAGCAAAAGTGTCTTTATCAGGCCAAATTTCTTTTAGAATAAGTGCAAAGGGTTATAGTAAATAGAGGCTGGTGTAGTCACAGAATGGGATGCCCCAACCAGAGAGCACCTGGGAGCAGTAGTACTATGCAAAGCAAAAGTGTCTTTATCAGGCCAAATTACTTTTAGAATAAGTGCAAAGGGTTATAGTAAATAGAGGCTGGTGTAGTCACAGAATGGGATGCCCCAACAGCAGTGCACCTGGGAGCAGTAGTACTATGCAAAGCAAAAGTGTCTTTATCAGGCCAAATTACTTTTAGAATAAGTGCAAAGGGTTATAGTAAATAGAGGCTGGTGTAGTCACAGAATGGGATGCCACAACAGCAGTGCACCTGGGAGCAGTAGTACTATGCAAAGCAAAAGTGTCTTTATCAGGCCAAATTACTTTTAGAATAAGTGCAAAGGGTTATAGTAAATAGAGGCTGGTGTAGTCACAGAATGGGATGCCACAACAGCAGTGCACCTGGGAGCAGTAGTACTATGCAAAGCAAAAGTGTCTTTATCAGGCCAAATTACTTTTAGAATAAGTGCAAAGGGTTATAGTAAATAGAGGCTGGTGTAGTCACAGAATGGGATGCCACAACAGCAGAGCACCTGGGAGCAGTAGTACTATGCAAAGCAAAAGTGTCTTTATCAGGTCAAATTACTTTTAGAATAAGTGCAAAGGGTTATAGTAAATAGAGGCTGGTGTAGTCACAGAATGGGATGCCACAACAGCAGTGCACCTGGGAGCAGTAGTACTATGCAAAGCAAAAGTGTCTTTATCAGGCCAAATTACTTTTAGAATAAGTGCAAAGGGTTATAGTAATTAGAGACTGGTGTAGTCACAGAATGGGATGCCACAACAGCAGTGCACCTGGGAGCAGTAGTGCTATGCAAAGCAAAAGTGTCTTTATCAGGCCAAATTACTTTTAGAATAAGTGCAAAGGGTTATAGTAAATAGAGGCTGGTGTAGTAACAGAATGGGATGCCCCAACAGCAGTGCACCTGGGAGCAGTAGTACTATGCAAAGCAAAAGTGTCTTTATCAGGCCAAATTACTTTTAGAATAAGTGCAAAGGGTTATAGTAAATAGAGGCTGGTGTAGTCACAGAATGGGATGCCCCAACAGCAGTGCACCTGGCAGCAGTACTACTATGCACAGCAAAAGTGTCTTTATCAGGCCAAATTACTTTTAGAATAAGTGCAAAGGGTTATAGTAAATAGAGGCTGGTGTAGTCACAGAATGGGATGCCACAACAGCAGTGCACCTGGGAGCAGTACTACTATGCACAGCAAAAGTGTCTTTATCAGGCCAAATTACTTTTAGAATAAGTGCAAAGGGTTATAGTAAATAGAGGCTGGTGTAGTCACAGAATGGGATGCCACAACAGCAGTGCACCTGGGAGCAGTAGTACTATGCAAAGCAACAGTGGTTAACCAGGGTGAAACAGCTAACAAAGCCAGTGACCCAGGCACTCAGGCTGCATGAAAACAAAAAAAATCCCTGTCATTGCATCCGTTTTTTTCCTACCTTTCCCTGCTTCTCCCTGACTTCCTGCCTGTCTCCCGCCTGTCTACTGGCTGTCTACTGGCTGTCCCTAACTCTCTACCTATCTCTCCCTGAATACAGTCTGTGTCCTCCTGAGTCCTGGCTCTCACGAATGCAATAGACAAATGCGCAAAAGCAAGATGGCCGCCGCCGTATGTAGCGCTGTGACGTCACCAGGCTTGCTGGCTGCTGATAGGCTGCATGTGACTGTCCCAGCATACACTGCCCTAGCTTACATGTCTGGAGATGTCACGTAGACCATCCTAGAATGCCTGTCATTGAAATGAATGGATTTTAGAAAAAAACTTCGATCGAATCGCGGGGAAATTCGGATTCGATCCGAATCGAATTTGTCATGAAATTCGGATCGAATCCGGGTTCGTCCGGATCGATTCGCTCATCCTTAATGCATCCCTCCACCAAAAGGAACTCACCTCTCCTGTACCCCATAATCCGGCAGGTTTAATCTGTGATGTGTGCTGTGAATATGGTTTGGGGTAGGTTTGGATATACAGAAACAACTCCCCACATCTTTTTAATTTACAGAGGATCCTCCACTGGGCCCCAAGGACTGGTCTAGAGCCACCATCCAGATCCAAGACTAACAGTGTGTTTCTGATTTGCCTGAAGCTGTATTTGTTGAAAACCAACAGTCAAAAATGACTTAAACTGGACTAACACAACAAACAGTGCTCATATGCATTCCTCCCCAGGGCAATTTAGATTGCTGCACATAAAAATAATTGACATTTTCGTATGGCATGTATCATGTATCTGCAGGCCACTTGGAAACAGGAAGTGCTGCTGGGTTTCCTGTTACTGTGCAATGTCAGTTATGTCAGTTGCATCCAGGCAGCAGCAGGGTTGAGATGCTGGGAAAGAAAGCTCCAAAATGGCCGCTACCACTAGAAAATGAGTGAGGTGGTGTTTCAGATTTGAGTGGATGCAGGAGGAAATGTAAGTGCTGACAATGCTTCAGTATCATGCATGCAGATGGGGCAAGTGAGTCTAAGGGGAGTTTTTTTCCAACTGTGCCAGGCTGTTGGTCTGCTTCTGACTGCAGTCAAACAGGCTCAGGGGGCATCCAGAATGCTATAGCCCCCCACGTATCGCTCCCCAAAATGCCCGGCTGTGAATGCAGCCCTGTGATTGGCGGCAGTCACATGGGTGGGACCTTTTGGCGTCCAGAACCGAGGATGCAACCTCAACCCGCGTTATGGACAGGTAACAATTGTGGGGGTTCTAGGAGGAAATGCATTCGAGGGCTTTAGCATTCTGGATGCACCCCAAATCCAGAAGTGGACCAACATCTGTTAGCAGGCGAACGGGTGTTAATCCGCTTTAATGCAGGGCTTGCTGATATGATGATGTAAGTTAGGTTAATTTAGTGTCCCTGTGAACTAGGACCCCCCCCCCCCCCAGGCACATAGTTGAGGGAGAGTGTAGGTCCACTTTAATCAGTTAGTCATTTCCACAGTTTTCCACTGTTGTGAGGTCAGTGTTGTCATCATGATGGCAGAGGGGTCCAAGAAATTCTGCTGCAGCACATCTGAGGCAACCATTGGGAGATTGGGGCCAAGGGGGGCATTTCAGGCATTGGAAAGGTGTTAGGGCAGCATGGGGTCTATTCAAACAGCCATTATGGTGGGCTCCAACCTGCTGCTTCCCATACACAGGCCCTTGTGTATGTGTCACTGTGACTTCCTGCTTCAAACACACTCATGGTCATGCCCACTTCATTCACTAGAATGTAGGAGGTGAGACAGCCCTCGGCACACTCCCTCCAATGAAATGAATAGAGTCGCCACAGTTACGTCACTCTGACTGATGCAGAGTTTGGACTTCGGTTGCCATTGGTTGGGTCTACAGCCCTTGACTTGCACCTAGGGCTTGTGTTGTGTTGATAGGTCACCATTAGAGTTGTGTAGCTACTCAGGCACTTTATCAGCGTTTATTTTATTTTTGGGGGGGGGCATAGGTGGCCATTGTATGCTTGCCCCATGGAGTGGAACCCGCCCCTGAAGTTCCTCTTTAGGGGATTACACACCCAGATACTAACAGTTTTCAAATTAATTGAGTATTAATTGAGTTTATTAAGTAAAAAGGGTGTGCACACCCCTTCCTGACTGCAATTAGGTGCTGTTTGAGGTAATGAGTGCTGATCCCAGCCCAAAAAAACTTAAATATGGCAATCTAAGCAGGGGAATATATAATATCCTTAAAATGCAACACAATCAACGTGTAAAAGGAAAAGTGCTGAAGGACAAAACCCTTTTTTAAAATGGCACAAACCATTTATACCCCCGTAGCCGACCTCCCACCCTGAGTACCTGGGGATACTGTCATGGGCAGCAGAAGAGCCGCAGAGAAGATGAGTTTACTGGTGACCCCGGGGGTTTCACACAGCGGAGTCTGCTAGCATTTTTTAAATTCCAGGACCCTCACAAAAGGGGTTCTGGTCCGCTTTAAAGGCCACCTGAAGCCTAAATCACACAGATCAAAAGGTCTGAATCTTATTTTATTGCTAAAAAGATAAATGCCAAAATACAAACAGAGTACAAACAGTACAAATAAAGACGCCAGTGTTCTTCAGCACAGCAGGTGGGGTTGGGGGGGGGGGAAGCCATGTTAGTTGCTAGAAAAGCCTAAAAGACATTTGCCTCTTTACTTGGGGGGTCCTGTCAGTCGTTCTGTCAGCAGAGGGTCAATGACCTGTGTCATTGTAGCTCCTCATTGTGACACTTTTAAATGGCCAGTCCAAACAGACTGCCAGTTTTTTAAGCCTTTTCTTTTTATATCCGCAAAATGGAGGAATGCCGAATGCCATCTCATATACGATGATGCCAACAAAAAATAGTCAGCCACAGTGGCGTAACACTGCTTCCACACCCCGGAAGCTGTATAAGCTGGGCTGCTGACAAAGTCGCTGAGCTTCTTGAAGCACAACTTGGAGCTGACGACACTGGTTCCAAAGATGGCGCAATCTTTACATTGCTGATGTTGTCCAGTAGAATGTTGCCTGGATTTAGGCATCTGTGAGCAATGCATCTTGTGTGTAAATATTAGAGCCCGCACAGCGTATCAGCAGCAATGAAACTGGTGGTGGTGACGTCCAGAGGAGCTTCATTTGCTATCAACTGATTCAGGTCCCACTTCTGAGATACTCCATGATATAGCAGATGTTCTTAAGTGTCCGGAAGGTGGCAAAAGCATACAGGAAAAACAGGCTGCTTCCAGTCATCTCCAACACTTGGCGCTTGGTAGCAATATAGCGCTGAGAGCTCTCATGCTCCATGATGGTCCTCTTACTGACAGTTACAAGGCCAGTTACTCCTCACTGGCACCATGTGACACCAGCGCCACATGTCCAAAAGAACCTGCTCTGAGAATCTAACGGTACTTATAGTGTTCCAAAGTCATAGGTATGGGCTCCATGTTATTGGCGCTGGTGGGTGGGATTCTTACCTTGTCAGAATTTTATTCGCCGGGAGACATGAAATTAATGCACATACATGGTGGCCGCAGTCTGCACAGCTTTGCGGCAGCCCAGGAACCCACCTCCTGAGTTTTTGGGGGTATGTGGGGAAATATTGATGGCCTTTACACTGGGCATTGCCTCTGGGTCCAGTCTCTCCTCCAATGTTGAGAAGGCAGACCTTGTTCTACTTAAATCTGCAGAACATTATGCAATGAATCAAAACTGCTTCTAAGTCACAGGAGAAAACACCTTCAGCCTAATGTGCAAACTAAATGAGGCCGGGCACCTGCTGCGCTCCCTTTATAATAACATCATTGCCACACACAACAGTGGCAATGAATGGAGGAGGCGGGCTTTACAGCTAAAACATTCATTATTAGATGATTAGAGTGAAGCAGGAGCAGTGAAAATAAGCAAAAGGTCCCATTCATGAGGGGAGCAATTCAGGGGTTGCTAGTTAGAAATGTGGGTTTTGGTCCGCTTTAATGAACAGGTAGAACTCAGCCCATGTATCGAAGTATCATCCCCTAATCGAGCATAGTAAGTGATGGGGATAATGTATGTGAATAGACAGTCTACCCCTGCGTTAGGGACGATCCAGTATCTCTGTATATTGCCCCTGACCCTATTTCTTTTGGAGCCTAAATACAATTCACATTTTACATATTTCCATGTATATAGAGAGTATCTGTGATTCCCATTTTGTTGTATATATGTACCAAGGTTCTCATGCAGGGGCAGACTGGCAATAGGGAGACCTGGGACAATGCCCGGTGGGCCGCACTGCTTTGGGACCAGTTGGGCTGTTGCTTTTAACACCCACACTTAGTCTGCCTCTCAGCCCCCTGTACCCAGCCCCACCGTTCCCACAAGCCAAGGAACCCTATCCCCCAATACTATATCCCTATCATCATGGTTGTGGGGCCTCAGCAGGAATGTTTCAGACCAGTCGGGGGCCATTAAAATCCAGGGCTGATTCTTGGCCCCAGTCCGCCACTGTTCTCCCGTATACAGAAGGTTTATCAAACTATTGTACTAGCTGTGTTTCTGATACAAATTGTATTAAAAAAATGGTAAACATCTACACTTCACTGGCCTTTTGGGGGGGGGGCGAGTCGAGACATGTAACGTGTTTTTTTTTTGGCTAAATTACCAACATTTTATGGACTCATTATTTGTGGCTACTTGAAGTGACGGTCAGCAGTGAGGTCTTGGACACCCTATTCCATGCCTACCAACTTTTCAGGATGGGAAAGAGGGACATTTGTTAAATTAGGCCACGACCCTTCATTGAGGGATGGATAGCGTGTAACAGATAAAACAATAGAAACATTTTAAATATGCAAATGAATCATTTCTTGGTGCAGATCTGCATGTTACACCCCACAAAGGGAGAAATTAGAACGAGAGACATGGCCTCAAAAGAGGGACAGTTCCTCCAAATCAGGGACTCTTGGGGGGTATGCTATTCGTGTGGGGGGGGGGGAGCTCTGGCACTGTGAGTGTGCAGTGGCACACTGGCAGACGTGCGCGCGCAGCTCTCCTCACAGCGAGCACGGACAGGATTGAGCAGCTTGGCAGCCCCGGAGCGGCCCAATGAGGAGCGGCGGCGGCTACGCGCGCTCTGTTGCTGGGAGGAGTGCCCACACTGGCGGCTGCGCCTGGATGAAGCCGGAAGCGGTCGGGGCAGCTGGAAGCGGGATACGGAGCCGAGAGGCGTCTGTATGTGCGCCGCGCTGCTCCTCCGGCTGCCGCTCCACCTTCTTTATTCAGCGTGCCCGAGAGCAGCCTGAGGAGAACACCCCCGTCCCTATTCCTCTTCTGCCTCCCCTCAGCACCATGCCAGCCGGCGACCGGCGCAGCAGATGGGACTCGTCCTCCCCATAGAGACTGACGGGGCTGCGCTGTCCTCACACCCAGAAGTCACCTCCTCTCTGGCATTCTGTTCCTGGATTTCCACTGCCCCTGCCCCCTTCCTGTTTGGAGATACACCCTGAGGGGGCAGCTAGGTGAAGGAAGGCTGCTGGCCGCACCATGGGCTGCTGTGCGAGTACACAGGTAAGGCGAGCACCTTGCTATTCACCTATACCTTCGTCTATAGCGCAGTCTATATATTCCATAGTGCCATTCACTTCCTCTGGTGCCCCCTGTGTGCGTGTATGTGTGTGTGTATATATATATATATACATATATAGCAGGCTGCTCAGGCACAGGACAGGGAGACGGAGCCCCCCCCCCCCCCCCCCAGGAGTCAGGCAGTTTTCTGCTGGCTGCACCCCTATTTCCCTATCCCCATTAATCTCTTTCCCTATAACCCCCCTTTCCCAATACTCCACTCAAAGGGGTCTGTTTCCACCTTCTAAACTGCAGACACACCACCTAGCCGTGGTGGGGACACTATTTCACTGACCTACATGGCCCATCATACAATTAACAAATAGATTGTAAGAAATGACATGGCAGTGTCTAAATAGGTGGGTCTTAAAGTTAATCAGAGCTCAGTATTTTCACTATACTTGTTTTCCCTGGTCCCATGCCGCATGTGCAGGCTCTCGTCCAATCAGCGATGTATGCCATACATATTAATAAATGCATCCGCAGCACCCACTGTATCTGAGAGGCATGCTCCCACACCCCAGTCTATCTGAATGGCTGGGCCCGGGAGCACGCCTCAGCTACAGTCTGGGATGCTGCTGGTGAGCACTATGTGGAAGCCCTGGAAAAGGTAGGTGAGTCTGGGGGGAGGGTACACACAGCAGTGCATCCTGAATCGCAATGCTCCAGGGGGACTGTGCTTTGAAAAGTAATTTGTAGAGTAAATTTTGTTTTATTTTAAGATCATAAACTCTGAAGTTGTGCGCTATATGATGCCCCAGATTCCCCCTCAAAAGCCCTGGTTGCTCTTACCTGTTCTTTCTCTGCCCTGCAATTGGCCGTCGGTGGTCACGTGGCACACTTATGCCAAGCTTGTGGTTTTCTTCTCCTGGTGGGAATATAATCCAGGGGTGACAGTTTTGAGCAGCCTATGCCCCCTGATTTCCTCTCCTGTTAAAAGAAAGAAACAGGCTTGGCTGGCTGGATATTTCTTCATTACGGTTTCCACCATCCAGCATATTTAGATGGGTTGTACTGTTTCAGACAGTAGATTTTATCATCCGATAATGTCCATTTATAACATAAATTGGCCACTCCAGCTTATGGATACATCACAGTACAGAAAGGTCAGCCAACTAGAAAACCAGGACTGATAGTAGCAAAAGATATAAAAGGGTTTCACACTGCAGGGTATGTCCCTGGGGAAAGTTCTAAAGATTTTCCAGGCAAAGGGTTTAACTAGCCTGCTTTCTGCTTGCCCCATGCTGTCAGGAGCTGCATCTTTCATTTACCAGCACATTGATGATATCTGAACAAATTCCACTGGCACAAATTTCTTATCCCAGCGCTGAAACTGTTAATTTAAAAAAAAAAAATATTATAGATAGTCTTTTAAGAATATATTTAGTGAGTGACCCCATACGAACGATTTGTTATCTTAGCACATTGATATACTATACTATATTCTCCCTTCTGCAGACTTTTTTTTTCTCAGCCCCCCCCCAAATGGTGCAGGGAGTGGATTGGGGGGGTGCCCTATAAAGATGTAGATCAAATCTCCACCAGGAGTCTGAGGCTGGTTTAAGACTGTAGCGATTGTGGAGTGCTTTCGGGTGAGCGCCCTGCAATCGCTGTGTGGAGGGCATTTAGCACTGGTGCTCTCCACTCACATGGAGGAAAGGCGCTGCTGGCAAGGCTTTTATGGAGCACTCGAAGTGCTTCGCAAACGCCCCAAGACTTGAGGGGGTGTTGCACCTTTTAAAGAGGGTCAACTCATTTATACTGATTTTGTTCCACTTTAAATAAAAGATTTGTTGGCATCCTTGTTTACAGTCTGTGTGATTATTGCAAGTAGTCACATGGTCTCCCTAATTAGTATATTTGAGTCATATTCTTCAGTACATTGTACAGTGACCCCCCTCTATTCGCTAGGATCAGTTGCTCAGCCTCCTAAAACTGAAAACTCCCAAATAACATTATGGAAGATGTATGTCCATTCAGCATGTTTTTATGATGAGACGGCATGCTGAAATGTAATGCACACTTTTCTTCAAACCAATGTTGTAGCCTTAAATTCTGAAAGCTTCCTGTGATCCCTCTTAAACTCATTGAGGCCCCCAAATCTCCTCTATATAATGTCATTAAAAGAAAAATAAAATCATAGATACAGAATTTGCAAATATGGAGAGACGGCTGTTTTCTGTATGATTTCCCCATCAGCTTGCTTAGTGTTTGGCCAGCATTAGTGCCTCTATAAAAACATACTTCATGTACAATTTACCTTGTTTGCTTGTTTAATTGTATACACAAATACAAATAAATAAAAACTACCACTGCTATCTGAATTTACCGGTATATAAGCGGCTGTTTTTATCCCAGGCATGTCACATTAGGTGAGGCTGCCATGTTTCTCGGAAAAGCTGCCAGCCCACAAGAGACCTCCAGCTATTGCAACGGGTGTTCATATTTCGAGAGCACTGATGCTGCTGTGTGGTTACTCATAAGCACAAATCAAGTTTCCCTGTGGTTTCTCCGTGTCCAAGGAGGGACTAGGTGTAATGTACATGATCTCATATTTTCAAATGATGGTTTGCTATTGTATGAGAAATTAAGTTGGAAATACGTTTAGCGACTGGTATGGCAGTAGTCGGTCTATTGCTGTAAATGCAGTGTGCATTCAGCTGATTTTCTGTGGCTTTTTGAGGCTAGGTGGTGAATTTTGTAGCTTCTAGGTTCATCCTCTGCATTTTATTTTTTGAAGCCAGCAAAAATGCATTTCAGCCAACCCTAGAGTCTAAAAGATCTCTCTATATCAGGATCCCAAGTCCTGATTTAGAATGTCAGCATTGTAAGTTACCCTGGGATCACTGTAAAACTCACTATTCTGGCATACAGTATGTGCAGATGACAGATTTAACCAGCGGTAAAACAGATTTCATACACAGCTCTAATGAACACACCAAGACACAGGTAAATGACGAACTTGGTTTTGGTCTGCTTTAAAGTCCCCCTCCACCAGCCCCTGCCTGAGGCAGGGCTGTGGGTTAAATGAAAAAAACTGGTCCCAGCAAGGTTAGAGAGACCAGCATCCCTTGCTTTGTGTACGCTCCAGTACCATTGAAATACACTGGCCCAGGGATGCAAGCACCGAGTGAGGGATGCCCTATTTAAAGCCACCAGCAGGGGAGCCAGAGAAAAGGATTCTGGGACCGGAAGAGAGATTTTTGTTTATTTTCCTGAATGGCACACGCACAACCATCCGCATCCCTGCACTTCTATCTGTGGCCATGCTACACCTGCCAATTAGTAAGGCCCAGGTGTGTGCCTAGCTAGAGGTGTGCTGGCGATACAGCCATGGCACCAAGATGGGAGGAGGGCTAGGGGAAGAGGTGAGTCATTGGGCAACCTCTGGGGTTGAACACAGCAGGGCATCCCAAGAATATTGTAGACTCTGGGGGGGGGGGGGGGTTGTTCTCCTCTTTAAACCTCATTCTTCCATGCAGCTGGAGAGGGTTTTGGGAGGGGGACTAAATGCGAGACTGATCCTTCAACCTCAATGGCTGGAGGGTATCTTTAATGCAAAACCCCAATTTGGATTGCCCCACTGTGTGAAACTCCCTAGATTGTTTAATACACTTCTTTTGATACCCAATCCCATGAAGCATCTGCAGGCTGCCGGTGACATTCCTGGCCTCCACTGGATGTGTGCAGCTGTGGGGAGACTGGCCAGATGCACCAGTAATCCATTCATTCAGAATACATTTCTGGGCATTTATATGCACCTCAGCCTATTCTGTTTGACGGGAAGTCTGTGCATGTACAATAAGATCTGGCAACGTTAACGATTTCACACACAGCTGCATGGCACAAAACGCTGAATAGACAAGGACCTGAGCATGTGCTGCAGGAATGGCAGAAAGATAAGTTGTGTGAGCGATCTAGGGGGTTTCACATAGCGAGGCATCCCAAGGAGCGATGAGTACCGATTGTCGGGATAGTCAAAATGCTGGTGATTGGTCCACTTTAAAGTGCCCGAAACCGAGGATTTTCACTATCCTGTGTTTTGGTCCTTGGGCATCCTGATATGCGATGCTATGTGCCCCCCCCCCCCAGATCGCCCCTAAAATTTACGATCCCAACATTCCATTGGCACATGTGCAGCCTCTTGTCCTATTGCTTGCTGTTTGAGACTGAGCAAGAGGGTTCTGGTCTGTAAGTAGAAGTGCATCGAAGAAGTGTACTCTTCTTTTCTCCCCCACAACCATTTTCTCCTGGTATAGAGCTCAGAAGCAACTTTATTTCTAAGAAAGTCCCATGGCGAGTACTCGCCCAAAAATTTCTTGATGGCCCAACAAATGTCTTATCAGTCCAGGCTAACGCCAGGGGCGCCATTGCAAGGCCTTTAGAGGAGCACCAAAACCCAAGATTTTTCCTATTCGGTCCTTTGACTTGTGCCCATTGGGCATCCTGATTTGAGACGCCCCTTCAACGCTTTATACACTCTAGAGTCCATTTTGGTCCTCTTTAAAGCGTACCAAAAGCAGAAAAAAAAGTCTCATGGACATGCTTTCCTGGCGCAGGTCCGGATGTCCTTGCAGCACTTCCGGGTTCATGTAGCACAGAAATCCGCAGTACATAAACTAATTGGTAGCTGTGGGCGTTTGAATGGTGTCTCCGACCAAACGTCCACAGATTTCAAATGCATATTCACCTGTATGAAAGTAAATTGGACAGTGCACAGGATTTAAGTAAAGTACCTGAGACGATTGTGGGATGCATATACCTTCTGGGTGCAGGAAGATGCTGATCAACATGGCGGATTCCCAGAGCGTCCGCACTACATGCTTATCAATGATACTTTTATTTTTGTGGGTTTTTTTCATGTGCTTTCAGACCGCTTTACGCGCAGCATTATTTTCATTTTAAAGGCATGTTCTCTGTCTGTCAGGCCCCTGAGCCTCTTGCTACCCCTTGGGGGTCATTATTGACCATGGGCCACATCTGTCTGAGTACATAAGTATTTAAACACAACACACAGATTACAATTTGAGGATGAGTCTTGAGCTTGGGATCTCAAGCTATTCACTGTTCTGCTTTTAAAGCTGAGCCCAGCTGTCTAAATGCTGGCTTGGCCAGAACAAGAAAAGCAGGTCACCTTCTTGTCTCTGTGCCTTCGAATGTGCTGCAGATGAAAAATTACCCCCTCAGGTTAAATGTTTGTCTTTAGGTGTCATGGGCATGTAGTGTGCTAGTGACTCTGGGAATTTTAACAAGTAAGCAATTTTTTTTATCTCTTTAACATCTACATCTGGCATTTGCAGAACCTTCTACATAATAATGATCCGCTGTGTGTCTCCTTGGCCTGAAGGTTCACCCTACTGTAATCTGGGTCACACAGGATTTATTGTGAGCCTGCTGAGCCTTTCTGTTGAGAACTGTCATGCTAGATTCAGTGACACTTTATCTCTAGAGCTTATTTCCCAGTGGAGAGGTCCCTGCCTCGCTCTGTTTTCCATCTTTATGCCACAACCCCTTAAATCTCTGTGTTATCCAGAGCAGTCCTTCGGCTTCAGTCCTGGTTGAAGTAATGAATGCAGGGAACGGGGAAAATGATTTGCAGCTTATAGCTTGTCATAAAAGCTGATGGCATGCTATTTTTTGTACAAACACCAATTTAGCTATCAAGCTTATGGTGTTTTCCAGCATCCTCCCAGATACTGTATGGATGTTAGTAATGTTAAAAGCTTAACCATAGTCACTGTAATACTTTGACCTGGGCATAACTGAACATATAGGCATTTTACGCAGGACTTTCTTCTTGGCAACTACCAAGACATACCTTAGGATATACTTGTGTCTCTTTTACACAAGCGGCACTGTGTGTATCAAGCATATGACTAACTTACAGTAAATCACAAGCCTGAACTGTGTATATGTACGTTTGTTCCAGGTGTATGGTTTGCAAGTTTTAAAGTAGAATTTCAGGTTTATTAGAACACTTTCAGTTTAGTCTGACCAGCAGACTCCATATTCCAGTATAAGTACAGGGAGGCAGAAAGAATAAAGCATTATGGTATACCTTTTTTGGCATGATGCTAAGCAGTAGTATCAAAGCCTTGTTCGTAAAGACAAGATGATCACCATAGAGGGCAACATATCTTTGTTTTGCCATAGCACTGGCTTGTACCTAAGGTGGTTTTGAAGCGGAACAAAACCCTGAGCGGCCAGCCTTGGAAACTTTGGCTGACCTTCCCCCGGCCTTTTCGTTCTGGGATGCCCTGCTGGATCGGTCATATTAATTCAACTCTTCCCAGTCCAATGGTGCATACACTGACTCTCTTCCAGTCAGAGCAAACTGACTGATTTGGCAAATGTCTCTGATTGTTTTCAAAGGGGAGTGCAAGTGGATGCATCCCTTGCATCTTCAGGCTCTGTGCTTGCTCCAGTCCTGTCCTTTCTGAATGGCTGGAATATGCCCGCTTCTGGGAATGCACCACTTGTGCTACCCATTAAAGCACCTCAGAGCCTTTTGCTGAAGGCTCAGCAAACTTATTGTTTGGTATCAGTTTGGTGGTTCTCCTCTGCACCCTTTCCATAGTCAGAGCGTACTTTTTATGAACTGGTGCCCAGAACTGGATGGCATAATCCAGATGAGGGCACACCAGTGCCCTGTAAAGAGGGAAATTGACATCGCTATCCGGTGATTCTATGCCGCTTTTAATGCATGATAATATCTTTGTGGCCCCGGAAGCAGCTGCTTGACATTGCATACTTTTATTTAGCCTGTGGTCTATCAGAACCACGAGATCCTTCTCAACAAGTGAATCTAACAGTTTTACAGGACATATGTGGCCCCTCAGGTTATTAGACCACAAGTGCATGACTTTACATTTCTTACATTGAACTTCATTTGCCAAGTGGATGCCCAGACACTTGGGTGTCCAAGTTAGCCTTAAGCTTGTGAACATCTTCAATATGCATCTTCGCATGTGCTTCCGCTCGTCCAATCAGCGTGCTCTGAGCCACCTCAATTAAGCCTTCGTCTAAGGGCAGCGGCTCCAAACGTGCTGGCGGCCGTATCCCCTGCTATCCCTCTAACAGGGAGCTTGCCCGCGCCGGCCATTCACAAATGCCTGGCACGGGCACCCACCCTGCTAGAGGGATAGTGGGGATGTGGCCGCGGCTTCCCATGCGCTGGTGGACCGGGAAACAAGATAAGTGTATGGGGCGTTCTGGATCCCCCAGGGGGGTGGAATCGATCGGCCCTGGAAACCTATAGACCTTGTAGTTAATCAATGTATACATTCGATGCCTGGGTAGTTGAAGTCCTCCATCACCACCACTGTACCAGCCCGGGCCACCCGTTTATACAGCTAACCCTCTATTTTCCTCAGTTATGGTTGGGGGTCTAAATTGTTGGGCAGTGCTGTTTGTGTGGGGCAAGGCAACCAAGTCTGTGAATCCAGGGACTGTAGTAGGTTGGGATGTTGTGTATTAGTCTGCCCATCAAAAGGGTCTGTAGGAGTAAGTACTTGAATCCTCTAAAACAATGTGGCCCACTGGGGCCCTCAAACTGGGTTAATTATGGGCAAATTAGTGGCACATTGACAGCGAAATGAGTGGATAAGACAAACAATTTAGGGCAATTCTTACTTTGGAGCTACTTTCTTGTTTGCAGTCAGTTGGCAATGAGCGCATTTACTGTATGCTTTAATTTGTTACCCTTAGGAATACATTTTGCAGTGTTGGTACTCTCTTTTGACTTAAAGCACTCCCATTTGGCATCTGTATCTTTATTTCTCAACCAGTCTCTAGCTTGGGAAAGTTCTATAACCTTCAATACTTCAGTTGGAAGATCAAGCTAAAGACAATGAGGACTAGTCCTGTTCATACAGAAGGGCTTGGAATGTTTATGAAAGCAATCTGTGCATAGACCATGGTGCTTCAAAATCGTTGAAATCTGTCTCTTGGACCATCTGACGCCCCAATAAATCTGTACTTGAGCATGGTAGATGGCAGATGCTAGCGCTTTTCAGGCTAGGGAGGTTTCCTTAAACATATGACTGTTTAGAACTAGTACAAGTCTGAGCAGAGTATCTTAAACATTCTTGATAATGAGCAGCTACCCATTCAGACGGCCACCTTGACAGTTTTAGCATATATATAAAACAGGGAAGCCCTTGTAGCAGATGGGCAACACATGACGGTATGTTTTCAGCAGGGTTGTCTATTTAACTTCCCTGACTGTATCTCCTTCCTGTGAAGTGCTCATTTTGGTAAGAACACCACCTTAATGTGGTTCATTGTGGTCAGCATATTAAAAATAAGGATATTGTGCATTTTTCCTCCCTTTGGGGTACACTTTGAGCCTTGTAGATGCCTTTGGTGCAACAAAAATTATGAAACCCATTTATAATCTTGGCAGTTTTTGTAGCTGGAATGATAAAATTTAACTGAATACCTCTGGCAGGCACCATTGTTTATGGCAGGCCATTATTCTTTACTATAATTTAGCATTTAGGGGAGTGCAGTGTGTTTAGTGTTTTGCTGTCTAATTTCTTCAGAAAATCTGCTATGCATATAAATGGCTACATAAAGATCCCTTTGTGTGGAGCGCAATATCATGCTTTCTCTTCTGCAAATCTGGGAGATTATGACCAGTTGCTAACATTCAACCCTTATGGTGCATCACGAGATTGATATCCTAAATAGGACTATAAAAGGATCTACTGTTCGTTGCATCACAAAGGTAAAACAGGGACATACCTCAATTAGAAAGGGGTACAACATGAAGAAGCAAAGCAGGCACATGCTTAGTAAAATTCTCATTGTAACAAACGCCAGTGTTTAGTTATTGGGGATTTATTGTAAAAGCTCCATGGCCAGGTCCACCAGGAGCTCCCTTCCCCAAGGCTCACATGCAGCTGGCCACTGTTATTCCCAGAGGATCATATAATTGGAGGTTTCAGACAGATGACCAGCCAGTCCGTCCAATTAGATAATCATCAGTCCACAAGCCAGGCCGCCCATGTACCAGAAAAGCAGCCATTTTTAGTGGCCATTGGCAGCATAATTAATCTGTGGCCAAGCCCTCCCTCCCCCCCCCCCCCAAATAGGGAATGTCAGCCAGATCAGGCTTTTTTGCTATACCATAGTCTTGGCACAGCTTATGAATTGCAGAAAAAATCTACGTAAAAGCAGCACTGGAAATGTTATCGAAGTTTCCCTTTGAGCAAGGTTCAGGAACTCTTTCTGGGTGAGATGTGTGTTCTACAGCTAGAATGGGTGGGGGTGGCAGGGAAACTGTGACAGTTATTGTTGCTGTACTGGTGATGCTGGATGTGTTCCACCCTGTTGCACTCCATTAGCAGTTTTCGGTTCATCTGCTTGCATTTGTGCATAGCAGTTCAATAGTGCACATACACTATTTGTATACAGCATTGATGTCTTTCCCAGGTTTCGTTCCATGCCCCGGTATGTGAACGAACCCCCCCCCCCCCCCCACAGTTCACCTAGTAAAACTCATCTCTCCTCAGTCCAACTGCACATGTGCGGACTCTCGTCCAATCAGAGCCCTCTGCCTTGTTTACATCATTTGACACCTGGGGGTGGGTGGCTGGGACGGGAGCACTCAAAGATGCAGGGGATGCGTCTGCTCCCACTGCCCATTGAAAACAATCAGAACTGTTTGCCAAAAGGCCCTGGGGGAAGGCCAGCATCTGGCCTTGGAATCTTTTAGATACCTAGGCCGGCCGGGTGGGTTTTGTTCTGCTTTAAACACTGTGATGCAATTTTGTGATGTATGTGTATATGCCAAAAGAACTGTGGCTGATGTTTTGGAGTGGATTTGATTGGGAAATGTTGATTTTGAAAAAGGAAGCAAGAAAAAAAAATCTATGAAAAAAAAAAAAAAAAAAAAATTGTGTAAATAAAGCAGATTTAAGCAGTTATTAGATAATCATGACTGGAATATTTAAGTACAAAATTGATCTTCCAGTTCATTGTCCCCTATTCTCTACCTATAAATTCATTGGTTCCTGCTGTGCTAGGCCTAAGTCGTAATAATCTAAATATAAACCCACTTTTGGTGGCATTTTTGAAAGTGTATATTATTATGCCAAAAGGTACGTGGGCAAAACGATCACTGCAATAACTTGAAACTGACCTAATTAGTTATACATTTTAATTTATTGAAAATCATACTAATAAATATAAGACATTGCTTTCGAATTGTGGTACAACTGAATAATTTTTAGTAAACAAACCAATTAGCCTGAACACAAATGATGATACTCCTAACTTAATATTTTGTTGCACAAGGCATTTGCTGCAACCAAACAATTTCTGTAACATTTAAGTGAAAAATGGTCTGGCAACAGACAAACTCTAGGTAGGCTGGCAGTTAAAGGGTTAATAGGATCAGACACAGGAGTGAAAGATGGCGAAAATAAGAAATTCCATGTGCCAACGAAAGTGCTAGGTGCAAAAAAAAAACACCCACATTTCAGAACTAATAATAATAATAATGAAAAAAAAAAAATGGCCAATCAAAATTGTGTGTGTATATACACCTAAATTCCTAAAGCCCTGTGACGGGCTAAGTGTGCAAACCAATGAATATAAATGTAAAGTGCATTGTCACAATATTACTTACGCTGCCACCAGTACTGACCAGAGATCTTAATGTAAACATGTCAACAAATGTTTTCATACAGGCCCCCCACACCATACAAAAGATATACAGAAAATACCACCACAGATGGACCTAGTGCCTCGCAACTTTGCCACTTCACAGGGTGAAGTCCTCCCCACTAGTCCTGCAATTTATACCATATGTGGGAAGGAGACCAGCTGGTGCATGCCACCGCCATCACATCGCTTTTTGGGAGAAGAAGGAAGTGACATCTTGGCGTGTGATGTGGAGAAGTGAAGGGAGGAGAATAGGTAGGGGTAAATGGAGGGGGGAGGTATAGATTCATGGGCATTTCTTCTGACGTGCTACCTCTTCATCACAGTGCAACCTCCCCTCACTGCCTCACCCACTTTACCCCACCTATTCTCCCTTCACTGCTACACATCACACACCACAAGCTACGTGATGTCACTTCCTTCTTCTCTCTATTCTTGGATGCAATGGTGGCGGCACGCTACAGCTGGTCTCCAACCCACATATGGTATAAAGATCCATTTAGAGTGGACCAAAACCCACACCGATTGGGCCGGGAATCTATAAGATTCCTGGGATAATCGATTCCCTCCCCCGGGGCATTCAAAATCAGGATGCCCCGCTGTGTGAAACCCTCCAGGTCACCCTATACACTTACCTTGTTTCCTGGTCCAACAGCGCATGTGCGAGCCGCATACGCACTATCCCTCTAGCAGGGTCGCGTGCCTGCGCCCGTTAGAGGGAAACGGGGGATGCGGCCACCAGCACGTTCGGAGCCGCTGCCCTTAGATGAAGGCTTAGACGATGTGATGTCGACGGCTTCGAGCGTGCTGATTGGACGAGCGCATGCCTCATAGGACCGGGAAGAGGTGAGTTGGCATTGACGATCTGGGGGGTCTCATGCAGCGGGGCACCCCCGTATTTTGATTTTCAACATTAGGATATTAATTAAATGAATTACATTTGATTTTATTTTTCAGGAGTAGTAATAAATCTTGGGCTCTCCATTTTTGCTTTGTGGTCTTTTGGGTACAAATTGTATTTTCCTTACACTAGCAAAAATGAGATTCATGGAAGCAGTTTTTAATACCTGTACACCAAGGTCAAGTGATCCCTGCACATATTGGTGCATTGGGCTGCTGCTGAGATGAGCAAGCTCACTTAAACATGCCCAGCAACAGCACCGAGAACTCACTTGTAGGAAATTGATTATTTTATCAAGAAGCATAACCAAAACTACATATGCTCAACCTGTGGCCCTCTGACCCATCTGATTTGATCCCTGACCTGTTGTGGGGAAAGTGAGAGGCTCAAATAGTATTGGCATGTAAAGTAAATTGAGGCTCTGTATAAATGAGAGGTTGCAAGGAGAGTGATATAGGAGGGGCCCATTGATAAATAGAGGTGGCAGCAGAGGCTTGGAAGAATGTGGTGACATTGATAGTGCAATACCACCCCTGGTTGACCTCTCTGGCACTATACCGTGGGTATCCTGATATTTGCTTAAGATCTTTGTTATGCTGTTTTAAAATGAAAAAAAATTTGAACCTATTTATTGTGGCCCATGACCAGTTTTTAAATCCCTTATATGGCCCATGCTCTTCAAAAGGTTTAGAACCCATTCCCTAAACCATGTCCATCTGGATCAGTGCAGAAAATGGATCTGTGCTGAAAAGTTATACAGGAGGTGCAGAAATTGGTCACACTGGTATGGGGGGACTACATTACTAAATACAGCTTGTCAAAATATTTAAATTTATTAAACAAAATGCTCTTTCTAAAAATTACGTAATAGTGACTTTCCCTTTAAACCAAGACATTGAAATATAAAGGTGCTGAAGCAGCAAACAAGTTCTTTATAAGTTAACTTTGTATGCTTGACAAAAAAATTCCCTGTCGCAGATTTGTTTGAATATTCATTGCCGTGCAGCATTATCTCTTCGAGACCTCACTAGATTAAAGTGGACCAACACCCAGGATTTTGACTATCCTGGGTTTTGGTCCACTTCGGTGGGGCACACAGATCTGGGGTGCCCCGCTGTGTGTGAGCCCCGAAAACTCACCCCGCTCCCACGTGACCGCTGCATCCAATCCCCGCCAACGGACAAGCGGGAGGCAGCGACGGACAAGCAGAGCGCGTCCGCCGCCGCCTCCCGCGCGTCCCTCTTACAGGGAGCCTGGGGGCATGGCAGTAAGTGTGCTTGTGCACCCCCCAAAGGCTTACCACTTCCATTAGTATCAGGCAGTTGGCTGGGCTAACTGGCATGACGTGTTCGCTCCGGTGCGCCGTTTCTTCCTCCGGTCCCCCTGCGCCTACGTATGTGGCAGAACAAGAGCATCTCGTCGATGCTCTTGTTCCCTCGGAGGCCCCCTCCATTTTATATTTTGGGTGTGGGTGCTGCGCCGCCATCTTTTCACACCTTGTGTGCATTGGCGGTGATGGCACTGCCATATTGCTACCCCCATGGTGTATTACGTTTGGAAAGGTCTACCATGGCACTTTTTAGTAGAAGTGCGCAATTAGAATTCTTGATTGTAGTGCGGCACAGGCATCGGTGGACCAGCCAGAAATCCTCTGGCTAACTCAACTGAATGACCGGTAGAAAACCTTACAATCTCTATGGCCCTCATTCAGAAGGCCACAAATTATATTGCAGATGCAGCCACAGAAGAGCTTCAGCATTGGGGAATGGGGGTATGCCACACTGCCCATGGGGAATGGGAGGGGGGTTTCCACACTGCCTATGGGGAATGGGAGGGGGAAATGCCACACTGCCTATGGGGAATGGGAGGGGGAAATGCCACACTGCCTATGGGGAAGGGGAGGGGGAAATGCCAAACTGCCTATGGGGAAGGGGAGGGGGAAATGCCACACTGCCTATGGGGAAGGGGAGGGGGAAATGCCACACTGCCTATGGGGAAGGGGAGGGGGAAATGCCACACTGCCTATGGGGAATGGGAGGAGGAAATGCCACACTGCCTATGGGGAATGGGAGGGGGGAATGCCGCACTGCCTATGGGGAATGGGAGGGGGGAATGCCGCACTGCCTATGGGGAATGGGAGGGGGGAATGCCGCACTGCCTATGGGGAATGGGAGGGGGGAATGCCGCACTGCCTATGGGGAATGGGAGGGGGGAATGCCACACTGCCTATGGGAATGGGAGGGGGGAATGCCACACTGCCTATGGGAATGGGAGGGGGGAATGCCACACTGACTATGGAAATGGGAGGGGGGAATACCACACTGCCTATGGGGAATGGGAGGAGGAAATGCCAAACTGCCTGTGGGAATGGGATGGGGGAATGCCACACTGCCTGTGGGAATGGGATGGGGGAATGCCACACTCTCTGCAATAAAATATCAATATGCAAAAAAAGCTAAATCTGAAACCGCAAGGTCCCCTGAACAGAATAATATCCAACATGCATAGCTACTTTTGACACTATTAACTTTTACGTGAGATTTTGTCACCCTCTGTTGCGAGAAGATTTTTCACCATTTTGCGCTATGTATGTTCAAAGTGGACCAATCACCAGGATTTTGGCTATCCCGGTGATTGGTTGCTTTCCCAAAGGCATCCCCCCCCCCCCCCCAAGTAGGATCCCCTGTGAGAATCCCCCCAGATCACCCAGTTTCACTTACTTTTTCGTTGTTCCCACGGCACATGCGTGGATGCTCGCCCAATGCCCGGCATATAGACAGGATTTGAGACATCATTTTGCAGAGCTTTCTATTTGCATGCACAGCATTAATGGTGATGTTTTTGTGTGTTGTGTTTTTAATAGCTTTGTGGAAAAATGCAGTGAATCAAGCAACAAGTTCTTTCACATCCAACAATTGCTGCAATTTGCGATAGGAATAAGGTCCCCAGTGTAAAGCTCTTCATATATAGTTGTAATAGAAAAAAGGTCTCCTGCTTCTAAAAGTTAATGAAACAGAAATGAGGTCCCCCGTGGAAAGCTCTTCCTTAGAAATGCAGTGTGCCTACCTCCTTGATATGGCGTTTACAGAGTTCCTTGTGAAATATCTGATCTGTCCTTATAACATTTCCTTATCTAAGTCCTGAACAGATCAAATGTGTTGGCGGAGAGCAGGAGCCATCTTGTTGCTGGGAATGTGTTGTGAGTAGTCCTTCCTCCCACATATGCGACTGACATTGTGTGGGAAGCTGGCCGGAACATGCTTTCATCAGTCTGGTAACTTGCATTGTGGAGGTCTATGCATGCTTTAGCAAGGTTTGAGTATGTTTTAAATGGATAATTGTGTATTTAGCCAAGCATTATCAAAATATCTTGTATAAATTTACCCACCAATGTTCTAAAGAAAAGTTAATTAATTTTGTCTTCTATTGACTAAACATAGCTCCAAATCAGGGTTATTGTTAAAGTAATATATTTTTTGATCCATGAAGGGGTTTGATATGGACCATTTCAGATCTTTTATATGGCGACATTCATGCCTAGATTAATACGGTCTTGTGTGTGCATGCAGTAGCCGTGTATTTTTTATAGTTGAATCTAGCAGGTGACAGTACTTATTGTCCATTTCCTTTGTGTTCTTTATTTGTAATAAAGAGCTAGTAATTGATTCCAGCATAACCGCACACGCTCACATACTATATGCTGTGTGGGTCTGGGGGGGTAGGGGATGTGGCAGGGTGGCCAGATTTAAAATCCAACAGTGTCTGAGTCGGGAGCATATATCTATTATTGAAATGAAACAATTTGGGAGGAGAGGCCCAAGTTGAAATACCTTAAGGAAGTCTTCTACTTTCAAAGTTTCAGATTGTCATATCTGACTACCCTCCCGACAGGAGAGTCACCTACCTTCCCTCCCACGCTGTCTATCACTGTCTATCACTGTGTTCGCTGTCTATCCCTGCAATTTCACCACACTGCTGGTCTCTGCCTGTAGGCCAGCATGCGGGCAGTACAAGCCCAGACCAAGGTGCCGAATACTCTTTGTGCACCTCAGGCTGCTCTTATACACTGGCGTACAGATCTGTCCAGAAATGCAAGACCTGGCAGGGAGCTCCAATATAGTATGGGACCCTGAACATTGCAATAAATGCCCCTGAAGCAATTGGCAAGTAAGCCAGGGAGCTTGGTGTTGGGAGGAGAGTTTGCCGATGGGGAACGCAGAGGGGGGCTGTTGAGAAGCTAAGGTCAATATGATATCATTTTTCAGATAAGCTCACAGATGGCTTCACCCTAAGGTCCCTCATAAAAAGTCATATAGGTTAAAAAATGTAGTTATGAATTGTCAGGTTTTTAGGCTAAACTTTCTATACTACTAATTTTAATGGCTATTTGAACATTGTAGGCCAAGACTGGTGAAGGACATTTTTAAGTTTTGACTAGTAGGTTTTGTCCTAATTCTGTAAAGCAGATGTTTAGCTTTGTATTCTCCGAAGACCCACAATAGCTACATTTACTACCGCTCCTTGTGCTTTGCTTGATGAGTCTCAATGACTGCCTTGAAGCCTTTTTATTGTGCTAATATAGTCAGAACTAATAAAGCAAATAGCTCTTCTCCTTGGTAGCTTGTGGTTAACAACTGTAATTGGACCCAGTTGAAAAGATTATTCAGTACAGGATGTAACAAATCATTGCTGTTCAGTCCAGCTTCTGCTGATGGCACCATCACCGATGTGAGGGGATGCGACAAGTAATGTTGGCAAGAATGTATCCTTGATAGGATACCGGTTTATGTAAACATTTTAGTGTTTAATCTTTTTGCTAATGTGTTTAATTGAGAGTGCTATTTATATTTTGTTTTTCAGAACTCTAAGAGGGACTGGAGGCCGCTGGAAGAACACAGCTGTACTGATATACCATGGCTAATATTGTTTGTTTTGTTCTGTATTGGCATGGTAAGTAGTGATTTTAAAGAGATTTTTTATGTCCATATCATGGGTCAAAATAGAAGTTGCCAAACTCTCCTAGTGATCAGCCCCTTACCTTTCTTTCTTTTACCGACATTATGTACTATGAGGACCCAGGTGATCTATGCTTCTGTGGCTAGCGGATGACTTGCACTTCCCCCTATTATCTGACTCCCCAAAGCCCGAGGTGGGGCAGAAAGAGCCCTGTGGGCTTGCAGAATTTGTAGCTTGTAGAGTTCATGGCGGGGGCCATCGAAGCTGGCCTCTGCGCCCTGGTCCACAAACCCTGCATAACTGGTTCTTGTGCTGGGTAGGGGTGACCCCACACCATTATTATTTTCATTTTTAGGGTATTTAACCCTTAAAAAATGTTTAAAGCAGAGTGGGGTTCCTCCCGGGGAGGTGGACCCGACAACATTTTTTAACCCTTTATAGTCTGAATAGTAATTGTATTTTATTTGTAAATTTTATAAAGAGCTCTTTTCAGTTGGGGGGGGGGGTCCTTTGGGCAGGAACAGGGGGCTACTCATACATATGTGGTAGCATTGTAATCAAGAGAATTAGGGCTTTCACATGAAATATATAACCAGTAGAGGGCGAACTTCTGCAGAGATGACAGGAAAAAAAGAAGCCCCTCCCGGTCCATAAATACCTGGGACCTCCCAAACATTACCCAGTAATCGTCTGGCACCCGGACAATTTTGCCTATTTCTGCCCGGACCTGTTTAATTATACCCCTATGCCTCCCAGCCTTGGCTGTAGGTCCGGGCGATGGTAGGTTACACCTCAACAGGTGTACTTATGGGAGCCATGCTTCCCCGTGAGACCCCATATTAAGGGGTAGGCGGTTTTGCCAGGTTTGGTGATCCTGGTTCGGGATCCCCCGTCCCTGTTTTCCCTTAACTACCCTGTAGCATGGGATCCCCCCCTTCCATGTCTCCCTGTTCCCCTCAGCCCGGGGGGGGGGGCCCGACTTTTCACATACTGTTTTTGCTCCTTACATTCTGTGTGGTGTGTGTGTGGGGTGCCTGTGTACTGTGTGCATGGCGGTATTTTTTGTTTCTGGCCGCGTTCTATGGCCATTACTGCGGGGAGAGCTTCTCCCCCTCATTCTAGTTAAGGCAGGGGGCGGAACCTGGCGCTTGGCGTGCTCGCGGCGGCCCGCCTCCCGGTTTTCTGGCGCGATTGCGGAGCCCAGCTATTGCTGGTATCCGCGTCCTTGTCAGCTTGGGGGAGGGGGCGGGGCCAGGCGTGGCGCGCGATCCGCGCTGGCCCGCCCTTCTTCGCCCTCTTTCCTCTGCTGCTGCTGCTGGCTCAGACGCCATTGTTGGAGCTGGGATTGCCCTGCGGGCCCCCTTTTCTGTACATTGTACTGGCGGATGGCCCCATCCCTTGCGGTGGGGCGACTTATGGTCCACTTGTGATATATATATATATATATATATATATATATATATATATATATATAGCTATATATATAGCTATATAATATATATTTATATATTTTATTGTAGTGTATGTGTGGCCCTGCCTGCTGTGTGCCCTTTTTTCTTATGGGCCTTTCTTCTTGTGTCTTTCAGGACGACTCCCTTTCCACATAAGAAAAAGGGGGTTTCTCCTGGTCCTAGGGTCCCTTGGATAAATTGGGGTCTTACAAATCCTCCCACTTGGGACTTAAAGGGGTATCCCGGATAGCTTAATTGGCGTAATTCCCTCTGGTCCTTGCGACTACCATTAAAATCACCATATGGAGGCTCCCCAGGATACCGGGCTCGGGCTCCCTTCGGGGCAATCCCGGCAGTGTGTGGGGTGTCCCTTACGGGGGATAATGTACTGATTTGCATATCATGTGCTCAGCAGGCCATAACGCGGCAGTCGGGGTCCCAGGCGTCTGGGTCCGCGCCGCCGGCCTCATCACCTACTGATGTATGCGCTAGATTGGCCAACATCGAGAGACTGATTTCTAGCTCTGCTGCCAGAAAGGCCCCAGCTAAGATGCGACATTTATCACCGGCCGCACCAGTTCTGGATTTTGATGATTGCGATATCCTTGACTGGTCTGATTATTCCCCACTTGAGGAGGGGGAATTGTTTGAGTCTGATGGCTCTGAGGATCAGCAGTTTTTGGATGCTGGGCAGGAGCATGGGGATGCCGTGGATACCCCCAGGATTCTGGCCCATTTGTTTGAGGTGCTGGCTATTTCTCCTCCGGCGGAGTCCCCTCCGCAGAAGGAGGAATTTTTTGGGACCTCTAAGCCTCTTTCGGAGTTCCCAAATCAGAAGCATTTTGAAAATCTGATTCTTAAGGAATGGGAAAGACCTAGCCGGCTTCTTGGTGTTCCTCAGGGATGGGATAGGAAGTATCCCTTTCCGGTGGACGCGGTGAAGCGCTGGTCGTCCCCTCCCGAGGTCGATGCACCCGTCCTGGGATTGTCCAACACATCTGTTGTGCACTCTCCAGACGCCACCACGATTAAGGATGGTGAGGACCGACGTATTGACCAAATGGTTTGTCATGCCTTTGCTAGCGTGGGTTCAGCCTTGCGGCCTGTTTGTGCTTCTGCGCTCACGGCTGTGGCTACCAGGTCTGTGGTTAGGGGCCTGTTGAGTGGTTCCCAGCTTAACCCAGCCAGTGATGAATTTGCAGCGCTTACGCGGTGTGAATTATTCATGACTTTTGTCTTATCTGCCTTGGATGACACAATATGTATGTGTAGCAGAACCTCAGCGTTGCTGGTGGCTATTCGCCGATCGGTCTGGTTGCGCCAGTGGGTGACTGACATTGCGGCTAAGAAGTCACTTACAGGGCTACCCTTCCTGGGTATGCGGCTGTTTGGAGATAAATTGGATTCAGTTGCGAAAGGAGGAAGGCTACCGCAACGCAAAAAGAAGCAGCGTCGCTCCTTTCGGAAGGCAGGCTCCTTTAATCCTTCCTTTCGCGGTGCCAGAGCAGGCAGAGGAGCTGCCTACTCTACCTAGAGGCAGAGGACGGGCCCCTCCGGGACCTGTCTGGGGTTCCAAGACCAAGCCCGCTGCCAAGCCAGCTCAGCAATGAGGGGGCGCCCTCACCCTTGCGGGTGGGGGGACGGCTGCGGCACTGCTTCCGGGTCTGGGCCCGGGAGGTCACACACAAGTGGATCTTGGAAGTGGTCTCTACCGGGTACAAACTGGAGTTCGAGGACCGGCCTCCTCCCAGATTCCTCAGGTCTCGGGTCCCCTCGGACCCCCGGTCTGCGCAGGGGCTCCTGTTGGCAGTGTAAAATCTTCTGGACATGGAAGTCATATGCACGGTGAGAGAGGCCGGGGCTTTTATTCCAACCTTTTCACGGTGCCCAAAAAGGATGGATCCATAAGACCCATTCTGGATTTGAAGCTTCTCAACAGGTTCATCAGAACCAGGAAGTTCCGCATGGAGACTTTGCGCTCAGCCATCCTTTCTCTTCGTCAGGGGGACTTCATGACGTCCATAGACATCAAGGATGCTTACCTTCATGTACCGATCTTCCCAGCACACCAGAGATTTCTCAGGTTTGTGGTGAGAGATCAGCATTTTCAGTTTGTGGCCCTCCCGTTTGGGCTGACCTCGGCACCAAGGGTGTTCACCAAGGTGTTGGCGGGTATAATGGCCCTTCTCGGAGCCCAGGGCATTCGCATTGTGTCGTATCTGGACGACCTCCTCATTACGCCATCCTCTCTTGGACAGGCGGAGCTGGACACCAGGACGGTGGTGTCAACGCTGGAGAGGTTTGGCTGGGTGATCAACCACCCCAAGTCTTCTCTCTCCCCATCAAGGGAGGTTGCATTTCTGGGCATGAATCTGGATACCATTCAGACCAGGGTGTTTCTACATCAGTCGAAGGTGCAGATGGTTCAAGATCTGATATGTCTTCTTTTGTTCACTGCGCATGGCTCTAACATCTCTATTCCCATTATGTCTTTCAGACGATCGAATCCAGTGGCTTCTCCCAGCCCTGTTTAATTACCAGTGGACCTAGTATAATTTCTCCCACTTCCCTGCGTGTCTTGGGGCATCCAGGGTAGCTTATAGCATCAATCCCTACTGGCCTATTGTGCCCATTAATCAACATATGGAGGCATCCCAGGATATTGTGAACGGGGTTCCCTCGGGACAAGCCCGTCTGTGTGTAGCTTGTGGGATCTCACCTATCATCGGTGACAATGCACGGGTCTGCGTCCCTTGTGCACAGCAGGCGCTAATGGTACTTCCCGCCCCTCCTGTGGCCGGGCCTGCACCTCGCCTCACTTCACCTACTCCCCCAAGCCTGAGTCTAACCCTCAATACAAGTGGGGATTCTCATCCTGATGTGGCTACTAGACTGGCCAGTGTTGAGAAATTGCTTGCTAGTTCCCTAGCGCGCAAGGCCACTGCTAAGAAGCGGCACATAATCCCTGATTCTGCTCCCTTCCCTACGGAGCCTGAGGAGTTTTCAAGTTTTTATGGCCATACCCCTTCGGACGAAGGGGAGCTATTTTCTGACTCAGAATCTTCTGATGAGAAGGCAAGGGGTCATGACTATTCCGGTTCTGACCAATGGACCCCGGATGATACCGACAAACTACTGCTTCAGATTTTTGAAGTTTTGTCCATCCCTCCCCCTGTTGCGGCTCCGAGGCAAAGGGGTGAGCTTATTCATACTGCTAAGGCTCGCTTGGAATTTCCTGAGCAAACCCATTTCAATAGCCTCGTGTTGAAAGAATGGGAACATCCCAGTAGACTTCCCGGGATCCCTAAGAGTTTGGACAGGAAGTATCCATTTCCTGCTGATATGGTCAAGTGCTGGTCATCACCCCCCGAGGTCGATGCTCCTATTTTAGGGCTAACAACTCTATTATGCACTCTCCCGACACCGCTACGCTGCGGGATTCTGAGGACCGGCGCATTGACCAATTGGCATGCCATGCCTCTGCATTTTGGCGGGGCGGCGCTGCGCCCGGTTTGCGCCTTGGCCATTACTGCTGTGGCGCTCAGGGCCATGGTCAGGAATGCACTTGACGGCCCAGACAAGTTGCCTACTGATGCTGTTAATGCACTGTCTAACTGTGATGTGTTTGAACTTTATCCTGTCTGCATCGGATGATGCTATTAGGCTGTGTGCCAGATCTTCCGCCTTGGCGGTGACTATACGCCGCGCGGTATGGCTGTGCCAGTGGGCGGCTGACAATGCTGCTAAGAAAGCCCTTACTGGGCTTCCATTTAAGGGCCTGCGCCTGTTTGGGGACCGCCTAGACCTCTTTGCTAAAGGAGGTAAGTTACCACAGAGCAGGCAGCAGCCCCGGCCCTTTCGGAACCAGGGCCCCCTTTCAGCCCCCTACAGAGGTTTTAAGCAGGGGAAAGGGGTGTCCTTCACGGGGGCTCGTGCAGACTCCTGGCATAGGAGCAGAGGGCGACGCCCCGGCTCCTCCTGGGGGACCAAACCCAAAGCCCCTCCCAAGACCCCTCAGGCATGATGGGGCGCCCTCGCCCACCAGGGTGGGGGGACGGCTACAGCACTTTGCGCATGTCTGGAGGCACCAAGTCTCGAACCGGTGGATTCAGGAGGTAGTTACCTCTGGCTACAAAATAGTTTGCTGTGCGGCTCCCTTCAAGATTCATCAGGTCCCGGATCCCCCAGGACCCGGTATCGGCTCAGGTCCTGATACAGGCAGTGCAAGGTTTTCTGGATCTGGGAGTTATTTGCCAGGTTCCCTTGAGAGAATTGGGAGAAGGGTTCTACTCCAACCTTTTCACAGTACCCAAAAGAGACGGGTCAGTTAGGCCCATTCTGGATTTAACCCTTCTAGTGCCAGCTACGTGACTCGCACGTAGCTGCCTCTCCAACCGTTAAGTGCCAGCTACGTGAGAGTCACGTAGCTGACTTTAGAGCCCCATAAAAAAAAAAAGTAAAAAAGACTTACCTGACCCCTCATTTGAAAGTGCCAGCGATTCTGTACAAGAATCAAATAGTAGATTTTCGCCCCCGGGCTTCTGATGTTCAGGAGGGGGCCCGTTTTTAACCCTTAAAATTCCCCCCAAAAAATGAGGTCCCGCTCCCTGGGAGGGGGGACCCTACGTCATTTTTTTTTTTTTTTTTTTAAGTTAACCCCTTACAACTATGCAATCATATTGCATAGTTGTATTCTATCTGAAATCTCCTAAACTGCTGTTTCAGTTTGGGGAGTTTCCTGGGCAGGAAATGGTGTCTACCAATACATATGTGGTTCCATTGTAACCGGGAGAAATAGGGCTTTCACACGCAATAATATTTTATTAACAAACTTACATTTTTTATTAGAAAAAAACACTACAAATTGTAAAAAATAGTTTTTTTTTTATTTTCACTAGAATACACTAAAAAAAGGCCAAACAAGACATTTCATGTTGAAGCCCAGACTCTGCGGAAAAAAATAATATATAATTTTCCTGGAAAATCCCTGGAAATCCCTTCAAAAATTCAGGTTGAACACGTGTAGCGCAAAAACGTGAAAAGTAGTCCGGCAACAGAGTGTGACAAAAAATCTCGGTAGACTGGCACTCAAAGGGTTAAAGATCCTCAACAAATTTGTCAAGCACAAGCGCTTTCGCATGGAAACTCTGCGCTCGGCTGTTGGCTCTCTGCACCCAGCGGATTTTATGACTACTGTGGACATCACAGATGCTTACCTTCACATCCCTGTGTTTCCGGGACATCAAAGGTTTCTCAGATTTCCGTTGAAAGATCAACATTATCAGTTTGTGGCCCTACCATTTGGCCTCACTTCAGCTCCCAGAGTGTTCACCAAGGTGCTGGCGGGAGTGATGTCCTTGTTAAGGTCAGGGGGCATTTGAGTGCTGCCCTACCTGGACGACATCCTCATCGCCTCATGGCCCCTACAGCAGGCGGAGCTGGACACTCAGCGGGTGGTGTCCACCTTGGAGTCCTTCGGCTGGGTGATCAATCACCCAAGTCTTCTCTGTCCCCTTCGTCAGTGACCCCATTCCTGGGGATGATTCTGGATACGGTTCAGTCACGAATATTCCTTCCCCAACAGAAGGGGGAAGCCCTGACTGCGCAGGTGCGGTCCCTGCTCTCGTGCCCCCAGCTCTCCCTCATGCAGGGAATGCAGCTGGTGGGTCTGATGGTGGCGAGCTTCGAGGCGTTGCCCTTTGCTCAGTTCCACTACAGCTTCACCTCCTCTCGGTATGGGACAAGGGTCCTGCGTCCCTGGACAGGGTTTGTGTGCTTCCCCCGTTGATCATAAGGTCCCTCTCGTGGTGGCTAGACCATAAGAATTTGCTAAAGGGCAGGTCCTTTCTAGCCCCCTCCTGGGAGACTGTCACCACGGATCCCAGTCTGTCAGGTTGGGGGGGGGATTCTGGAAGTCCCTGAGGTTCCAGGGCAGGTGGGGCCCTCAGGAGGCCCATTTACCCATCAACATTCTGGAACTACGGGCGGTCCGGTTGGTTCTGGAGCAGTTGGCTGATCACCTGCAGGGACTGTCTGTTCAGGTGCGCTCAGACAACAGGACGGCGGTTGCCTACATCCATCATCATGGAGGGACCCGGAGCAAGGGTGCCCTCCAGGAAGTGTCGCGGATTCTGACATGGGCGGAGGCCAATGTTCAATGCATTTCGGCTGTTTACATCCCGGGGGTGGAGAATCTCCTGGCAGACTCTCTGAGCAGGGGGACTTCCCGTCAGGGGGAGTGGTCCCTCTGCAACAGGGTATTCCAGTCCCTGTGTCACCGTTGGGGTCTACCGGATGTGGATCTGTTTGCATCCCGTCACAATCGCAAGCTCCCGGCCTTTGTCTCCCTGTCTCAGGATCCTCTGGCTGTGGCCACGGACGCTCTGTCGTTGTCTTGGAAGAAATTTCGCCTCCTGTATGTATTTCCCCCGTTCCCCCTGCTGGGCAGGGTTCTGCGTAAGATTGCCCTGGAAAAGGTGCCAGTGATTCTAGTGGCCCCAAGGTGGCCAAGAAGTGTGTGGTTCGCAGACGTGGTACAAATGGCGGTAGATTAGTACGTCCTGCCAGAGGCGCCGGATCTATTCACTCAGGGCTCCTTACGCCATCCCAATTTACAAACTCTGGTTTTGACGGCTTGGCTGCTGAAACCTCCATTTTGATGGAGAAAGGCTTGTCTGCCTCAGTGGTGGATACCATGGTACAGGCTAGGAAGAAAACTTCTTCTGCCATCTATTACAGGGTATGGCGTTCCTACATAGACTGGTGTGAGTCCAGGTCTCTTCCCTGCAGGGAGTTCTTCATCCCTAGGATTCTGGAATTTTTACAACATGGATTAGAGTTGGGTTTAAAACTCAGTACTCTGAAGGGTCAGGTTTCTGCCCTGTCTGTCTTCTTTCAGAAGTCCTTTGCGCAGCATCACTTGGTTAAGACCTTCTTTCAGGGGGTCACTCATGTGCGTCCCCCACGTAAGCCTATGGTTCCTGTTTGGGACTTGAACCTGGTTTTGTCTGCCTTCAGTCAGGCGTGTATCGGAGCTGGCGGCGTTGTCTATTCAGCCCCCATACTACGAGAGACACCAGGACAAGATGGTGTTCCGCTTTATGCCAGACTTTCTGCCAAAGGTGGTGTCTGCCTTTCATTTGAATCAGGATGTTGTTCTTCCTTCATTGTGTCCTAATCCTAGCAACGCTAAGGAAAGGGTTCTGCATTCCTTGGATGTGGTCAGGTGTCTGAAGTATTACCTGGTAGTCACTGCGGCCTTCAGGAAGACTGATGCTCTTTTTGTGGTCCCCTCTGGTCCTAGGAAGGGTTTGGCTCCGGCCAAGTCTACTATTAGCAAATGGATTCGTCAGGCTGTGATTCAGGCCTACTCTGCTAAGGGGAAGAGTCCCCCCTTCCGTCTTACTGTTCATTCTACTCGTGCTATTGGTGCCTCTTGGGCCTTCCAGCACCAGGCTTCGGTTGAACAAGTCTGCAAGGCCGCTACTTGGTCTTCTGTTCATACCTTTTCGAAGTTTTACAAGGTTGATGTTAGGGCCTCAGCAGATGCTGCTTTTGGCCGCAAGGTTTTGCAAGCGGTAGTAGTTTAAACTGCCTGTTGTCACCTTTTTTGTTGGGGGATCCCACCCTACTTTATGGGCACTGCTATTGGATGTCCCAAGTGTAAGTATTATATCTGGAGCAGGACGTACTGTATACTAAGAATAATACAATTCTGTGAAATACTCACCTGTAGAATTGGTATTATAAGTATACAGTACGTCCTACTCCACCCCACCCTGTTGTTGCATTATTCTGGATCCCCTGTATGGTGATTGTTATCTTGTTATCGTTGCCAGTTGTTCTGGGTGGTTTAATTCTCCCGGCTTCTTGTTCACTGCTTTTCAATGCTGGGGATTTGTGGGAGGTCCCTGGGTATTTGAAGGGCCGGGAGGAGCCTGTTTATTTGCATGTCTGCAGTGCAACGCCATCTGGCGGAGGATAACCCAAGTGTAAGTATTATATCTGGAGCAGGACGTACTGTATACTTATAATACCAATTCTACAGGTGAGTATTTCACAGAATTGTATTTTTCTGACCCCTTGTTGGGAGACGGTCACCACGGATGCCAGCCTGTTGGGCTGGGAGGGTTTCTGGACGGAACATCCGTTCCAGGGGCTGTGGGTTCCCACACCCCATCAATGTCTTGGAGCTGAGAGCTATTCGGTTGGTACTGTCACTCTTGACGCATCACCTATCACCTTCAGGGTCTACCGGTTCAGGTTCGATCAGACAATCGGACTGCGGTCGCTTACATCAATCACCAAGGAGGGACTCGCAGCAGGAGTGCCCTCAGGGAAGTTTCTCTGATTCTTGCATGGGCGGAGAGCAATGTCCCATGCATTTCAGCAGTGTACATTCCAGGAGTGGAAAACATGGAGGCGGACTCCCTGAGCAGGGGATCTCCCCCCCCCCTCTCGCCGAGGGGAATGGTCGCTCAACCACAGGGTATTCCGGTCCCTTTGTCGCAAGTGGGGGATTCCGGAGGGGGATCTCTTTGCCTCACGTCACAATCACAAGCTTCCTGCTTTTGTGTCTCTGTCTCAGGATCCTCTGGCCCTGGCAGTGGACGCCTTGTCTCTTGCCTGGAGGGATCTGGGTTTTCTGTACCTGTTTCCCCCCTTCTCCGTGGTAGGCAAGGTGGTGCACAAGCTGGCTCAAGAGGGTGCGCCAGCAATTCTGGTGGACCCAAGGTGGCCAAGACAGGTTTGGTTCGCAGACGTCGTACGGCTGGCGGTAGATCAGTACAGGCTGCCCCTGTTTCCGGATCTGATCACTCAAGGTCAACTTCGTTACCCCAATTTACAAACGCTTGCTTTGACGGCGTTGTTGCTGAAACCGCCATCTTAAGGGAGGAAGGTTTGTCTGATGCTGTGATTCAGAAACGTGTTAGAGCCAGGAAGAGACCTTCCTCTAACATCTACTACAGGACTTGGAGGTCCTATATTGATTGGTGTGAGGCTAGGGCATTGCCTTAGTACCTTGAAAGGGCAGGTCTCTGCCCTTGCGGTCTTCTTTCAAAGGTCCTTTGCTCTGCATCCCTTGGTTAAGACTTGTTTCCAGGGGGTCACTCATGTGCGGCCTCCTAGAAAGCCTTTGTTGCCCGTTTTGAATTTGGTTCTGTCGGCCCTCCAGGGGCCTCCTTTTGAGCCGGTGCAGGATGTTGCACTTTCTTTGCTTACATAAAAGGTTGCCTTTTTGGTGGCTATTACCTCTGTTAGACGTGTCTCTGAGTTGGTGGCTCTGTCCATTCAGGCCCCTTACTTTGAGAGACACCAGGACAAGGTGAAAAAAATTTCCAAGTCCAGCCGCACTCTTACCTTCTGTGTTGTGTGGGTGCACGGTTCGCGGAGACACCGCAAATACCAGTTTTGTTCGTGAAGAACCAGCACACCATTAGTAGTCCATTCATAAAGGAATTATATTAGGGTTCAAATAATACCGCAGTGAAAACAAGTCGACGTTTCGGGGTGCACTGGGGCCCCCTTCATCAGGACCCACCGCGTGTAACAAAGAAGAACAGATTGCCATCCATAGAATACATTAAATAGTGTGACAAACCAATCAGATTGCAGCCACATTGCACTTTTCGCGCCTGACGTCATGATGACGTCAGGGGCGCTGTCAAATGAGAGACATCGTCAGACCATGCGCATAATTACATAAAAGTCCATAGTTATACTAGTTAGCACATCATGCAGAGTAAACGTATAGGGTACTCACCTCCGATCCCTGGGTGGGCAGAGCGCGCGCGGGCTCCAGACGCTACCGTCCCGGTCGGCGGGGTGGTTGCCAAGCAACCTCCCACACCGTCCCCTCATTGGAGAAGCCGGGACTGACGTCACCCGCCCCGGGATTCCACCCGGTGACGGATGACGCGGCGCCCCAGAGCCGTGTGATTGGCTCCCGGGCCCCATGGAGCAAGTGCCCAGTCACCGGCCCTCTGACAGACCCGAGACTGCTCACCCGCTCCGTCCCAGCTCCGGGGCGGCAGGCGGTCAGAGCCCCCGCGCCTCACATCCTCCCGGACCTCAGGGCATCAGGGAGGTGGCAGTAAAATGAGCATACTGTAATAACAAATGTTCATTTGCAGATGTCATAATAATCCACATCATGGTTATCAGGTTAATGCAATGAGCAAGGGGCTGTTGTGCAGAAGGGAATCCACCTCCACCCTGGATAGTACGGGCTGGGTACGCTGGATGCCACCGTCCCGATCGGCGGGGTGGTTGCCAAGCAACCCCCCACACCGTCCCCTGATTGGGGAAGCCGGGACTGACGTCACCTGCCCCGGGATCCCGCCCGGTGACAGCTGACGCGGCGCCTGGGAGCCCAACGATTGGCTCCGGGGCGTCGCAAAGCTAGCACTCCATCCCCGGCCCTGGACAGGCCAGAGACGGTGTGCCAGCCCCGTCCCAGCTACGGGCCGGTAGGCAGCCCGCGCACACATCCCCCATATCCTTCAAAATTACAGGGTGGCAAGTGAAGAAACCTTAATAGGGTCAATTTCGGACCCACACAGTGATGAAAAAGATAATAGCTGCACTTGTTGGTGATTGTACACATTAGTGGTTAAATAGGATGTATATAAAGTCCTATGGGACCAGTTTTAGGGAAACAAGAGGGAAAGGGGGGGGGGAAAAGGACGAGAGGGGCAGTGGGGGAAAAGGGGCTGGGGGGTGGAAAGGGGGGAGAAGGGGGGGAAAGGGGGGAGAAGGGGGGGAAAAACGGGGGGGAGAAGTCACTGTCTATATCTGTCCCATCTCCAAACGGGGGGGAGAAGTCACTGTCTATATCTGTCCCATCTCCATAAGCGGGCACAAGGAAGGACAGGAGGAAAAAAGGAAAAAACAAGTGTTGGCATGTCCGTCTCATCTGGTGTCCAGGAAGCTGCTAAAGCCAAATGATGTGTTCAATCCCCGTGGGTGTACAGTGTCTAGTTTATGAATCCAGAAGGTTTCACGTTGTAGTAGTCGACGATTCCTGTCACCCCCTCGTGGTGGTCTGGGGACATGCTCGATGACCATGCCTCTAAGTTCATGTGTTTGGTGTCCCAATTTATGAAAATGTACCGCAACCGGTTTATCCAGGTCTCTTGGTTCTCCATTCTTGGCCTTCTCCTGATAGACCCTAATGTCACTCTTATGCTTCTGAAACCGCTTCTTAAATGGGCCTATCGTTTTGCCCACATACAGGAGGCCACAGGGGCATTTCAATATGTATACACAAAAATCTGTATTACAATTATAGTAGCCTCTGAGTTTGAACTGAGTCCCTGTATGTGGGTGTGAGAATTGCGTTCCTGTGATCAGAGAGTTGCATATGTTGCAGTTGAAGCACTTGTAGCAGCCCGTCCTGGTTGACAATGCCCTGTGCTGTGGCATGTATTTCTCGGTGGGGTCTGCTCTAATCAACAGGTCCCTTAGGTTCCGGCTCCTGTTGTATACTCTAAGTGGGGGTCGCTTAATTACAGGTGCTAGGCTATTGTCCGCGAGCAAAATGTCCTGATGTTTCCTTGTAATGCGCTCAATATATGGAGATGTGTGGCAGTATGTTTGGGTAAAAGGTATACGTTCCTCCTTGGTCTTTCTGGGACATCTGTCATTGAAAATACTGTGTGCCTTTTCTCTGGCGACAGTCAGGACATCCTCTGGGTACCCTCTGTCCCGGAACTTCTTATGCATGGCCTCCATTTGTGTCTCAATGGTAGTGGTATCTGAATGGATGCGGAGTACCCGTAGGAATTGGGAGATCGGGAGGTTATCGATAAGATGTCTAGGATGTGCACTCTCATATCTGAGTAGTGCATTTCTGTCCGTAGGTTTAGTGAATAGGCCAGTTTTGATATGCCCCTCCCGATCTTTGTCGAGTGCCACATCCAAGAAAGTGACATGATCCTGTGAGATTTCCGGATTAAACTTAATACTGGGGAATATGGAGTTGAGCATGGTTATGAATGTGAGTACTGTCTCCTTGTCACCCCGCCACAGCATGATGATATCATCTATGTATCGTCCCCAGAATGATACCTTCTCTTTGTATTGGGGTGTGGGGTAAATATTTACCTCCTCCAGCCATCCCATGAATAAATTTGCGAAAGCTGGAGCTACTGCACTCCCCATCGCGGTTCCAGCGATCTGTTGGAAATGTCCCGTTTCAAATTTGAAAAAATTGTTTGTCAATACCATCTCCAATCCCCTAGTTATGTATTCTGTGGGGATGTTTGGGGGTTTTTTTGTGAGGAAGTATCTCACTGCTTGTACACCCTCCGTGTTAGGGAGATGTTGGTGTACAAAGACGATATGTCCATGGTCACCATGAGGGATGCCCCTGTCGTAGTAACATTACTAAGTTTTCGCAAAAAATCATCCGTGTCTTTGAGGTATGAGGGTAATGTCGTCACATATGGCTGCAAAATGGAGTCTATCCATTGGGCCAAGGGTTGAGTTATCGAGTCTGTTCCAGCCACAATCGGGCGGTATTTCAAAGGGTCCAAGCCCTTGTGGACTTTTGGCAGGCCGTAAATCACCGGTGTTATCGGGAACTCCATGTCTAGGAAGTCCGCGATTTCCTGTGTAATCCATCTATTGGCTACGCCCAGGGAGATGTAATCTCTTAGTTTCTCCTGTATGTGTATGACAGGATTATTTTTTACTCTCCTGTAGCTGGACTCGTCCGCAAGCATCTCTAGTATGCCTTTGCGGTACTCTCCATAGTCCATAACCACAATTGCTCCCCCTTTGTCCGCAGGTTTTATAATAATCCGTTTATCATCCCTGAGGGTCTTCAGTGCCGTCGCTTCCTCTTTGGAGATATTACTATAGTGACGGCGCCGGGCGGCCGTCTGAATTGTATCTGCCCTGATGGTGCGTGTATAGGCCTCAATGGACCCAAAGTTGCCTTGTGGGGTGAATTTACTCTTCAACTTAAAGGTCCGGGCTTGTGTCATGTTCTCTAGGGGTGGGGCCTCGCTCTTAAAGAATTGTTTAAGCTTTAGCCTCCTCTCATATTTATATAGTTCAATGTCAAATTTAAAGAGATCAAACTTCGCCGAGGGGCAAAATGACAGTCCCCGAGATAACAGGCTTACCTCATCTGTTGTCAGCTGTCTTGATGATAAATTCATTACCGGGCTCTCCTGGCGGTCTGCCGCGTCTCCCGCTGAGTGGTTGCTGGGGTGATGCCGCCGGCCGCCCCTCCTGGGTCGTTTTGCCCTGGTGCCTCCCGAAAATGGGATGGTTCACGTGCGGCCCGCGGTCCTCGTTTCACCCTCGGGTGTTCGTTGTCAGACGGTATTATTTGAACCCTAATATAATTCCTTTATGAATGGACTACTAATGGTGTGCTGGTTCTTCACGAACAAAACCAGGACAAGGTGGTCTTTCGCTTTAAGCCAGATTTCCTAAGGTGGTTTCTGCCTTCCATCTCAATCAGGATGTGGTTCTTCCTTCCTTATGTCCTAAGCCTAGCAATGACAAGGAGAGGGTCCTGCACTCTTTGGATGTAGTTCGTTGTGTGAAGTACTATTTGGTGGCTACTTCTCCTTTTCGTAAGACGGACGCCTTGTTCGTGGTGCCCTCCGGGCCCATGAAGGGTTAGACGCCCGCCAAGTCTACCATTAGTAAATGGATACGTCAGGCCATTGTTGGGGCCTATTCTGCCAAGGTGGAAGGTTCCCCCTTTTCATATCACTGCTCATTCTACTCGTGCTGTTGGGGCTTCTTGGGCTTTTCAGCACCAGGCCTCTGTTGAACAAGTTTGTAAGGCTGCTACTTGGTCTTCTGTTCATACTTTTTCCAGGTTTTATAAGGTTGATGTGCGGGCTTCAGCGGATGCTGTTATTGGCCGCAAGGTTCTGCAAGCTGCAGTGGTTTAAATTTGTGCATTATTGCCTTTTTGGGATCCCCACCCATGTTGGACACTACTATTGAGAATGTCACTGTTAGTGAATCAGATAAAAAGACAATGAAAGTCAATGGCACTTTTTTACTCCTGAAAAAAGTATTGAACTTTTTACCCCTTTTTACCTGTAGTAAAAAGTGCCATTGACTTTCATTGTCTTCCTGTCTGGTGATTCACTAACAGTGACATTCTCAGGCTTTTTTCTCATGAATTGAATTTTTTAGTACCATGAGAACTTTTTTCAACTCTTTGTGAATCGAGGCCTTTGTCTGCAGAGCTGACATTTTCAAGTAAAATTACCCTGACACACATGTTTTGCTTTCGGGTGTTTGACAACTCTTTCCTTGAGAGAACCTATGCATGTTGGGTATTGTTCTGTTCGGGGACCTTGCTTTTTCAGATTTAACTTGTTTTTTCTTGTTTGCATATTTTTTTTAGGAAAATGTGGCTTTGATTCTGTTTTTTTTTTTTTTCATTTTTAGAGAAACCCTGTGCAACCCAAAAAAATCATCAAGATATTACTTCCAGAAAACTCTGCCCATGTCAACAAGCCTGGTACGCCTAGAAAGTTTGAGGTGTGTACTTCCAGAGTATATATTTGTTTGTGGGAGTATTTCTTTAATAATTTTTTTATTTCACAGAAACAAAAAACAGACATCTCCATAATCTCAGATATGTAGCATTAAGATTCACATTTCCGGTCATCTTCAGTAAGAGTACAATGTTATGAGCTCATAAAACATAGCTAAGCAATCATACCGCCCAAAGTGAGAAGTATAGAGCTTGTAATCGAGAAGTCAACTAACTTGTGCCTTACTCAGCACTGAACATATCTCCACCTACGTCTTAAAGTAATATAATAATATCCTTAAAGAAACTATTATATATATGTGAGAAAAAAAAGGGGGGGGAGGAGGGAAGGGGAAGGAAAAGGGGTCAAATGGGGGACGCAAACCAATATCATTTGTAGCAGTACTTCAAACACTTAAAAGATTTCTATCAAATGTGAGGGGAAAAACTACCCTTATCCAGGGAGACCACACTTCCCGGAACTCCTCCAACCTATCATCATGGATAGCTGATAGTTTCTCCATTGCCATAGTATTATTTACTCTATATTTTATATAATTCCCCAAAACCTAACGTTGAAGTTTTCCAAGCTTTAGCAATGACCATCTTGGCGCATGTACATATATGATAAATCAATTCTTTGCTTTTCTAGCAACCTAATAAAGGTTCGTTTAATAACGCAACCCAGGGATCCAGGGTTATAGTTTCGCCAAAGATTTTGCTAAGCAAATCAAAAACTTTACTCCAAAAGTTCCTAACAGCCTCACATTTCCACCAAATGTGGCAATATGATCCTAGCACATCGCAGCCGCAAAAACAATTACTCTGTGACTCCCCTGCCACATGTGCCAACTGTGCAGGGACCGTATACCAACGTAAAGCTACCTTCACATTGGCTTCTATTGCCTGTACTGAGGCCATCTTCCCAAAAGACTCCCGCCACATCCTCTGCCAGGCTTCTGAGGTTTTCTATTCTTTTAAGTCCATCTCCCACTTCTCCCTGTAAGGTGGAATTCCCCGGTCAAGGTTCAAACATAGTGACTGATGTATAGTAGCTATAGCGCTCCTACCCCTCGGGTCGCGCATGCAGTGCAACTCGAAACAGGTAAAATCGTCTAGTTTTGGGGAATTTTTCACTATAGATTTTATAAAGTGGGAAACTTGAAGGTACCCAAAAAGATCTTTTGATAATAGGCCATACTTGTCTCTTAGTTGCTGGAAGGAGGCAATATCAGACCCTTGACAGCAATCACGCATAGAATCCCTGCACTTCGCCACCTACCAAATCTGGGAAGATCAGAGACCCCCGGGGTAAACAGCAAATTCCCCCAAAGAGGCATTAATGGCATGTGTGGAGAGGCGTGCCCACCGGAGAATTTAATATCATCCCACATCCGAAGGGAATGAGCCATAATCGGATTATTATTGGTGTGAGACAAAGGAGATTACTAATCGACAATGGAATAGCTAGGGCCAGCTCAATACGGACCCAGCCAGGTATATCCTCGGTGGTGTGGTAGGAAAGAAGCTGAGCAACTTGTGCTGCTTGATAATATTTCTCAAATCTCGGAACTCCCAGACCTCCTGCTGATTTTGACCTAACCATAACCCTTCTTGCTATCCTTTGTTTTTTACCATTCCAAATAAATGTGAGAACTCGCCCCTGCAGCTCTCTTAAAAACTTAGATGGAAGCTGCACCGGCAGGGTTCTAGCCAAATAAAAGGAATTTGGGTAACAGGGTCATCTTAACCGCTGCTACTTTACCTAGCCACGACAAATTATACTCTCTCCACTGCGTCCGTAAGATGTTACATTTCCTATGTAAAGGTAAGTAATTTGCAGCAAAAAGGGAATCCTAATTATTAGTTAGGGCTACTCCTAAGTATTTTTTGGCATTATCTTCCCAACTAAAGTTGTAGTCAGATTGTAGTTGGCTCCACATGTCCACTGAAAGATTGACATTCAATGCCTTGGATTTGGTAGTATTCACCTGAAGGCCAGAGACCTCCGCAAATTGACCTAAAATTTGCAGTAAATTTGGTATGGAGATGAGGGTTTGAGACGGTCAACAGAACATCATCAGCAAATAGACTAAGTTTATGCTGCTCGCCTCCAATTTCCACTCCTGAGATGTCTGAGGAATCCCTAATCATTTGAGCTAGTGGCTCCATAACCAGGGCGAACAGTAGGGGAGACAAGGGACAACCTGGTCTTGTTCCTCTAGCCAAAGGAAAGGAACCCAATCTGTAACCACAATATTTCACAAAAGCTACTGGGGCATTATAAACCGCTTTCAATATAGTCAAAAACCTTGGACCGAAGCCCCACTTCTCTAACAAACAAAAAATATATTCCCAGGACACAGAGTCGAAGGCTTTTCTGATGTCTAAAGAGAGCAACATAACAGGCAGACCCCTTTCCCTGGCTATATGCGAGATCTGGATTACTCTCCTAATATTGTCTCCCGCCTGCCACCCTGGTATGAAGCCGGTCTGGTCGTTATGAACTAAGAGTGGCAGGTGTCCTGACAAACTATCCTAAAGGACTTTGGCAAAAATCCTAACGTCTAAATTGATTAAAGATATCGGTCTATAATTAGTTCAAATTGTGTGGTCTGTGTCCGGTTTCGGAATCATGCTTATCGATGCAGTAAGGGATACCTGCGAGAAGGACTCACCACCTCGAATAGCATTGAATACTACGATCAGCCTTGGGGCCAATATAGGATTAAAGATTTTATAATACACCACGGGAAAACCATCAGGCCCTGGCCTTTTGTTAGGGTTCAACCCCGCTATCACTCGCTGTACCTCCGCAACATCGAAGTCACCTTCCATAAGATCCCTTAGATGGTCTGGTAACATTGGCAATGAAAGTCTATCTAAGAAACTAGAGATCTCATCCACTTTCGGCGGGTTGGGGTTAAAATACAATTTGGAGAGCTGCGCTCTAAATATTTCTATTATATTAGTGGGATTGCTAAATATGTTGCCTCTGTCACTTTTCAGTCTAATCGGACGATAGTTTTGATCAGGGGCCTTTAATTTTTTAACCAACAAGGAATCGGGCTTATTTGCTTTACAGTAATATTTTTGTCTGAGCCACCTCATAGCAATTTCAGCGTTACCCGCTAAGGCCAAATTAAGCTCCTGTGTCACTGTGTATAATTTGGTTCGGATTTCCGTAGTCATTTGTTGTTTGGCTCTTTCTGCTATCTCCAGATACTCCTTCTCAAATTTATCTATGTAGATATTCCTCTCCCTTTTTTTCTGGAAGCTAGCTGTATCAATTTACCCCTTATAGTAGGTTTGTGGGCTTCCCGGCAGATCGTGGACGAGACCTCCGGTGTCGCATTCAACTCGAAATATTCAGTCAAAGACTCCGTAATGGACTGGACCAAGACCGGATCTGACAAAAGAGAGAGACGTTAAGAGACCAAAGGGAGCCTGATGGCTTACTAAGAACAATTTAAGTAGCAAACCGTCATGATCAGACCAAGATATCGGGATAATATTAACCTCTCTCATTTGCGCCAAAGTAATCAAGGGCAAAAAAATATGATCTATTCTTGTGTACACTCCGTGTGGGTGGGAAAAATGCGTAAAATTCTGGGTGCCTGGATGGGCCTCCCTCCAGCAATCCGCTACTGAACAAGAATCTAACAATTTCCTAAGTGCTTTTGAAGCCATAACCAATTGGGCTTTGGCCATAGTATTTGTTATAGATTGTCTATCAAGAAGAGGATTCAAAACTAAATATGAGTCTCCACATATAATTGTTGTCCCCTTGACAACTGACGTTACTTCCTCCCAAAAAGTCTGACAGAAATGGTAGCTGATTAGTGTTGGGGGCATAATAAGTTGTGATGGTCACCTCAACATCATGTAAATCGCCGATAAGAATTAGTTACCTACCCCCCTGAGTCGACAATTTCCCTATTACAGTGGAATTGGGAGCCTCTTCGAAATCCTATAAGGACCCCTTTTTGTTTAGATTCAGCGCAGGACATAAAAATTTGTGGGTATCTGGCATCGAGAAATTTAGGTTTGGAGGAGCCCGAGAAGTGTGTCTCCTGGAGGCACAATACATCAGGGCGCAAAGTATTGATCTTATGAAATGCTAAACTCCTTTTGTTAGGGGAATTGAAGCCCTGTACATTCAATGAAAATATTGTTGCCATGATATACAACGGCAGGGTGTTAAATATATTACTGCTTAGTCCAAAGGAGGAGGGAGGAGAGGGAGAAAGAGAGAAGAAAAAGAAGAAAAATAATCGCTCTGTATAGAGGGGTGAATTCCACTGTTACACCCTCAGTAAGTCAACTGGGAGGGATCATAGGTTTTCCCCCCTCCACACAGACACGAACAGACAAAATGTGCCAGCTAACCCCCTACTTTCGCAGGCCGGGGGCACACTTAAACTAAAACAATAAACGTATTCTATTATGCCAAAAGCAACAGTCACGTCTATAGAATAATACAATGGTTGTAATTTTAAGACAAACAAAACCAAGAGGTATAGCACCTCTGATTTAACGGGAGAGCAACATGTAAATGCCACCGGACAAGTGGGATTATAAAGAACACATAACTATGGCAAGCAGCATACAAATGTAGTAAGACGCAGCCATTATGCCTTCTGAAGGCATAGGAAAGGGGAGAAATAGGAAAAGAGATAATACAAGAGGCCAATAGCGCACCTTAAAACATTATGCACTAGAAACTTTATATAAAATAATTATATAAACTAATGTCTACTAAACCACTATGCAATTAGTTTGGTCTTGGCTCTAACAAGAGCAATCATAAAATATTGCCAGGGACCTAATTTGAGGTACAACACAGCTTCAGGATCTTCAGGTATCCTCAAATGCCAAGCGGGTGCCTCGACCATTTGTTAATGTCCAACGCTTATGCCTCTTCCCTGCGCACTGTAGCCTGGGGGAATCATCCACATTTCTTGAGTTTTTAGAGGCTGAGGCCTTGGACAGATGTAAAGCCAACACATGCTGCTGCAGTTCTTCCAAGGATGTCGCCGAATAGGAGTTGCCCTTATGCATGAAAGATACTCTGAAGGGAAATCCCCATTTATATTTGATGTCATGTTCACGTAGGACAAGCAATAGTGGCCTTAGCTCCTTCCTTTTGGCCATTGTAACAGCTGAGAGGTCAGAAAACACTTGATACTTGCACCCCTTAAATAGGAGGCTAGTTGCATCTCGAGCAGCCCTCTGGATTAAATCCTTGGTACTGTAATAATGGAACTTTGCAATTATGTTCCGCGGGGGTTCTTCAGGCGCTCGTCGTGGGCCCAAGGCCCTATGCACCCGATCCAATTTAAACCGCTCCACCGGTATTCCCAGAACCAATTCCTGACACAGTGCTATAATCACAGCTTTAGCGTCCTCCATGTACTCAGGGAGCCCCCTAAAACGTAAATTCGATCTCCGATCCCTGTTTTCAAAGTCCTCCATTTTAGCACTCAATATGGAGTTATCCCTCTTTAACTGTGAAATCTCTGATTCCAGAATTCCCTGCACTGTGGTGATCTCTCCCATTTTCTTATCCAATATGATTAGGCCACAGGAGACTTTTTCAATCTCCTTTGATAGATGCTCCATAGTAAGCTGTGTATTAGAGGAGAGAGCTGTCTGAAGCAAGTGCTCTATTTAGGGAGCAAGTCAGGGCTCACCTTTTCTTGTGCTGAGGGGCCAGCCAAGGAGATGTCTTCTCTTTCACTGTCGAGGAAGGAGGCCTCACTGCCCTCCACTTCCTCTAACTCCGCAGCAGAGAGGCCGTCTGCTATCTTGCCGCCTGCCTCCGCTGTGACAGCAGCTCCCCGCAGCCTTCGCCGCCACTCGATCTCCCCGCGCCTGGCCCTGCCGACACCCGCCACTCCCCCGACTCAACTGCAGCGGCCCGACAGGTGAAATGCGCGCCCGCCGCCACTCCACAGCCTGTCCGGTGGGCACGGAGCTCAATCAGCACGCCGCCATGAAACGTCCGCGCGCATGCGCACTCCTGTGGGGGGTATTTCAAATGTAAAGGGTTGTTTTCTTGAAAAACTGCAAGGTGCGCATAGCAGTTGTGTCAATTCAGCACCATTTGTAAAAAGTTCATTTATAAAGGATAAGTCCCCTTTTAGATGGCATTTTTGAAAGTGTCCATTTATTTGTGCCAAAGTTATGTTTTCAAGGTGATAAGCTTATCTGTTCATTTTGTCTGCAGCTATGTTTAAAAGAGCGTTTTCTCTAGCAACAGTGGATTTACATTGGCAACTATACAACAATGGAGTGTTTGGTGTACGGAAAAGGGACTACCTGACTTGATAATGATTAGATTCACTGAGGCAGAGACGATGCTCCACACTTGTGAGCTCACCAGTTTAACACCACCTGCTTTATGCAGCCCCTTCAGATGGGGGGGCTCACAGTCTTCTGTTCTAGTAGCTAAAGGGTTACTAGCTGTGTTCTCAGCTGGGGTTATTACTGCTGCCTGATTTTTATAGGCTCTGTGGGGAGCTGCTGCTGAAGTCACCTTTGACAGTGGAAGGATACTTGGATTTGTAGGCAGCAGCTATTCTAAGGGGTTTACTTAATGCCAGGAAAGCCACAGCCACTTTAGCAAAACCAACTAACAGCGATATAAGAAACTTAGTAACGACGTGCTGATAAGTAAATCACAGGTCTGGGGGGGATAATCCTAACACAGGTGTTTGTTTTACTTTCCAAAACATAAGGCAGAACGCCAAAAACGTGACAAAATTAGAGGTTTGAACTTTTTGCAAATGAATTGCTGAATCCACCCCTTTTTCTCTTGATCTATGTACTGTGCTTATTATTATTTGGGAATTTATGCTCCTTTCCATCAAATCTAATTTTACCAACGTTAATACAGCACAGCACAGTATAAGTGAGCTGATCATGGCCAGTAAAGAAATCTGCATTGTGGCCAGGGTTACATTTTTTAGGCTTATGGTTTATTTTCTACTAGCATCTATATGTAGTGGGTAAGGATATAAAACGATGATCATATTTTTTTTTTTCCTAGAAGCCTACATGTTTGCTGACTAGCTTCTTGATGCCAGTCCATGTGACTGGAACCTATCTATAGCTTAAAGATAGGATTTAGTCATGCATTCCTGGTAAACACTTTTTCAGACAAGATCGGGAAGCTATTGATGTTGCCTAGCTTCTGTGAGGCTGGCTGTCTCTGATAAATTGTAAACTGCAGAAAATATTTCTCTACATCTGATTCATGTAACCAAAGGTTAAATAAAATGTGATTACAAGAATATGGCAAATGTCACTTACACTGGCAGTCTTGGGTTGATTTGATAACAATGCAGTCATAATTTACATTAAAAGTTAGACATCCTTCAATACGTCCTTCTAACTATTCTGAATAATGTTTCATACATTTGTTTATTGAAGCGTGAGTTAAACCTGGTCATAGTCTTTGCTGAGAAGTGCATCTACCATGGTTCCATTTTTTTATGTTGTGCAAGGACATGTGGGATCTGGATTTGGTGTTTTGGCCTTCTGAATGCTGTGCCTCAGATGGAAGTACCTTATTTGGGTGAGCGTTCTTCAAAGCCTGCAAGCTCCTTAGAAATTGCTTTCCAGAAAGCGGATCTGAGGACTTTTTTTTTTTTTGCCTGAAACCTCCCTTTTGTTAGGGCATAATTAAAGCAGCCCTCTAGTATTGAGAGAACCCTTACCATTCAAGAGTGGCTCTCCTGCCTGGAGGGGCAAAGGGGAAATTGATGGGCATGTGGTGAGCATTTGGATTAAGAGCACTCTGTGAACCCCCCCCCCCCCATTATACTCGCCCTTCCATAAGCCTGCAGTCTCATCTGGGTGCTGCATTCCTCAGCTGTGCTAAGTGTGGCAATGGAAATCTAAATGGAACGGCAATAGCTGGGTAAGCCTACACATCCACCCAGGCACACAGCAGGGCATCCAAAATTGGTATTCCCCGCCAAAGGGAAACAAATCCCAAAAAACTCAAAGTAAAGTGGTGGTGCTCTTTAAAGGAGCACTATCGCGAAAATTGGAATTAAAAAAGATAAATAATTAAAAAGCCACGCAGTAGACAACATGTGTAAATAATGTGGCAATGAAAAAGAAAAAAAAGTGTATGCCTTACTTTTAAATTGTAATGAAATGTAAAATGAAAATGGCTCAGTCCATTTTCTAAATGGGGGGGGGGGGGGATCTGCTGGGTTTTATTCAGTGAGATAAATAGCCACAGCATTTAGCCTACTGGTCACCTAGCAAACTTGCTCCAGCTTTTTTTACAGGCAGGCGCTGTACACCGTGGTGTGTGTGCGTGTGTGTGTGTGTGGTGCTGCGCTTGTCATGAGACAACCAGGTGACTAAATAAATATATAAAATCTCTACAAAATAAAACTACTTTAAATGGCTCTGCAGGTGTGTGTGTGTGTGTGTGTGTATATATATATATATATATATATATATATATATATATATATATATATATACAGGTCCTTCTCAAAAAATTAGCATACAGTGCTAAAGTTCATTATTTTCCATAATGAAATGATAAAAATTAAACTTTCATATATTTGAGATTCATTGCACACCAACTGAAATTTTTCAGGTCTTTTTTTGTTTTAATACTACAGCTCATGAAAACCCCAAAATCCTATCTCAAAAAATTAGCATATCATGAAAAGATTCTCTAAACGAGCTATTAACCTAATCATCTGAATCAACTAATTAACTCTAAACACCTGCAAAAGATTCCTGAGGCTTTTAAAAAAGCCCAGCCTGGTTCATTACTCAAAACCGCCATCATGGGTAAGACTGCCGACCTGACTGCTGTCCAGAAGGCCATCATTGACACCCTCAAGCAAGAGGGTAAGACCCAGAAAGAAATTTCTGAACAAATAGACTGTTCCCAGAGTGCTGTATCAAGGCACCTCAATGGGAAGTCTGTGGGAAGGAAAAAATGTGGCAGAAAACGCTGCACAACGAGAAGAGGTGACCGGACCCTGAGGAAGATTGTGGAGAAGGACCGATTCCAGACCTTGGGGGACCTGCGGAAGCAGTGGACTGAGTCTGGAGTAGAAACATCCAGAGCCACCGTGCACAGGCGTGTGCAGGAAATGGGCTACAGGTGCCGCATTCCCCAGGTCAAGCCACTTTTGAACCAGAAACAGCGGCAGAAGCGCCTGACCTGGGCTACAGAGAAGCAGCACTGGACTGTTGCTCAGTGGTCCCAAGTACTTTTTTCTGATGAAAGCAAATATTCTAAGTATGTCACACACCCCACTTCATTCATTAATTATTACACTTGGGTTATCTCACCGCTAGGTGGCGCACTTGCAGAGATCTCCAAAAAAGCAGCAAGCCCCTCCCGGTCTATAGATACCTGGTACCTCCCAACAATTCCCCAGTGTTGGTCTCTGCTAGATGGCGACAAGACAGAAGAAAGAAGTCTCCTGCTTGCAGGTAGCCGGGGTATCGCCCCGGCCCCCCCCCCTTATGGTCTATTGCTGCCCGGTCCCCGTTTTCGTGTTTATCCCCTTGATTTAATGGTAGCCTCCCAGCTATAGGCTGTAGGCCGGGCAAGGGTAGATGGCACTCTAGGTGCCTAGGAGATTAGCTCCTCCGCTCGTCCCCATATTATGGGGCATAGCGGTGATCCGGTTGTTTGGTGATCCGGAATTGGGATGCCCCAGCCCTTAGGTCCCAGTTAGGTTTCCTTTCCCCCACAGGTTCTGTGTGTGCAGTGTGCGTGGGGGTGGTGTTTGGGGACAGCATGGGGATGATCTAGGATCCCTGAAACAAAATGCCGAAAAATCGGGTTTATAATATGTCACAGAGGGCAAAAAATGTGATTTATTTAAATCCGTCCCTTGTTTATTCTGGGGGGGGGCTCCTAGCCCTGAGTTTGTTGCTCCCTCACATGTGTGCCTTTTGTACATCAGACTAGGCGGCCAGGGCGGTGCGCGGTGCCGCTGGCCCGCCTGTGTGTGTGGGTGCGTGCGCCGCTGGTCCGCCTGTGCTCTGTGTGCGGCCTGCGTGTGTTTCACTGCGGGCGGGACCGGGCGGCAGGCGATGCCGCCGGCCCGTCCGTCGGCGCTGCGGGCGCCTTTACTGTGGGCGCCATTACTTGGCGCTTCTGCGGCCCCTGTCGAGGCATCGGGGTGACGTGGGCGGGCCGCGTCAGGCGCGGCCCGCGCTGTTTCTGGCGGGTTAGGGAGGGGCGGGGTCAGCGGTCCCGCGTTGTGTGACGGGTCCGCCCCTTCGTCTCCGCGCTCTTTCTCTCCCTCTCGTCACTGGCGTGTCCCGCGCGGTGTGCAGGTAGGCCATTGTCCCCTGCGCCTCTCGTTCCTTCATGGGCTGTTGGTTTAATTCTGGAGGGGTGGGCGGCTTAGCGGTCGGTCGTTGTGCAGGCCGGGCTGCAGGATGAGCCAGGTTCTCTCTCCCTCCATTCCCCCCCACCCCCCTCTCCCCCGATGATTCGGTCAGGCCTTGGTGCGTGCTGGCTGGGGGTGGGTTTTTTGTTTCTGCTTTGTACTTGTGTGTCAGGTGTGACTGTACTGACTGCTGTCCTTTGTGTTTTTCAGATCCCGGGATTCCGTCTTTCTCCCGGTCTTGTACATACCTGGCGGGTATTTGGGGTTGGCTACTGTCCCCCCCTTGCCCTTCTGCTAATTCCCTGGGCAGGGCTACACTTGCTAGTATATATATATATTTGTATACCCTTAAGCTTAGGGCTGTGTATGTGTCTACTGATAGTTACATTTATTCTATTAAAGTACTAGTGGGGCATCCCGGGTCGCTTACTGCGTAAATCCCTGAGGGCTGCGAATACCATAAAATCACCTTTATGGAGGCTACCAGAGATGCCGGAACTAGTCCTTCAGGGCAGTCCAGGCTGTGTGGGGGATGTGGGACTCCGCTCCCAGGGGATGATGTAATCATTTGTATTCCATGTGCACAGTGGAACATTGAGCGCCAGTCCGACACCTCGGTGCCTGGGACTTCTTCTACCGCGCCTTCTCCCTCCCCTCCTCGCCTGTTCCGGACCCCGCGTGACGCTGTCGTTGGGGGTGATTCGCAATCTGAGGTAGGTGCCCGGTTGGCCAGCCTCGAGAAAATGTTTTCCGCTATGGTCGCTCAGAAGGCTCCTGCCAAGCGAAAACACCTGTCTCCGCCTCCGCAGGACTCCGATGAGGAAGTTGAGGTACTGGATTGGTCGGATCGTCCCCTCGAAGAGGGGGAGCTTATTGAGGAGACGGAGGATTCAGAGGTTCAGCAGTTGTCTAGCGCTGAGGGGGACTTGATAGAGGGGCCCCCTCTTGACACGCCCACTATTCTGGCTCAGATGTTTGAGGTTTTGGATTTGGATCCGCCGGAAGTTACTCCTCGGCCTAAGGGTCAGCTCTTCGGGGGTTCCAAGCAGCGCTTGGAGTTTCCCAGTCAACAGCATTTTGAGGACGTCGTCCTCAAGCAGTGGGAGCAGCCTACGCGGCTTGTCGGGGTCCCGCCTAGTTGGGACAAGAAATATCCCTTTCCGGCGGATTTGTTGAAGCGGTGGTCCGCCTCCCCTGAGGTGGATGCTCCTGTTTTTGGGGCTGTCAAATTCGGCGGCGGTTCATTTTCCTGACACTACTTCTCTCGAGGATGGTGAGGATCGCCGGATTGATCAGCTGGCCCGTCACGGTTTTGTCTGTGCGGGTTCGGTCTTGAGGCCTGTTTGTGCTTCCGCCTTTTTTGTCTTTGGCTGTTAGGTCCGTGGTCAGGGATTTAGGTGCGGATCTTGATCCTGCCTGTGATGAGTCCCTGGCTCTTAAGCGTTGTGAATCCTTTTTGTCATTTATCCTGGCTGCACAGGAGGACGCCATGTTGATGAGTGGCAGGGCTACGGCCCTGTTGGTGGCTATTCGCCGTTCGGTATGGCTGAGACAGTGGACTGCTGATTTTAATTCTAAGAGATCGCTTACGGCTCTTCCCTTTATGGGTGTGCGGCTTTTCGGTGAGAAGCTGGATTCCGTTGCCAAGGGAGGTAAGTTACCTCAGCGCAAGAGTTTTCGCCGTTCCTTTCGGGGACCGGTTTCCTACAATCCGCCCTTTCGGGGAACCAGAGCCAGCAGAGGTGCGGGCTTCTCGGCTTCCAGGGGCGCCAGCTGGAATAGGGGTAGAGGCCGTGGCCGTCCCGTGCACGTCTGGGGCGCCAAGCCTAAGCCAGTTTCCAAGCCCGCTCAGCAATGAGGGGGCGCCCTCACCCGTACGGGTGGGGGGACGGTTGCGACTATTCTCCCGGGTATGGGACCTGGAGGTTTCCGACAGGTGGATCCGGGAGGTGGTGTCGGCCGATTACAATCTGGAGTTCGAGTCCTGTCCTCCTCCAAGGTTTGTCAGGTCTCGAGTGCCGGCGGATCCTTTAGCCGCGCAGGGGCTTCTGGCGGCTGTAAGGAATCTTCTGGAGCTGGCGGTCATTTGCCCGGTCCCGCCGTTGGAGGTGGGGCGCGGGTTTTATTCCAATCTCTTCACTGTTCTCAAGAAGGACGGGTCGTCCCGCCCGATCCTGGATCTGAAGTTTCTCAACAGGTTCATTCGTCCCCAGAAGTTCCGCATGGAATCCCTGCGGTCTGCGATCGGTTCTCTTCGGCAGGGGGACTTTATGACGTCCATAGACATCAAGGACGCGTATCTTCACATTCCAATCTTTCCGGCACATCAGTGGTTTCTTCGCTTCGTGGTGGAGGATCGGCATTTTCAGTTTGTAGCTCTCCCATTCGGTCTCACCTCGGCTCCGAGAGTGTTCACAAAGGTGTTGGCAGGGGTGATGGCCCTGCTCAGAGCTCAGGGGATTCGCATTGCTTCCTTATCTGGACGATCTTCTCATCATGGCACCTTCCCTCAGTCAGGCGGAGGGGGACACCAGTTTGGTGGTGTCTACGCTGGAGAAGTTCGGCTGGGTGATCAACTATCCCAAGTTTTCCCTGGTTCCGGCCAGGGTGGTGACCTTTCTGGGAATGTCCTTGGACTCGTGTCAGCACAGAGTGTTTCTCCCTCAGGCCAAGGTTCTTTTGATTCAGGAATTGGTTCAGCTTCTTCTCTCCATTCCTCGCCCGTCCATCCGGCTGGGGATGAGACTGGTGGGGTTGATGGTGGCCTCGTTCGAGGCTGTTCCCTTCGCACAGTTCCACACGAGGACGCTTCAGCTTCATCTTTTGGCGTCTTGGGATCGGCGACCGCGGTCGTTGGATCGGTCCTTCCGGATGTCCCCCCAGGTTCGGCAGTCTCTACTGTGGTGGTTGGTCTCGGACAATCTCTTGAAGGGCAGGTCTTTCTGACCCTGCTTTGGGAAACTGTCACCACGGACGCCAGTTTGTCAGGATGGTGAGGTTTCTGGAAGGATTTTCAGTTTCAGGGGCAGTGGGACCCTCTGGAAGCCCACTTGCCCATCAATGTTCTGGAGTTGCGAGCCATCAGGTTGGTTTTGTCTCTCTTGACGCATCATTTACAGGGTCTGCCGGTTCAGGTTTGCTCGGACAATCAGACGGCGGTTGCTTATATCAATCACCAAGGAGGGACTCGCAGTCTGGGTGCCCTCAGAGACGTGTCTCTGATTCTACTTTGGGCGGAGACTTATGTCCCTTGCATTTCGGCAGTGTTCATTCCAGGAGTGGTGAACACGGAGGCGGACTTCCTGAGCCGGTGCTCGTCCCGCCGGGGGGAATGGTCTCTCCATCCCCTGGTGTTTCGGTCGATGTGTCTTCGGTGGGGGACGCCGGAGGTGGATCTGTTTTGCCTCTCGTCACAACTACAAGCTTCTGACATTCGTGTCGCTTTCTCGGGACCCTCTGGCTCTGGCGGCGGATGCCATGGGCTGGCCTTGAGCTGGAGGGACCTGGGTTTTCTTTATCTGTTCCCTCCTATTCCCGTGTTAGGCAGGGTGCTGCGAAAGCTAGTTCAGGAAGGAGTTCCCGCCATTCTCGTGGCTCCAAGGTGGCCAAGGCGGGTGTGGTTCGCAGTCATCGTTCGTCTGGCAGTGGTTCAGTTCGATCTGCCTCTTCGGCCAGATCTTCTCACTCAGGGTCAACTGTGTTACCCCAGTTTACCGACGCTGGCTTTGACGGCTTGGCGGCTGAAACCTCCATCTTGAGGGAGGAGGGTCTTTTGGATTCGGTCTTTCGGACTCTCGTTAGTGTTAGGAAGAGGTCTTCCTCTTCCATCTATTATAGGGTCTGGAGATCTTATATTGATTGGTGTGAGACTAGATCTTTGCCCTGCCGGGTTTTTGCTATTTCTCGGATTTTGGAGTGTCTTCAATCAGGGCTGGATTCTGGTCTTCAGCTGAGTACATTGAACGGGCAGGTTTCTGCCTTGTCAATTTTTTTCCAGAGGTCTTTTGCAAGCCATTCTTTGGTCAAGACCTTCTTCCAGGGGGTTTCGCTTCTGCGGCCTCCTAGGAAGCCTTTGTTCCCAGTTTGGGATTTGAATTTGGTGTTTTCTGCGTTACAGGTTCCTCCTTTGGAGCCTGTGCAGGATATTGCTCTGTCCACTCTGACTCAGAAGGTTGCCTTTTTGGTGGCCATCACTTCGGTTCGGCGTTTTTCAGAGTTGGCGGCTTTATCGATTCAGGCTCCTTGTTTTGAGAAGCATCAGGACAAAGTGATCTTTCGTTTCAAGTCAGATTTTCTCTGCTTTTCATATTAATCAGGACGTTGTTCTTCCTTCTTTGTGTCCTAAGTCTAGGAATGTCAAGGAGAGTGCGTTGCACTGCTTAGACGTTGTGTTAGGTACTATTTGCGTGCTACATCTTCCTTCGTAAGACTGATGCCTTTTTCGTGGTGCCCTGTGGGCCTAGGAAGGGCTTGGCTCCGGCTCAGTCTTCCATTAGCAAATGGATTCGTCAGGCGATTGTTGGAGCCTATTCTGCCAAGGGGTAGGATCCCCCTTTTCGCGTTACTGCTCATTCTACTCGTGCGGTTGGTGCGTCCTGGGCTTTTCAGCACCAGGCTTCGGTTGAACAAGTTTGTAAGGCCGCTACCTGGTCTTCGGTTCACACCTTTTCTAAGTTTTACAAGGTTGATGTTCGGGCCTCAGCTGATGCTGTGTTTGGCCGTAAGGTTCTGCAGGCTGCAGTGGTTTGAGTTTTATCTGCGTTATTGCCTGGTTTGGATACCCGCCCTTTTATGGACACTGCTGTTGGATGTCCCAAGTGTAATAATTAATGAATGAAGTGGGGTGTGTGACATACTTAGAATAATACCATTTTGTGAATACTCACCTGTAAAATGGGTATTGTAAGTATGTCACACACCCCACTTCACCCGCCCTTTTTTGGTATCCGGGTTCCTTGTATGGTGAGGTTTTGTTATTTACAGTTGAGGGTTACAATTGTTTATTCCTGGTACCTTGTCTTACTGCTGTTTTAACACTGGGGAATTGTTGGGAGGTACCAGGTATCTATAGACCGGGAGGGGCTTGCTGCTTTTTTGGAGATCTCTGCAAGTGCGCCACCTAGCGGTGAGATAACCCAAGTGTAATAATTAATGAATGAAGTGGGGTGTGTGACATACTTACAATACCCATTTTACAGGTGAGTATTCACAAAATTGTATTTTTGCATGTCATTCGGAAATCAAGGTGCCAGAGTCTGGAGGAAGACTGGGGAGAAGGAAATGCCAAAATGCCTGAAATCCAGTGTCAAGTACCCACAGTCAGTGATGGCCTGGGGTGCCATGTCAGCTGCTGGTGTTGGTCGACTGGTTTTATAAAGGGCAGGGTCAATGGAGCTAGCTATCAGGAGATTTTGGAGCACTTCATGCTTCCATCGGCTGAAAAGCTTTATGGAGATGAAGTTTGCATTTTTCAGCACGACCTGGCACCTGCTCACAGTGCCAAAACCACTGGTAAATGGTTTACTGACCATGGTATTACTGTGCTCAATTGGCCTGCCAACCCTCCTGACCTGAACCCCATAGAGAATATGTGGAATATTGTGAAGAGAAAGTTGAGAGACGCAAGTCCCAACACTCTGGATGAGCTTAAGGCTGCTATCGAAGCATCATGGGCCTCCATAACACCTCAGCAGTGCCACAGGCTGATTGCCTCCATGCCACGCCGCATTGAAGCAGTCATTTCTGCAAAAGGATTCCCGACCAAGTATTGAGTGCATAACTGAACATAATTATTTGAAGGTTGACTTTTTTTTATTAAAAACACTTTTCTTTTATTGGTCGGATGAAATATGCTAATTTTCTGAGATAGGATTTGGGGGTTTTCATGAGCTGTAGGGCAAAATCATCAGTATTAAAACAAAAAAAGACCTGAAAAATTTCAGTTGGTGTGCAATGAATCTCAAATATATGAAAGTTTAATTTTTATCATTTCATTATGGAAAATATGCTAATTTTTTGAGAAGGACCTGTATATATATCTGCCAGCCTACCCGGAGTTTTTGTCACCCTTTGTTGCCAGACCATTTTTTACTATTTTGCGCTACACATGTTCAACCCAGGAAAATTATATATTGTTTTTTAAGCAGAGTCTGGGAATTAACATGAAATGTCTTGTTTTTCATTTAAGTGTATTCTCAATTTGTTGGGGTGAAATATGTGCAAAAAATAAAACAAATCTATTTTTTACAATTTGTAGTGTTTTTTTGTAATAAAAAAGTAGGTTTGTGTAAAATGTTGTTGCGTGTGAAATCCCAATTTCTCCCGTTTACAGCGGTACCACATGTGTATTGGAAGACACCCTTTCCTGCCAAGGAAACTCCCCCAAAATGAAAAAGCGCTTTAGGAAAATTTCCAATAAAATACAACTATGCTATGCGCACCTTGAAGTTTTTCAAGAAAAGCAACTCTTTACATTTGAAATACCCCCACACACTATATATTCTCTGGAAGTACACACCTCAAGCTTTCTAGGTGTACCAGGCTTGTTGATGTGGGCAGAGTTTTCTGGAAGTAATCCCTCAATAAATTCTTAGGTTGCGCAGAGTTTCTCTACAAAAGAAATAAAAAGCAGAACCAAACTCATATTTTCCTAAAAAAAAAAAAAAAAAAATAAAAATACAAACAAGAAAAAACAAGTTTAGACTGAAAAAAGCAAGGTCCCCCGAAGAGAACAATACCCAACATGCATAGCTACTGTCAAGTAAAGCATGTGTGTAACAGTAATTTTACTTGAAAATTTCTGCTCTGCAGACAAAGTGCCCTTTTTATGCTTTTTCTACCAAAACAACCCTTTAAATTTGGAATACCCCCCACAAACCATATATTCCCTGAAAGTACATACGTTAAGCTTTCTAAGCGTACCCAGATTGTAGTGGGCTCGTCTTTCTGGAAGTAATTCCTTGAAGAATTCTTAGGTTGCACAGGGTTTCCCAAAAAAAAGCAGAATAAAAAACACCTTTTCCTAAAATATCAATATTCAAACAAAAAAAAAAGCTAAATCTGAAAGGGCAAGGTCCCTCTAACAGAACAATACCCAACATGCATAGCTACTTTTAATCCTTTTAATTGCCATTAAAATTGCCATTCATTTTTAAAAATATTTTTAAGTAAAAAAAACTAAAATATATATTTTTTAAATTGTCTCATTTATTTTAAATAAAACATCTATTTTACCAAAGAAAACCATATGACATGTGAAAGCACCATTTCTCCTGATTACAGCGGTACCACATATCTATCGGTAGCCCCCGTTCCTGTCCAGGAGACCCCCCCCCCCCAAACTGAAAAGAGCACGTTATCACACTTACAAATAAAATACAACTACTATCCACACTATAAAGGGTTTAATCAAGAAAAAAATGGCGTGAGGTCCCCCCTACCCAGCATTACCAGCTCAGGGACCAGCTATGTCAAGCCCTCTTCTGAAGACTGAAGAGCCCGGCGGGAGCGATTGCAGCCGCAGGTGAGTAAATGTCATTTTTTTTTTTTTTTTTAACTTGAATAGCCGCCGCCTGAAACGGGGGCGGGGTGCCCTATTACTGACACTCTTCTGCTACCGGAGGAGCCGGGGGGGGGGGATCTGAAGCCCTCTCAGGGGAAGAGGAGACCCGGCTGGATCGAACGATAAAGTAAAGTTTTTACTTTACTTTACTGTAGCAGGGGGGAAAACAAGGCACATAGAATCTATGTGCTTGGCACTGAAAAGGAGTGGAAGCGAGCACGTTGAATCTACGTGCTTGGCACTGAAAGGGATATATATATATATATATATCGCTATCTCTCCTCACAAGGCAACATTGTGTCTGCCTCCTTTGCAACTGCCGTCGCCTCTCACCTTACCAAGCAGCATGACGGAGGACGTCACCCCACCAAATTTTGCAGCAGCAGCTGCTCTACAAGGGCAGAGTATACACTTATTTTTACACCCATACATTTATTGCTCAGTACATGATTTACGTACATTGCAAGAACCATTTCAGTCTGTCACCATCAAAAATTTGCGATAGGGCAATGCAGGTATTTTGTTTGTCCAGTGGCATAACCCAAAGCAAAATGTGTTCTAGATACAGAGCTCTTAGGTTCTATTCTTCATCATTCCCCCTTTGCCAGAGGGGCATATTGCTTCCAAGTAGCCACAGTATCGAAGGAGGCTGTGTGCAGTGTATGAGGCCAGACCGAGGTGCCTGTTTTCTCTGCGTACCTCTGCTGAACTTCATCCACCGCTGTACACCTCTGGCCAGCTGGGACCCAGAAGTGCAGCACCTGGCTTCATGTATAGTGGCTTTGGGAAAGCAATCGCTGGGGAGAGGTGTAAACTATAACTTCTGTTGCACTTCAGTCTTCTACAATCAATTGCTTGTATGTATTGTATATACTTTGAGAATATTAAAGGAATTCTGCTTTAAAATTGGATATTTTATTCTTAGTATACAGTGCTTCCTGCTCCAAATCTAATACTTACACTTGGGATATACTCCGTCAGATGGCGCTGGACTGCAGAGACATCGAAAATTGGCTCCTCCCGGCCCCTCAAATACCCAGGGACCTCCCACAAATACCCAGAATTTCTCTGCAGTCTGGCTGCAAAGGACGAGAAATGGCTCTCTCGCAGGTGAGCGGGGCTATTAGCCTGCGGCCCTGTAGGACTATTCCCACCGGTTCCACTAGTAGTATGCCTCCCAGCCTTGGCTGCGCTGGTGGGGGGAAGGTAGGCAGCACCGCTGTTAGGTGCTTAGGAGCGCTGCTCCACCGCAATCCCCCACCAAAGGGTAGGCGGTTCAGTTTATGGTGAGCCTCTATGGGATGCCCCTCCCGCACTAGTGCCCCCTTGTGGCTGCCCATCAGTGGGCCCTGTTTAAGTGGCCGCTGTCCTCCCTCATCCTCCTTGTAGCCTTCGGGGGAAAAGAGGGGGGGGTGTAAATATGTATGCTATGCATTCTGTTTTACACTCTTCTTCCATTCTGTTTAGTCTTGTGTCAGCCGCCGCGCTGACTTGTCTTTACTGGCTTTTTAAAAATTGCCGCCGCCGCGCGCTGACTTGGTTCCGCGCTTGGCGGCAGCATTGCCTAAGGCGCTGGTGCGCCATCATTGGCTGCTTGCACGTTCTGGCTTCGCGCTCTTCAGGGGGGGGGGGGGGGCGAGCCCGTCTATACCGCGCTCCGCGTCATTGCTGATACCGGCCCGCCCCTCGAGGTATACCAACGCCATCTTTATGCTGCTTGGTTGGCCCATGCGCGACGGACCCCTACTTACTGCGGTCCGTAAGTGCCCTCGCGGCCGGCTTTATATCTTTCACTTTTGTTACTGTGTGCTTACAGGTCTTGTCTGCTTATGTCTTTCAGGCGGGGCAAACCCTTTTGCCTTCTCCCGGCCCTGTATTAGTATATAACTTGTAGGCCTTGTAAATATAATACTCCCACTTCTCTAGCGGGTTATTGGGGCATCCGGGGTTGCTATATAGCGTTATTCCCTATCGGCGTATATCGCCGCTATAATCACCATATGGAGGCATCCCAGGATAATCGTAACGGGGGTCCCTTCGGGACAAGACCAGCTGTGTGTAGCGTGTGGGCAGCCTCATGCTGACGCTGACAAGGCGTGGGTCTGTGTAACCTGTGCTGAGCAGGTGCTTGCATTGCAATCTGGCCTGCCAGTGGCTGCACCTCGTTTCACTTCACCTACTCCCCCAAGCTTAAACCTCACTCCTGCTGAGTTGCATACTAGTGGGGATTCTCAGCCTGATGTGTCTTCTAGAGTGGCTACTGTTGAGCAGTTGATTGCTAAGTCCTTAGCGCGTAAGGCCCCCGCTAAGAAGCGACACTTGATGCCTAATGTCACTGTTTTCCCTATGGGAACTGAGGAGTTTTGGAATTTTTGGTGGATATCCCCCGTCTGATGAAGGGGAGCTCTTTTCTGATTCAGGCTCATCTGATTAGAGACCAAGGGGTCATGACGATTCTGGCTCTGACCCCTGGGCCCCGGATGACACTGACAGATTATTGACCAAGATTTTTGAGGTTCTGTCCATCTCTCTCCCTGTTGCGGCTCCCAGGCAAAGAGGGGAGCTATTCCATACACCAAAATCACGTTTGGAATTTCCAGAGCAGGCACATTTCCATAACCTTGTGCTCAAGGAATGGGAGCGCCCTAGTAAACTTCCCTGGGTTCCAAAAAGTTGGGATAGGAAGTATCCCTTTCCTGCTGAGGTGGTTAAATGTTGGTCATCCCCCCCCCCCCCCCGAGGTGGATGCCCCGATCCTAGGGCTATCGAACACCTCTGTCATGCATTCCCCTGACTCTACTACCCTGCGGGATGCTGAGGACCGGCGCATTGACCAGCTGGCATCCCACGCCTTTGCATGTGTGAGGACGGCGCTGCGCCCGGTCTGTGCCTCTGCCATTACTGCTTGAAAAGCAGAAATATGCTTGATAGTTCCCCTGATGATTTGCCTTGGGAGGTGTTTAATGCACTCTCCAGTTGTTGTGATGTTTTTGTAAATTTTGTCCTCTCAGCATTGGATGACACCATCAAAATGTGTGCCAGAACTTCTGCCCTTGTGGTGGCTATACGCCACTCGGTTTGGTTGTGCTAGTGGGCTGCTGACAACGCTGCCAAGAAGGCCCTCACTGGGTTTCCCTTTAAAGGACTGCACCTGTTTGGGGACCGCCTGGACCTTTTTGCTAAGTGAGGCAGGTTACCCCAGCCCAGGCGGCAATCTTGGCCCTTTCGGGGTCAGGGTTTCTTCTCCTCCCCTTACCGTGACAGAGGACAGGGAAGGGGGGGGGTCCTGGCTCCTCCTGGGGTCCCAAAGCAAAATCCTCTCCCAAGCCCCCTCAGGCATGATGGGGCACCCTCACCCATCCAGGTGGGGGGACGGCTTCATCACTTCTCTCACGTCTGGAGGCTTCATGTCTCAGACCGGGGGATTCAGGAGGTAGTGTCCTCCGATTACAAGTTGGAGTTTGCTGCCAATCCCCCTCCAAGATTCATCAGATCCCGGATTCCTCAGGACCCTGTGTCAGCTCAGGAGCTAGTGCAAGGCCTGGAGCTGGGGGTCATCTGCCAGGTCCCCTTAAGAGAAAAAGGCAAGGGCTTTTATTCCAACCTATTCACAGTACTCAAAAAAAGATGGTTCAGTCAGGCCCATCCTGGACTTGAAGATCCTCAACAAGTTTGTCAGGGGCAGGCGCTTTCGCATGGAAACTCTGCACTCTGCCATCAGTTCCCTGCGCAAGGGGATTTCATGACTTCTGTGGACATCAAAGATGCTTATCTTCATATTCCTGTGTTCCCAGGTCATCAAAGGTTCCTCAGGTTCGCTCTGATGGATCAATACTACCAGTTTGTGGCCTTTCCCTTCAGCTCCCAGGGTGTTCACCAAGTTGCTGGCTGGCGTGATGTCTCTGCTCAGATGTCAGGGCGTCCGCGTGCTTCCCTATCTGGACGACATTCTCATCACTTCCCAGTCTCTACAAAAGGCAGAGTTGGATACTCAGCTGGTGGTGTCCACTCTGGAGTCATTTGGATGGGTGATCAACCACCCCAAGTCCTCACTGTCCCCTTCCTTGGTAACTCCATTCCTAGGAATGAATCTGGATACAGTTCAGGCAAGGATCTTCCTTCCTCAACAGAAGGTGGACAGTCTGGTTGCACAGGCTCAGTCCCTCCTAGCTTGTCCCCATCCCTCCATCAGGCAGGGGATGCCGCTGGTGGGCCTGATGGTGGCATGCTTCGAAGCGGTCCCTTATGCTCAGTTCCACTTGAGGCCCCTGCAACTTCACCTATTGTCAGTATGGGACAAGGACCCAGCGTCCCTGGACAGGGTCTGTGTGCTCTCCCCCCCTGGTCAGGAGTTCCCTCTCGTGGTGGATGGACTCAAGGAACCTGTTGAGGGGCAGATCCTTTCTTGCCCTTTCCTGGGAGACGGTTACTACTGTTGCCAGTCTGTCAGGTTGGGGGGGTTTCTGGAAGTCCCTGCGGTTCCAGGGGAGGTGGGGCCCTCAGGAGGCCCACACACCTATCAATGTCTTGGAGCTGCCTGGGGGCGATCAGGCTAGTTCTGGCTCACTTGACTACTCACCTTCGGGGCCTGCCTGTTCAGGTGCGCTCGGACAACCAGACGGCCGTTGCCTACATCATTCACCAGGGAGGGACCCGGAGCAAGGGGGCCCTCCAGGAAGCGTCTCTGATCCTGACTTGGGCGGAGGCCAATGTCCCCTGCATATCAGCTGTGTACATCCCGGGGGTGGAAAATAGCCTGGCGGACTCTCTCTGAGCAGGGGAACCTCTCGCCAGGGAGAATGGTCCCTATTCAGCAGGGTGTTTCAATCTCTGTGTCTCCGTTGGGGCCAACCAGATGTGGATCTGTTTGTGTCCCGCCACAATCGCAAGCTCCCAGCTTTTGTCTCTCTGTCCCAGGATCCTCTGGCCTTGACCTCAGATAGCAGTGTCATGGCAGGACTTTCAGTTCCTGTATGTCTTCTCCCCAATCCCCATGCTGGGCAGGGTTATGCGCAAGATTGCTCTGGAAGGGGTGTCGGCAATTCTGGTGGCCCCCAGGTGGCCAAGAAGAGTATGGTTCACAGACGTGGTGCAGCTGGCAGTAGATCAGTATGCTCTGCCCTTGGTGCCAGATCTGCTCACTCAGGGCTCACTACGCCATCCCAATTTACAAACTCTGGCTTTGACGGCTTGGCTGCTGAAACCTCCATCTTCATGGAGAAGGGGCTGTCTTCCTCGGTTGTGGATACTTTGATTAAAGCTAGGAAGAAGTCTTCCTCTTCCATTTATTACAGGGTTTGGCGTGCCTACATTGATTGGTGTGAGTCTAAGTCTCTTCCCTGTCGTGTGTTCTCTATTCCCAGGATTCTGGAGTTCCTGCAGCATGGGTTGGAGATGGGGCTCCAACTCAGTACTCTGAAGGGTCAGGTTTCTGCCCTGGCTATTTTCTTCCAGAAGTCCTTTGCTCAGCACCCTCTGATCAGGACTTTTTTCCAGGGGGTCACTCATGTGCGCCCCCCACGTAAGCCTATGTTGCCTGTTTGGGATCTGAACTTGGTTCTGTCAGCCTTGCAGGGTGCTCCCTTTGAACCTGTGCAGGATGCTGCCTTGGCCATTCTTGCGCTCAAGGTTGTATTTCTGGTAGCTATCACTTCTGTCAGGCGTGTGTCTGTGTTGGCTGCACTTTCCATTCAGCCCCCCTACTATAAGAGACACCAGGACAAGGTGGTGTTTCGTTTCAAACCTGACTTTCTGCCTAAGGTAGTGTCTGCCTTTCATTTGAATCAGGATATTGTTCTTCCTTTTTTGTGCCCTAATCCTAGCAATGCTAAGGAGAGGGTTTTGCACTCTTTGGATGTGGTTAGGTGTCTGAAGTACTATCTGGTGGCTGCTGCACCTTTCAGGAAAACTGATGCTCTTTTTGTGGTCCCTTCTGATCCTAGGAAGGGTTTGGCTCCTGCCAAGTCTACTATCAGCAAGTGGATTCGTCAGGCTGTGATTCAGGCCTACTCTGCTAAGGGGAAGAATCCTCCCTTCCGCCTTACTGCTCATTCCACTCGTGCTATTGGTGCCTCTTGGGGTTTTCAGCACCAGGCTTCTGTTGAACAAGTTTGCAAGGCAGCTACTTGGTCTTCTGTTCATACCTTTTCAAAGTTTTACAAGGTTGATGTTAGGGCCTCAGCTGATGCTGCTTTTGGCTGAAAGGTTCTGCAGGCGGCAGTGGTTTAAACTGTCTGCTGCTGATTTTTATTGGGGACCCTACTTTATGGACACTGCTATTGGATGTCCCACGTGTAAGTATTAGATTTGGAGCAGGATGTACTGTATACTAAGAATAATACAATTCTGTGATTACTCACCTGTAGAATTGGTATGAGTATACAGTACGTCCTGCTCCAACCCACCCTTGGTTAGCATTTAATTGGATCCCCTGTATGGTGATTGTTATCATTGTTATAGTTGATAGTTTGGAGTTAATTCTCCCGGCTTCTCATTAACTGCTTTTCAATGCTGGGGATTTGTTGGAGGTCCCCGGGTATTTGAAGGTCCGGGAGGAGCCTATTTTCGATGTCTCTGCAGTCCAGCGCCATCTGGCGGAGTATATCCCAAGTGTAAGTATTAGATTTGGAGCAGGGCGTACTGTATACTCGTAATACCAATTCTACAGGTGAGTAATCACAGAATTGTATTTTTATTGCTGAACACATTATGCAGTTTACATAACCTTTTTTGTTGCTGGTTTGCATAGCTGAAGTATAGAAAACTCAAACATATATTTTCTTAATAAAAAAAAAAAAATAAAAGCCTTGTGGGTGTAGGAATTTTAGTCACACAAGAGCTTAGATGGCGTATTTCTCCTCTATATATATATATACCGGTACATGTAATTCATAAGACCATGCAGTCTAGCTCGATGCATTTTGGTATGAGTTTGTGCTAGACCAGTGGACCAAAACCGCTAGGTTCGATTTGCATTCCACCCCTGGGGCATCCCAATTTGGGAAACGTTAAAATGAAAGCTTCTCAAAAGAGGAGTCAGTTTAAATCTGTGGAAATTAACATCCTCTGCCATGGTTTTCTATATAAGACGTTAAAGTGGACCAACACCCAGGATTTTGACTATCCTGGGTTTTGGTCCACTTCGGCGGGGCACCCCGATCGGGGGTGCCCCGCTGTGTGAAACCCCCCAGAAAGCCCCAAAATCTTACCTGTCCCCGCTCCCACGTGACTGGACGGTCCAATCCCCGCCAACGTCCAGGCGGGGATCAGGAACGTCCAGGCGGCTGCCGCCGCCGCCTCCCTCGCGTCACTTTCGGCGCGCGCGCGCCCCCGCCGGCCATTCGCCTACAGGGGCGCGAGGGAGGCGGCGGCGGCCGGTCGCCGCCGAAGATAAGGTAGGTGATTTGGGGTGTTTGGGGGGGTTTCACCCCGCGGGACATCCCGATCTCGGATGTCCCGCGGGGTGGGAGGTGATCGGCCCGGGAATCTTATAGATTTCCGGGCCGATCACCTCTCGGTGTTGGTCCACTTTAACATGAAGCCACAGATTTTGTTTGTGCCCCCCATATCAAGGGCACTGTTTTAAGGTGTTTGGAATGACTAAATATGGATCTGGAGTCCAGAGCCTCCAGCTATTCCCTGACATCACTGGTTTTATGACATGGAACAAACTCATAGTTTTTGCAAAATCTTCTGGCTCTGGGGTTTACACAATAAGAGGGGGGGTGCGATTTAGATCTCAAATCCTCCTAATTCTGTTCCTTGAGTATTTCAGTGTGCCACCTAATAACAAATTTGTCAAACTGTATTTCAATAATGCAAAAAAGGAGAATAGTTTTCAAGGTGGGGACCAAACCCATGACCCGTGTGATGCTTGCAAGCATTCTACCCAATGTGAACTGTGTATGGTGCTCTGGTATGGTGTGTATGGTGCTCTGAGAATAATTTGAGGAATGGCGATACAAAACTGCTAGTTATATACCCTTTCCAGATAATTGGTTTAAAAAGAACTTTCCTTAGAAAAACATTTATTTTTAGTAACCAGAGCAAAGTTAAAAAACATTATGTTGCCTACAAATATTGATCTTTTATCTGCCTTCATTGGTAATAAGTGCTCGACATCTGTACTTTGAGATAAGTGCCTCCTCATCCTTTGCTTCTTTCCCAAAAAAAAGAACATGTTCCAATGAATTTAAACCTTTTACTACTACAGAATAATTTATGTGGCACAATCTATTCCTATTCTATTTTTTTTTTACTCTCCCATGCCTGTTATTGTGACGCTTAAAACTTTAGCATCGCTTGTGGTCATGGTCCTGTTTATGACCAGTTACAGCATAATGTGACATGTTTTGAGTGTCAAAACCTTCCTTATCCAGATGGCCTGCCAAAGGATCGGGCACTCAAGATTTCAGTACATAAAATGGTTTGAAGACTTTTTTTTTATGTATTTTATAGAGCTGGCTGCATTTTATATGAACATGTAATGAGAGTTTCAGTCTCTTTAATCTACAGTATGGTTGTAAATATGTGCCTTGCCTTTTATTCAAATTTGTTAATAAAAAAAATGCAAATGCTGGTTTGCATTAGAAATCTTGATTAGTTGACTTGTAGTCAATAGTCGTACAGAAGAAAAATGAGGAATCTAGAAAATGGGTTAATGCTCATGTTTTTCTAGTTTTGTAATAGTACAGTTCGTAGCCTTGCAGAAGGTAGAACTGATTTTAGCCCTGCTTTAGTTGGATTTTAATAGGATTCAATAGACCCGAAGGATTTTTTTTTTTTTTTAATACCGAAAGCAAAAACTCAAATGGGAAATGGAAACCGTACTGCATAAACGCATGCCGCAGACACGTTCTAGACAGGTATGAACGTAGCCTAATGCCTACTATTTTAGGTAACCTGTTTGGGTTACATGCCATAGTGGTGCTACCATACTGGCTGAGCTGGGAGAGTGAAAGTTGTTAGAACCTGTCCTATTAATGGCCCCTGTGTGCCTGTTTTTTTTTTTTTTTTTACTGTTTTTTGACACTACTTCAGAACCTGGCTGCGTAGTCTACCAAAACAGACTTCCAAATAGCTGAGGTACAGATATGCTATTTTTAAAAGGGATTCCACTAGCACAAGCACAGTGTGCTGAGGGAATCCCTAGCATACCTCTGAAGCTTGGCCTGCACCCTCCACTTTAGTGGAGCAGGAATGGCAGCGCCACTGTGACTGATGGCGGGGGGGCTTGAACACAGAGGCACCAGTGACAGGATTTAGGGCATGAGATTTGATATAGTGTTCATTGCGGAGTGCCAGAGTAGGACCGATTAGCTGCTAGGAACAAAAAGTAAATACCAGAGGTCGCATTAACACATTGTTTAGGGTAATAAATGCTTAAAAATGCTCAAGCACGCATCTCCAAGCATTCAATGTGTACAGATACACCTCACATGTATCAAGTTATGTTTAGTGTTGGCTCCCTTCTCGCTGTCAGAACTAACAATTTGTTACAATGTAAAGTCCTAATGTAAACAAATTCATATGTGCATAATGTAACAGAAATTGTTAGTCTTCCCGGCCAGAGAGGGATACTCGACTGTTGTAGAGAGATGATACAGCGTTGTGACTGCTGTGGGATGTGGCAGCATATTATGTTGCACAGGCAGTCTGTAAGATGATCTATAATGATGATTGTGCCCACTTACCTTACAATCAGAGTGGAGGCTGGACATTGTGTTTTACAATCTAATGTTGCCTAACTTCCAATTTGATTGAAGGGTAAGTGGGTGCAATCACCATTAGACTTTACAATCAGATTGTGTCAGATCACCTTTACATTCTGGTTGTAAACTGTAGTTCTGTGCTACCAACCCACATTGAAATCTGCTGTTAAAGAACATCCAATATCCTTATCCCTAGGACGTCCCAAATTGGAATGTCTTACTCTGTAAGCCCTCGAAATCACCCAGTATACTTGCGTAGCTGCCGATTCCATGGTGCATGTGTGGATGCATTTCCAAATAGCTATGAGACATGTATCCACGGCAGGCATTTCTGAATGGCCGGTCAAGTCAGCTATGGAAAGTATTAATGGAGCATTAACGCAGATTGGTTGGTGTTCTGTGCCGTGGGATCGCCAGAAGGTGACTTTTTTTTTTCAGGCAATCCTTGGTGATATACACAGCCGGGCATCCCAAGTCAGGATGCCTTGCAGGAGAGGAACACCACCCTGAAGAGTGGTGTTTCTCTTTAAAACTAATGCTGCCCATGATGTTAAAGAGAAACAAAACCTGGTATTTTTATGGTTTTGGTTCCTCCTCCCTTGGGCATCCTGATTTTCAATACCCCACTGTGTGAAATCCCCCTGGTCGCCTAATCACCTTACCAGCAACCTTGTGGCAAATGTGCAACGTGCCAGCAAATTAAGTTTACTAGGCGCTCGTTTACATGCACGACTAGTGATCTTGAATGGTAATCTAGCTGCTGGCAGCTCCCTTTCCGCTGTGTGTACCTGCACCAGCCATTCAGAAAAGACTCTTGAGGTGTGCGCATCAGCTCTAGGAAAGCCAGTGGGATTGCTGGTAGAGTGAGTAAATAGTTAATGTGGAGAATTTCACAAAGAGTGGTATCCCAGATCAGGATTCCCCAGGGACAGGGAATGAGCTGGACCTGGCATAATTTAGTTCCTCTTTTAAAAGGGTTAGAATTTGCTTTGTGTGCATGGAAGCATTGCAAGACACTATACAAATGTTCCCTTACATAGCCAGTATTTAACTTCACATATGCCTCTATATGGTTCATTTTAATTCTTGCAAATCTTGTAATCTGTGTGGCTAAAAAGCTGAGAGGAGTATTTTTACTCTTCTGGAAAATATCTAATGCAACCTCTTGTGAGTATCTTTTTTGTTTGTTTTCAAGGCCTGAAACATGACTTCTTCCAGTGTAACTTGGTGAATTCAATATTTGCGTCTAAAAATAAAATGCCAATGGTGTAAAAATTCCTATATTATTGTGAAAGCTTTTCAAAGATTTTTTTTTTTTGGTATTTTTGTTTTCAGGGCTTTATCTGTGGTTTTTCAATTGCCACTGGAGCTGCCTCACGTTTAATATCCGGTTATGACAGCTATGGAAACGTTTGTGGACAAAAAAATATAAAGATAGAGGGCTTTAAAAATAGTGGCTTAGATCATACCAATCGCAAGTAAGTAAAATCAACTTGAGCAAGTAAACTTTTTATTTTAGTTGTTTGCTTGGTACTTAACCGTTGTGCAGAGGTGGATTTTCATTACAAAGAGGTTTAGTTTAGTAAAACAAAGTGACTATTTAGAATAATTAGAATAAAATGCTGCTAAAGCAATGCAATCAATATACGGTGCTTAGTTGATGGTACGAGAGCTCTGCTGGAGCATTTTTAACCTTTTCATACATGGCCAAACACCAACTTTCCCATCCTTGAATACGGAAACACTTGCAGTTGGGTGTGCCTGCTTTTTGCTTGCCCCATGTTGGCTGTCAAGGTCTTTAATTCACCAGCGATTTGTATTTCCCGATAAACCCTATAGAATTTGCTTTCCTGCTGTTTCCTTTTTTAGGGCCTCCAAAATGAATTTCAGAGAGGACTGAGGGAATAACATGCATCGTTAACTGCTGTGGAGGAGGCTCTGCAGAAGACAGATTTCCCTGGAAGTTACTAGTAAATGTGAAGCTGGCTGAATGAAAGATGCAGCACAAGGAGAGCAAAACGCAGGCTAATTTAAACATTTGCCTGGAATGTCCCTTTAAGCATCTTAATATAAAAAATTGACTTGTGTAAACTCTTATTATAACCAAATCGAGATACAATTAAAATGTCCTCTTCGGGTGTGCAAGTGACAGGCTTTTGGGGGTTGTATGTGTCACTTGGCCCTGTGGTTATTTGCTGATGCACTGTCTAAACACCACATGGTACAAAAAAAGCGATCCACCTAGGGCTTGCTGTTGTGTTAAGTAAGGGCATATTAGGAAGTTGGGCAGCTTGGGAAAATGAATACAGCCACTAAACCACCAATGATTTTAATAGTTTCTTCTGCAGATAAAATGCATATATTTCCAGAAAGTGCATTTGAACAAATTCAGCAACTAATTGCATTAACTGTGATGCTAATTTTATTTTATTTTTCTTAATCTGTATCATTTAGGTATGTGTTTTTCTTGGACCCATGTAATCTGGACTTTGTAAAAAGAAAAATAAAATCTGTAGCATTGTGCGTTTCTGAATGCCCGCAAGAAGAGCTTAAAACCATGGCAGATGTCACAAAATTTGCTGAAAAAAATGGTAAGAAAGTGTTTTCATAAGAAGACTGAAAAAGGCTCCACTGATCTTGTATTTATGGACAGTTAAAACTAGAAAACTACAAACTCCTGGGGGGAGCTAGTGAACAGCTAAATGCCAAATAAACTTTACTTGTTTTGGATTTGTCTTTAAACTGGAAGGACCACCCTGGAGGTAAATCTTGTGCATCTGGATAGCGCACCCCCGCTATTGCTGTAAAAAAAAAAACAAAAAACAATTCTCACCTTTTTTATTTTCGTGAAAAGTCCATATTTATGATAATAGCGGCTCTTGGTTGTTCTGTGGCCAGTAGAGTGGAAGCGGCATGCTCCCACTGGCTCTGAAAGCTTTGTCTGCGCGTGCCCTATTCGAGTGGGGGGCTGGCCTGGCACATGATCTCTCAAGGGCCAGTGCTTTCAAAGTCAGCAGGAGTGCACCGTGAGTCACTTGGGACTGCCATTATCATGAAAAGTATGGACTTTTCATGAAAATAAAAAGGTGATCATTTTTTGGAGGCAGCAATCTGGATGCACGACCCAGATGCACAATATTTAGGTTTATCAAGTTGTTTCCGTTTTAAAGTAATTCAACGGGCAACTAAAAAAACCAAAAGGGTACTTACCTTTTTGTCCCGCTCAGTTGATGCCGGCAAAGTCCTTAACTTTTTGCCAGTCTCTTGCCACGATCACAGGCTGTGGCCACATTATTGCATCTGTGTGCCATCCCATGCATAGCCATTCAGATGGCAGGGAAACCGGTGATGCGTGGCCCTGCTTCCCTATGCTGACGGTTAGTCAAAACAGCTTTTTGTGTGACATAATGCGCTGATTGGATGAGTGCCCGCACATGCGCTGTGGGGGCAGCGGAGTTGTGAGCATACCAAACAAGGAGAAGGAGCAATCACCATGAGAGTAAAAATCCTGATGTTTGGTCCAAGTATATACTTGGCCTGAAGGTATCTCTTTATTTCTTTGAATTACTAACATGGTACAACACAATACTGCCAGAAATGGATTAGAAACCCTACCAACGTGATCCAAAACCTTCAGTTGGCACACACATTGACACTTTGAATTGCTTTTTTACTTCTAGATGCTCATTAAAGATGAATGGACCGATATGGTCACTTGATTCGAAAAAATGTACTCCCCTATGTACAGCCCCTTTTCAGAAGCTGCAATTTGTAATAGCTATAGTCTTGTTTGATCATATCTCCTGGTTATTCATTCCTTGATGGCAATATCCTTGGTGGCAATAGAATCCCCCAAGAGGCATGAATTTTAAAGTGGACCAAAACACATGTAAAAGATATGGGGTGCCCCGCAGTGTGAAACCCCCCTGGTTTCCCTTTATCGATTCTCAATCCCAAGGCTACAGCTAAGCTTAACAAGAGTTCACTGCAGCACTCCACTGCAGACTCTGAGTATAAGTGCCACCAGAGGGCCCAATGTGTGAACTGTAGGATTATCAGGGGGTTGTAACATTCCCAAATCAGGAAGTGAGGTAATTGGTGAAAGGGGTTCCCTTAGAATGCACATACCTCCGCCCCCTCAAGATCCTCCTCCTCCAAAAGGTGCAAGGAAAAAAAGCAACTTGTTCCATAGTAACCAGTACAAAAATTGTATTCATCTAGGTCCTGTTATTTTTTTCTCTCGCTCCAGGACATCACTGAATCAGATATGAATGGGTTAACTCTTGACCAAAGGGCGTGACTGCAAGATAAAAAGATGGTTCCTCCAGGCCTATTTATACTTCTGGCTGCCCTCCGTAATCCAGTTTCATTCTTGCAGTTGGACTGGACTTCGAAGGTTGTGCACTGATTTTCTTTCCTTACTTTTCATTTATTTTTTCTTTTCAGTGGTTTTGTTCAGGAAGTGGGGGATTTTAACTCTGTCTACTTTCCAGACTCTTAGGTTCACGCTGATTAGGTAGACCCTCTTACGCCTCCTAGAGTCGGATTAGGGTTTAGTAAGGGTAAACGACAGGGTCCTGGGGCACTACGGGATGTCCCTTTTTGTTTTTGGAAGTGGGGCTGGTAGATCCCTTCTGAAGGTACACCCAGCTGCAGGTTTGTCTGGTGGCCTGTGGGGTGAACCATGGGGAAATGGATTCCCTTTTACCTATAACCTTCCATCCTTCAGGGTTGTGCAATGAGGACACTGTGTGACTACTATAAGAAGGAAGTTGGGGGGCATGAGCTTCACTTCAGGTGTGGAGAAGAATGAGTTATGGGAGGCTGGAGTAAGGTCTGTTCGAAATTTGCACCTTGCGCCCTTCAGCGAGATCAAGCGTGGAGCAATTGGTCGAGGGGCGGGGGCTTTGCTCTGCTTTTGGGGTAGCGGGTGTTTTCTAGGTCGGGGAGTGGTGCTATTGTGGCTTCTAAGCACTGTGCAGCCTGCCGCCTGCGTCTCCCTCATTGTTGGACAAAGACATTCTCCGCACCTTTGCCAGCTATTCGGCTACTCGCAACCTGCTGATCCGCATTAGTTACAGGCACCTACTCCACTCTTCCTCTGGCTGCCACTGCTGCCGAAACCCCCAGGCCATAGACACACCTCTCTGGCTGCCACCCACTCCTTTACCAGTGCCCGCTCCCCTGCCGGTCACTGCCTTGTCCTGCTGGGCCACTTCCATCCCGAGCCCGGGTCTCCTGCTGCCACTAGATCTGCGCTTCCCTTCACCTGTTGAAACAGCTGTGCATCCGGTAGGGCCTATTCTTTTATTCTTGATATTTTTGTTTGTTTAGGAGAATAATTTCTTGATTCTCCTTTTCTCTGTTTTAGATCTGCATGAGGATAAGGGATATTATCCCTTGAGGTGGATGATCCTGTTTCTGGGCTTTTTAGAAACACTATTATGCCTACCTCAGACAGTGCTTCTGTGAGGGATCTGGTGGATAAGCGACTGGATCAAGTATCCAGGCATTTTTTTTTCTTTGGTGGGATCGGCCTTATGGCCAGCCTGTGCTGCAGGCATGGCAGGCAAGTGATGGTTGAAACAATTAAATTCTGGATTTTGGGCTGGTCACTCACGTAATGTGTTCTCTGTTGACAAAATCCTGTATGGAAGTCTACAAGTACATCATCTCTGCTATGGATGGTTTTGTTAAACTAAATGCAAAGGGTTTAGCTCTGCTGGTGGCTCAGAGGCATTCAGAATGGCTGAATGAATGCTCTGCTTATTTGACTTCCAAAGACTCTAACGGGTCTTTCCTTTGTAGGAAGTCGTCTTTTTGATGAATGTTTGGATGATATTTTATAGAGAGCCACGAGGGACAAATCTATTCGACTCCTGCAGAAAAGGAAATCTAATCCTTCCTTTCGTAAATCTTCTTCTAATTCTGAGCCATTTTGAGGTTGCAGTGGAACTTCACTTTCATTTATCTTTTGTTTATCGAATTTACAGTGGGAATTTAACCCTGTCTTCCAGGCCCTTATATCTCGCTGATCTGATGGACTCACGATACCTCCCCAGCTATGCTGTGATATGGATCAGGGTTACTTACTTACTGGTCCTTAGTTCCCACATTTGCCAAATTTTATAAGGTAGATGTCAGAGGCTCGGCTGATGCCCTCTTTGATAGGAAGGTATTAGACAGTAGTAAGCTAGGGGTTGAAATAGCTTACTCTTCTTTTAAAGAATAAGATTAATACTTGGGATCCCACCCTGAAGTAAGGTCCTATTCGTTACTGAATGCTAACGGTCTGAAGTTTTGGGAGAGAAAATACAATTGTGTGACTCTCGCCTGTAGAATTGTTTTCTCTTCCATATCTACTTCAGGCCGTCAGACCCTCCCTTCTGCTAGGTTACTATATCTATGCTTTGGATGCCTAAACTTAGTGGAGCTTGTAAATAGTTGTTCAGAATCAAAGAAAAAAAAAAAGAGGTAGAGCATAACTTAACTTGTCTTTTTTTTTTTGTCTCCAACAAAGTCATAGGGGCTTCTTAGGATGCCTTATCCTCCCAGGCGGTTGTGTCTACTGCTTTTCAATTGCTGGATTGTGGAAGTGCAGCCGAAAGTATATAGGGCGGGAGGAGCCATGCGCTTCAATCGAGAATTAACCTATTTGTTACTGAATGCTGAATGCCCGGAGTGGATATGGAAGAGAGAACAATACTACAGGTGAGAATCACAGAATTGTATTTCTCTTCCAATCCATTCCAGGCCGTCGGCTTCATTCACGATAGGGCTAATTTCTGCCTGGAGGGTGTGGACTGCAAGATTGTAAGGTGTGGCTCCTCTCGTCCCTATAAACATCCAGCTGCACCTGATCAAGCCAGTTTCATTCTTGCAGTTGGACTGGACTGTGACGGTCGCTTGGATTTTCTCTCTCAACTTTCTAGGTTTTAGCAGGAATCGAGGGATTTACCCGGTCGGCTTCCTGCTCACCTTATTCCCACAAATCTCCTGACCTGTTTGCCTCCCCAGCTTTGCTGATGTGGATCTGTGTGTGATAAGGTAAGCGCCGGGGTCTGGGGAGCTTTCAGGGTGTTTTTTCACTCTGGGCTGCAGGCTTTCTTAAAGAAAAGCAAGTCAGCCGCAGGTTTTTGTCTGGTGAATCTGCAGGGAAGCTTATATATTCTTTTATCCCCCCCCCCCCCCACTTCTTCCCATGTGTTTTTACTCCTTTACTTTTTTAATTTTTTTCAATTTTGCGCCTTTTCACTTTAAGGGGGCGTGTCTCAACAGGAGAGGCAGGCAGGGGGCAGATTCATCATCGAAAGTTGGCTGGGCAGTGTGTCACTCTCTCTTCGGCGCGGAGAGAGGTGGTTGCATGCAGTTGAGGCTACGCTACTCTGGGCCGCCGGCTACGCTACTCTGGGCCGCCGGCTACGCTACTCTGGGCCGCCGGCTACGCTACTCTGGGCCGCCGGCTACGCTGCCCTGGGCCGCCGGCTACGCTGCCCTGGGCCGCCGGCCTCGCTGCCCTGGGCCGCCGGCCTCGCTGCCCTGGGCCGCCGGCCACGCTGCTCCGGGCCGCGGGCCATGCTCCGGGTCACCGCCCGCGCTGCTCCGGGTCACCGGCCACGTTGCTCTGACCACCGCTGCCCAGTTCTCCACGGTTCGGACCTCCGCTGCCTCTGGGCAGCTGCTTCGCCTCGGGTCCCCGACTTGCCTGCTCTTCTTTAGGATGGCAACTACTATCCGGGGGCCCCAGCTTCGTTTTTCTGGCGCGGGTCCCAGCCTCCGGTAGCTTATAGAGGCACTTCAACCACCTATAGGTGAGTGAGTTTATTTCAAGCATTGTAAGGTTTTTTTATTGCTATTGTTTTTAGTATTTTTCCCTTTTTTGTTTTTTTTTTTTTAGATCATAGGAAGAAGGTTAGGAGGTTGGTGGTTCCTCCCTGTCCCTTTAGTTAATATCGGGGATTTGGGTTCTTAGTCTTAAGCCCATACAGCTATTTTGACTAAGCTAATCATCATGACGGAGGCATCGGGGGATAATGATTCAGGCATCCCAGCTGATCAGGTCAGTCTCTGTCCGTTGCGTAGGCTGAATCCCCTGGGCGGCTTTAGCATGGTATGTTCCTGGTACCAGATGTATGCTTCCGACCATTCTAGGCCTGTTTCTTTGGTGCCTATAATTCTTTTAACCCTTTAAGTGCCAGCCTACCTAGATTTTTTGTCACACTCTGTTGCCAGACTACTTTTCACGTTTTTGCGCTACACATATTCAACCTTGATTTTTGAAGGGATTTCCAGGGATTTTCCAGGAAAATTATATATTAAAAATTGGTGGCCCCTGGCCCTGCAGGCTACTAGGGCCCCCTACTGAAGATCAGAGGCCCGGGGGCGAAAATCAAGTTGCTGGCACTTTCAAACGAGGGGTCAGGTATTTTATGGGGCTTTAAGTCCGCTACGTGAGTCTCACGTAGCTGGCACTTAACGGTTGGAGAGGCAGCTATGTGAGACTTGCTTAGCTGACACTAGAAGGGTTAAGGTTCAGCCTCCCCGGGCGAGTTGGCGGAAAGGTTAGTCTGTCTAAGAGAAGCATATGTTATTGTCAGTCCCTAGAAAGGCCACAGGAAATTTAGATTCCCCTTTTTCTGAGGATGGTTAAGCTGTTACCTGAAGGTGAATTGCCCTCTAGTGAGGAGGACAGGGGTTCAATATTTTTCTTCAGATGAGGATCCTTTGGTTACTGACATGATGTAAGCCGGTATGGTGTCTGTTTTTGAGGTACTTCTTATTCCCCCTCCAAAGCCCCCCAGAGGGAAGGCCAGTACATGCTTTTTCCCAAACAGTCTCATTTTTCCAATTTGGGTTGAAGGAATGGGAAAAACCAAATAAACTTCCCTTTGGTCAAGGGCATCCCAAATTCGGTAGGGGCAGAAGCCTTAGAGCCGCAATCATGCATCTACTGCGGATTGGCGTGATTAGTCAGGAGTTCTACTCCAATCTTTTCACCCTCCCAAGAAAGATGGGTCAGTGTGACCAATTTTAAATCTAAAAGACCTCAACAAAATTGTCCGGGTAGGACAATTTCGCATGGAATCCTTGGTCTCGGCAGTGAGGTCTCTTCAGCCTGGGGATTTCATGACCACAGTAGATATAGGGGATACATATCTTCCTATTTCCAGATATTCTTTTCCAGCTAATATGATTTAGTTGTGTCAGGCCTGGCCAATACTTTTGTTATGTCTTCTGCCTCCAACGCTTCTTTAAGAGATCCTACTGAGAAACATATGGATCAGTTGGCGTGCCAGGTTTTTGCGATGGCAGGTTCTTTTTTTTTTTTTTTTTTTTGTGTCCTGCCTGTGCCACTTCTTTTGTATCTTGGCGATTAGGAGGTTGTTGAACCAACTTATGGCAAGGATAGGTCTAAGGGGCTTTCTCAGGACTGGGGTATCCGAGCTCTCTGACTCATTTAAAAATGAGTACCTATGTCAGCACTATGGATGATTGGTCTAACTTAGTGCTAGAACCTCTGCTTGTTTATTGCCTTGCGTCGGTAGCTATAGTTAAAGCTTTAGTCGGCTGACGCCGCAGCTAAGAAATCTTTTACGGACCTTCCTTTTTTTTGGGGTGTTGGTTGTTTGGAGAGCAAGTTGATGTTTTAGTTACCAAGGAGTGACCAAGCTACCTCAAAAGATGAAGTCTGCTGGGTTTTTTTCGTAGGTCCTTGGTATCCCGATCTTTTGAGAAGGTAGAGGTTCCTTTTTCTGGTTCTCGCAGGGACTTCTGGAACAGAATTAGGTCCCAGAGGAAGCCAGGTATCTTTTTGGGAGTTAAATAAAAGCCTCCAGCCAGGTTCCCCCAGGCATGAAAGGGCGCCCCCACTTGTGGGTGGGGGGACAGCTCCTGCAGTTGCTCCAGTCTGGAAGCACCATGTGTCGGATCTTTTGATACAGGTGGTGGTGTCTTCTGGTTACAAAATCAAGTTTGCAGCCTGACCTCCCGCAAGGGTTCTTTCCAGGTCATCAGAGGTTTCTAAGGTTTGCCCTGGAGGGCCAGCTTTTCAATTTGTGGCCTCTTCCTTTCGGGCTATCCCGGATGTTGTTCAGGGCTCCATCTTTTCAGGAGGCCGAAAGGGACACGCAGTCGGTATTGTCGACCCTAGAGAGGTTGGACTGATAATAAATTATCCAAGATCTCGCACCACCCCATCAAGAGTAAGGTCTATTTTTTGGGGGGATGTCCTTGGACCCTGCACAGGCAAGAATTTTCTCCAAGAACCAAAAATTTTGCTGCTCTGGACTTGGATAGAGGTTTTTCTGGCCTGCCAGCAGTCATCGATTTCGTCAAGGGATACGGCTGGTAGGTTTGAGGGTGTCCTGCCTCGAGACAGTATCCTTTGCTCAGTTTCACAGGCCTCTACAGATGGAGCTTTTGACAGTCTGGGATTGGGCCTCGGAGTCACTGGATCGATATTTTGTCCTAACGTCCTTGGCCAGGCAATACCTACTTTGGTGGCTGGACCTCATACACTTAGAGGTGGGCAAGTCTTTTTGCTGCCTCTCTGGAAATCATCCCCACGGATGCCAGTTTGACAGGCTGGGGAGGAGTCTGGAAACCACTAGCGATCCAGGGACAATGGGGTCCAGGCGAGAGTTTTTGCCTCCCATAAATCTTTTAGAATTAAGGGCAATATTTTTTGTGCTCCTGCATTGGACTCCCAGTCTGAAGGGACATGCTGTTCGAGTCCAGTCAGACAAACAGACAGCGGTGGCTTACATCAACCACCAGGGGGGGTACAAGGAGCAGGAAAACTGTAAGGGTAGTGAGCCGGATATGCTATGGGCAGAGCGGTAGGTCCCCTGCATCTCGGCAATGTACATCCTGGGGATAGAAGACTTGGAGGCAGACTCCCTGAGCAGGGCATCTTTGCATCGGGGGGGGGGGGGGGGAGTGGTCCCTCAGAGGGTTTTTTTCAGGCTCTTTGACTTCGTTGGGGGCATTCAGATGTGGAATTCTTTGCATCCAGACACAATCACAGGCTTCAGAGGTTTGTGGTTATATGCTGCAGGTCCAGCTCACCAAGTGTAATAAAACATAGCATTTAATATGGCATTTTAAAATATTACATAACCTGTGTGGAGTAAATATCCTGGGCTCCCCATCCACTAGGTAACACGTTTCGGGGTTACCTCACCCCTTAATCCTACCTTAGGATTAAAGGGTGACGTAACCCCGAAATGCCATATTAAATGCTATGTTTTATTACACTTGGTGAGCTGGACCTGCAGCATATAACTACATTTGGGACTTACAGAGGTCTGTACGTGCTCCCAGGTGAAATATCCAGGGGATTTTTGAGCTGTCTATCTTTTTGGACTACTTCAGAGGTTTGTGTCCCTATCCCGGGACCCTCTGGCCATGGCGACAGACGCACTGACGACCCTGTGGTCAGAGTTCAATCTCCTGTATGCATTCCCTCTGTTCCCGCTCCCGGGTCAAGTCCTAAAGAAGGTAGCTCAAGAGGGGGTACCATCTATTCTGGTGGATTTTCACTGGCCAAGGAGAGGCTGGTCCTCGGACACAGTAAGGATGTTGGCAGGAGATCATTGGCGGCTTCCAGATCTTCTCACACAGGGGTCCCTTCGGCACCCGAATTATGAAGGCTTTGACGGCCTGGCTATTGAAAGCTCGATCTTGACAGAGAGGGGTTTATCGGCCAGGTTAATACATACCTGATCCAGGCCCGAAAGCAGACCTCATCTAAGATTACTACAGAATCTGACGGGCATTTATCACCTAGTGTGAGTCCAGAAAATTTTCTTGCAGAAAATATTCTGTTTCCAGAATTCTAGAATTTCTGAAGATTGGCCTAGAATCGGGCCTTTAATGAAGCACCCTAAAGGGTCATGTTTCACTTTATCTATTTTCTTTTAGAAGCCAATCGCTGATAATAGACTCATCAGAACCTTTTTCAGGGAGTCACCCATGTCCATCCACCGTGCAAGCCTATTTTTACCGATGTGGGACTTAAATTTGGTGCTATCAGCTCTCCAGGGCTCTCCCTTTGAGCCCCTGATTGACACTCCCTTAAGCATCTTGACACCCGAGGTCATTTTTCTGGTGGCTATTACCTCTGTACGTCGAGTTTGAGTTGGCGCCTAGTCAGTCAAGGCCCCTTATTTGGAATTACACCGAGACAAGGCGGTCCTCTCTTTTAAGCCGGATTTCTTACCCAAGGTGGTTTCTTCATTTCACTTTAATGAAGAGGTAGTTTTGCCTTCCTTTTTGTCGAGTTCCGGCTAATCCGGAGAAGAGGGTCCTTCATTCCCTGGACATAGTTAGAGCTTTAAGCATGTCTGCTACAGAATCCAGGAATCTGGATAGAAGTTGGATTTTCTATTTGTCATAGCTGAAGGGCCTAGAAGGAGGCTTCCGCCAGCTAAATTGTGAATTTTTAGAAACAGATAGGGCAATAATAAAAGAGGGCCAAAAGCAGGGAAAGCAGAAAGAGAAAAGAAGCAGAAGCAAAAAGGAGAAAAAAGGAAAAAACACCCAGGCGCCAATCATAGGACATGTGATTCGCTGCCCATTCTCCCCTATCAGGGGCAGCATCAGAGGTTGCTTGGCAGTTACGAGCAGTGGGTCCTGGCCTGCGAGGAGCCCCCTCGCACAGACGGGAGCGTCCTGAGAAGGGTAAGTAAGAATTCTGCAACTTCATTTTCTTCATTCTATTGAATTGTTTATTCTTTCACAATTTATTCACCTAATATGTGAACATATTACAGGCGCCGATGATGTCATCAATGACGTCAGGCGCGAATTGTGGCACTTCCTGGGGCATGCTTGGCCCCATAGTGTAGCATCAGCTATTTAAAGGCACAGACACCTTCCTATCAGATGTTTGATTGCAATTCATGATGCAGACACAGCATTAACATTCGGTTGGTCCTGAAGAAGGGGGCCCTTGTGCACCCCGAAACGTCGACCTGCAACCCTATGCTCATTGGACTAGAAGACTTATCTGCATTAATTGCGTTTTTCACCTATGTAGATTTCCTTGATGAAATTTACGTTTAGAGTGCTGGTCCTTCACAAAAGTTTCTTCTGTGGATAAATCTTGTCCGAGCATGCCTTCTAGAATACCTTCACCAAACCAAGGATTGGAGGAAGGTGGATAGCTTATTCATTTCATTTTCAGGCTGAGAAAGGACCATTGGGTGTCTAAGTCAACTTTGGCCTGTTGAATGAAAAGCACAATCAGTATGGTCTATAATGGATTCCCGATTCCAGGGAAATGTACAGCTCACTCTATTGAACAGATTTATAAAGACTTTTGTTAGACATTACCGTTTGGACCTGCTGACCTTAGAAGATCAGTCCTTTGGCAGAAGTGTGCTTCGGGTAGCATTTCCCACCCAGTAGGGGTAGATCTCTCTTATCTCTCATAAGTATGCTGCCCAGAGGATGTTTTGAGAAAACTTAAGTTAGTTACCTGGTAACTTATTTTCTAAACATCCGAACAAGAGCATACAGGTTTCCCTCCCTCAGGATATCATTGACTATATTTCATGTTTAATCGCCAATAGTGTTCTGGTCTGTCTTTGTATTTTTCATATCTCTGTAACAACTGGAGACTGGAAGGAGGGGCTACATTTTTATTCATTCTGGTGGTCACAAGAAGACATGAAGTCTCATAAGTATGCTGCCCATTCGGATGTTTAGAAAAGAAGTTACCAGGTAACTAACTTTTTCAGATAGGTTTCATTTTTTCAATGTTTTGCCGAACAATGTTTTTTTTTTTCTCGCTGAATTAGCAGTGATTTGGAGCAAAGGCATTTATTCTAGTAAGTTCTAGATATGCTGCAGAGGTCAAAATTTCCCCTGGTTGCTATTGCCTTCTATTTCATCACTAGGATTTACATCTACATCAGTAAAAAAGAAATGTGTATGTTCATCTTCATGGTCAGTTGGTCTTTAAGGAGCCATTATACTGCTTTATGTGGGCATGGAATTGCTCCCTAATGTTTGATAGATGTAAGCTAATACAGTGGTTTAGAAAGAAGACAAGTATAAGTCACTTATCTATTTGGCTTTTTAAGGAATAAGTCATTTTAGGACATTTTTTATTCTTCGTTTAGTATATTCGACCAAAGTTGCTGTGTAGCTATTAGTCTGTACATACAGATTGCTCACATTAAAATACATCCTACCTGCATCTACTGCATGTTATAAGCCTTTAAACATCCAAGATGGCGGCTCATGGAGCATCAGGCAGCCTGCAAACAGGAAGTGTCTTCTGACTGTTGCTCTGCATTCTGGGATTGATGTCCTTTTCCTGACCCCAGCTCTGCTCTGTCTGCGCAAATAACCCCACCCCCTGCACTTTATCCCACTCTTCTTTCCTCTTAATGTGTGATGCTTCTGAGTCAAGATGGCAGCGCCCGTATCCTAGAGTCCTGAATAGAGTTGCAGCCCAGTGGGGGAAAGAAACACTATATAAAATATATTAATTTTAGATGTTTGGGACGGACCAGTTTTTAAGGGTTTGAGCTTTTCATTAAATCATGCTAAAGGTCCGGTTTAATACAAACTCTCATTTTGGGGCTGCGTGCAAATGCCTTTTAGTTTCAAAATGCCATGGTACCCCTTTGTCCTGGGTTATTCTGCCTTGTGATTTGTATAAAATGTTTAACTTTTGTAATTTAGCTAAAAATAATCATGTTACTTATTTGAGATTTGTTTTATCCACACAGGGTCACATCTCTGTGACTATGACCTGTCTCCTAGCCAGTACCTGACCAGTAAGGATGCATCATCCTTGTGCCCAAAGCTTCCAGTGCCGGAAAGGTAAGTTGGGGGTTTGCAGCTAAGCATTACTTGGAGTTTTTTTAGATGTATTTAGTTTTGATGCAACAATCTCATTAGTTTAAGTGTATTTGAAGATTATTATAAATGTATTGTATTTCATGTTTGTGTCTTTATTAACGTGGTGTTGCATTGTTTGCATGTAACCCTCGATGAAATAAAAAATTAGTTTGCAAACAAAAGGTCCAACAACTTGAATCTAGCAATGAGTATATGTACAGGGCTTCCTTGCTACTGCAATCAAAAGTAATTGTTACACTATTGTGTCGGGCTACATTTGGCACTGTCCTAAACGGTATTCCGTTTTTTTAAATTGAAGAAGAAATGGCTGAGAGATTGAGATTTACAGGTTCAGCTTATGATTTCTCGTTAGAAAAAGAGGGCGTCGGAGGGACCAGCAATCCTGTCCTGCTCTGCTGAGCTGATCGGCTCCATGTAGAGGAGTACAGACTTGGGATATAAAATCTTTGGATATTACTAGTCAGTTTGAATTATTCTATAGGAAACCTTGTCGGAGCAAACCGCCTGCTTTCTTAGCCTCATATTTTAAAGCGACAGACTCCTCTAAGCTGCCTATACCATGTAAACAGGTTGTCAAAGTGATCAAGTTACACCTCAAGGGTGAATTTCGGGGCCTTGATGGCTTCTCTCTAGTCTACATTCTTAGGATTTCTATAATATTTAACCTTGTTCCCAAAGGTATTTAATTCCTGAACATTCCTTGTACTTACACTGGGAACACTGGAAGGCAGGTGTGGCTGTGCGACCACATTTGGAATGTGGTCATGGAAAAATAGAAATGAGGTACTCTGGATGATCTGCTACAGCACTTACAGGAATTATATGGGTTCAGGTGTCTTAGTCCTTACAAATAACAATATTTTTTTTTTTTTTTTTAGAGTATTGCAAGAGGGTTTTAAATGTTGGGACAAGCGTGCCTTTACTTAGTTTGCTCAATTTGACTATGTATAAAATGATCCTGTACTTCATTTACTTATGTGGTTATTCCAACCTCCTTCCTGTTTAAATGTGTGGGGCCAACTTGTGGGGAGTGCAAAGATGTGCAGAGAGAAAAAGATATGCAGTAATTTTTCTCTTACTAAAATATTTGGAAGTCTGAGGTTTCTTGATTTTTTTTCTTACTGCCATAAGACATTTTATTTTCCAAGACTTGTGGTCTGGTGTTGGAGCCAGGATCTGGGTTCAGGTACATCAGGTATTACTTTGGTTGGTATCCCAGTCTCTGATAAATTGCATCCCACTATATGTCCACTCTTCTGGATTTTTTATGGATATCTTTGTCACATCAAATATATCTCTTCTCAGACTTATGGCAATGAGTTATCACAGAATTGTATTTTCTAATCCTTCCCAGGCACACAGAAGTACTTTATGAACCGGTCTGTTTAGAAAATGTAGCTATGATGTGGGACCCCTAACACATGCTTTGTCTCATATTCCTTTCATTACAAAGTTTCAGGTGAGGAATTCTCTCCTCTGTAACTTTGGAAGTGGCATGAGTGTCTAGGAATCTCCTTACCACTACAATAAAGGTGTTTTTGTACTTTGTGCACTTATCTTCCATAGCTTGTTACAACTAAGATTTGGGCTAATAAATAAAATAATCTCTCACTAGCACTGCCTACCGACTTTATTGCATTGAATTCTGCTCAAGTGTGGCCATATTGCTAGATATGCAAATTAGAAACTCTTATCCACTTTTTTATTTTTTCCACTTCATTTTGCTGCTCATTGTAAGAGTAATGAAAACATTTTTACTGATCAAATAACTTTCAGCCACCCTATTATACATCTAATGCTGTCGAAAGAGGTCACACCTATTATACATTACTATCCCATTGTTCATAAAGGCCAGTTAGAATTAACTCCTGGTAGAACTGACATTCTCTTTGTTAATCTGGATTAACATTTCTTTCGGTCAAAATTCACATTCACCACAAAGTATCTATATATCTGAATAAGCAGTAATTTTACGTGGTGTCTGCTTAAAAACGCTTACTTTTTCCCCCTGTAATTTTCTCTCTCCTTGCCCCATTGTGCTACTTGCTTGTGTCCTTTTTCTCTGTTCATTTGTCTAGACCTGTTGTAATTTGGCAGCAATGCAGGAAGCCACATTTTAGCTGAATCTTCATTATATTGAATACAGACATTGTTGAGAGAGGATAAGGGCACTACCTCTCAAGTTTTATGGCCTAAGGCTGCATTTGATAAGAATCTGCCTTATGATGGAGGGCATGGGTAGTACTGTGTCTTGACAACTCCAAAAGCCATACAGTCTTGTATTGAAGTGGTGAGACATTGAATTCTGCATTGTTGGTCTGGGCGTGATCATATTCCTCCAAACCATGAGGGCATAAGCGGTGAAGTGATTACTACCCCAGTCTGGCTGCAGTGTGGGCTCATCCCCAGACTCCCAGTTAAGCAAGCTACAAAAGATTAAGCACATTTTTCCACAGACAACTCTTGAGTTGGATCAGATTGTCTACACCAACAGACAATAGAAACACATTTCCAAACATAAAAAAACGCCCTTAAAAAGGAAATCAAAGCATTCTGTAACTGGGGGATAACACAATACTTGGACCTAGACAAATGTTTTTTTTCAACCCAGAGTAAGTGCTGTAAATATGTAATATGTCTGCTTTTTTTAATCTTTTGCTCAGCTGGCTATTGTTGGTTGTGTAGTACATTCAGCTAGTCAGACTCCACAACATTTTACTTTTATAATGGTGAGAAAAAGCCTGATGTTATGACTAATTGGCCATTTATGAAGAAGTCTAAGTCGAGACTTTGGCTTACCAACTCCGGAGCCCTGGTTTCTGCAGGCCACTGAAAGACACTAACCATTTTTTCCTTTAAAGTTTTAATTTTATTTTTAATTTTGCCATTTTTACATCTTAGGCATGCTTTTTAGTATTAACTGTTGGGGAAAAAAAATTACATTTATGAAAACGTAAAAAATGTTTTAAAAACATTGGGCAATGTGTACACATTGGGATCTTTATCATGCAAAACTGGTAATAATTGCTTTAATACAGCGGATCCCCCTGTTTTAAGGCAAATTTACACCTGTACAAATTTTATGAGGTTCTTTGTTGCATGGAACCCATAGAAATCATATACAGTGCCTTGAAAAAGTATTCATACCTCCCTAAACTTTTAAGTTTAAGAACTTGTTCAAGCTCTGAATGTCTCACGGAGCATTGTTCACTTCATCTGGAAATGGAAGAAGTAAAGCACAACCGCAAACCTACCAAACCATGATTGTCCACCTAAGTTGACAGCCCAAGCAAGGAGACCACTATTTGGACAGGACCAGGGTCACTCAGGGGGAGCTGCAGAGATCCACTCAAGTGGGAGAATATGTCCCTGTGTTGAATATTAGCTGTGTACTAAACATCTGAAATAGTAGCAAAAAGTAGGCCATAAGCAGTCCTGTTTGCCTCAAGCTATGTAGAGGACACATCAAGCATGTGGAAAAGTGCCCTGGTTAGATGAAACCAAAGTTAAACTTCTTGGCCTAAATACCAAAAGCTATGTGTAGAGGAAAGCAAACGCTGCACATCATCCTGAACATACCATGAGAATGTGTGGCATGACTTGCAAATTGCTGTTTTTTGATCTCCATACAAAGAGAATAAGAAAAACCTCTAGATATGCAAAGCTGGTAGACATAGTGTACCTCAACAGACTTGCAGCTGTAATCACATCTAAAGGTGGTCCTACCAAGAATTAACTTGGGGCTGAATACATGCTCAGATCTCAATAAAATACATTTGGGTTTGTGGCTCTGATGTTTAAAAATCTGTAAAAGTCCTAGAATGTATTCTCTATGGGCTTTTTTACACACCTATTGAGACATGATACTTTTTGAAAAAGTCTGCTGTGCTTTCATTACATCATAAAGTGACCCCCCCCCCCCCCCCCGTGGCTGGCCACTAGCCTGCCCCCAGAGCTTCCCATACCTCTGTCAGACCAGGGGAGTCAGGAAGCAAAGTCTCTTATTTCCCTTACTACAGCTATCCCATGCACAAACACTCTCAGTTCAGCTCCACTTCAAACTGAAGTAGAAGCCGAAAGTAGAGGTGAGTGAAGGTGAACTCCCCTCTGAGGATTCCCTTACTGAGGAAATAAATGTTAATGATAGCAAGGGGGCATCCGATCCCTCTGAATACCCGCAAGAGGAATTGTCAGGGTTATTAGATGATATTTGTGACACATAGCGCCTTAAGTGTGAGGATAAGTCTTTGTCAGTACGGGATGCCATGTATGAGAGATTTTTTGGGAAAACAAGGACATGGAGCCTTGGAGTAAATGTCCAAAGCTCGATGCTTCACTGGGTCAGATGTCCTGAGCAGCGGATTTAAGCCTCAAAGATATGTGGGGTATTGCATTATCCGATGAATCGCAAGATAGAGGGCATCCTAAAAAGGTCTTGGGATACTGCATCATTTGCATTTAGACGTACACTATCAGCAGATGGTGTTCTTAGAAGCATGGGAACATGGCTTAGTAACCTTAAAGTGGACCAAAACCCAGGATTTTGACTATCCTGGGTTTTGGTCCGTGTCCCACTGTGTGAAACCCCCCAGGTCACCTGAAGGAACTCGCCTCTCCCTGGTCCTATGGCACCTGCTCGTCCAATCGGCGTATTTGGATCTGCTTGAGCCCCTTACATTCTTCCAGGAGCTTGTCTAATGCGAGTGGATCCCAGCACCCTGGCGGCATCATCCCCCGCTACCCTTTAACAGTGCACGTGCCCTGCTAAATGGATAGTGGGGATGTGGCCGCTGCTCACACATGCGCCGTTGGACCGGGAACTAAGGTGAGTTTTTAGGTGACCTGGGGGGGGGTTTCACATTTGGTCCTCTTTTTAAGGGTTATCTGGGAAGTGATGCTCCTAAAGAGAGTATCCTAGATACCTTACCTACCATTAGACCTGTTTTTTTTCCCCACAAGTGTATCAGAGAAGACCATCAGGTCACGACCCTGCTCGCCTGCGCCCAAACATGGTCAGGGGATCTGGTTTCCAAAGCCAAGCATTGTGGCATTCCCTTACATGATAATCTCCTTTTTGGCGAAGAACTAGATACCAACTTGACCTGTTTAAATACTCCTTTTTTTTTTTTTTTTTGATCAGGTTGCCGAGAGACCACACAAGGAGGGAAGCCTTTTCATTAGTCTTACAAGAGCTATTTCAATAAAGGGCGAGATTTAGTCCCGCCCCCCTCTGAAGGGAAGGAATTCTACTCTCTCATGTTTTTCTGGTACAAAAACCGTCAGGAAAATATTGAATGATTCTAAATCTGAAAAGATTGAACTAATTAATCTGATACAAAAAGCTCAAGATGGAATCCATCTGTTCAATAAGAAACATACTCCTAGAACAAGCCTTGGTGGTCAATTTAGACTACAGGATGCCTCCCTGCATATACCAATTCTGGTGTTGCACCACAGGTATCTGAGTTTTGTAGTTCAAACAGACCAGTGGCTCTATCATTTCCAATACAGGGCCTTGCCCTTCGGCCTATTGTCAGCCCAGCGGATCTTTACAAAGCTCATGTTCGAACCGATGGCACACCTCAGACATGAGGGGATCAGTTATTCAATATCTGGATGATCTTCTGCTGTTAAACAAATTAGAGGAGTTGGTCCTAGCAGATCTAGGGAAGACTCTTCTTTTACTAAAAACTTTGGGCTGGCTTGTCAAAAATCGAGTCTAACACCCTGTCATATGTGCAGATTCCTCGAATATGATATAGACAGTGTTCATCGAAGGATTCTGCTTCCACATGAAAAGATACAAAGGATCATAACAATGACCCAAAGATTCATCCGTTCTCCTCGGGTTTCCATTCGGGAAATCATTACCCTGCTCGGCTTTATGACTTCAGCAATCCCGGCAGTACCATAGGCTCAACTACATATGAGAACCCTGTAGACGTTCCTCCTATCCCATTGGGACAAGTGCCCAGACTTACTGGATCAGGGGGTCTGAATAGAGATGAAGGTCTCCTATGGTGGACAAATCCAGGGGTACTAGAGAAAGGAAGACAGTGGTAGCAAATGAATACTGTAGTTATCACAACAGATGACAGCAGCTAGGGTTGGAGAGCCCACTTGGACAGTCAACATGTCCAGGGAAAGCAGCCACCAAAGGTAACAGGCAGATCCTCCAACTTCCATAAGCTTCTGGTGGTCAAGCTGCCGCTAAATCATTTGCCAGACATCTCGGGCAAAGGTGTCCAGTTCCGTTTTGAAAAGGCTTCCACAGTAGCACCCCCATCAGGGTGGGGTCAGGTCCTCGGCACTGATAAACCTCCTAAACTCTATTCGGTTTCCCTGACAGGAAGGTGTCCTGACAATTTCGGCAGTGCATCTAAAGGGGACCCTGAACACTCTTAGAGATTTAAGCCGAGTGGTGTCTAAATCAAGAGGTTTTCCTTCAGACTGTGAGTGCATAGACCTTTTTGCCTCTGCCAGCTTTTCAAAATATGAAACATTTTACACACTAACAAATGGAGACTGTGCATTAAGCAGTGGATGCCCTGGCTCATCCCTGGAATTTTTACTTAGCGTATGCCTTCCCTTCTTTCAGATTGCTACCACAGGTGGTCAGGAAGATGGTGCAAGAAGAAATCACTGTTCTCTTCATAGCCAAGAAGATCCGGGTTCGCAGAGCTGAAAGGGATGGTGAGGAAGAGGCCTTCCAGATATTCTGAATTTGCTTCATCTGGGTCCCATTCTGCATCCAGACCCATCAAAGCTTCAACTGACAGCTTAGAAAGGAAGGGTTGTTCGGCAAGAGTCGCACATTGACCACTAGACTCATTTATGCAAAGGTTTGGAAATGTTTTTCTTCATTTTGTGAAGCCAACAAACCAAAGAAGATATAGCTGCAGTCCAAGAATTCCTGCAGGAAGGATTTGAGAAGGGGCTAGCAGTAATTACTTCAGCCTTATCAGTCTTCCTAGATTGCCAGTTGAGACAACATAAACTGATCAATTCTTTAAATCAATTACCTGCAAAAGACCAACTCCCTTTTAAGGGATTTCCTACATGAGACTTTTCAATCATTTAGAATGAGTTGCTGGAACCTCCATTTGAGCCATTAGAAGAAGTACCAGAAAAATGGTTTTTCTTTTTTCTGCTGGCTCGCATCATCCAAGCCGGTAAGTGAACTACAAGCCTTCTCAATGAAGGAGCCTTACTGTTCAATTCTCCCAAGATATAGTGCTCCTGGCATTGCCGGATGGAGGAGGAATAGAAGATGATCTCACACTTCTAGATGTGAAAAGAGCACTGATCATTTAATTAGAAAGATCAAGAGAATGGCGGATAGCGGAACAACTTTCAGTAACCTTCAGTGAAAAGAGAAAAGGCCTTGCTGCCCATGATTGCCAGATGGATAAAACAGACTATTGTACAGGGATATTTATCCAGAAGAATTTCTCCTCCTCGGGTTTCTGCACATTCAACCAGAGCCATATCGGCTTCCTAGGCAGAATTGACAGGTGCCTCTATAGAAGAGATCTGTAAAGCAATGTTGTCATCACCCCACACCTTCCTCAAGCACTATAGACTAAATATTCTGTCTTCAAAGCATCTGGCCTAGCAGCTTCCTACCCCTAAGGTATATTTACTTTATATTTGCTAAACCTCTCATTGGGTCGTCATGAAGGAAGATGAGAGAAAACCCCTGTTTGACTTGATTTTGTGATGATTTCGAGTACTTATCATAGACTTCCTCACTCCAGCTTGCTAATCATCTGAGGGTTCATACAAAGAAATATGCAATTTTAGAATTTAAACTAGATGATCAAAGGTTATTCAGTCAAGGAGAGGTCACTTCCTTCTGACTTACTGTATGTTCCACTGGGGCAGTTGGAGAAATAAAAAAAGGATCCAACGCTTTGGTAGACCAGATGTGCAAAGCACCTAATCTGTTCAGATTTATTTTGTTCTGTTCTGTTTTATGAAGCTGAATGCTGAACATTTTTCAGCATGTCTGTTTCAGATGCAAAGTTTGTGAGAGGTTATTTCTCTCCTGGTCTGGTTGACTTGGCTGCTATTTGAATTTTTTGTAGCCTTTTTATCGGTGGCTGTTTATTGGTTTTGCCCTTTTGACTTCTTTTAAGTACAGACACTGCTTGAGATCCTGTCAGATTAACGGGATATTGTTTTTAGTTGTTAGAAATACAAATGGAACTCAGCACAGCTGGATTATGCAATATAATCGATATAAATGGGTGCTAGCACCAGGTTGACCAAAGACATAAAATGTCAAGTGAATCTACACAACACAAATGGGCTCGCCAGAATTGGCTCAAAAATGGTCACCATCCATACAAAAGGCTGCACAACCAAATTCTTATTTGAAAGAGTATTCTCTTAAATGTTTAATGATCAAATGCAATATATACAACACATAACGCTAAGACACAAAAAAAAAACAATTAAAACCACAATGAAGTTGATCAAGATAGGCGGGACTAAATAGATTGCAATCTAAAATTCATGACAATATTTCTGTATTGCACACTGCCCTATAAATCAGCTCAAAAAAATCAAACACCTGATCCATGTGTTGCAAGATAGTGAAATATTATTATTGTGCTAAATAGATGAAATACATGACTAAATTAGTGTAAACAAAATGTATATATTTACAACATTAAAATACAAGTGCTGTAAGTGCAAACAAGAAACCTTATAGTTCAACACTCATGAATGAGTGTATTCATAAAGTTCTGTGTGCCAAACTATATATAAAGAATAATGATCCACGCAGTGAATCAACGCTAAAAAAGCAGAAAATGGATGAGGCTGGTAATAATAAAGTGAGAAGGGCTGCGGGCAGTTAGTAAATAGATTACATCACCATATTTCTGAAGTCCCTCTCAAGATCAACCAGTATCACATCGACGCGTTGCATGGGCACAGGACGGCCCACTTCATCAGGATATTGTTTTTAGTTGAGGAATTCCAGCTGAGGATGTTGAATCTCATCTGATCACTGCTTTAGGACATCCCAGTGGTATCTAATTGGTCAGCTGTTTTCCCCATATAATGAGTACACTTGTCACAAAATCCATTTGTTAAAGTTTCATGAAAGACAACACTTCCACCCCGCATGGTTTCATGTTATCACCTCAAGGTACATACACTGGAGTCTGGAGTAGGGGTTACTGATTGCTTTTCTTGCTACAAAATTAGGTCCACCACTTGTCTGGGTTATGCTTCGAAAAGGGGAGGAGCAATGGCAAGTGTCCTGAAACTTGTCTTTTCTGTTGGTGCAATAAACTGCCCATGATTTACAAATATACACTAAACAAAACCACAAAGGCAAAACTATAGATATTTGCGAAACAGATCTACATTTGTATGTGTGTATGTATTGTAAGCGGGCAAACAATTGGCAGTGACGGACAACAGATTTGAACGGCAAAACGACTTTTATTCAGCAAAGTTCAGTAGATCAGCATAATTGCAGAAAGCAAAAAGGGTTACTTCACCAACCAAATAGTCCTGGGCTGGGTACTCCAGCAAGCTGATCAATTCCAGTCCACTTTACAGGGTGTATCAGCCCTCTGCTCAATGTCCAGTGCTATCCTTCACCACGGTGCAGCTCAGCCTGGCCTCACTCCAACAGGCTGGTCATCAACAAAGGAAAGGCCGTGTGCTCTCTTCTTATACAGGCTTCCCCTGTAATCAGCGTGCACACTTGTGGAGGGCCTTAGAACATGTAACAACCCGTTATGGAATTGGGGAAGTGACCCGGGTCCTGAAAACCCGGCCCGGATTGTGCTTTATACAACCAAGCAGGGAAGAAACAGACATTTTGATACAATTTACCACAGTATATATATTTCTATTATGACGAACCAGTAAGAAAAAGTGACTTAGTAGTGTTTATTTCAGGCTTATATAGTTTCTGAAATGTTGTACCAACATTACGTACACAGAAAAAAATTAAATTGTAAAATAAGGAATGTGTGCTGCTGAAATTGTACACTCAGATATTTTATTTAACTCTCTATTTATGAAGTCTCATTTTGTTTTGTTTTTTTAATTTGACTGCTTCTGGGGAAAATTTTATCCATTCTGACACATTCAGGGGAGTAAGAAAGAGGTCCCAGTGTTAAAAAGACAGAGTGCATTAAAGTTGGACACATCCAGAGATATGTAACTAATTCAAAAATCGCCTTTTTAAAAAATAAAATACCCATCGGCATTTGGCATTTGTAATGTGTAAATACTGCTCAGATTTAGGTTTTAATTTTTTCCTTTTGACAAGACCACTTTTGTTCTTACTTTATAAGAACACTGCCCTTTGTTTTAAGCCACTCATTTGAAATCTTAAAATGTTTTTAAATGCAACACAACCCACCTGCCTCCCCCCCCCCCCCCCAAAAAAAAAATGGCCCCAGAAAAATACCCTAAAAGCTGCACTCTGTATAAAAAGTATATAGTAATAGTATATATATATAGTAATACTTACTGTTCCAATCCACATACAGATACAAAAACAAATAACCAGACAATTAAAATATGTAACAAATGGATGGTGGTGAATATAAATAGATGCTGTCATAAAAAGTAATGTCAAATGAATCATTGATTATTGCCACTAGCCCTAATACATCAATAACCAATTCATAAATTGCTCTGTAAAAGTGCAAGTGCTTCAAAAGAAAACTGCAAATGGCTGTCGACTGATTAGCCCCAATGCTGACAACCCCAACCCTTATTTTTAAATGGTGACATTTGGAAAAGGTGAGTGAAAAAGGTATAGGTATATTAGTACTTATTATTGCGGGCAATATAGGATTAAATAAGGCATAAGTAAATGGATGTCACCAATTGAAAACAGCAGAATCCACCGCCAAACCCAGGCAACAACGACGCGTTGCGTAGTGGGGGGACCACTACTTAATCATGTTACCTGGCAAGCGCCAAGGTCAACATGTGCATTGCGTAAGGGCAACACGTCGGCGCCCCTTCCCACCGTCGGCCAGGGTGCAGTAGGAGCACCCAGAGGGTATCCTACACAGACCCCTCTGAAGGAAAATGCCCATGTTACCCATGGCTCATATAGGGGCTGACCGCACAAAATGGCAAAAGGATGTCAATGGGCACTTGAATTATGTAAATAATATAAAACATCGGCCTACTGCGTGGGCTGTACAACTTAATAAGCTAGAAGATATCTGGGATGAATATTCTACGACAAGCCATCAATCAATGCACGGCATAGGGTCCCTGATTCTCCCAGCAGGTAAGTCCACGGTGACCGGTCCAGTGCGGCTGAACACACACTCCCTACTGCAGGGGGAGTGGTCTGGGTGAGTGGGGCATGCGGGGAGGGACTTCCAGTTCATGCGCTCTAGTGTGGCTTGCCGACAGCGGGGAGGGAAGGTGACGTGTTGCCCTTGCGCAACCCATTAGGGGAGGGATGCACATGCCAACCTCGATGCCGCAGCCGGCTATTGGTATGCGCTCTTAGCTGATCACATAAAAAGCGAACCCCGGGCATTTGCCAGGTAACATCCTGATGAAGCAGTGGTTCCCTACTATGCAACTCTTCGGTGGTGCCTGGGTTTGGCAGTGGATTCTGCTTCATTTTCAATTGGTGACATCATTTACTTATGCCTTATTTAACCCTATATTGCCCACAATATTTGGCTCTATTAATCTAGTATACCTAATACCTATTTCACTCACCTTCTTTTCCATATGTTGTCACTGTTCAATTAAAGGTTGGGGTTGTCATCATTGGGGCTAATCAGCCAACAGTCATTTGCACACAGTTTTCTTGTGAAGCACTTGCACTTTTTTACAGAACAATTTATGAATTGGTTATTGAAGTATTGTTTCTTTTTAATTATTTATTGAACAGCATGAGGCCAGATTAGGATTAGTGGCCATTATCAATTGATTCATTTGGCTTTACTTACTTTTATGAGAGCATCCTTTTATGTTCACCGCCATCCATGCAATGTTTTTTAATTGTTTGTTTTTTTTGTTTTTGTACGTGTCCGCATTGTATGTGTATTGGAGCAATAAATATTGCTAGTTTTTACACAGTGCAGCTTTTGGGGTATTTTTCTGGGCCCAATTTTGGGGGGAGCCCAGGTGGGTTGTGTTTTGTTTAAACCTTTACCCCATGTGCTAGCAGCGTGTCGCTTATTCTGATTTACCTTACTTTCGTGTGTGCATGCAGTATCATTGTTTTGTCTTAGCTACTGTTTTTAAATGATTATGGGATCCTCATCATCAAAGTATTTGAATGGATTTAATTAGCTTTAATCCCTTGTACTGCGAGGGCAGAGAAGGGGGAGCAGGAAATGTGAACCACATCCTTGAGACGGCTGCCATGCAATAGCCATATGAAACATATTTTATATTCTGCATAGCCATTCCTGTGCCCCTTTGACCAGTTTTATGCTATATTTCGGGTTCACAAAGACCCATGTTTATTTTATCTAGAGATGGTGCATTCAAATGTGTAAATGTGATTTAATGTGGTATTACATGCATTTTACAAGTAGGTGACCTGTTGAGACCCATGTACGTGAAACGGTAAGTTGAATACAGAAAATATCAGAACAATAAGCTTATTGAATTTAAAGAAATTTTGAAGGCACATATCATAGCCTTCTAAAATCAATATCAACACTAGAATAGACCTCTGGCCTTACACTCAAAGCCTGTTTCTGTGCTAGAAAGGAGTATAGGGCTATTTTAGGTTCACAGTCCTTCAACTCCATCTTCAACATTATCCATCCCTTCTCACCACATTCTTTTTTAAATTCATTCTTTATGGTTTTTAAAAGATGCGTACCCACTAGACCTTTATGAAATTACAAAACTGTGGCTTCCATTCATCTTTTCATTTGTTTGTTGATGTTACATTTTCATTTTATATTTCGGTAGGAGTAATTTTTTTTCCTTTTGTTGTTTTTTTTTCTCCTTGTGTCACCAGTGCACCTATTCCATTCTTCCATCGCTGTACTCCTGTGAACATTACCTGCTATGCCAAGTTTGCAGAAGCCCTGATCACTTTTGTCAGTGACAATAGTGTCCTACACAGGCTGATTAGTGGAGTAATGACCAGCAAAGAAATTATTATTGGACTTTGCTTTTTGTCACTAGGTAATGGATTTTCTGATTTTCAGACTTCATTGTGTAGTATTGTTATAGGAAAATTACGACCATTTCTTTTGATCCTTTTGGGATTATAAGTGACAACACTGGATATCCAAGTTATTTTATGTATCTTGATTTGTTCTTCCCTTTTACAAAATCATTGCAGGTATTTGTTACTGTGTAGTCTTTTTAACACCATCATTTTGCAATCCAATCTAAACTATTCTCTTTGTCTGGCATGTTTTTTGTTTAAACAATGTTTTAACTACTAAAACTTTCAGTGAGATAATTTGAAACCATCCTTGTTTAGTGAACTGTAAGCCTGACCCTGTGCTGCTTGGTCTGTGGCATGCATTCACTTCTCTAATTTTTTGTAGCATGCGGACTCACTGGTTTTGAAGAGACTTTTATGCTAAGCGACAGTTTTGGGAGTTTGGGGTACGGAGAGGGAAGGCAGCACATGGGCATGATTTTTAGTACCAGTTTAGTAGGAATCCATATAAGAAAGAAAGTGTAAGTATTTAAAGTTTGGATGTATTGGCCTTGATTCGACCAGAGTTGAAAAAAAAAATTCTCACAGTAGTAAAAAATTCAATTCATGAGAGAAAAGCCTGAGAATGTCACGGTTACTGAATCACCAGATAAAGACAATGAAAGTGTAGAAAGGAATAAACCATTCTTTACTATTCTTAGGAGTAAAAAAGTGCCATTGACTTCCATTTTCCTTGCTGGTGATTCAGCAACAGTGAAATTCTCAGGCTTTTTTCTCATGAGTTTAATTTTTTACTACCTTGAGAATTTATTTCTACTCTTATTGAATCAAGGACATTATATCTGATGCTCTTTAAAGCACAGCATATGTTATGCTAAAGGTGTTATTCCTAGTATGTCACACACCCCACTTCCAACATCCATGACACTTGGGAAACCGTCCTGTAGAGGGCGATCTTGCAGAGATGACATGAAAAAAAGGAGCCCCTCCTGGTCCATAAGTACCTGGGACCTCCCACTATTCCCCAGTCTTTTCGTCTCTGCAGTCGGCGAAGCATTCAGAAGATGACTCTCCTTCCTGCAGGTAGCCGGGGTAACTCCCGGCCTTTCTCTATTTCTGCCTGAACCTCATTTTTTTACTGTTATGCTTACGATATGCCTCCCAGCCTTGGCTGAAGGGCTCGGGCAAGGGTAGATTCACCCTTGGGTGTATATGGGAGCTTCTCCCCGTGAGACCTCAAATAAGGGGTAGGCGGTATCCGGGTTGGTGTCCCCTGGCGTGGGATGCCCTATCCCTATAAAACTCCCTGTGCCTTTGGGTGCTTCCTTGTGCCTTCCCCCTTTGCTCTCCTGGGCCCTGCAGGGGTGATAAGGAGGGGGGGGGGGGTCTTTATTGGAAGGGAGTGTTGTTGTCCTATGCACTTTTGAAAATATAGTTAAAAGAGTAAAGTAGAAAGGATAAGATCTGGTGAGATTTTCCTTTAGTTTTTTGGCTTATCTGCGGTTCTTTGCTGGTGAGGGATTTAAATTTCCCCCTCTTTTTTGCAGTGGGCGGGGCTTGGCGCTCGGCCCTGTTCTATTGCGTCCTGGCAGTCATTTCTTTTTGGCCCGCCCTCCTTCTCTGCAGTTCTACGTGGTGGGCGGGCCTTCTCGATGGCGCCGCATATGGACGCCATTCTTCTCTGCGTGCACGCGGTGTTGCCTGGTCCGGTCGCCTGGTCTGGTCGCCTGTCCTGTCGCTGGTGCTTTGAGTACCCTTTAGCCCTGCTAAAGGGATGTTTGTTTTTTTTTGGTCTCTTTACTCTTTAAGTGCATAAGGTTTATTATTGTATCTTCTTCAAGGTGGAAACTCTTCATTTGGGGTTTCTCCTGGTCCTTTTATTAAATCCTCCCGCTTGGTATTATTTAGGGGCATCCCGGGTAGCTTTTTGCGTAAATCCCACATACTTGGCGACTATAAATAAGTATTTAAAAAAAAAAAAAAAACACCATATGGAGGCATCTCAGGATACTAGGCTTTCAGTGCCCTCGGGACAGACTCGGCAGTGTTTACGTTGTGGGGCATCCCTTGGGGATAATGCATTTCTTTGTGTATCTTGTGCTCAATTGGTTATAATGCAGCAGTCGGGGGCCCAAGCATCAGGGTCGGTGGCTCCTGCTTCTTCCCCCACACCACCTTGTCTTGTCCATACCCCCAGTGATATTGTCATGGGTGGAGAGTCGCTTTCCGATGTATGTGCCAGATTGGCTCACATTGAAAAATTAATGGCTAGCTCTGTGGCCAAGAAGGCCTCAGCTAAGAAAAAACATTTAACTCCTGCTGCTTCGGCTAGTGAGTTTGATAGTTGCGAGCGCCTTGATTGGTCGGACCTTTCTCCATTGGAGGAAGGGGAATTTTTTGAGGGATCTGATGTTTCTGATGCTCAGCAATTTGTGGGTATTGACGCTGAACTAGAAGGGGAGGTTTTTGACACCCCTAAAGCTCTTGCTCAATTATGAGGTATTGGCAGTTGCTCCCCCTGAAGCAGTCCCTCCTCAAAAAGGGGAGTTCTTTTGGGGCTTCCAAGCCTCTTTTAGAATTTCCTAATCAAAAGCATTTTGAGGACATCATTCTTAAGGAATGGGAGAGAAAATATCCCTTTCCAGCAGACACTGTTAAGCGTTGGTCATCCCCCCCTGAGATGGATGCTCCTGTGCTCAGTTTGTCCAATTCCTCTATTTTACATTCTCCAGAATCTACTACTCTTAAGGATGGGGAAGACAAGCGTATTGATCAAATGGCTTGTCACACTTTTGCTAGCGTTGGCTCGGCCTTGCGGCCTGTGGGTGCTTCGGCACTTACGGCAGTCGCTATTAGGTCTGTTGTTAGAGACCTATTGAATACCTCAGAGCTTGATCCAGCCTCTGATGAGTTTGTCGCTCTCAAGCGTTGTGAATTGTTTGTGTCTTTTGTACTTTCTGCTTTGGATGATTCCTTGGCCATGTGCAGCAGAACTTCCGCCTTGCTAGTTGCTATTCGGCGGTCTATATGGTTACGCCAGTGGGCGGCTGATGCTGTGGCTAAGAAGTCACTTACTGCACTTCCCTTTGGGGGATTGCGCCTTTTTGGTGAGAAGTTGGATTCTGTCATTAAAGGAGGCAAATTGCCTCAGCGTAAGAGGCAGCGTCGTTCCTTTCGGGGATTGACCTCCTTTAACCCTTCCTTTCGTGGTTCCAGATCTGGTAGAGGATCGGCCTTTTCAGCCCCAAGGGGGACTGCATGGAACAGAGGTAGAGGACGTGGCCGTCCAGGTCAGAGTTGGGGGTCTAAGTCTACTTCCAAGCCTGCCCAGCAATGAGGAGGCGCCCTCACCCTTACGGGTGGGGGGGGCGGCTGCGGTTCTTCTTCCAGGCTTGGGTCAAGGAGGTATCAGACAGATGGATTCTGGAAGTTGTGTCCCCCGGTTAGAAGCTGGAATTCGAGTTCAGGCCTCCTCCCAGATTTTTCAGGTCCCGGATGCCCGCGGATCCGGTGATCGCGCAAGGGCTCCGGGCGGCGGTGGCGAACCTCTTAAACATGGATGTCATCCTGGTGCCTCCAGCGGAAAAGGGTCTGGGCTTTTATTCCAACCTTTTTATGGTACCCAAAAAGGACGGCTCTGTTCAGCCTATTCTAGATCTTAGGCGACTCAATCTATTTATCCATTTCAGAAAGTTCCGCATGGAATCATTGCGTTCAACGGTTGACGCTCTCCGTCAGGGAGACTTTATGATGTCTATAAACATCAAGGATGCTTATCTGCACATTCCCATCAGTTCCGCTCACCAGAGATTTCTCAGGTTCACAGTAGACCACCATTTTCAGTTTGTGGCCCTTCCATTCGGTCTTGGCATTGTGCCATTCCTGGATGACCTTCTCATCACAGCCCCGTCCTTCAATCAGGCGGAATTGGACACCAGGACGGTGGTGGCGATGCTAGAGAGATTCGGTTGGGTGATAAACCATGCCAAATCTTCTCTTTGCCCCGTCAGGGAGATTCCCTTTCTGGGTCTGATACTGGATACCCTTCAGGCCAGGGTATTTCGTCCTCAGTCCAAAGTTGTTCTGATTCAGGATTTAATTCGTCTGTTCTTGTCCAATCCTCATCAGCCTATCCGCCTGGGGATGAGGCTAGTGGGGCTGATGGTGGCCACATTCGAAGCGGTCCCATTTGCACAGTTTCACATGAGGATTCTTTTGCTCTTTCTCTTGGCAAAGTGGGACAAGCACTCGCTGTCTTTGAATCGGGTTTGTCTGTTGTCTCCCCATGTTCTGCAGTCCCTTCAGTGGTGGCTGACTTCGAGCAATCTCAGAAGCGGCAAGTCATTTCTGACCCCCTGTTGGGAATTGGTCACCACAGATGCCAGTCTCATGGGCTGGGGGGGGCATCTGGAGGGAACATCGGTTCCAGGGTTTGTGGGGGCCGCAGGAGGCTCACTCTCCAATCAATGTATTGGAGCTTCGGGCCATTTGTTTAGTCCTACTTCGATTGACTAATTTCTTGCGGGGTATGCCGGTTCAGATTCGGTCAGACAACCGAACAGCGGTTGCATACATCAATCACCAAGGAGGGACTCGCAGTTGGGGTGCCCTCCGGGAAGTGTCTCTGGTCCTCCACTGGGCAGAGATCAATGTTCCCTGCATATCAGCAGTTTACATTCCGGGGATAGAGAATGTGGAGGCAGACTCCCTGAGCAGAGCATGCGCTCGCCAGGGAGAGTGAATCCCAGGGTCTCAGTTCCTTTGTCACAAGTGGGGGACTCCACAGTTGGACCTGTTTGCTTCTCGTCACAACCGCAAACTTCCAGTGTTTGTGTCTCTATCCCAGGATCCTCTGGCAGTGGCAGTGGATGCCATGTCTCTGGCCTGGAAGGATCTGGGGTTCCTGTATCTGTTTCCCCCATTCTTCATGATAAGCAAGGTGGTGCGCAAGCTAGTTCTGGAAGGGGCGCCAGCAATCCTGGTGGCTCCAAGATGGCCAAGACGTCTGTGGTTCGCAGACATCACAAGGCTGGCAGAGGATCAGTTGCATCTGCCTCTTCTTCCAGATCTCATCACCCAAGGTCCACTCTGTTACCCCAATTTACCAACGCTGGCTTTGACGGCGTGGCTGCTGAAATCTCCATCTTAAAGGAGGAAGGTCTTTCTGACGCGGTCATTCAGACTGTTAGAGCTAGGAAAAAGTCTTCCTCTGTTGTTTACTACAGGACTTGGAGGTCCTATATTGATTGGTGTGAGTCTAGGGTCTTGCCCTGTAGGGTATTTCTATCCCTAGGATTTTGGAGTTTCTGCAACATGGTCTGGATTTGGGTTTCCAGATTAGTACTTTGAAGGGGCGGGTTTCTGCTTTGGCTATTTTCTTTCAAAGATCTTTTGCTCTTCATCCTTTGGTTAAGACCTTTTTCCAGGGGGTCACGCATGTGCGGCCTCCTAGAAAGCCCCCTATTTCCAGTTTGGGATCTTGGTGCTTTCTGCCATGCCTTTTGAGCCGTTGCAGGATGTTCCTCTTCATATTCTTACTCAGAAGGTTGCTTTTTCGGTTGCTATTACCTCTGTCCGTCGGGTTTCTGAAATGGCGGCCCTGTCAATCCAGGCCCCTTGTTTTGAAAGGCATCGGGATAAGGTGGTTTTCCATTTTAAACCGGATTTCCTTCCTAAGGTGGTGTCTACCTTCCACCTTAATCCGGATATAGTTCTTCCTTCACTTTGCCCTAATCCTAGTAATAACAAGGAAAGGATTTTGCATTCTTTGGATGTTGTTCGTTGTGTTAAGTATTATTTGGTGACTACTTCTGCTTTCCGTAAGACGGATGCCTTTTTTGTTGTGCCCTCTGGGCCTAGGAAGGGTTTGGCGCCCGCCAAGACTTCCATTAGTAAATGGATACGTCAGGCCATTGTTGGGGCCTATTCTGCAAAGGGGAAGGTTCCCCCTTTTCGTGTTACTGCTCATTCTACTCGTGCTGTTGGGGCTTCTTGGGCTTTTCAGCACCAGGCTTCTGTTGTGCAGGTTTGTAAGGCTGCTACTTGGTCTTCGGTGCATACTTTTTCTAAGTTTTACAAGGTTGATGTGCGGGCCTCAGCGGATGCTGCTATTCTTGGTGTGCCACACACCCCGCTTCACTTCTTAAATATTCATCACTTCATGGGTTAATCCACCGCAGGTGACGTAGTGCAGAGAGGAAGTCTTGTAACGAGCCCCCTTCCGGCCTATATATACCTGGTACCTCCCTTCAATCACCAGTATTTTTTCTCTCTGCTTGCCAGAAGTTGGAAGTCTCCTGCTTACAGGTAGGCCGGGGTATTCTTACCCCGCCACCCCCCTTTTGGTCTATTTCTGCCCGGTTTGAGTTTGTATACCTTTATGGTGAAATAGGAAGCCTCCCAGCCTTGGCTGCTCACCGGGCAAATGGTAGATGGCACTTTAGGTGCCTAGGAGCTTATCTCCTACCGCTCGACCTCATGCGTGGGGCAATGCGGCGAACCGGCATGGTGATCCGGAAATGGGATGCCCCTGTCCCGAGGGTCCCCGTAGCCCCTTTCTCTCCCGTTGGGGGGGTGGTGAGGGTGTGCTTTAGTATGTGTGTTTCACTGTATCACTGCATGTTAACATATATGTCATGTTTATACATTCACTGTAGCATGTGTATATTTTGGGTCTGCTTTAGGGCAGCTTGCGCTGGGTATGGGCTGGCCACCTCTCTGGCAGTTGGTTGCTTGTGGCCCCCTACCCACTCCCCCCTCTCCCCTCTCCCCTCTTCTCGCCTGGCATTCATTGAGCTTTGTCAGCACATGCGGTTTTTACCCTCCCCCCTCCGCTGCCTGGACGCGCGTGCTGTGATCAGCTGTAAAGTGTTCCAGCTGATCAGCGTAGGGGGGGGGGCGGGCCCGCTGACGCGGCGTCTGCGGCGGGCCCAGCTTCCTTCAAAACAGGAAGGCACGTGGGCGCACGGCCACACTTTTGTCTTCTGCCGGCTCATGGCTGCTGGCTGCAGGCTTACCGGCTGATTGCGGTACAGGTAAGCGGCCCCTCCCGTTGGGGCCGTTAAATGGGAGATATTGTTTAATAATACAGTGAGAAATCACTATTATCAAGGGGGCGTCATTTAAGGGCACTTGGTGCCATACTTATATGTTATACACATGTGAAGGATCTGATGGTTGTTTTCTTGCCTTGCAGATCCTGGGATCGCTGCTTATGCTAGCCCTCCAGCTTTATGTGCCTGGCTAATTATTGGGATTGATTTGAATGTTTATATACATAGACTATATATAAATATATATATATATATATATATATATATATATATATATATGTGTATATATAATATATATATATATATATATATATATATATATATATGTGTGTGTATATATATATATATATGTGTATATATGTATGTGTGTGTGTATATATATATATATATGTATGTTTCTATTAAAGGGGACCTAAACTTAAAAAAAAAAAAAAAAAAAAAAATTTATATAAATCCTCCCTTCCGGGACATTACTAAAATAAAGGGGGCATCCCGGGTCGGCTTATGCCTTAAAAGTCCCATTATTGCGAATACCATAAATCACCATATGGAGGCTTCCGTAGATTCCGGAAACGGTTCTGCTGTTCCGTTTGGGGGGTGCGTTGGTTGTGGGGTTCCACTCCCAGCTGATGATATCTTATTTGCATCCCTTGTGCAAAACAGACTATTGCGCGCCAGTCCGTCGGCTGCAGTGCCATCGCATCCTTCATCATCTCCTACCTCTCCATCCCTATTCCGGACCCCGCATGACACTGTCAAAAGTGGGGATTCGCATTCCGAGGCAGCAGCACAGCCCTGCCCCCGGAAAATGATGCCCGTTAAAGCAGCGTTTAAAACCGCTACAAAACGAAGGCACCCGACGAGGATGAACTCCCGTCGGAGTCAGATGAGCCGACAGGTCAGCATGTGGCTGATGAGATCGGCGATTGGTCAGAGGGGGTTGTTTTTGACACCCCCTCCATTCTGGCTCAAATGTTTAATATTTTGAGTTTAGATACGCCTGAGGCGGCCGCCCCGCCAAAGGGTCAGTTATTTAAAGAGCCTCAGCCGAGTTTGGTCTTTCCCAGACAGCACCACTTTGAGAGGGTGGTTCTTAAGGAATGGGAACATCCCACACGGTTATCTGGAATTCCTTCCAGTTGGAAAAAGCGTTATCCTTTTCCACCAGAATTGGTGAGGCTGTGGTCTGTCCCTCCGGACGTCGATACCCCTGTACTAGGACTCTCCAGCTCGGCTATGGTACAATCTGCTGAGACCACTGTCCCCAAAGATGGGGAAGATCGCAGGATTGACCAATGCGCTCGACATGGTTTTATCTATTCCGGGTCAGCATTGCGCCCGGTATGTACTTCAGCCCTTCTTCTATTGGCAATTAAGTCCCTAATTCAGGGGCTATATGAGGATCTTGATCCCGCTTGCAAACAGTTCACTGCACTTAAGCAGTGTGAATCTTTTGTGGCTTATGTCCTGGCCGCTCAGGACGATGCGCTGACTATGAGTAGCAAGGCGGCAGCTATGCTGGTGGCTATTCGCAGGTCAGTATGGCTGCGTCAGTGGTCAGCAGACACGGCTTCCAAAAAGGTACTCACAGCCCTCCCCTTTTTGGGGTTGCGTCTGTTTGGGGAGAAAATTGATTCAGTCGCAAAAGATGGTAAGATGCCACAACGCAAAAGGCCTCGTGGTCCCTTCAGGGGGACAAGTTCCGGTAGGCCTTCCTTTCAAAGGTTCGGAGCGGGAAAAGGTACGTCCTTTCCCGCTACCAGTGGCGCAGGTTGGACTCGGGGGAGGGGCCATGGCCGGCCCACTCAGTCCTGGGGCACCAAGCCCAAGCCTGCTGATAAGCCCACTCAGCAATGAGGGGCTGCCCTCACCCGTGCGGGTGGGGGGACTATTGCGACACTTTTACCATTGGAACCATGTGGTTCTAGGCAGATGGATCCAGGAGGTAGTGTCGACAGGTCACAACCTGGAATTCGAGTCTCACCCTCCCTCGCGGTCCATTCAGGGGTCGGTTCATCCCGGCCTGAACTCTCATCAAGACGCTGTGTGTCTTTCTTTTGCCCAAATTCGCACAAGAACACTTCAGCTATTTCTGCTAGCGTGTTGGGTCCAGCAACCTCTGTTGTTGGATCAGTCCTTCCAATTGTCCTCCCGTGTACGGCAGTTCCTCCTGTGGTGATTGGTCTCGACCAATCTTGTATAGGGCAGGTCTTTCCTGACCCTCCCTTGGAGAGGTGTCACCACGGACACCGGTCTGTCGGGATGGGACAGATTCTGGAAGGAGCTGCGGCTTCAGGGGCAGTGGAGGCCCCACTTACCCATCAGAGAAATGTACCTGATCCAGACATGGGCAGTGTTCCATGTTCCCTGTCTCTCGGCGGTTTACATTCCAGAGGTGATGGAACAGGTAGCGGACCGGTTGAGCAAGTGCTCTCCCCGTCTGGAAGAATAAGCTCTCCATCCTCGGGTGGTTCTCTTATTGTGTCTCCAATGGGAGACTCCGGAGGTGGACCTGTGGGCCCCTCATCTCTATCTCAGGCTCCCGAGCTTCGTGTCTCTCTCCCGGGATCCTCTGGCTCTGACAGTGGACGTCAGGTCCCTGAACTGAGGAGCTCTGGGATTTTCATACCTGTTTCCTCCGTGGCCCTTGCTGGGCAGAGTTCTTCAGAAGTTGGCTCTGGAAAGGGTGTACGCCGTTCTCATGGCCCCAAAGTGGCCAAAACGAATAAGGTTCGCAGACATCGTTTGGCTGGCAGTGGACCAGTTCATTCTGCCTCTTCGGCCCGATCTGCTCACTCAGGGTCAATTGTGTTACCTCAATTTACCAGCGCTGGGTTTGATGGCCTGGCGGCTGAAACCTCCATCCTGAAGGAGGAGGATCTTTCTGATTCAGTCATTAAGACTCTGATCAGTGCCCGGAAGAAGTCTTCTTCCGTCACCTACTATAGGACTTGGAAAGCCTATATCACTTGGTGTGAGATAAGATCTTTTCCTTGTAGGGTCCTTTCGGTCCCCAGGATTCTGGAGTTTTTACAATCAGGGCTGGACTCTGGTCTCCAGCTAAGTACATTGAAAGGGCAGGTCTCTGCCTTATCTGTCTTTTTTCAGAAGCGTGTTGCGCTTAAACCTTGGGTTAAAACTTTTTTCCAGGGGGTTACGCATGTGCGGCCTCCCAGGAAACCATTACTCCCTGTTTGGGATTTGAATTTGGTTCTTTCGGCTCTTCAGGCTCCTCCTTTTGAGCCTTTGCAAGATATTGCTTTGTCTACCCTGACTCAGAAGATTGTCTTCTTGGTAGCGATCACTTCTGTCCGGCGTGTCTCAGAATTGGCGGCCTTAACTATCCAGGCGCCCTACTTCGAGAGGCACCGGGATAAAGTGGTCTTTCGGTTCAAGCCAGACTTTCTTCCTAAGGTTGTTTCTGCTTTTCATTTGAACCAAGATGTTCTTCCCTCCTTGTGTCCTAATCCTAAGAATGACAAAGAGAGGGTTTTGCATTGTTTGGATGTAGTACGCTGTGTTAAGTACTACTTGATTATCACGTCTCCTTTCCGTAGGACGGATTCCTTTTTTGTTGTGCCCCATGGGCCTAAGAAGGGTTTGGCACCAGCCAAATCTGCCATTAGCAAGTGGATACGTCAGGCCGTTACTGCGGCCTATTCTGCTAAGGGAAAAGTTCCCCCTTTTCGTATTACTGCTCATTCCACTCGCGCTGTTGGGGCGTCTTGGGCTTTTCAGCACCAAGCTTCTGTTGAACAGGTTTGTAAGGCCGCCACCTGGTCTTCTGTTCACACTTTTTCTAAGTTTTACAAAGTTGATGTGCGGGCCTCAGCGGATGCTGTTTTTGGCCGCAAAGTTCTGCAGACTGCAGTCATTTAAGTTATGCTTCACCTGGCCTTGAGATGCCCTTCCCTTGTGGACACTGCTTTTGGATGTCCCATGAAGTGATGAATATTTAAGAAGTGAAGCGGGGTGTGTGGCACACCAAGAATAATACCATTTTGTGAGTACTCACCTGAAAAATGGATATTGTTGGTGTGCCACACACCCCGCTTCACACCCGCCCTTTTCGGTATTACCGAAGCATTTATATGGTGAAGCCCTTTTTTATTTATATCAAAATTAATTTTGGAGGTTACTGGTGGAATACTGGTACCTTGTTTTACTGCTTTTTGAATATACTGGTGATTGAAGGGAGGTACCAGGTATATATAGGCCGGAAGGGGGCTCGTTACAAGACTTCCTCTCTGCACTACGTCACCTGCGGTGGATTAACCCATGAAGTGATGAATATTTAAGAAGTGAAGCGGGGTGTGTGGCACACCAACAATATCCATTTTTCAGGTGAGTACTCACAAAATGGTATTTTTGGCCGCAAAGTTCTGCAAGCTGCAGTAATTGAAGTTATGCCTTATTTTTCTTCTTGGGTCCCCACCCATTATTGATACTGCTTTTGGATGTCCCAAGTGTCATGGATGTTGGAAGCGGGGTGTGTGACATACTAGGAATAATACCATTTTGTGAGTACTGTAAAATGGGTATTACAAGTATGTCACACACCCCGCTTCCCCCGCCCTTTTTTGTTCTGGGGTCCTTTATATGGTGTTTCTTATATAATTTGCTCTTTCTGGTTTCTCACTGCTTTTTTAAAAGACTGGGGAATAGTGGGAGGTCCCAGGTACTTATGGACCAGGAGGGGCTCCTTTTTTCCATGTCATCTCTGCAAGATCGCCCTCTACAGGCCGGTTTCCCAAGTGTCATGGATGTTGGAAGCGGGGTGTGTGACATACTTTTAATACCCATTTTACAGGTGAGTATTCACAAAATGGTATTTTTTGTCTATGACCTGAATAAATGTTATGTTGGCCATATGTAAGAGCCATACTTTAAGAAGAATTATATATTAAACCTTCTCTTTACTATCTCAGTTGAAAGTTTTTTTATTTAAAATAGGTGTGGCGTGGCTTGATTAGAAATTTCTACATCATTTATTTTGTGTACATTTGTGTATGTCTAGCTTTGAGCATTTATCATTATTTTGTTTTTTTGCAGACAATAGCTAGAAATTAGCATGTGTGATACAGGAGGCCACCTGTGTCACTTTTCTGGCATATTGCCATCTGTAATCTGTATAGGCATTCTGTTGCAATATTGTACATCAGTAGATTGTTAGGAATGCGCGCTCAGCATTTTGTTGAAATACGTGGTCTGGTGATGGTTACACATTTCAGGCAGAAATAGATATTCTTCTCTGGCTTTCATTTCTCCCCTTGGTTCTTGCCTTCTCTTGTTGTGTTCCTCTGTGCTATAAGTGTAGCTGTAGCAGTTTGCTTTACTGCCAAATTAATCTTAACTTTTGAAAAGGAATACACTTTATTTTAGGGAATGTGGTGGACCTTGCAGTCTACTTTATTCTAAATGATAGTTGACATAGCCACAGACTATTGTGGACACTTTATTTAAATAAAGTTGATTCAAATCTGGGAAAACCTCCGCCTCCCCCAGCAAACCACAGCCAGTTCTAATTAGTGTCCTGAGGAGATCGAACATGGTATATCTGCCCCTTTTTATATTTTATTTTATTTTTCTCTGTGTTCTGCTTATGCCCATGCCGGACCAAATGTGTGGATACTGTACAAAGCAGTCCAAATGTTTTATTTATACCCAAGAGATCAGAGCACCACTGAGTAAACCTCTTCGAGAGGGCCTGATGGGAAACTACACCACTCCACCATCGAATAGGATGGAATTCATCATCACCTTTCTAAAAATCAGCTCTATGAACTAGCCAAAGACAAGAGAGAGTGTCCGTGGGAAAACTACACTGTGTTTCTCATAACAAAGGTAAACCATATCCAGCTGCACAGGTAGCCAATTTCTACACAGGAAAACAATTCCCGGTAGCTCTTTCCGAACATTTGTTACTCAGAATCCTCTTTTTAAGGAGGAACAAAACCCACTGTGGCTGACCTTTCATTATCAAGGATGATATGAGAAATGCAATTAATGGGTCAAAGAGACCTTTCATTTCCTGACATGCCAAATAGGTTCCTGAAAGAGAACCGTAATTGTCCTGCAAGGTCCGCCTTAGATTGGTCTTTCCTGACCATTCAGAATTCCATGATATATTCTCAGTGTGCCACACACCCCACTTCCCCTTTAATTCTTACGATCGGGGTTACTCCACCAGCAGGTGGCGACGTTGCAGAGAGAAGTCTTGAAAACGAGCCCCCTTCCGGCCTATATATACCTGGGACCTCCCACTTAACACCAGTGTTTTCTCTCTGCATGAGGCGACAAGACAGAAGTCTCCTGCTTGCAGGTAGCTGGGGCATCCCCTTTTGGTCTTTTTCTGCCCAGTTTTGATTGTTTGCATACCTAGATGGTTAATGGAAGCCTCCCAGCCCAGGCTGCTCACTGGGCAACGGTAGATGGCACTTTAGGTGCCTAGGAGCTTATCTCCTCCGCTCGACCCCATGCGTGGGGCAATGCGGCTATCCGGCATGGTGATCCGGATTTGGGATGCCCCTGTCCCGAGGTTCCCCCTTTGGCCATTCTCTCCCGCTACGGTCCCTTCTCCCTTCACTTGGGGGGGGGGGGGGGGTTGTACTGTGTGCATATTGTGTTTTTAAAACTTACTATGTTGTGGAGCGATGGCAGTCTCAGGCTCAGCGCCGCGGTGTGCGGTCACGTGGCCTGAGCTGCTGGGGCTCTGTTTTTTGCTTTGCATGATTCCCCCCACGGACTCCGAGGGCGTCGGGGCGCCCTCTCTGCTCGCGGCACCGCCATTTGGCGGGCCGCGCTGTTTGAATATGGGGGGGCGGGGTCGCGGCCGCGCTCGGTGACACGGGGCCGTGGCCTTAGCACGTTATCTCGCAGCTCGGGCCGCCGCACTTCCTCCTTCTAATCAAGGAGTCAGGTGCGGGGGACTCGGCTGGAGGAAGCTGTGTGTCTGGCTGCTGCTGCTGCTCCATGCGCCTTTCAGGTAAACGGTCCCCACCTCGCGTGTGGGGCCGTCTGGTCTTGTTATAAGTTGCTTCCGCATATGTAAGGTTTATATGTGGGGTGCTTCAGCTTAACTCCTAAAAGCACTTATGGTTTTTGCTATTGGCCTATGCTACTATGTATCTTTTATTCTGTTTATGAATGAATGTGCTGCATGCTGCCTATTTTTCTGGGGGTCTGACTGTTGTTTCTTTTCCCCTACAGATCCTGGGATCCCCTCACTGCAGTGGCTCTCCCGGTTCTGTTATACCTGGCTAGTCTTAGTACTCTAAATTGGGTCTTTTCCAAAATTTTTGGAAAAAAAAATTTTTTAATTTAAATCCTCCCTTTCCCGGGACATTAATTATAAAGGGGCATCCCGGGTGGCTTAATTGCGTAAAACCCTGGGTTGTTGCGAATACCATAATTTCACCATATGGAGGCTTCCGACATTACCGGAAACGGCTCTTCGGGGCTATCCAGGCTGTGTGGGGGTTGTGGGGCTCCGCTCCCAGGCGATGATGTCATATTATGCGTCCCATGTGCAAAGCAGAATATTGCGCGCCAGTCCGTCGCTCCGGCTTCGGGCTCCTCGCATCCTCGGTCATATCCTACCCCCCTCCCTTATTCCGGACCCCATGTGACAATGTCAAAGGTGGGGATTCGCAATCCGAGGTGTGTGCACGATTGGCCAACCTCGAGAAAATAATTTCCGCCAAAGTAGCTCAGAAGGCTACAGCGAAGCGGAAACACCTTTCTCCGGCAGCGCCTGCTTCGGAGGATGAGATGTTTAAAATATTGGATTGGTCCGATTGTCCCCCTGATGAGGAGGGGGAACTCCATGAGGAGTCGGATGAGCCTGCAGACCAGCTAGGGATTGACGCTGCTGGCGATCAGGCTGAGGGGGTGTCCCTTGACACCCCTTCCATTTTGGCTCAAATGTTTGAAATTTTGAATTTGGATCCGCCCGAGGCGGTCCCCCTGCCAAAGGGTGAGTTATTCGATGTTCCCCGCCGCGTTTGGTGTTTCCCAGGCAACAACACCTTGTGAGGGTTGTCCTTAAGGAATGGGAACAACCCACGCGCCTGGCTGGAATTCCTCCTAGTTGGGATAAATGCTATCCCTTTCCGGAGGATTTGGTGAAGCTTTGGCCAGTTCCCCCTGACGTCGATACCCCTGTGTTAGGGCTGTCTAGCACGACTGTGGTACACTCTTCTCACACCACTGCCATTAAGGATAGTGAGGATCGTCGGATCGATCAATTGGCTTGCATTGGTTTTATCAGTGCCGGTTCGACACTGCGGCCAGTGTGTGCTTCGGCGCTTCTTCTATTGGCAGTTAGGGATCTGTGCGCAGGTCTTGATCCCGCTTGTGATGAGTTTAGTTCTCTCAAGCAGTGTGAGTCGTTTATTTCCTTTGTCTTGACCACTCAGGACGATGCTCTGGCAATGAGTAGCAGGACAGCAGCACTGCTGGTTGCAATTCGTCGGTCAGTGTGGCTGCGCCAGTGGACTGCGGACTTTGTCTCTAAAAAGGTGCTTACAGCGCTCCCTTTTTTGGGTTTGCGCCTGTTTGGTGATAAATTAGATTCAGTTGCCAAAGATGGTAAATTGCCTCAACGCAAGAGGCCTCGTCGCTCCTTTCGGGGTGCGAGTGCCTTTAATCCTTCCTTTTGGGGAGTCAGAGCGGGCAGGGGGGCTTCCATTCCCGCTACCAGAGGTGCAGGTTGGACCCGGGGGAGGGGCTGTGGCCGTCCCGGTCAGTCCTGGGGCGCCAAGCCCAAACCTGCTGGTAAGCCCGCTCAGCAATGAGGGGCTGCCCTCACCCGTGCGGGTGGGGGGACGATTGCGACACTTCTCCCTGGTCTGGGACCAGGCGGTTCCGGACAGATGGATCCAGGAGGTGGTGTCGTCCGGTTACAAGCTGGAGTTCGAGTCTTGCCCTCCTTCACGGTTCTTCCGGTCTCAGGTGCCCACCGATCCTTTGGCCGCGCAGGGGCTCCTGGCGTCGGTAAGGAATCTTCTGGAAATGGCGGTCATCCGACCGGTGCCGCGCTTAGAGGTGGGCCTCGGTTTCTACTCCAATCTTTTCACAGTCCCCAAGAAGGACGGGTCGGTTCGTCCCGTCCTGGACCTGAAATTGCTCAACAGGTTCATCCGTACTCGGAAGTTTCGCATGGAAACTCTGCGTTCGGCCATCGGTTCTCTTCGGCAGGGGGACTTCATGGCGTCCATAGACATCAAGGATGCTTACCTTCATGTCCCCATCTGCCGGGCTCATCAGCGTTTTCTTCGGTTCGTGATGAAGGATCAGCATTTTCAATTCGTGGCACTTCCGTTTGGCCTTACCTCGGCTCCAAGTGTGTTCACCAAGGTGCTGGCAGGGGTGATGGCCATTCTCAGATCTCGGGGCATTCGTGTCGTACCTTATTTGGACGACCTTCTCATCATGGCTCCGTCTCTCAATCAATCAGAGACAGACACCAGGATGGTGGTCTCCACGCTGGAAAGCTTCGGTTGGGTGATCAACTTTCCCAAGTCCTCCCTCGCTCCGGCCAGGGTGGTGTCCTTTCTGGGAATGCGGTTGGACTCTTGTCAACACAGGGTGTTTCTCCCTCAGTTCAAAATTTATCTGATTCAGGAGTTGGCTCGGGTCCTTCTTTCCAATCCTCGGCCGTCCATCCGTCTGGGGATGAGGCTGGTAGGGTTGATGGTTGCCTCGTTCGAGGCAGTTCCTTTCCCTCAATTTCACACAAGGACGCTTCAGCTTCATCTGTTGGCGTCCTGGGACCGGCGACCACGGTCGTTGGATCGGCCCTTCCAGTTGTCCTCCCGGGTCCGGCAGTCCCTCCAATGGTGGTTGGTCTCGACCAATCTCTCGAGGGGCAGGTCTTTCCTGACTCCTCTCTGGGAAATTGTCACCACGGACGCCAGTCTTTCGGGATGGGGGGATTCTGGAAGGATCTTCAGTTCCAGGGGCAGTGGGGACTTTGAGAGGCCCACTTGCCCATCAATATTCTGGAACTGAGAGCCATCCGTCTGGTTTTTGCTTTTTTGACTCAACATGTTCTGGGCCTTCCGGTCCAGGTTTGTTCGGACAATCGAACAGCGGTTGCTTACATCAATCATCAGGGAGGGACTCGCAGTCTGGGTGCCCTCAGAGAGGTGTCTCTGATCCTGACCTGGGCGGAGGCCCATGTTCCTTGTCTCTCGGCGGTTTACATCCCAGGTGTGAAAAACCAGGAAGCGGACCTGTTGAGCAGGGGCTTTTCCCGTCTGGGAGAATGGGCTCTCCATCCTCGGGTTTTTCGGTCACTGCGTCTCCGGTGGGGGACGCCGGAGGTGGACCTGTTTGCCTCTCGTCACAATTGCAGGCTCCCGAACTTCGTGTCGCTCTCCCAGGATCCTCTGGCTCTGGCAGTGGACGCCATGTCCCTGAGCTGGGGGGATCTGGGGTTTCTGTACCTGTTTCCTCCGATACCCATGCTGGGCAGGGTGGTACGGAAGTTGGCTCTGGAAAAGGTATCCGCCATTCTCGTGGCTCCAAGGTGGCCAAGGCGAGTATGATTCGCAGACATCGTTCGGCTGGCAGTGGACCAGTTCGTTCTGCCTCTTCGGCCCAATCTGCTCACTCAGGGTCGGCTGTGTTACCCCAATTTACCAACGCTGGGTTTGACGGCTTGGCTGCTGAAACCTCCATCTTGAGGGAGGAGGGTCTTTCTGACTCGGTCGTTAAGACTCTGATCAGTGCCCGGAAGAGGTCTTCTTCTATCATCTACTATAGGACTTGGAAAGCCTTATCTACTATAGGACTTGGTGTGAGGTTAGATCTTTGCCTTGTAGGGTCTTTTCGGTTCCCAGAATTCTGGAGTTTTTGCAATCGGGCCTGGACTCTGGTCTTCAGCTGAGTGGTTTGAAAGGGCAAGTTTCTGCCTTATCTATCTTTTTTCAGAAGCGTTTTGCGCTTCATCCTTTAGTTAAAACTTTTTTCCAGGGGGTTACGCATGTGCGGCCCCCCCATGGAAACCTTTACTCCCTGTTTGGGACTTGAATTTGGTTCTTTCTGCTCTTCAGGCTCCTCCTTTTGAGCCTTTGCAAGATATTGCTTTGTCTACCTTGACTCAGAAGGTTGTCTTCTTGGTAGCTATCACTTCGGTTCGGCGTGTCTCGGAGTTGGCGGCCTTGTCTATTCAGGCGCCCTACTTTGAGAGGCATCAGGACAAAGTGCTCTTTCGGTTCAAACCGGACTTTCTTCCTAAGGTTGTTTCTGCTTTTCATTTGAATCAGGATATTGTTCTTCCCTCCTTGTGTCCTAAGCCTAAGAATGACAAGGAGAGGGTTTTGCATTGTTTGGATGTAGTACGCTGTGTTAAGTACTATTTGATTATTACTTCTCCTTTTCGTAAAACTGATGCCTTTTTTGTTGTGCCCTGTGGGCCTAGGAAGGGTTTGGCGCCGGCCAAATCTTCCATTAGCAAATGGATACGTCAGGCCGTTATTGCGGCCTATTCTGCTAAGGGGAAAGTTCCCCCTTTCTGTATCACTGCTCATTCTACTCGCGCCGTTGGAACGTCTTGGGCTTTTCAGCACCAAGCTTCTGTTGAACAAGTTTGTAAGGCCGCTACTTGGTCTTCTGTTCATACTTTCATACTTTCTAAGTTTTACAAGGTTGATGTGCGGGCCTCAGCGGATGCTGTGTTTGGCCGCAAAGTTCTGCAGACTGCAGTTATTTAAGTTATGCTTCATTTTGCCTTCGGATACCCATCCCTTGTGGACACTGCTTTTGGATGTCCCGATCGTAAGAATTAAAGGGGAAGCGGGGGGTGTGGCACACTGAGAATAATACCATTTTGTGAGTACTCACCTGAAAAATTTATATTGTCAGTGTGCCACACAACCCGCTTCACCCGCCCTTTTCGGTATCCCGGATCCTTTTATATGGTGAAGCTTTTTCTTTATTTTGAGGTTACCATTGGATTTCCTGGTACCTTGTCTTTCTGCTTTTTAAATCACTGGTGTTAAGTGGGAGGTCCCAGGTATATATAGGCCGGAAGGGGGCTCGTTTTCAAGACTTCTCTCTGCAACGTCGCCACCTGCTGGTGGAGTAACCCCGATCGTAAGAATTAAAGGGGAAGCGGGGTGTGTGGCACACTGACAATATCCATTTTTCAGGTGAGTACTCACAAAATGGTATTTTCAAATCACGATTGGTCGAAACGTAACACAGCTAGGTTTCCCAAACATTAAGATTATTGTATGCTTTTCCAGACAACTTTTAAAAAAAAAAATGATGTGAAACCACTAAGGCTGACTATCCAATTGCTTTACAAAGAGTAACTACAAGAGAGCCAGGAACCCTCAGTAAATCTTCTTGTATGCTTCCTGAATGATCTGAGGCTTGAATTGATCTAGTGGCTTCAGCTGCTATACTTACTGTGGGATGATCTCTACTTCATGTTCAGTGGCGAATTGTTATAACAGTTCTGATGGGTTGTTTCCTGGAAGACAAGTCGGTACAGGGAACACTTTCCCAGCCAAGGAATTAAAGATGTTCATCAAGAGCTGAAAAACGTTACTTCTATCACTCCTTCACTGGTCCAAGATTCTTTGGGGTCACCAGATATTCAACATCAACACAGTGGTATATAATATATATATATATATATATATATATATATATATATATATATATATATCATCAAGGAAGTATGAACAGCTTGGTGGGCAAGAAGTGAAGGGGGGGGAGGAGTGGGAGCTAGATCAGAAAATGTTCAAGTCCCTTTGTGAGCATTGAGAAACTCCAGAAGGTCAAGCACTTTGTTGGCAGAGTGAGAGATCTTCTAGCCGTGGGAGTATATGCCTTGGTGACAGATTGGTCTTAGTTTTGTCTAGTATACACTTTTTCTCATCTTCTGCTCATGCACCTGTGTTTGGAACGGGTGAATATGATTCCCTTGGTTAGGTCAAGCATGGTATATGAATCTAGTGAATCTTACAATTGATCCAGTTGTCTGCCTTTACATCCAGACCTTCTGTCAAATGAACCAGTATTTCACCCCAATCTGAAGTCCCTGTTTTTGATGGTGTGGCTATAAAAGGTTGATCTTATAGGAGAGAGTTTTTTCACACTATCGATTCAACTTATTGAGTGCACACAAAACCCTCTTCTAAGGTTTACTGTAGATCCTGGAGATTCTTCATAGGTGGAGTACGGCTTATAATTTCTTAGCTACTTATGTATCTACTCATTTCAATACGATCTGGCCTGTCAATGAGGCTACAATGAGGGTTTTCTTTCAGTACAAAGGAGAGTAGGGGTCGCGTATACACATGATCTGAATAAAGCTCCCGCCAAACTTGTGGTTTTCTTCTCTTGGTGAGGATAAAATACGTTGGTGGTTGAGTGTATAAGGGTGACAGAGCCTGTCCTCCCGACTTCCTCTTCCTTCCATTAAAAGAAAGAAACCAGACTGGTTGATGCTGCTTGTACAAGTTACCCCTCCTCCCGCCATCCAGCATATTTATAGGTTTTATTTTTTGCGATAGTCCTCCTTTAAGACTTTTCTTCAGGACCTCTGCTCCATTTTGCAAGCCCGGTTGTGCCTCTGTATGTGACCCAAAAGCTATACAGTTTTCTCATAAAAACCATTTAATGAGTATTTACTGTTCTATTTTTGGTATTTGTCAGTCAAGAGCTAATTGAAGCTATTTATATTACCAATCTACTTCTCACTGCTTGAGACATCCCAACATTTAGATTAAAGAAAAATTGCTGCATTCCTCCAAATGGCACAGGAGAAAGTTTTAATACTCCTCATAATGGGTCTTTGCTTATGGAGGGCATGGCTTCTGATGTCTTGGATGCCTTATTTTTTACTTTTTTTTGCCAAGGTTGTTCTCTCCTACTACTGCTTGCAAACTGGCTATGGTTGCTGAGGGTGGCTGAGGTATGCCCAAATTTAAATCGACTTCGATACTCCATCAACCCATAGTTTACAACGAAGAATGCTGTGTCCTTTACATGGACCATAAAGTAGCGACTCTTGAAGAAACATTCACATACTTGTCCTTTTGATGACTCTTGTGTTCTAGTGTAGGGTTTGCAGAAAACCAGTAAAGTACATTAGGGATAGTAAATAAAATTTAGTTAAGTTTCTAATTGAATATATATATAGGCACTATTGACATTCTTACCAGGGGGTCAATTCAGCATCAGGTGAAAAGTCACTACTTTGTGGGAGAGAAAACTGCCTTTCATTTTCTACGCCTTGGGGGGGGGGGGGGGGGGGGGGAGGATTCGTCAACCGGATGTACATTTTCACCTGATGCTGAATCAGCCCCCTGAGGTAGACAATGGAAGTTAATGCCACTTTTTTCTCCTATAAAGTAGTGACTTGTGAACATCTGGTGGTTGATTCTGGGGGTGAGAAAGCAACCCATCCTATCCACACATTCAAAGAATTTACACCATAGATAAAGAAATTAAGTTAGAAGTAATAATGAGAAATGAAACCGGAAAAAAGAGAGGTGCAAAAAGCCATGGAAAGTCAATACCAGCTGAAATCTATTAGTAATTTGAAAGCTACCCTGTCACCTATCGCAAATTAATACTAGCTGGTTCAATTGATGGCCTATAATAAAAGGTTGTGTTCTCTGAAGATCTGCACAACTTTATTGGGTCTATGATGCCTCGGGTCTGCAAACTGGAAAATTAGATTTTAGTGTTTGCCTTAAAATCCTTTTATTGGAGTCAATACTCCCATCCCATCCCACCTTCCTTTTAGGATAACCTTTTGGAGCTGGGCACAGTTGAATATTTGGTTGAGCACAACTCTGGGTGGTACTCACTATGAACTGAGCTTCCTCTGCATTGGCATAGGGTATATGAAGATGGGTCAGCGTTTTCTTCAGTCGCATTTCCTGGCATTCATTTGCCCTAAACTCTGCCTTATCTCCATGCTTGGGGGAGGGGGAGGGGTGCTTCTTATTCACTAAAGTAAATATTTTTCGGTGAATACTAAAATCCAATTTTTGTATGCAGTGCCAGGAGAGTTTTAAAAGTCAGAGTCATGGAGTCAGTCCATGGTTGCACATGTTAGAGTTATCCAAGTGTTTTGTGTAGCACTTGCTAACAAATATTGACCAGTCATGTGCAGTGCATATTCTCTCCTTCAAAACACTACCTCCTAGTATTTTATTATGAAAAATGTTACCATTACTTCTTTAAAATCCTGAAGCTACTCTTACAGTTTGTCCAATTTCAGTTATGTTCAACAATTTTTTTTATATTCACTTTTTAGAATTTTTATATATTTTTTTAAATCATGGATTAAGTACTGAAATGTTTAAGAGGTTTATCTATGAATAGCTATTTTAACCTAACCTGCACATGCTGTCTTGTGTTTCATGCAGTGCTTTCAATGATTTTGATGGTTATAATCCGATACATCTCCAAAGTGCTTGTGTGGATCTTAACCATCTTGGTTGTGCTGGGATCTCTTGGTAAGTTTTTATGGTTACCCTTTTCCTGTAAACTACAGAGAATTTACATTTTTGTGTATATGTATTTGGTCCTGATTAAGATCTTATGAGGACAATGCTGTTGGCCACATTACTAGTTCACGGTAGAAAAAGTTACAAAAGAAAAAGCTCTAAACTCCCCTCCACTGTCTTCATTCACCGTCGGGCAACGTCGTGCTGCTGTCTGGTGTGTCTGGGGTCCTCTTCTGATGACATTTTGGTATCAAGAGTACAAGCACCCCCCCTTCTGTACAGGTTGGCATTTTTCTAGGCCAGGCCTTTCCAGTGCTTCCCTGCCAAAGAGAGAGGTATTATATACTCCAGGATATGGCTTCACTGGGAATCTGCTCCTGCCCCCTAGCTTTACAATGACGCTAGGTACTTAGCCTGTATGAAAAGGGGGCCCTGCTCCTCCTTACATCCAAATTAAACCAATGTGTGAACACTATTTACAGGAGACGGGAGTCCCAGGCTTCCATTGGTGTACAGGATTGTGAGGGGAAGACACCGTAGGGGGACACTCTGCTTTCTTCATCTGCTTGGCCAATCCCTTTAATGGATTTTAAGAAGGTCTGTCGCCATTTTCTAATCTACCATGCCCACCAGACATTTCTTCACTTATTAATAAAGGATATTGACATTTTGTGCCCCTTCACTTTGGACTGGCCATTGTACCCAGGGTGTGTTTACAAAGGTGCTGTCCACAGTCATGGTCAGCCTGAGAAAACAAGGAATTCCTGTCATGCTTCATCTGGACACCTCTCGATGATGGGTCCATCTTTTCTGGGCCAATCTGGAACAGTTAGGGTGGACGAGTACAATCCCTTTCATTGGCACTCATGCCAGCAGGGACTGTTTCCTTTGCAGGGATGGATCTAGACGTGGGGGAGCAACTTCTTTTCTCCTCCCAGAAGAAACCACTGAGACCATAGTGTTTTGGCTGATTTTAAGTAATGTCCACTGGTATGCTGTCAGTGCATGATGGTGTACAGCTACAGCACCTTCCAGTTGTCTCTAGGTCATTTCTTGCCAGTTAAATGAAAGAACCCCACCATAGATGCCAGCTTGCTAGGTTGAAGAGAAGCTCTGGAGACCAGGGTGGTCCAGGGGCAGTAATCTGTAAAAGAGAGAAAACTGTGTGCATGAATATGCTGGAACTAAAGGCCATGTTGGTCATAAAATGCTGGTTTCCACTTATGTAGGGACTTCAGTCAGAGAACAGTCAGGCAAAGATTGTACATGAATCATTAAGATGGAACAAGAAGCAATGTCATCGAAAAGGCTCCTCTAATTCTTCTGTGGGCAGAAAGCTACTTTAAGCACTGCCAGGGATCCACATTTCTGCAGTGGGCAACTGGACAGTGGCATACCTGAGCAGGCAGGGGGCCACTTACATAGATTAGGCAAGGGTCCTGGTAATTTTCATCCAACTATGGTGTTGGTGGGGACCCTGGATGTGGTCACCCTGGCTGTGAATGTCCCCCTGAAGCTGCCTCAATGTCTGGATATATTGGAAAAGACGAGGATCCCCTTGCTTATATTATTGTGTGCCCACAAGACTTATTTTTCAAGAAAGTGGTTTGTGGCTGAGGTGGTGTGGGGCGTTGAGGTTTTACACCATGTCTCTTTTTTTCAATTACTAGAGTATTAGCCCACATTATATGTTTTTGAAGTTGTTCTATAGTGCAAGAAGTACCTTAAAGCCCAGAACATTGAATTCTTTGGAGTTCCGAACTCTAAACCAGGTATTCTCACCTTTTCAGTTGTCTCCTCATCCTCTCTTGGTTGGACTGTCTCAGAAGCTGGTATTTATCATCATCAGTTCTGCTTATATGGTGCTCCATCAGTACAGGGTTTTGTCTGAAACCAGAATTTTTCCCTAAGGTGGTCTTTCCCTTTAATTGTTAACCCGGTAATTAAAGGCAACTGACTCGCTGTATTGTTGTAAAGACTTTTCTCAATTTCGACTGGCTTTCTTTTTATTCAGATGGCTCAGATGAATCAAGGCTATTGTGTTCCAGCCTTCCTGTCTGGCCCAAATCTTATCCTAGCAAAAAAAAAAAAAAAAAGTTGCTTGCCCAGGATTGTTCAGAATTCAGGATTTCAGATGCCCTGTTTGCTCTGACGGTCTCATAAATGGGATGAATCAGACCGAAATTTCCAGTAGCAGGTGGATCAAGAAAACTATGGTTGAAGCCTACAAGTCAAAAGGCATACCCCATCTGTTTTAGTGGAGAATCAGGGGAGTCTATTCAGAGCTAGGTTAGTGTTCTCACTCCTTTATTCCCAGTATGTCACACACCCCGCTTCCGAATATTCATGACACTTGGGTAACTGTCCTGTAGAGGGCAATCTTGCAGAGATGATATGAAAAAAAAGGAACCCCTCCCGGTCCATAAATACCTGGGACCTCCCACCATTCCCCAGTCTTTCGTCTCTGCAGTCGGCGAGCAAGTCAGAAGATGGTTGTCTCCTCCTTGCAGGTAGCCAGGGTAACCCCCTGGCCTTTTGTTTCTATTGCTGCCTGAACCTTTTTTAATTTAAACTATAGTAGTATGCCTTCCAGCCTAGGCTGAAGTCCAGGCAATGGTAGGCTGCACCTTATGGTGTATATGGTGAGACCTCATACAAAGGGTAAGGTGGTGTCCGGGTTGGTGATCCCGGCTTGGAATGCCCCGTCCCTCTTTCCCTTTCACCTATTCTCCATGTCCCTCTGTGCCCCTTGGGGGGGGTGGCTTTTCTCCTGTGGGTTGTTTTACTTTATTTGGAGGAAAAGGTGTGTGAATTGTGTTTGTATGTGTTTTGCGGCCGTTGTTGCTGGGCCGGTTTCACTTTCAACAGGTGCAGTTAAGGAGGGGGCGGGGCCGGGCGCAAGCCGTGCTCGTTGTGGCCCCCCCACCCCCCCCCACCCCCCCTCGAGGCCGGATTTTCTCAAGCACTCTTTCCGGCCTCGCTGCCTGCTTTGCTGCTCTCCCTCTCATTCCCTTGCTACTGTGAGGGTTGACGGTCGCTGCTTTGCTGCGGTGAGTGGATTTTATTTATTTCACCATTTTTAACTGTCTTATATGGTGGGTGATGTGCATGTTGACACTTATGTCTGTTCTCATGTCTTCTAGGTGGGATCCCTTCTTTTGAAGTTTAAAGAGGGAGTTCTCCCGGTCCTAGGGTCCCTTAGAGTTTAATTTAGGGTTCCCAAAAAAAAATAAAAAATCCTCCCACTTGGGACCTGAAGGGGCATCCCGGGTAGCTTAATAGCGTAAATCCCTCTGGTCATTGCAACTACATTAAAATCACCATATGGAGGCTTCTCAGGATACCAGGCTTGGGCTCCCCTCGGGGCAACCCCGGCAGTGTGTGGGTTGTGGAGCATCCCTTGCGGGGGATAATGTACTTGTTTGCATACCTTGTGCTCAGCGGGCCATAACGCAGCAGTCGGGGGCCCAGGCGTCTGGGTCCGGGGTCCCGGCCTCATCTCCTTCCCCACCCTGCCTTATCCGTACCTCTAGTGATGTTGTCACAGGTGGGGAGTCGCAATCTGATGTATGTGCCAGACTGGCTAATATTGAGAAATGTATTTCTGGCTCTGTTGCCAGAAAGGCTTCGGCTAAGCAAAAGCATTTGTCTCCAGTCGCGGCGGCCTTTGAGTTTGATGATTATGATTTCCTTGACTGGTCTGATTATTCCCCGCTAGAAGAGGGGGAATTATTTGAGGATTCTGAGGGTTCTGACAATCAGCAGTTTGTTGGTGCTGATACTGAGCAGGGGCAGGGGGATGCTGTGGATACCCCGAAGGTCTTGGCTCACCTTTTTGAGGTTTTGGCAATTTCTCCTCCTGAGGAGGCCGCTCCTCAAAAAGGGGAATTCTTTGGGACTTCCAAGCCGTGCTTGGAGTTCCCAAATCAAAAGCATTTTGATGGTCTTCCCCTCCCGAGGTGGATGCCCCGGTGCTCGGGTTATCCAATACTTCTATTTTGCATTCTCCTGACTCCACCACTCTCAAAGATGGTGAGGATAAACGCATTGATCAGATGGCTTGCCACGCGTTTGCTAGTGTCGGTTCAGCCTTGCGGTCTGTTTGTGCTTCGGCGCTTTTGGCAGTGGCTACCAGGTCTGTGGTTAGAGACCTGTTGAGTACCTCCAGGCTTGACCCGGCTAGTGAGGAGTTCGCCGCCCTTAAGCGGTGTGAATTGTTCATGTCCTTTGTGCTTGCCGCCTTGGATGACACCATGGTCATGTGTGGTAGAACCTCGGCCTTGCTTGTAGCTATTCGGCGGTCGGTATGGTTGCACCAGTTGGCAGCTGATTTTGTCGCTTACAGCACTTCCCTTTGTGGGATTGCGGCTCTTTGGCGAAAGATTAGATTCTGTCACGAAAGAGGCAACGTCGTCCCTTTCGGGGGGCGGCCTCCTTTAACCCTTTAAATGCCAGCCACGTAAAATTTACGTGGTGGCCTCTCCGTCACTTAAGTGCCAGCCACGTAAAATTTACGTGCCTGGCATTTACCCCTGCTAGTGGGCAAAAAAAAAAATACTCACCTGACCCCTCGTTGGATCCGGCCGGGTCTCCTCTTTAATTTGGTGCCATCCGTTCCCCTGTGGGGGACTCCAAGGTGACCAAGACGAGTGTGGTTCGCAGACGTCGTGCGGCTGGCAGTAGATCAGTTTTATCTGCCTCTTCTTCCGGATCTTATCACCCAGGGTCAGCTACGCTACCCCAACTTACCAACGCTGGCTTTGACGGCGTGGCTGCTGAAACCTCCATCTTAAAGGAGGAAGGTCTTCCTCTAACATCTACTATAGGACTTGGAGATCTTATATTAACTGGTGCGAGGCTAGGGCCTTGCCTTGTAGGGTGTTTTCTATTCCCAGAATTCTGGAGTTTCTTCAACATGGTCTGGACTCGGGGTTCCAGCTTAGTACTTTGAAGGGGCAGGTTTCTGCCCTGTCGGTTTTCTTTCAAAGGTCTTTTGCCCCTCATCCCCTGGTTAAGACATTTTTCCAGGGGGTTACTCATGTGCGGCCTCCTAGAATGCCCTTGCTGCCGGTTTGGGATTTAAACTTGGTTCTGTCGGCTCTCCAGGGGCCCCCTTTTGAGCCGGTGCATGATATTGCTCTTTCTCAGCCACCAAAAAGGCAACTTTCTGAGTGAGCAATTACCTCTGTTCGGCGTGTCTCTGAGTTGGCGGCCTTGTCTATTCAGGCTCCTTACTTTGAGAGGCACCTGGACAAGATAGTTTTCCGCTTTAAGCCGGATTTCCTTCCTAAGGTGGTTTCGGCCTTCCACCTCAATCAGGATCTAGTTTTCCCTTCCTTGTGTTCTAAGCCTAGTAATGGCAAGGAGAGGACCTTACATTCTTTGGATGTGGTTCGATGTGTGAAATATTATTTGGTGGCTACTTCTCCTTTTCGTAAGACGGACGCCTTTTTCGTGGTGCCCTCCGGGCCCAGGAAAGGTCTGGCGCCCGCTAAGTCTTCCATTAGTGAATGGATTCGACAGGCCATCGTTGGGGCCTATTCTGCCAAGGGGAGGGTTCCCCCTTTTCGTGTTACTGCTCATTCTACTCGTGCTGTTGGAGCATCTTGGGCTTTTCAGCATCAGGCTTCTGTTGAACAAGTTTGTAAGGCTGCTACTTGGTCTTCTGTTCATACTTTTTCCAAGTTTTATTAGGTTGATGTGCGGGCTTCAGCGGATGCTGTTTTTGGCCGCAAAGTTCTGCAAGCTAGTGCAGTAGTTTAAGTTTGCATTATTGCCTTTTTGGGATCCCCACCCATTATGGGCACTGCTATTGGATGTCCCAAGTGTCATGAATATTCGGAAGCGGGGTGTGTGACATACTTGGAATAATACCATTTTGTGATTACTCACCTGTAAAATGGTTATTACAAGTATGTCACACACCCCGCTTCATCCCGCCCTTTTTTGGTTTTCTGGGATCCTTTATATGGTGAACCTTTTTCTTTGCTGTTTACATTTGGCTCTTCCTGGTCCCTTTACTGCTGTCTTATACTGGAGAATGGTGGGAGGTCCCAGGTATTTATGGACCGGGAGGGGTTCCTTTTTTTCATGTCATCTCTGCAAGATCGCCCTCTACAGGACAGTTACCCAAGTGTCATGAATATTCGGAAGCGGGGTGTGTGACATACTTGTAATAACCATTTTACAGGTGAGTAATCACAAAATGGTATTTTTAGGAAAGCAAACTGCCATTGAATTATTGTCTACCGGGTGTCAATTTTCGGCCCCAAAGCAGACAGCCAAAGCTGTTTTCTTACCTAAAAAAGGAGTGAGAATTTTCACCTGGCTCTGAATCGACGACCCCCCCACCCCCAGCCTGCAAGGCAGCTACTTAGTCTCTAAACACTTTAGCAAAGTTTTTACAAAGTAAAAGTACAAAGTGCAAAGTAAGCTGATGGAACTTTGGACCCTGCAGGTGGCTCTCTACTTCCAATATCTCTTTTGGACCTGGTTTGGACATGCGAGCACCCGGGTCCATGCAGCAGGCGGGTGTGGCCTGCACAGAGTCCACACCCACCTGCTGCCCTGACCTAGGTGTTCGTCCGTGCCCAGAAAGAGGCATCAGATAGAGGAGCGGCGGGCTCTGTCTCTGGCCCCACCGCTGCTATTGCTGCCTGAAAAGACAGCGATAGCAGTGGCAGGGCTGGGACAGAGCCTGTCGCTGCTTCTTATGGCCAGCTCCACAAATCGGTGAATCGACTCACGGAGCCGGCTGCTCAGCGGAACTGTGTCAGCGGAGAGCTTTTTTTTTTTTTTTTTTTTTTTACTTAAGCCGACTGCCTATGGAAATGGGGGGAGAGGGGGATGCCACACAGCCAATGGGAATGGGGGGAGAGGGATGCCACACAGCCAATGGGAATGGGGGGGGGGAGAGGGATGCCACACAGCCAATGGGAATGGGGGGGGGGGAGGGATGCCACACAGCCAATGGGAATGGGGGGGGGGGAGGGATGCCACACAGCCTATGGAAATGGGGGGAGAGGGGGATGCCACGCTGCCAATGGGAATGGGGGGAGAGGGATGCCGCACAGCCAATGGGAATGGGGGGAGAGGGATACCACACAGCCAATGGGAATGGGGGGAGAGGGATGCCACACAGCCAATGGGAATGGGGGGGGAGGGATGCCACACTGCCAATAGGAATGGGGGGGAGGGGGATGCCACACAGCCTATGATAATGGGGGGAGGGGGATGCCACACTGCCAATGGTAATGGGGGAGGGGGATGCCACACAGCCAATGGGAATGGGGTGAGGGGGATTCCACACTGCCAATGGGAATGGGGTGAGGGGGATTCCACACTGCCAATGGGAATGGGGGGGAGGGGGATGCCACACAGCCTATGATAATAGGAGAAGGGGGATGCCACACTGCCAACAGGAATGGGGGGGGGATGCCACACAGCCTATGATAATAGGGGGAGGGGGATGCCACACTGCCAATGGGAATGGGGGGAGGGGGATGCCACACAGCCTATGATAATGGGGGGAGGGGGATGCCACACTGCCTATATAGGGGAATAGGAGGGGGAAATGCCACACTGCTTATGATAATGGGGTGCACACTGCCTATATGGGAATGGGAGGGGGATGCCACACTGGGTATACGGGGAATGGGAGGGGGGATGCCACACTGCCTATATGGGGAATGGGAGAGGGAATGCCACACTGCCTATATGGGTAATGGGAGAGGGAATGCCACACTGCCCATATGGGGAATGGGAGGGGGGAATGCCACACTGAGTATACGGGGAATGGGATGGGGGCATGCTACACTGTCTATGGAATGGGGGCATCCCACACGGCCTATGGGAATGGGATAGGGGAATGCCACACTGTCTGTTTTTGGTATAAAATATTTTTTTCCCTTATTTTCCTCCCCCAAATCCTAGGTGCGTCTTTTGGGCAGGTGCATCCTATAGGGCGAAAAATAAGGTAGGTTAGTATATATACATAAAAGTATGAATAAATAAATGCAATAGTATTACCAAAGTGACTCACTTTGGTAATATTATTGCATTTATTTATTCATACTTTTATGTATATATACTAACCTATTTTTCCTCACAGGGTCGCGGAGAACATTAACCCTTTATTTACTCTCCCTTTTAACCTGCCTTTTTTAACAAAATTTTTTTATCCACAGCGCACCTACACTAATCTTTTCTCCACCTAGGTCCACACCTAATTTAGAACACATTAACCCATCTACATTTCTCCCAGGGAATACAGTTTTTTCCCTCAAGTAGGAGCTGCTCACATTATCTAATTGCGCTTTCCTCAATCCAACTCCTGCAAATCAAGACTATAATCTATAGGTCTATAAAATAGATTTCACATTGTATTTTGCCACCTTGTATATTGGCAGTATAAAAACATGTAAAAAACTGGTGGTGTAAATAAAAAAATGTAAATAAAAATAACCCGAGACGAAGTCATGGTGAATGCAGCAGGACCCATGCTACAGTTAAGGTAAGCTTTACAGCGCCGTTCAATTAGGAAACTGGGGAGAAAAGGTTGGTCTAGGTCTTGTATAGTTTTCCAAAATAGACTCTCTTCCTGTCATCTGCTCACATGCCATACTCTTACAGTCACCATATTTGAAGTTGGGAGCTGTTGGTGGTTGCGGCCTGCATACAAAGGTTCACCCTGAGAATAATAGTTGCATCTGTACACAGGTCACAGGTGGGGCCATGCAGCTCCCAGCTTCAAATACTGGACTTCGGGAAAACTTATTAGCACAGGGTTTAAGCTTTGAACATATGGGGGCATTGTGTGATCCGATGCATCACAGAATAGAGGGCATCCTAAAAAAAAGCTTGGGATGACGCATCTTTATCATTTAGACCTACACTGGCAGCAGATGGTGTTATCAGAAGCATGGAAACATGGCTCAGTAACCTTAGGGGTTATCTAGAAAGTTACACTCCTAAGGAGAGCATCCTAGATACTTTACCTATCCTTTTTAGAGCCGTTTCATTCCTAACAAGTGCTTCAGAGGAGGCCATCAGGGCCACAGCTTACTCTCTTGTGCCAGAAGAGCCATTTGGCTTAAGACATGGTCAGGAGATCTGGATTCCAAAGCCAAGCTTTCCTGGCATTCCTTTTCATGGTAATTTTCTTTTTGGAGAAGAGTCAGATGCCACCCTGACCTGTTCTAGCGAAGGGGATGGGGGGAAAATCCCAATAAGAAGAGAAAGTTTCAGACTCGCACCACGAATAGAAGCAAAACTACCTTGTGAATAAACAAAGAGAGCAGAAAGATGCTGGACATGGACTATGCCTCAAAAAAGGGAAAGTTTGCTCTGCAAACCCCCAGAGGACCCAAAGTCCCAGTCCTAACAGCAACTACCCGGTGGGCGGAAAACTCACTGCATTTGTAGCCGCCTGAAGAGCAATCTCCCAAAACCTTTTTGTAAAGACACAAGGGGGTGCACCACATCAAAATACAATCTGTGCTACACTGTCTCAAAACCCTTGAGAATACAATAGAAATGGCTACGGGGAAAAATTCCCACTTCACCATATGACAGGAGCACCAAAAAATATGGAACTAGTAATCTAAAGCATTAAGTACAAATTTTATTAATGGCAAGACAACATAAAATCACATATAACAACATAAAGACACATTAAAACCCTGCATATCCACAAATTCTACCAGAGCCAAACAATAATAAGGCATACAATCACTGGGAACTCTCCTTACTGCCTAAATTGGGGACTAAAATGGCGGGAAACTAAAATGTTTGTGCCGGCACAAAGAACTCTAAGTGAACCTAAGCCCCTCTATTCAAAGACAAGAAAATAAAGGAAGGGAGGGGAGGGAAAAAGGGGTCAGAGAAGAAAAGGGGGGGGGGGAGGGGGAAAGAGGGTAATATATACAAAACAATTAAAGTGACTGGTGCAAATACAATATACCAATTTATATCAAACAGAAAACCTGTGTGCACTGCAAAAAATATGTATGAACAGTGCTTACAAAGTGTTATAAACAGTGTTCATGCATATATAAAATATACTCTGTATAAACACAACACCTCCTATATACGATAATCTAATACACAAACACCTAAAAATATGTCATGACAACTAATCATGGCCACTAACAATGTGAGAAATAATCCGCAATGCAATAATCAAGACACCTGCTAGTCCCTCTCTCCCATTTACCTATTTGGACCTGGCGGTCCGGCTTATAAGTATCAATATTTTTTTACTGGCACATGTATTGTCTTGATTATTGCATTGCGGATTATTTCTCACATTGTTAGTGGCCATGATTAGTTGTCATGACATATTTTTAGGTGTTTGTGTATTAGATTATCGTATATAGGAGGTGTTGTGTTTATACAGAGTATATTTTATATATGCATGAACACTGTTTATAACACTTTGTAAGCACTGTTCATACATATTTTTTGCAGTGCACACAGGTTTTCTGTTTGATATAAATTGGTATATTGTATTTTCACCAGTCACTTTAATTGTTTTGTATATATTACCCTCTTTCCCCCTCCCCCCCCCCCCTTTTCTTCTCTGACCCCATTTTCCCTCCCCTCCCTTTCTTTATTTTCTTGTCTTTGAATAGAGGGGCTTAGGTTCACTTAGAGTTCTTTGTGCCGGCACAAACATTTTAGTTTCCCGCCATTTTAGTCCCCAATTTAGGCAGTAAGGAGAGTTCCCAGTGATTGTATGCCTTATTATTGTTTGGCTCTGGTAGAATTTGTGGATATGCAGGGTTTTAATGTGTCTTTATGTTGTTATATGTGATTTTATGTTGTCTTGCCATTAATAAAATTTGTACTTAATGCTTTAGATTACTAGTTCCATATTTTTTGGTGCTCCTGTCATATGGTGAAGTGGGAATTTTTCCCCGTAGCCAAAACCTTTTTGTGCTACAAACCATGGAAAGGGTGGAATTTTCATCCATCCCTCAGGAAAGTATCAAATGATTTTAAATCTGAAAGGATTGAACCGTGCAGTTCAAACAGACCAGGGGATTTATTATTACCAATACAGGGCCTTGCCCTTCGGCCTGTTGTCAGCCCATGGATCTTTACAAAGATTTTGGCGGAACCTATGGCACACCTCAGACCAGAGGGAATTACAGTTGTCCCTTATCTGGACGATCTTCTACTGTTAAACAAATCTGAGGAGTCGCTCCCAGCAGATCTATAGAAGACCCTTCTTTTATTAGAAACTTTGGGCTGGGTTGTCAATTTAGAAAAATCAAGTCTAAAACCCAGTCATCTGTGCAGATTCCTTGGGTACAATATAGGCCGTATCCATCAAAAGATTCAGCTTTCACAGAAAAAGATACAAAGGATCATAACAATGACCCAAAGATTTATCAGTTCTCCTCGGGTTTCCATTCAGGACCATGACCCTGCTCGGCCTCATGACTAGGGCTGGAATACAGATACAGGGGCTGCGGGAGCTCGATAAATGTTGTGGGACTGTATGAAGGTAAGCATAGAAGCCTGTAGAGAGAGTCCACGAAAGATTCCATTTAGAATTTGTACTGTAAGCCTGCCAGTAGAAAATATGAAAATTTGCTGCACACCTCTGGTGTTGTAACACCAGATTGTCACAAAGTATACCTTGGGGCTTTGCAACAGGGCACAGTTGTTTGCTTTATCTCTCGTTTATACTGTATTTTTAACACCTTCATGCATAACCTATAAGCATATTAATTATTTATACAGTTTCTTATTATATGTGTGCTCTTGAAAAGCTTTTTTAATACTTAGCCCACATGGAGTTTACTAAATGTAATAAAAGCCATCCTTTTTTAATATTGCTGTATAGCTGATATAAACCCCAGATTGGGGGATGCTGTGGAATCATGAAGCAGCAGGGGAAAAAAGCTTAACAATTATTAAAAAGGTCAATGTGTATTGGCAGAGGCACTCTTACTCAAATCAATATGGTCGGGTGCAATGGCGCCACATAACATGTCAAATGAAAGGCAGCACTCCTCATTACCAGATTTGCTTGTATTGTGCAAAAATTTATATACATGCAGTATTCAAATGTATATGCAGTAAGAAATGTATAGTCAAATGTATATGCAGTAGTCAATGTGTATTGGCAGAGGCGCTCTTACTCAAATCAATATGGTCGGGTGCAATGGCTAGCGGTGGCGCCGCATAACATGTCAAATGAAAGCCAACACTCCTCATTACCAGATTTGCTTGTATTGTGCAAAAATTTATATACATGCAGTATTCAAATTCCATCCACTAGTTTGCGCCAATATGCATCCATACGTCCAACATTTCGGGGTGTTGATACCCCTTCATCAGGGACACACAAGAACAAAGCCAAACTTTGCTGGCTTTCATTTGACAATTATTAAAAAAGATTAAAATGTAAAGATGATCTACAGAAGTTGATTAGAGCAATTTTTGTATCTAAACACCGCATGGCATAATATTAGACGCAATAGTAATAACTTTTTTTGGACTCTCCCTAGAAGACGCACCCAAAAGTGGTGGGAGGGGAGATGTCAGGCAAATGTAAAAAAAAAAAAAAATTAAAAAATTCCTGCTGTTCACGCTCTGGCTGCCACCACTGTTTCTCAGGTCAACGTGCGTACACTCTGGTACATGAATGTCCGTTGTCCTCAATGGATGCCCACACAGGCCACTCCCACCTGCTGCATGGACCCACACACGCCACCCCGAGAAGTAGCGGTGGTCAGGGCGGGGACAGCCGGTAGGTTTCATTTACCCTGCCCACCCGCTGCTACTCCATCGGAGCGGCAGCGAGGCTTGTGCATGTTTTTTTTTTTCCTCCAGTGTCTGGGGGTTGATTATGCCACACTGCCTATAATGGGGAATAGGATTAGGGGGAATGCCACACTGCCTATTAGAATGGGATGGAGGGAATTCCACACTGCCTATGGGGAATGGGATGTGGGAATGCCACACTGCCTATGGGGAATGGGATGGGGGAATGCCACACTGCCTATGGGGAATGGGATGGGGGAATGCCACACCGCCTATGAGGAATGGGATGGGGGAATGCCACACCGCCTATGAGGAATGGGACGGGGGTATGCCACACTGCTTATGGGGAATGGGACAGGGGAATGCCACACTGCTTATGGGGAATGGGGATGGTGGAATGCTACACTGCCTATTGGGGATAGGAGGGGGGCATGCCACACTGCCTATAAAGGGGAATGGTATGAGAGGGAATGCCACACTGCCTATAATGAAGTATGGTATGGGGGGATGCCACTTTGCCTATGGGATTAGGATGGGTGGAAGCCGCACTGCCTGTGGGGGATGGGGGTATGCTGCACTGCCTATGGGAAATGGGAGGGGGGAATGCCACATTGCCTATAATGGGGAATTAGGAGGGCATGCCACACTGCCTATGGGCATTGTGAAGGGGGGGAATGCCACACTGCCTATAGGGATTGGGAGACGGCATGCCACACTGCCTATAGGGATTGGGAGATGGCATGCCACACTGCCTATAGGAATTGGGAGACGGCATGCCACATTGTCTTTAATGGGGAAGGGGAGGAGGAATGCCACGCTGCCTATGAGGATTGGGAGGGGTGTTTTAGCACATTTGGTTCAGAATATATTTTTCTTATTTTTTCTTTATTGCATGGCACAGCCTGCTTTGGTATTCATTACAGTTGGGTTATTCCGCCACTAGGTGGCGCAGTGATACTGCAGAAAGCTGTGGCATGTCCCGGCTCCCTATAAAAACGGTATTAACCATAGAGTTCCCAGTGTTTCCTCTGCAGTTATACTGCGAAGTTAGAAGATGTCTCTCTCTCTTGTGTAGGTGAGCGGGGCAATCAAGCCTGCGGCCCTGCATGTCTATTTCCATCCGTTTCTGGACCCTCACTGCCTCCCAGCCTCAGCTGACAGATCGGGTGAAGGTAGAAGAGCACTAGTACCACAAAGGGTAGCCGGCCATAGGCTTTATGGTGAGCCTAATAGGGATGCTGAGTTTCTGTCCTGGTTTCTGAGGGGGTGAGTAGTTTGGGACTGTCTCCCCTTATTTTCCTTTTGGGCCCCGCAACCTCCCCCCCCCCCCCCACCCTGGCCATGGCTGCTCGCCGCTGCGTTCTCATCTCCCTCCCCCCCCTCTCTGACTTTGTTCGGGGGGGGGGGGGGGTGGTAGCTGCGCGTGGTGATGTTTTTTGTGTATTTTGTGGTGTTTTTAGCTGCTGCGCTGCTTTGTACCGCGCTATAACCTGAGGTGATTTTGCTTTGTCATGGCGCCGGCCGGGTCATGTGAGCGCAGTTTTTCACGCTCTTCGGGGGGGGGGGGGGGGGGCGCAGGTGATGACGCGGATCGCGTCGTTACCCCCACGGCCCGCCCCTCGAGGTACCTCTGCCGGCGCCATTTTGGACAAGCTGCGCATCTGGATTTTTCCCTTCCTGGCTGCAGCGCTGCTTCCTCCGGTGGGTCACCTTATCCAGCGGTCTGTGCCTGTGTGACCCCGTGGGAGGGCATCCTGGGTGGCTTCTGTCTTAAGCCTGTACCCACTGCTGGCCTATTGTAGCTGTGTTAATCACCATATGGCTTCTGGGGATAGCGTGCTTGGGGGCCCTTCGGGGCAAGCGCCCGCCCGTGTTCCATGTGTGGGGTATCCCCTGTGAGTAACAGTGTCCCGGTGTGCGTGCCGTGCGCAGAAAGTGTCCTTGCGCTTCAAGCTGGTTTGCCTGCTTTGCTTCCCAGCTCTGCGCCTCACTCAGCTTCACCTACTCCCCCGCTTCTGCAATTGGGTCCCAGTGAGGGGAATGTTGGTAGGGAGTCGCATTCTGATTTGGCTCTGCGGGTGGCTAACATTGAAAAGCAGCTTGCCAGGACTGTTCCTAGGAAGGCCTCTGGCAAGAAGCGACACCTGAATCCCAGGCCCGCTCTCCTTACTGAGGTGTATGTGGGGATTGATGATCTTGGTGGCTGTCTCCCCCTTGAGATGGGGGAGCTCTCCCAGGATTCTGACTCCTCTGGGAACCAGCAGGAGGGTTGCGATAGTGACCCTGGGTCTGCGTCCGGAGAGGAATCATGGTACCCTGAGAACACTAATAATCTGCTGTCACATATTTTTGAAATTTTGCACATGGCTGCCCCTGAGGTAGCTAAGAGAAAGCTAGTAAACAGCGTCTAGAGTTCCCTGAGCAGGAACATTTTACCACCTTGGTGCTTTAAGAATGGGAACGTCCTAACAAGTTGCCTGCGGTGCCCAAGGGTTTGGATAAAAGGTATCCCTTTCCCGTTGATCTTGTTAAGAGGTGGTCATTTCCCCCTGAAGTGGACGCTCCCGTGCTAGGCTTGTCCAATACTTTGGTCATGCCTTCCCCTGACACTACCACTCTGAGGGACGGTGAGGACCGGCGCATGGATCAATTGGCCTGCCATGCTTTTACCTGTGTGGGGGCTGGCTTGCGCCTGGTATGTGCTGCCGCCATTACTGCTATTGCCCTTATGAAGCTGCTCAAGCGTCTCATTGATGGCGCAACAGCTGGTAGTGTGGGCGAGAAATATAGGACTCTCTTACTTTGCTCTGATTTTATGGCCTTTATCCTTACTGCTATGGATGATGCTGTGCGGCTGACGCTGCTGCTAAGAAAGCTCTCACTGGCCTCCCCTTCATGGGGCTGCGGCTATTTGGGGAGCGTCTTGATGTTCTAGCCAAGCATGGAAGGCTGCCTCAGCGTAGGAGGCAGTCTCTGCCCTTTCAGGGGTCCTCTGCCCCCCTCCCTTCCTTCCGTATTCCCAGAGGGGGACGTGCCTCCCTCCTCGCCAGTGGTCGCAGAGATTCTTGGGGCCGTGGCAGACCCCGTGGTCGTCTCGGTCTCTCCTGGAATCCTAAGCCCAAACCCTCTCCCAAGCCCCCTTAGGCATGAAGGGACGCCCTCACCCATCCGGGTGGGGGGACGGCTTCGGCTCTTTGCTCATGTCTGGAGGCTTCATGTCTCAGACCTGTGGATTCAGGAGGTAGTGTCCTCCGGTTACAAGATAGTTTGAAGCCTGGCCGCCCCCAAGATTCATCAGATCCCGGATATCTTTAAACCCCCTGTCTGCTCAAGGGTTGCTTCTGGTGGTTCATTGCCTTTTAGAGTCAGGAGTCATTTGTTTGGCGCCCCATGTTATCTTCCCAGGTCATCAGAGATTTCTAAGGTTCAAGCTGCAGGATCAGCATTACCAGTTTGTGGATCTACTCTTCGGTATCACCTTGGGTGTTCACCAAGGTGCTAGCGGGAGTGATGGCTCTGCTAAGGAACCAGGGCATCCGCATCATTCCTTACCTGGAAGACATCCTGATTGTGGCCGAGTCTTTTCCTCAGGCCGAGCGGGACACTCAAATGGTGACATCCACTCTGGAATCTTTCGGCTGGGTGATCAACTATCCCAAGTCTTCTCTGTCCCCGTCCTTGGTGAGGTCCTTTCTGTACATGACTCTGGATACCTCTCAGGTCAAGGTGTTCCTTCCTCAGCAGAAGGTGGAGGGTCTTCAGCTCAGGCTCTGATGGTGTCCTGCTTTGAGGCAGTCCCCTTTGCTTAGTTTCACATGAGACCTCTTCAGTTGCACCTCTTGTTAGTTTGGGATCGGGACCCTGTGTCCCTGGATCAGAAATTTGTTCCGTCTCCCCTGGCCGGACGGTCTCTCTTGTGGTGGCTGGACTCAAGGAACCTTCTGGGGGGCAGGACCTTCCTGCCCCCGTGCTGGGGAGGCTTCTGGAAGTCCCTGAGGTTCCAGGGTCGGTGCGGCCCACGAGAGGCCCATGCTTCCATCAACGTCCTGGAACTGAGGGCGATCAGGTTGGTTCTTTCTCGCCTATCCACTTACCTTCGGGGTCGGGCTGTTCAGATCCGCTCAGACAATAAGACGGCGATGGCCTACATAAATCATCAGGGAGGGACTCTGAGCAAGCGAGCCTTCAAGGAAGTGTCCCTGATTCTCTCTTGGGCGGAACAGCATGTTCCCTGCATCTCAGCAGTCTACATCCCAGGGGTGGAGAAGCCTATCCGTGAGGCTGCCTTGCCTATTTTGACTCTTAAGGTAGCCTTTTCTGGGGCCTATCACTTCTGTAAAGTGGGTTTCTGAGCTAGCGGCGCTTTCCATCAAACCTCCTCCTTATTTTGAGAGGCATTAGGATAAGGTGGTGTTTCGGCTTAAGCCGGATTTCTTGCCAAAGGTCGTGTCTGCCTTTCATCTCAATCAGGACATTGTCTTGCCTTTATTGTGTCCTAATCCTGCTAATTCCAAGAAGAGGACTATGCATTCTCTGGATGTGGTCAGGGCTCTGTTTTATTTGGTCGCTACTGAGACTTTCAGGAAGTCTGATGCTCTTTTTGTTCTCACTTCTGGACCTAGAAAGGGTTTGCCTCCGGCTAAATCCACTATCAGCAAGTGGATCTGTCAGGTGGTGGTTCAAGCCTATTCTGCTAAGGAAAAGGAACCTCCCTTTAGGATTACTGCTCATTCCACTTGTGCTATTGGTGCCTCTTGGGCTTTTTAGCACCAAGCTTCTGTTGAACAAGTTTGCAAGGCCACTACTTGGTCTTCTGTTCATACTTTTTCCAAGTTCTACAAAGTTGATGTTAAGGCCTCAGCGGATGCTGCTTTTGACCGCAAGGTGCTTCAGGCGGTAGTGACTTGAACTACTGGCCGTTACTGTTTGGGGATCCCACCCTATTCTGGACACTGCTTTTGGATGTCCCAACTGTAATGAATACCGAAGCGGGCCGTGCCATGCAATAAAGGAAAAAGCAATTCTGTGAGTACTCACCTGTAGAATTGTTTTTGTTCTTGCATGGCACGGCCTGCTTCGCCCCACCCTTGTTATCGTTTTTCTTGGTTGCCTCTTTATGGTGATTGTTCCAAGTTAATTGGGTTTTTTTTACCTTTTTTACATTCTTTACCTTATTCTCGCCCGGCTTCTTGTCTCACTGCTAGTCTACGCTGGGAACTCTATGGTTAATCCAGTTTTTATAGGGCCGGGACATGCCACAGCTTTCTGCAATACCACTGCGCCACCTAGTGGCGGAATAACCCAACTGTAATGAATACCGAAGCGGGCCATGCCATGCAAGAACAAAAACAAATCTACAGGTGAGTACTCACAGAATTGCTTTTCCTCCTCCAAATCATAGGTGTCTCTTATAGGGCGAATCATAAAATATTACTGGTCACTAATTATTTACTATGCCTGTTTTGGTATACAGGTGGTACAGGTGTTCTCTGGTGGTTATATGCAGATCATAGAAAATCTTTCAATAAAATAAATCTATCACCAGATCAGCTTCAAGTTTCCAAAGACAACCAGCAAGCCTTGCTTGTCTATGCCATTGCAGCAACTATCTTCACTGTAAGTATTTTGTGTGCCTTTAACAGGTTGTACTTAAAAATGGGTCACCTCTTTCTCAAGTCTTTTATTTATTAATAGCTGCAGAATGACAGAGGTAACAGCTGAAATGGTGAAACCTCACCTCACTCTGCTCATATGCCGAGTCTGACCTTAAGGAGAATTTATCTTTACTGCTCCTTGTATTTTAGTATATATTACCTACACAAACGCTGATTGGATTCGCTATTCTATGAAGTCATATTAGTTTTCATCAGAGACTTATTTGGACTGTTTTCCTATGTGTATAATCTATAGTCCGTTTATAATATAATAAGTTATTAATAATAATGTAATAATCATTTGTTAAAATGTGATTACATTTGAATAGAAAATGCTCAGAAAACACCCCGCCACCCATGCCAACCCTTTTCAAAGCAGACCACCAAGCAGTGGACTGATTCCAATAGTGAGGGGTGGAAAGGGGTGCTAAGCCCTGTTGGGGAGTTAGGATAAAAACAACCTAATGGCTGCAATTGCACGACTGCCACCCATTCGTACGAAAACGGGTACTTTCTCAGAGTGTGGGGGGGTTGGTAACAAAGAGAAACGTAAGATTACTCCAGTTAGTGGCCGATAATGATCAGGCGGGCATCCGCTATCAGGATGCCTCCCAGCTCCGGAACACCTCCCGCATTTGAAAAATGGGCTGTGTTCCAGTTTAAAGTCTAGTTTTAGCTAATAGACAATAAAAACAATGTTTAAAGTAACATTGCATTGTATCACTTTCCGTTTCACCAGTCAAGTTAGTTATTTTTATAGAGAAATGTCAGATTGTCCAGCCTGTTGAAGCAGAATTTTAAATCTGTGTGGTTTTTCTTTTAAATGGTATATGGGTACTGATTAGGAAAAGGGAAGATGATCACATTAGATAGGCCAATTCATTCATACATTGTGTGAGAGTAACTAGCATTTTTGTGACCCGTCATTTTTTTTGTAAATTCTATGTTCCTTATATTTATCATTTTATCTATGTTTGAACCTGTCTGTGTGGCCTGGTAGGTGATCCTGTTGCTCATCATGCTGGTTATGAGGAAGCGCATTGGCCTCACTATTGCCTTGTTTAATGTGGCTGGAAAGGTTTTCATACATCTTCCGCTGCTCGTCTTCCAACCTTTTTGGACGTTTTTCGCTCTTCTTCTTTTCTGGGTTTACTGGGTAATGGTACTGCTTTTTCTGGGAACTGCAGGTATGTATATCAATAAAATCATTTAGCTGCTTCCTAAAGGCATTTGCAAGTGTTGATATGTATATAACTGCAGAACTCTTTTACGGCTATTTATTCAATCAGTGAAGGGTTTGTTGGTCACATACATCACCATACAGCATTTAACATGCTGTGAACTGGTCTTTTTCGCCTGTTCACTATTTTCCAATAATAAAATATCAATATTCTACTGTTTGAAATGTGCACCAGTGTGTTGACATTTACTTTTTGGGCAGGCAAAAATACAGTATAACAAGGTACTATATTTTTGCACTATAAGACCTACCAAAACAGGTAGTTTGCAGAATCCCTCCCCTCCCAAGAACCCTATAACAGACAGTGTTGCGAATCCCTCTCCTAAGAACCCGATAACAGGGAGCATGGATGCCCATCCTCCACTAACAGACCTACTGTTGTGCCATGCCACACACAAGGAAAAGTCCACTTGCCTTACCTGTGCTCCCACTTTGCTGATTGTGCTCTCACAGCCCTGGCTCTGGCTGGGGTATGGGCATGACCATTGTATGGCCTGTGCCTATTTTTTTTTTTTAATGAGAGATGGCCATGCTCTGGCCACGCCCACCCACCAGCTGGAACCAGGGCTGAGGGAGGATGATCCAGCAGCTTGGGATCACTGATGAGGAACATGGACTTTTCCTTTTGAAGCATCCTATAGAGAGGAAAATATGGTATTTACTAGCAGCAATGCTTTTTTATGCTAGGTGCATGCATGTGCCTCGGGAGTGCTTAATATTCCATGGAGAATCTTGAGGGTTAATTTAATATTTAGCCTGAATGTCAGAACAGCATGTAAAATAGGTATTTGTTAGGGGTGTTAGCAGTCTTCCATGAGTTTTTATGTTTTGGTCTCACATAATTTGTGGTATATTAACCATATATTTTCAGGTTCTGCCCTTATGATCTACTGTAGGCACTACCCTCTGAGGAGACATCTGATTTACGTTTTGAGCATTGGCTAAACCATGCTGTGAAACTTCCAGTTATATAGATAAACATAGAAAATATGAGAGAGTTCTCAGTACCATTTAATCAAATGAATAAATCAGTTTGTCGTGTGATTTCTTCATTTAAACAGAACATAGACATTGACAATAAGAAGGTAAAAATGTTGCACTGTTCAGTATTTTATTCACCAGATCTGAGAAAATGTCAAGCTTGCACACTAGTTCTATCTTTGGCTTGCATTTGTGGCTGTTAAAAGGGGAGTTTTTTTTTTTATTCAGAAACCTAACAATATTTTGTACAAAATACAATGTCTGATATTAATGTTTTTCTAATTTGTAGCTTTAATATTGTTACTTCTACAAAAGGGAGATGCTTAACATAGTTTCTAACTTTTTTCATCTCTTTTGCAGGTGATCCACATACCAATGAAGATGGGGTTGTGGAATTCAAGATTAATGGTCCTCTACAGTACATGTGGTGGTATCATTTAATAGGACTGATATGGATCAGTGAGTTTATTTTAGCATGCCAACAAATGACCATAGCTGGAGCTGTGGTGACTTACTATTTTACTAGGTAAGACTAGCAAGTGCGCATTGAACATAATAACATGTTCATGTTCAATGTAAATGGTGTGGTTTCATTCCAGTTAAAAACTAAACCATTACCGGTATATACTTTTTAATGAACAAAATAAATGATAACAAACGAAACTTAAATTAAATGTGTACAAGTAAAAAAAAAAATGCTGGGTGTTTTTGGTTGATGAAGATATGTTTTGTGTGTCAGGAAATGAAGCAATGATACAAGGAAAAGAGTTAAGAAGACAGTTGTAGTTACATTAGGTATACACATAGTACCCAGTAAGGGGGCGATGCCTTGGATTTCTCTTGGATTGATTTGTCTTTTGCTTTGTTTAGTAGCAGCCCTGTTCAGCTGTTATCATTTTTGTCTGCAGAAACAAGAACAACCTCCCATTTACTCCAATCATAGCCTCTGTAAATAGACTCATACGCTACCATCTGGGAACTGTGGCAAAAGGAGCCTTTATTATAACCCTGGTAAAAATCCCACGAATGATCCTCATGTACATTCATACCCAGCTGAAAGGGAAGGTGAGTTCCAGAATATATTTTAATGTTTGCATTATTATATTAGATGCCTTTTAAGACAATGGCCTTGATTCCCTAAGGGTTGAGGAAAAATCTCATGGTAGTAAAACAAATCGATTCATGAGAAAGCATGAGAATTTCACTTTAAGTGAATCACCAGATAGAAAGACAGTGAAAGTCAATGGCACTTTTTACTACAGCGTAAAAAGTTAAATGCTTTTTTCTCATGAATTTTTAGAAATGGTGAATACTTTTCCTGGAATGCCCCACTGTTTTCTTTCATGTACTTCACTAACTTCTATTTAACTTGCGCTTCCAAATCTGCCAATTGCTTATTTCCAGTGTGGCGATCTGACCCTCACAACCTGCTGACATCCGCATGCTTTTTCTTTAGGGACGGTTGCAAATTGCAGAGTTTTTCCTCCTTTGCCACAGCGATAAGGTTATTGCAAACACGTTCCCGAAAAGCTGATAAATTCTCCCCTGGCTGACACACTGTGGTGATATTGGTGTCATTGGTAGATGGAGTCCAGGGATCCAGTGGTCTGATATTCCTCTGGGTTTGCTGGTGCAACTGTCCCTGAAATTGTCCATCCTGCCTGGGAAGGCACTCCCAGGAATGCCCCAGGCTCCACAAAAGGCACAAAAGGGAGTGGGGATAACTACTTCTATAGTTTGCCTTAGACAGTGGAGAGGCTAGCTGTGCTACCATACCTCCCAGTTGAGGCGGGGGGGTGGGTATCGGCCGCAAAGTTCTTACAACTCAACCACGCATCCAGAATTGCCCCAGAGAAGTCTATTGTCCACAACAGAAATACATGTGAAACAAAGATTTTACATGAATTTACTTCTGTAGTGTGTCTTTCTATGGTAAAAAAAAAAAAAACAAAAACAAAAGCCCCCCCCCCTTCCAAGCCTTCCAGTCGGCACACCAGGCATAGGGACTGGTTTCTCCATGACTTGGAGGCCACACAGCCAGCCTCCTCCCATTCCAGGATACTAGGCCCTATCCCCTTCAGCGCGGGTCTGGTGCTCCCCCAGGGATGAACACTGGGCCTGTGCCCAGTACTTACGTACTCTCCCAGTCTTTGTGGTCACAGGTATACATCAATGAATGGTGTGGGGTGACAGCAAGTCCCCCCATGGCCATGGCCCCATGGACCCCTAAATAAAAAAAATAAAAAAACTCACCACACATTTACACTATACTTCCTCCATCTTCATTTAGCGCTCTGCAGTGTCTTTCACTGTCCTGCTTTTCTGGGGTTTCCCGTCTGTTTTTCTTCAGTTGTCAGAAGCGATCAAAATGACCGCTCTTCCAGGCTGGCACTCTGCCAGGCCCTGCTTGCTTCTCGCCAATTTATACCCCAGAGCTCGGCTTGCCTGGGAATCCCCCTAGTGTTGTTTACCCTCGTCCTCCCTTTCTTTCAAAAGCCGACAGAGCAGCACTTATTATACTCTTCTCTAATAATAGTTTCACAATGGTGGGATACTGTAAAATATAAATTGTGTACATTGCTTTATAAATAGATGCAAAATCCACAAAAAGTCACCTATTTATTTTCCAGCTATTACCACCTTTTCTGCATTAGGTAGGTGTGAGAATGTCGGCATTGTAGTGCATTTTACCTGCATTGTGTAGTGAAGTCCATAGCATATTTACATAGGCTTACACAAAATGAAATGCTGGTAAAAAGCAGTTGCAATGTATTGCCATTGATTTCTATGGCCTGAGCTGGAATCATGACACCAAAGCATACATTAAAAAATAAATGGGAACCTGCCCATGCCATTACAACCTGGAAGGTTGTAGAAGGAAAATAAGATGGCAACAGTTCTGCGTGAGTATTTTGGCACGTCAGAAAAGACTTAAACTGGAACAACACCCGTTTTTAACAAACCGTTGGTGTTGCCTGTGCAGGGGGAGGCATCCTGATTGCCGGTGGCCTCTGCACTGTAATTCGCAGTGTTGTACTTGAAGGGTAAAATTATTTGATTTAGTGGTGTCACACAGGCAGTGGAAATGCCCCCTGTGCAGGAAACACCCATTTTGATACATATTGATGTTCCATTTATAAGGATGCAGTAAGAAAAATAGCATTCCAGCTTTGCTTAACTCCACCTTAAAGCTTGGTAATAACTTTTTTCTTCCAATCCATTCCAGGCAGTCCCTTAATCATTACACCTGGGTAATTCCTGCCCAGAGGGTGTAGACTGCAAGATAAAAAAGGTGTGGCCCCTCCCAGCCCCATAAGTAGCAGCTGCCTCTAATCAAAGACCAGTTTATTTCTTGCAGTTTTGATGTAGACTGTGAAGATCGCTTGGATTTCTCTCTCTCAAGATTATCAAGATTAGGTATTGGCAGCAAGCGGGGAATACAACCTGTCGGCTTCCTGCACGACCTTATTCCCATGGATTCCTCTGACCCAATTCTATGCCTCCCCAGCTTTTTGCTGTTTAAATTGGGGTCCGTGAAGGTAAGGTGAAGCGCCGCGGTCTGGGGCGCTTTCTGAGTGTTAAACTCTCAGGGCTGCAGGCTTTCATTAAAAAGCAAGTCAGCTGCAGGTTTTTGTCTGGTGAGTCTGCTTGGGGGGGGGACCAAGGGATTTTCCCCTTCTTATTGCTCTTTCCCATGTGTTTAAGCTGAGGTTGTTGGCAGCAAAAAAGGGGGCTGCTCTGAGGCACTGCACGGCCACCCTCAAGTGGACCTAAACCTTTTGGCAGGTCATTTTTGTTTGTTTTTTAATACTGTTTTTTATTGTTTTATGTTTAAATCTATACTATTATAGATTGGGAAAGGGCAAATATAATATTACTATAAAATTTATTTTTGTGACTGTCGAGAACCTATATATACTTGGTCTCAGAACCCCAGGGTCATAGACTAGTATTATAAAATTCACCATGGCGGAGGCATCTGGGGTAGCAGATCTGGTCTTAACAGATTTATCCCATGTCCAGTATGCATGCAGGGGCAGTGGACAAGGATAGCACGGTGTGCAGGGTTTATGCTACGGTTGTAGTGGATAGGGAGACAGCTGTCTCCTCCCTGAAGGGGGCTCTGACCCCTATCGCCAGTTCTTTCTGAGACTTAAAAAAAACCCTTTGCAGCCTGCATGCGGACCTAAACCTTTAGTGAGGCTACTAAGAAGGTTTATAAAAAAAAAAATAATAAAAAAAAAATCCTCTGTGTATTGAAGATGATATTGTGGCTGCGGTAGTATCTTTCTGAGTCTTTAAACTCTGTCGGCAGCCCTCAACTGGTCCTAAACCTATAGAGTCATCATGGAGTATTGGCTACTAAAAAGGTTTTAAAGAAAATATTTTATTCCCAGTATGTCACACACCCCGCTTCCGAATATTCATGACACTTGGGTAATTGTCCTGTAGAGGGCGATCTTGCAGAGATGACATGAAAAAAAGGAACCCCTCCCGGTTCATAAATACCTGGGACCTCGCACCATTCCCCAGTCTTTCGTCTCTGCAGTCGGCGAGCAAGTCAGAAGATGGTTGTCTCCTCCTTGCAGGTAGCCGGGGTAACCCCCCGGCCTTTTGTTTCTATTGCTGCCTGAACCTTTTTTTAAACTATAGCAGTATGCCTCCCAGCCTAGGCTGAAGGTCCAGGCAATGGTAGGCTGCACCTTGTGGTGTATATGGGTGCTAGCTCCCCCGTGAGACCCCATACAAAGGGATAGGTGGTGTCCGGGTTTGTGATCCCGGCTTGGGATGCCCCATCCCTCTTACCCTTTCACCTATTGGTGTGGGTTCTCCCCCCTACCGCGTCCCTCTGTGCCCCTTGGGGGGGGGGGGGGGAGGCCTTTTCTCCTGTGGGTTGTTTTACTTTATTTGGGGGGAAAGGTGTGTGGATTGTGTGTATGTTTGTATGTGTTTTTGCAGCCGTTGTTGCTGGGCCGGTTTCACTTTTCAACAGGTGCTCGTTGTGGCCCGTCCACCCCCGCCCCCCCCCCCCCCTCGAAGCCGGCTTCTCTCAAGCACTCTTTCCAGCCTCGCTGCCTGCTTTGCTGCTCTTCCTCTCATTCCCTTGCTGCTGTGAGGGTTGACGGTCGCTGCTTTGCTGCGGTGAGTGGATTTTATTTATTTCACCATTTTTAACTGTCTTATATTGTGGGTGATGTGCATGTTGACACTTATGTCTGTTCTCATGTCTTCTAGGTGGGATCCCTTCTTTTGAAGTTTAAAGAGGGAGTTCTCCCGGTCCTAGGGTCCCTTGGAGTTTAATTTAGGGTTCCCAAAAAAAAAAAAATACTCCCACTAGGGACCTGAAGGGGCATCCCGGGTAGCTTAATAGCGTAAATCCCTCTGGTCATTGCGACTACATTAAAATCACCATATGGAGGCTTCTCAGGATACCAGGCTTGGGCTCCCCTCGGGGCAACCCCGGCAATGTGTGGGTTGTGGGGCATCCCTTGCGGGGGATAATGTACTTGTTTGCATACCTTGTGCTCAGCGGGCCATAACGTAGCAGTCGGGGGGCCCAGGCGTCCGGGGTCCGGTGTCCTGGCCTCATCTCCTTCCCCACCCTGCCTTATCCGTACCTCTAGTGATGTTGTCACAGGTGGGGAGATGCAATCTGATGTATGTGCCAGACATTGACAAATTTATTTCTGGCTCTGTTGCCAGAAAGGCCTCGGCTAAGCGAAAGCATTTGTCTCCAGCTGCGCCGGCCTTTGAGTTTGATGATTATGATTTCCTTGACTGGTCTGATTATTCCCCGCTAGAAGAGGGGGAATTATTTGAGGATTCTGAGGGTTCTGACAATCAGCAGTTTGTTGGTGCTGATACTGAGCAAGGGCAGGGTGATGCTGTGGATACCCTGAACGTCTTGGCTCACCTTTTTGAGGTTCTGGCAATTTCTCCTATTGAGGAGGCTGCTCCTCAAAATGGGGAATTCTTTGGGACTTCCAAGCCGCGCCTGGAGTTCCCAAATCAAAAACATTTTGATGGCATTATTCTTAAGGAATGGGAGAAGCCTACTCGGCTTCCAGGTATTCCTCAAGGTTGGGATAAAAAGTATCCCTTTCCGGTGGACGTGGTAAAACGATGGTCGTCCCCTCCCGAGGTGGATGCCCCGGTGCTCGGGTTATCCAATACTTCTATTTTGCATTCTCCTGACTCCACCACTCTCAAAGATGGTGAGGATAAACGCATTGATCAGATGGCTTGCCACGTGTTTGCTAGTGTCTGTTCAGCCTTGCGGCCTGTTTGTGCTTCGGCGCTTTTGGTTGTGGCTACCAGGTCTGTGGTTAGAGACATGTTGAGTACCTCCAGGCTTGACCCAGCTAGTGATGAGTTTGCCGCCCTTAAACTGTGTGAATTGTTCATGTTCTTTGTGCTTGCCGCCTTGGATGACACCATGGTCATGTGTGGTAGAACCTCGGCCTTGCTTGTAGCTATTCGGCGGTCGGTATGGTTGCGCCAGTGATTTTGTGGCCAGAAACTCACTTACAGCACTTCCCTTTGTGGGATTGCGGCTCTTTGGAGAAAAATTAGATTCTGTCACGAAAGGAGGGAAGTTACCTCAGCGTAAGAGGCAACGTCGTCCCTTTCGGGGGGCGGCCTCCTTTTACCCTTCCTTTCGTGGTGCCAGAACTGGCAAAGTTTTGCCCTTCTCTACCCTCAGAGGTGATTCCTGGAGTAGAGGCAGAGGTCGTGCCCGTCCACGTCACAATTGGAGTTCCAAACCCAAGCCCGCTGCTAAGCCAGCTCAGCAATGAGGGGGCGCCCTCACCCTTGCGGGTGGGGGGACTGCTGCGGCACTTCTTCCAGGTCTGGGACCAGGAGGTCTCAGACAGATGGATTATGGAAGTGGTGTCTTCTGGTTACAAGCTGGAATTCGAGATCCGGCCTCCTCCCAGATTCTTCAGGTCTCAAGTGCCTTCGGATCCACTGGTCGCACAGGGGCTCTGGGCGGTTATCTGCTGGACATGGCTGTCATTTGCCCAGTGCCTTTCGCGGAAAAGGGCTTGGTATTCTATTCCAATCTATTCACGGTGCCCAAGAAGGGCGGCTCCGTTCGACCCATTTTGGATCTGAAGCTCCTCAATCGGTTTATCCGATTCAGGAAGTTTCTCATGGGAACCTTGCGGTCAGCCGTCGATTCTCTTCGTCAGGGGGGCTTCATGACGTCCATAGACATCAGGGATGCTTATCTGCATGTACCTATCTTCCTGGCACACCAGAGATTCCTCAGGTTCGTGGTGGAAGATCAGCATTTTAAGTTTGTGGCCCTTCCATTCAGGCTTACTTCGGCTCCGAGGGTGTTCACCAAGGTATTGGCGGGGGTGATGGCCCTCCTCAGAGTCCAGGGCATTCGCATTGTACCATACTTGGACGACCTTCTCATTTTGGCTTCCTCTCTCAGCCAAGCGGAGCTAGACACCAGAGTGGTGGTATCCACGCTGGAGAGGTTCGGTTGGGTGATCAACTATTCCAAGTCCTCCCTCTCCCTGTCCAGGGAGTTTTCGTTTCTGGGCATGACTCTGGATGCCTTTCAGGCCAGGGTGTTCCTTCCTAAGCCCAAGATTCTTCTGATCCAAGATTTGGTTCGGCTTCTGCTTTCCAATCCTCGCCCGTCTATCCGGCTAGGGATGAGATTGGTAGGTCTGATGGTGGCTTCCTTCGAGGCAGTCCCTTTTGCCCAGTTTCACATGAGGACATTTCAGCTCCATCTTCTAGCGACTTGGGACAAGTGTCCGCTGTCATTGGATCAGTCTTGTCTGCTGTCTCCCCGGGCTCAGCAATCCCTTCAGTGGTGGCTAGTGTCAAGCAATCTGTTGAATGGCAGATCCTTTCTGACCCCTTGTTGGGAAACGGTCACCACGGACGCCAGCTTGTCGGGCTGGGGGGGCTTCTGGAGGGAACATCAGTTCCAGGGGTTAAGGGATCCTCGGGAGGCTCTTACCCCTATCAACGTTTTGGAGCTACGGACCATTTGGTTGGTTCTGTCTCGCTTGACTCTTCTATTGCAGGGATTGCCAGTTCAAGTCCGATCGGACAATCGGACGGTGGTCGCTTACATCAATCACCAAGGAGGGACTTGCAGCAAGAGTGCCCTCAGGGAGGTATCTCTGATCCTTGTTTTGGCAGAGTGCAATGTCCCATGCATCTCAGCCATTTACATCCTGGGAGTGGAGAACACGAAGGCGGATTCCCTGAGCAGGAGATCGCCGAGGAGAATGGTCTCTCAGTTCCAAGGTATTCCATTCCCTTTGTCACAAGTGGGGGACTCCGGAGGTGGATCTTTTTGCCTCTTGTCACAATCACAAGCTTCCTGCCTTCGTGTCTCTGTCTCGGGATCCTCTGGTCCTGGCAGTGGATGCCATGTCCCTGGCTTGGAGGGAACTGGGGTTTCTGTACCTGTTCTCCCCTTTCTCCATGGTGGGCAAAGTGGTGCGAAACTGACTCTAGAAGGGGCACCAGCAATTCTGGTGGCTCCAAGGTGGCCAAGATGAGTGTGGTTCGCAGACATCGTGCTGCTGGCAGTAGATCAGTTTTATCTGCCTCTTCCGGATCTTATCACCCAGGTTCAGCTACGCTACCCCAACTTACCAACGCTGGCTTTGACAGCGTGGCTGCTGAAACCTCCATCTTAAAGGAGGAAGGTCTTTCTGATGCGGTGGTTCAGACTCTTGTTGGAGCTAGGAAGAGATCTTCCTCTAACGTCTACTATAGGACTTGGAGGTCTTATATTAACTGGTGCGAGGCTAGGCCTTGCCTTGTAGGGTGTTTTCTATTCCCAGAATTCTGGAGTTTCTTCAACATGGTCTGGACTCGGGGTTCCAGCTTAGTACTTTGAAGGGGCAGGTTTCTGCCCTGGCGGTTTTCTTTCAAAGGTCTTTTGCCCTTCATCCCCTGGTTAAGACATTTTTCCAGGGGGTTACTCATGTGCGGCCTCCTGTGCACCGCCGGTGCATGATATTGCTCTTTCTCTGCTCACTCAGTAAGTTGCCTTTTTGGTGGCTATTACCTCTGTTCGGCGTGTCTCTGAGTTGGCGGCCTTGTCTATTCAGGCTCCTTACTTTGAGAGGCACCTGGACAAGGTAGTTTTCCGCTTTAAGCCGGATTTCCTTCCTAAGGTGGTTTCGGCCTTCCACCTCAATCAGGATGTAGTTCTCCCTTCCTTGTGTCCTAAGCCTAGTAATGACAAGGAGAGGACCTTACATTCTTTGGATGTGGTTCGATGTGTGAAATATTATTTGGTGGCTACTTCTCCTTTTCGTAAGATGGACGCCTTTTTCGTGGTGCCCTCCGGGCCCAGGGAAGGTCTGGCGCCCGCTAAGTCTTCCATCAGTAAATGGATTCGACAGGCCATTGTTGGGACCTATTCTGCCAAGGGGAAGGTTCCCCCTTTTCATGTTACTGCTCATTCTACTCGTGCTGTTGGCGCATCTTGGGCTTTTCAGCATCAGGCTTCTGTTGAACAAGTTTGTAAGGCTGCTACTTGGTCTTCTGTTCATACTTTTTCCAAGTTTTATAAGGTTGATGTGCGGGCCTCAGCGGATGCTGTTTTTGGCCGCTGCAGTAGTTTAAGTTTGCATTATTGCCTTTTTGGGATCCCCACCCATTATGGGCACTGCTATTGGATGTCCCAAGTGTCATAAATATTCGGAAGCAGAGTGTGTGACATACTGGGAATAATACCATTTTGTAAATTCTCACCTGTAAAATGGTTATTACAGGTATGTCACACACCCCACTTCATCCTGCCCTTTTTTGGTTTTCTGGGATCCTTTTATATGGTGAACCTTTTTCTTTGCCGTTTACATTTGGCTCTTCCTGGTCCCTTTACTGCTGTCTTATACTGGGGAATGGTGGGAGGTCCCAGGTATTTATGGGCCAGGAGGGGCTCCTTTTTTTCATGTCATCTCTGCAAGATCGCCCTCTATAGGACAGTTACCCAAGTGTCATGAATATTCGGAAGCGGGGTGTGTGACATACTTGTAATAACCATTTTACAGGTGAGTAATCACAAAATGTTATTTTCCTCTGAGTTGAAGAGGATATTGTGGCTGCCATGGTCTCCTTCTGAATCTTTAAACACTGTCGGCAGCCCTAAAATGGTCCTAAACCTATAGTCATTATGGTGTATTGGCTACTAAAAAGGTAATAAAAAAAAAGATTTTTTTTTTTCCTCTGAGGAAGGGGATAGTGTGGCTCCCATAGTTTCTCAGGAAGTTGTCCGTTGGGAGAATTCATCCAGTAGGGACTTGGGATTCAGAGTCATCTACACATTGGGGTGTCCGGTTATGGAGAATATGGATGGATGGTTGATTTCCTCCATTCTGTTGTTGCGGGGCATACTCTTTATTATAATCTGATCAATAGCGAATGGCAGAAGTCAGGTTGTCTTCCGACCATTCCTAAAGTACTAGATACTATGTATCCTTTTCCTCCAGATCAGATTGAATTATGGTCTCACCCTCCAGTGGTGGACGCTCTGGGCCAGGTCTCTTTAAGATTTTGGTTATGCCATCCTCTGATAGTGCTTCTCCAAAGGATCCAGCGGATAAGAAACAAAGGGGGGTGGCAGCCGCTCAGACCATTTTATAACTAACCTGGGAGGTGCACGTTAGCAGGGCAATTAGTACACACAAGTCTTAAAGGAGCCACAGCACTCTACCCTGTTAGCTTGCGGGCCAGCCTATAATCTGTCTCTAAACTTGGTTAAAAACAGAGGACTCGGTCACAGATGGGCTCTCAGAGATTAGAGTTAGGACTGCACGCCACAGAGGCACTTTGGCGTAGTGGTGCAGCTTAAGCATACTTCTGCAGATGTGTGTGACCGAGTCCTCTGTTTTTAACCAAGTTTAGAGACAGATTATAGGCTGGCCCGCAAGCTAACAGGGTTGAGTGCTGTGGCTCCTTTAAGACTTGTGTGATCCAGCGGATAAGCACGTGGAGCAGGTGGCATGTCTTCCTTTTATGGGATTGACCTTGCGGCCGGCCTGTCCTACATCCATAGCATTTTTTGTGAGCAGGAGGTTGTTAAAACAGCTGAACTCTAAGACTTGTATGGCTCTTTCACGGAAGCCATGCTCCCAGTTGATCAAAGCCAGTTGGCTCTAACAGGTATGTGATCCAGGCTATGGATGTTTGATCTGGTTGTGGGGCAGAGGCCTAGCTCTGGTGGTCGCCTTAAGGCGTGCTTTATGGCTTAAGCAATGGCCAGCTGACATAGCCTCTAAAAAGGAATATGACTCCCCTTTTAAGGTGGGGCGTCTGGGGAGTGCTTGGTTGACTTGGTAAAGCATGCTACTAGTGGTAAGTCATTTAATCTGCCACAGATCTAATACTGCTTCCGCAGGGCCTCTAATACTCCGGGGTTCCAGCTAGATACCTTCGGGATACCAAAGAGACCCCCTTCAAAGCCGGCTCAGGCATGAAGGGATGCCCCTGCCCTTGAGGTGTGGGGGGAAAGCTTCTGCATTTGGCTCATATTTGCAGGCTTCATTTAACCCTTTAAGTGCCAAGCACGTAACACCTACGTGCTGGCTTGGCTGGGCCTTAAGTGCCAAGCCCGTAGGTGTTACGTGCTCGACTTTCCCTGCTGCTAGTATAAAAAAAAAAAATGAAAAATACTCACCTGACCCCTCGTTGGATCCGGTCTCCTCTTTAATTTGGTGCCATCCGATCCCCCATGGGGGGTCGGATGGCTCCAGGAGAGCCCCCGGAATAGCCCCCCCCCCCCCCCCCGCTTCGGCAGCAGCAGCTGCTGACTGTAAAAAAAATAAATAAATAAAAATGACATTTGCTTACCTGTGGTCGCGCTGCCTCCCTCCGGGTCTTCTCTTCACTGGGGGGGCCTCCGATCGCCCCCCCAGCCTCTTCGATGGCGAGGAGAGGGCAGAAAATGCCCTCTCCCCCCACTTCCTGCATCGCGACTGCTAGCCCCGCGGGGCCAGGTGACATCATTGTGATGTCACCAGCAGCCGGCTTCTTCAGTCCAAGCACCGAGACTGAATCAGTCTGCTCTGTGCTTGGAGCAGAGGAGCAGGAGAGGGCTGTGATGGCCCCCCCCTCCTCCCCAGGCTCTCTCTTCCAAACAGTGAGCAGACTGTCAGCGGAGATCGCCAGGGGACACAGGATCGGAGGTGATTAAAGTTAAAAAAAAAATAAAAAAATAATAATAAAGATCATTTTTTTATTTATGTGTCTGAGTTTTTTTTTTTTTTCAACATTTAACCCCTTGTGAACTGGTAAGGGGTCCATGAGACCCCTTATACAAGTTCACAAGGCTGGGGGGGGTGGCAAGTCACCTGCCCTAGCGGGTGACTTGCCATTAACCCCCGGCACCCCCATTACCTGCCTCCCCAAAGCCCAGGGGGGGGGGGGCAGAAGAGCCTGGGCCCACATAGGCTATGTGGGCTCGTAGGCTACAGGGTGGGGGGGCCAAAAGCTGGCCCCCCCCACTCTGTGCCCCCATAGCTGGTCCCGGGCTGGTTACTTTGGGTAAGGGGGACCCCACGTAATTTTTTTTTTCCCCCTGGGAAGGGGGACCCTATGTCATTATTTTTTTTTAATTAACCCTTTGTGTTCTGTTATCCAGCAGCTATAAAAGGCTTCCAGCAGGTGAGCAGAAGCCAGTGATCGCCGAGGAACACAGTGCTCCAGGATGGATGGGAGGTAAGTATTAAAAAAAAAAAAAAATAATAAAATAATTTTTACTTTTTGCGTGTGTGTGGTTTTTTACATTTAACCCATTGTGAACTGGTAAGGGGTCCATGACCCAGTTCACAAGGCTGGGGGAGGTGGCAAGTCACCTGTGACTAGCGGGTGACTTGCCATTAACCCCAGGCACCCCCATTACCTGCCTCCCCAAAGCCCAGGGGGGGGGCAGAAGAGCCCGGGCCCACGGGCTATGCGGGCTTGTAGCCTGCAGGGCCAGGGGCCACAAAAGCTGGCCCCTGTGCCCTGTTTCTACAAGCCCTGCATAGCTGGTCCCGGGCTGGTTACTTTGGGTAAGGGGGACCCCATGTCAATTTTTTGGGGGGATTTTTAAGGGTTTTTAACCCTTAAAAATCCCCCCCAAAAATGGGGTCCCCAGAGAGGGGGGACCCTATGTCATTTTTTTTTCTCGATTTAACCCTTTGTAGTGTGGATGGTAGTTGTATTTTATTTGTAAATGTTATAGATTACTTGTTTCAGTTAGGGGGGTCTCCTGGGCAGGAACGGGGGGCTACCGATAAATATGTGGTACCGTTCTAATCGGTAGAAATGGGGCTTTCACATGCAATATGCTTTTTTATTTAAAATAAAGGAGTCAATTTTCTAAAAATGTTTTTTATTTTTTTATTTTTTTTTTTTTACTTAATATTGTAAAAAAACAAAATAAAATTTACAAACAAGACATTTCATGTTAAAGCCTAAACTCTGCTGCAAAAAAATATAAATATAATTTTCCTGAAAATTACAGCAAAAATGGCGCAAAACATGGCGCAAAATGGGGAAAAATGACCTGTCAACAGAGGGTGACAAAATCTCAAGTAGGCTGGCAATTAAAAGGGTTAATAGTACCTCTGCATGTTTGGTATTGTTCTGTTCGGGAGACCTTGCGCTTTCAGACTTAGCTTGTTTTTTCTGGTTTGCATATTTTAGGAAAAGGTGTTTTCTATTCAGCTTTTTTATACATTTTTTAGGGAAACCCTGCGCAACCAAAGAATTCTTTGAGGAATTAATTCCAGAAAGATGAGCCCACTACAACAAGCTGGGTACGCTTAGTAAGCTTAACATGTGTACTTTCAGGGAATATATGGTTTATGGGGAATATTCCAAATGTAAAGGGTTGTTTTGGTTGAAAAATCGCAAGGTGCGCACATTGTCTGCAGAACTGAAATTTTCAAGTAAAATTACCGTTATGCTCATGCTTTGGGGTGTTTGGCAACTCTTCCCTTGACAGAACCTATTCATGTTGGGTGTTGTTCTGTTCGGGGAATGTTGCTTTTTCAGATTAAACTTGTTTTTTCTTGTTTTTATATAGTTTTTTTAGGAAAATGTGGCTTTGATTCTTCTTTTTTATCCTTTTTTTTGGGAAACTCTTTGCAACTAAAGAATACATTGAGGAATTACTTCCAGAAAACTATGGGCACATCAACATGCCTGCTACACCTATAAAGCTTGAGGTGTGTACTTCCAGAGAATATATAGTTTGTTGGGGGTATTTCAAATGTAAAGGGTTGTTTTTCTGGTAAAACTGCAAGGTGCGCATAGCGCATATCACAGTTGTATTTTTTCTGAAAATCCCCTAAAGCGCTATTTCAGTTTGGGGGAGTCTCCTGGGCAGGAAAGGGTGTCTACCTATACATATGTGGTATCGCTGTAACCGGGAGAAATTGGGATTTCACACGCAATAAGTTTTTATTGACAAACTTACATTTTTTTATTACAAAAAAACACTACAAATTGTAAAAAAATGTTTTGTTTTGTTTTTTTTTTCCACATATTTCACCCAAAAATATTCACCTAAAAATTACAAACAAGACATTTCATGTTAAAGCCCAGGCTCTGCTGAAAAAAACAATATATCATTTTCCTGGGAAATCCCTGGAAATCCTTTAAAAAATGACAGTTGAACATGTGTAGCGCAAAATAGTGAAACATGGTCTGGCAACAGGGAGTGGCAAATGCTGCAGGTAGGCTGGCACTGAAAGGGTTAAACGATATTTGGATACTGGAAGTTGTATCCTCAGGTTACAAAATCAAATTAGGAACCAGACCCCATCCGAGATCTCTGGTCAGGGGTATCCCGAATTCAGCAGAAAGCAGAAGCATTGAGATCTGCTGTATCTCACCCTTTTAGAGATTGGAGTTTTTATAACCACAGTGTATGTATAAGGATGCATACCTACATTGTAGTAGGTGGCCTACTTCTTCAGTTTGTGGCGCTATCCTCCGGTCTATCATCAGCACCAAGGGTGTTTACCAAGGTGTTGGCAGGTCTCATGTTTTTCAAGAAGTCAGGGATACATGTAATCCCTTACTGAGTCTATAGGTTGATAGAAGGATATCTTTTCATAGCTTCAGGAGTTATTCTTTTCTGGGAATGTCATGACACGTCTCAAGCAAAAGTGCTTTTCCAACACAGAAGTGACTCTTACTTCAGGCCAGGGTACAGGGTCTCTTGTCTTGCCCTCACCAGACGATTCATCAAGAAATGTGTCTGTTGGGCCTGATGGTATATTGCTGTTTTCACAAGACCCCTGCAGATGGAATTTCTCACAATCTGGGATCGAGACCCACACACTCTGGATCGCTCTTTTTGCATGACACAGTCAGCAAGGCAGTCTCTAGCCTGGTCCTCAGCCTCTTCAGATACGCAAATGCTTTCTTCCAGTACAGTGGAAGATCATCGCCATGGATGCCAGTCTATCTGGTTCGGGGAGTGTCAAGGAGTCGCAAACGATCCAGGGACAGCGGAGTCTGAAGAAGAGCAGAATCCCGTCCGGATCTAAACAGACAATCGGACGGCAGTGGTATATATCAACCACCATGAGGTCATCAGAAGCAGTAAAGCCCTGATGGAAGTGAGCTGGGTTTTTACTCTGGGTCGAGAAACCGGTTCCATGTCTTTTGGTGGTACACATACCTGGAGTGGACAACTTGTAGGCTGATCATCTCAGCAGAACGGTCCTGCATCAGAGGGAATGGTCTCTTAGCCAGAGGGTTTTTTTAATCCCTATGCATGTGCTGGGGGATCCCAGACATAGATCACTTGCATCACGGCTCAGTTGGAAGGTCCAAAGTTTGTCTCAGCCCAGGGATCCTCTAACAATAGCAACAGATCTCTTTGACTCTTCAGTGGTCAGCATTCAAGCTTCTTTATGCATTTCCCTCCTATTTCACTTCTGGGTCGAGTACTTAAAAAGGTTTAGCTCACAAGGGAGTCACAACCATTTTGGTGGCTCCTCGGTGACTAGAAGAAGCTGGTTCTCCTAGTAAGAATGTCACAGGGCAACTTGTGGAGGCGACGATCCTTCTCACACAGGGGCCTCTAAAGCATCCTAAATCACAAGTTCTGGCTTGGAAGGCCTGGCTATTGAATCCTTTATCTGGGAAGAAAGGTTTTTTTTCTGCCAGAGTCATCCAGACTATGATTCAGACCAGGAAGAAATCTTTATCAAGTGATTTACTATAGAGTCTGGCAAGCATTTACCGCTTAGTGCGAATCCAGCGCTTGTAGTACTGTTCTGTTTACAGAATATATTGATTTTTTGCAGAAGTCTTGATGAAGGTCTTCAATTGAGGACAAATATCTGCTATCTGTCTTCTTTCAGAAACCCATAGCTGAGAATGATTTTATCAGAACTTGTTTTACAAGGAGTTGCTCATGTGCGGCCTCCTCATAATCCACTTCTGCCGGCTTGGGACCTGAACTTGTTTTTCAGGGTCCTCCTTTTTGAACCATAGTAGATGCGTCATTAAGTCTAAGGGTGCTTTATGGTTATCTCTTAGTGGCAATAACCTCAGCAGGCGGGTTTCTGAATTAGCAGCTTATCAGTAAGCCTCGTTATTGAGTGTTTTAGGATTTTCTTCCTAAAGGTATATTTTCATTTTAATGAAGAGATGGTTTTGCCTTCCTTATGTCCTGCTCCACTGTCTAAGGTAGGGGTGTTCTTCACTGTTTGGATGTAGTGAGAGCTCTAAGGTATTATCTCACTACTACACAATCTTTCCATAGTTTGTACCACGCAAAGGTCTTCCACCAGCTGAGTCTGCCATCAGTCGATGGATTAGACAGACAGTGGTAAGAGTCTATTCTTCCAAGAGGAAGGAGCCCCTTGTTTGGGTCACAGCTCTTTCCACTAGGGCCATTGGTGCTTCCTGGGCCTTTCAGCATCAGGCCTTGGTGGAACAGGTTTGTAAAGCTGCCACCTGGTCTTCGGTTCATACATTTACCAATTTTACAAGGTAGGTGTTAGGGCCTCAGCTGACGCTGTATTTGGTCGAAAAGTACTTCAGGCGGTAGTGGATTGAACTACCTGCTGCACCGCATTGGGGATCCCGCCCATATTAGACACTGCTTTTGGATGTCCCAGGTGTAATGATTAAGGGACGGTCTGGAATGGATTGGAAGAAAAAGCACAATTCTGTGAGACTCACCTGTAGAATTGGTTTTGATTCCGATCCATTCCAGGCCATCCGACCTGCCCTCTTTTGGGGTTTATTATGTCCTGGATGCCTTTTTTATGGTGATTACACCATTTATTATTTAATAGGACACTTGCAAAAAAAAAAAAAAAAAAGACGAGAAGGATTTTTCGAGAGAAAACAGCGGAGTTTGGTGTGAGGTAACATTGTCCCCTAGACTTGGGCCTCCCGGCCTTGCCTCTTGGTATATGATTTACTGCTTTTTAATTATTGGCCTTTGATTAGAGGCAGCTGCTACTTATGGGGCCTGGAGGGGCCACACCTTTTTTATCTTGCAGTCTACACCCTCCAAGCAGGAATTACCCAGGTGTAATGATGATAAGCGACGGCCTGGAATGGATCGGAATCAAAACAAATTCTACAGGTGAGTCTCACAGAATTGTGTTTTTAGCTTTGACTTTTCCTGAGTTTTTTCACCCCTTTTGGGGTACCATTTAACAAGATTAGGTTAATTAGCCATACGTGTGAATGCAAATTGCTCGATCCTAAATTACTATAATAAATTATTTCTGTTGAATTGTTATTAACATATACTTATTATATTATCACACCTGTCAAGTATCATTCTGTCTTTGACTTGCAAACTTTGTTGAGACTTAAAGTATAATTAAAGTATAATTGAAGACTTATTTTTCTTCCAATCCATTCCAGACACTCCTTACACTTGGGATTACCTCCTTGCCGATTGGATGTGACTGCAAAAAGGGCGCGGCCCCATAAGTAGCGGCTGCCTCCTAACCTAGATCAGTTTTCTTTCTTGCAGTTGCAAGTGACTGTGAAGGTTGTTCAGGAATTCGCTCTCAAGGATTGGCAGCAAGCGGGGGATTGAACCCTGTCGGCTTCCTGCATAGCCTTATTCCCACGGATCCCCCAGACCCAATTGTGCCTCCCACAGCTTCTGGCTGTTCTGGGGTTCGTGAAGGTAAGGTGGAAGCGCCGTGGTCTTGGGGCGCTTACAGAGTGTATATGCTCTGGGCTGCAGGCTTTTTGAAAAGTAAGACAGCCGCAGGTTTCTCTCTGGTGTACCTGCTGAGGAACATTTTTATTTTCTTAGTTTCAACCAGTCGTCCTTTCAAGTTGGTAGGTTTTTGTTTTTTCCAAAAAAAAAAAAAAAAGTTGGTATGCCTTTAAGGGGCTGATGTCATGCAGGGGGCGGAGCTTAACACGGGACCACGAGGCCGTGTTACTTCAGTGTGTCTCTCTCCGGGCTGGAGGGAGGTTGTGTTCAGGCTCCCCTGCACCGTTCAAGGTTAGTGTACAGCAGCCTGGCCGACATGAGGCTTCTATTGTGTTTGTGTTGCGGCTGCGACGGCAGCTGCCACCGCTGGCCAGGCCGTTTGCTGGATTTTGATCATGTTGAGCTTAAGGGCACTGGGTGTGGGGATAGCAGACGCGGAGACATGCGGCAGCCATCTCGGGCCGGGCTGCTGGTACCCTTAATCCCATGCTTCTTCTTGGAGCCTAGGGGTTCTTTGTGTGCAGCCTTTGCAGAGTGCGGCTGCGGCGGCAGCCATTGTGGTTAGGTCACTGGCCTTCTAAGAGACCCAAGAGGGGTAAGCTTATGGATTGCGGGCTGGTCCCTCTGTTTTTATATATTTATGCAGCCTCTTGGCCTTTTGCTTCAGAATATATATATATTATATATATTATGTGTTAGTCATACTTTTTTATTGTATAGTCTGTAAAGTGAAGAGCTGCGGTGGTGAGTGAACGTCGGCATGATTATTATTATTATCATAATTATCATTATGATTATCTTATTGTCATCAATATTAGTATAATGTGTATTTATGAATTGTATTTATTAATTATATTCCCAAGAGCTTTTTTTAACAAAAAAAGGATATATATATATATATATATATATATATATATATATATATATCTCAATAGAATATTTTATATATTGATTTTTATGAGTTGGGAAAGGTTTTTTGTCTAATGGATTTTTTTCCTGTTTTATTTTTAGAATTGAAAGAAGGATAAAGAAGGGTTGTGGTTCCTCCCAGTCTCTTTGGGATTGGTTCAGGCTTAGGACCTTAGGTCTGTTTGCCAAATTTAAAAAAAACACCATGAGGGAGGCATCAGGGGTTAGTGATTGGGGCATCCCACTTGAGCAGGGCAGGCTCTGTCCCTTATGTAAGTTGGATCCCCTGGGTAGTTTCAGCGCGGTTTGTTCCGCTTGCGCCATGAGAATTGGTTTAGACCATAATAGAGCTGTGGCTCGGGTCTCTAGCCCAGCTATTGCTGGTGGGAGTGCGACGGCTCACCCATCCCTTACATCCCCCGGAGAGGGGGAAGGCAGTGAGGCACAGGCGGATGTGGCACATAGGTTGGATAACTTAGAGAGACAGTTATCCTTGGTCATTCCTAAGAAAGCCACCTTTAAGAGGAGGCATTTGGAGCCTGTTTCTGAGGAAAGAGATTTATTTGCCTCCTTTGGGTCTGAGGAGGAGGAAGAGTATTTAGATGAGCAGCTCTGAGGGCGAGTTACGCTCTGGTGAAGAAGATAGTTATTCTATTTTATTCTCTTCTGATGAGGATCCCCTTCTCTCAGATGAGACAGAGTGTTTACTTTCATCAGTTTTTGAAACCTTGAATATTACGCCTCCTGAGGTGGCAAAAAGAGGGAAGGACGACCTGTTTAAGCCAGTAAGGCAAAGGGAACAGCCGCATTTTTCCAGGATGGTGTTAAAGGAGTGGGAAACTCCTAACAAGCTGCCGGCTGTTCCCAGGATCCTAGACGCTAGGTATCCTTTTCCGGTGGATATGATTAAACTTTGGTCTTTTCCATCCAAGGTGGATTCTCCAGTATCAGGCTTGTCCAATACTTCTATCATGCCATTGGCTACTATGGGATCCTTAAGAGATCCACAGAGAGATGGATGGATCAATTGGCCTGCCGTGCTTTTGCTATGGTAGGTTCCTTTCTTCGCCCTGTTTGTGCCACGGCTATTGTGCCTTTGGCTTCAAGGAAGAAGGTGAAGAAAATTATGGCCAGGGCTAAGTCTCGCAGGCTTATTCAAGAGTCCAAGGATTTTAATGTTTGTTTGGACTTTAATTCTTTCGCTATTACTGCTATGGATGATGCGGTCAGGCTAGCTGCTAGAACTTCTGCTCTTCTTGTTGCCTTGTGCCGTTCCTTATGGCTAAGACAATGGTCGGCGGATGCCGCTGCTAAGAAAGCTCTTACAGATCTACCTTTTTTAGGGAGCAGACTCTTTGGAGAAAAGCTGGACCATATGGTCAAGGATGGCAAACTTCCTCAAATGAAGAGGGCGACTCGGCCTTTTCAGAGGCCTTCATCATATCGGCCCTTTCGGAGGTGCCTTCCGTCCTTGCTCCCGTAGAGATTTTTGAGGCAGATGCAGAGCTCGTAATAGGGCAGAAGGGGCCTGGAGAAGTAGGCCCAAACCTCCAGCCAAGCCCACTCCAGCATGAGGGGGTGCCCTCACCCGAGCGGGTGGGGGGACGGCTCTTGCATTTTACTCCTATCTGGAGACGCCACGTGGCCGATCTTTGGATCCAAGAGGTGGTGTCATCAGGCTACAACATCGAGTTTGCAGCCAGACCGCCCGCAAGGTTCCTTCAGTCAGGGGCATCCCGGAACCAGCTAAAAGCAGATGCCCTGAGAACCTCTGTGCAGCAGCTTTTTCAAGAAGGGGTAATTTGTCAGGTACCCTTTCAGGAAGGTCAGGGATTTTATTCCAACCTGTTTACAATTCCCAAAAAGAATGGTTCAATTTCGTCCCATTTTAGATATAAAGTGTCTCAACAAGTATATCTGGGTGAAACATTTCCGCATGAAGACTCTGAGGTCAGCGGTAACATCGATTCAGCCCAGAGATCTTATGACTACAATAGACATAAGGGATGCGTATCTTCATGTTCCGATTTTTCCAGGGCATCAGAAATTCTTGAGGTTTGCCCTGGAAGGCCAGCACTTCAGTTTGTGGCACTTCCATTCGGGATATCCTCGGCTCCAAGAGTATTTGCCAAGGTCTTGGCAGGTCTCATGGCCATTTTCATAAGCCATATGCATCATCCCATATTTGGACGATCTCTTAATTTCAGCCGGGTCTCCTCAGCAGATCATGAAGGATACGCAGACGGTCCTATCAACTCTGGAAGAGTTCGGCTGGGTTATCAATTATCCGATGTTCCATATCATTTCGGCGCCAGTAAGGAATTTCTTAGGAATGACGCTGGACACAGTTCAGGTCAATGTGTTTCTACCAGATCAGAAGGCTCTGCTAAGTCAGAATCAAACAGAGTCCTTACTGGCCTGCCGACAGCCGACCATTCGGCTAGGGATGAAACTAGTAGGCCTTATGGTGGCCTGCTTCGAGGCCGTGCCTTTTGCCCAGTTTCACATGAGGCCTCTTCAGTTGAATCTGTTGGCAACCTGGGATCGAGCCCCGCAGTCGCTGGATCAAGTCTTTGTTCTGACTCCCTCGGCCAGGCAGTGGTGGTTGGACCCTCTGCACCTATCGGTAGGCAGGTCCTTTCTGACACCGCAGTGGCAGATCGTAGCCACGGATGCCAGTCTTACAGGCTGGGGAGGCATCTGGCAAGCCCAGAAGATCCAGGGATAATGGGGTCCGAAGGAGAATCAGCTTCCCATAAATATATTGGAATTCAGAGCAATGCGGCTAGTGCTTCAGTATCTGACCCCCAGTTTAAAGGGACAGGCTGTCCAGGTCCAGTCAGACAATCAGATGGAAGTAGCCTATTTCAATCATCAGGGGGGTACTCAGAGCAAGAGTGCTCTAGAGGTAGTAAGTCAGATTCTGACTTGGGCAAGAGGAGAATGTTCCCTGTATCCTGGGGGTAGAAAACCAGGAGGCCGACGCTTTGAGCAGGAAGGTACTGCGTCGGGGAGTATGGTCCCTCAGTCAGAAGATCTTTCAAGCCCGGTGCCTTCGCTGGTGGTGTCCGGAGGTGGATCCTTTTGCATCCAGACATAATCACAAGCAGCCCTATTAAGGGACCCTCTTGCCATAGCAACGGACGCCCTGTCAACCTCTTGGGCAAGGTTCAAGCTCCTGTACGTTTTTTCCCCGCTCCTGAGCCGGGTACTAAGAAAGATAGCTCAGGAGGGGGTACCAACCATTCTGGTGGTTCCTCGCTGGCCAAGGAGAAGTTGGTTTTCAGACATAGCAAGGATGTCGGTAGATCATTGGCGCCTGCCAGTCAATTCAGACCTTCTCACACAGGGGGCGCTTCGGCACCCGAATTTACAGATGCTGGTTTTGACGACCTGGCTATTGAGACCTCGATCTTAGCAGAGAGAAGTTTATCGGCTAAGGTTATTCATACCATGGTTCAGGCCCGGAAGAAGTCTTCTTCCATGATTTATTACAGGGTCTGGCGGACGTTCATATCCTGGTGTGAGGCTAGGAAATTTTTATGTAGAAAGTATTCGATTTCTAGAATTTCTACAAAATGGCTTAGAAATGGGCCTACAATTAGGCACCCTAAAGGGGCATGTATCGGCCTTATCATTTTTTTTCCAGAAGTCTATCGCTAGCAATAGGCTCATTAAAACTTTTTTTTCAGGGAGTCACTCATGTCCGACCACCGCGCAAGTCTATTTTACCGGTGTGGGACTTGAATCTGGTATTATCTTCTCTCCAGGGTGCTCCTTTTGAACCTATGATTGACGCTCCATTGAGCATTTTGACGCTTAAGGTGATATTTTTGGTGGCATGTTTCTGAGTTAGCCACCTTATGTATGAAGTCTCCTTATTTTGAGTTACACAGAGACGAGGTAGTTTTTCGGTTTAAACCTGATTTTTTTTTACCTAAGGTCGTTTCTCCCTTACCTTCTTTATGCCCTGTTCTGGCTAATGCTAAGGAAAGGGCGCTTTAATTTTTTAGATGTAGTCCAAGCCGTAAGATATTACATGGCAGCTACAGATTCCTTCTGCAGAATGGATTTTCTTTTTTTTATATATCGGAAGGTCCGAGAAAGGGGCTTCCGCCAGCTAAAGCCACTGTCAGTAAGAGGATTAGGCAGGCAGTAGAAAAAGCCTACTCGGCCAAGGGGAAGGAACCCCCTTTTCGGGTCACGGCCCATTCTACTAGGGCTATTGGTGCTTCCTGGGCCTTTCAGCATCAGGCTTCAGTGGAACAGGTTTGCAAAGCTGCCACCTGGTCTTCGGTTCATACATTCACCAAGTTTTACTGACGCTGTTGTTGGTCAAAAGATTCTTCAGGCGGTAGTGAAATGAACTACCTGCTGTTCTGCGCTGGGGATCCCACCCATAGATGGCACTGCTTTTGGATATGCCAAGTGTAAGGAGTGTCTGGAATGAATTGGAAGAAAAAACGCAATTCTGTGAGTACTCACCTGTAGAATTGTTTTTTCTGGGAATCCATTTCAGACACTCCGGCCCACCTGTTTTTGGGTCATGATCTATCTTTTGATGTTTCTTTGATGGTGTTTAGTCCATTTATTTCATTGGCATGGAAAAAAAGAGCTTTATTTACTCGTTTATTTTTTATTGTTTTGAGAGTATTCTGGCGGAGTTCGGTGTGAAATAACATGGACTCCTATATAGGGCCTCCCGGCCTGCCTCTATTTTATTTTTTACTGCTTTTTAAGTAACTGATCTAGGTTAGGAGGCAGCTTCTACTTATGGGGCCGGGAGGGGCCGCGGCCTTTTTTGTCTTGCAGTCACATCAAATCGTCAAGAAGGTAATCCCAAGTGTAAGGAGTGTCTGGAATGGATTCCCAGAAAAAACAATTCTCACAGAACTCACAGAATTGCATTTTTCTCTTATTTTCCTTCCAAACCTATTTACCATTCTAAAATAAGAGTAGGTATTATGTAACATTCAATGTAACATTCCACTTTAACAGGGGGCAAATGATCACCTCTAACTGCTGCTTTGAGCAAGCCTCGGGGAAACTGTTGCATTCACCTCTTTAAAATCTGTCCAAAACATTGATATACATGGTGAGAGAAGTGAGTCCTGTGCATACAGAACACTGCTGCTATGGCCGCAGCTGATAATCAGTAGCTCATTCAAGCAGTGTTCTGTGTTTACAGGACTCAATTCACTCTTCTTGTAGATTTTGGACCGATGTGGTGTACAGTTGCCAATAGCAACAGATTGCTAGTGAATATAAACTCAATTTGCTAATCTAAGAAAAAATAGAAAAAAAATAGATAAGCTCTGTACCCTAAAGTGTGCCAAAACACAGGATTTTGACTATCCTGAGTTTTGGTCCTTGCCCCCAGATTTGTGAAACCCCCAGATCACCGAACGAACTTGCCTCTCCCCGGTCCTACGGCGCCATGCACGGCCTCTCGTCCAATCAGCTCTCTCTGATCCGCTCCCGCTACTTTGTTGAAGACGAGTGGTTTTGGATGACCCAGGGGGGAGGGAATCTAGCTTATATATTCCAGGGGTGTTTGTTTTGGTGTACTTTAAGCACATTTGGGACACACAAATATATACTTTCAAAGGCCATTAAAACTGGACTTTCCCTTTAAATCAAATATATACTCTTTTTGTTGCCCAGAACTGTTCTTTCCTACATTGGTGACATGCATCCCAGCATTTACCGCCCACTTAGGAGACATGACAGTGACTGAAACATTCCCTGTCCAATTGCAATCAAGGAGGTGTCCTGAGTCCCGACACACCCTGTACATTGCAATGAATGGAGTAGATGTGCAAAAGTTACATTTGTTCTTTAATGGCTAATATTTTGAATTGCTTTTATCTTCTCCAGGAGAACGCCTGTGCACGGTGCATGCTGAAATCCTGCATCTGTTGCCTCTGGTGTCTGGAAAAGTGCCTTGCATATTTAAATCAGGTAAGATTCTTTTGCATTTCTCATTCACTTAGGTGCACTCAAAGCCTTGCTTGTGCTTTCATTTATTTTATTTTATTTTTCTGAATTGCAAGATTTTTGTGCTGGAGATTAAAGCGGTCTCATATGCTAACCAATTAAATAATTACTCATTTAACATACAGCTATCTATCGAGTCCCTGCCGGTGACTAATTGTGATTGCCACGTGGGCTTGCACATCAAACCAAATGATTGCCAGTAGTTACGTGGTTGGCTGCTATACAAGTGAATGAGGAAGTGATGGCTTGACATTAAAGTCTCTTTCAGAGCTATGACTTCCTGTTTGCATAGATCCCTCATCAATGAAAATCAAGGCTACAGGGGTCTACTGATGCCAAATGTTTTTTTTTTTTTTTACATGTAAAAACTATTTATAAGGTAATTAGTTGGAAAGTTACCCCATGTCATGTGGTTTATATTGACCAAATGTAAACTACTCTGAGGTTGATTCAGAGCCTGGTGAGACTTTTCGCTCTTTTTTTAGGAGAGAAAGCTATCATTGACTTTTACCGGGTGTAAATTTTCACCTGACTTTGGATCAGTCCGAGGGTAGACAATAAAAGTCAATGAGAGTTTTCTCTCCCAAAAAAGAAGTGAAAAATCTCACCTGGCTCTGAATCAACCCCTATATTTGCTTTTTTCCAGAACAGGGATGTATATCTTGCCAGGCCATTGGTCCATCCACATTTAGCACACCATGCTAATTTTATAAAAATATGTATTATTGAATATATAAATGCAACAGATTTTTTCCCAGGGTAAACTTGTCTTTATATAAATCATCTTGATATATAATCATGCATAACAAAAGCATTATTAATGTATTAAAATGATAAACCATTATTACTTATTCTGATGTTAAGGTGCACTTAAATTAAATGCATCCTGCAGCTAATAGGCATTTTCATACTGATAAGAGCTCCAATATATCTAGGAGCCTAGTTAAATGCATGCAGATATTGTAATACAGTACATAACACAAGTGCACAAAACATAGAAACTTTGTACTTTTGTACCATAGGAGGGCAAAAGAAAAAACTAGGATGAAGGGCAGAAAAGAAAAAATAGGGGTGGGTGGAGTGGCAAGACCTTTCCCTCTCTGCAAATGCAAAATCAATCCTAAGTTACAAGATTGTGGCTAAGGACTTGTCAGAGTCTCACAGGATGCTCATTAACCTCTTATTCACCAGCCCCTTTAGCTGGCACTTCCATTGTGTGTAACATGCAGCTTCCGGATATCACCTTTGAACATGACATTCTGGCTTTTTTTTTTTGTACTGATATTGATTGTAACTTGCTTCTGGTAAGGTGATGCTGCAGCACACAACCCCCCCCCCCCCCCAATGTATAGCATTGGACAGCCAGTTCTCAAGCCCATCAAGCAGTCATGGGCCAACTAGATTCAGGAAGCTGGGTCAACTCTTGTTTACTCTAAGATAGGTAGGTAGGTGCAGTATCACAGCATTCCCTAATGCATGCCCCCTCTCCCTTCTCTCTATGCCAAGACATTTCAGGGTGCCGAAGGTTCCAGGCACACATTTCTTTCTGGGGGGGGGGGGGGGGCTGTGGGGGTTTTGAGGCTAGGACATCCATTCCTCTCTTGGCAAGGACTGTGAAGAATTTGCTTTCAGCCTGTTTACTCATTCAGTTGTTCTTTGGGCATGACCTGTGTGCCAAAAGGATGATCTCAAGGTGTTAAGCACTCATTAATGAAAGGGGGGGGGGTGCAGCATTTGTTCTAACTCAACTGAAAATCCATGGGGCTCCAGGCCTCTCAGGCAGGACATAGTCAGCCAGAGAGTAGGGTTAGATCTAAAACCTACATTTAAAAAAGCTGCCATGGCAACGAGGATCACGGAGGGAGCAATAAACATCTGCATACAAATGTTATTTAAATGCTCTTGTTAATATTTTTTTTGTTATTCTATGATATTTTCTCTCCTTAGAATGCTTATACAGCCACTGCTATCAACAGTACGAACTTCTGCACCTCTGCAAAAGATGCACTTGTTATTTTAGTGGAAAATGTTCTTAGAGTTGCCACCATCAACACAGTGGGAGATTTTGTTCTCTTCCTTGGGAAGGTGGGTGCAATACTTCACCATTTTATGCTCTCTGTACATTGTGTGGCCCTCCAGCTTCTTTAAATGCAAAATTTAACTATGATTCTTACATTTTTTTGCTCTTTAGCTTGCTGTGCATAAACCAAAACCAGTATCAAATGCAGATGATCTGGGAAAGATCAGGACAGTTACTGAAATCATCCTTTTATCCTTAAAATGTTTTTCTCCTTTGAGTAATAGCATAATTATAGAAATAAATGTCACTTCCAGCTGTGAACTTCTGATATCTCGATCACAATGTCCCGCAGAGCCACAAAGCCATTAGCAGCTTTAATGCATACATCTAAAGGCCAATAATTTAATATACTAAAGTTGGCCATGCTCAGCCTGATAACAGCCAGTGTGGTAGTTTTCTAACCGCCTAGTGCAATTAATTTATAAATGGATTTTTCAACATATTCTTTATTACTAATAGACAACTGTTACCTTTTTTTTTTTATAAAGCTAGACAAGAGCTTTCACAAGAAGTGTGGCTTAATCACTGCTTAGATAAATGTGGGTGTGTAGTGACAGCATGTTCCACTGTACAAGAGAATGGGCCAAATGTGCATCCATCTGTTTATGTATGGGTTGGAAAACCCAATCTTAAACTGTGTAAAAAGTTCATATTTCCTATTAATGCTAATTTGTAATTAAATTGGGCATGGCTTGGGTTAAAGCGGGCCAAAACCTGGGACTCGCTGGGGATGCCACTGGGGGCCCGTGCATGCACCGCGTGAGTGCTGGATTAAGTTAAATATACTTCGAGTCAGTGGTTAACAAACACATAGGCGTCCCAAATCAGCATATCCTAGGGAGCACTTTCACCCGGCCCTACAGTATATTAGGGCTGGATGCTAAGGTTTTTGTCCTAGAATGAATCAGTTGAGTTGGGGGTAAAATGGTAAAATTGTTTCTATTCTAAGTATACAGCACGTCCTGTTCCAGAAGATATTCCTTACACTTGGGATATACTCCAGTAGATGGCGCTGGACTGCAGAGACAGAAAAGTGGCTCCTCCTGGCCCCATATATACCAGGGACCTCCCACAAAATCCCCAGTTCTCTGCAGTCCTGGCTGCAATGACTAGAAGATGGCTCTCTCTACTCGCAGGTGAGTGGGGCTATTAGCTTGCGGCCCTGTAGGACTATTCCCACCCGTTTCCTTCTACTGCCTCCTAGCTCAGGCTGCTCTGGTTCGGGTTAAGGTAGGCAGCACCACTGTCAGGTGCTAAGGAGCGCTGCTCTAACCGCAGTCCCCCACCAAAGGGTAGGCGGTATAGGCCCATGGTGAGCCTTATGGGATGCCCCTCCCGCATTTTATGCCCCTCGCCCCCTGTCCCCACAGTTGGCTTCCTTTAGGCTGGCCGTTGCTTCCCCCTCGCTCTCCCTTGTAGTTCTGGGGGGGGGGGGGTGCATGTCTTTGCTATATATTGTGTGTTGTGTTTGATCCCTGTTGAATTGATTGCACTGGTTTTTTTTGCCGCCGCCGCACGTTTGTACTGCGCTCCGCGGTCGGCGGCGACATCGCCTCAGGTGCTGCCGCTCCATCATTGGCTGGTCTTGTCAGGTGGGCGCGTTTTTGCGCTCTTGGGGGGGCGGGCCTTCCGGATGACGCGTTTTGCATCACTGTCTCCGCAGCCCGCCCCTCGAGGTATATGCGGGCGCCATATTAATTCTCTGCTGCGTGTGCCTGGCGTCTCACTATCAAGGTCCGTAAGTGCCCCTGCGGGCTGATTTATTTATGTACATATCTGTATTTTATATCGCTTATGGGATCTTTTGCTTATGTCTTGCAGGCGGGTCAAACCTTGTGGTTTCTCCCTGTCCTATCTAGTCCTATTTAGTGTTAGAGGGCTATTACATACCATTACTCCTACTTCCCTAGCGGGTTATTAGGGCATCCCGGGTTGATTTTATTAGTGTCCATCCGTATTGGCCTGTTGTGCCGTGATAATCACCATATGGAGGCTTCTCAGGATAATGTGCTCGGGGTTCCTTCGGGACAAGCCCGGCTGTGTGTGGCATGTGGGGTAACCCCTATGAGTGATGATGTCAGGGTGTGTGTACCCTGCGCCCAGCAGGTACTTGCCCTGCAGTCTGATTTACCTGCAGCTGGGCCTAGTGCTGCGCCCCCTCTGGCTTCGCCTACCCCCCCACGCTTACACCTGACTCCCAGTGAGGTGCATACCAGTGGGGAGTCTCAACCTTAGGGTAGCCAGCATTGAAAGGCATATTGCTGGTTCTGGTCCGCGTAAGGCTCCTGCTAAGCGTCGTCATCTGGCACCCGCTGTTACTCTCTTTCCTATGGAAGCTGAGGAGTTTTTTGATGTTACTGGTTATACCCCCCCTGGAAGAAGGGGAATTATTCTCTGATTCAGAATCATTTGACGATCAGCCTAGGGGTTATGCTGAGTTTGGATCTGACCCATTGGCTTCAGATGATACTGACAGACTTTTGGCTTAAATTTTTGAAGTACTCTGTATCTCTCCTCCTGCCGTGGCCCTGCGGCAGCAGGGGGAGCGGTTTCATAATGTTAAGCCACGTTTGGAGTTTCCTGAACAAACTCGCTTTAATAATCTGATTCTCAAGTGGGAACGGCCTAGCCGGCTTCCCGGGGTACCAAAGAGTTGGGGGATAAGAGGTATCCCTTTCCTGCTGAAATGGTTAAACGTTGGTCATGTCCTCCAAAAGTGGATGCACCAGTTCTGGGGTTGTCTAACACATCTGTCATGCATTCCCCTGACACTACTACATTGAGAGATGGGGAAGACAGGCGCATGGATCAGTTGGCTTGCCATGCCTTTGCCTGTGTTGGGACCGCGCTTCATCCAGTCGGTGCCTCTGCTATCACGGCTGTTGCTATTAAAAGCCTGCTCAGGGGTCTCTTAGAGGGGGCCCCTGATGATGCTGGTAGTGGAGAGTATAGAGCTCGCTGCATTGTGAGGAATTTGTTGCATATGTTCTCTCTGCCCTGGATGATACAATCAGAATGTGTGGCAGGTAATCTGCCTTGTTGGTGGCGATACGCTGCTCAGTCTGTTTGCGCCAGTGGGCAGCTGACAATGCTGCCAAAAAGGCCCTCACTGGGTTTCCCTTCAAGGGGCTGCGCCTCTTTGGGGAACGTTTGGACTTGTTTGCTAAAGGTGGTAAATTACCTCAGCGTAGAAGGCAGCCCCGGTCCTTTTGGGGTTCAGGTGCCTTTTCTCCTTCCTTCAGGGGCTCCAGAATTGGATGAGGAGATTCCTTTGCTGGAGCCCGTGGAGATTTTTGGGGCAGGGGTAGAGGACGTGGCCCTGGCCCCCCCTGGGGTCCCAAGACTAAGTCCTCCCCTAAGCCCCCTCAGGCATGAAGGGGCACCCTCACCCATCCGGGTGGGGGGGACGGCTTCGGCTCTTGGCTCACGTCTGGAGGCGTCCTGTCTCAGACCGGTGGATTCAGGAGGTAGTATCCTCCGGTTACAAGATAGAGTTTGCAGCCTGTCGCCCCCCAAGATTCATCAAATCTTGTTTAGCTCAAAACCCCTTGTCAGCCCAGTGTCTCTCTCTGGCTGTCCAAGGCCTTCTAGATCTAGGTGTCATCTGTCAGGTGCCCTTGAAGGAAAGGGACAAAGGCTATTATTACAATCTTTTCATTGTGTCCAAAAAGGATGGGTCCATCTGACCTATCCTGGATTTAAAGCTTCTCAACAAGTTTGTCAGATTCAGACACTTTCGCATGGAGACTCAGCGCTCAGCTGTGACCTTGACTTCTGTAGACATCAAGGATGCTTACCTTCACGTTCCTATCTTTCCAGGTCATCAGAGGTTCCTCAGGTTCGCTCTGGAGGATCAGCACTACCAATTTGTGGCCTTGCCCTTCGGCCTCACCTCGGCCCCCAGGGTATTCACCAAGGTGCTGGCAGGAGTGATGGCCCTACTGAGATCTCGGGGCATTTGCATTCTCCCCTACCTGGACAACATGCTTATCGCTTCTCAATCCTTCCATCAGGCAGAACTGGACACTCATAGGGTGGTGTCCACACTGGAGTCATTCGGCTGGGTGATCAATCACCCCAAATCTTCCCTGTCTCCTTCCATGGTAAAGTCTTTTCTGGGCATGATTCTGAATTCAGCTCGGGTCAAGATCTTTCTTCCTCAGCAGAAGGTGGAGGTCCTTCAAGAGAAAGTTCATCTCCTGCTGTCTTGTCCCCATCTATCCATCAGGCAGGGAATGCAGCTGGTGGGCCTGATGGTGTCCTGCTTCGAGGCGGTCCCATATGCTCAGTTCCACATGAGGCCTCTTCAGCTTCACCTCTTGTCAGTATGGGATCGGGACCCTGTGTCCCTGGATCAGGCGTTTGTCTTGTTCCCTCAGGTCAGGCGGTCTCTAGTGTGGTGGCTCGACTTGGGGAACCTGCTGGGGGGCAGGTCCTTTCTGGCCCCCTGCTGGGAGACTGTCACCACGGATGCCAGTCTGACAGGTTGGGGGGGATTCTGGAAGTCCCTGAAATTCCAGGGTCAGTGGGGCCCTCAGGAGGCCCATGCCCCTATCAACATTCTGGAATTGAGGGCAATCAGGTTGGTTCTCGCCCACTTAACCCCACACCTGAGGGGTCGGGCTGTTCAGGTCCGCTCGGACCATCAAACGGCGGTTGCCTACATCAACCATTAGGGAGGGACGCGGAGCAATAGAGGACCCTCAAGGAAGTGTCCCTGATACTGTCCTGGGCGGAGGAAAATGTTCCCTGCATCTCAGCTGTGTACATCCCGGGGTGGAGAATCTGGAGGCAGACTCCCTCAGCAGGGGGACCTCTCGTCTGGGGGAGTGGTCCCTCAGCAGCAGGGTGTTTCGCTCCCTGTGCCACCGCTGGGTTCAGCCAGATGTGGATCTGTTTGCGTCCCGTCACAAGCTTCCAGTCTTTGTCTCTCTGTCCCAGGATCCTCTGGCCTGGGCCACGGATGCCCTGGCAATGTCTTGGACGAGGTTCCAGCTCCTGTATGTGTTTCCCCCGTTTCCACTGCTGGGCAGGGTACTGCGCAAGATAGTTCAGGAAGGGGTGCCAACCATCTTCTTGGCCAACCCTTGTTGGCCAAAAAGAGTGTGGTTCGCAGACATCGTGCAGTTGGCAGTAGATCAGTATGCCCTGCCACGGGTTCCAGATCTGCTCAGCATCCCCTGGTCAAGACCTTTTTCCAGGGAGTTACTCACGTGCGTCCCCCACCTAAGCCTATGTTACCAGTCTGAGACTTGAACTTGGTCTTATCTGCCCTGCAGGGGTCTCCCTTTGAGCCCTGGCAAGGGGCTCCTTTGTCCATTCTCATGCTTAAGGTGGTCTTTTTGGTGGCTATCACTTCTGTTAGGTGTGTTTCTGAGTTGGCGGCGCTTTCCATCAAGCCTCCTTATTTTGAGAGACACCAGGACAAGGTGATGTTTCGTTTTAAGCTATTCTGCCTAAGGTTGTTTCTGCTTTTCATCTCAATCAGGACATTGTTTTGCCTTCCTGTGTCCTAATCCCAGTAACCCTAAGGAAAGGGTTTTGCATTCTTTGGACGTAGTCAGAACTCTGAAGTTTTATTTGGTGGCTACTGAATCTTTCAGGAAGACTGATGCTCTTTTTGTGCTTCCGTCTGTACCTAAGAAGGGTCTGGCTCCACTATCAGCAAGTGGATCCGTCAGGCTGTGATACATGCCTACTCTGCTAAGGGGAAGGAGCCTCCCTTCTGCCTTACTGCTCATTCTACTCGCGCTATTGGTGCCTCTTGGGCTTTTCAGCACCAAGCTTCTGTTCAACAAGTTTGCAAGGCCACTACTTGTCTTCATACTTGGTCCTTTTACAAGGTTGATGTTAGGGCCTCAGCTGATGCTGCTTTTGGCTGCAATGTTCTGCAGGCGGCAGTGGTTTAAACTGTCTGCTGTTACATTTGGGGATCCCACCCTACCTTACGGACACTGCTATTGGATGTCCCAAGTGTAAGGAATATCTTCTGGAACAGGACGTGCTGTATACTTAGAATAATACAATTCTGTGATTACTCACCTGTAGAATTGGTATTATATGTATACAGCACGTCCTGTTCCATTCCACCCTTGTTATCATTATCTTTAGTTACCTCTTTATGGTGATTGTTCTTATGTTCAAATTTTCATATAATGGTTATAGTTCTCCCGGTCTCTTGCTAACTGCTTTTCAATACTGGGGATTTTGTGGGAGGTCCCGGGTATATATGGGGCCGCGAGGAGCCACTTTTCTGTCTCTGCAGTCCAGCGCCATCTACTGGAGTATATCCCAAGTGTAAGGAATATCTTCTGGAACAGGACGTGCTGTATACATATAATACCAATTCTACAGGTGAGTAATCACAGAATTGTATTTTTGCATAGGCTTGTTGAAACCTTATTTACTGTAAATAACCTTGCATTTATAATATTGGTGACAATCATGACTTATGGGGGGGAAATAACCTCTTTATTTAGAGTTGAGCTCAATGAAGAGCTCTTGTCATAAAAGCCTCTTCAGTAACAAATGATTTTGTTGTGTTTGAAGACTGAAGCCTACAGTATGGGATTTTATATTGTTTTTCTTTCCACGGCACATGAATCACAAATGATCAGTAAACCACTCTGCTGTGAACTGACACTGACATTTGTCAAATGGTCTGGTGTTCGCTGTTTGGAAGTGAAGTGATAAATGCTACTGCCCCAGAAGTAAATCAGTGTGCTGTGTTGGATGTTTGTAGAACTCCTATTTTCCCTTTGTTTTAACTTGTTACCTTCCAAAGCCTTGTAGTATATTTTGTTTTCTGTAAAAGTAGATATTGTGTTTATTAAACATATTTGTGTTCCCTGCAATGTGGTCCAGGTATTACTTCTAGACCAGGGTTTCCCAACTTTCTTTCATGGAGTATATCTTGTTTTCCGGTTACCTCAAGTACCACTAAATACTCATGGAGTGAGCGACATCCCAATTGTAGGCCCCAAAAAAAGTACTTACATTCCCAGTGCTCCCACGCTGCTGGTCTGTGGCTCCTGCAGCAGCCAGTCTCCTGCCAGCATACACACATACATACACATTTATCTTACCAGCGTCTCGGGCTATACAGCCTACGACCACCCCTGAGCTGTAACCAGCACCAGGAACGTGTGTGGGCAGACACTGGTAAGATGTATGTATGTGCGGGAGACTGGCTGCTGCAGGAGCACAGCCCAGCCGTGTGGGAGCACCAGGAATGTAAGTATTTTTTTTTTTTACTTTCTACCGGTGTTAGGGAGGTGTATCTTATGGGGCAAAAAAATATGGTACTCTATTGATGCACTCCATCTGGTCCAGCTTGGGTAACTTTCTCTTAAAATATACAATTCTGAAAAGTGAAGAATTAGCATGAATAACTAGATATAAAGTGGCAATTTTTTTCTGCTGTGCTTTTACTGGTCAACACCTCTATATAAAATGCTGCCTGTATAGATGTTCTAAACTTTGACTTGTGCAGAGATGGCCCATATACTGTAAGTAGTTGGTTAGTAGTTAAAGTGAAATTCCAGTATCTGGTCAGCACCCTGCCCTGCCTCTCCCAGTGCTGAGGCAGGATTAGAGGGGGGGGGGGGTGGCAAAGGATAAAAGAAAAACCTTTACCACTGGCTTCTGCACAGGTGCATGATGCTTGGAAATGGGGGACACCAAGGAGGCTTATCTACACACACTAATCTTTCAGGCTCATCAGAAATTCCTCATCTTCACCATCAAGGGAGCCCAACTCAATTTGTAGTGTTGGCCATGGCACCCACAGTTTTCATAATTGTGATAATGTTATGGTCAGCCTGAAGAAACAAGAAAACCTGTCCTGCTTTAACTAAGACAATATAAGCCTTTGGCTGGAGGAGGGTGTTGGTTGTATTGCCACCCCAAATTGTCTTTTATCATATCAAGTGTGCCACAGCAGTGCCCACATCAGTCATAAGGGCAGAACAAAATGCTTGGACACCATGGCAAAACCCATCTCCTTCAGGTGGCGGAAAACCATGTCAGATCTGTTGGGAGTCGGCATTCGAGGGGTGACAATGTGATGATATGCTACCTGATGGACAGCAATTGTCTCGAGGGAAGTGAGTTCTAGAAGTGTACAACCAACCTTTTTGCTGGTGGAGAACCTTAGACATAGACCTGTTTATATCTAGGGGCGACAGGAAAGTCCATTGCCGCTTCTCCGGCATCCCTGCATCTATGCGTGCTCTCCCGTGCCCAGCCATTCAGCAGGCTGAATAAATGATGCAGACCCTCATGGAGAGAGCAGAAAATTTAACACTTTGTCTGGAATGTTCATTTAAATTTCCTTGTCCAGACAAAACCTAAAAAAAAGTCTATACTCTCCTTTTGCCCCACAGCTCCTCCGTGTAGCGCTGGCATCTTCATACTTAACTATGAAAGTGAACGAGCAATTTCATCCTCCGTCGCTGGGCAGACCTGGTGGAGTCTGTCAGTATGGCTTTATGTCCCCTAACTTTCCTATCCTACACAATTTATTGTAATGGAGAGGGTGTGCTGAACCTGCTTTGGGATGCCCTTCCATTGCAATTAAGGGAGTAGGCTTCTGGGGACGTAAACAAGGCTCCATTGACGCCTCCATGAGAGGCCCACCAGTGCTGGAAGATGAAATTGCTGGCTCCCGACCATTAGTTATTATGAAGATGCTGCCACAGCATGGAGGAGCTGCTGGTGAGTATAGACTTGTTTTTGCCTGGAAATTACCTTTACATTCCTATAAGTTTCAGGCATTGTAACAAAGGTCCTTGAATCAGGGGTGAACCTAGTCTCTCTGCTGCCTGAGGCGTCCCCATCCTGCAAGAGGTTTAGCTCCACTCCTCAAAAGAATATTCTGGGGAGTGCTGATCAGGCCGAGGCCGCTAAGTCACCAATGATTAACTTAAAAACATGAGCATAGAGTGCACCCCTGATTTCCACTGAGACAGTAATAAGAATTAAAAAAAAGCAGATCCATGCTGCCTCTCATGGCATGATTACGGGTACACTCTTGCCTTGGAGCAGCATGAAGACATCAAGTATAAGGGACATATATAAGAAAAATAGGAGAACTCATTATCTATCACCACTAGAACCCCCAACTTATGCATTTCATGGATTGTTCTAAACAAGGGCCTTAGGTTGAGAGAACATAAAATAGATTTGTTTCTAAACCTCCTATGAAAGTTATATTAATTGTGCAATACTAGGAAGAGATTTTTCCGCCAAAAACGGCCTGTTCCTTTTTTTTTTTTTTTTTTTTTTTTTAATACTAAAGCCTTTGGACAATATTCATAAAAACACAAACCAGATGCTGTATTATGTTCGAATGGTGGTCATATTGCTCCCTGGCCATACAGCAGCACCCTCTGGTGCTCTCTAGTGAAGATTTATGCATTTACACAGCTCCGCATTGAGGGGTCAGCCTTATCAGTTATAACTGCTATACATTTTAAAGCACTCCAAGCTAAAGCATCAGATATACCTCCTTTGGCAGTTTAGCTTGTAACTGAATGAATCATTGTTGGAGAGCACCAGGGGGTGCACATCCAGGTTAAAAAAAAAAGAAAAAAAAAGAAACCCAGGTTGTTCGGGGCACTGAGCTGGGGATTGAAAGTGATGACATAAACTTCTTTTCTAGGTATAGGATCACTTTAAGGGTAAGGCTGAGGTGATGGGTCTCTTCGTATCCGTATCTTTCTCAAGAATGGAGTTGCCCAGCTGGACCTTTAGGAGAAGGTTTTTATGGCAATTACTAGAACCATTGTTTTTGATTAGCGCTTTACATGAAAATATTATTGCCTGTAAATTGGTTTATTGACTCTTAACCCATTCTCTCTTTTTTTTGTCCTATAGATTTTAATTGTGAGCACCACCGGCCTTGCCGGCATTATGCTGCTTAACTATCAGAGGGACTACACAGTATGGGTGCTGCCACTCATTATTGTCTGCCTGTTTGCCTTTCTTGTTGCTCATTGCTTCCTCTCTATTTACGAAATGGTGGTAGATGTTCTATTCCTGTGTTTTGCCATAGACACAAAATACAATGATGGGAGCCCTGGAAAGGAATTCTACATGGACAAAGTTTTAATGGTAAGAAATGACATCTGGTACGCTGCTTTGCAAGCCATATTATGGTACTCTTGTAATTCATGTTGTATTGGTTACCACAGGAGTTTGTAGAAGACAGTAGAAGATCCATGAAAGGAAATGGAGCTGAGAGCAGGGAGCTGAAACCGATGGTAGGTGCAGACAAGGAGATGACCATACTCCAAGAATTTCACGTGTACTTTTTGTCCCTTTCTATCTTCACTGACTGGGCTTCATCTGGTGACTTCTTTGTTGTCTGCATCACTCAGGATATTCTTCTGTTTCTTCTCATCTGCTTGCCCATCAGCTGGTTGGCAGAGTCTTTATCACAGCTTAGACCATCTTCTGTCAAGACAAGCTGAAAGGAATATAGCCACTGCTGTTCTTCTGTGAGGAGAACAGGACTGCTTAGATTTCTCCGTGTGCGAGATTTATATTTAGACTCCTGAAAAGGCTAAAATATTCATTATATTAATGGCAGGTTCCAAATTTACAGCATAGTTAAAATTGGTTAAAAATGAAAAGTAAAAAAATAAGTAGAAATAGAAGCTAGAAATTGAAACAGCCACAGTAACAGTGTTACCACTGCATGAAGTGTGAATGCAGCCTTATCCCCTGACTTTGACTGCAAGACTATAGAAGTTATTCTTTGCTGGCACTGGTAACATTTCTTTCCAGGGTAAAGAAATGCTTGACAACTACTGCATACTTACTATCAGTATCTGAGCAATGAAGCAATCCTTACAGCAGATTACACGTGCTTATTAAAATGAGCTTTTCTCAAAACCTCGTTAGGGCAGCATACCACTGCGATATTAAGGCTCCGCCCCAAGGTAGGAGCTCCTAAACACCATAATACACAAAAACTTTAGCTCCTCCACCAGACACCAGTTCTTTGTGTTCCTCCCTAAAGCAGGAGCCAGGCCACCAGCTCCTGAACCACGGGTTTAGGTAAGTAGACCGGATCTCTGTGGGTATGATGGGGTTGCCCCTTTCCCTGGCTCCGGAGACGGCCTGCCAGGGACTCCCAGGGCAAAGCCAAGATTCCCCAATCCCTGACTCATAGCCATAGGAGGGGATTAGCACTAGCCTCAAAGTATGCTAACAATCTGAGGCATTGTGGAAATCGGGGGGGATTTCCAGGTCCCCTTCCCTTCCCACCACCCCCTCCCTCCCTCGGATACCATATGGGCTTGTGAGGCTCCAACGGGATGGGCTGCGGGCGGTCGTGCTGCATTGTGTTTTTCACAGGAGGCCAGGCTGAGGTACTCTTGAGCCTCTTCCGCTTTTTCAGCATGATGAAAGGGGGGAGGGATCTGCTGCAGGGGGCGATTCCACCTGGCAACGCTTGATGACGTCATCGCTAGTGGTCCACTGCGAGACCTAGCTAATGCACATGCTCCTGGCTTAAAGGGAAACACTCTGCTAATTTCTGCCAAGTGTCTTTCTGGCCTCCCTCTCATTTTACCTTAGAGGGTTAAAAGACGGGGTGGGCTCTACGTGGTGTCACCTTGTTTTTTAAGCTGACCCTCAAGTTCAGGTTTTTGTCTTACCCTCAAACTCAGGTTTTTTGTTAACTGTTTGATTGTCTGTAGGGCGGGGGAATTTAACCCCGACTGTCTTCCTGGCCCTTATATCCCACTGATCTGGATGGACCCAATGCCTCCTCAGCTATGCTGTATGTGGATCAGCATGGTAAGGGTAAGTGCCAGGGTCTTGGGGTGTTTTTTAAGAAGATGTTACTCCTCGGCTGTAGTTCCACTTTAAGGATGAATCAGCCACAGGCATCTCGGGTAATTGGATCTAGTGCCTTAACAGACAGGTTCACCCCATGTCAGTATGGATTTGTATGAATTGTGCTACAGTAGTAGTAGTAGTAGTAGTAGCTAAATATGGGAGACGGATGATGGCTCTTAAGAGGCGTTATCCATTCATTGAGGAAGACTCACATATTTAAGGTAAAGTGGATGCCCCCTTTTCTAAGGTCTCTAAGTGGGTGGATTTAGCCTTTGTGGCTAAAGTTATCTTGAGGTATCCTCAAAGGTCTTTTAGACAAGAAGATGGATTCTCTCTTGAAGAAAGCATGGCAGGCTGAATCTTGTACTCTCAAACTGATTCTAGCCTCTATTTGCATTGCCGGGAATTTTAGTTATTGGCTTCAGCAGCTTAAATCATGTCTCTTTATAATCTCATTAACAGATATTAATGAAGAGATTATGAAGGTTTACCAATTCTCTTCTCAGCGGCCTCATTTCTGTCTGATGCCATGGCAAAATCGGTGAGATTTTTGGCGCGGGCCATGGCCCTCACCCAATTCTGTGCGTAGAAATTTGTGGCTGCGTACTTGGTTAGGGGATACAGGTTTAAAGTTGCGCCTGTGTGCCGTGCCCTTCAGTGGGGAATTTCTCTTTGGCCCAAAACTAGAGAAGGTGTTAGACAGGACTGCTGATAGAAATAAGTAATTTCCCACGAAGTGTAGGGATTTCAGGAATAGAAAATAAATTCTAGTCACTCCTCTTATAAACGTCCCTTTCTTAGCAAGGACACGTTTAGAGGGGCCCCTCCTACTTCTAGTTCTTCTACTTGTTTAGAGGATCCACACGTGTACTCTCTTGTTACTCTTCTCCCAGGGGGCAGGGAGAAAAGAATGGGCATTTGCAGCAGTCTAGATTCCATGTTGTATATGGGAGTGAATGTCCCAGTTCCCTGCCACCAATAGGAAGGGTTCTACTTGAGCATTTTTTTGAAAGGCTGTGTTCCAGTCCGCCGATTTCGGTTTGTCAAGCTATGCAGGTCTTGGGGCTAATGACCTTGTCCATCTCCGCTGTAAGATGGGTTCAGCTAAGCTCAAGGACTTTACATTTGCATATTCTAAGCTCTTGGGACAAGTCTCAGGAGTCCATAGACAGAATAATCAAACTTCCAGATTTAGTGAAGGAATCTCTGAGTTGGTGGCATCGAGTCTTGGATGTTAGCTGTGAAGGAGGCATTGCTAGCCTTCTCACCCCACCTGAAGGGTTACTGCATACAAATTAGAACAGACAATGCGACTACTAAAGCATATCTGAATCATCAGGGAGGGACGAGGTAATCTGTCTTACAACACGCAGCAAAGGAAATTCTGATCTGGGCAGAACTGAACCTTTTATCCCTATCAGCCAACCACCTGAAAGGTTGCCCAAATCAGGTAGCAGATTATTTGAGTCGCTCTCCGCTATCGGAAGCAAAATGTTCACTGAACCTGGAGGTATTCAATCTGACTTGTTTCCTGAGGGAAGTCTAGAGGTGGATCTTTTCGCCTCTGGCTGAAACAGGCTGAGGAAGTTCTTATCCCACGATCCAGTGATCAAGCTCTAGGAATAGACGCCCTGGCTCACCAGTGGCGTTTCAGTCTGGCTTGCGCTTTTCCTCAAGTTAAGATCCTCCTTCAGGTTCTAAACAAAATATCCCGCCAGTCAGCCATGATTCTATTGCTAGCTCCATGGTGGCCGAGGAGACCATGGTTTTCAACTCTGAAGATGCTTTTGATTTAAGAGCCTTGGGAGCTCTCGGTGAGACCAGATCTTCAATCCCAGGGTCCAGTGCTTTATCAGGATCTGCAAAAGTGGCATCTGACACTTAGGACCCTGAGATTGCAATGCTCCTGAAAAAAGGTTTTTCAGGAGAGGTGATCAAAACTCTTTCCAGCAGAAAGGTGGCGAGGAAGATATATTTGAAAATTTGGAAAACTTTCAACACCTGGAAGGTGTGTATTTAAATATCACCTTTTAGTATTCCAGTTGTATTGGATCAGTACCCAGAAGGTCCAATTAGCAGCCCTTTAGGTTTTTTTTTTTTGGATAAGAGACTTCCATCTTTTGTGTTGGTCAGGCATTTTTTGCTAGCTGTCAGGCAGTCCAGAATGGTCTGAGGTTAGCTTCTCAATAGGATCTCACCCGGGTTTTTAAAACTTTGACTGCCCCACATTTTTAAAAATTTGTTGATCTTTCATATTAAATTTCTTACATGAAGTCTGTTGTCTTTTTGGTGGCAATTAATTCAGCCTGCAGAATCGGTGATATCCATGCTCTCTCTTGCCATCACCCCTTTCTTCAAGTTTTCCATGATCGTATAATGTTACAAATGGAGCCTTGCTACCTTCCTAGAATCTCTTCCGACTTTCATCTGACCCAAGAGATTATCCTTCCATCCGCCGGGGATAGTAATCCTTCCACAGGTTCTTTATATAAGTCTTTGGATGTCAGGGCCTGTTTTATGGAATACCTTCGACATGCAATTGATTGAAGGAATGTTGATGGCAGCATTGGCCCAATAGATCTGTTGCTTACAACAGATCTCCTTCTCCAGGGGGCGGATTACAGCTCATTCAACAAAAAGTATTTCTACATCTTGGGCGGAGCAAGCTGGTGCCTCTATGAACAGATCTGTGAAGTGGCAACCTGGTCTTCAGCTAAGATGTTTATTAATCATTACTGCCTGGATTGGCTCACCTTGCAAGAGGAGCCTTTCCCACCTAGTAGAGGTAGTATCTCACTTATCCTCTTAGTGGTATGCTGCCCTAAGGATGTTTTGAGACCGCTTATGTTAGTTACCTGATAACGTCTTTTCTGAACATCCGTTAGGGCAGCACACAGGCTTCCCTCAGGCTGTTTTTTTTTGTTTTCTTATTGATTTACCAGTTGGTGCTTTGTCTTTGTTTTTCAGATCTCTTAAACTACTGGTTTCTGGAGGTGGTGCCTAAGCTTGTGTATACTGGTGGTCATCTGTTCCTACCTTAAAATGCCCTTTCAGATGTTTAGAAAAAAAGTTAACAGGTAACTAGCTTAAGTTTTTCTCCTAATTAGCAAATCCCTTGCTTGTTATACAAAATGGAACTGCTTACCTTGCTATGTAGGGTCTCTTGCCAGACCACTGACAAATACAAATTACAAAATAGAAGCCACATAAGAAAATTGTATATGTTTTGTAGCTAGTGTAATGTAAAGTAGTGCAGCGTATACTAGTAATACCTAGTAAAGGGTGTTACACAATACATTCTCTGCCACTGTGAAGAGCAAAGCACATTGTCTTTTCAGCTTGTCCCAGACATCATTTATACTGACTAACTGTTCTTTATTTGCTGTTTGGTTAGATAAAAAAGAACACCCTACGTTTATAACCAATTTTCATGCTCATGCTTCATTTATTTTGTAGTCTTTGTATATGGTTTTGTTCTTTTCTGGCACCAGTGAATCATGACGAGTGAGTTTTACCCTGGAGCCATATATAAACATGACCTTGGTTTACTGACAGATTAGCCATAGATTTACCAATTATCAGTCTTAGAGGCATCCAGTTAGTGACACGCAAGGAGGCTGCAATTGGCCTCCAAAGGTCGTCAGTGATCAGCCAGTCGTCCTCAAATTGGTGAGATGATTTAGTATTTTTTTAAATGTTTTCATATGTTCGCAAATCTATGTTTTATAGAAGCAGTTTTCACTCCTGCAATCTGTTGTTATTGGCAACATACACCAAGAAGAGAGGAGTCCTGCACATACAGAACACTACTGCTAAGGCTGCTGCTGATGTAAGAAAGCTCACTCAACCTTACACAAGCCCAGCAGCAGTGTTCTGAGTGTACAGGACTCGCTTCTCTCTTCTTGGTATAAACACTTGGGGCCTGATTTATCAAGCACTCCAGACAGTGCCATTTCAGTGCAAATTAGAATAGTGCAAAATATGATTTATACATTTTTCAGCATGTTGCTGCACCGCTAATGTTTTTTAGTAAATGTGCTTCCTGTAATGCAGCAACATGCACAATAGTACATTTTTTACTATTCTAATGTGCACCGATGTGGCACTGTCTGGCAGAAGTGCTTGATAAATCGGGCCCTTGGTGTACAGTTGCCAAAAGCAACAGATTGCAGATAGTGAAAATTGCTTACATAGAACACACATTTACTCACATAAGAAAAAAAATACAACTAATTCAGCTCTGCACCTTATGAACACTATTTTGGCACCCAAAAAAATACACCTTAAGGGACATTCCAAGCAAAGGGTTAAATTAGCCTGCTTTCTGCTCCCCCATGTTGGATGTAAGAGGCTGCCACTTTCCCTCAGCTGTCATACACCCGGCTTTATATTTCAGCAAAGAGAGAGTTCAGCCATGATGTGGTGAGCTGCTGAATAACAGTCCCTTTAAGCTAGATCTTCTGCCAAAAAGGCAAAGATGTAAACTCTCCACATCGCACACTATTTCCCAGTATTACTGCAAACATGATGTACAGTATGAAAATCTTTGTCCCCCATAACCTTTTGGATGCCATTCTAATATGTATTCGTAAGTATTATGGCTAAGGGGAGGGGAACTCCCGACTGTCATGATGGCTGGTGTTCTGTACATGTATGTATCTTCTGTTTTACTGTTTCTTTTACTCCATGTCCAAAATATTTTACTTTATTACATAGGGGGTCATTAGCAAAGCCAAAAGCAATGCCTGCGTGTTATATTTATGAAGTACTCTAATTTTAAAATAACTAAAATCGGATTAGTAAAAGATGTTTTTTTATAATCTGGTGACCATTTTAAAGTGCACCTATAGAAAGAGGGAAGTTTATGTCATCACCTTTCCTTCCCGAGCCCAGTGCCCCAAAACAGCCCGTGTTTCTTATTTTTTTTTTTACTAAGTCAGCACCGTGAGGAAAAAAAATATTTTTATTTTTTACTCTGCAATTCAGCGCCATTAAGATTTTTTTCTAATTTTTTTTTTTTTTTGTGAGACAGTTTTTTCAATGTTTTTCCTTAGTGCAATTCAGCATTATTTTTAGCTGGGCAAATCATTTAAAAAAGTGCCCAGCTAAAATGGTGCTGAATTGCACTAAGGAAAAAAATCATTGTAAGACATGACAGAAAAATATGAGAAAAAATCCTCTGTGTTGAATCGACCCTAATGTGATAGTTTAACTGGACTAATTAAAACATGGCAGGCCATTCACCGTAATACTACTTCCTGTTTCTTTTTTCTATCAATAGGTAAAGGCTTTATTAAAAAAAAAAGAAACACAAGCTGTTTTCGGGTGCTTTGCTGGGGATGGAAGGTGACAACATAAACTTCCTTTTTTTTAGTGTAAGTGCACTTTAACTGCCATCTGTGGCCTCCAGATATACTTGCCTGCTCCCCATGGGATTACTGCCTAGATAATAATTGGAGCAAATAAGATATCACAAAAATTTGCATATTTTTTTATTGTACTGGCTTGACAATGTAATGATTACTATAAAGTTATGCAGTGCACTAAAACTAGGTGTTTTCAGTTTCCCATGTCTATTCTGGAATACGGATACTAGTGGGTTTATCCTCCAGCCAGCTAGAATAGACTGAAACCAGCGTACATTGCTCCCCCGAGCCTCCTCACTGCCCCTGATTGCAGTAGGGGAATACATTTTTGTGGGAATACTTAGGTTAGCGGGGGGACACCATTTTTAGATTTCAGGCCCGCATATGTGGGCACACGTCGGTGCCGTAGCCTAGTTTGTTTTTGGTCTGCAACACCAATGGGGGCAGTCAAGGCCTAATTTGTTTTTGGTCTGCAACACCAATGGGGACAGGCAAGGCCTAGTGTTTAATGAAACAATCTTGTGACTGGAGGAATACATGTTTCATTACCCGCCGGGACATGAATGGGCATGTGTGCACTTATTCCTTGTGTTTGTCACATTGCACGGGTGGGTTAAATGCAGAGGAAAAATTGAGATGATTTAAAGCAGAAAATGAGCAGATACGTCTCCAAGATCACCCGCCACAAAACGGGTGATGGAGCATGTTTTTTACATTTTGTACATAGTGGAAAGCTGGTTTATGGTTGTTTACACTTGTGAATGAATATCCCGCTGACGCAGTTATGACGTCAGATGGTAATCACGCACTTTGCTATTGGTTGGGGGCACTATTTAACTGTTTTGGTGTTCAAGATTTGGCTTCTGTTCATTCCTGAGGAAGGAAGCGATTGATGGACGGATGTTTTGGAGTTGGCGATACATGAAATGCACCTGAGAATTTAATGTGTATGGTGGTAGGTGTATGGTGGCAATTTGGCTTTCGTTGTGTATCTTCCCAAGTATCTTTGTCCCAGAATAGATTGAGAGCAGAAAGGTAATTTTAGTGCACTTGGCGTAAAATGTCTTTGATTTGTTGCTACTGCATTGGTTGACACGGCTCCCACGTTGGGTTGTTGCCACGGCATTGGTTGGTTGTAGAGTTGCCATCTCCCATTTTTATAATCGTTATCTTGGTTCTGTGAGGAGCTTACTATCTTAGCAGGCCGGAAGTTTAACCAAGAACAGATATCTATGGAGAAAACCTTTCTGGTGAGTTCACTAAAACTCTCTTAGTGAATTGTATGGTTGCTAGTTGTCAAGGGTTTGGGTTTAAAGTGAAGGGTAGTGCTTTCACCATCGATATATTTATTTTTAATTTTTTTTTACATGTGCGTGTCAAACAGGGTATGCACATAGTGGAGGGAACAGGGGTGATATAGCAAAGCAGGGAGCTTTGCTGACTGCTAGTACAAGTGCCTCAGTATCCCAGGACTGGAACAGGCTCCCAATTTGGTGATACTCATTCGCTTTAAAAGTATGCGTTTCAACCCCACTGTGAATGCTAATGTAAGGGGGGCACATGTGTTTATCTTGTTACCTCTGAGTTGCTGTTTGTATAGGGTCCTCTGTTCGTATCGGGTTTGAGGAGATGCTGCCCCTATCACTGTTGGGATTCTGAAATGATCATCCCTTTCTAGGGGGTAACTTTATGGCGGGTTTACGAACCACATGCACCCTCCTAATTTGACATTCCCTAATACCTAAGTGTTCTGAATTCCTGCATGCCATTTATTGTGTGTACTTATGCAATGTAAGATTACCCTGTATGCCTTTATTTTCTAGGCTTCGGGAGCAAGTTCAGCTTGATAGCCCAGCCATATCGGAACCCACTGACATTCCAAAAACACAGCCAAAATAAAAGCAGGGATCATATTCCTCCTATTTTGTTATATATTTGCTTGGGTCTGTTCTGGGTAGTTGCAAGCCACATTGTTGCTGTACCTTGTGTGTTAGGTGTGCAACTGGTAAAAGGTCAAACTCTTTAAATTTTTGGGGGAGTCAGAATTCCAAGGGACACCCCTGCTTTTTCCTAAAGTCAGGTTTGATGCTTTAATACAGATTTAGACTCCTTGCGCTTCTGCATTCATGTTAAGAGTCTTGTGGACAGGCACGGGGGGGATTCCAAGGCTGTTTTTAAAGAAATGTTAAAGCAATGTTACACAAAGAATGAAGGAAAAAATGTAGATGTATTTTTTCTGTTGTGTTCTTGAGCCCTCTCTGACACTACAGTCCGGTCCCCTAATTTGCACTAAACATTATGCCAATAGCCATGACACTGGTTATAGAAGAAACCTGGATGTTTACAATGCCTTTTTTTCCGTTCTGCTTACAAAACGCTCCTTGATGGATTTGCCTGCTGTTTTATCCCTGTACTTCCTGCTCTTAAAATGACTGTAACGGTTTTCTTTTAAAATGACTACTGATCTTCACAGCAGAGCTCAGGTTAACTCCTCTTGCTTGTTACCTGGCCAGACAACTGGTTTGCTGGCGAGCGACTATGCAGAATTCACTTCTACCATCACAAGGAATGGAAAACAGCTGTCATACATGGATCATGATGTTCTGATGACGGGACTCGCATTTTCGGTCAGTCCCAGCACTGGAGCAGCAGTCATAATTACAGGGCTCATTTAGCAATACCGCTTGAGGGAAGTCCTCTTTGCAAAGTTTCATTGACATGCCAGAGTACATTGCCAACGCTTCTTTGTATGTTAGGCGATGGCCTATGTCTATAGAGGTGAATACAAAAGCTTTAGATGAAGCAGCCTTTACTTCTATCTGTATTTGTGATATTCCAGAAGTCTAAGTCTTATTTTTGCAGAATGTTTGTAGTTTCTTCAAATGAATGATGTTTTATTATGCTGATGACATGTACTGTATGTAATCATGTTACTTTATATATCAAAAAAGTTAGAATATTGATGGGTCTTTCTGATTGTAAAAGATGCTTCCCCGTTGTTTATTCTCCACCTTTGGCAAGAGAGCTTATTTGCAATGTTACTTTTACATTTTTCTTTGTTTTTAATCACTTTTGTAGAAAAGAATAAAAATAAACAGTAATAACCTGGTTTCTATTCATTTGTGTGGTGCTGTCAATACAAGGTTGTACTTAAAGTTGAACAAAAGCCAGCAGCAGCCGGCTTGGAATCCAAAAGACTGCTGGGTTTCCCTGGGGGCATCCCAGGATGCCTCACTGTGCAAACCCCAGGGGACCGATAAATGCTCACTTTTCCCAGGTCCAACGGCGTATGTGTGGGCTCCCGTCCAATCAGAGCCGCTTGCTCAAATTACGTGAATTGGCAAACTGCTAAGATTGTTGACAATGGAGAGCGTGCGCTCCGGCATCTCCAGTGTTGTGCGAGCACTCCTGTCCCAGCCAATCAGGCTGGGGCAAAAGGGCATGTTCGCCAGGGATGCGGGTATGCGGGGGGACGTGGGAGCGTGGGCTCCCCATTCATGCCAATCAGTGCTGCTTGCTAAATTACATCAGCACAGCAAGTGACTGGACAGAAGCCTGCTTATGCGCTATTGCCCTAGGGAAACGGAACAAAATCCGGGAATATAAACAAACCCAGGTTTTGTTTCAAGGGATTTTTGCTTCCAATCAAGTATGGGGCACAGGTGCTCGTGGAGTTAATCCTTCAGGGTTAGAATCAACTGCAAGGCATAAAAGGGAGAAACTTATCCCAGCTTAATACTCCATTAATTTCCTCTTTTCCACAACCTATGCATCTCGGTGCTAGGTAGAAGACACTGCAGCATGGCTGACAGGGAGACAGGTCAGCAGCTAAACTTAAAAGGTTACTTTTTAACACTAAAAAGGATTCTTCCAATTTCACTCTAAAACTACATGATTTGGTTAAAGACCAAAAAACAAGAAGTTAAACGCACTTATTTCCCACCCGGACCAATGGTCTTAGTCCCAGGCTGCAGCTCCTACCTGGGCGCTGCATCCATGTCCCACGTCGACCGCCCAATCGCATGTCTCTCCCGTCTTCTCCAACGGGGAGACACCCCCTGCCATCAGTCACTGTGAGCTGGCACACCCCCTACATTCTCTGCATACAGTGACTGATGGCATAAGGCGTCTCCCCATCGAAGTTGAGGGAAGAGGGGCGGGACATCAGGTAAGAGCTGCAGCCCGGGACTAGGAGTGATGGTCGGCCTAAGGAAAAACGGGAGTATAGCGTTTTTGCCTGCAAATGGTCTTTAAATGTGAATCTTTAGATACATATGTTTAAAAGCAGTTAAAGGGAGTTCATTCTTCCACATTTCCACATAGCTTTACATATTAATTTTCTAATGTATTGAGGGGAGTTCCAATTCTACATTAAAATGTACATTATTTTCTTCAAGGCACGCTCATTTATTCTAAGTATACAGCACGTCCTGCTCCAGAGAGTAATTCCTTACGTTTGGGTTATACATCCACAAGATGGCGCTGGACTGCAGAGACAGCAAAAAAGTGGCTCCTCCCGGCCCCTTATATTCCAGGGACCTCCCACAAAATCCCCAGTTCTTCTCTGGCGTCGGCGCTGCGATGACAAGATGATGGCTCTCTCTACTCGCAGGTGAGTGGGGCTATTAGACTATTCCCACCCGTTCCTTCTGTTCATGCCTCCCAGCTTTGGCTGCACTGGTCGGGTGACGGTAGGCAGCACCGTTCTCAGGTGCTTAAGGAGCACTTACCATATGGAGGCTTCTCAGGATAATGTGCTTGGGGTTCCTTCGGGACAAGCCCGGCTGTGTGTGGCGTGTGGAGTGTCCCCTACAAGTGATGACAATGTGCTGGTTTGTATACCCTGTGCCCAGCGGGTGCTTGAGCTGCAATCTGGGTTGCCTGTGGCTGGGCCTGCGCCCCGTGTGGCTTCGCCCACTCCCCTATGCTTACATCTGACTCCCAGTGAGGTGCATACCAGTGGGGAGTCTCAGCCTGATTTGTCTACCAGGGTGGCTAGTATTGAAAAGCTGATTGCTGGCTCTACGGCGCGTATGGCCTCTGCTAAAAGGCGGCATCTGGCACCTGGCGTTAACTTATTTCCTATGGAGGCTGAGGATTTTTTTGACCGGGCTGGCTATACCCCCCTGGAATAGGGGGAATTGTTTTCTGATTCAGAATCATCTGATGAGCAGCCTAAGGGTTATACTGATTATACTGATACTAACAGGCTTTTGGCTTACATTTTGCTTTTGCTTCCAAGTGCTTTCTATTTCTTCTCCTGCCGTGTCTCCTCGACAGCAGGGGGAGTTGTTTCACACAGCTAAGCCACGTTTGGAGTTTCCTGAGCAAACTCACTTTAATAATCTTGTGTTCAAGGAGTGGGAGCGACCGAGCAGGCTCCCTGGGTGCCTAAGAATTGGGATAAGAGGTACCCTTTTCCTGATGAAGTGGTTAAGCGTTGGTCGTCCCCTCCAAAAGTGGATGCACCAATTCTGGGGTTGTCCAACACTTCTTTCATGCATTCCCCTGACTCTACTACACTTAGGGATGGTGAGCTGGCTTCCCATGCCTTTGCCTGTGCAGGGTCTGCGCTGCGCCCGGTTTGTGCCTCTGCCATTACAGCTGTGGCTATTAGGACTCTGCTCAGGAGTATTTTAGATGGGGCTCCTGATGAGGCAGCTAGTGCAGAGTATACTGCCCTTCTGCGTTGTGAGGAATTTGTTGCATATGTCCTCTCTGCCTTGGATGATACCATTAGAATGTGTGGGGCTTCTGCCTTGGCGGTGGCTATACGCCGCTCGGATTGGCTGCGCCAGTGGGCAGCTGACAACGCTGCCAAGAAGGCTCTCACTGGGTTCCCTTTTAAAGGGCTGCGTCTATTTGGGGATCACCTGGACCTGTTTGCTAAGGGAGGCAGGTTACCCCAGCGCAAGAGACAGTCTCAGCCCTTTCGGGGTTCAGGTTCCTTTCTTCCCTCCTACCGTGGGTCCAGAATGGGAAGGGGAGCATCATTTGCAGGGGCCCGGGGAGATTCTGGGGCAGAGGACGTGGCCGCCCTGGACCCTCCTGGGGTTCCAAATCTAAGTCTTCCCTCAAGCATGAAGGGGCGCCCTCACCCATCCGGGTGGAGGTACGGCTTCGGCTCTTTGCTCACGTCTGGAGGCGGCATGTCTCAGACCGGTGGATTCAGGAGGTAGTGTCCTCTGGTTACAAGATAGAGTTGGCAGCCTGCCCCCCCCCCCCCCAAGATGCATCAGATCCCAGATGCCTCAAGACCCCCTGTCAGCTCAGGGCCTGTTGCTTGCTTTGCAGAATCTACTGGAGCTGGGGGTCATCTGCCAAGTGCCCTTAGGGGAAAGGGCAAGGGCTACTATTCCAACCTTTTCACAGTTCCCAAAAGAGATTGGTCTGTCAGACCCATCCTGGACTTAAAGCTTCTCAACAAGTTTGTCAGACCCAGGAGGTTTCGCATGGAGACTCTGCACTCAGCTGTAAGTTCACTACGCCCAGGGGACTTCATGACCTCTGTGGACATCAAGGATGCTTACCTCCATGTTCCAGTCTTTCCAGGTCATCAGAGATTCCTCAGGTTCACTCTGGAGGATCAGCATTACCAGTTTGTGGCATTGCCCTTCGGTCTTACTTCAGCTCCCAGGGTATTCACCAAGGTGCTGGCGGGCATTATGGCTCTGCTGAGAGCTCAGGGCATTCGCATTCTTCCCAATTTGGACGACATTCTTATCACTTCTCCGTCCTTACAACAGGCAGAGCTGGATACTTAGCGGGTGGTGACCACTCTGGAGTCATTCGGCTGGGTGATAAACCACTCCAAATCTTCCCTGTTTCCCTCTTTGGTAAAGCCATTTCTGGGCATGAATCTGGATACAGCTCAGGCCAGGATCTATCTTCCTCAGCAGAAGGTGGACAGTCTGCAAGCTCAGCTTCTTCTGTCCTGCCCTCATCCTTCCATCAGGCAGGGAATGCAGCTGGTGGGCCTGATTGTGTCCTGCTTAGAGGCGGTCCCTTATGCTCAGTTCCACATTAGGCCTCTTCAACTCCACCTCTTGTCTGTATCGGACAGGGACCTTGTGTCCCTGGATCAGGTTTTGGTTCTGTCCCCCCTAGCCAGGCGGTCCCTCTCGTGGTGGCTGGACTCAAGGAACCTGTTAGTGGGCAGATCCTTTCTGGCCCCTTGCTGGGAGACAGTCACCACGGATGCCAGCCTGACAGGTTGGTGGGGCTTCTGGAGATCCCTAACATTCCAGGGGCAGTGGGGCCCTCAGGAGGCCCACACCCCTATCAACATTTTGGAACTGAGGGCGATCAGGTTGGTTCTAGCCCGCTTGACCTTGCACCTTCGTGGTCGGGCTGTTCAGGTCCGCTCGGACAACCAGACAGCGGTTGCCTACATCAATCATCAGGGAGGGACCCGGAGCAAGGGGTCCCTCAAGGAAGTATCTCTGATCCTGTCCTGGGCAGAGGGCAATCTTCCTTGCATCTCAGCTGTGTACATTCCGGGGGTGGAGAATCTAAAGGCAGACTCTCTGAGCAGGGGGACTTCTCACCTGGGGGAATGGTCCCTCAGCAACAGGGTGTTTCGCTCTCTGTCACCGTTGGGGTCAGCCAGATGTGGATCTGTTTGCGTCCCGTCACAATCACAAGCTTCCAGTCTTTGTGTCTCTGTCCCAGGACCCTCTGGCCTTCGGCGTGGATGCTCTGACAATGCCCTGGCAGGGCTTTCAGCTACTGTATGTCTTTCCCCCGTTTCCCCTGTTGGGCTACTCTACCCCAATTTACAAACGCTTGCTTTAACGGCCTGGCTGCTGAAACCTCCATCTTAATGGAAAAGGGGCTGACTGCCTCTGTTAACACTGTGATCAGGCCTAGAAAAAGTCCTCCTCTTCTATCTACTATAGGGTTTGGCGTAACTACATTGACTGGTGTGAGGCTAAATCTCTTCCCTGTCGTGTTTTCTATTCCTAGTATTCTGGAATTTCTCCAACATGCTTTGGATCTGGGGCTTCAACTCAGCACTCTGAAAGGTCATGTGTCTGCCTTGGCTGTTTTCTTTCAGAGATCTTTTGCTCAGCATCATCTGGTCAGGACTTTTTTCCAGGGGGTTACTCATGTGCGCCCCCCACGTAAGCCTATGTTACCAGTCTGGGACTTGAACTTGGTCCTATCTGCCGTGCAGGGGTCTCCTTTTGAGCCTGTGCATGAGGCTGCTTTGTCCATTCTTACACTTAAGGTAGTTTTGGTAGCTATCACTTCTGTTAGGCGTGTTTCTGAGTTGGCGTCGCTTTTCATCAAGCCCCCTTACTTTGAGAGACACCAGGACAAGGTGGTGTTTCGCTTTAAAGTGGACCAACACCCAGGATTTTGACTATCCTGGGTTTTGGTCCACTTCGGTGGGGCACCCCGACAGGTTACTCACCGCAGGTGACGACGTTGCAGAGAGGAAGTCTTGTAACGAGCCCCCTTCCGGCCTATATATACCTGGTACCTCCCACTTAACACCAGTGTTTTTCTCTCTGCATGGCGACAAGACAGAAGAAAAAATCTCCTGCTTGCAGGTAGCCGGGGTCTTGCCCCGGCACCCCCTTTGGGTCTATTTCTGCCCAGTTGGATTGTTTGTTACCTATGTGGTTAATGGAAGCCTCCCAGCCCAGGCTGCTCACTGGGCAAACGGTAGATGGCACTATAGGTGCCTAGGAGCTTATCTCCTCCGCTCGACCTCACGCGTGGGACAATGCGGCTATCCGGCATGGTGATCCGGATTTGGGATGCCCCTTTCCCGATGTCCCTTTAGGTCACCTTCTCCCGCTTGGCCTTCTCCCTTCGCTGGGGGGGGGGGGGGGGGAGGGGTGTGTGTGTGTAATGTGCATGAGTGCTTTACTTTACTGTGAAAAGGCCTTGGCAGTTTTTAGTGTCAGCACATGGCCAGGGCTGCTGGGGCCTGTTTTCAGTTACTGCACGTTTGTATTTCCCTCTCTTCTCGGCTCCGGGCCCGCCCTTCGTTTCCCTGGTCTCATTAGAGACCTGTACGCTGCAGCCGGTGGGGGAAGAGCCTTCTGTGCGGCTGAAACTTCACAGGTAAACGGCCCCACCATTGTGCACGTGGGGCCGTTCTTATGCTATGTGCTGCTTGTGTAGCGTTTCCCTGGGGGATTTCTACTTATGGGTATATTTTTTTATGTCAGCCTTCTGATAGGTTGACTTAATATATCACATAACTGTGGGATTTGGGCTCCAGTTGCTGCGTTATTACACATTACCATTCTGATATGAATGTATATGGATATATATATATATTGGTGTTTGTGTATGTGTATATATATATATATAGGCATGTATTCATACCGGTATGTACTCTGATTTTTTTTTGCACTTTTGGATTTGCCTTGAAATTGCATGTGTCATGTGTATTTATTCAAGATGTTTAAGCTAGCCATATATGTTTGCCTTATTGGTTATGATTGTGGTGCATTCTGGCTGGGGGACTGACTGTGGTCTCTTTTCCCCCACAGATTCTGGGATTCCCTCACTGCAGGCTCTCCCGGTTCTGTTATACCTGGCTAGCCTTATTACTCTAAATTGGGTTTTGTCCTAAGGTTTTGAAAAAAGAAAAAAAAAAAAATATATATATATATATATATTTAAAAAAATGGCTTCATGCGTAAAATCCACGGTTGTTGCGAATACCATAAAATCACCATGTGGAGGCTTCCGACAATACCGGAAATGGCTCTTCGGGGCCATCTAGGCTGTGTGGGGGTTATGGGACTCCGCTCCCAGGCGATGATGTTATATTATGCATTCCTTGTGCAAAGCAGAATATTGTGCGTCAGTCCGTCGCTCCGGCTTCTGGCTCCTCGCAACTTCCGTCATCTCCTACCCCCCCCTCCCTATTCCGGACCCTGTGTGACATTGTCAAAAGTGGGGATTCGCAATCCGAGGTGTGTGTGCGATTGACCAACCTCGAGAAGATAATTTCCGCCAAAGTAGCTCAGAAGGCTACAGCGAAGCGGAAACACCTTTCTCCAGCAGCTCCTGCTTCGGAGGATGAGAGGTGCGAAGTTGTGGATTGGTCCGATTATTCCCTGGATGAGGAGGGGGGAACTCCTTGTGGAGTCGGATGAGCCTGCAGACCAGCTAGAGATTGATGCTGTTGGTGATCAGGCTACAGGGGTATCCCTTGACACCCCCTCCATTTTGGCTCAAATGTTTGAAATTTTGAATTTAGATCCACCTGAGGCAGTCGCCCTGCCAAAGGGTGAGTTGTTTGATGTGCTTCAGCCGCGTTTGGTGTTTCCCAGGCAACAACACTTGGAGAGGGTTGTGCTTAAGGAATGGGAACAACCCACGCGACTGGCTGGAATCCCTCCTAGTTGGGATAAACGCTATCCCTTTCCGGAGGATTTGGTGAAGCTTTGGTCAGTTCCCCCTGACGTCGATACCCCTGTGTTAGGGCTGTCTAGCACGGCTGTGGTACATTCTTCTGATACCACTGCCATTATGGATGGTGAGGAATCAATTTGCTCGCCATGGTTTTATCAGTGCCGGATCGACGCTGCGGCCAGTGTGTGCTTCGGCGCTTCTTCTGTTGGCAGTTAGATCCATTATTAGGGATCTGTGCGCAGATCTTGATCCCGCTTGTGATGAGTTTAGTTCTCTTAAAACAGTGTGAGTCATTTATTTCCTTTGTCTTGACCGCTCAGGACGATGCTCTGGCGATGAGTAGCAGGACAGCGGCAATGCTGGTGGCTATTCGTCGGTCAATGTGGCTGCGCCAGTGGTCGGCGGACTTGGTCTCTAAAAAGGTGCTCACAGCAATTCCTTTTTTGGGTTTGCGACTGTTTGGTGATAAAATTGATTCAGTTGCAAAAGGTGGTAAAATGCCTCAACGCAAGAGGCCTCGTCGCCCCTTTCGGGGTGCAAGTGCCTTTAGACCTTCCTTTCGGGGATTTAGAGCGGGTAGGGGGGTTTCCTTTCCCGCTACCAGAGGTGCAGGTTGGACCCGGGGGAGGGGCCGTGGCCGTCCCGCTCAGTCCTGGGGCGCCAAGCCCAAACCTGCTGGTAAGCCCGCTCAGCAATGAGGGGCTGCCCTCACCAGTGCGGGTGGGGGGACGATTGCGACACTTCTCCCAGGTTTGGGACCAGGAGGTTCCGGACAGATGGATCCAGGAGGTGGTGTCGTCCGGTTACAAACTGGAGTTCGAGTCTCGCCCTCCTTCACGGTTCTTTCGGTCTTGGGTGCCCATCGATCCTTTGGCCGCACAGGGGCTCCTGGCGTCAATAAGGAATCTTTTAGAAATGGAGGTCATCCGGCCGGTACCGCGCTTAGAGATGGGCCTCGGTTTCTACTCCAATCTTTTCGCAGTCCCCAAAAAGGACTGGTCGGTTCGTCCCATCCTGGACCTGAAATTACTCAACAGGTTCATCCGTATTCGGAAGTTTCGCATGGAAACTTTGCGTACGGCCATCGGTTCTCTTCGGCAGGGGGACTTCATGACGTCCATAGACATCAAGGATGCTTATCTTCATGTTCCCATCTGCCAGGCTCATCAACGTTTTCTTCGATTCGTGATGAAAGATCAGCATTTTCAATTCGTGGCACTTCCGTTTGGCCTTACCTCGGCCCCAAGAGTGTTCACCAAGGTGCTGGCAGGGGTGATGGCCATTTTCAGATCTCGGGGCATTCGTGTCGTACCTTATCTGGACGACCTTCTCATCATGGCTCCGTCCCTCAATCAATCAGAGACAGGATGGAGACAGGATGGTGGTCTTCACGCTGGAAAGCTTTGGTTGGGTGATCAACTTTCCCAAGTCCTCCCTCGCTCCGGCCAGGGTGGTGTCTTTTCTGGGGATGCAGTTGGACTCTTGTCAGCACAGGGTGTTTCTCCCTCAGTCCAAAATGTATCTGATTCAGGAGTTGGCTCGGGTCCTACTTTCCAATCCTCGGCCGTCCATCCGTCTGGGGATGAGGCTGGTAGGGTTGATGGTTGCCTCGTTCGAGGCAGTTCCTTTTGCTCAATTTCACACGAGGACGCTTCAGCTCTATCTGTTGGCGTCCTGGTGTAAATAATGGGCCTTTATGGAAAATCAATATTGCTAATAATGTTGCATATTTAAGTATAGGAATATACAGCAAATAGTTTACAATACCAGCATGCACAGGTGGTCGGGCAGGAATTGTATTCCAATCAGATAGGACAGCATCCTGCGACAATAAAGCAGGGCTGGGACAAGATTGAGAAGCCAGATTAGGAGAAGACTAGGGTCGTAAAAGATCAAAGGAATACCAGAAGCCCACTTTTAGTATAATTAGGAGAGGCAGAAGGAAGGGGGCAGAAGGGAGGAGACGGCTTGGACCGGAGACTGCTTGGACATGAGAAGCTTGTGATTGCCGTTTCAGGAGGGTAATGTGTCTTTCCCTGTATATATGTATGCCAGTCTCATAACTGGATTGTATTGTGTTTGATTTGAGATTTGATTGCATTATTGTGTTATTTTGTCAACAATATATCTCTTTATTTACTACGTGTCTCAGTGTCTCTTGCATATACCAGAAGTCAAAAGAACTACAGTCTTATAGTCTTATAGTCTTATGCGTGTATCCATTGCGTGATCATTGGCCAGATATTGATAATATTGGTATATGTGTTGCCTATTTTAGTCGAGCCGGGCAGGATAAATATATATATATAATATTAATATCTACAAATACTGGTTAAAATTGGCTGGAGAGAGTATGAATGTCAAAGCATATGCACTGCCGCAAAATCCGCGGCGTCCTACTAACCACCACAGGAATCTACTCAAAAAACATACAACACAACTGGTTAAATGTAGGTCTGGCAAAATGCTGAACAACAGTGATTTGCTGAGCAAACAATGATTTTTATTGCACCAATTTCAGCACACACATGGGACAATACTGACAAATAAAAAATGTAAACATACAGTGCTCTAAAACCACGGGGGCCCACCGTGCACACAACACACGCTACCACGCACACATACAGCACACCCCACTAGCAGCGCTGCTGAAAACTGCCTAAACAACAGAATGACACACTGCCCGTTGTGTAAATGAACTTGCAAGCTGGATTAGCTACCAGAGTCAGTGGCATAACTCCTCACTAAGAATGCTACCTCCATAAAATATGCGGCTGAAGTCATAATGGCCATGTGGAAATCCCACTGTTTGTTCAAATGTCTTGGACTGCCCACTGTTCCAGGGCCCAATAGCAGCCTGCGCTCAATTCAACGATATACTAAATATCTTACTTCAGCGCCATATCACTGGCCGAATGGCACTGCGTATATATCTCAATGGGGGCTCAGGTGAGCAATGCCGTCACATAGGCACCGGAGCTTCGTCAGGGAGCCGAAGCTCCGGTGGGCGGAGCGAAACGCGCGTCGGCGGACGGCCGGCCCCTCCACGTGCAAGCCACCCCGCTTCCAGCTCTGCTCGTGCCCACAGCTCCTTCAAGCTAAGTGTTGCGCAACACCGACATCATGGCGGCAGTGACCAGTGAAGATCACTGGCATGCTACAGCTAAGTACTTGCCTATGTGAGGCGTTCCTGTCCAGTGACGGCATTGCTCACCTGAGCCCCCATTGAGATATATACGCAGTGCCATTCGGCCAGTGATATGGCGCTGAAGTAAGATATTTAGTATATCGTTGAATTGAGCGCAGGCTGCTATTGGGCCCTGGAACAGTGGGCAGTCCAAGACATTTGAACAAACAGTGGGATTTCCACATGGCCATTATGACTTCAGCCGCATATTTTATGGAGGTAGCATTCTTAGTGAGGAGTTATGCCACTGACTCTGGTAGCTAATCCAGCTTGCAAGTTCATTTACACAACGGGCAGTGTGTCATTCTGTTGTTTAGGCAGTTTTCAGCAGCGCTGCTAGTGGGGTGTGCTGTATGTGTGCGTGGTAGCGTGTGTTGTGTGCACGGTGGGCCCCCGTGGTTTTAGAGCACTGTATGTTTACATTTTTTATTTGTCAGTATTGTCCCATGTGTGTGCTGAAATTGGTGCAATAAAAATCATTGTTTGCTCAGCAAATCACTGTTGTTCAGCATTTTGCCAGACCTACATTTAACCAGTTGTGTTGTATGTTTTTTGAGTAGATTATTAATATCTAGTTATTAAATTGTTTATGCTAGTTAAATGGTTTACATAATTGGCTTGCGCCAGCCAGGAGATATTATTAATATTAGCTATTAATATACCCAGGCAGGAGATTTATAGTTATAAATTAATATCTAGATATTGATATTAATATTTTAGTTATTAAGGTTCTATTGTTTACATTTGGCCAGCCATTCAGGAGAGGTTGGATTGTTTACATTTGGCCGAGCGGCAGGCAGGAGATTCTATTGTTTACACTGGGACCGGCTGCCTCGGTCGCTGGATCGGCCCTTCCAGTTGTCCTCCCGGGTCCGGCAGTCCCTCCAATGGTGATTGATCTCGTGAAGGGCAGGTCTTTCCTGACCCCTCTTTGGGAAATTGTCACCACGGACGCCAGTCTTTCGGGATGGGGGGGATTCTGGAAGAGCTTCAGTTCCAGGGGCAGTGGGGACCTCAAGAGGCCCACTTACCCATCAATGTTCTGGAACTGAGAGCCATCCGTCGGGTTCTTGCCCTTCTGACTCAACACGTTCTGGGCCTTCCGGTCCAGGTTCGTTCAGACAACCGAACAGCGGTTGCTTGCATCAATCATCGGGGAGGGACTCGCAGTCTGGGTGCTCTCAGGGAGGTGTCCCTGATCCTGAACTGGGCGGAGGCCCATGTTCCTTGTCTCTTGGCGGTGTACATTCCAGGGGTGGAAAACCAGGAAGCGGACCGGTTGAGCAGGGGCTCTTCCCGTCTGGGAGAATGGTCTCTCCATCCTCAGGTTTTTCGCTCACTGTGTCTCCGATGGGGGACGCCGGAGGTGGACCTGTTTGCCTCTCGTCGCAATTGCAGGCTCCCGAACTTCGTGTCGCTCTCCCAGGATCCTCTGGCTCTGGCAGTGGACGCCATGTCCCTGAGCTGGGGGGGATCTGGGGTTTTCTGTACCTGTTTCCTCCGATACCCATGCTGGGCAGGGTGGTACGGAAGCTGGCTCTGGAAAGGGTGTCCGCCATTTTCGTGGCCCCAAGGCGAGTATGGTTCGCAGACATCGTTCGGCTGGCAGTGGACCAGTTCGTTCTGCCTCTTCGGCCCGATCTGCTCACTCAGGGTCGGCTGTGTTACCCCAATTTACCAATGCTGGGTTTGACGGCTTGGCTGCGGAAACCTCCATCTTGAAGGAGGAGGGTCTTTCTGACTGTCGTTAAGACTCTGATCAGTGCCCGGAAGAGGTCTTCTTCTATCATCTACTATAGGACTTGGAAAGCCTATATCGCTTGGTGTGAGATTAGATCTTTTCCTTGTAGGGTCTTTTCGGTCTCCAGGATTCTGGAGTTTTTACAATCTGGCCTGGACTCTGGTCTTCAGCTAAGTACTTTGAAAGGGCAAGTTTCTGCCTTATCTATCTTTTTTCAGAAGCGTTTTGCGCTTCATCCTTTAGTTAAAACTTTTTTCCAGGGGGTTACGCATGTGCGGCCCCCCAGGAAACCATTACTCCCTGTTTGGGACTTGAATTTGGTTCTTTCTGCTCTTCAGGCTCCTCCTTTTGAGCCTTTGCAAGATATTGCTTTGTCTACCCTGACTCAGAAGATTGTCTTCTTGGTAGCTATCACTTCGGTCCGGCGTGTCTCGGAGTTGGCGGCCTTGTCTATTCAGGCGCCCTACTTTGAGAGGCATCAGGATAAGTGGTCTTTCGGTTCAAACCAGACTTTCTTCCTAAGGTTGTTTCTGCTTTTCATTTGAATCAGGATATTGTTCTTCCCTCCTTGTGTCCTAATCCTAAGAATGACAAAGAGAGGGTTTTGCATTGTTTGGATGTAGTACGCTGTGTTAAGTACTATTTGATTATTATGTCTCCTTTTATTACGTCTCCTTTTCGTAAAACGGGTGCCTTTTTTGTTGTGCCCTGTGGGCCTAGGAAGGGTTTGGCACCGGCCAAATCTTCCATTAGCAAATGGATACGTCAGGCCGTTAATGCGGCCTATTCTGCTAAGGGGAAAGTTCCCCCTTTTCGTATCACTGCTCATTCTACTCGCGCCGTTGGAGCGTCTTGGGCTTTTCAGCACCAAGCTTCTGTTGAACAAGTTTGTAAGGCCGCTACTTGGTCTTCTGTTCATACTTTTTCTAAGTTTTACAAAGTTGATGTGCGGGTCTCAGCGGATGCTGTTTTTGACCGCAAAGTTCTGCAGACTGCAGTCATTTAAGTTATGCTTCACTTTGCCTTCGGATAACCATCACTGCTTTTGGATGTCCCAATCGTGAAGATTAAAGGGGAGGCGGGGTGTGTGGCACACTGAGAATAAATACCATTTTGTGAGTACTCACCTGAAAAATGGATATTGTCAGTGTGCCACACACCCCGCTTCACCCCGCCCTTTTCGGTATCCCGAATCCTTTATATGGTGAAGCCTTTCTTTATTTTGAGGTTACCTTTAGATTACTGGTACCTTGTCTTTCTGCTTTTTAAATCACTGGTGTTAAGTGGGAGGTACCAGGTATATATAGGCCGGAAGGGGGCTCGTTACAAGACTTCCTCTCTGCAACGTCGTCACCTGCGGTGAGTAACCCAATCGTGAAGATTAAAGGGGAAGCGGGGTGTGTGGCACACTGACAATATCCATTTTTCAGGTGAGTACTCACAAAATTGTATTTTTGGCTCATATCTTTGAAGTGCTCTGTATCTCCCGTCCTGCCCTGGCTCCGCAGCATCAGGGCGAGCTCTTTCATACGGTTAAACCACGTTTGGAATTCCCTGAGCAGTCTCACTTTAATAATCTGGTGCTCAAAGAATGGGAGCAACCTAGCAAGCTGCCAGGGGGGCCCAAGAGTTGGGACAAAAGGTATCCCTTTCCTGCTGATGTGATAAGGCGTTGGTCATGTCCTCCCGAGGTAGACGCGCCCGTTCTGGGCCTGTCCAATACATCTGTCATGCATTCTCCTGACACTACTACCTTGAGGGATGGTGAGGACCGGCGTATGGACCAACTGGCTTGCCATGCCTTTGCCTGTGTGGGGACCGTGCTACGCCCGGTTTGTGCCTCTGCCATTACAGCTATTGCTATTAAGGGTTTGCTTAAGAGTCTCTTAGAGGGGGCCTCTGATGATGCGGGAGGAGAAGAGTATAGATCTCTTCTGCTTTACTATGAATTTGTTGCATATGTCCTGTCTGCTATGGATGATGCCATTAGAATGTGTGGTAGAACTTCTGCCCTGTTGGTGGCTATACGCCGCTCTGTCTGGCTACGTTAGAGGGTAGCTGATAATGCTGCTAAAAGAAGGCTCTTACTGGTTTCCCTTTCAAGAGCCTGCGCCTTTTTGGTGAACGCTTGGATTTGTTTGCCAGGGGCGGTAGGTTACCTCAACGTAGGAGGCCGTCCCGGTCCTTTCGGGGATAGGTGCCCATCTCCCATCCTTCCGTGGTTCCAGACCTGGCCGAGGAGTCTCCTTTACTGGGGCCCGCGGAGATCACTGGGGAAGGGGCAGAGGACGTGGCCGTCCTGGCCTCTCCTGGGGTCCTAAGCCAAAATCCTCACCCAAGCCTCCTCAGGCATGAAGGGGCGCCCACACCCATCCAGGTGGGGGGACGGCTTCGGCTCTTTGCTCACGTCTGGAGGCTTCACGTCTCAGACCGGTGGATTCAGGAGGTTCCTCCGGTTACAAGATAGTTTGCAGCCTGGCCGCCCCCAAGATTCATCAAATCCCGGATGGCTCTAAACCCCCTGTCAGCTCAGGTTCTGTGCCTTGCTGTCCAAAACCTTCTGGAGTTGGGGGTCTTCTGCCAGGTGCCTTTGAGGGAAAGGGGCAGAGGCTACTATTCCAATCTTTTCACTGTTCCCAAAAAAGACGGGTCCATCAGACCTATCCTGGATTTAAAGTGCCTCAACAAATTTGTCAGATTCAAGCACTTTCGCATGGAGACTCTGTGCTCAGCTGTCAATTCACTACGCCCAGGGGACTTCATGACCTCTGTAGACATCAAGGACGCTTACCTTCATGTACCAATCTTTCCAGGTCATCAGAGATTCCTCAGGTTCGCTCTGGAGGATCAGCACTACCAATTTGTGGCTCTGCCTTTCGGTATCACCTCGGCTCCCAGGGTATTCACCAAGGTACTGGAGGGCGTACTGGCTCTGCTGAGAACTCAGGGCATTCGCATCCTTCCTTACTTAGACGACATTCTCATCATGTCTAAATCTCTCCAGCAGGCCGAGCTGGATACTCAGCTGGTGGTGTCCACACTGGAGTCCTTCGGCTGGGTGATCAACCACCCCAAGTCTTTCCTGTCACCGTCAATGGTGAGGCCTTTTCTGGGCATGATTCTGGATACATCTCAGGGCAAGATTTTTCTCCCTCAGCAGAAGGTGGAGAGTCTTCAGGCCCAAGCCAGGTTCCTTATGTCTTGCCCTCATCCCTCCATCCGGCAGGGGATGCAGCTGGTGGGCCTGATGGTGTCTTGTTTCGAGGCGGTTCCATACGCTCAGTTTCACATGAGACCTCTTCAACTTCACCTCTTGTCAATTTGGGATCGGGACCCTCGGTCCCTGGATCAGGTGTTGGTTCTGTCCCCTCTGGCCAGACGGTCTCTCTTGTGGTGGCTGGACTCAAGAAACCTGTTGGTGGGCAGATACTTTCTGTCCCCGTGCTGGGAGACAGTCACCACAGATGCCAGTCTGACAGGTTGGGGGGAGCTTCTGGAAATCCCTGAAATTCCAGGGTCAGTGGGGCCCTCAGTAGGCCTACACCCCTATCAACATTCTGGAATTGAGGGCGATAAGGTTGGCTCTCGCCCAATTGACTCCACACCTTTGGGGTCGGGCGGTTCAGGTTCGCTCGGACAACCAGACGGCGATTGCCTACATCATTCATCAGAGAGGGACCCGGAGCAAGAGGGCCCTCAAGGAAGTGTCCCTGATACTGTCTTGGGCGGAGGAGAATGTTCCCTGCATCTCAGCTGTGTACATCCCAGGGGTGGAGAATCTGGAGGCAGACTCTCTGAGCAGGGGGACTTCTCGTCTGGGAGAATGGTCCTTCAGCAGCAGGGTGTTTCGCTCCCTGTGCCACTGCTGGGGTCAGCCGGATGTGGATCTGTTTGCGTCCCGTCACAATCGTAAGCTTCCAATTTTTGTCTCTCTGTCACAGGACCCTCTGGCCTTGATACATTAGCAATGTCTTGGAAGAGTTTTCAGCTCCTCTATGTATTCCCTCCGTTTCCTCTGCAAGATAGCTCAGGAAGGGGTGCCAACCATTCTGGTGGTCCCCTGTTGGCCAAGAAGGGTGTGGTTCACAGATGTCGTGCAGTTGGCAGTAGATCAGTATGCCATGCCCAAGGATCCAGACCTGCTCACTCAGGGGCAGCTACGCCATCCCAATTTACAAACACTGGCTTTAACGGCCTGGCTGCTGAAACCTCCATCTTGATGGAGAAGGGGCTGCCTGCTTCTGTAGTTGATACCATGATTAGTCCTCATCCTTTATCTACTATAGGTTATGGCATTCTTTCATTGCCTGGTGTGAGTCTAAGTCCCTTCCCTGTCGGGTGTTTTCTGTTCCCAGGATCCTGGAATTCCTGCAACATGGTTTGGACTTGGGTCTTCAAGGTCATGTTTCAGCCTTGGCTGTTTTCTTCCAAAGATCCTTTGCCAACCATCGTTTGGTTAAGACCTTCTTCCAGGGGGTTACTCACGTGCGACCTCCACGTAAGCCTATGTTACCAGTCTGGAATTTAAATATGGTCTTATCCGCTATGCAGGGTCCTCCTTTTGAGCCTCTGCATAAGGCCCCTTTGTCTATCTTGACGCTTAAGGTAGCATTTTTGGTGGCTATCACTTCTGTTAGGCTTGTTTCTGAGTTGGCAGCGCTTTCCATCAAACCTCCTTATTTTGAGAGACACCAGGACAAGGTGGTGTTTCGGTTTAAGCCAGATTTTCTGCCTAAGGTTGTGTCTGCTTTTCACCTCAATCAGGACATTGTCTTGCCTTCTCTGTGTACTAATCCTAGTAACCCTAAGGAGAGGGTCTTACATTCTCTGGATGTGTTTAGGACTTTGAAGTTTTATTTGGTAGCTACTGAATCCTTCAGGAAGACTGCTGCTCTTTTTGTTCTCCCTTCTGGACCTAAGAAGGGTTTGTCCCCGGCTAAATCCACTATCAGTAAGTGGATACGTCAGACTGTGGTACAAGCCTATTCTGCTAATAGGAAGGAGCCTACCTTCCGCCTTACTGCTTATTCGACTCGGGCTATTGGTGCCTCTTGGGCTTTTCAGCACCAAGCTTCTGTTGAACAAGTTTGCAAGGCCGCTACTTGATCTTCTGTTTATACCTTTTCTAAGTTTTATAAGGTTGATGTTAGGGTCCCAGCTGTGGCTGCTTTTGGCCGTAAAGTTCTGCAGGCGGCAGTGGTTTAAACTGTCTGCTGTTACTTTTGGGGATCTCACCCTACCTTACGGACACTGCTATTGGATGTCCCATGCGTAAGGAATATTCTGGAACAGGACGTGCTGTATACTTGGAATAATACAATTCTGTGAGTACTCACCTGTAGAATTCGTATTATAGGTATACAGCATGTCCTGTTCCATCCCGCCCTTGTTATCATTATTTTTGGTTACCTCTGTATGGTGATTGTTCATTTTGTGTTTATTATTCTCCCGGCTTCTTGTATAACTGCTTGTCAACACTGGGAATTGGTGGAAGGTTCCTGGCTATTTAAGGGGCCGTTAGTGGCCACAAGTTTTTTCTGCAGTCCAGCGCCATCTTGTAGATGTATATCCCATGTGTAAGGAATATTCTGGAACAGGATGTGCTGTATACCTATAATACCAATTCTACAGGTGAGTACTCACAGAATTGTATTTTTGTCACCCATTGCTGCTTGGTCCTACTTGGATTGCTCCCCATGTCTGGGCACCGCCATCTTGGACAGGAAGCCCAAAACGGCTTCACCCCCATGGCTCACTACAATGGAGGAGCTGTGTCAGGCTTTGGCACACCCCCTCCATTATAATGAATGAAGAGGGCATGGCAGGCCCCCTATGACTGATGGCAAGCTTGATATGCCATCAATGCGGACCCCTAGTTTGCGCTGGGGCAGCGCGGGATCTGACTTGGTAGTCAGGTGAGTTGCTGACGGCCAGCCAGACCGCTCAGCTGCGGGATATAAAATGAGTACCCTTTTGTTTTTTTTTATATGGATGGCACAGGACCCACAGGTGGGTAACTCAATACATGGAATTTAGTACCCTAAAAGTTAGGTTTATTTAGTGTGGAAAAGAGGTGTCTGAGGGGTGACCTAATAATGATGTATAAATCTATCTGCGGTCAGTACAAAGATCCCACAATCTATTTATACCCCAGACGGTTACAATGACATGGGGAATCCACTAAGGATAGAGGAAAGATGCTACTTACGCCGACATAGAGGGGGATTCTTTACTGTAAGCGCAGTGAAACTATGGAACTCTCTGCCAGAGGAGGTAGTCATGTTCAACAAGTTCGATTGAACTTGCCCCAGACTCGACCCGAACCCCATTAAAGTCAATAGGGGCCCAAAAATGTCTGTAAAAAGGGCTCGAGGGTGATTGGCCTGCACAAAATGGGGTAGGAAAAGTACTGAAAATAACCGAAAACAAAAAAAATAAAATATATAAATCAATATACACACTTTAAAAACTCATTAAAAAACATATACACAGAGCCTAGGAGGAAAAAGCGAAAGGGAGGGAGGGGGAAGCGGGGAAGGACACAATAGCCCCCCAAGGAGGTGATGGCCGTTATGCTACCATGATTAATTAATAATAAATAATAAATGCATTATGGTCCAGCTGAAATAATACTTAATAGTGCTAACCTTTTAGTAGTTTCAATATTCTAAATAACTCCTTGTGCCAATAATTCTTTAAAGTGCTTAGTGCATACAGTGCTAATAATAAACTTAAGAGGACAGCCAGGAAACCAAAAAGCAAACAACAATAATAAAACAAGTCACTCACATATCCATAATGACCATCAGCTCACACCCCCTCACCAACACATGTGTGCTGTCGATGGGTTTGTTAGTTATAGTAATTACTCACTTTTTTGTTCAAGTAACTTGAGGGCACTGGCAGTGCCCTTTCACATGTTTATTATATGTTTACACGTTTTCTATTAGTCACAGGTTTCACATGGTATATCCGGGTCGTTCGTAACTATGTAAGAGGATCAGTACATCAAGAGCCAGATCCATGGAGCAATGAGAGTCCAATAGGAGGACACCATTGGAACAGTTTTCATTTTTGCATCACAGGCTTCCTTGTCTTTGCTATAGATCCCCTTTCTTCTGTGTATAAAACCATTTGTATTAACATATGTAGGATATATGTGATCAGTTTCCTTTATATTATAGGATATTAGGGCCATGGTCATGGTCTGTGGCCGAATGTCCTATGAATATTACTAAAAGCAGGACTTCCATAGCTGCTTATCCATTGTAAATAAGAGTAATGTAAAAATGCAGTATAATAAGTCATATACAATATATATATATATATATATATATATATATATATATATAATGTGTTGAGATATGGATTTATTATGGCATATAGGTATAATCATGGTTTATGTGTGATATAGTTGTAATTAGTTTGTACATAGGTTTTTACAGGTGCCAGAAGTCGGGGGGGGCGGAGGTGGTGGATGTGGCGGTGTAATTGGACAAGGAAGAGGAGGAGGCGGTAGAAAAGTACTCAGGTGCCGACACAGCCAAGTCCCATGGGATCCACGCCTTGTTCATCTTAAGGAATGTAAGCATGTCCACATTGCCTATGGATAGGCGGATCCCCCTGTCTGTGATGGTACCCCTGCATTTCAGAGCACATGTTTTGATAGGACACTTGCTGCAGGGCAGGCCTACACCTCTAAGGCATAAAGTACAAGCTCTGGCCACATGTCCAAATTAGCAACCCAGAAATTGGACCCATCACTCAGTACCAGGATACACGTCAAGTAATCATCCACCATGCGAGTCAGTTTGCCTCCTGGTACTACGTGCCACATCCGATGGTGGTGGATGTGAATCATGTGAGTTGAATAAGGTGTTTCATGTTTTGGTCATGCTCACCCTCCCCTGTGAGGTGCTGCCAGTGCCCCTGCTGCATTGGCAACTTGCTTCACCTCCTCCTCCTCTACCTTGTGCTGCTACTAAGCCCTGGGAACTTCACCAGTAGTGCATCCACCAGTGTGCATTTGTACATTTTTGAATCCCGCTCCATTGCTGGAATCAAGGAGGTGATGTTGCCCTTATAGCGTGTATCCAACTGGTTGGCACCCAGTAATCTGCACTGGTGACTATGCGGGCAACTCTGCGATCAGCCTTGCAGGCAATGGAGCATGTAGTGCCTTCAGGGTGCCCTGGGTCAAGAAGAAGCTGCCCTCTATGTCAAGTGTCTCCTCCTCCTGCTTCTCCCTCCAGCCTGCTCCAGTGACGCATGTGAGCTCCACTTTAGTGCCACCGTGCTGTGAGAGTCCTCCTCCAAAACTGTCTGCTGACTGGACAGTGGAGTAGCTGGCTGCTTGTTGGCCCACCAAACCACCCTGCGAGCCATGTGTGAACTGCCTTGACGGCTGGGAAAATGGGCCTTCCTCCTCATCCTCACATCGCCCATCATGGCCTGAAAATGTTTTTCCAGCAGACAAAGGATGGTTGGGGGGATAGTAGCGCTGACGATGACAGATGTCCCTTATGGTGGCCCACAGTGGCGATGTGGACACTGGAACTACTGGCATTGCTCAGTGCATGTCATTTTTTTCCACAACCTGTTGGTGGTTGTATCGGTCTCCACCAGGCAGAATGGGAACATTTCAAAGGCCAGCAATTTGGAAATGCTCACATTCAGAGCCAGGGGCAGTGGGTGAGATGGGCCCACTTCTGCTTTCTCTCTAAAGTTTGTGGGATGGAAAGCTTAATGCTTCCCTGGGATGGTATGTGTGACGATTGCACGGGTTGATCAGACCTATTGATCGTTCATCAGACCGGCCAATCGTACCCCACGTGTTTCACTGCAATTCTTTAATTGGCAACACACATGGCTATAAACTGCTGCCACCAGAGCACAAACAGTGCTCAACTCTATAATATAATACAGGTACAATACAATCAGATCGAACATATCGATCAACCCACAACCACTTCCAGGTGGGGGCGATCGAGCGTCCTAGGCAAGTAAGGTAGCCAGGCTCTTCAGAAATAGCGTGGGCTTTTTATATCAGATCAATTGAGAGCATCTGCTGTATTTTTAGAATTTATTTAAACAAACAGAAAAATACAAAAACAACAAGAAACACGATGCAAGGTGATAAAACCAGAGTTAACTATAAAACACGGTAAATAAAATAAATAGCAATGTAAAATAAAGCAAGGTGGAAAATATACTTAAAAGTCCGTCTGGGCTGCGTTCTCTTTGATCAAATCAATTGTCCTCACACGCTTTCTGGTCTTCTTTTTGCTTGGATGTTAAAAGCAGCGTGTCACTCTTGATGGTCAGATCGAGTGTCCTGTCCCCATCCTGCCGCTCACCTTATCCCCTCTAACCAGGGGTCAGTTTCTGACCCCTCCTATGGGCAGAGCGATTGGAGACACCCACTGTCTGGTTCATATGGTATTCTCCATCTTTGGGTACCTGAAAGCTGGTCCATATGACATCCCCCATCTGTCCTGAGATTCCACAGGGATGGGGGATGAAGAGAACATTCCATGGAAGGGGGCAGGAAATGGACCTTGTATCTGCTCTCCATGGCTGGTTGATTCTGATAACACTTTGTTTATGCTTTGCAGTTTTATGAGGGGAGATAGTCATTCAAGGCGACCCTGTGTGCATGTAGGGGGAGTTTTATGGCAGGCGGGGGGGAAGTTATGCAGAGCAGAGGGGTCAGTCAAGGTATATATATATATATATATATATATATATATATACACATACACACACACATACATATTACACCAACCTACACACCTAGAGAAATTAACTACACCTAGGATGTTCTGTCACAGTATGGACAGGCTTGATGATGGTGGTAGTGGTCCCACATCCTCCCTTTGGAGGGGAGACAGGTTGCCTTGTTGTTGGGGAGGTGGTGCTAAAGGCTGAGACAATCGAAGCAGAGGGAGATTCAGGTGCTTGCAGGTTTTTCAGGTGTTTCTGGCACTGCAACACATTTTGTTTGCAGATGCCTGGTTATGCACGAGGTGTTGAGATTATTAGCACTTTTCCCTTGCCTCAGTGACTGTTAACACAGCGTGCACATGACCCGTATTTTGTGCACTGCTTGAAAAAATGCCACGCTGGTGAGATCCTTTGGGGCAGCTTTCGAGTGCTCAGTCCCTGGGCATTGTGGGCAGTAGTTGCAAGGGAGTGACCGTTGATGGTTTGCACCCTTCTCTTTCTTCTGCTGGCTGTCTGGGGATGTGTAACCACCATCTCTTCCTCCGAATTGGGCCTTCAGTCCACATTGAGTCTAGAACCTCCTCATCACCTCTGGAATCCTCTTCCACACACTCCTTTGTACTGGCCTCCCTCTCTGCCTCAACATTGCAGAAAGCTGCAGCAGTCAGCACTAGGGTTTCATCATCATCATCATTGAGGGTGTCCTGTCATGTCCTCATTCTCCAACATAAGTTGTTGGGCATCTGGGAACCCTAGGTCTGCAACTGGGGCAGGGGTACGTGGATGGCCCACTGTATCCCAGCTAGGAGTGTCATCATAGTGCATTAGTGACTCCATGTCTTGTGGCTGGGACGGCCTTGCTGATTTTAAGGGGGCTTTTAAGGGGGGTGAGGTGGAGGGCTCAGCACTCTCAGCAGAAGTGGAGTGGGTGGAGGACCATCCCATGGAACTGGTAGCAACTGTGGCCTCACCACTCTGCCAGCAGTATTGGGGCCTCCAAAAATGCACCCCAAACCCTGGCGCCTGCTTGCACTAGAGGAGGGTATAGCAGGCAAGGATGAAAGACATCCTTACTCTTTAATCCCAGTTGTTATTGGAGTATGCACTTTGTCAGGGCAGTTAAGGCCCTCTTGAAAAAAAACATTTTTGTGTAGTGTGCATTGGTTCAAACTACTTGGGTATCAGCATTTTTTACTGAGACCCATGTGCCTAGAGCAGGTGCTATTAATCTGTAATAGCACTTGGGTGTCAGTACTCTGTAAAAGCACTTGCTCCAAACACTTGGGTGTCAGTTCTTTTTAATACCAGTGTTTGTTGGAGTATACACTGGGCCAGGGCAGTTAAAGCCCTCTTGGGAAAAAAAAAAACGACTTTTGTGTAGTGCCCCTTGAGTGTCAGTACTCTTCAATAGCATTAGCTCCAACCACTTGGGCATCAGTACTCTTTAATACCAATTGTTGTATGCACTGGGTCAGGGCAGTTAAGGCCCTCTTGAAAAAAAAAACAAAACATTTTTGTGTAGTGTGCACTGGTTCAAACCACTTGGGTGTCGGTACTCTTTAATAACACTTGCTACAACTACTTGGGTGTCAGTACCCTTTAGTACCAATTGTTATTGGCACATGCACTGGGTCAGGGCAGTTAAGGCCCTCTTGAAAAGAAGGGCAGTCTCATGCCCTCTGCCACATTCTGATCTGAGGTGTGTGGAAAAATCCACAAATGTGGCCTTTACCTTTAATGCTTTATCCTGGAGCTGTCATGGGCAGTAGAAATGGTAAAGAAAGGGTAATTCCACCTCCGAGGGCATTTTAAAGTTTTCATTATTGTGTGTCAAAATTATGTCCTCAAGGTGCTGAGCTTAACTGTTACTTGTTGTCTTTTTGTTTGCAAAAGAAAACCTTTTTCCGTAGCAACAGGGTGTTTATGTTAAAAACATACACCAAAGTTTACAAAACATAGACTTCCTTACTCTGAATTCATAATCACAGTGGCTAAGGGAGAGACAACGGGTTTTACACCCTTCTACTCTAATTTAACCTCTTCATATAAGGGGGGTCACAGTATTGTGTTCCAGTAGCTAAAGGGTTACTGGTAGTGTCCTTGTCTGGGGAGGTCAATGCTGCTGCTTTATTTAGCCAAAGTTGCTGATCTGTTACAGTGGAATGATTCTGGGAATGGGATAAGAGCTTTATTCAAGGCCAGAAAAGCTGCTCCCACATTTAGCAACACAGAGCCACAGGAATATAAGAAACTTTGACACAGCATGCTGATAAGTAAATCACAGGTATGGGGGACACAATCCTAACACAAATGTTTATTTTACATTACAGAAGAGGAAAACAATAAGGCAGATCCCCAAAAACCCAATAAAAGTTGTGTTTTCCTTTAAGTTTAATACAGATAAATGTAAGGTTATGCGCATGGGGCGGAGCAATTTGTGCTATGATTACACACTAAATAAGGAAATGCTTGGTAAAACTACAATGAAAAAGGACCTAGAGGTTTTAGGTGATGGATTAGGGGTAAGTATGGGGGGGGGGAAACTTTTTTTTATTCTTGTCTGTGTTTTTTTTTACATTTAACTATTTGTGAACTAGTATGGAGTCCTTGAGAACCCTATACCAGTTCACATGGCTCGGGGGCTGGCAAATCACCTGCCAGCAAGTGGCAAGTGTGATAACCCTAGATGTGAGGTTTCCCCTCCTGGACAATGGGACTCTGTCTTTATTTTCTTTAATTTAAAACACATAAAAAGGAAAAAATGGCATGGTGCTCCCCCCATCCAGTAAAACCAGCCTGGGCGCCACCTATTGGGGATGGCAGACCAAGGCTACCCGCCCACATGTACAAATATCCGGAGTGTAACCATAATCCCAGGGTATCCACTAAGGTTAGAGGAAAGGTGCTTTCTCCCCCGACATAGGAGTGAGACTATAGAACTCTCTGCCAGAGGAAGTCCTGAAGAATACATTGAAGGAGGTCAAGAGTGGCCTAGATGCCTTCCTTGTATGCAATAACATTACAAGCTAACCTCTAGACCACTGGAAGGAGATATTCCTTTCTATGCAATGGACTGGATGGACTTAAACCGGACCCACAGCCTGGCACAGTTGGAAAAGAAAGGCAGCGGCCATTTTGGAGCTTCCTCTCCCAACTGACATAACTGCACAGTAACAGGAAGCACCCATGAGCGTCCATCTTGTTGGCCAGCAGATGTTATAAAAAGGTAAAGTATTTTTCTTAATTGCATGGCACGGCCTGCTTCGTTATTTATAACAGTTGGGTTATTCCGCCACAAGGTGGCTTAGTGGTACTGCAGAAAGCTGTGGCATCTCCTGGCCCCCTATAAAATCAGGATTAACCATAGAGTTCCCAGTGTTCCCTCTGCAGTGAAACTGCGAAGTTAGAAGATGGCTCTCTCTCTTGCGCAGGTGAGCTGGGCAACCAAGCCTGCGGCCCTGCATGTCTATTTTCACCCATTTCTGGACCCTCACTGCCTCCCAGCCTTGGCTGACAGATCGGGTGAGGGTAGAAGAGCACTAGGGTCAACTGTTCCTGGAGCGCTGCTCCAAGCTGCAGACCCTGTTCCACAAAGGGTAGCAGGCCATAGGCTTTATGGTGAGCCTACTAGGGATGCGGAGTTCCTGTCCTGGCTTCTGAGGGGGTGAGTGTTTTTTGGGGACTGTGTCCCTATCTTTTCCTTCAGGGGTCCCCCCCCTTCTGGCCGGGATACTCGCCGCTGCCTTCTCTTCTCTCTCCCCCCCCCCCCAACTTTGTTGGTGGTGGTAGCGGCGAGTAGTTGTGGTGTTTTGGCGTTTACAGTGTGTTTTTTGGTGTTTTTTTGCCCACCGCGCCGCTTTGTGCTGCGCTCCGTGGCTGTAGGCACTATAACCTGTGGCGTTTTTGCTTTGTCATGGCGCCGGCGGGGTCACGTGGGCGCCGTTTTCGAGCTCTTCGGGGGGCGGGCCCGCCCCTTGAGGTACATCTGCCGGTGCCATTTTGGATTAGCTGCGCATCTGGATTTCTCCCTTCCAGGCTGCAACGCTGTTTCCTCCGGTGTGTCGCTTCATCCTGCGGTCTGTGCCTTGGAGACCCTGCAGCGTCCTTGGTCCGTGAGTCCCCCTTGGGGGGTTTTTAATTGGTCTCATAGGGCATGTGCTGCGGGATGCTCATGTATCGTTTTTACTTATGTCTTTCAGGCGGGATACCAGTGGGTTGTGGTTTCTCCAAGCTCTACTTCTTCCTCCCCCTCATCCCCCCACCCATTTTTGCTTAGCTGGGGGCATCCCATGGGAGGGCATCCCGGGTGGCTTTTGTATTAGCCTTTACCCAGCGCTGGCCTATTGCGCCTGTGTTAATCACCATATGGAGGCTTCTGGGGATAGCGTGCTCGGGGGTCCTTCGGGGCAATCCCGGTTGTGTTCCATGTGCAGGGTATCCCCTATCAGCAATTATGTCACGGTGTGCGTGCCGTGCGCTCAAAGTGTCCTTGCGCTCCGGCTTGGTTTGCCTGCATCGCTTCCCAGCTCTGCGCCCCCTTCGGCATCACCTGCCCCCCACTGCTGCAATTAGCCCCCAGTGAGTCTGATCTGGCACTTCGTGTGGCCAACATTGAGAAGCAGCTTGCCGGGCCTATTCCTAGGAAGGCAAGAAGCGGCACCTGACTTCCACTCCCTTATGCTCCAAAGAGGAGTATGAGGAGTTTGATGCCACTGGTGGACTTTATTCTCTAGAGGAGGGGGAACTGTTCCAGGACTCTGACTCCTCTGGGGACCAGCAGGAGGGTTGCATTAGTGACCCTGGGTCTGCGTCTGGGGAGGAATCATGGTACCCTGAGGACACTGCTAATCTGCTGTCCCAGGTGAGCCCGGTGAGCGTCTGATGTTTTGGCCAAGGATGGCAGGTTGCCTCAGCGTAGGAGGCAGCCCCGGCCCTTTCGGGGGACCTCCGTCTCCCTCCCCTCCCTTCGTTCTTCCAGAGGAGGTCATGGCTCCCTCTTCTCAGTTAGCCGCAGAGAGTCTTGGGGCGTGGCAGATCCCGTGGACGTCCCGGTCTCTCCTGGGGTTCCAAGCCCAAACCACCTCCCAAGGCCCCCCAGGCATGAGGGGGCGCCCTCACCTATCTGGGTGGGGGGGACGGCTTCAGCTCTTTGGAGGCTACACGTTTCAAACCGGTGGATTCAGGAGGCGGTGTCCTCCGGTTACAAGATAGAGTTTGCAGCCTGGCCGCCCCCAAGATTCATCAGATCCCGGATGCCTTAAACCCCCTGTCAGCTCAAGGGTTACTTTCGGCGGTTCAATGCCTGCTGGAGTCAGGGGTCATTTGTCCAGTGCCCCATCAAGAACAGGGTCAGGGGTACTATTCCAATCTCTTCACGGTCCCCAAAAAGGACGGCTCTCTGAGGCCCATTCTGGACTTGAAGGGCCTCAACAAGTTTGTCAGATTCAAACATTTTCGCATGGAGACGCTACACTCTGCTGTCGGTACCCTTCGCCCGGGCGACTTCATGACCACCGTGGACATCAAGGATGCTTATCTTCATGTGCCTATCTTCCCAGGTCATCAGAGATTTCTGAGGTTCGTGCTGGAGGATCAGCATTACCAATTTGTGGCCTTACCATTTGGTATCACCTCGGCGCCTCGGGTGTTCACCAAGGTGCTGGCGGGAGTGATGGCTCTGCTGCGAACCCGGGGCATTCGCATCCTTCCCTACCTGGACGACATCCTCATTGTGGCTCAGTCCTTTCATCAGGCCGAACAGGACACCCAGGTGGTGATCTCAACTCTGGAGTCCTTCTGCTGGGTGATCAATTTTGCCAAGTCGTCACTGTCCCCGTCCTTGGTGAGGTCCTTTCTAGGCATGACTCTGGATACCTCTCAGGTCAAGGTGTTCCTTTCTCAGCAGAAGGTTGAGGGCCTTCAGAAGCAGGCACAGGCTCTGCTCTTGTGTCCTCATCCCTCAATCCGTCTGGGGATGCAGTTGGTGGGCCTGATGGTGTCCTGCTTCGAGGCAGTCCCCTTTGCTCAGTTTCACATGAGACCTCTTCAGTTGCACCTCTTGTCAGTTTGGGATCGGGACCCTGTGTCCCTGGATCAGGAATTTGCTCTGTCTCCCTGGGCCAGGCAGTCCCTTGCATGGTGGCTGGACTCAAGGAATCTTCTGGTGGGCAGGACCTTCCTGCCCCCGTGCTGGGAGACGGTCACCATGGATGCCAGTCTTCCAGGGTCATTGGGGCCCCCAGGAGGCCCATGGTCCCATCAATGTCCTGGAACTGAGGGCGATCAGGTTGGTTCTGTCCCACCTGACCACACACCTTCGGGGTTGGGCTGTTCAGATCCGCTCAGACAACCAGACGGCGGTTGCCTACTTCACCCATCAGGGAGGGACTCGGAGCAAGCGAGCCTTCAAAGAAGTGTCTCTGATTCTGTCTTGGGCGGAACAGAATGTCCCCTGCATCTCAGCGTTATACATTCCAGGGGTGGAGAACCAGGTGGTGTACTCCCTGAGCAGGGGGACGTCTCGTCCGGGGGAATGGTCCCTCAACTACCAGGTGTTTCTCTCCCTGTGTCACCGCTGGGGTCAGCCGGATGTGGACCTGTTTGCGTCCCGTCACAATCACAAACTTCCCAGGTTTGTCTCCCTGTCACAGGATCCTCTGGCCTTCGCCACGGATGCACTGGCAATGCCTTGGACGGAGTTTCGGCTTCCCTATGTGTTCCCTCCGTTCCCTCTACTGGGCAGAGTCATGCGCAGGAGGGGGTGTCAGCCATCCTGGTGGCCCCTTGTTGGCCAAGAAGGGTGTGGTTCGCAGATGTCGTGCAGTTGGCAGTAGACCAGTACGTCTTGCCCAGGGATCCAGATCTTCTCACTCAGGGACAACTGTGCCATCCCAATTTACAAACGCTGGCTTTAACGGCTTGGCTGCTGAAACCTACATCTTGACAGAGAAGGGGTTGCCTGCCTCTGTTGTGGATACCATGATTCGGGCTAGGAAGAAGTCCTCGTCCTTTATCTATTACAGGGTCTGGCATGCTTACATTGCCTGGTGTGAGTCCAAGTCTCTTCCCTGTAAGGTTTTTTTTTTTTTTCCATTCCTAGGATTCTGGAATTTTTGCAACACGGTTTGGATTCTTGCCTTCAACTAAGTACCCTCAAAGGTCATGTTTCAGCTCTGGCAATTTTTTTCCAAAGACCTTTGCCAACCACCGGTTGGTTAAAACCTTTTTCCAGGGTGTTACTCATGTGCGTCCACCTCGTAAGCCTATGCTACCAGTCTGGGACTTGAATCTGGTGTTGTCTGCTCTGCAGGGTCCTCCCTTTGAGCCTATCCATGGGACTGATTTGCCCATTCTGACTCTTAAGGTAGCCTTTTTGGTGGCTATCACTTCTGTAAGGCGAGTTTCTGAGCTGGCGGCGCTTTCCACCAAACCTCCTTATTTTGAGAGGCATCAGGATAAGGTGGTGTTTCGTCTTAAGCCGGATTTCCTGCCTAAGGTGGTGTCTGCTTTTCATCTCAATCAGGACATTGTCTTGCCTTCATTGTGTCCTAATCCTGCTAATTCCAAGGAGCGGACACTGCATTCTCTGGATGTGGTCAGGGCTCTGAAGTTTTATTTGGTCGCTACTGAGTCTTTCAGGAAATCTGATGCTCTTTTTGTTCTCACTTCTGGACCTAGAATGAGCTTGCCTCCGGCTAAGTCCACTATCAGCAAGTGGATCCGTCAGGCGGTGGTTCAAGCCTATTCTGCTAAGGGGAAGGAACCTCCCTTTATAAGTTCTGCTCATTCCACTCGTGCTATTGGTGCTTCTTGGGCTTTTCAGCACCAAGCTTCTGTTGAACAAGTTTGTAAGGCCGCAACTTGGTCTTCTGTTCATACTTTTTCCAAGTTTTCCAAGGTTAATGTTAAGGCTTCAGCGGATGCTGCTTTTGGCCGCAAGGTGCTTCAGGCGGTAGTGACTTGAACTGCCGGCTGTTACTTATTGGGGATCCCACCCTACTTTTGGACACTGCTTTTGGATGTGCCATGCAATAAAGAAAAAAGCAATTCTGTGAGCACTCTGAGCCTCTTTATGGTGATTGTTCCAAGTTAATTGGGTTTTTTTTTTACCTTTTTTACATTTTTTACCTTTATTCTCTCCCGGCTTCTTGTCTCACTGCTTGTCTACGCTGGGAACTCTATGGTTAATCCCGTTTTTATAGGGGGCCGGGAGATGCCACAGCTTTCTGCAGTACCATTGCGCCACCTTGTGGCGGAATAGCCCAACTGTTATGAATACAGGCCGTGCCATGCAAGAACAAAAACAATTCTACAGGTGAGTACTCACAGAATTGCTTTTTTTATGTGCAGCAATCTAAATTTCCCCGGGGAGCAATGCATATGAGCACTGTGTGTTGCGGTGTTCTGATTTAATTCATTTTTGAATGTTGGTCCGCTTTAAGTCTTTAGTCAACCTTACATGCTATGCTACTTATATTGCTTTCGCAACTAAGGCATGCAGTACACCACAAGTCCATTCAGATATCTTGGAAGACGCTATGTCAGCCAATAAAAAGCTATCATTTCTGTTACTCTGATTTGTACATATTTGCATAGCATGTACTATGCTCTATGTTTATGTTTAGGCATCGCGTGCAAAGGCTCTGGTTGGCCGGGACCCACTGCACACGCCTGGGGACATAATGCGAGTGCGACATGATGACAGCCACGTGGCACCGCCACTGGTCGGCTACGGAAGCCTGCACGTGTTTTTTCTTTTTTAGTTAGCATTCACCGCTGGGAAGACGGGCTCCTCCACCTCATGGTCCCCTTGAGAAAGTTGAGGTAATTCACTTGAAATGTTGGGGGTATGTATTGTTTTGATGTCTGCTGATTTCTCTGTGTATACTTACAATATGGCTGTTTTGCCTTTTTTAGATGATTGCTGATGGTATTGACTTTTTGTATTTTTGTCATTGTGGATACAAGTTTCCATCTTGCCTTTATAATATAGCATGATGGTACATCTATTTTCTTATTATCTGAAAGGATGAACGGTATCCAATAACTGAAAATTATGCACTATAATTAACTTGAATTGGAGGATTGCACCACCTTGTGGTGATATTTTGTACAGCACTTTACATTCTTTATACCGTATTTGCTGGCGTATAAGACGACTTTTTCCCCCTGTAAAACATGCCTCCAAGTGGGGGGGTCGTCTTATACCCCAGGTGCACCTGGGTCACATACATCGGCGAGCATCAGCAGCCCGTTCTGCTGGGCTGGAAGCAGTGGCGCTCCCCCCGCAGCCTGGTCCGAAGCTGCAGAAGGTAGCCGGGAACTGTCAGTGTGTGTGTGTGCAGCTCCCCCTCTCTTCCTCCTTTCCCCCTCTCCCTCCTGTTTGCTGTGTCAGCGCGCCATTATATCTTTCCCTTCCCCTGGCCGCGTGTGATGATAGTGCAGCGCCGTCTCTCCACGGTCTCCTCTCTGTGGAGCTCCCTCACGCTACCCCTCTCCCCCCTCTCTTCCTCCTCTCCCCCTCCTCCCTCCTGTTTTCTGTGTCAGCGTGCGCCAGTATGTGTACCCCTTCCCGGGCCGTGTGTGAAGTGATCAGCTGCCGGGACTGACTTGCTGATAAGAAGATGGCTACAGAAGAAACATGAAGCATCAGAGCAGATCAGAAGGCAAACTGTCAGTACCTCAAAGCAGACCCAATCCCAGGAGTTTCCCTCACCTGGTTTTTGGTCTACATTACAGGGGCATCCGAATTTTAGATAACCATGTGTGTGAAACCCACATTGTTTTTTACTCAACTCCAACCACCCACCCACGGCGCATGCACAGGCTAACATTTAATCAGAAAAGTTTGTGGTGCATATTATTTACCACAATCTATTCTGAATGCAGCAACCTCTGCTGACTGCTCCTTGGTGCTATGCACAGCCACTGCCTCCCATTCAAACATGCTGGCAGTGGATGCCACATGAGCTGCAGGAGTGACAGAGATTCACACAGCCAGGCAACCCGTATTGGGATGCCCTAGGAACAAGCTGTAACCCAGCCTTTGAGTGCTTTAGAGCTGTTTTACCAGAGTTTTGGTGTGTTTTGAAGTTGATCAAATCCTGATTTGGGATACCCAACTGTGTCTACCCCCCTGGATCAGTGCATAAACTTACCTATCCAGTGATCCAACGGTGCATGCGCGAGCGGGGATGGCTCCATTTGAACTTTAGCCATCGTGTTGTGGCCTGCTCTGCACATTCACTGGCCACAGCTCCCATGGCAGCTTTAGATTCCCAGGACAGGTAAAGTGTTTAATCCCGAATTGGGATGCCTCATTATCAACACCCACTATTGCCTAGGTGCTGGTCCTGCTGCATCACTATTAAACATCCAGAAAAGAACATTTGGTTTCTGAGCACTAGAAAAGAACAGCAGAAAATCACAGACATGATCACTGCAAGGGGCCCACTGTGACACTGTCGCCCAAGGGCCCATCAAAACCCGGAGCCAGCCCTGGCAGGTGTACACAAGGGTTTGATAACATATAGTGGCCCATCTGGAGTAATCTTCAGCTGAATGGCTGTACTGATTGGCGTAGGGGGGGGCGGGTCCTGGTGACGCGGCATCGGGGGCGCGGCGCCGACGTCATGCGGCGTTTTGCGGCGGGCCCAGCGTTTACTTCCCTTCAAAGGGAGGAGGTTGCGTGGGCGCGCGGCCGCACTTAGTTTTCTGTGCTGTGGCTGCTGGCTGCAGTCCTGCGCTCCGGCTGCTGCCTTCGCAGGGCCAGGTAAGCGGCCCCACCCGTTGGGGCCGTTATATGGGGAGTACATATCTTTTTGTAGTTGGATATGGTGGGGAGTCACATTTTATTAAGGGGGCATGATTTTGCTCATATTTAACCCTTTTGTTGCCAAGCACGTAACACCTACGTGCTGGCTTGGCTGGGCCTTAAGTGCCAAGCCCGTAGGTGTTACGTGCTTGACTTTCCTCGCTTCTAGTTTAAAAAGTAAAAATAAAAAATACTCACCTGACCCCTTGTTGGATCCGGCCGGGTCTCCTCTTTAATTTGGTGCCATCCGATCCCCCGTGGGGGGTCGGATGGCTCCAGGAGAGCCCCCGGAATAGGCCGCCCCCCCCCGCTTCTGCAGCAGCAGCTTCTAACTGTAAAAAAAAATAAAAATAAAAATGACATTCACTTACCTGTGTGTGCGCTGGCTCCCGCTGTCCCTCCTCTTCACCTGGGGGGCCTCCGATCCCCCCCCAGGACTTACAGATCTTCAGGAGAGAGCCTGGGAGGCTCTCTCCTCTCTTCTTCTCGATGGCGGCCGCCATCATGCCTCTAAGCCCCGCCCCCTTGGGGGCGGGGCTTATGAAGTCATCCCGGCCCCGAACGGGCTTCAGCTTTCTCAGCTTCTCAGATGCCGGTGATCGGCGCTGGGGAAGGAGGTGACAGGAGATCCTCTGATCTCCTGCCTTCTCCTTCTCTGGATGCCGATCACTGGCATCTGTCAGCTGAGCGGCGAGGGACAAGAGCTTGCAATCGAAGGTAAGTACAGTAAAAAAAAATTTTTTTTTTTCTAATAAAATACTTTTTATTATTGTGTCGTGGTTTTTTGTTAACAGTTAACCCTTTGTGAGCTGGTAAGGGGTCCATGAGACCCCTTATACCAGTTCACAAGGCTGGGGGGGTGGCAAGTCACCTGCCCTAGCGGGTGACTTGCCATTAACCCCCGCACCCCCATTACCTGCCTCCCCAAAGGCCAGGGGGGGGCAGAAGAGCCCGGGCCCACATAGGCTATGTGGGCTCGTAGGCTGCAGGGTGGGGGGGCCACCAAAGCTGGCCCCCCCACTCTGTGCCTACAAGCCCCCATAGCTGGTCCCGGGCTGGTTACTTTGGGTAAGGGGGACCCCACGTCATTTTTTTTTTGGATTTTTAAGGGTTTTTAACCCTTAAAAATCCAAAAAAAAATGGGGTCCCCCTCCCCGGGAAGGGGGACCCTATGTCATTTTTTTTTTTTAATTAACCATTTGTCATCCAGCAGCTATAAAAGGCTTCTGGGCAGGAAAGGGTGTCTACCTATACATATGTGGTATCGCTGTAACCGGGAGAAATTGGGGTTTCTCACGCAATAAGATTTTATTGACAAACTTACATTTTTTATTACAAAAAAACTCTACAAATTGTAAAAAAATATTTTTTTTTTATTTTTTTTCACACATTTCACCCAAAAAAATTGAGAATACACCTAAAAAATACAAACAAGACATTTCATGTTAAAGCCCAGACTCTGTTGAAAAAAACAATATATAATTTTCCTGGGAAATCCCTGGAAATCCTTTCAAAAATGACAGTTGAATATGTGTAGCGCAAAATAGTGAAACATCGTCTGGCAACAGGGAGTGGCAAATGCTGCAGGTAGGCTGGCAGCGAAAGGGTTAAAGGCACTTTGGTGCCATGCCTGTATGATTCTTATACACATGTGTAGATTGGGGTTTCTTTTTCCTTACAGATCCCGGGATCCCTGCTTATGGTGGCCCTCCGGCTCTATGTTGCCTGGCTATTTATTGGGATATCTATTAATGCATTTATATATATATAGACTATATACTGATATATATATAGTTTATTAAAGGGGACCTTAACTTAAAAAAAAAAAAATCCTCCCTTCCGGGACATTACTAATAAAGGGGCATCTCGGGTTGGCTTATCCCTTAAAAGTCCCAAGTATTGCGAATACCATAAATCACCATATGGAGGCTTCCGTAAATTCCGGAAACGGTTCTGCTGAGCCGTTCGGGGGGTGCGTAGGTTGTGGGGTTCCACTCCCAGCTGATGATGTCTTTATTTGCATCCCTTGTGCAAAACAGACTATTGCGCGCCAGTCCGTTGCTTCGGCTGCGGGCCCATTGCATCCTTCATCATCTCCTACCTCTCCCTCCCTGTTCCGGACCCCGCATGACACTGTCAAAAGTGGGGATTCGCATTCCGAGGCGGCGGCACAGCCCAGCCCCCGGAAAGTAGTGCCCGTTAAAGCAGCGTTAAAGTCCGCTGCAAAACGGAGGCACCTGACTCCGGTACCTTCGGCTCCACAGGACGAGCTATGTGAACCTGTGGAATGGTCCGATGGATCCCCGGACGAGGATGAATTCCCGTCGGAGTCAGATGAGCCTGCAGGTCAGCTTGTGGCTGATGTGATTGGCGATTGGTCAGAGGGGGTTGTTTTTGACACCCCCTCCATTCTGGCTCAAATGTTTAAAATTTTGAGTTTAGATCCACCTGAGGCGGCCGCCCTGCCAAAGGGTCAGTTGTTTAAGGAGCCTCAGCCGCGTTTGGTTTTTCCCAGACAACACCACTTTGAGAGAGTGGTTCTTAAGGAATGGGAACATCCCACGCGGTTATCTGGAATTCCTTCCAGTTGGGAAAAGCGTTATCCTTTTCCGCCAGAATTGGTGAAGCTTTGGTCTGTCCCTCCTGACGTCGATACCCCTGTACTAGGGCTCTCCAGCACAGCTATGGTACAGTCTGCTGAGACCACTGTCCCTAAGGATGGGGAAGATCGTCGGATTGACCAATACGCTCGCCATGGTTTTATTTATTCCGGGTCAGCGTTGCGCCCGGTATGTGCTTCAGCCCTTCTTCTATTGGCAATTAAGTCCTTAATTCAGGGGCTATATGAGGATATTAATCCCGCTTGCAAACAGTTCACTGCGCTTAAGCAGTGTGAATCTTTTGTGTCTTATGTCCTAGCTGCTCAGGACGATGCGCTGGCTATGAGTAGCAAGGCAGCGGCTATGCTGGTGGCTATTCGCAGGTCAGTATGGCTGCGTCAGTGGTCAGCGGACGCAGCTTCTAAAAGGGTGCTTACAGCTCTCCCCTTTTTGGGGTTGCGTCTGTTCAGGGAGAAAATTGATTCAGTCGCAAAGGGTGGTAAGATGCCACAACGCAAGAGGCCTCGTGTCCCCTTTGGGGGGGCAGGTTCCGGTAGGCCCTCCTTTCGAGGATTCAGAGCGGGCAGGGGTGCTTCCTTTCCCGCTACCAGAGGTGCAGGTTGGACTCGGGGGAGGGGCTGCGGCCCACTCAGTCCTGGGGCACCAAGCCCAAACCTGCTGATAAGCTCACTCAGCAATGAGGGGCTGCCCTCACCCGTGCGGGTGGGGGGACTATTGCGACACTTCTCCCAGGTTTGGAACCAAGTGGTTCCAGGCAGATGGATCCAGGAGGTAGTGTCGGCCAGTTACGACCTGGAATTCGAGTCTCACCCTCCTTCACGGTTTGTTCGGTCTCGGGTGCCCATTGTTCCTTTGGCTACGCAGGGGCTCCTGGCGTCGGTAAGGGATCTGTTAGAGATAACGGCCATCCGGCCGGGGCCGCGCTTAGAGATGGGCCTCGTTTTCTACTCCAATCTTTTCGTAGTCCCCGAGAGAGATGGGTCGGTTCATCCCGGCCTGAACTCTCATCAACACAGAGTGTTTCTTCCTTTTGCCCAAATTCACACGAGAACGCTTCAGCTTTTTCTGTTAGCGTTTTGGGACCAGCAGCCTCAGTCGCTGGATCAGTCCTTCCAGTTGTCCTCCCGTGTACGGCAGTCCCTCCTGTGGTGGTTGGTCTCGACCAATCTGGTGTAGGGCAGGCCTTTCCTGACCCCCCTTTGGAAAATTGTCACCACGGACGCCAGTCTGTCGGGATGGGGCAGATTCTGGAAGGAGCTGCAGTTTCAGGGGCAGTGGGGACCTCAAAAGCCCCACTTACCCATCAATATTCTGAAACTGAGAACCATCCGTCAGGTGCTTGTTCTCCTGACTCAGCACGTTCTGGGCCTTCCGGTCCAGATGTGTTCAGACAATCAAACAGCGGTTGCTTACGTCGGTCTTCAGGGAAGGACTCGCAGTCTGAGTACTCTCAGAGAAGTGTCCCTGATTCGGACCTGGGCAGTGTTCCATGTTCCTTGTCTCTCGGCGGTTTACATTCCAGAGGTGAAGAAACAGGTAGCGGACCGGTTGAGCAAGGGCTCTCCCCGTCTGGAAGAATGGGCTCTCCATCCTCGGGTGGTTCGCTCACTGTGTCTCCAATGGGGGACCCCGGAGGTGGACCTGTTGGCCCCTCGTCACTATCACAGGCTCCCGAACTTCGTGTCGCTCTCCCGGGATCCTCTGGCTCTGGCAGTGGACGCCATGTCCCTGAACTGGGGAGTTCTGGGATTTCTTTACCTGTTTCCTCCGATGCCCATGCTGGGCAGGGTTCTTCAGAAGTTGGCTCTGGAAAAGGTGTACGCCGTTCTCGTGGCCCCAAGGTGGCCAAGACGAGTGAGGTTTGCAGACATCGTTCGGCTGGCAGTGGACCAGTTCGTTCTGCCTCTTCGGCCCGATCTGCTCACTCAGGGTCAATTGTGTTACCCCAATTTACCAGCGCTGGCTTTGATGGCCTGGCTGCTGAAACCTCCATCCTGAAGGAGGGGGTCTTTCTGATTCTGTCATTAAGACTCTGATCAGTGCCCGGAAGAGGTCTTCTTCCATCACCTACTATAGGACTTGGCAAGCCTATATCGCTTGGTGTGAGATAAGATCTTTTCCTTGTAGGGTCTTTTCGGTCTCCAGGATTCTGGAATTTTTACAATCAGGGCTGGACTCTGGTCTCCAGCTAAGTACGTTGAAAGGGCAGGTCTCTGCCTTATCTATCTTTTTACAGAAGCGTGTTGCGCTTAAACCTTTAGTTAAAACTTTTTTCCAGGGGGTTACGCATGTGCGGCCTCCCAGGAAACCATTACTCCCTGTTTGGGATTTGAATTTGGTTCTTTCTGCTCTTCAGGCTCCTCCTTTTGAGCCTTTGCAAGATATTGCTTTGTCTACCCTGACTCAGAAGATTGTCTTCTTGGTAGCGAGGCGCCTTACTTTGAGAGGCATCAGGATAAAGTGGTCTTTCGGTTCAAGCCAGACTTTCTTCCTAAGGTTGTTTCTGCTTTTCATTTGAACCAAGATATTGTTCTTCCCTCCTTGTGTCCTAATCCTAAGAATGACAAAGAGAGGGTTTTGCATTGTTTAGATGTAGTACGCTGTGTTAAGTACTACTTGATTATCATGTCTCCTTTTCGTAGGACGGATTCCTTTTTTGTTGTGCCCCATGGGCCTAAGAAGGGTTTGGCACCAGCCAAATCTGCCATTAGCAAGTGGATACGTCAGGCCGTTACTGCGGCCTATTCTGCTAAGGGAAGAGTTCCCCCTTTTCGTATCACTGCTCATTCTACTCGCGCCATTGGGGCGTCTTGGGCTTTTCAGCACCAAGCTTCTGTTGAACAGGTTTGTAAGGCCGCCACTTGGTCTTCTGTTCACACTTTTTCTAAGTTTTACAAAGTTGATGTGCGGGCCTCAGCGGATGCTGTTTTTGGCCGCAAAGTTCTGCAGACTGCAGTCATTTAAGTTATGCTTCACCTGGCCTTTAGATGCCCTTCCCTTGTGGACACTGCTTTTGGATGTCCCATTAAGTGATGAATATTTAGAAGTGAAGTGGGGTGTGTGGCACACCAAGAATAATACCATTTTGTGAGTACTCACCTGAAAAATGGATATTGTTGGTGTGCCACACACTCCGCTTCACCCCCACCCTTTTCGGTATTACCGAAGTCTTTATATGGTGAAGCCTTTTTTTATATCAAAATTGATTTTTGAGGTTACCGGTGGAATACTGGTACCTTGTCTTTCTGCTTTTTAATATACTGGTGATTGAAGGGAGGTACCAGGTATATATGGGCCGGAAGGGGGCTCGTTACAAGACTTCCTCTCTGCACTACGTCACCTGGCGGTGGATTAACCCATTAAGTGATGAATATTTAGAAGTGAAGCGGGGTGTGTGGCACACCAACAATATCCATTTTTCAGGTGAGTACTCACAAAATGGTATTTTTGTAAATACTGCCTTGGGGGTGATATAGCAATCAGGTGTAACTTTTCACCTGGTGCAAAATCGGCCCTAAGGTAGATAATTAAAGTGAATGACTCTCCTAAAAAGTTCCTCACCTGGTGCAGAATCGACCTTATAATCTGATACCCCCCCCCCAACCCCTCTAGCACACCACTGGCAACCTGTGAAGTTCTAGTAAACTCCATGCCCAAGAGAGTAAAGGAAGAGCTTAGGGCACAATCTGCCCATTTTCACTTAGGGGTGTACTCACTTTTATTTCCAGGAATTTAGACATTATTGGCTGTGTTGAGGTATTTTGAGAGCACACCAAGCTGTGCATTGACTACTTTACTTTGTTTCAAAGTGACATATCTTCTGTGTTGTCCCATGAAAAGATATAATAAAATAAATATAATAAATAAAAGAGATTTACAAACATGAGAGGGATCACTTTTGTGAGATACTGTAGATTCAGAGCAACCAAAATAGATGTCTAACTAGGCCAACCTGGGAGGATACTTAGGTTTGTGCATCACCCTTACAGAGTGGCACTACATACAAAGCATGCTTTTTTTGTGTCAACAGTCACTGTTTGGTGTAATCAATAATGCAATGACTAAACCTATGTGACTTACCTATGATAATACTAATAAAAAAATGAAATAAAACAGTGTGTGTCATAAATGAGGAAAGGGACACGGGTCATTTAACCAGTATAGCTGATTAGTATATTAATACTCTCCATGTGCTGTTCTTTCTGTAAACGACAACAGTCATGTCCCCCATCTGATATGCAAAGAAAAAATGAGTAGCTCGAGATATACTAGCAAGGGTTATTGAGTTTGGTATTACCTACATGATATTTCCTATGTATATGTTATGTATACTACTTTATGGTTTATTTCTGGGGCATACCTAGACACCATGTAATATTACTGGCAAAAATTGTACCAAAGCTTACTGTACATACATTTTCAATACTGTATATGATTAAACAGCTAATTGGGTGTGTCTATTTTCCTTCTCCGAGTAAGGCATCTGTACTTTACACATCCGCTGGGGATAAGTGGTGAGATAAGGCGGATGGGCAAATCCTAAAAACAGGGTAGGCCAGAATTTAATCCACAAAGGTCTCCATTAGCAAATAAAATCAGAGCTGAGATTCAAGCCCATATACCTTTCAATGCAAGTCAACAGTATACATAAAGGAGATCTTCAGTTACCTACCTATATATGTTGTTTCCAGGGAACATCATTGCTGCTGGAAGCCACCGGGGGGGGGGGGCTCAAGCGAGGAGCAAGGTTGTTCAATTGGCCATCGAGAAACAGCAACTACTTCTCAGCTGTACACCAAGTTAACAATTGCAACTGCTATCTGTGTGCTGCCTCCTCGATGGTACCAGTTGACATAATTGATGCCACGAAATCACAAGTGACATTGAGGAGGGAGGCTGCCTATAGCTTTTCAGGCTGTGGATTCCCTTCTGAAAAGCTATAGGCAGCACAGTGACCATTGGCCATCAAGACAGAAACTCCTCCCCCTTTGCTGCTCAGCCACACACTGAGCCAACTGACACCCAGGAGCCAGCCTCTCATTGATCATAAGTGCTGTGAGACTCTGCCTTGCGGGCTGTCCTATTGGCTGCTGGGACATAACACAATCAACAATGGAGAGAGGGGGGCTGCAGGTCAAGACAGAATCACAGGGAGTATACAAAAAGTTCCTCTTTAATGTACTAAAGAGGACCCTATTTGTAACCCCCCATCACCTTTCCATTCTGTTGTGCCAAGCTCAATTTCGGTGTTAAATAATAATAATATTTAAATAATAAAACAAGTCACCTGATTGCAAAAATTTCCCTGATACCAGTGGGTGACATACACTTCTGTATAGAATTGGGCAATTGACCTGACTGAGACCCAAGGTCTTCAGCTTCTATGCAGATGACCTGTCCCCAATGTGTTGTTTTTTATACCCTTCTGGGTTCATGTGACCGCAAGCAGCCAATCAGCATGGCCTGCAAGCAATTTCAAGGGGCAAGCAATTTCAGGTATGACCAAGATGCTTGGCTGCCTGCAATTTTTGGCGAACGTCTCGTTCTAGAGGCTGGGTGCCCTCTCCGTGGGGATGTCCCAGCCTACGCTGAGCCGCGCCCTATCCAAGTTTTTGGATGGCATGGCTACCATTAGTCCAAAATATATTTCATTTCCGGACGACATGGTAGCCTGGAACGCGCTTAAGTTGGGTTTTTTTTAATATCGCCGACATGCCCAACGTCATGGGTGCGATCGATTGCACCCACGTTGCATTGGTCCCTCCCGCAGCCGACGAGTACATCTATAGGTAAGTTATTTTTTGTCATTTTGTTATATAGTTTAGATCAACCAAAGTGGTGCACCGCATAAAATTAATAGATTGTGCTACACTGTAATAAATAAAGCACTATACTAAAGTTAGGCTCATGGGACACTGCCCAGAGGCCTAAAAAACAGGAGCACCAAACAGTATCAAAATCCAATTCAATTTCATTTATTAAAGATCAAAAATGTCAAAAAACACTGGACATAACAAACAATGTACAAGACCAACACATTAAAAACACTTTGAGTCCCCAAAGTTCATCCAGTGCTGCAAACGCAGCAATTAATTCCTGGGTTAACTCCTAAGTATCAGCACGTATATTGCCTGTGGGCAGTGTCCCATGAGCCTAACTTTAGTATAGTTGTTATATAGTTTAGGCAAACTGTATTGTAAATATCTAGTAATCCCTCCTTGTAAATTGTCCCTGTGACCCATTTAAGCGTGTATACCTTAATCCCTCCTTGTAAATTGTCCCTGTGACCCATTTAAGCGTGTATACCTTAATCCCTCCTTGTAAATTGTCCCTGTGACCCATTTAAGTGTGTTTACCTTAATCCCTCCTTGTAAATTGTCCCTGTGACCCATTTAAGTGTGTTTACCTTAATCCTTCCTTGTAAATTGTCCCTGTGCCCCATTTAAGCATGTATACCTTAATCCCTCCTTGTAAATTGTCCCTGTGACCCATTTAAGCGTGTATACCTTAATCCTTCCTTGTAAATTGTCCCTGTGACTCATTTAAGCGCGTATACCTTCATCAATGTTTTTAATGTAGGCCTTAGCAAAACATTTTAATGCAGACCTTAGAATGTTACTCCCACATAGATATACTTTTGGATTTTAAAACTACTTATGTACTTAGTGTTATTTGGATTGTGAAACATGTATTTGGGAGGCTGTTAGGAGTTAGTGTTTGCGTAGTTGACCTTGGATTGCTAAATATTTTTTCTTTTTCCTTCAAGGAACCACAAAATGGGCGACTCACTGAATGTGCAAGCAGTGGTGGCCCCGGACATGCGGTTCCTTAGTATCCTCACCGGGTATCCAGGCTCATCCCATGACGCGTACATTTTGCGGAGATCAGGATTATTCCGTCGGTTTGAGTCTGGAGAATTATCAGGTGAATGGTTCCTTGGTAAGTTTCCTCTAATGACGTAATTCCCTTTTCACTGTATGCCTATGAATATAGTTGATGAGCCATGTCTTAACCTATGGCTGTTTTTACCCCTTGATGACATGTTAAACCAGACCTTAACCATGATCTTTAGAAAAGCAGGGGGCGGGTTATAGCTGGGCTTTGCTCAGACAGAGCACAGCTGGGGTCCGGAAAAGGTCAGAAATCCCTGAATGCAGAGCAGCACAGTCAGAAGCCACTTCCTGTTTGCAGGCTGCCTGATATTCCCTTAGCTGCCATCTTGGATGTTTAAAGGCTCATAACATGCAGTAGATGCTGGTAGGATGTTTTTTTATGTCAGCAATCTGTATGTACAGGGTGTGGGTAACATATAAGATAGGCTCTTATTCAGGGTGAACAATGGCTTTAAAAAATATTTTTGTTTTGAATGTGTAATTTATGTAAGTACTTTATTATTCTTTCAGGGTATTCCGGCTATCCACTTCTGCCCTGGCTCATGACGCCCGTCCTTTGGCCACAGAATGTGGCCCAGGAAATTAGTAATGCATTACTTACAAAAACTTTGACACATGATCTGAGCCTCATACAGTTTATTTTCACGTTTGTTTTTTTAAAAACCTTCAGTAATCTCAAAATAGCACAAACATTAATGCATCAACTTAGTCAACAACAGCTAAAGTCACATTCCATATATTTTATTGAAATTGCAAATTTAGAGTTGAAGGGCACTCGCAGACTTCATGTACATACATAGTAAAACTGAAATATAAATTGGTGCAGACTCATGGCACCTAGCAATTGGCCACATCCAGGAGTTGTCAAGTAATGCACTGCAGGCCGAAGTTTCACCGCCCAATAACATAAAGATACATAGGGAGCAACCATTTGCAGGGGAATATTTGGCCAGTAATACACAGGGCCACATACACACCCTCTCCTGCTTGGCCACATTTGCCACAGGCACAGGTGGAAAGCAGCCATACCTATGCCACATCAACGCCTGGAAGTTAGTGGGCCAACCAAACAATAACCCCCAGTCCTAATGCCACTCCAGTCAAATCTTTGCCATGGCAAATGTAGTTGTTTCACAGCCAAGAATGTCCCCCAATATTGCCAACAAACAGGATGAGCCAGCCACAATTTCATTAGGCCCAAGGCTGCAGTGTGGCAGCTTGAGAGGCCGCTTCAGTGAGGCTTTAGCTCAGGCATTGTCTAGTGGGGTGTGTCAGCACTCTAATGAGCTATATGGGCGACATTCAAAATCAAACCTGCAAAGCCATAAAAAAGGCAATCTTGGTATCGCTCACCAGACAGGAAAATAGAGTGGGGATGTACAGGAAAGATGTGGACCAGATCCAGGTGAAATAGATCTTAAAAGTGATGTTGCCCATAATAAGGTTGTGGTGGGCCTTGGAGTTGGCCCAACACCTGGGCATGTGTGTCATTCAGAATCTGCCACTGGTCAAGCATCTGTCTGTTGCTAGTTCGAAATGCATCTAGCATGGCAGTGAAGTTTGCATTTAAGGTGGCCGTTTGTTCTGCCAGATGTGTGGTTAAGTTGGCCATTTGTTCAGACATCTTGCTGGTTAAGTTGGCCATTTGTTCAGCCATATGGCTTCTGCTCATCCTAAATTCAGTCAGCATGTTGGTTAATGTATTTTTGAAAATCTCGAATTGTGCAGTAATCTGCTCTGTTGTTCGTTGAGTCACCTACCGAAAGTAACGGCTGTCATGGTGCCATGCTGACTCCAGGATCGGCACCCGCCTCCCTGGGAAACTGGTCAACGTTGTTGACTGTGCCTTCCACTTCCCCGGGTTGGAGCGCCTGCAGATGCTGGAGCTCTAGGGTGAGGAACAGTCCCAGATGTGCTCGGCAAAACCTCTGCAGCAGACCTATCACTGGGGACTGTAGGCTCAGTCTCAGCCTGCTGCCCACGATGGTCTGGCAGCATGCGTCCAGCTTCACTCTGCTGCAGAGGATTTGGTGCTGTAGGATGCTGGGACAGTGGCAGATTAGGTTCCAGGGGGGGTCAGTTCAGAAGGCCCCATCAAGCTGGCATCCTCCTCCTCCTCCTCCATCTCCTGGATTTCATCCGTCAGTGTGTGGGTCTGTTGGGACATGTGAAAAAACTTTCAGTTTGGGCCCTAAATATATTTGTTAGGCAAATTAGTCATGTGCATTCACATGCATCAGCAGTTTCATCCACTTACCCTATATATCTGTTCCTGGGTCCTAGGCAGCAGGGAAGTAGACGGCGTGCCCAAACTGGAGGAGGCTTCCACACTTGCAGAGGCTGGGTGCTGGGCTGGGTTTAAAAGTAAAAGGCACGTAAAAACACACAAAAATCCATTGATGATCTGGATTACTACATATGGTTTAAAAAACACGTGGCCAAGCAGCAACGGCAACTCCTCCAACGGTCCAAGGTGACCTTCAATATGAATGTCAGTATCTCTTATATGTATGCCTCACCCTGTACATACAGATTGGTCACTTGAAATAATACAAACATGCATGTACTGCATGTTATGAGGCTTAACACATCCAAAATGGCTCATTAGGGGCCCACAGTCAGCTTGCAAATAACATTTGGCTTCAGAGTATGCTGCTGGGCATTCTTCCTATGTAGACCTTTCCCTGACCCCAGATCGTTTGTCTGACCAAAGCACAGCTACAACCCAATTGGTATAAAGACAAAGGAGTAAGTGTTGTCTATGACTGACTATATTTACATAACACGCAGTGCTTTGGTAACATTAAGAGTTTTATAATGACCATAAATACTGTCCAAGGCCGTGTATGGGCTGCAAACCTTTTAAATGACCATTCCTCAGACATTAAACACCCGGCTAAAACAGTAACCTCCCCTCAAAGCCACTCCCTAGGGGCATGTGTTCATATCTGCCTGTGAGCCTCATTTCATAGGTTTGCAATAGTTCACATTCAAACAAACATTACTAACCTGCAGGAATGGTATGGATGTCCGTGTCCCGTCCTCCAGAGAGGCCCTCTAATGCAACGGGGTGTATTAATGCCAGCACCATCTCCTCAGCTCGTGTATACTGTAATTTGGTGGGGAAGCCTCCGCCAGTTTGTATGCTGAAAAATAGAGGTTAACAAATTTTGGGCATTGTGGTCAATACAACAAGCAGCAAAATGCAAAACTCAAATATGTACCTGTGATTGCGCTGTTTATTCTGTTTCTTCCGTGCTGCATACTTCAGGTCAGATATTTTGCGCTGTATCTGCTCAACATCTTTCATCTCGTCCCCCGCTGCATTGACCTGTCCTCCAAAATTTGGGTCTTTCTAATTTTGCTTGTAGATTTTGTATGTCGCCCATATAGCTCGTCATAATGGAGTGTGAGGCCACTTGCCAATGCGAGAGTTTGGGCCTCACCAAACCTGCCACTCAACTGGCCTCGCCGCATAGTTCGGCCTAATGCTTGCTCTTCTGGCTCATCTATGTTTGTGGGCAATTCAGGGGACATTCTGGGCTGGCTCTGTGGTGATGAATTGGGCGATACGTGGCTTGAAAACGACTGGACTGGACTTGCAATCGGACTGGGGGTCCTTGCCTGGGTAGCCACCGAACTTCCAGGCGTGGATGTGGCATATGTATCAGTGGTTGCCACCTGAGAGGGTGGCAAATGTGGCTTAGGAGGAGAGGGTGTGCTTGGGGGGTGGGGCTTCGGGCCTTGTGCCTCTTTGTGGCCTTTGAAGTGGTGCTACTTTGGCCATGTGATGTACTGGCACGTGGAGCAGGAGAGGAAGTGCTGGCTGGGCTGGGGCTTCGGGCACGCTGGCTCTTACTGGCCTTGCCACTGGTGCTACTTTGGCCATGTGATGTACTGGTACGTGGAGCAGGAGAGGCAGTGCTGGCTGGGCTGGGGCTTCGGTCACGCTGGCTCTTACTGGCCTTGCCACTGGAGCGCCGTTTATCATGCGATGTGCTTGCGCGAGGAGGAGGAGAGGGTGTGCTTGTGGGGCTGTGGCTTCGGGCCCTCTGCTTCTTGGTGGCCCTGGAACTGGTGCTCCGTTTATCATGGGATGTGGTAGGGCGGGGAGGAGGAGAGGGTGTTCTTGGTGGGCTGGGGCTTCGGGCCCTCTGCTTCTTGGTGGCCTTGGAACTGGTGCTCCGTTTATCATGGGATGTGGTAGGGCGGGGAGGAGGAGAGGGTGTTCTTGGTGGTCTGAGGCTTCGGGCCCTCTGCTTCTTGGTGGCCTTGGACGTTGTCGTACCTTGCTGTTTGGATGTGGGCGCCTTCTTCTTTGAGGTCCCTTCCTTGGGTTTGGGTGAAGGTAGGACAGTACTAGGGTCAGGTGCTGAAGGAGCTCGGCTCTGGGCCGCAAGACCCTGTACCAACGGGTATCCGGCGACAGGCTTTCTATGGTGAGCCTCATTGGGATGCCCTAGCCTCAATCCTTGGATCTTGGTTCCCTTCTCCCTTCCCCTCTAGAAAGTTGGGCGCGACCCTTTGTTGTGGCCCGCTCGGTGGGCAGGGGGCATCCGGGGGGGCTGTATTTGTGTGTCTTGTGTGCTTTTTTGGTGTTGTGCGAACCGTTGTACGGCGCTCCGCGGTGGTTGGCGCTATGTATTTTTTATATTACTGTCATGGTGCCGGCGTCTCACGTGATCACAGTTTCGAGCTCTTCGGGGGGTGGCGGGAACCGCGGTTTGACGCGTTTTGCGTCATACTCTCGCAGTCCGCCCCTCTCGGTACTGCTGCCGGCGTCATTTTGTGGCCTCGTCCTTGCGGTGCTGCGACGCGGTCTGGTCTCTGAGCGATCTGTCCGATTGGTCCGTGATTCCCTTACGGGGGTTTTCTTATATTGCTTTACTATGTATACGCTGGGGATGTTTATTGTATGCTTATTGTGTCTTGCAGGCGGGTCACCTCTGACTGTGGTTCTCCCGGTCCTGCCCCTTACCATTCTCCCACTTTCCCTAGCGGGCTTTGGGGGGCATCCCAAAAAGGGTGGCTATTGCTAGCTGTGTCCCTGTACTGGCCGTTATGCCTGTATCTAAATCACCATATGGAGGCTTCCGGGGATGATGTGCTTGGGGTTCCTTCGGGACAAGCCCAGCTGTGTGTTGCGTGTGGGGTATCCCCTGTTTGTGACAGTGTCAGGGTATGTTTGACCTGTGCCCAACATGTACTTGCGCTGCAGCCTGGGTCCTCTGCTGCGGGTCCCGGTGCTGTGCCCCTTTCTGCTTCGCCTACCCCCCCACACTTGCATCTGACCCCCATTGAGGGGCACATTGGTGGGGAGTCTCATTATGATTTGGCTTCACGGGTGGCCAGCATTGAAAAGCATATTGCTGGGTTAGCCCCGCGTAAGGCTTCTGTTAAGAAGCGGCATTTATCTCCCGCTGCTTCCCTCTTTCCTGTGGAGGATGAGGGACTTTACTCATTTTCTGGCTTTTACCCCCTCGAGGAGGGGAAATTATTCTCTGATTCAGAATTTATATGTTTATATTGGTTATATGGTGGTACCGGGTCTCCTTTTGGAGAAGACCCATGGTCCTCAAATTACACTGACAGGTTATTGACTCACATTTTTTAAGTGCTTTGTATTTCCCCTCCTGCCGTGGCTCCGCAGCAGCAGGGTGAGCTTTTCCATTCTGTTAAACCACGCTTGGAGTTCCCTGAGCAGAATCACTTTAATAATCTGGTGCTCAAGGAGTGGGAACACCCTAGTAAGCTACCTGGGGTGCCCAAGAGTTGGGACAGGAGGTATCCTTTTCCCGCTGAGGTGGTTAAGCGTTGGTCCTGTCCTCCCGAGGTGGATGCGCCCGTCCTAGGGTTGTCTAACACATCAGTCATGCATTCACCTACTACCCTGCGGGATGGTGAAGAACGGCGCTTGGACCAGCTGGCTTGTCATGCTTTTGCCTGTGTGGGGACTGCACTGCGCCCGGTTTGTGCCGCTGCCATAACGGCTATTGCTATTAAAGGGCTGCTTAAGTGTCTCATAGATGGGGCCTCTGATGACACGGGAGGTGAGGATTATAGATCTCTCCTACTTTGCTATGAATTTGTTGCATATATCCTTTCTGCCATGGATGATCCCATGTGTGGTAGGACTTCTGCCCTGTTGGTGGCTATACGACGCTCTGTCTGGCTATGTCAGTGGGTGGCTGATAATGCTGCTAAGAAGGCCCTCACTGGTTTTCCCTTTAAGGGGATGCGGCTCTTTGGTGAACGCTTAGACCTATTTGCCAGGGATGGTAGACTGCCTCAACGTAGGAGGTCGTCTCGCGCTTCCAAGGCTGGTCGAGGAGTTTCCTTTGCTGGGGCACGCGGAGACTATTGGGGCAGGGGTAGAGGACGAGGCCGTCCCGGGCTCTCATGGGGTCCCAAGCCCAAATCCTCCCCCAAGCCCCCTCAGGCATGAGGAGGCGCCCTCACCCATCCAGGTGGAGGGCGGCTTCGGCTCTTTGCTCACGTCTGGAGGCTACATGTAGCAGACAGATGGATCCAGGAGGTGGTGTCCTCTGGATACAAGATAGAGTTTGCAACCTGGCCGCCCCCAAGATTTATCAGATCCCGGATGTCTCAAAACCCTCTGTCATTTCAGGGCTTGCGGCTTGCGGTCCAAAACCTTTTGGAGTTGGGGGTCATCTGCCCTGTGCCTCTCAGGGAAAGGGGCAGGGGCTTCTACTCCAATCTATTCACTGTTCCTAAAAAGGATGGGTCCCTCGGGCCCATTTTGGATTTAAAGCACCTCAACAAGTTTGTCAGATTCAAGCATTTTCGCATGGAGACCCTACGCTCAGCAGTCGCTACTCTGTGCCCGGGCGACTTCATGACATCAGTAGACATCAAGGACGCTTACCTTCATGTACCAATCTTCCCAGGTCATCAGAAATTTCTCAGGTTTGCTTTGGAGGATCAGCACTATCAATTTGTGGCCTTACCTTTCGGTATCACCTCAGCTCCCAGGGTATTCACCAAGGTACTGGCGGATGTGGTGGCTCTGTTGAGAGCTCAGGGCATTTGCATTCTTCCTTATTTGGACGATATTCTGATCTCGTCTCAGTCCTTCCATCAGGCAGAACTGGATACCCAGATGGTGGTGTCCACACTAGAGTCCTTCGGCTGGGTGATCAACCATCCCAAGTCTTTTCTGTTCCCGTTACTGGTGAGGTCCTTTTTGGGCATGACTCTGGATACATCTCAGGTCAAGGTTTTTCTCCCTCAGCAGAAGGTGGGGAGTCTTCAGGCGCAGGCCCAGTTTCTTCTTTCTTGTCCTCATCCCTCCATCCGGCAGGGGATGCAACTGGTGGGCCTGATGGTGTCTTGCTTCGAGGTGGTACCCTATGCTCAGTTTCCCAAGAGACCTCTTCAGCTACACCTCTTATCAGTGTGGGATCGGGACCCTGTGTCCCTGGATCAGGTATTTGTGCTGTCCCCCCTGGTCACACGGTCCCTCTCGTGGTGGCTGGACTCAAGGAACCTCTTGGTGGGCAGGACCTTTCTGTCTCATCTGACTGACAGGTTGGGGGGGTTTCTGGAAGTCCTTGAAATTTTAGGGTCAGTGGGGCCCCCAGGAGGCCCATTCTCCTATCAACATGGAACTGAGGGCGGTAAGGTTGGTTCTCGCCCAATTGACCCCACACCTTCGGGGTCGGGCTGTTCAGATCCGCTCGGACAACCAGACGACGATTGCCTACATTAATCATCAGGGAGGACTCGGAGCAAGCGAGCCCTCAAGGAAGTGTACCTGATACTGTCCTGGGCGGAAGAGAATGTTCCCTGTATATCGGCAGTTTACATCCCGGGGGTGGAAAACCTGGAGGCAGACTCCCTGAGCAGGGGGATGTCTCGGCTGGGGGAGTGGTCCCTCAGCAACAGGGTGTTTCGCTCCCTGTGCTGTCGCTGGGGTCTGCCGGATGTGGATCTGTTTGCGTCCCGTCACAATCACAAGCTTCCATTCTTTGTCTCTCTGTCTCAGGACCCTCTGGCCTTCGCCACGGATGCGCTAGCAATGCCTTGGAAGGGGCTTCGGCTCCTCTATGTGTTCCCTCCATTCCCTCTGTTGGGCAGGGTGCTGCGCAAGATAGCCCAGGAGGTGGTGCCAGCCATTCTGGTGGCCCCCTGTTGGCCAAGACGAGTGTGGTTCGCAGACATCGTGCAGTTGGCAGTAGATCAGTATGTCCTGCCCAAGGATCCAGACCTGCTCACTCAGGGACAGCTGTGCCATCCCAATTTACAAACGCTGGCTTTGACGGCTTGGCTGTTGAAACCTTCATCTTGAGGGAAAATTCCTCGTTATATCTACTCCAGGGTCTGGCATGCTTACATTGCCTGGTGTGAGTCCAAATCTCTTCTCTGTCGGGTGTTTTCTGTTCCCAGAATTCTGGAATTCTTGCAACATGGTTTGGATTTGGGCCTTCAACTTAGTACCCTCAAAGGTCATGTTTCAGCTTTGGCAATTTTCTTTCAAAAATCTTTTGCCAGTCACCGTTTGGTTAAGACTTTTTTCCAGGGGGTTTCTCATGTGCGTCCGCCACGTAAACCTATGTTACTAGTTTGGGATTTAAATCTGGTGTTGTCTGCTCTGCAGGGTTGTCCTTTTGAGCCTCTCCGTGAGGCTGCTTTACCCATTTTGACTCTCAAGGTAGCCTTTTTTTGGTGGCTATTACTTCTGTCAGGTGTGTTTCTGAGTTGGCGGCGCTTTCCATCAAACCTCCTTTTTTTGAGCGACACCAGGACAAGGTGGTGTTTCGTTTTAAACCAGATTTCTTGCCTAAGGTTGTGTCTGCTTTTCATCTCAATCAGGACATTGTCTTGCCTTCCTTGTGTCCTAATTCTGCTAATTCCAAGGAGAGGACTCTGCATTCTTTAGATGTGGTCAGGGTTCTGAAGTTTTACTTGGTAGCTACTGAATCTTTCAGGAAGACTGATTGACTGATTCTCTTTTTGTTCTTCCTTCTGGTCCTAGTGTAAACAATTAGAATATGATATACTGAAATATTATATTCAATATCTCCTGAATGGCTCTTAGCCAAATGTAAACAATACTAATAATAATAATAATATTATTAATAGTATCTCCTGGCTGGCGCAAGCCAATTATGTAAACAATATTAATAGCATAAACAACTAAAATATTGATAATATTATGTATATATTTATATCCTGCCCGGCTCGACTAAAATAGGCAACACCTATACCAATATTATCAATATCTGGCCAATGATCACGCAATGGATACACGCATAAGACTATAAGACTAGGTTCTTTTGACTTCTGGTAAATGCAAGAGACACTGAGACACGCAGTAAATAAAGAGATATATTGTTGACAAAATAACACAATAATGCAATCAAATCTCAAATCAAACACAATACATGAGACTGGCATACAGTTATGAGACTGGCATACATATATACAGGGAAAGACACATTACCCTCCTGATACGGCACTCACAAGCTTCTCATCTCCAAGCAGTGTCCGCTCCAAGCCGTCTCCCCTGTCTTGCCTTCCTTCCTTCTGCCTCCCTGATGCCATCCTCATCTCCTAATTATACTAAAAGTAGGCTTCTGGTATTCCTTTGATCTTTTACGACCCTAGTCTTCTCTTGCCTTGGGCTTGACCCACCGGTTATGCAAAAGAGGGTGCATCCCGGAAATTCCCAGAAGCCGTTTGTATAATTTATGGTGCCAGCGTCTATCTAATCTTTTGATGTCCAGGTGTTTTGCTAGGAGGGTGTAATTGCTATTTCAGGTCTATACAACATATTTATGGTATGGTCACAGAATGTTGATATTATCTAGTGCCCTCTCAGATGTCTTTTGTTCTATTTTCTGGTTTTGGAATGCAGATATTATCTAGCTTGGAAAACGTGCCTTAGGCCTTCCCACTTCATGTCATGCCCTGCTGTATAATCAAATATATATATATATATATATATATATATATATATATATATATATATACCATTATTAACAATATTGATTTTCCATAAAGGCCCATTATTTACATATCGCCCACTTGAGACAGAGATATATATATTATATTTATATGTATATATATATATCGAGGTCTCACAAATATATAAAATGTAAGTGCTTCAAATTTGCTGAGACCGATGGGACCCGATATATTACCGCACAATGTTATCACAACCCCCAGTATCTCAAGTTACAGCCTGCATCCCTCAGCCACCACACAAATGTTTTAATGCCACACCTTCTTTAACAGATCATCAAACATATTTCATATTTTTACACCATCCATAACCGCTTATGTGATTTTGGGTGACCAAATCTGGTGACATCCGGATTTATTCACTGCTGCTGGTATTGACAGACATCCGTCGACTTCCATTGTATGTTGCAGACAATGCTTTATCAGCTGTCACTGAGTGTCCAAGGCCTGTATTATCAACGAAGTGGGTGCACAAGGTGACAGTCCATAATATACTGTTTGCACCGTGTGACAGTGCATATGGTTATGAGTGCACTGCATCAGAATAGTCCATCCTGTTATGGGTGCACATCATCAGAAGTGCCCATGGTTTCATGGTGCACAGCATCAGAACAGCCCATATTGGTATGAGTGCACAGCATCAGAACTGTTCATAATGTCATGGGTGCACATGTACTTTGACAGTTCACACAGACCATAATGAGTTACAGCAACAGTACATCTGCAATATTAGAAGCAATCGGTGATATACTCTCCAACACAGTGATACACAGCAGACTCCAAGAAATAGATTTTTGGTCACAGAGCATAAACATAATGCAACATAGCAAATGGCGTATTACGGTGGAAATGTCTGAAAGAAAACCTTGAACAAAAGAAAGTGTGACTCTGTAGATGTGGCTTTGAGGATTCAAGCTATAACCCAAGAAAAATAAGGGTGCCACTATGCTGTAACAACAATCCCCCTCCGTCTCCGCAAACTCAAATCAAGGGCGTCTCTGGGCTATCTATGGAAAAAATACTGTTTAAAGGTTATTTTACAACAATATACAACGTATTAAAACACACATCCATAAGATAATAGGTCAGCCTAATGCAGACCTGGTATGTTGACCATATTGAAAAATCCTAAGCACTAAACCTCGCCCACTTCATAACATTTAAAGTAAAACTTGGGGAGAAAAGCTGCTCGCCCACTTCATACTATTCAGAGTAAGAAACATAAACAAACAGACAATTTCAAATTGTGTACCTGTGTACTAACTAAAAAAAAAGTTACTTAGCAAAAAAAAATAATGCTTCCCATTCCAATAACATAACAACAGGAGAAAAAAACTTACAAGCACACAATTTAAAATGATTGATCCAATGAACAGGCTAAATTATGAATTTTAGCCTTTTCATTGTTCATTGTAAAAGGAAAAAAACACTTTAAAACCGGTTCTCCATGCATTGTCACTGGAAAGACACTGGGCTGTATAGAAATGCTAATGCTAATAATGCCTGGGAGTGACACTGCAGCCCCAGCAACAGAGCATTCCACACAGCCTGCCAGTGACACCTGGGAGAACTCCTACATACACTAGGCTGGCACTAGGTACTAAATGCGCAATCTGTAAACTATAGCGCAATCCTAAAAAAATACTAAATCTACACTTTAATGGAAATCAGGGATATCCGAAACCCTGTCCCTGCCAGCTTAGCAGTTCAGGTCTTTTAACTAAAAAAACAAAAATGAATTTAGATTTTTGATAACCTGACTGCTTTCATCAAATTAATCTTTGAGGCTTATCCTAAACGTGTGCACATAAAAAAAAAACCAACACAAAAAAGCCCACGTTAAGGTCCTCAAAACCTAATGGAAAAGATCAAAGAGTTAATCAGAGACTTAGCCGGGATTTTATCCAATGGACCTGAAAGACAAAACACATAGAATTAATAACACCTAACTGGGTGCCTCTCTATAACCTTTGGTGCAAGCCTTGGCTCATCTGACATTCTTCTGTTCCCCGACATACTTACCTCCTCTCTTATGGCCATAACCTGTTGTATCAGGGAGCTCATATCACTCCTCAACTGCAGATTTTCTGCCATAAGGTATTCATTCCGCGCTCTTAACCATTTCGCTGGGACACACTTTATAGGTTTGCTTTGACTATAATGCTCCCTAGCAAATTTCTTTTGGTTAAAGCTCCCTGTCCCAAATCTAGCAGAATACACCGTTGTCTGCCTTTTGTGGGTTCTATAATTCTGGACTTTCTTACTACACATTGGTTTTGCAGAGGGACAGAGCCTGGAAATGTGATCCGCTTGGCCACAAGAGTGACACTTCACACTTCTAGCTCTCTTTACATTGTCTCTGCACGGTACAGCAGAGTTAATTATTCTAGGCATTGCTTTTTGTAATGGGGGCCTTGAGACTGTCACTGGAGCTTGTGTGACTGCACTAACCTTTGGGGCTACCTTTGGGTAATTTTCACTCATACGATTACCCTGCACCCCCGAGTCTATATGCTTATTTGGTGAAGATCCACATGAAACCTCCTCAGCAGCACTAGGAAAGACATCATCCTGTCTCCTGATATCCACAGACACAAGTTCAACTTCTTTTTCTGTGACTATCAGCTTTTCTGACATCATCTGATTGTTTCTGCGCAATTCTCAGCTCTCAGCTCTCAGCTGCTCCACAATTGCGCCCAAACTTTCAGTAGATGCCCTCATGGCTCCTAGCGCTTTATCCAAGGAGTTTACCTCCTCTTTGAGGCTTTCATTTTGTATTTTCACCAAAACAAACTCCTTTGCAATCCAAACTGCCCCATAAATCAAAAAGCGTTTGCCCTCAGATTTGGAGATTTGCTTAGCAGCAATGCATTTAGACACATAATCCTGGGCTTCAGCCCATGGGTTACTGGATCCCTGCATTGCTCTAATAATCCCCTCTGCATTCTTTACCTTGTTAATCTTTTTTACAAGACCCTCCATGTCTATACAATATGGCACTTCAAACCAATTGCAACACTTTAAAATATGCTATGGTTACCAATAGCAACAGCGGTCTGTGAACTATAGAAATTGAATTGCACAATGTATTATATACCACAATACACTCAATATTCACCACAACACAGTGCTCTGCAAATACACAAGATGCCTCGTGCCTGGCTTCGCCAAACTGTAAACAATACGAATATTAATAATAATATTAATATGAATAACTAAAATATTGATAATATTATGTATATATTTATATCCTGCCCGGCTCGACTAAAATAGGCAACACCTATACCAATATTATCAATATCTGGCCAATGATCACGCAATGGATACACGCATAAGACTATAAGACTAGGTTCTTTTGACTTCTGGTAAATGCAAGAGACACTCAGACACGCAGTAAATAAAGAGATATATTGTTGACAAAATAACACAATAATGCAATCAAATCTCAAATCAAACACAATACATGAGACTGGCATACAGTTATGAGACTGGCATACATATATACAGGGAAAGACACATTACCCTCCTGATACGGCACTCACAAGCTTCTCATCTCCAAGCAGTGTCCGCTCCAAGCCGTCTCCCCTGTCTTGCCTTCCTTCCTTCTGCCTCCCTGATGCCATCCTCATCTCCTAATTATACTAAAAGTAGGCTTCTGGTATTCCTTTGATCTTTTACGACCCTAGTCTTCTCTTGCCTTGGGCTTGACCCACCGGTTATGCAAAAGAGGGTGCATCCCGGAAATTCCCAGAAGCCGTTTGTATAATTTATGGTGCCAGCGTCTATCTAATCTTTTGATGTCCAGGTGTTTTGCTAGGAGGGTGTAATTGCTATTTCAGGTCTATACAACATATTTATGGTATGGTCACAGAATGTTGATATTATCTAGTGCCCTCTCAGATGTCTTTTGTTCTATTTTCTGGTTTTGGAATGCAGATATTATCTAGCTTGGAAAACGTGCCTTAGGCCTTCCCACTTCATGTCATGCCCTGCTGTATAATCAAATATATATATATATATATATATATATATATATATACCATTATTAACAATATTGATTTTCCATAAAGGCCCATTATTTACACTAGGAAGGGTTTGCCTCCGGCTAAGTCCACTATCAGCAAGTGGATTCGTCAGGCGGTGGTGCAAGCCTATTCTGCTAAGGGGAAGGAACCTCCCTTACTGCTCTTTCCACTTGTGCTATTGGTGCCTCTTGGGCCTTTCAGCACCAGGCTTCTGTTGAACAAGTTTGTAAGGCTGCAACTTGGTCTTCTGTTCATACTTTTTCCAAGTTTTACAAGGTTGATGTTGGGGCCTCAGCTGATGCTGCTTTTGGCCGCAAAGTTCTGCAGGTGGCAGTGGTTTAAACTGCACGCTTCTGCTCTTTGGGGTTCCCACCCTACCTTACGGACACTGCTTTTGGATGTCCCAGATGTAAGGAATTTATTGAAACAGGATGTGCTGTATACTTGAAAAAATACAATTCTGTGAGTACTCGCCTGTAGAATTGATTTTATAGTATACAGCACGTCCTGTTCCACCCCTCCCTTGTTATCATTTTTCCTGGTTACCTCTGTATGGTGATTGTTCAAGTCTATTTTGGGTTCTTATCCATTTTTTGATTCTCTTGGCTTCTTGTATAACTGCTTGTCAACACTGGAAATTGGTGGGAGGTACTTGGCTATTTATGGGGCCGGGAGTGGCCACAAGTCTTTCTGCAGTCCAGCGCCACCTTGTGGCGGAATAACCCAGACGTAAGGAATTTACTGGAAAAGAATGTGCTGTATACTATAAAATCAATTCTACAGGTGAGTACTCACAGAATTGTATTATTTAAACTCCGTGCCAAACAGAAGTTAGTGCGCACATATGCGAACCAAGTCACTTGCATCTAGAAGGATAGTTTGAGGCTAGAAATGTGTCTGTGAATGTCATTTAGTCAACTGATCTAATTGTGACAGATATTTGTATGCAGTTTGATCTAACAACTATGTTTATTTTGCTTTAGCGCAGGTACGACTACCTGCCCAACGCGTTTGAGAAGAGGAACGTCGCCCTGGAGATCGTTTCCCGGATCCAGCAGGAGACGGACACCACCTTCACCCATACACAGATCATGCAGCATTGGTCGGACCTGAAGCGACTCCACATGCCCCGGGTGCGGCTATTTTTCGGGCTCCATTTCCCAAGTACATAGCGATTGCATGCTAGATGTAACTAATACAGAAGGTAGGCCTTTCTTTATAAATGCTTTTCTTTTCTAGTGTTGGAAATGGAGTACCAATGTCAGGACTGTACCGAACACCCGTCTGTCTTGAGCTGGTATCCCCCAATCTCCGCCGCCGCTTCTGCCTATAGACAAGCCCCCGCTTGTAGGAGACGCGGGTAATGCCTCTCCCAGTCGGTTGCCCCCAGGACTTATTAGGCGCAAAGGATACCGGCTTAAGGTGCAGATAGATGTTTGGCAGGGAATCCCGAATGAGGATGCCAGATGGCAGAAGTCCGAAATACAGGCCGAGGTCAAACCAGGAGGTCACGGGGCGTGGTATCCGAAGGAGGTAACGAAGGGGTGGTCAAGACGAGCCGAGGTCAAATCCAGGAGGTCACGGTGCGAGGTATCAGAGGGGTCAGGCAAAAACGTGGTCAGGCAAAGCGAAAGGTCAGGGCAGGCAGCAAGCAAGGGTAGTCGAGGTCCAAAAGCCAAATAATCACAAAAGACACTGCAACGCACATCCAGAACCCAGAGGCTATAACGGGCACTGGGATGATGGAGCAGGGAAACCTTATAGGGAATGCTGGCCAATAGGGAAGGGGGCAATTGGAGGGAAGGACAATGATTGGTGCATATAAACTAAATGGGATCGGTCCCAGGAGCTGGACGGCCCAGGCCAGACAGGCCGACCAGTCCCTGGGTCCGATCCCAGGATCCAGCCGCCGATAGGTCACTTTAAACTCGCCTCCGGCGGGTGCGCTGGAGAAAGAGCCGCCGGGAGGCATAAGAGAGACGTGCTCGCGCGCTGCGCGCGAGCACGATATGAGACAGGCGCGCCCCCGCCTGGAGGAGGCAGCGTCACGCCGCCCGGAAGCCCAGCAGGCCGGCGCAGCCGCGCGGAGCGGGCTGCGACGCGGCCATCAGCCGCGTCCTGTGCCGCCAGCCCCTGGACCCCACGGGGGCACCGAGGGGACGGAAGACCCGGGGACCGCCGAACAGAAGTCCGCTGGGGCCCACGCAACAGCGCGCCGCGGGACCCGGAACGGCGACAAGGTAAGAGTCTAACATTACCCCCCCCCTGAGGAGGGGCCACTGGACCCTCCAAGCTGGGTTTCAATGGATTCTCCTTATGAAATCTCTTCACCAGATTCTGCGCATGAACCTCTCTGGCCGGAACCCAAGATCTTTCCTCCGGGACGTACCCCTTCCAGTCAATTAAATACTGAAGAGAGTTCCTAAAAAGGCGGGAGTCAAGAATTCGTGCGACTTCAAATTCCTGATGACCATCGACTAACACAGGACTGGGGGAACTATTGGGTTCATGGTTTCTAGCAGATTTAAGAAGAGAAACATGAAAAGATCTACAAATCTTCATGGACGAAGGGAGGGCTAACTGAAACGTGACCTGATTGATTTTCCGTACTATGGGGAAGGGACCAATAAATTTAGGCCCTAACTTAGCGGAGGGCTGGCGTAATGCCAAGTTCTTAGTTGAAAGCCAAACCCAGTCTCCCACCTTATAACCAGGGTTAGAGGAACGTTTGCGATCTGAAAATTTTTTCTGTTGAAGGGCGGCCTTAGTTAGATGTTGTTGGATCTTATCCCATTCCTCTGGCCATTTGGAAACCCATTCATCCACGGAGGGAACTCTAGAGGGTTGGTCCGGAAGGGCAGAAAACTTCAGGTCTTTGCCATAAACACAATGGAAGGGAGAAACTCCCCTGGAAGAATGTGCAGCGTTGTTAAATGCAAACTCCGCAAATGGTAAGAAGAAGGCCCAGTCGGTTTGGGTATCAGCCGTAAAACAACGCAAATACTGTTCTAAGGACTGATTTGTTCTCTCGGTTTGTCCATTCGACTGAGGATGGAAAGCCGAGGAAAGGGAGACAGTGAAACCCAGCTTAGTACAGAAAGCCCTCCAAAACCGGGAGACAAATTGGACCCCCCTATCCGAAACAATGTCTATGGGAATACCGTGGATTCTAAAAATGTGAGTGATGAAGAGTTGAGCTAATGTTTGGGCTGAGGGGAGTTTCTTTAAAGGAATTAAATGAGCCATCTTGCTAAAGCGGTCCACAACTACCCAAATAACAGTATATCCCTGGGAAGGGGGAAGATCAGTAACAAAGTCCATGGCCAGATGGGTCCACGGAGAGGCGGGAATGGGTAATGGTAGGAGTGGGCCTTCAGGAGAATGTCTTAAAGATTTGCTTCGAGCACAGACTTTACAGGTGGAGACAAATTTTTGAACGTCCCTCCTAATAGAGGGCCACCAAACTTGGCGCATTAATAAAGCAATGGTTTTCTTGACCCCCGGATGACCCGCTGTTTTGGTATCATGAAAATGGGACAAAAAGACAGTACGGTAAGTAGAAGGTACAAACTGGGTTGAGTCAGGTTTTCCAGGAGGAGCTTGGGCCTGGAACTGAGCAAGATCAGGAAGTTGGGGTTGGATAGCGGCTACCACTAGGGAGTGGGGTAAGATGGGAGAATCCAACCTTTCAGGTAAGTCGGGAAAGGAAAAACTCCGAGACAGGGCATCTGCTTTAACGTTTTTGGATCCGGGCTTGTAGGTTATAGAAAAGTTAAATCGAGAGAAAAACAAGGACCAGCGAGCCTGTCTAGGAGTTAGTCTCTTAGCAGATTGAATGTATTCTAGATTTTTATGATCCGTAAAGACCGTGACTGGATACTGAGCCCCCTCCAGCCAGTGTCTCCATTCCTGAAAGGCTAACTTGATGGCCAATAATTCTCTGTTGCCGATATCGTAATTTCTTTCGGCCCCTGAGAATTTCTTGGAGAAGAAGGCACATGGATGAAGGCGTTCAGGTGACCCGCGATACTGTGACAAGACCGCCCCTACTGCGATTTCAGAAGCATCTACCTCCACAAAGAAGGGTAGTTGCTCGTCAGGATGGACTAGGACCGGAGCGGCACTAAACACCCTTTTAAGATTCTCGAAGGCCTGGACCGCTTGAACAGGCCAAACTGAGGGGTACCCGTTTTTCTTGGTAAGATTGGTTAATGGTGTAACAAGGGCAGAAAAATTTTTAATGAACCTCCTATAGAAATTAGCAAAGCCCAAAAACCTTTGCAGGCCCTTCAGATCCCTGGGCTGCTCCCATTCTAAGACTGCCTTCACCTTAGACTGATCCATGGATAGACCAGATTTAGAGATAATGTAACCGAGAAACGGAACCTCTGACACTTCAAATTGACATTTTTTTAGCTTAGCATATAAACAGTTTTCTCTAAGTTTTTGCAAGACCAAACACACATGTCTGCGATGTTCCTCAAGGGATGAAGAAAAAATCAAAATGTCATCTAAATAAACGACCACAAAACGGCCAAGATAGTCCCTACAAATTTCGTTAACGAAACTTTGAAAGACCGCGGGGGCATTGCACAGGCCGAAAGGCATTACTAAATACTCATAATGCCCTTCCAGGGTATTGAAGGCCGTCTTCCACTCGTCCCCCTGCCTAATCCTAATGAGGTTATAGGCCCCCCGGAGATCGAGTTTAGAAAAGACCTGCGCCCCAACCACCTGAGTAAATAGTCCCTCAATAAGTGGTAGGGGATACTTATTCTTTACAGTGATGTTATTTAAACCCCGATAATCAATACAGGGGCGGAGTCCCCCATCTTTCTTTTCCACGAAAAAAAACCCTGCCCCTGCCGGGGAAGATGATGGCCGGATAAATCCTTTCTCTAAGTTCTCGGCAATATATTCCCGCATGGCGAGGGTTTCAGCTCGGGTCAAATTAAATATTCTCCCTCTGGGAGGCATGGTGCCGGGGAGAAGTTCAATAGGGCAATCCCATGGTCTATGGGGAGGAAGTTTGTCTGCCGCCCTTTCAGAAAAGACGTCAGCAAACTCTAAGTACGGAGTGGGAACTCCAACCGGGGCTAGATGCGCAACCCTGAGTGGAAATTCTAAACAGCTCTGAAAACACTGGCGTCCCCACTTAGTGATTTGCCCTGAGACCCAGTCAATTTGGGGATTGTGCTCCTGCAGCCATGGCAATCCCAAGATTAAAGGGGTACTAGGCATACTCAATACCAAGAAACTGATGACTTCAGAATGATTGGCTCCCACTTTGAACTGTATAGGAGGGGTTCGGGACCGAACTAAACCCCCGGCCACTGGAGTGCCATCAATGGCTGAAACCCGGATGGGAGTCGGCAAGGGCTGGATCATAATTCCTAGACTCTGTGCTAGCTCAGAGTCTAGAAAGTTCCCAGCTGCTCCCGAATCTAGGAGAGCCTTTAGATTCAAAAACTTAAAATTAATCTTAATCTGAACTGGAATAAGAACTGGAGACGATACTTGAGGTGATACCTTACAGCCTAGGAGGGCCCCCTCGAAACCCCCTAGGCTCTGGAGTTTCCCGACGGCTTCTTTGGGCATAGTCTGACCATATGGCCGGTTCCACCACAGTACAGACAAAGCCCCTCGGATAAGCGTCGTCGTCTCTCGCCTTCGGTGAGCCTTGTGGCACCTAGTTGCATGGGCTCTTCCGAAGGTTGTACAATGGGGACCTCAGACCTTGAAGCTGTCTCAGCCTGCGACCCTTTCTCTTGGCGTCTTTCCCGAAGCCGACGATCAATGCGGATGGCAAGGTGCATTAACTCGTCTAGGGTCTGAGGTTCCGGATAATTCACCAAGGTGTCCTTGATGGTATCAGCCAATCCTAGCCGGAATTGGCCGCAGAGGGCAGGATTGTTCCAGCGAGAATCTACCGCCCAGCGACGGAATTCTGAGCAATAATCTTCGGCTGGACGGCGTCCCTGGCGAAGAGTACGTAACTTGGCATCAGCTGTGGCCCCTTTGTCGGGATCATCATAAAGAACCTCCATCGCAGAAAAAAAAACTATCCACAGAGAGACGGATTGGGTCCTGAGCTGATAAGCTGAAGGCCCAGGATTGAGGATCTCCTTGAAGGAGGGAGACAATCAAGCCGACCCTCTGCTCTTGTGACCCTGAGGAGACAGGACGGAGCTGGAAGTACAATTTACAAGAGTCCCGGAAGTTGGCAAATTTTGCCCTGTCGCCGTGGAATTTTTCAGGAAGTGGGATCTTAGGTTCCACAAACATTGCGGCCGGAGTCCCCTGAGGACTGGGGACGTTAGGAGCAGGACGGTTCTCCTGGGCCGCAACCCGATGAGCCAGGTGCTCCACCGCCGCTGTCAAGGCTTGCACCTGTTCCAGGATTTGGTCCATTCTTTTTATGGCCCGTTATAATGTCAGGACTGTACCGAACACCCGTCTGTCTTGAGCTGGTATCCCCCAATCTCCGCCGCCGCTTCTGCCTATAGACAAGCCCCCGCTTGTAGGAGACGCGGGTAATGCCTCTCCCAGTCGGTTGCCCCCAGGACTTATTAGGCGCAAAGGATACCGGCTTAAGGTGCAGATAGATGTTTGGCAGGGAATCCCGAATGAGGATGCCAGATGGCAGAAGTCCGAAATACAGGCCGAGGTCAAACCAGGAGGTCACGGGGCGTGGTATCCGAAGGAGGTAACGAAGGGGTGGTCAAGACGAGCCGAGGTCAAATCCAGGAGGTCACGGTGCGAGGTATCAGAGGGGTCAGGCAAAAACGTGGTCAGGCAAAGCGAAAGGTCAGGGCAGGCAGCAAGCAAGGGTAGTCGAGGTCCAAAAGCCAAATAATCACAAAAGACACTGCAACGCAAATCCAGAACCCAGAGGCTATAACGGGCACTGGGATGATGGAGCAGGGAAACCTTATAGGGAATGCTGGCCAATAGGGAAGGGGGCAATTGGAGGGAAGGACAATGATTGGTGCATATAAACTAAATGGGATCGGTCCCAGGAGCTGGACGGCCCAGGCCAGACAGGCCGACCAGTCCCTGGGTCCGATCCCAGGATCCAGCCGCCGATAGGTCACTTTAAACTCGCCTCCGGCGGGCGCGCTGGAGAAAGCGCCGCCGGGAGGCATAAGAGAGACATGAGACAGGCGCGCCCCCGCCTGGAGGAGGCAGCGTCACGCCGCCCGGAAGCCCAGCAGGCCGGCGCAGCCGCGCGGAGCGGGCTGCGACGCGGCCATCAGCCGCGTCCTGTGCCGCCAGCCCCTGGACCCCACGGGGGCACCGAGGGGACGGAAGACCTGGGGACCGCCGAACAGAAGTCCGCTGGGGCCCACGCAACAGCGCGCCGCGGGACCCGGAACGGCGACAAGGTAAGAGTCTAACAACCGAATCCAACGCACCCAGAGGCGCACAGGCCGGCCAGTGCTGCATTAATCTGCAGCAGAAAGTGAAGGTGGTGGATCTCCAGGGCCACGTTCCTACCCCTCCTCTGTAGCGGCCTCCGACCAACCCCTGGACCTATTCACAGAGGCGGGGCATCACAGCGTGGGCAGGGAGTCGTACCAAACGACGGAGCCATTAGCCTCTGGTATGTGACTCTTAATGTAACCGCACACACATACATGCTATTAAAAGCAAAGATTATTCCCTTAATCTCTTTTTCTAGATGATTATGTAGCGGGTGAAAGATCTGGAGGAGAGACTGCAGCAGATCAGGCCCAGGAGGCACATGGAAAAGGTGGGTGATGTCACACACAAATTCAAATTGTCATTTGCTTACTGTTGACGCAGACATTAAAAGTGACCCTGTTTTACATGTCTCTACAGCCTCAACTTCCCAGCAGGGGCAGGTCCCAGAATGGGTGGTCCCCGAAGCAGAGCTCGCCCACCAACGAAGTAAGTTGTAATGTAATTATTTGGAGTATATGTGTGAATTGACATGATCACCAATCTACCTAAATCCATAGTCAATGCTATAAGCATAATGACATATGGCCTCTTCCTTTGAATAATTCCTTAGCATAATGGCATATGGCCTCGTCCTTTGATTAATTCCTTAGCATAATGACATATGGCCTCTTCCTTTGATTAATTCATTAGCATAATGACATATGGCCTCTTCCTTTGATTAATTCCTTAGCATAATGACATAAGGCCTCTTCCTTTGATTAATTCCTTAGCATAATGACATATGGCCTCAACCTTTGATTAATTCCTTAGCATAATGACATATGGCCTCATGAGTTAGCTTGCAACCTACTAAACATTCCATCCACAGCTGTTAAACATGTATTTGCCGACAAATATTTTTTTTTCTTTTCTATACAGGACCACACGTGCCAGAGTGGCACAACTGAGTGCCAGGGTCCTTCAGTTGGTGGGCGAGATGCAGGAGCTGCGCAACTCGTTGGGGACCACAGATGAAAAATAATGTTCTGGGGCCTGCCTATGTATATAGTTTTATAAATTTATTTTTTTTTTTAAAAGTTTAACATTTTATATTAACATTTTAAAAAAAATTTTAGATTCAAAGTTGTTCGATTTAAAAAAAAATGGCAACATAAAAATGCCAGTTAAAGTTAAAAAAACTAAAAAAAAAACTTGTTTCTGTGTCATTTACTTTTCAAAATACATTCATTAAGGGTTGGTTACCACAAAACGAATGAAAATAACCAAATTCAGATATGAAGATTCGCCTGACCACGAAGTGATTTGGGTAAGTTTTAGGGTTGGGAAATGGAAGAAGAATGAGACCGCGAAGTGATTTGGGTAAGTTTTAGGGGTGGGAAATGCAAGAATATACTGACCGCGATGTGATTTGGGTAAGTTTTAGGGGTGAGAAATGGAAGAAGAATGAGAGCGTGAAGTGAAGTTGGATAAGTTTTAGGGGTGGGAAATGCAAGAATTAACTGACCGCGAAGTGATTTGGGTAACATTTAGGGGTGGGAAATGCAAGAATATACTGACTGCAAAGTGATTTGGGTAAGTTTTAGGGGTGGGAAATGCAAGAATATACTGACCGCGAAGTGATTTAGGTAAGTTTTAAGGGTGGGAAATGCAACAATATGCTGACCGCGAAGTGATTTAGGTAAGTTTCAGGGGTGGGAAATGCAAGAATATACTGACCGCGAAGTGATTTGGGTAAGTTTTAGGGGTGGGAAATGGAAGCATATACTGACCGCGAAGTGATTTAGCTAAGCATTGTAGCATGTGTGAGTGAACCAAATATGTAGGCGAGCACATTAATGAGTTAAATTTGTAGTGCGCAGGCGTAAGATCGTAACGATTTTCGTCTGGACGATTAGTTATAGAAAATGGAAATCTGAATCTAATGGGAAACGTAAATGATTCGTGAGAGGAGACGATGGAGACGATGGAAAAAGGGCAAAAACGAAAGCCTACGTTGTAACATGAGTAACATAAACGAAAAACAAAAGCTGAAAAATGCCATTCTCGTTGGCGTACGAACGGACGAAGACGTTACTGAAGGCATTCGATGCATGCGTAGAATCGTACACTCATACGCGAGCGGGAACATTTCCAAAAAAAAACTGATCGACACAAAAACTAAAGTTTTTTTATGTCTCTCTGAATCAACCCTATAGTGCCTATAACCCTATCTGAAGGTCTTACTCTTTGTTTTTACTACATTGTTTTTGAGCTTCATACTTTGTTTGGGGGATTGAAAGATATCAAGTTGTCTACTAAGAAATATACTGAAATAATATAGAGAAGCAACACTAATGGGAATTTTATTTATAATGTCTTAAATCTGCCAAAATGGTAAGCTTTATGTGCGGCTAGTGAATGGTGGTGGATTTGAAGTTTTCCATGTATAGAAAAATAGCTTTTCCTAAGCACATTAGAGATTACTTGAAGACTTCTTTGCATTTCATTGAATTATTGATGAAATACTCTTTAAAGCATTGTCTTTTATAATTTGTTTTTTATATATTTTTTCTGCTTCACATCCATTTCTATTATGTTATAGATATTTTGTGTGCCTTGTTTGGTCATATTGCACTAAGGTAATAGGATGTGTAAGCTTTGAGAATTGAGTTTGGTTGAGAACTTTATTGTGCGAGCTCAATAAACTTTTTATTGTATGTGTATACATTTTTGGAGTAATTCCCCTTTAAGTTCACCTTTAAACTGGGCCAAAACCCGAGGATGTCCCGCTGTGTGAAACCCCCCAGGACGCAGACACCAGCTCAGCCCTTCCTGGTCCCACGGTGCATCTAAGAGCAGCGGCTCCGACCACATCCTCTGCTTTCCTTCAACAGAAATGCCTGGCGCGCTCCTGGGTTTTGGTCCACTTAAAGCAGACCAAACCATCCTTGGGTTTTGGCCTGGGTGGAAGCCTGGGGATATCTGGATTTTTTACCTCTCACCACACATCCAGGCAATCACATAAATTGTGGTGCATAATTATGCCTGTTCTTCTATTCTAAATAAATTAATTGTCAAGTTTGGCGAATCAGATAGGCCTGGCATGGGAGTGTGCATCAGCCGGTGGGACGGTGATCCCAGGTTATTTCACACACAAGGCCAACTTTGGGATTTCATGAAGACATTAGGGACTGTCCCTAATGTAATTTCACATTTTAACTAGAATTGCTCCTAAAGTGGAAGCCCAGTGTTAGAATGACCCCTTCAATGTTAAGGGAAGCAGGGCCCGGGGGGGGGGGGGGTTTACAGGGAAAAGCCTGCATCTCATGCCTGGGGTGCCACCATCTTGGACAGTAAGCACAGAGCAGCTTCCCACACACTGTGAATGAGCCTGCCCTCTCATTCACTTGAGTGGGCAGATGAGAGAATGCACAAAATAGGGGCTGCTGCTCTTTGCACTGTCCTTGGCATCTGGGCGAGGTAAGATTTTTTTTTCTCCTCCTACCTTATAATCTGGGGGGAAAGACAAACATAGTAGCATAATATGTATGGCTGAATAAAGACTTTAGTCCATCCAGATCAGCCTTATAGAAAAGAAGATCTTCAGTGGTCTAGTAGCTATAGCCGCAATGTTATTACAAGCAAGGAAGGCATCCAGTCCACTTTTGAACTCTCTTCTAGAGTCTGTGACGTACTTTAAGAGTTTTGCTACCCGAACGCAGATTTCAAAATAGCCTGCATTGGAGCCCAGTAATGCTACAGGCCTGCATTGTGGCCCAGCTCCACCATAGTCCTCACAGGAGATCACCTGTTCATGTCTTGTGTACGTCTGCCCTATGTTTCCTCTTCCCAAGTCTGCAACCACCAAGTGACTACCCAGTGCCTGCGCATCCCCACCTTCAGGGGCACTGCTGGATAACTGGGTTGATTACGGGCTCCCCAAGTTCCACATCCTGGATGGTTGGCAGCTTGCCTCTTTGGTGGCGCAGGCGGGTTGTCTGTCCTTTGTCGTCCTATTCCCATTCAGCTACCTAGCTTCCTTTGTCCCCAGACAGTGACTCCTGACTATGGCCTCCAGGGAGGAATTAACTGCCTGGCTGATAGATGCGTCCCTGTCCAGGGTTCCGATTCCCAAACCAGAAATTCCCAACACACCTTGAATGCCTGAGTTCGGTTCGCCTGAGGTAGAGGTGCCTGAGTTTGGCTCACCTGAGGTAGAAGTGCCTGAATTTGGTCCACCTTAGGTAGATGTGCCTGCCTTGCCTGAACCTCTAAGTCAGTTGTTGCCTCCGCTCTGGCGTGCCCAGTTGCTTCTGTCCTTGCATGCCCTGCTGAGGGCTCTGTTATGACCTGCCCTAAGCCTGAACCCGATCTCCGTTCCTCTGGTAATCTTAAGGAAGGCTTTGAAGATCCCCTACCTGCCCTTGGATTTAAAACACCTTGGTTTGCACATTGGGATTTCTCCAGTTTCCTGCTGGTTCAAAAAGACCTTAAATGGTTTTCTAGAGTTGCAGGTAGCTCTGATTCTGGTTACCTAGGCTCTGATTTAAAGGGATTAAGTGGCATGGGTTTTGGTCTCAAGTGCCTAAATCATGAAGGTCCTGGTCCTCCTGGGCACTGCTGTGAAGGTCCAGGTCCCCCTGGGTGCTGCCATGAAGCTCCCGGTCCCTCTGAGCACTGCCACGCCATTGTTTCCTGGTTTGTGTCTGTAATGAAGTGTTCCTCTTTAACTTTGACCCTGGAGGGAATTCTGGAGTTCTACAAGCACCTAACTACTGCTCAGGCTCCCCAAGGGGATAGTGTTAGAACTGGCATGGACAGGGTGTTGAACAGGCTATCAGATGTCAAATCCAGTATGGCTGGTGCACTCTTACAAACAACCATGAAAGGCGGGTGCCAGGTCCGCGGTGGCACCGCTAGGAATCCAAGCAAATCAATAGGACCAGCACTCCAATGATATGATTGAAAGGACTTGTATTTAAATTCATACAAGTAATCCAAAACATCCACGTAGTAATAAGCAAAGTCCATAAGATGGCCAGTAACAGTCTGTATAACTAACTTTTTGGGGGTCAGGAGCCCCCTTTGTCAAGGTAGACTTCCAACCAGTGCTATTAGAGTCCCTGGTATATAAGGAGATTAACTGGTGCGATTCAAAATTCCCGCCTGACGTCATAGTGACGTCAGTGGGGTAACTGTAAACTGTATGACATGAGAATTATATAAACAACGAAATATATGTGTAACACATAATAAAATAACAAATATACTGCCGGTACAACTCACCTGCATCCATCGGGGCTCCTGTTGCGGCCGTCCTATTGGATTGCGGCCGCCATCACTGTCACCGGTCTGTGTGACAGGCTGCGCACACCCGGATGCCGCAGCCCTCGAGTGGGGAGCTGCCGCACTCCAGGGAGTGCACACGGACCGGCCAGCGTCTGTGGCAGTGGGAGCCAGAAGAGGCTCCTGGATGTGGTTTATAGAACAATTTAATACATTTGATCAAACACATTATAACAGAGGGACTACGGACTAAGAAGAGAGGAAAAGAGACAGTGGGATAAAAGAGGGATATAGGAAAGAGGGACTTACATTGGGGCAAAGGCTAATGTGGAAAGAAAGACAGATATGAGGTGGGATTGAGAGAGCGAGGGAGGGGATGGTGGGTATACATAATGTGGAAAGGGGGAAAAGAGGGACATGTATAGGAGGGACATGTACAGGAGGGGGACAGAAGTGTAAAGTGACAGGGGAGGGGGGGCTGGGGGGAGGTGAACTGGTATGTTGTGAGGGATAGGGGTAAGTGGGGAAAGAGTGACAAGGACCAGGAGGGACATACCCAAGAGGGGGACATAAGCGTGAGGAGGGAAAATGGAAAGGACCAGGTGTGGGGTAATGGGGATGAAAGGGAAGGGAGGGGGGGAAGAGGGTGGAGGTACAGAGTAGCACCATGCAGAGGAGGGACATGTTCATAAGAAGGACAATAGCCTAAAAGAAAGAAAAGAGACAAAAAGAAGGAAGAGGTAAAGACCAACCAAGTATGATGTAGGGTCATGAGAGAAAAGGGAAAGGGTGAGGATATGCAGAAGAGGGACATATCCATAAGAGGGACATTAGTGTGAAAAGAGTCGGGGACAAAAGGGGAAAAGGAGAAAGGGGGGGAATTGGAATGGAGGGGAGGAAAGGGAAGGGTAAAGAGGAGGGGGGAAAAGGGGCCAGGGGGAGGAAAGGTTAGAATTAGAGATGAGCGAACCGGTTCGGACGAACCGGAATTCGCTCCGAATTTCAGGAAATATTCGATTCGGCACGAACCCGAATATTTTGTGGTTCGTGCCGATCGAATTTTTCCTGAAATTAAAAAAAAAAAATGCCGGCATGGCGGGAGCGGGCCGGCCGGTTCCGCTGTCAGCGGGCCGGCCGGCCCGCTCCCACCATGCCGGCATTTAAAAAAAAAAAAAAAAAAAAAAAAAAAAAGCATTTTTGCCGGCATGGTGGGAGCGGGCTGGCCGGCTCCGCTGTCAGCGGAACCGGCCGGCCCGCTCCCACCATGCCGGCATTTCAAAAAAAAGCAAACACTTACCTGCAGGTCCGGAGCGTGGAGGCCGGCGCCGCTCTCAGCTGTCATCTGAGGGCGCGTCATCAGAGCGCCCTCTGATGACGCGCCCTCAGATGACAGCTGAGAGCGGCGCCGGCCTCCACGCTCCGGACCTGCAGGTAAGTGTTTGCTTTTTTTTGAAATGCCGGCATGGTGGGAGCGGGCCGGCCGGTTCCGCTGACAGCGGAGCGGGCCGGCCGGTTCCGCTGACAGCGGAGCGGGCCGGCCCGCTCCCACCATGCCGGCAAAAATGCTTTTTTTTTTTTTGTTTTGTCTTTTAAATGCCGGCATGGTGGGAGCGGGCCGGCCGGCTTTACCGGCCCGCCGGCCGGCTCCGCTGTCAGCGGGCCGGCTTTGCCGGCCCGCTGACAGCGGAACCGGCCGGCCCGCTCCCACCATGCCGGCATTTATGATGGGGAACTTCGTAAAAGTTCGATTCGGCCGAACCCGAATTTCTTTGTGAAATTCGGCGAATCGGCCGAATCGAACTTTTCAAAAGTTCGCTCATCTCTAGTTAGAATGGAACAAGAAGATAGGGAAAGGGAATAGGGAGGACGGAATAGGGAAACAGTAAACAGGACACTAACAGGACACTACTGTTAGTATCAGCGTTGTGGTAGGTAGCATGAGAATCCAAAGGAAGTGTTGAGGCCTCTCGGTTGTACCGAATCCAGTTTATGAATCCCTCCTATACATGTCCCTCTTTTCCCCCTTCACACATTATGTATACCCACCCTCCCCTCCCTCGCTCTCTCAATCCCACCTCATATCTGTCTTTCTTTCCACATTAGCCTTTGCCCCAATGTAAGTCTCTCTTTCCTATATCCCTCTTTTCAATCTATGTCCCACTGTCTCTTTTCCTCTCTTCTTAGTCCGTAGTCCCTCTGTTATAATGTGTTTGATCACATGTATTAAATTGTTTTTATTACTTGGATGTTTTGGATTACTTGTATGAATTTAAATACAAGTCCTTTCAATCATATAATTGGAGTGCTGGTCCTATTGATTTGCTAGGCAGATGTGGTGTTATTGCTATGTGTCTGCTGGAGTGGTGTAGTTCATCTGGGTTTCCTATAAATGCATGTGCCTGGCCCTGACCCTGTGTCGGGTCATCACAGGCACGAACTATGAAGGGCAGTAAGTCTCAGCACAGACAAAGAACTAAGAAGGACTGTGAGGCCCAGCAAGGATGAGTAGGCTATAAGCCCAGTCATAAGAAAACAGGAAGGCCCGTAGGCCCCACAAGTACAAGGAGGAAAGCAAGAGGGTTGGAAAGCATGGCTAGGCTTCAAGAAGACTATGAAATGCTCCAACAAAGGAGCAGGGCCACTCACATGCATTTATAGGAAACCCACACCACTCCAGCAGAAACACAGCAATAACACCACAGCAGATAACACAATGACTAGAGCAGCTTGGAGCAATGATGGATGGTGGATTGCCTGTTCAAGACCCCATCCATGCCAGTCCTGACACCTGGGCATTGATAAGCCAGTTACTGTTGGCTCACCTTGTATTATACAAAGAGGCACGCACAAAGACTGCAGAGTGCACTGTTATCTGTAGATCAATAACATAAACATACTTTTCACCCATTATTCCTTCAACATGGATGCTGAAAGCTAAAATATACAGACACCTAATGTAGGGAAATTATATATGCCAAAATAGTGCCTTGAAGGTAAAGAATGAGTGCTTAAGAATAACTTTCATAAAAATCAGTCACATCAATCTTCCATTCGTATGCCCTTTTACAACTCCCATTTTATGTTCAGTTTCTTTCCTTATTTCCCTAAGCCCCTCATTTGTCAAAAGTTGTTTATTCCTATGTAAGGAAGAATGAATTGATGTAATCCAAAAATGCCTTCTCATATTCTTATTCTAAATATACTGCACGTCCTGTTCCAGAATAATCCTTACTCATGGGTAATACATCCTCTAGAGGGCTTATTAGCCTGCGGCCCTGTAGGACTATTCCCACCCGTTCCTTTTCACTGCCTCCCAGCTTAGGCTGCGCTGGCTGGGTGATGGTAGGTACCCACCAAAGGGTAGGCGGTACAGGCCCGTAGTGAGCCTTATGGGATGTCCCTCCCACGGCTGTTTGCCCTTCGCCCCCTGTCCCTTCAGTTAGGCTCTTCTTGGGTCATCCGCTGCTTCCCCTTCGCTCTCCCTGGGTAGATCTTGGGGGGGGGGGTGTATGTATTCACTGTATATCACGTTTTGCCTTGGTGCACTGGTTTTGATTATCGCTGCTGCACGCTTGTACTTCGCTCCGCGGACGGCGGCGACATTGCCTCAGGCGCTGCTGCGCCGTCATTGGCTGGCCTTGTCATGGGGCGCGTTTTCCCGCTTTTCGGGGGTGGGCCTTGCGGATGACGTTTTCTGCATCACTTCTCCGCGGCTCGCCCCTCGAGGTATATGCGGGCGCCATTTTGGAGCTCCTGTGCTGCGTGTCTGCCGTCTCCCTATCGCGGTCCGTAAGTGCCCCTGCGGGCTGGCTTTTCTTTGTATTTCATTGTATTATGCTTACGGGTTCTTTGCTTTATGTCTTACAGGCGGGTCAAACTTTTTTGTGGTTTCTCCCGGTCCTATCCCCTCTATTTAGCGTTAACTCCTTATTGGAGGGCTATTGTATTTGTAATTCTCCCACTTCCCTAGCAGGCTATTGGGGCATCCCGGGTAGCCTGATTGGCGTCAATCCCAATTGGCCTATTGTGCCACAATAATCACCATATGGAGGCTTCTCAGGATAATGTGCTTGGGGTCCCTTCGGGACAAGCCCGGCTGTGTATGGCGTGTGGGGTATCCCCTATAAGTGACGATGTCAGGGTGTGTGTACCCTGCGCCCAGCAGACGCTTGCGCTGCAGTCTGGGTTACCGGTGGCTGGGCCTGCGCCCCCTCTGGCTTCGCCTACCCCCCCACGCTTACATCTGACTCCTAGTGAGGTGCATACCAGTGGGGAGTCTCAACCTGATTTGGCTGCACGGGTGGCCAGCATTGAGAGACATATTGCTGGGTCTGGCCCGCGTAAGGCTTCTGCTAAGAAGCGGCATTTATCACCTGGTGTTACTTTTTCCTATGGAGACTGAGGAGTTTTTTGACGTTACCGGTTATACCCCCCTGGAAGAGGGGGAATTATTTTCTGATTCAGAATCATCTGAGGAACAATCTAGGGTGTATGGTGCCGATTCTGGGTCTGACCCATGGGCTTCAGATACAAGTACTCTGTATCTCTCCTCCTGCCGTGGCTCCACGGCAGCAGGGGGAGCTGTTTCATACTGTTAAACCACGCTTGGAGTTTCCTGATCAAACTCACTTTAATAATCTGGTGCTCAAAGAGTGGGAACGGCCTCGCCGGCTTCCCGGGGTACCAAAGAGTTGGGATAAGAGGTATCCCTTTCCCGCTGAGATGGTTAAATGTTGGTCATGTCCTCCCGAGGTGGATGCACCAGTTCTGGGGTTGTCAAACACATCCATCATGCATTCCCCTGACTCTACTACCCTGAGGGATGGGGAGGACAGGCGCATAGATCAGCTGGCTTGCCATGCCTTTGCCTATGTGGGGACCGCGCTGCGTCCGGTCTGTGCCTCTGCCATTACGGCTGTTGCTATTAAAAGCCTGCTCAGGAGTCTCTTAGATGGGACCCCTGATGATGCTGGTAGTGAAGAGTATAGAGCTCTTCTGCGTTGTGAGGAATTTGTTGCATATGTTCTCTCTGCCTTGGATGATACCATTAGAATGTGTGGCAGGGCATCTGCCTTGTTGGTGGCGATACGCTGCTCAGTCTGGCTGCTCCAGTGGGCAGCTGACAATGCTGCTAAGAAGGCTCTCACTGGTTTTCCCTTCAAGGGGCTGCGCCTCTTTGGTGAACGTTTGGACTTGTTTGCTAAAGGAGGCAAGTTACCTCAGTGTAGAAGGCAGCCCCGGTCCGGGGTTCAGGTGCCTTTCTTCCCTCCTTCCCGGGTTCCAGAATTAGACGGGGAGCTTCCTTTGCTGGAGCCCGCAGAGATTTTTGGGGCAGGGGCAGAGGACGTGGCCGCCCTGGTCTCTCTTGGGGTCCCAAGCCTAAGTCCTCCCCCAAGCCCCCTCAGGCATGAAGGGGCGCCCTCACCCATCCAGGTGGGGGGACAGCTTCGGCTCTTTGCTCACGTCTGGAGGCGTCATGTCTCGGACCAGTGGATTCAGGAGGTAGTGTCCTCCGGCTACAAGATAGAGTTTGCAGCCTGGCCACCCCCCAAGATTCATCAAATCCCGGATGGCTCAAAACCCCCTGTCAGCTCAGGGTCTGTCCCTTGCTGTCCAAGGCCTTCTGGAATTGGGAGTCATCTGCCGGGTGCCCTTGTGGGAAAGGGGCAAAGGCTACTATTCCAATCTTTTTACTGTTCCCAAGAAAGACGGGTCCATCAGACCCATCCTGGATTTAAAGCGTCTCAACAAATTTGTCAGATTCAGACACTTTCGCATGGAGACTCTGCGCTCCGCTGTGAATTCTTTACGCCCAGGGGACTTCATGACCTCTGTAGACATCAAGGATGCTTACCTTCACATACCAATCTTTCCAGGTCATCAGAGATTCCTCAGGTTCGCTCTGGCGGATCAGCACTAACAATTTGTGGCCTTGCCGGTCGGTCTCACCTCGGCTCCCAGGGTATTCACCAAGGTGCTGGCAGGAGTGATGGCTCTGCTGAGATCTCAGGGCATCCGCATTCTTCCCTACTGGGACGACATGCTTATCACTTCTCAGTCCTTCCAACAGGCAGAGCTGGATACCCAGCGGGTGGTGTCCACAATGGAGTCATTCTGCTGGGTGATCAACCACCCCAAATCTTCCCTGTCTCCTTCCATGGTGAAGTCCTTTCTGGGCATGATTCTGGATTCATCTCAGGTCAAGATCTTTCTTCCTCAGCAGAAGGTGGAGAGTCTTCAAGAGCAAGCACAGCTCCTTCTGTCTTGTCCTCATCCGTCCATCAGGCAGGGAATGCAGCTGGTGGGTCTGATGGTGTCCTGCTTCGAGGCGGTTCCATATGCTCAGTTTCACATGAGACCTCTTCAGATTGTCAGTATGGGATCAGGACCCCGCGTCCTTGGATCAGGTGTTTGTTCTGTCCCCTCTGGACAGGCGGTCTCTATCGTGGTGGCTGGACTCAAGGAACCTGCTGGGGGCAGATCCTTTCTGGCCCCTTGCTGGGAGACTGTCACCACGGATGCCAGTCTGACAGGTTGAGTGGGCTTTTGGAAATCCCTGAAATTCCAGGGTCAGTGGGGCCCTCAGGAGGCCCACACGCCTATCAACATTCTGGAGTTGAGGGCGATCAGGTTGGTTCTCGCCCACTTGACCCCACACCTTCGGGCTTGGGCTGTTCAGGTCCGCTCGGACAACCAGACGGTGATTGCCTCCATCAATCATCAGGGAGGGACCCGGAGCAGGAGGGCCCTCAGAGAAGTGTTTATGATTCTGTCCTGGGCGGAGGACAATGTTCCCTGCATCTCGGCTGTGTACAGTCCGGGGGTGGAGAATCTGGAGGCAGACTCTCTGAGCAGGGGGACCTCTCGTCTGGGAAAATGGTCCCTCAGCAGCAGGGTGTTTTGTGCCACCGCTGGGGTCAGCCGGATGTGGATCTGTTTGCGTCCCGTCACAATCACAAGCTTCCAGTCTTTGTCTCTCTGTCACAGGATCCTCTGGCCTTAGCCATGGATGCCTTAGCAGTGTCTTGGATGAGTTTTCAGCTCCTGTATGTGTTTCCCCCGTTTCCCTTGCTGGGCAGGGTGCTGCACAAGATAGCTCAGGAAGGGGTACCAGCCATACTGGTGGCCCCCTGTTGGCCAAGAAGAGTGTGGTTTGCAGACATTGTGCAGCTGGCAGTAGATCAGTACGCCCTGCCCCGGGTTCCAGATCTGCTCACTCAGGGGCACCTACGCCTCCCCAATTTACAAACACTGGCTTTGACGGCCTGGCTGCTGAAACCTCCATCTTGATGGAAAAGGGGCTGCCTGCCTCGGTTGTTAATACCATGATCAGGGCTAGGAAAAGGTCCTTTTCTTCCATCTACTATAGGGTTTGGCGTACTTACATTGACTGGTGCGAGTCTAAGTCGCTTCCCTGTCGTGTGTTTTCTATTCCTAGGATTCTGAAGTTTCTGCAACATGGTTTGGATCTGGGTCTTCAGCTCAGTACTCTGAGGTCATGTTTCTGCCTTGGCCATTTTCTTCCAAAGATCTTTTGCTCAGCATCCCCTGGTCAAGACCTTCTTCCAGGGGGTTACTCACGTGCGTCCCCCACGTAAGCCTATTTTACCAGTCTGGGACTTGAACTTGGTCTTATCTGCCCTGCAGTGGTCTCCCTTTGAGCCCCTTTGTCCATTCTTACGCTTAAAGTAGTCTTTTTGGTGGCTATTACTTCTGTTAGGCATGTTTCTGAGTTGGTGGCGCTTTCCCTCAAGCCCCCTTACTTTGAGAGACACCAGGACAAGGTGGTGTTTCGTTTTAAGCCAGACTTTCTGCCTGAGGTTGTTTCTGCTTTTCATCTCAATCAGGACATTGTTTTGCCTTCTTTGTGTCCTAATCCTAGTAACTCTAAGGAGAGGGTTTTACACTCCTTGGATGTGGTCAGGACTCTGAAGTTCTATTTGGTGGCTACTGAATCCTTCAGGAAGGCTGATGCTCTTTTTGTGCTCCCGTCTGGACCTAAGAAGGGTCTGGCTCCAGCTAAGTCAGGCTGTGATACAGGCCTACTCTGCTCATTCTACTCGTGCTATTGGTGCCTCTTGGGCTTTTCAGCACCAAGCTTCTGTTGAACAAGTTTACAAGGCCGCCACTTGGTCTTCTGTTCATACTTTTTCTAAGTTTTACAAGGTTGATGTTAAGGCCTCAGCTTAAGCTGCCTTTGGTCGCAAAGTTCTGCAGGCGGCAGTGGTTTAAACTGTCTGCTGTTGCTTTTGGGGATCCCACCCTACCTTACGGACACTGCTATTGGATGTCCCAAGTGTAAGGAATAGCTTCTGGAACAGGACGTGCTGTATACTTAGAATAATACAATTCTGTGATTACTCACCTGTAGAATTGGTATTATACGTATACAGCACGTCCTGTTCCACCCCGCCCTTGTTATCATTATTTTTAGTTACCTCTTTATGGTGATTGTTTGTAGCGATAACCCTTATCGCCGGAGGGCTTCACCGCCCGAAACGTCCTTTTCCCAATCATAAGAGGTGCTGCTGGAATTCCAGAGTCGTCCGTGAGGAAACAGGAACAGCCCTTACAAGGGCTAGTGAATTGTAATATAGCGTTTCCCCCAATAAGAGACAGAACTTCAGTATTGAGGGTGAAGGTGAAGTGGGCTTTATTAGTGCCACTCTAGGCCTTATATACACAAGTCTCCATTGCATGACACACACACCGACCAATAGCAGCAGGGCACACAATCCCTCAACTCTGCCGGTGACGCAATCAGCAATACAATAGAGACGTCTGTAATACACTCAATCAGAACAATGCCATTGTCTGTGACGTAATCAATCAATACAATGGCAGTCAGAACAATGAATAACGTAATCAATCAATACAATGGCAGTCAGAACAATGAATAACGTAATCAATCAATATACTGGCAGTCTGTAACATGCTTAAGAAAAAGTAATGAACCTGTGTAAATCCAAAGGGCATAGAGTCTGTCACATTGTTCTTATGTTCAATATTGATAAGGGTTATAGTTCTCCCGGCTTCATTTTTACTGCTTTTTAATACTGGGGAATTTGTGGGAGGTCCCTGGTATATATGGGGCCTGGAGGAGCCACTTTTCTGTCTCTGCAGTCCAGCGCCATCTAGAGGATGTATTACCCATGTGTAAGGATTATTCTGGAACAGGACGTGCTGTATACGTATAATACCAATTCTACAGGTGAGTAATCACAGAATTGTATTTTTATTCAACTGAATGCAAGAGTTAGAGGAATACTATACTATAATCTGAAAGTTGAATTTTCTATAAGTATTACACTTGGTAACTTCACAACCTTGGTAAGGTTCAAGAACATCACTTAGGAGGTCTTCGCCAAATCATACACAAATCATAGTTTGGCTTCCACTTGATGAATTACAATGCCAGTCCTTTTTTGCGCCATTGTCTTTGGCATATTCCACTTGCTGCCTAACTACGCTGTCCACAACCTCTCCTGGCTTTCTTTCAGCTGGAGGAGAATCATAGAGTCAGGTATAATGTGAATATCTCCTTCTTTATCGTCCTCTAAAAGCTAATACATTATAGAACAGGGTGTTTTTCATATGTTTTATAAAACCATGATTGGTGCTCTAGCTTAAACCATCCCTCGCTATTCATCTTTGGAGCCATCTTCTTCTTAGATGTTCCATAGATTTACCAATTGTGCCAGCTAAATGGGCATTGCTTATCCTGGATGAAGCAACTCTGTCTGGAAATACTTCAGGAGCAGACACCCTTTCAACCTTGTGGAGTTCTAGTCCATAAAAACAGTCAAACCTATCATACTTAATAAGGTAGAGGGAAGGGTTGACTGGTACTTGATCTAAAACAGATAATTTCCCATGTGTTATTGTGGCACTGCCTTCTTTCCAACCATGTCGTATCCTGCAGCCAGTTATGTTTCTCCTAGGCTGAGAAGTCGGTTTGCTTGGTCCTATGTTATTGCATATTGAATAATGTTTTTATTATGTCCTTTTCTTCATCATTTTTGCTGAAACACCTCAGCTCTCGATCGCTGTGGCGCCGGACAATCTTCCTGGTGTTACCCCATGATTTGCCCTCTGACACCCATTGAGAAATGAATATTTATATGTTTTAATGTATTTATTTATGTATATATTTACTTATGTATTTACTCTGGTGTTCCCCTCGAGTTGCAGCCATCTAGCCCTTGCTACCCCCATTTTACAGCCATTTTTGGGCCCCAAAATTCGGGTCCCCATTGACTTAAATGGGGTTCAGGTTGAGTCCTGGGGAACCTGAACTGAACTTAAGCGGCAAGTTCAGCCAACCTCATCCCTAATATTAGTGAAAGGCATAAGGACCTGTATAGTAGGGAATGGCTGCTTCCTTGGTTTCACTGTCATCTGTGGCATGCTCCCGCACCCAACCCAGCATCTAAATGGCTGGGTGCAGGAGCTCGCCTCAGCTGTGCAGATGCTGTGTGGGACTTCCAGGAAGGATTGAGTGGACGAATCAAGGGGCTTCAGTCAGCAGGGTAGTAAAATGGTCAGCCAATCAGGTTGTTGGTCCACCTTAATTCAGGGGGCTATTGCACTAAGAGGAAGTCCAGTTATTTTGGACCGGAAATCCTCTTTAATTGAATTGTTAATTTATCATGTCACTAAATTAAAAAATAACTTGGACAACTGCTGACTCAATCAACTGCTGAATCAAACAGAATATAAGCACTGCAGCCTGCTCAGTCAGTTGCTGCACTCCAACTTCTTGTCTTACTCACACTAACTTCACAGCACACAGCTAGTGTTCGAGCTCTGTGGCCCCTCCCTTCCGTGTCTGCCAGCCAGCCAATGAAATGCTCCTGGGCTGGCAAACAAGTGATGTCAGCACGTCACACGCAGACACCTTTTTTCACGTTTTCATAGCACAGGTCAATAGAAGTCTATGCAGTGTACCTGTTTTGCATTTGTGTTGCCATTTACTTATTATGCAAAAAATGTTTTGATTTTTTTTTTAAACATTGTTTTGATACAATGCCCCTCTGGCATATTTACAAAATGTTTGCCCTTAACGCAATGGAGGGGCGTGAAGAAAGCCTTAGCCAGAATGGCAGTGTATCAAAACAAACTGTGCTTTGATAAGTTAGAAATGCCTTGGCATTGCGTTTTTTAAAAGAAAAACCTGTTTACATAATAAGTAATTGTTAAAGTCTATGGCAACACAAGCACAACGCAAATGTAATGCAGGTACACTGCGTTATATGTGCATTGCGCCAATAATTGAGCCAATAAGCTATTCCAAGGCCCAAAAGGGAAATATGTATTATGATCTCAAGTTTTATTCTATGTCCATGTCGTATATATTTCACAGTATTATGTTTGTTATATTTTAGACTTTTTCTAAATAAATGGTTGTTTTTAAATTGTGTGCATAACCTAGAGCTCTCCTTGACTTTGCTAGTGGGGATTGGTCCATACCCCACACTTCCCCTTGTACCCTTGGGTATAAGACTGGTTATCTCCAAACTGACACATTCAGATTGGACTGACTTTTACTGTGATGGCTATATACATTTAGCACATAAACATCAGCCACAGAGGCCTAGATGTAAGTGAGCAGACTTGTGGCAGGATCAAATCCTGGTCCTGGGACATTTCTGAAGTGCTCAAGGCAACTTAGCCCTCAACTGCTCCCTGGGCACGGTAATTAGGGCAGCCCACAGCACTGGGCATGTGTACACACACTACATGGATTGGTTAAATGCAGGGGAAGAATCCCTATGTGTGTGCAAGCATACAGTTGTCATCTATGCCCCATTTCTATCATCAAAGGGACTTTATGCAGCAATGCCCTCTTCTTGCCTTGGAACCATCTTGACAATAAAAATAATAATAAGTTCACTGGCTGTTTCTTTGACAACCATAACCATGGCATTACCCCTTGGTCTTATTCAGTGGCAATTGTACTTTTCACAGGAGAGAGTTTCTATACTCCTCCTAAACATGATGCAACCATACAAAGAATGTAGCTGAGACACCAACATGAAACACTCAATACATTATTCAAATTTAGTAAGTAACAGTCTAGCATTATACAAAAAAGCCACCGGGTGGCAGCATAGGCATGTATTTAACAGGCAGAAAAAATTCCAAGTATCAGCATACTCCCAATGTCAGTCTGTGCAGGGCTCCTGGAGGCACCGCTGTAACCTGCATATTCAACAGGTAGAGACATTTATGGTAGTGGAACCAATAGTTGAACAGACATGCTACTTACAGACACTCACATACATAAGAATAAGGTATAATGACTAGGGATGGGAAAACCCGCTGAAGTATAGGTTCGACGAGTTCGGTCGAATTTCCCCAGACTCGACCAAAACCTAAACTTCATTGAAGTCGGGGGTAGCAAGGGCTAGAGGGATGCAAATCAAGGGAACACCAGGGCGATTGTCCTGCACAAAATAGGCTGGGGAAGTACTTAAAACAATAACAGAAAAACAAAAAATAAATACATAATAAATAAATACATAAATTAAAAAATATTAATTTTTTAACGGGTGTCAGAGGGCAAATCATAGGGTAACACCAGGGGAGATTGTCCTGCACAATATAGGGTAGGGAAGGTACTCAAAATACAGAAAACAACAATATTAAAGAAATACATTAAAATATACATTAAAGAAATAACTAAAATATTATTTTTCACAGATGTCGAGGCCAATTTGGGGGTAGCACCAGGGCGATTTCCCTGCACAATATGGACTAGGCAAAGTATTCATTATAATAACAGTAGACAAATTGTATTTATCCACTGCACCAACCAACCAAATAGCCAATATATCCTATATGTCTCTATGCTGCCGTGGGCCTCCATACCTACAGGGGGAGGTGACACATGCGTTCCACATGAAGCGAAAGCCTCGCGCCGGACGCTTCAGCCCCGTGTTTAGTTCTGGCAGCCCCGCTAGTGCACGTCCAGCCGGAGTGCGTTGTGCAGGGCCAGCAGCGACAGTACGGGGGAACGCTAGGGGGTGAGTATAAAAGGGAGAGGGGGGATTGAGTACAGCTCCATGCCCTGAGGAAGTGACGGAGTGCATGGGCTGCGTGGGGGTGCCTTCTACAGACCTTGGCTTACTGGTGCTGTCACATTATTTATTTATGGATTCATTCTTCCTTCTCTCCCTCTGGATCTCTTTTTATTGGTTTGGGTTATTAATTACTTATAATAGGTAGGGTTATTTATAGATTATTAATAGCATCTTGGTATTTATGACTTATTGCACTCATTATGTATATATATATATATATATATATATATATATATATATATATATATATATGACTTTATGGCACATGCACTTGTGTGATGCACTTTGTGGGTTTTACTTGATCTAATGTATTGGGCATAATAAATGGAGCCACTAAGGGGCATATAGGGACTAATTTATGCAATATTTAATAGTAGGCTAATTGAGTGGCTATGGTAGGAACTGGCTGGCACCCCTTTTGACTGCACCGCTTTTGACTGTGTTCATGTTTTTAATCATTGTCTATGTGTGGTGTGTGTCTATTTGTTTTTTTTTAGATCTACAGCGGTACAGTTTTCTTTGCTGACAAGGGGGGTGTCTGGGCCACCCCAAAGCTTTTTGCAATATAATAATAGAAAACTAAAAAAAAATAGAGAATAGTTTTTCTTTTATTGACGGATGAGTAAGGGTTGGGGTGGGAGTCTATTTCCAAAGCTAACTCTCCATTTCACTGCCCATAGACAGGTGACTCACATACTGAGGGACAGCTAGGGACAAAGGAACATCTGCTAATTGTCCTTTACAGGCCACTTCCAGGAACAAGCTGCTCATATACTGAGGGGGAGTGAAAAACATCTGCTAATTGTCCTTTACAGGTCACTTCCAGGGACAGGGTGGACTTAGGGGGACCGGCCACTGTCAGTAACTTCAAAAATGAAGAAATTAGTAAATAAGGGACAAGGACATGGCCATGATGCTGCTGGTGGTGATGGAGCTTGTGCTGCAGGGAGAGGACATGTTACATCTGTGACTGCTACACCTTCCCCGGTTGACCGCATATTCCAGGCTTTGCAGCGTGTTCTTGTAGGCCCCCAAGCTGCTGCCAGAATAGTGAGGCGAGACCAAGTTGAGGTATTGATTAGATCAGGGGTATGGTACTAGCACCACTGGTGGTACTTGAGGTGCTCACATGTGGTACTCAACAAAGCTGCAGACTTTGGTGCTTGATTTAACCAGAAAATGGTACTTGATTTAATCAGAAAATGAAAAGTGGTACTTGATTTAAAAATGTTGGGAATCCCTGGATTAGATGGCACATAGTGCTTCAAGATCCAGTTCACCAGGGACCAGCAAAGCAAACAAAAACATTATTAGTATTATTATTGTTTATTTACAGAGCACAATTGTATTCTGCGGTGCTGTACAAACTGAAAATTGCAGGAGGGTGTAACATTGAATAATCTTCACCATGCCCATGGCCAGGATCCTGCAAAGCAAGCAGAAGAAAATGCCTCCCCTCATCGCCTTCTGCTCCTCTTCCTTCTTTCCTGCCTCCTCATCCAGTGATGGGATCCAGGAGCAGACACATGAGTGGTTGCTGATGCTGATCCTGAAGCCCGGCAAGGTGGTGTGTGACAATGGGCTGAACCGAGTAGCATCCTTGGGCTGAGCTGGGTTGAGGCACATCCGTTAGATGGCGCATGTGCTCAATAGTGGAGTGCAGCCAACAGCACTTCACCTCCAATGAGTGGGCCTCCATGAGAGATATTTGTGCCATGCTGCTCTGCTTCTAATCCGCTGACAATACAGTCAGCGCTGATGATGCCTTCATCAGTGCTAACATCCCCATCATTAGCCTGCTAGAAAAAACACTTGAGGACATGGTGAAGAATGTAATATTGCCACAGGAGAAAGAGGAAGGTGCATTTACACAGGTGTCAGGCCAGTCCACACATGGCTTACAGGGTGGGTCGCCAGACCGACAGCGGCCAGCCAAGGGACAGGGTATGCAGAGGAGGAGACTCCTTCCACTGAGGACAGCTGCTCTTTGTGCAGCCATGGGGAAACCACAGCAGGCGGTGCTGAAACTCATCTGTCTGGGCGAAAGATCACACACCACCCAGGAGCTGTGCACTAGCAACCAGGAAAAGATGAGTGGTTGCTATCGCTGAACCTAAAACCCAGCAAGTTGGTGTGCGAAAACAAGCAGAACCTAGTAGCAGCTTTGGGCCAAGCAGGGTTGAGCCAGATCCGTTGGCTGGCGCATGTGCTCTACTTGGTGCTGCAAAGCTTCCTGGCCCATTATTCAGACATGCCAGAGCAGCTACATAAAGTGTGTGCCATGTGCGTGTGTTCAGCACCGCAAGGGGGTGTCATCACCAACAAGAGAATCCACCTAATCACAGCCAATGTGAACATCTTTACATTTATTACATGAAGATAAACCGGGGAGGAATCCCACAGGACTTGGTTGTGCCATCACCTGAGCAAGTGGTTGAAGTGTTGTCTAGCTCCATCTCTTCCATCTACCTGGCAAAAAACACACAGACTGGTGAAAAGTATAGAATATTTTTAATGCATAATGAAACATCAACAGGTTAAGGGTGATATTTTCTCTCTAGTGTGGCAGCCTTTCTGCCCTTTAATGTAGACTAATGAAGACGTTTAGAAAGGCGGCAACACAGCGATCAAAAGCTGAGGCGGCACATACAGGTGTTTCAGCAAACATGATGAAGAAAAGGACGTCTCATAGGAAACATCGCAATAACATGGGACCAAGCAAACCAATTTCTCAGCCTAGGAGAAACATTGTTGGCTACAGGAAAGAATGCAGTGGCCCCAAAACACAAGAGAAAGGATCTGTTTTTGATCAAATACCAGTCAACCCTTCCCTCTGCCTTACTAAGTATAATAGGTTTGACTGTGTTTATGGACTAGAACTCCAAAAGGATGAAAGGATGTCTGCTCTTGAAGTACTTCCAGACAAGGTTGTTTTATCCAGGATAAGCGATGCCCATTTAGCTGACACAATGATTGGTAAAGCTACGGAAAATATGGTTGAAATGGAAGATGGTTCCAAAGATGAATGGCAAGGGATGTTTTTAGCTAGAGCACCAATCCCGAGCATACAAATGGAAGAGTGGTGTGACTGCTCATTATGAAAATTATTCTTAAGCACTTATTCTTTATCTTAAAGGCACTTTTTTGGTATATATCATTTCCCTACATTAGGTGTCTGTTTATTTTAGCTTCCAGCATCCATGTTGAAGGAATTATGGGTGAACAGTTTGTTTATGTTGCCATCTGCAGATAACGATGCACTCTAAAGTCTTCATGTCTTTCTTTTTGTATAATGCAAGATGTGCCAACAAGTAACTGGTTTATCAAAGCCCAAGAGGGTGTAATGTCAGGTATGTCCACAATTAAATAGTTTATCGAGGCATCAACAGTAGGAAGAAGAAGGTTGTGATGCCTCCCTGTAGTGCCCTGGTGAGGCCGCAGCTAGAATACTGTGTGCAGTTCTGGAGACCTTACCTGCAAAAATTGATTATTCAAATAGAACGAGCCCAAAGGCAGCCAACAGAAATGGTAGGACTTAAATGTAAAACTTATCAGAGAGACTTAAAGAACTTAACTTGTACAGCCTAGGGGGACGAAAGGAAAGAGGGGACATGATCAAGAAGACCTTTAAATATGTGAAAGGATTCAATAAGCTAAGAGAGAAGTGTTTTTGAAAAGAAGCTTAATGATAGAACAAGGGGGCACAACCTGAAGCTAGTCAGAGGGAAGATAAAGAGCAATGTTAGAAAATATAATTTTACAGAAAGAGTAGTAGATGCTTGGAACAAACTTCTAGGTAGTTGAAAAATCGACAGTTAGCAAATTTAAATGTTCCGGGAATAAGCATACATCTATTCTAAGATAAAGAGTACATACAGTATACACATAAGGGCAAACTAGATGGACCGTATGGTCTCCTTCTATGTTTCTATGTTTATCAAAGCTCAAAAGAATATTATGACAGGTATGCCACCAATTAAATAGTTTATCAAAGCTCAAAAGCTCACTGACAGCCACCGACAGCCACCGCGCCCCGACTTCTCAAGCAGAGAAGTCGATACAGCGGCCCACGTGTGTCACCTTATGGATCCCAGGCACCCAACATTGCGATCCAATGCGCCGTGTCTCCAGGAAATCCTGTATCTCCAGAGGTACCACCTTCAGCCCCTATTCAGCCACCAAGGAACCCTGAGATCGCCACCCCAGCTCTTACCAGCGACAGAGGAGGTGAACTGTTCCAATAAAGGGGAAGGTAGGAAAAAGGTGCAATACAGTACAAAAAAATTAAAGGACAGAGAAGGATTTAGGAATAAAAGAAGAAAAAAAACAAAAACAGGTAAAGCATCTACATTCATGCATATAGAAAAGGAAAAAAGGAAAAAGGAAGGGAGGGGAAATGCACCCAATACTCAAATGGATGTCCCTGACTAGAATCCCTGCACTTCTCCCTAGTGACAAGGACATTATAATAGATAGTTGCCATAGAGTAGGGCGCATGTGGACAAATGGAACCTTTAATATGCAGGATGTTCTATGCAGATTAGCAGACTACGCAACTCAAACCAGACCAATACTGACACCCAAGTGCTTTTACAAAGCACTGACGCCTAATTGCTTTTACAGAGTAATAACACCCAAGTGCTATTACAGAGAACTGGCACCCAAGTGCTTTTACCGTGTATTGACGCCCAAGTGCTATTACAGAATACTGACGCCCATGTGCTTGGATAAAAGTGCTATTGCAGAGGACTGACACCCAACCTATCTAGCCCTCACTCCAGCTGCTTTCCCTATATCATCAAAAAAAGAAACCACCTTCTCTCAGATGCTGCAGCAGCCAGCAGCAACTTTCCCTAACTACACAGACTCGCGTACCAGCGTTGGCGTAACACCGACCCCACCTTTTATACGGTGGGGTCACGTGTTCCGCCGGGCCAATGGTTGGGAGTGAAGGAAGAAGGCTGATTGGCTGCTGGGCAAACAATTAGCCTTCTTCTTCTGATCACCGAACTCATGCATGTTGTTCAATTATAAATCCGTGCATTCGCAAAGTTCGGTACAAACTAAAAATTTGCGGTTCGGATTTGCTCATCCCTAATAAATATGCATGGCATAAAGTGCGGATTGGGCAGAACTTGTGCATGTGCAGGGCTGGACCAACCGGTGACAGTTCCACTTCAATGCCAAGATGACCTGTTCCAAGCCAAGAAGAGATGGAAATGCGACAGGTCAGGCTAGGTCCAGTCTTGGCCAGCATGAGACACATCAACACCGGTGCCCCTCCAGGATGTGTGCTATCACCACTTCTCCATTTTTCAAACAACTGCACCACCTTTGAAGACTCAAACTCAGATGACAAAACCATTGTGGGCATAGTGAGAAAATGCAACAAGGAGATGTATTCGTAGTAGTGGAGTGGTGTAGAAAGAACCATCTTATTATCAACCAAACAAAAACCCTTGAGATGATATGGGACTTCAGTAAGATCAAAGCAACAACCCCTCCTATTTGCATAGATGAGGTAGAAATTTCTATGGGAAAAGAAATTAAGATTCTTTGACCCTTTGTCCCCCAGATGCACCCCCAAAAGTGGGGGGGGGGAGTAAATGTGTTTAAAAAAAAAAGTAACCGGCAATCCCATATGGGCTCCCGGGCAGACTGCCACAGCCACGAGAGGCCAGGAGATGGAGGAGAAGCGGGCGGGCAGGGAGAGGGCAACCGATCCTTGCCTGGTGTTCCCATTGCTGCTCCTTGAGCGCCGCACGCACACATGTAAACACGTGCAGCATACTGTCCTCAAGTTACCCTGGCCGCTTACTGTTTGTCCTGCAGCCCCAGTGTTTGTCCTGCAGCCCAGCATTTTAGAAGGGGGGGGGGGGCGGCTGGGATAGTCGGCTTCATTCACACTGCCACACTGCCTATGGGGGATGGGAGGGGAGAATGCAACAATGCCTAGGGGAAGGGGAATGCCGCTCTGCCTATGAAGAATGGGAGGAGGGAGTGCCACACTGCCTATATGGGGAATGCCACACTGTCTATGGGGAATGAGAGGGGGGAATGGCACACTGCCTATGGGCATTGGGAGGAGGAATGCCACACTGCCTATGAAGAAAGGGAGGAGGGAGTGCCACACTGCCTATGGGGAAAGAGAGGGGGGAATGCCACACTGCCTATTTGGAATGGGAGGGGGGATGCCACACTGCCTATAATTGGGAATGGGAGGCGGGAATGCTATACTGCCTATGGTGAATAAACGGGGGGAGAATGCCACACTTCCTATAATGGGGAATGGGAGGGGGAAGAATGCCACAATGCCCGTAATTGGGGGGTTGTGCACCTTGCCTATTATCTGGTTCATGGGGGATGGTGTTTTAGTACAACATGTGGTTCAGAATATTTTTCCCTTATTTTCCTCCTTCAAATCATAGATGCAACTTATGAGCAGGTACGTTTTATAGGGGGAAAAATGCTGTATTTTTCCTCCGACAGTTAAAAAAAGGACAGGTCTGTTGAATAAATTGCTGGTGCTATTTTTCAAAGCAGTAATTCGGGTTGGTGCCCAGCTTCTAATTTTCAGCATGGTTTGAAGGGGCGACTAAAAAGGACAAATGTAGACCTAATAAAATCAGAGCTGCAGGAAAAATAGTGGAGCTCCCCTCCCATCCCTGCAGAAGGCATATGAAGAAAGGATGCGGAAAAAAGCAGAGAAGATCCTTGGAGATCCTATCCAAGACATGATCTGCTTCAGCTTCCTCCATCTGGGGGGCAGGTTCCAGATTACAGAACCTCTAGGTCGCAAACTGGACTCTTTTCAGTGGCTGTTGAGGCAATAATAGACAAAGGTATAGAGAACCATTGCATTTACTATGTCTAAAATCCTGCAGATGTTTAAAATCCATTATATACACATTTTATTAATTATTTTTCTTACTGTCACTCAGTTGATGGATCTGTAGTTTGTGTAACCAGCAGCCAAAAAGTAATTCCTTACGTATTTGTGATATGTACTTGGTGAATAATGAAGTTTTCTACTCTACTCTTTAGGTGGAAAAACAAAATGGAATTGCACAATTTAAACTTTAGGTGTAGACAATTAAAGGGAAAAAGTGCTGAATCGCCCTCATGTCACAAATACAAGTGTTATAGACTATATTCTTTGCATATATGTTTTAACCTACAGTATGTTGGAAATACACCTTCATGCCAAATGGAGCAACATTTTAAACTGAAGAATGTATCCTCTTCATGAAGATTTGAAAACCTTGCACCTTCATGGCTCTCTGTCTATTGGTGTACCACAAGGTTATGTTTTGGGACTCCCTACTATTATTATAACAATCTTTTTTATTGATTTTAGGCAAAATATCAGATCATACAATATTACATCTGGTTAAATACAATGATCAGTCAAAAAATAAAAAAGTAATACTCACCTTTTCTGGCACAGCTCCCCCTCCGTTTACTGCAGCCTTCAGGTAAGAGCTACAGTCCCAGACTAGGAGCGATGGGCTGCTTGGGAGAAAAGGTGAATATAGTGTTTTTTTTATTTTTTGACTGATAATTGTCTTTAAGACATTCCATTGGAGCATTGTCATAAAGGTCAATTCAGCACCGTGCGCACCCTGGCAAAGGGGGAAATGTACTTATGGGCACATGAATGGCGAAAGATTCAGGGACACAAGCGCCACAATAACGCATGTGAACCCAAGCCATGAGAATATTTGCTCCACATGCTCCAACTCCACATGCTTACAACTCGCATGACGGTTAACTGCCACGCCAATATAGCTAGCATGGTTTTTATCAATGAAAATGACAGCTGGCAATTGACTGTTTTATTTGTGTTACTATAGTAGACTACAGGATGGTGCCCCCCCCCCCCCAAAAAAAAAAAAAAAACAAATCGGACTATGTGGGCTCCAATAGGACCACCACCACTGAAACAAAAGTCTGGCAGCAGGAGATCACCTCCCCTGCCAGACACAGCACATACATTCTCTCCATCTGAACACCGCAGAATGGTCATGGGCATGACCAAGAATGTGGTCCATGCCCAAAACATGACTATGTCATGTCTATGGCTATTTGTGTGTTATTAATTGAATTGAAATAAACGTGGATAGTTTAATTAGTGAATGCACCCATTTTTCTTGGATCTTCTGGTCATTTTGCAGCTCCCTACTATAGCCCGGAGTTGTATCCCTGCCCTAAACACTTCTGTGCAGAGAGATTGTTTTTGCTCTAGGCGTCTGATAATTGGGAGCCATCCATTATTGCCTCTAGTATGTATGCTTATAAAGAGACCAGAGCACAAGCTCCTCAAGCGAATAGCAGTAAGCAGGGGCCCAATAATTGTTTTCACCTTATCAGATTTGGGCTCACATGGCATCATGTAGAGAAAGAGAGAGCCATCTTTGCCAGCCATAAAGTCTAAAAAGCCAATTTTCTATCACTCCTTATCTGGGATGCCCTCTGTATGAAATCCCCTGGATTGCCTAATATCCCCCCCTCGCTTGTGATCCCATAATGTATGCACATGCTGAGGTGGCATCTAGCCATGGATTCTAAAAGGCCAATTTCCTATCACTGCTGCATCCTGGTTTGGGATGCCCACTGTGTGAAATCCCCTGGATTGTCTAGTATATGCCCCTCATCTGCAGCCCCACGCTGTTTACACAGGCCGCATCGGCATCCTCGACTTCTGTCTGGCGGATGAGTGTACCTGCACCAGTATTTTCCAGGAGTCGATTCTGGAGGCGTGCAGACCCATGCTCCATCCACAAAAAAACTGCCTACTGCATCAGTCACATTCACTCTATTTATTTTGATGGAGGTGGCGTGCCGAAGACTGACAAAACCAGGGATTTTGACTATCTCATGGTATGCTCCTTGCCCCTGGGGCATCCAGATTTGGTATGCCCTGCTGTGTGAAACGCCCAGATATGCTTACCCTTGATTGTTTACAGGAGGGGGGGTAGGTTTTACACAGCAGGGCATATTTTAGATCCCAGGCGTGGAGAGGACCAGCCAAACTGGGTTTTGCTTTAAAGTGATCCTATACCTAGAAAGTAACTTTATGTCGGCACTTTCTATACCCAGCCCAGTGCCCCAAAACAACATGAACAGGAAGCACTGTAATGTTCGAATGGCAGCTGTATGCTAATTATTCTAGTTACAACTAAACTGTCACATACTGGCAGTTAGGTTGAAGTGCTCTCCATTACAGAGCTGTGTGTACTGTAACTGAATGTAACATTGCTGGAAAGCACAAGGGGATGGGGCTACTCCCCCAGGGAACAATATGACTGACTGCATCTGGCTCGTGCTGTTATGGATATTGGGCAAATGCTTTATAAAAAAAAAACAAGGCTATTCTGGGGCACTGGGCTGGAGATAGAAGGTGATGACATAAACCTTTCTGGGTATAGGTGCTTTTGTCACCCTCTGTTGCCAGATCATGTTTCACTATTTTGCGCTACACATGTTCAACTGTGATTTTTGAAAGGATTTCCAGGGATTTCCTAGGAAAATTATATATTTTTTTTTTCAACAGAGTCTGGACTTCAACATGAAATGTCTTGTTTGGCCTTTTTTCAGTGTATTCTCAATACTTTTTGGCGAAATATGTGCAAAAAAAAAATAAAAAAAATCTATTTTTTGCAATTTGTAGTGTTTTTTGTAATAAAAAATGTAAGTTTGTAAAAAAAAATTAATTGCGTGCGAAACCCCAATTTCTCCCGGTCACAGCAGTACCACATATGTATTGGTAGACACCCTTTTCAGCCCAGGAGACTCCCCCAAACTGAAACAGAGCTTTAGGAGATTTTCAGATAAAATACAACTGCGCTATGCGCACCTTGCAGTTTTTCCAGAAAAACCATTTACATTTGAAATACCCCCCACAAACGATATATTCTCTGGAAGTACACGCCTCAAGCCTTCTAGGTGTACCAAGCTTGTTTATGTGGGCTTAGTGTTCTGGAAGTAATCCCTCAATGTATTCTTTGGTTGCACAAAGTTTCCCTAAAAAAGAATAAAACGGAAGAATCAAGCCACATTTTCCTAAAAAAAACTATATGCAAACAAGAAAAAACAAGTAAAATCTCAAAAAGCAACATGCCCCGAACAGAACGATACCCAGCATGCATAGGTACTGTCAAGGGAAGAGTTGGCAAACACCACAAAGTAAAGCGTGCGCATAACGGTAATTTTACTTGAAAATTTCAGCTCTGCAGACAAAGTGCGCACCTTGCGATTTTTCAACCAAAACAACCCTTTACATTTGGAATATCCCTGATAAACCATATATTCCCTGAAAGTACACATGTTAAGCTTTCTAAGAGTACCCAGCTTGTTGTAGTAGGCTCACCTTTCTGGAAGTAATCCCTCGAAGAATTCTTAGGTTGCACAGGGTTTCCCTAAAAAAATGAATTAAAAAACTGAATAAATAACATGTTTTCCTAACATATAAATATGCAAACAAGAAAAAACAAACTAAATCTAAAAGCGCAAGGTCCCCCGAGCAGAACAATACCCAACATGCATAGGTACTATTAACCCTTTTAATTGCCAACCTACTTGAAGTTTTGTCACCCTCTGTTGACAGTTCATTTTTCCCCATTTTGCGCCATGTTTAACCGTGATTTTTGCCGGAATTTCCAGGAAAATTATAGATATATAATTTGCAGCAGAGTTTAGGCTTTAACATGAAATGTCTTGGTTGTAATTTTTTTTTCATTTTTTTGTGTAAAAAAACAAAAAAATAAATAAATAAATATTTTTTAGACAATTGTCTCCTTTATTTTAAATAAAACATTTACTTTATTAGAGAAAACCATATTGCATGTGAAAGCCCAATTTCTCCCGATTACAACGGTACCACATATGTATTGGTAGCCCCCCCATTCTTGCCCAGGAGACCCCCTAAATTGAAAATAGCACTTTATAACGGGACAGACCCCCAATTAGCAAGATGGGTGAGAGATGGACCACTTTTGGCGGTCCCCGACCGTTACGAAACGCGTTGGCTATGGGGGGCAGGGGGACAGACCGACAGGCAGGCCAATTGTATGGGTAATGTACAGACTGAGCACATATGTTGTATGGCTTTGATTTATTTTGCTTTTTCTGCTCTTGGCGGTCCTCACTGAATAATTATAGATTTAGCACTTAGCACTTTAAATGTCATTATTTAATGTATATGATAAATGCACTACAAATGGTGTTTTGTATATGTATAATATATTAGTTGGTATAGATATGAGAGAGGAGCCTGCTTAATGTGCCCCCTGGTGGTCATTGGTGTGACCTTTTTAGGATGTTTTAAATGTTTTTGTAATATGTGATCCTTGTTTGATAATAAATAGGTTATATTGGTACTTTCAATTTGGGCGGTGCTGTGTTTTCTGGTGGGTTTGAGGGGACTGTGGGGTCTCCTCCCAGGGTAAAACAAAGATATAGAAATAAATAGGAACCAGTGAACTGGACCCGGGAAAGCTGGAAAAATGAAAAAGGAGAAAACCCACCTTCCTGGGTACACCCAGTGCTGTAGCCTGCCCTGCCTCCCTGGCACAGTGTTGCACAGAAGTGGCACTAGTTACTCTTTTATATACATAGACAAATAATATTGTAAAGTGTTTTGTATGGCATTGAAGAGGAACATCACACGTATTGAGTAGTTAAAGCGGACCTTCACTCTGAATAAGAGCCTATCTTATATGTTTCCCACACCCTGTACATACAGATTGCTCACATTAAAAATCATCCTACCTGCATCTACTGCATGTTATGAGCCTTTAAACATCCAAGATGGCGGCTTATGGAACATCAGGCAGCCTGCAAACAGGAAGTGCCTTCTGACTGTGCTGCTATGCATTCTGGGATTGCTGACCTTTTCCTGACTCCCAGCTCTGCTCTGTCTGAGCAAAGCACAGCTATAACCCGCTTCCCTATACTTTATCCCATTCTCCTCTCCTCAGTAAGTGTGAGTCTTCTGAATCAAGATGGCGCCGCCCGTATCCTAAAGTCCTTAACAGAGTTGCACCCCAGTGGAGGAAAGAATAATAAGTGACTACAAACTTAAAATATATTGTTTAAGGGTTTGGGCTTTTTAATAAATCATGGTGAAGGTCCGGTTTAATAAAAACTCCCCAAACCTAGCTTGCCCAGTCCCCCTGAACCTCTCCAGTCACATTGCGCTCTGCTCCCTCGCCATCCTCTGTAGGGCGGCACCATCTTGGAAGCCGAAGGCTTCCAGACAGACACTGCAGCGCTCCTCAGATCTCACGCATGCACAGTGTCTTTGCACAGGCTGCAATCACATTGGGCACAGATACACGCAAATTTGAGGAGCAGCGTGCAGGATTCGAACAGCAGCCAGCAAAGATGTGAGTATGCTGCCATCATTCAATTACTCTAAGGACTCCTGAGGTGGGGAGGATGTCAGTGTTTAAGATAAGGACATCCAAGACGCAGTGCGGGAGGGTGGAGGGATTGTCTGAGAGAAGCATCAGAAAAGGTCTGGTGTTCCTCTTTAAACCTGTAAATTACAGCAAGATAAAAGAGCTACAAAGAAGGCAGCTTGCCCTCAAACAAAATGGCTTCCGCAGACTCGGTGAAGCAGTCACCCTTCAATGATGAGCAAGGAGACGCTCTGGCCCCGCCCAATGCTCTCGGTGGCTGTGTGGAGCCATTGCAGCTCTCTGGAGCAGTGGGCGGGGTTTGGGCGGGGCTGAGGCGTCTCGCTCAGGGCCAGTCAGTAGCGCTGTATCCCGTACTCGCATCTCTCCTCTTCTTCTTGCTGTACAGAGGCTGGAGCAGCCTGGGCCCGGCCATGGACGCCCAGAAGGTAAGTGCTCGCCCAAATCTGCTTGTGGCTACTCCCCGAGACGTGCAGGGCACAGTGCCAGGTGGCCAGTCTACCGGGTGCGGCGCCTCCATTCATTGCCGCCACCGGGGGCATCCATAGTCCGGGTGGGTGGGGGTGGGAGAGTGATACATGCTGGTGCCCAGCGCCCTGGGGTGGGGTGAGGAGAGCGCTGCTGAAGCTGCAGCTGAATGCCAGAGCATGATGGGCGGGGGGAGGGAGAGAGGGAGGGAGGGATGCCGGCCCGCGGCATTGTTTCCCTGGTTTCCCAGCATCAGCACCTCGCCAGCATCATGTGGCTGCGCCCTCCTTCTCTGCACACTGGCCCCTGATCATCATCACCCCCATCCTCATCATCACCCCCATTCTCATCATCACCCCCATTCTCATCATCACCCCCATTCTCCTCATCACCCCCATCCTCACCATCACCCCCATCCTCATCATCACCCCCATCCTCATCATCACCCCCATTCTCATCATCACCCCCATTCTCATCATCACCCCCATCCTCATCATCACCCCCATTCTCATCATCACCCCCATTCTCATCATCACCCCCATCCTCACCATCACCCCCATCCTCATCATCACCCCCATTCCCATCATCACCCCCATTCTCATCATCACCCCCATTCTCATCATCACCCCCATCCTCACCATCACCCCCATCCTCATCATCACCCCCATCCTCATCATCACCCCCATTCTCATCATCACCCCCATTCTCATCATCACCCCATCCTCATCATCACCCCCATTCTCATCATCACCCCCATTCTCATCATCACCCCCATTCTCATCATCACCCCCATCCTCATCATCACCCCCATTCCCATCAGCACCTCCATTCTTATCATCACCCCCATCCAAATCATCATCATCATCTTCATCATCCTCATCCTCTTCATCAGTAGGCCAGAGCCCTGCCAGCCTGTGGAATACAGGCAACCTGCAGCCAGCAATATGGGAGGTGTCACTGATAATCCTTAATAATCTGCCATTCCACCTCAACACTGGAGCACTGCCCCCATACACCTGGCCTATAGCAGCTATAGATAGTATGCTCACCTGCCCCGCCGTGGCCTGTCACACACTGTCATGTCTCAGGCCTTCTACTGCCCAACTCCACACACACACACACACACACAAACTCCACACACACACACACACACACACACACACACACACACTACATAGATCTGTTTGCAGCACCTCTCCCACCCTTTATTCATCTATTTGCAGCACCTCTCCAGCCCTTTATTCATCTCGTTGCAGCACCTCTTCAGCTCTTTCTTCATCTATTTGCAACACCTCTCCAGCCCTTTATTCATCTGTTTGCAGCACCTCTCCAGCCCTTTCTGCATCTCTTTGCAGCACCTCTCCAGCCCTTTCTGCATCTCTTTGCAGCACCTCTCCAGTGCTTTCTGCATCTCTTTGCAGCACCTCTCCAGCTCTTTCTTCATCTATTTGCAACACCTCTCCAGCCCTTTATTCATCTGTTTGCAGCACCTCTCCAGCCCTTTCTGCATCTCTTTGCAGCACCTCTCCAGCCCTTTCTGCATCTCTTTGCAGCACCTCTCCAGTGCTTTCTGCATCTCTTTGCAGCACCTCTCCAGCTCTTTCTTCATCTATTTGCAACACCTCTCCAGCCCTTTCTGCATTTCTTTGCAGCACCTCTCCAGCTCTTTCTTCATCTATTTGCAACACCTCTCCAGCCCTTTCTGCATCTCTTTGCAGCACCCCTCCAGCCCTTTCTGCATCTCTTTGCAGCACCTCTCCAGCCCTTTCTGCATCTCTTTGCAGCACCTCTCCAGCCCTTTCTGCATCTCTTTGCAGCACCTCTCCAGCCCTTTCTGCATCTCTTTGCAGCACCTCTCCAGTGCTTTATGCATCTCTTTGCAGCACCGCTCCAGCTCTTTCTTCATCTATTTGCAACACCTCTCCAGCCCTTTATTCATCTATTTGCAGCACCTCTCCAGCCCTTTCTGCATCTCTTTGCAGCACCTCTCCAGTGCTTTATGCATCACTTTGCAGCACCTCTCCAGTGCTTTATGCATCTCTTTGCAGCACCTCTCCAGCCCTTTCTGCATCTCTTTGCAGCACCTCACTAGCCCTTTCTGCATCTCTTTGCAGCACCTCACTAGCCCTTTCTTCATCTCTTTGCAGCACCTCTCCAGCCCTTTCTGCATCTCTTTGCAGCACCTCTCCAGCCCTTTCTTCATCTCTTTGCAGCACCTCTCCAGCCCTTTCTGCATCTCTTTGCAGCACCTCTCCAGCCCTTTCTGGATCTCTTTGCAGCACCCCTCCAGCCCTTTCTTCATCTCTTTGCAGCACCTCTCCAGCCCTTTCTGCATCTCTTTGCAGCACCTCTCCAGCCCTTTCTGGATCTCTTTGCAGCACCCCTCCAGCCCTTTCTTCATCTCTTTGCAGCACCTCTCCAGCCCTTTCTGCATCTCTTTGCAGCACCTCTCCAGCCCTTTCTGGATCTCTTTGCAGCACCCCTCCAGCCCTTTCCGCATCTCTTTGCAGCACCTCTCCAGCCCTTTCTGCATCTCTTTGCAGCACCCCTCCAGCCCTTTCTGCATCTCTTTGCAGCACCTCACTAGCCCTTTCTGCATCTCTTTGCAGCACCTCTCCAGCCCTTTCTGGATCTCTTTGCAGCACCCCTCCAGCCCTTTCCGCATCTCTTTGCAGCACCTCTCCAGCCCTTTCTGCATCTCTTTGCAGCACCTCTCCAGCCCTTTCTGCATCTCTTTGCAGCACCTCTCCAGCCCTTTCTGCATCTCTTTGCAGCACCCCTCCAGCCCTTTCCGCATCTCTTTGCAGCACCTCTCCAGCCCTTTCTGCATCTCTTTGCAGCACCTCTCCAGCCCTTTCTGCATCTCTTTGCAGCACCTCTCCTGCCCTTTCCGCATCTCTTTGCAGCACCTCTCCAGCCCTTTCTGCATCTCTTTGCAGCACCTCTCCAGCCCTTTCTGCATCTCTTTGCAGCACCTCACTAGCCCTTTCTGCATCTCTTTGCAGCACCTCTCCAGCCCTTTCCGCATCTCTTTGCAGCACCCCTCCAGCCCTTTCTGCATCTCTTTGCAGCACCTCACTAGCCCTTTCTGCATCTCTTTGCAGCACCTCACTAGCCCTTTCTGCATCTCTTTGCAGCACCTCTCCAGCCCTTTCTGCATCTCTTTGCAGCACCCCTCCAGCCCTTTCTGCATCTCTTTGCAGCACCTCACTAGCCCTTTCTGCATCTCTTTGCAGCACCTCTCCAGCCCTTTCTGGATCTCTTTGCAGCACCCCTCCAGCCCTTTCCGCATCTCTTTGCAGCACCTCTCCAGCCCTTTCTGCATCTCTTTGCAGCACCTCACTAGCCCTTTCTGCATCTCTTTGCAGCACCTCACTAGCCCTTTCTGCATCTCTTTGCAGCACCTCTCCAGCCCTTTCTGGATCTCTTTGCAGCACCCCTCCAGCCCTTTCCGCATCTCTTTGCAGCACCTCTCCAGCCCTTTCTGCATCTCTTTGCAGCACCTCTCCAGCCCTTTCTGCATCTCTTTGCAGCACCTCTCCAGCCCTTTCTGCATCTCTTTGCAGCACCCCTCCAGCCCTTTCCGCATCTCTTTGCAGCACCTCTCCAGCCCTTTCTGCATCTCTTTGCAGCACCTCTCCTGCCCATTCCGCATCTCTTTGCAGCACCTCTCCAGCCCTTTCTGCATCTCTTTGCAGCACCTCTCCAGCCCTTTCTGCATCTCTTTGCAGCACCTCACTAGCCCTTTCTGCATCTCTTTGCAGCACCTCTCCAGCCCTTTCTGCATCTCTTTGCAGCACCTCACTAGCCCTTTCTGCATCTCTTTGCAGCACCTCACTAGCCCTTTCTGCATCTCTTTGCAGCACCTCTCCAGCCCTTTCTGGATCTCTTTGCAGCACCCCTCCAGCCCTTTCTTCATCTCTTTGCAGCACCTCACTAGCCCTTTCTGCATCTCTTTGCAGCACCTCACTAGCCCTTTCTGCATCTCTTTGCAGCACCTCACTAGCCCTTTCTGCATCTCTTTGCAGCACCTCACTAGCCCTTTCTGCATCTCTTTGCAGCACCTCTCCAGCCCTTTCTGGATCTCTTTGCAGCACCCCTCCAGCCCTTTCTTCATCTCTTTGCAGCACCCCTCCAGCCCTTTCTGCATCTCTTTGCAGCACCTCTCCAGCCCTTTCTGGATCTCTTTGCAGCACCCCTCCAGCCCTTTCTTCATCTCTTTGCAGCACCCCTCCAGCCCTTTCTGCATCTCTTTGCAGCACCTCTCCAGCCCTTTCTGCATCTCTTTGCAGCACCTCACTAGCCCTTTCTGCATCTCTTTGCAGCACCTCACTAGCCCTTTCTGCATCTCTTTGCAGCACCTCACTAGCCCTTTCTGCATCTTTTTGCAGCACCTCATTAGCCCTTTCTGCATCTCTTTGCAGCACCTCTCCAGACCTTTCTGCATCTCTTTGCAGTACCTCTCCAGCCCTTTCTGCATCTCTTTGCAGTACCTCTCCAGCCCTTTCTGCATCTTTTTCACTCTATATGCAGCTCTCTCTGTAACTCGTTATAGTCTCTATCCATCAGGGTTAAATGCAAATCGGACAGTTTTACTCACCCCTGCTGTCCACATGAACAACTGTAACAGAGGTGTTTGGAGAGTGGGGGATTCAGCAGCCCTGGTGGTCACATAGAGTGTAGGTCTACTTTGAAGCAGGCTTACTTCATATTGGGAAACCCTTTTGCATAGGTACAGGTTTACCATTCTTCCTAAAAGCCACCTCCCCTCTGGCTGTTGCAGCCACCTTCCTCCTCCCTCATGCTGCATCTGGCCTAGTGAGCACTTCTGACAGCTGCCAGTGGAGTGATGGACTGTGCTCCTCCAATAGCACACAGCAGACAGCCACATCCCTAGGGAGTTGCCACATTTTACTAGAGGGGCGTTGCCTGTAGCTGGGAGAAATGTTCACTCTGCCGGTTGTTTCATGCAGGAAACAAAAGGTAATTACCAGCAAGTAAGCTGTCGGGGTAGCTGAAGGGTAGGAACGTTTTGCTTAGAAGCTAAGCCAGTAGCTTTCAACCAGGGAGGAGGTCCACTTTAAGTTGCTGGAGTATCAGAACAACCAGGATCTGAGCATTTTAGGAAGTATCAGCAATAACAGCTCTAGTATTTCAGTACAGAGTGCACTCCACCCCAATGAATGGAGGCGCCCCACCCCTGACCTTTATACCATCCTAAAAGTAACCACAAAGCTGAAAAGCAGAGGGATCATAACACCAGCATTAGGCCAGTTACAGATGCTGCTTTCTTTAGTCGTCCATTTATTGCATCGTGCTATCTTGAAATCTTAAATGCTTTTCAATGGCTTCTTTGTAATATATGATGAGCTGGGATGTGACGGTTAAAGTGGACCCAGGATTTTGACACCCCGATTGAGGGTGCCCCGTTGTGTGAAACCCCCCAGGTCGCCCACACAAACTCACTTCTCCCTGGTCCTACAGTGCATGCAGGACCTCTTGTCTAATCAGGTGGTCGCATCAACCGCTACCTTCTAACAGGGAGCACGCCCATGCCGGCCATTCCCAAATTCCTAAAGGAAGAGCAGAGATGCTGCCACTGCTGGCGCTTGCGCCGTTAGACCAGGAAAGAAGATGAGTTTCTGGACAACCTGGGGGTTTCACACAGCGGGACATCCCGATTCTGGATGCCCCCACGGGGAGGGAATTAAGCGGCCCTGGAAACTTATAGACTCCAGGGCCGTTGGACCGTGGGTTTTGGTCCACTTTAATGATTGCTACATCTGTATATGTTCTCCACAATTATTAATCCAGCAAGAGTTCTTTGTCTTTAGGAGTGGGGCACCCATTTTCCCATGATGCCTTTTTTGGCTGCAGAAAATTAGCTGTATGGGTACAAGCATTATTAAAGTGAACCAAAACCTGGAATTTTTAAGGGTTTTGGTCCTCACCCCCTGGCGGAATCCTGATTTGGGATGCCTAAACTGACCAGAGACAGTCTCACTTTGAAGCCCCCTGTCCCTGTGAAAACTTTGGATACTCCTAAATGTCCCACTTTGCTGACATGGGGAAGGCTGTCCCACCAAATGCAGAATGCTGGATGTCTGACTCTTTGGTTGAATGGTGGCAGTGGAACGCATGGATTTCTGCGCATTGGCTCAATCACCAACATCTTTTATGGACCAAATATTTCTAAAGCATGTGACCCGTAAAAAATCCACACGCTAAACCACACCCATCACCAACCAACTTCTTTAAACTGTCCCACTTTGAGGACCCTAAAAATGGTCAGTTTAGGGGTGCCCCGCTGTGTGATACCCCCCAGGATGCCGATAAAAATTCACGTTTCCTCGGTCCTACAACATGTGCATGGGTGTGGACCCAATCAGCACTTTTTGCATCATTCGTCAGTTTCAGCTACAAATCAGCTAAGGGCCAAAGTAGGGACCGTGCCCACACCGGCCATTCATAAATGCCTGGCACTGTCTAAAGGTATAGTGTAGTGAGGCCGCGGCCTGCACATGCGCTGTTGGATCAGGTAAGGTTTTACTGGGGACTTGGGGCGGAGGGTTCACACAGCTTTGTTAAACTCCCCAGGTCGCCCCATACACTTACCTTGCTTTCCGGTCCAATGGCGCATGCACGAGCCGCAGCTGCATCCCCCTATCCCTCTAGCAGGACGTGAATGGCTGGTGCGGGTACACTCCCTGTTAGAGGGAATTGGGGCATGTGGGCGTCCGCGCCGAGCATGCTGATTGGATGAGCGGCCGCACATGAGCCATAGGACCAGGAAGAGGTGAGTTTGTTCGGGCGATCTGGGGGGGTTTCCCGCAGCGGGACACCCCCGATTGTGATGCCCTGGGGGTTTAAGGGAGGTTCCAGGCAAAGGGTCAAATTAGCCTGCTTTCTGCTTGCCCCATGCTGGCTGTCAGGGGCAGCATCTTTCTTTCACCTGCACCTTTCATTCCCTAATAAACCCTTTAGGGCTTACTCTATTCTACTGACTCATTTTTTAGGGTCCCCATAGTGAATGAGACTTTGAAACATGCATGGTCATCATCTGATGCTGGGGAGGCCCTGTAGAAGAGATAAGAGTTCACACTGGGGGTTATTAAGAAATATAAAGCAGGCTGGATGATGCAGCCCATGACAGCTAGGGCAGGGAGAGCAGAAAGCAGGCTAATTTAACCCTTTGCCTGGATGGAGTTGGGCACAGTTCACCTCCAGGGCAGTTTAGGGATTGCCATACAGGATGTGCAGACACCTGTCCTGCATGCTAATGGTCTCTTGGTACCAGTCAGCTAGAGAGCTGCACAGACCTCACAGGTTCTTCTAGAGATAATGGTGCACTTAGTCACTGTTCTGTGACACAGCTTCCTGCAATGCCTTTCACCAATTTGCTGGAGTGCTGGAGAGGTGTATTCAAGCCAAAGACTGGAGGACACTGCAGAGCTTTTCTTTCATTAGATGCCTTTTACATACAGACGGAGGTTTTTTTTTTTAGTTTTGTTGAATTCTTATTGCTGTTTGGTTATAAAAAAATATTGCTGAACATTTTGGATAACTGTGTGGTTGTATTGGATTGTGGCAGACATACATACAGGCGCTTGTGTGCACTCCTGTGGGTGTGGAATGGTTATGGATATAAGGCAATCAGATGCGATGGCGACACAGCTGGTGTTGCTGTGCAGGCTTTATTATGATTAAAGCGGATGTCCACTAGAATTCACCCCCCCCCCCACCAACCCGTGGAGCTGAATCGGGTTAGGGGGGTTACAAAAAACATTGGCCTTGATTCACAAAGGGTTGAAAAAAACTCTCATGGTAGTAAAAAATTCAATTCATGAGAAAAAAGCCTGAGAATTTCACTGTTAGTGAATCACCAGATAGGAAGACAATGAAAGTCAATTACACTTTTTTACTCCTGGAAAAAGTATTGAACTTTTTACCCCTTTTTTACCTGTAGTAAAAAGTGCCATTGACTATCATTGTCTTCCTATCTGGTGATTCACTAACAGTGACATTCTTAGGCTTTTTTCTCATGAATTGAATTTTTTACTACCATGAGAGTTTTTTTCAACCCTTTGTGAATCAAGGCCATTGTATCTTACTTGGGGTCCAGCACAGTTCCCCTAGTGCTTTGGGTACTGGACATAGCCATCTTGGATCCCATGCACAGAGCCACACCCCCTGCTCTGTGCACAGCCCCACCCACCCATTTACTTGAATTGTGCATTCAATGTGCGGCCCCCAGTGCATTGGTGACATCGCTGGATGGGCAAATTAAGGTTTTTTTTTTTTACATAACCCTCATATCCTATCCTGCCCACCTGTAGAGGGAGGCAGGCCCGGGTCCCCCTGAATGGTGTTATACATATTTGTGAACTGACTTTAACCATTGTGGACTCATGGATGTTTTGTACTGGATGGTCACCTTTTAGTGATAACTAATAAACCTGAAGATTTTATGTATTTTTGTGGAGCCAGGCGCTTTTCTTGTTCTGCTGTCCAACCTGTCCAGGCTCAGGCTCATTGGCACGCAGTGGGGTTTCTGTTCTACGGATTAGCTGTCCATAAGGATGTTATTATAACTTCAAGGGATTGGCCAGCCAAAAACGAAAAAACTGTGCTACTCACCTTTTGTCCATCTTGGTTTCCCCGCTGGGCACGCTGAATTACAACTCTTACCAAGCTCGGAGATCGAGCACCCCATAAGTCTATTCAGTTCAAGATGGTGGCGTGACGTGTGGAGTATACACCCTGTAGCAGGCCCACTCCATTCATGGCAAAGGAGGGGCTGTGCCCACATAACCCTGCCTTTGTACAACCCAGCCATTTTTTATGGACATACCCTGCATACCTCTGATTAGAGGTGCCCTCGGGCTCGAGACATTTTGTGCACATCTCTTACCCGGAGCACATGTATTAAAGTGAGCATGGCCTCAGTATGAAATCAATGGGAGTCTCTGTACACAAGGAACTTCTGAGCACTGAACCTGGATACATCAGCTGCATGGACAAAAAACAAGTTTTATTATTTATTTTGTTTCGCCTCTACAGTCCGTTTAAATTGGTTTTTAATAATTGCATTTGAATCCCTAAAACTGTCCTATACTGTAAAAACTAAACCCAAACAACCATAATACATTACAAAATATACTGACCTGGCCCTAATTGGGAGTAACTCAGAGTTCTCTTCACGCTGAGTAGCTCCATGCCACCTTATCAGGCCGTGTTTCTGCTGCTGCTGCTGCAATGTTGGGGTAGCTAAAAGGGTCAGTCATTGTCCTAGCTGTGCCAAATCTACTATCACTGGGAATACAGCATGTGGTATTCAACCTAAAAGAGTTCCCCCAGTATATTTTTGAATTCAGTATGGGTAACATGGGTTAAAGAGGGGGTGAGCATAGCAGGGGGACCACTTTAAAGTTAATAAAGTTAATCAAAGCACCAATGCATTGGCTATGTCAGGCTTACTAGGTGCAGCAGGAGCGAGTTGAGCACAGGTGCTGAAGCTAGGGTCACACCACGCAATGGGGTCGATTTAGAGCCACTTGAGAGTTCTTACTCCTTTTTTGGGAGAAAAAACCATTGACTTTCATTGTCTACCGGGTGTACATTTTCAACTGGCTCTGAATCAGCTCCAATGTAGACAATGGCAATTTTCCCTCCTAAAAAAGTGAGAATTCTCACCTGGCTCTGAATCAACCCCATTGCGTGGTGTGATTGTGTTATGCTGGATGGTTCCCTGGATGCTTAGCCGGCAGGATACTCACCTGTTAGGGGAAGTGGAGTGACGTTGATATATGAGTACAGATTCAGATCCAAGGTTTCCTGCCATTTGAGAAGCAGGGGACAAGGTGTGTATTTAGCCATTTTATCTGTGTTCAGTTTACAAATCAGCATTTACCAGTAGTTACCAGGTCGGGTTTCCATTGTGCTATTTGTTGAGGACTGGTCCTCCCCAGCATGCCCTGCAAAGTTTTTGTTTTTGTCCTGGCCAGTGCTTGTCCAGTATCTTCCTTACATGCCAAGTTAAACACACAAGAGATGTGTTTGTTCAGGGTACGCCCCACAGAAGGCAAACATAGAGTGCAACCTCCTGAAGCCACAGGAAGATCCGGGAACACAGATAAAATCATGAGAATCGTATGAAAAGTACAATATGTAAGCCTGACTGGATTGCCCAGGTCACAGCTCAGAAAATACATAGAACACCTTTCATATTGATGTATGTACAGCCAGTCAGAGTCTGGCTCCCACTGCCTTTGGCCTTAGGTATAAAGTGTTTGGCTTCTTTCACTCCTTATCCTGTCAGTGCTGAAGGTCTGCTTTTGTCATCAGTGTAGGAACACTTTCTAACAAATCTGAACCATTGCTCCTTCCTGCCTCCTGAATTCTTCATAAAAAAAACATCATTATTAACTGTTGACCAGCATAAAGTATTAGTGACCACATTAATATATACACGTTCCCTTCTACCTAACTTGTTCCTGCATACAACATTCATGCCCCTGCACCTTAAAAGTGGAGGGTCCGATCTCCAGGTAATCACTCCCCCTCCACCTCCCTCCCTGAGGCAGGAGCTGGAGGGTTATAAAACGAACCCACTATACTACACTCAGAGCAGTAGATGTTACTTGGTGTAGCATCTGTACGATGGCTGGGCCCAGCGCTGGCATAGCTGGTGGGATGGCGCTGAATTCCCAGAAAGGTTAATTTTTTTTCTGTAACCCCTCATCCTGCATCAGCACCAGGGAAATGGGCAGACTTCCAGGCCCTTTGGATAAAGCTTTAGGAGGTATAAAGGGGTTATTTGCATGGGCCAGCCTACTGCAAGGGGTTCTGGGTGAAATTCCATTATCCTTGACTTGTATGTCCCATGCAAATTTTTTACGTTTTAGGAAAGCACTCTCTTTTTTCCCCTTTAAAGCAAATCTATCGCCTCCCTGATCAGCAGAAACACTAATCAGAATGAACACACACCCTAAGCCTGGCAATAAGGAATACTTACTGGGGGGTTCTGCTTTATATTGCAGAGCCTAGATGAGTGGAAGAGATACAGGGCTTATGTCTACTTCGTAGTGAACCTACAAGTCGATAATTTTAGCTACAACCACCTCCCTCCCCCCTTCACTGTGATTAAAGTGAACCTAAACCCAAGCCACCCATTCATAAAGTCTAAAGGACTCACTTGAGAACCGGGTGAAAGCTCCCCTCAGGGGCATCCTAATTAAGGAAGCTCTCCTGTTTTAACTCACAGGATTTCCTGTAATCTTACCTCTTGCTCAATCTCACATAATATGCACAGGCCTCCACCAGCATGCCAAGCACTCCTTAATCTGGGTGTGCGCAAGTGGCCTTTATAAGCATGACAATCAATAGTGATTGGAGTGGAGCCCATGAGTGCACCATGGAAGTGGGATTGAAGTAAGATTTTGGCCAATCCTGGGGGTCTTAAATATCGATTTGCCTATTTGAGATGCCCTTAGGAAAGCGCTTTATGGAACCAATAGCAATAGAAAGCACCCCGGGTGCATGGAGACCTTTTTTTTGTTGTAGGTCAGCTTATGCCCAAAAAATAGATAACTAATGTTATATGATCTAACCCTTATCTAGTCTATGTTCTGACTGTGGCCCCCTTTGCAATTGCTGCAGTGGCTTGATATGTTTCTAGTCCTAGTGGCAGTGAATGGCATATCTGGCAGCTGTCATGGGGGAACGTGTGTACATGCAGCTTTGCAAGACACTTGGATCCAAATGGGTACATTATAGGAGGTAGTGGCCCTGATTGTGTTACACATACTTTTAATAGAAGACGCCACATACACTTCCATGGGCTTAGTTATATTTATCCACACAGTAGTAGATTACACGATGTATAAGTTATCGGCCATCCTACCAAGGCTGCCACAGTTACACTTCTGGAACTTGTTATAACAAATGTATCTTATGACCTGAATACACACTTATGTTGTATGCTGCATTAGCCATACAAAAACCAGGAGAGTAAAAATATAGAGTGAAGTACATTATATATGACTGCAGAATACCCAGGAGGGGAAACCTGACCCTGCATGACAAAGTTATCCTCAGCATATCGTATCCTTGTCTGGCCTGTGCACCTCTCACACCTGCTCCAGGGCCATGTTTCCTTTTCCTCTGGAGGCCTGCAGTCCTCCAAGATACAGTAAACATTTGGGAAGGAGATACAATGTCTGTGCTTTGAACTTGCTATGTTATTCCCCTGTCTAGATTTAGGTGGTTAATTCCTTAGCGGTGGCATATATTTACAACTAGGGAAGTACCAGGAGCATTGGGCAGAGCACCAAAATTCCGGGCACATGTGTTTGTTCAAGACATGCCTGGTCTATGGATGGAGTCAAGTTCTTTTCATTTGCTGACTCATCCAGTCCTTGAATTTATAGAGGATTTTTCTAATGGCTTTAACAGTTGTGGACTATGTGTGCTTTTGGCAGATAATGGTTCAGACAGACCTTGCTTCAGGTTCTCTTAGGGAGCAGGCCTTAGCATGTCCGCATAATGGCTCAGGTGGTATCTCCTTTTAAGGTCCTGATGGCATCTCTAGAACAAAACTTAGTTCCTTGAGTCTCCAGATCCAATGTGAAAGGCCCTGTTACCTGTGACGTTGACTCAGAACTTTGTCTTCCGCTATAATGTTGGCGAGGAGTTGAACTGTGACGTTGACTCAGAACCTAGTCTTCTGCTGTAACACTGGTGAGAAGGTGAACTGTGAAGTTGACTTAGAACTTGATATTCCTCTGTAACATTGGTGAGGAGGTGAACTCTGAGGTTGATTCAGAATTTGGTCTTCCGCTATATCCTTGGTGAGGAGGAGGGGAGGTAGCAGCTCTGTCATTGATATTAGTATATCTTACAGATTTGAAGGATAACATGTGGATGCATCTTCCATCACTGTTCTCTCCCGAGGTGGTTATCACATTTCACATGAAAGAGAAAATTGTTCCTCCATCCTTGTTCATAGCCCTCAAAACTGTTTTAAGGCTCATGAACTGAGCTATCAAGGTTTATTTGACTGCAGTGAATTAATCCGCTCATAACGAAAGCTTAGTAGTGGTTAAAGGCCCTCTGCTTCCAGGTGACTATGTATTCCACAAGGGTCTTCATGGCCACTGCATCCCCACCCTCTTGGCATCCTGATTTGGTAATACTAAGGCTTTACTGCATTACAGAAGTCCCACATGTCCACAGGCAAGACTTTTGGATTGCCAGCTGTGAAATAAGCACACACAGTCAAGGCTGCAGAAGGGATGCAAGGGAGTAAATGTCCGGCTAGATTTTCCTTCTCATGAAGACATTTAAACTTTAAAGTCATACAGCAGGGAAACAAAAATACAAAAGAGTGCTTACCTTTTGTCCTGCACCGCAGGTCTGGTGCTCCAGAACTCACCCGTTTGCTTTATCAGTGCCCCCGCCACAGCCTCTGCCTTCTACACCTTCCGGGGCTTGAAACTGTATTCTCTGACAGTAGCGTGCCAGACCACACCCATGCCATCAGTCACGTCGCCCACTACCTCCACTGCAATGAATGGAGAGTGCGTGGCCACACCTCGGTGATTGACAATGAGTCCCAAATCCATCCCGCCATCAATCCCGTTCCTGGGGTCTGGCCCCGGGAAGGTAGCAGCTGCGGCGGGGGCCCCAGTAAAGCAATCGAGTGAGTTGTGGAGTGCCGGACTTGAAGTGACCAGGACAAACGGTAAGTACACTCTTGTTTTGTTTTTCCCTGCTGAATCACTTTAAGTCCTCTAATGAGGGAAAGAAGAATGAGAGGTGATTTCTATGAATTTTTGGTCATCTCAAAGCAAAGAGATCATAAAGATTTGTATATTATATAAAATTCATTCTATTTGTATATTTTACAACCAACCAGTGGTTTGGCCTTTTGGGACACTTTTATTCAACTTTACAAACCAGGCTAATAGAGTGGCTAGAAGGTTTTTATTACAGTTTACTTGGATGGGCCTCGTTGGAGGCTAAAACCTCCAGTACTCTGGAAATACTCTTCAAAATAGAGATGTGTGGGCCGAAGTTATGTTAATAGAGTGAGCTTATGTAAGCTTCACAGCTCGCTTAAGTCGGATGTGATACACAAAGCAAAAGAACCACCTTTACCACACTTCAATTTCACAAATGTAAACATTAAAGCTGGATTTAAGGCAATGTTGTTTTCTATTTTATATGGATGGAGTAAGGATAGGACTGCTCTTATTACAATATGTGACCCTTGTTGAGGAGATTTAGCTTTACATTCTGTTTGGTGGAAGCCTGCACCCATGACCATCGGTGAAGATTTGGTTTGGCCAGGCTGGTGGATGCACAGTGCTATGCACGCCCACCCATTTGCCAGCCATACAAGGCGATGCAGAAGAAGAAAGCATAATCAGATCTGAAAATGAAAATCTTCTATTCTAAGTATACAGTACGTCCTGCTCCAGATATAATACTTACACTTGGGTTATCCTCCGCCAGATGGCGCTGTGCACTGCAGACATGCAAAAACAGGCTCCTCCCGGCCCTTCATATTCCCAGGGACCTCCCACAAATCCCCAGATTTCTCTGCAGTGCTGACTGCGAAGACATGAAGTATCACTCTCTCGCAGGTGAGCGGGGCTATTACAGCCTGCGTCCCTGTTGGACTACTCCCTCCCGTCCTATTTGTGATGTGCCTTCCAGCCTGGGCTGCGCTGGTCGGGTGAAGGTAGGCAGCACCATGCGTGCTTAACGGAGCCATGCTCCACCGCAGTCCCCCACCAAAGGGTAGGCGGTTTAGGCTGATGGTGAGCCTTTAGGGGATGCCCCTCCCGCTTGATTGTCCCACGCCCCGTGTAGCGGTGGACCCTGTGTAAAGGGTCGCCATCCTCCCTCGTTTCCCCCCCTAGCCCGGGGGGAAAGAAAGGGGGCGAGGGGTTTTGTGAGTATGGCGGCCTCAGTGTACCCTATTACACGCTTATGGCCTTAGTATCGCGTTTGACTGGGAATGGGTGTCAGAGCCGCGCTGTGTATTTTTTACTTGTATTGTTAGCCGTCGCGCCCTTCCTATATGGTTGTACAGCACGGGCAGCGGTGGCTTTGCTGATGCTGCGGCGTCTTTGTCTTAGCCTGTAGTGGCTCTGCTGCGGTAATCCACTCGGTCATTTCCTTCAGGCGTCACTGCCCTGTTTTTTCTCTATTGGCTACGCGTTTTTGGAGCTTCGCGCTCTCCGGGAGGGCGGGGCCCTGACTTGACGCGCTCCGTGTCACGGTTTGGCGCGCTCCGCGTCACCATCAGCTCTGGCCTGCCCTTCGAGGATCGTTTGGCGGCATTCTTGCTCGCGCGAGCGCGTGCGTGGTGAAAACCGCCCTCCCCCCTCTGTCTGTAAGTGCCCTCGCGGGCGACCTTATATTATCTTTATACTACTTTAGATTACCTTTATTACACCTTTGTGCATGGCTCTGACATTCCTGTTCCCCTTATGTCTTTCAGACCGCGAAATTCTGGTGGCGTCTCCCGGCCCGGTGTACCTCCCGGTTGAGACTATTAAAATTACTCCCACTTCCCCGCGGGTTACTGGGGCATCCAGGGTAGCTTACAGCGTCAATCCCTACTGGCCTATTGTGCCGATACAATCACCATATGGAGGCGTCCCAGGATATTGTGAACGGGGTTCCTTCGGGACAAGCCCGGCTGTGTGTAGCTTGTGGGGTCTTACCTAGCAGCGGTGACAATGCACGGGTCTGTGTTCCTTGTGCACAGCAGGCGTTATCGGTTCTTCCCGCCTCTTCAGTGGCTGGGCCTGCACCTCGCCTCACTTCACCTACTCCCCCAAGCCTGAGTCTAACCCCCAATACAAGCTGGGATTCTCATCCTGATGTGGCTACTAGACTGGCCAGTGTTGAAAGATTGCTTGCTAGCTGATTAGCGCGTAAGGCCACCGCTAAGAGGCGGCATTTAACCCCTGACTCTGCTCTTTTCCCTTTGGAATCTGATGACTTGTTGCGTCCTTACGGCCACCCCACCTCGGACGAAGGGGAGCTGACTCGGGGTCATATGACGAGGAGTCAAGGGGTCATGACGAGTCTGGTTCCGAGCACTGGACCTCGGATGATATTGACAGACTGCTGGTTCAGATATTTGAAGTTTTGTCCATCTCTCCCCCTGTTGCGGCTCCAAGGCAAAGGGGTGAGCATTTTCATACTGCTAAGGCTCGTCTTGAATTTCCCGAGCAAACCCATTTCAATAGCCTCGTGCTTAAGGAATGGGAACATCCCAGCAGACTGCCTGGGATCCCTAAGAGTGTGGATAGAAAGTATCCCTTCCCGGCTGACTTGGTTAAGTGCTGGTCATCGCCCCCCGAGGTCGATGCTCCTATCCTAGGGTTGTCTAACACCTCTATTATGCACTCCCCTGACACTACTACGCTACGGGACTCTGAGGACCGGCGTATTGATCAATTGGCATGCCATGCCTTTGCATTTGGGGGAGCGACCCTGCGCCCGATTTGCGCCTTAGCCATTACGGCAGTAGCGCTCAGGGCCATGGTCAGGAACGCACTCGATGGCACAGATGAATTGCCATCTGATACTGTCAATACACTGTCTAACTGTGATGTGTTTGTAAACTTTATCCTGTCTGCAACGGACGATGCTATAAGGATGTGTGCCAGATCTTCCGCCTTGGCGGTAGCTATACGCCGCGCGGTTTGGTTGCGACAGTGGGCTGCTGACAATGCCGCTAAGAAAGCCCTTACTGGGCTTCCATTTAAGGGGCTGCGCCTTTTTGGAGACCGTCTAGACCTCTTCGCCAAAGGAGGCAAGTTGCCCCAGCGCAGGCGGCAGATTCGGCCCTTTTGAGGCCAGGGCACCCCTTCGATCCCCTACCGCGGGGCTAAACAGGGTCCCGCGCAGATTCCTGGCACAGGAATAGAGGACGCCGTCCCGGGTCCTCCTGGGGGCCCAAGTCCAAAGCCCCTCCCAAGGCCCTTCAGGCATGAGGGGGCGCCCTCGGCCGTCAGGGTGGGGAGACGTCTGCAGCACTTCGAGCAGGTCTGGAGACACCACATCTCAGACCGGTGGATTCAGGAGGTAGTGTCCTCCGGCTACAAGATAGAGTTTGCTGTACGGCCCCCCCACCAGATTCATTGGGTCCCAAATTCCTCAAGACCCTGCCTCAGCTCAGGTCTTGTTGCTGGCCGTGCAGGGTCTCCTGGACCTAGGGGTCATTTGCAAGGTCCCATTAGGAGACAGGGGCACGGGGTTCTACTCCAACCTTTTCACAGTACCCAAGAAGGATGGGTCAGTCAGGCCCATTCTGGATTTAAAAATCCTCAACAAATTTGTCAAGAACAGGCATTTTCGCATGGAAACTCTGCGCTCGGCCATTGGCTCCCTGCGCCCAGGGGACTTCATGACGTCAGTAGACATCAAGGATGCTTACCTTCACGTCCCGGTGTTTCCAGGACACCAAAGGTTTCTCAGATTTGCACTGAAAGATCAGCATTACCAATTTGTGGCCTTGCCATTCGGCCTCACGTCGGCTCCCAGGGTGTTCACCAAGGTGCTGGCAGGGGTGATGTCCCTGATAAGGCTAAGGGGCATACGCGTGCTGCCCTACCTGGACGATATCCTCATCACCTCTCGGTCTCTGCGGCAGGCAGAGTTGGACACTCAACTGGTAGTGTCCACCCTGGAGTCCTTCGGCTGGGTGATCAATTACCCCAAGTCCTCTCTGTCCCCATCCTCGGTGACTCCGTTCCTGGGAATGATTCTGGATACGGTTCAGTCACGGATATTCCTTCCTCAGCAGAAGGTGGAAGCTCTGACTGCGCAGGCCAGGTTCCTGCTCTCGTGCCCACAGCCCTCCATCAGGCAGGGAATGCAGCTGGTGGGCCTGATGGTGGTGAGCTTCGAGGCGGTGCCTTTTGCTCAGTTCCATTTGAGACCTCTGCAGCTTCACCTTCTGTCAGTATGGGACAAGAACCCAGCGTCCTTGGACGGGGTCTGTGTGCTTCCCCCCTCGGTCAGACAGTCCCTTGCGTGGTGGCTGGACCTCGGGAACTTGATAGGGGGCAGATCTTTTCTGGCCCCTTCCTGGGAGATGGTCACAACGGATGCCAGTCTGTCAGGTTGGGGGGGATTCTGGAAGTCCCTGCGCTTCCAGGGGACGTGGGGTCCTCAGGAGGCCCATTTACCCATCAACATTCTGGAATTGCGGGCAGTCCGGTTGGTACTGGAGTGGTTGACCCAACACCTGAGGGGTCTGTTGGTCCAGGTACGTTCAGACAACAGGACAGCGGTTGCCTACATCAACCATCAGGGAGGGACCCGAAGCAAGGGTGCCCTCCGGGAGGTGTCTCAGATTCTGACATGGGCAGAGGCCAATGTACAATGCATTTCGGCTGTTTACATTCCGGGGGCGGAGAATCTGCTTGCAGATGCTCTGAGCAGGGGGACGTCCCGTCAGGGAGAGTGGTCCCTCTGCAACAGGGTATTCCAGTCCCTGTGTCACCGTTGGGGTCTACCGGATGTGGACCTGTTTGCGTCCCGTCACAACCACAAGCTCCCGGACTTCGTGTCCCTGTCTCAGGACCCTCTGGCCTTGGCCATGGATGCCCTGTCCATGTCATGGAAGGAGTTTCGGCTCCTGTATGTATTTCCACCGTTCCCCCTGCTGAGCAGGGTTCTGCGCAAGATTGCTCTGGAGGGGGTGCCTGTGATTCTAGTGGCCCCCCGGTGGCCAAGAAGAGTGTGGTTCGCAGACGTGGTTCAAATGGCAGTAGACCAGTACGATCTGCCAGGGGTGCTAGATCTGCTAACTCAGGGCTCCCTACGCCATCCCAATTTACGAACACTGGCTTTGACGGCCTGGCTGCTGAAACCTCCATCTTGATGGAGAAGGGTTTGTCTGCCTCTGTGGTAGGTACTATGGTGCAGGCTAGGAAGAAGACTTCTGATGCTATCTATTATAGAGTATGGCGTACCTACATTGACTGGTGTGAGTCTAGGTCTCTTCCCTGTAGGGAATTCTCTGTCCCTAGGGTTCTGGAGTTCCTACAGCATGGTTTGGAGTTAGGTCTAAAACTCAGTACTCTGAAGGGTCAGGTTTCTGCCCTGTCCGTCTTCTTTCAGAAGACCTTTGCTCAACATCATTTGGTTAAGACCTTCTTTCAGGGGGTCACTCATGCGCGTCCCCCTCATAAACCTATGGTCTCCGTTTGGGATTTAAACTTTTATCTGCCTTGCAGGGTGCTCCCTTTGAGCCTATTCAAAATGCTGCTCTGGCTGTTCTTACTCTCAAGGTTGTCTTTTTGGTGGCCATAACTTCGGTTAGGCGTGTGTCTGAGCTGGCTGCTCTATCCATTCAGTCTCCGTACTATGAGAGACACCAGGACAAGGTGGTGTTCCGCTTCAAGCCGGATTTTCTGCCTAAGGTTGTGTCCGCTTTTCATTTGAATCAGGACATTGTTCTTCCTTCCTTGTGTCCCAATCCTAGTAATGACAAGGAAAGGGTTCTGCATTCCTTGGATGTGGTCAGGTGCTTGAAGTATTACCTGGTTGTCACTGCGGATTTCAGGAAGACTGATGCTCTCTTCGTTGTGCCTTCTGGGCCTAGGAAGGGTTTGGCTCCTGCCAAGTCTACTATCAGCAAGTGGATCCGTCAGGCTGTGATTCAGGCCTATACTGCTAAGGGGAAGAGTCCTCCTTTCCGTCTTACTGCTCATTCTACTCGTGCTATTGGGGCCTCCTGGGCCTTCCAGCACCAGGCTTCTGTTGAACAAATTTGCAAGGCCGCCACTTGGTCTTCTGTTCACACCTTTTCAAAGTTTTACAAGGTTGATGTCCGGGCCTCAGCTGATGCTGTGTTTGGCCGCAAGGTTTTGCAGGCGGTAGTAGTTTAAGCTACGTGCTGTTGCCTTTTTGTTGGGGATCCCGCCCTACTTTATGGACACTGCTTTTGGATGTCCCAATTGTAAGTATTATATCTGGAGCACGACGTACTGTATACCCTGTATGGTGATTGTTGCCATTGTTTTTGTTATTGTTACCAGTTTTGGTGGTTTAATGCTCCCGGCTTCTTGTTCACTGCTTTTCAATGCTGGGGATTTGTGGGAGGTACCTGGGTATATGAAGGGCTGGGAGGAGCCTGTTTTTGCATGTCTGCAGTGCACAGCGCCATCTGGCGGAGGATAACCCAAGTGTAAGTATTATATCTGGAGCAGGACGTACTGTATACGTATAATACCAATTCTACAGGTGAGTACTTCACAGAATTGTATTTTCCACCCCATAACAAAATGGAAAAAACATTGTCTAAAATGCAGCTTTACTGTTATACTTGTAAGATTAAAAGTGTGGTATTAAAACGGTTGGATTCAAAAGGGTTCAGGGGGACAGTTACAAGCTGCAGGGCTTGCGCCATCGTTGCTTGAAATAATAGGCAGATCTGACTGTCTTGGAAAATGTCAGGAAATTTAAATCGGAAAACAACACCCTATAGAAGTCTGTGGGCATTGTGTCCCGCATGTAATTTAGACTCCAGGGCTGGCTACCGTTGCCCGCTTGGTGCAACCCGCTTGCCAGCCCGCATTTGGCAGCACATAAAGCATTTAAAATAAAGAAATCTTACCTTTCACATCGATCCCCCGGAGAACTGGAGCCCCGTGATTGGCCACCGCGGTCACATGGTTGCTGCCACTGGTCACGATGCTGTCGGCACCAGGATACACATTGAAGGCTGTCGGCTACCACGTGTCTGCGGCAGCCAATTTCGGGGCTCGAGTTCTTTGGGGGATTACTGTGAAAGGTAAGATTTCTTTACTTTAAATATTATATGTGCTGCCAAATGTAGGTGGACAGGCGGAGGACACCAAGTGGGCAGATTGGCAGCAGGCCCTGGAGTCTAAATTACGTGCCGGACACAATGCCCATAGGGACCTTTTCTGAAGATAAAAGCAGATATAGTAAATATACAATTAGGAATTTTGGTGCTTTTTTTTTTGTCAAATCTGTGCTGACCGGTGTATTTTAATGGGCATCGGTAGGCTAGGAAAAAAATACTTACCTTATTTCCCCCCGCAGCTGAGCTAGCAAGGTTCATAGCTCCAAAATGTACACATTCAGAATAAATGGCCCCAATTTTCAGGCATGTGCAGGGCCGGATTATATGCAGGGAGCAAGGGGTCTGCGCCCCCAGGCCTCCACCATTTGTCTTGCAAGAAGACCTCCACCGACTTTGGGGCTATGGTCGCGGGTACAGGGAATTTGCGGTCCCGCTGCTAGGTCCAGTCAGCCCTGATTCAAATTAGTTTGTAGGAGGGTATACCTGAGGTTCTTCCACTTTCCAACAACACCTTCATTCGTCAGCACCCCTAGGTCTGGAGACCTGGCACTACCCTGACACCCATGAGCGACAGTACCGGGACATTGCGGTGCCCCTGCTTGGTCCTGTATTGATTCCTAGGATGATTTGTCTTGGTTCTCTGGTTCTTACCCTCCTACCTATCTACATACCTATCTATCTACCTGCCTGTAGACCAACCCACCTACATATCCAACTGCCTACTGACCCACTCACCCAACTGCCTACATATTTGCCCTTCCTACCTACTCCCCTACTTATGCATCTATATAACTACCTACTTACCCACCTACCCACCTATGTATCTACATGTCTATCTATCCACCCACCTACCTATCCTAAACTCCTATCTAATAGGAATTCCTATCTAAATTCCCACATAATCCACTACTTGACTACCCCATACCTGTCCATCTGAGTACCTACCCATCTATCTGCCTACCCACCTACCTTCCTGCTCACTCACCTACCTGACTACCCCACCTACCTACCCATCGTTTTACCTGCCTACCCACCTAAATGCCCACTTCCCTAGCCACTTACCTAAATGCCTGTCTGCTCACCCACCTACCTTCCTAACATAACATAACCTACCTACCTAACATAACATAACCTACCTACCTAGGACATACAGGGAGGTCGTCTTATTCTTAGTATACAGTACGTCCTGATCCAGATATAATACTTACACTTGGGTTATCCTCCGCCAGATGGCGCTGCACTGCAGACATGACAAAAAAAAAAAACAGGCTCCTCCCGGACCTTCAAATACCCAGGGACCTCCCACAAATCCCCAGATTTCTCTGCAGTGCTAACTGCGAAGACATGAAGTATCACTCTCTCGCAGGTGAGCGGGGCTATCAAAGCCTGCAGCCCTGTCGGACTATTCCCACCCGTCCTCCCTTTGATGTGCCTGCCAGCTCGGGCTGCGTCGGTCGGGTGAAGGTAGGCAGCACCTTGTGTGCTTATGGATCCATGCTCCACCGCAGTCCCCCACCAAAGGGTAGGCGGTTTAGGCTGATGGTGAGCCTTTAGAGGATGCCCCTCCCGCACTATTGCCCCGTGTAGCGGTGGGCCCTATACAAAGGGTCGCCATCCTCCCTCGTTCACACCCGTAGTCCGGGGGGAAAGAAAGGGGGGGGGTGTGTGCGGTGGTCTCAGTGTATGTTTACACGCTTATGGCCTTTAGTACTGTCTTTGACTGGTATTCCTGGTGTCAGTGCTGCGCTGTTGAATTTTTTATTATGCATCTGTCGCCGCCACGCGCACTCCTTCTCTTGTTGAATGTGCTGCGCCTCAGACGCTGCTACGTCTTCATTGGCGAATCCCTTTTCTAAGTGTGCCATACACTTCGCTCTTCTGACAGCGTTGAAACTATCTCAGAGCTTCGCGCTCTTCGGGGGGGGGCGGGGACCTGGTTTGGCGCGCTCCGCGTCGCAGCCGCTCTGGCCCGCCCTTCGAGGTTCTTCGCGCCTTTTGATGCTGGTCACACGCACACGTGTAGCGGTCCTCCTCCTCCCTAGGTCTGTAAGTGCCCTCGCGGGCGATTTTTTCTTCATCTTGCTCACTGCGCATGGCTCTGACATCCCTATTCCCCTTATGTCTTTCAGACGATCGAATCCAGTGGCTTCTCCCGGCCCGGTTTAATTACCAGTGGACCTAGTATAATTACTCCCACTTCCCTGCGGGTCTTGGGGCATCCAGGGTAGCTTATAGCGTCAATCACCATATGGAGGCATCCCAGGATATTGTGAACGGGGTTCCCTCGGGACAAGCCCGTCTGTGTGTAGCTTGTGGGGTCTCACCTATCAGTGGTGACAATGCACGGGTCTGCGTCCCTTGTCCACAGCAGGCGCTAATGGTACTTCCCGCCCCTCCTGTGGCTGGGCCTGCACCTCGCCTCACTTCACCTACTCCCCCAAGCCTGAGTCTAACCCCCAATACAAGCGGGGATTCTCATCCTGATGTGGCTACTAGACTGGCCAGTGTTGAGAAATTGCTTGCTAGTTCTCTAGCTCGCAAGGCCACTGCTAAAAAGTGGCACATAATCCCTGATTCTGCTCCCTTCCCTACGGAGCCTGAGGAGTTTTCACATTTTTATGGCCATACCCCTTCGGATACCCCTTCGAAGCTGTTTTCTGACTCAGAGTCTTCTGATGAGAAGTCAAGGGGTCATGACGATTCCGGTTCTGACCACTGGACCCCGGATGATACCGACAAACTACTGCTTCAGATTTTTGAAGTTTTGTCCATCTCTCCCCCTGTTGCGGCTCCCAGGCCAAGGGGTGAGCTATTTCATACTGCTAAGGCTCGATTGGAATTTCCTGAGCAAACCCATTTCAATAACCTCGTGCTGAAGGAATGGGAACATCCCAGTAGACTTCCCGGGATCCCTAAGAGCTTGGACAGGAAGTATCCATTTCCTGCTGATATGGTCAAGTGCTGGTCATCGCCCCCGAGGTCGATGCTCCTATTTTAGGGCTGTCTAACACCTCTATTATGCACTCCCCCGACACCACTACGCTGCGGGATTCTGAGGACCGGCGCATTGACCAATTGGCATGCCATGCCTTTGCATTTGGAGGGGTGGCACTGCGCCCGGTTTGCGCCTTGGCCATTACTGCTGTGGCGCTCAGGGCCATGGTCAGGAATGCACTTGACGGCCCAGACGAGTTGCCTACTGATGCTATTAATGCACTGTCTAACTGTGATGTGTTTGTGAACTTTATCCTGTCTGCATCGGATGATGCTATTAGGCTGTGTGCCAGATCTTCCGCCTTGGCGGTGGCTATACGCCGCGCGGTCTGGCTGCGCCAGTGGGCAGCTGACAATGTTGCTAAGAAAGCCCTTAATGGGCTTCCATTTAAGGGCCTGCGCCTGTTTGGGGACCGCCTAGACCTCTTTGCTAAAGGAGGTAAGTTACCACAGCGCAGGCGGCAGCCTCGGCCTTTTCGGAACCAGGGCCCCTTTTCAGCCCCCTACAGAGGTGTTAAGCAGGGGAAAGGGGTGTCCTTCGCGGGGGCTCGTGCAGACTCCTGGCATAGGAGCAGGGGGCGACGCCCCGGCTCCTCCTGGGGGACCAAACCCAAAGCCCCTCCCAAGACCCCTCAGGCATGATGGGGCGCCCTCGCCCGCCAGGGTGGGGGGACGGCTACAGCACTTCGCGCATGTCTGGAAGCACCAAGTCTCGGACCGGTGGATTCAGGAGGTAGTTACCTCTGGCTACAAAATAGAGTTTGCTGTGCGGCCCCCCTCAAGATTCATCAGGTCCCGGATCCCCCAGGATCGGCTCAGGTCCTGTTGCAGGCAGTGCAAGGCCTTCTGGATCTGGGAGTTATTTGCCAGGTTCCCTTGAGAGAATTGGGAGAAGGGTTCTACTCCAACCTTTTCACAGTACCCAAAAGAGATGGGTCAGTCAGGCCCATTCTGGATTTAAAGATCCTCAACAAATTTGTGAAGTACAAGCGCTTTCGCATGGAAACTCTGCGCTCGGCCGTTGGCTTTCTGCGCTCAGGGGATTTTATGACGACTGTGGACATCAAAGATGCTTACCTTCACATCCCTGTGTTTCCGGGACATCAAAGGTTTCTCAGATTCGCGTTGAAAGATCAACATTATCAGTTTGTGGCCCTACCATTTGGCCTCACTTCAGCTCCCAGAGTGTTCACCAAGGTGCTGGCGGGAGTGATGTCCTTGTTAAGGTCAGGGGGAATTCGAGTGCTGCCCTACCTGGACGACATCCTCATCGCCTCATGGCCCCTACAGCAGGCGGAGCTGGACACTCAGCGGGTGGTGTCCACCTTGGAGTCCTTCGGCTGGGTGATCAATCACCCCAAGTCCTCTCTGTCCCCTTCGTCGGTGACCCCATTCCTGGGGATGATTCTGGATACGGTTCAGTCACGAATATTCCTTCCCCAACAGAAGGTGGAAGCCCTGACTGCGCAGGTGCGGTCCCTGCTCTCGTGCCCCCAGCTCTCCCTCAGGCAGGGTATGCAGCTGGTGGGTCTGATGGTGGCGAGCTTCGAGGCGGTGCCCTTTGCTCAGTTCCATTCGAGGCCTCTGCAGCTTCACCTCCTCTCGGTATGGGACAAGGATCATGCGTCCCTGGACAGGTTTTGTGTGCTTCCCCCGTTGGTCATAAGGTCCCTCTCGTGGTGGCTAGACCACAAGAATTTGCTAAAGGGCAGGTCCTTTCTAGCCCCCTCCTGGGAGACGGTCACCACGGATGCCAGTCTGTCGGGTTGGGGGGGATTCTTGAAGTCCCTGAGGTTCCAGGGCAGGTGGGGCCCTCAGGAGGCCCATTTACCCATCAACATTCTGGAACTACGGGCGGTCAGGTTTGTTCTGGAGCAGTTGACCGATCACCTGCAGGGACTGTCTGTTCAGGTGCGCTCAGACAACAGGACGGCGGTTGCCTACATCAATCATCAGGGAGGGACCCGGAACAAGGGTGCCCTCCAGGAAGTGTCGCGGATTCTGACATGGGCGGAGGCCAATGTTCAATACATTTCGGCTGTTTACATCCCGGGGGGTGGAGAATCTCCTAGCAGACTCTCTGAGCAGGGGGACTTCCCCGTCAGGGGGAGTGGTCCCTCTGCAACAGGGTATTCCAGTCCCTGTGTCACCGTTGGGGTCTACCGGATGTGGATCTGTTTGCATCTCGTCACAATCGCAAGCTCCCGGCCTTTGTCTCCCTGTCTCAGGATCCTCTGGCCGTGGCCATGGACGCTCTGTCGTTGTCTTGGAAGAAATTTCGGCTCCTGTATGTATATTCTAAGTATGTCACACACCCCGCTTCAAGATAATCATTACATGTGGGTAGTATGGTCTGAAGAGGGCGATCTGCAGAGATGAATGGAGGAAAGCCCCTCCCGGTCCATAAATACCTGGGACCTCCCACTCATTACCCAGTTTTCCATCTCTGCAGACAGCGAGCAAGTCAGAAGATGATGTCTCCTCCTTGCACAGGGGGATTTCAGGTAGCCGGGTTTATTCCCGGCCCGCTTTTCTCTCTATTTCCACCCGGTTATGTTTTTTATAAGTCCCAATACACATGCCTCCCAGTCTAGGCTGTATCCCGGGTGAGGGTAGAATGGCACTTTTAGTGCTCTGGAGCCATGCTCCACCGCGAGACCCTGTACCAGAGGGTAGGCGGTTATCCGGGCTGGTGACCCCGGTTTGGGATGCCCTGTCCCTTGGCCCCCCTTTCCTGATGCCCTTCTCCTGTGGTGGTGGGGATAAAATGTCGGGGGCCACCTTTTTTACCTCAGAGTTAGGATTTATTTATTGAGCATTGTTTCACTTTAACAGCGGCGCTTGCTGCTACTGGCGCCAGAGCTGAGGAGAACTTTTCTCCTCAGAAGTTGTAGTTGGGGGGTGGGGCCGGCTGTTGGCGCTGGCTTGTCCCCCTGGCTTTACTGTTTTTTGTTGCGGTGACTACCGCAATGGCCGCGGCGCGGTTATTTGCGCTGGCGGTTCCCTTAATCTTGTGAGGGGAGATCTCCCCTCACGCGCTGGCCACAGTGGGCGGGGCCGGGCGATTGCGTGTCGCCGCGGCCCACACCCATTACATCCCTGGGGTCTTTGTGGTTACCGGCGCCGCGGCTGCTGTTCTTGCCATGGCGCCGGTATATGTGTGCGCTATAGTGTTTTTCTGAGGTAATTTACCTCACACATTTTGCCATTAGGGGCGGGGCCGGGCTGTTGAGCGGGACGCCACGGCCCGCTTTCCGCTCTGTAAGGGGGCAGAGCTACGCATATCGCGCGCTCCGCGCTGGCCACGCCCACAGGATCCTCTCTGCCTCTGTGAGCTGCGTGTGTGGTGGACGCCATTTACCTCACGCAGGAAGGCACAGTGAGTGGCCCTATGGGCCCTATATATATATATATATATATATATATATATATATTTACTTATATGTAACCCTTTATATCCGGCAGTCTTTCAGGTAGAACGCCTTAGGTTTTAAGGGGTCTTCTTCCGGTCCTTGGGTCCCTGGGTTAAATTCCATGTTAAAATCCTCCCACTTGGGACAATTATAAGGGCATCCCGGGTTGCTTACTAGCGTAATTCCCTCGGTGCGACTACATATAAGTTCACCGTATGGAGGCATCCCCAGATCCCGGGCTCCCCTCGGGGCAATCCCGGAAGTGCATGGGCTGTGGGGTATCCCTAACAGGGGATGACGTATTTCTATGTATACCACGTGCACAGCAGACTATTACACTGCAGTCAGTACCCCAGGCGTCTGGGTCAGCACCGCCGGCGTCATCCCCTTCCCACCCCGTCTTGGCCCGTGTCCCGTGTGACGTTGTCACGGGTGGGCAGTCGCAATCTGATGTATGTGCTAGATTGACTAATATTGAAAAATGTATTTCTTCTGCGGTTGCCAAGAAGGCTCCAGCTAAGAGAAAGCATTTGTCACCGGTCCCACCGACATTTGAATATGACGATGAGGATCGCCTGGATTGGTCAGATTACTCCCCTCTGGAGGAAGGGGAGCTATTTGACGAATCGGATTATTCGGACGACCAGCTATTTGTTGGCGCGGACTCTGAGAAGGGGTCAGGGAGTTCTTTGGATACTCCTAACGTCCTTGCTATTTCTCCTCCAGAGGTTGCTCCTCATCAACAAGGGGAGTTTTATGAGGAATCCAAGCCGCGCTTGGAATTCCCTAATCAAAGGCATTTTGATAAGATTATTTCTAAGGAATGGGAGAGGCCGGCTCGGCTCCCAGGCATTCCTCAGAGTTGGGATAAAAGATATCCTTTCCCTTCGGACACGGTTAAGCGCTGGACGTCCCCCCCTGAGGTGGACGCACCAATTCTGGGGTTATCCAATTCAGCCGTTTTTGAATAACCCCGATTGCTCTTCTCTTAAAGATGGAGGGGATAAACGAATTGGCCAGATGGCTTGTCAGGGTTTCGCCAGTATTGGGGCAGCCATACGGCCCTTTTTGCGCTTCGTCTCTGCTGGTGGTGGCTACCAGGTCGGTGGTCAGAGACTTGTTGTCATTTTCCGGTTTGCACCCGGACAGTGACGAATTTCTGGGACTTAAACGTTGTGAGTTATTGTCTTTCATGTTAGCCGCCTTGGAGAGCTTCTGCTCTGATGGTGACTATAAGGCGTTCAGTTTGGTTGCGCCAGTGGGCAGCCGACTTTGGGCCAAAAAAGTCGCTGACGTCTCTCCCATTCGTGGGGCTATGGCTTTTTGGAAAAAAAAAAAAAAAAATTGGATTCAGTAGCTAAGGGGGGTAAGTTACCTCAACGCAAGAAGCAACAACGTCCCTTTCGCGGGGCGGCTTCTTTCAATCATTCCTTTCGCGGATCCAGAGCAGGAAGAGGTTTCGCCTTCCCTTCCACTAGAGGAGATTCCTGGAATAGGGACAGAGGACGTGCCCGCTTAGGATACAACTGGGGTTCAAAACCCAAAACCTGCGAACAAGCCTGCTCAGCAATGAGGGGGCGCCCTCACCCGTGCGGGTGGGGCGACTGCTGCGACACTTCTCTCTGATCTGGATTCGGGAGGTTTCGGACAAACGGATCCTGGAAGTCGTGTCTTCCGGCTACAAGTTGGAGTTCGAGTCCCGTCCTCCTCCGCTTTTCTTCAGGTCTAGGGTGCCCCCGGACGCACCTGGCGCACAGGGGCTTCGGGAGGCGTTTTTCAAGTCTTCTGGAGATAGAGGTCATCTCGCCAGTTCCCCTATCAGATCAGGGTCGGGGATTTTACTCAAATCTGTTCACGGTCCCCAAAAAGGATGGCTCTATCCGGCCCATCCTGGATCTGAAGATCCTCAACAGATTTATCAGGCTGCGAAAATTTCGCATGGAATCGCTTCGTTCAGCTATCCGCGCTCTCCGTCAGGGGGACTTCATGACGTCCATAGACATCAAGGACGCTTTCCTCCATGTTCCGATTTTTTCCCGCGCACCAGAGATTCCTCGGGTTTGTGGTGGAAGATCAGCACTTTCAGTTTGTAGCTCTTCCTTTTGGTCTCACCACAGTTTTTCACCAAGGTGCTCGCTGGGGTGATGGCTCTTCTTAGAGCGCAGTGAATTCGCATGGTGCCATATCTGGACGATCTCCTCATCATGGCATCATCATTCAGCCAAGCGGAATTGGACACCAGGATGGTATTATCCACTCTGGAGAGGTTCTGCTGGGTGATCAACTACCCCAAGTCCTCCTTTTACCCGTCCAGGATAGTATCCTTTCTGGGAATGTCTCTGGATACAGATCAGGCCAGAGTGTTCCTTCTTCAATCCAAGGTTCTTTTGATTCAGGAATTGATTCGGTCGCTCATGTCCATTCCTCGTCCGACCATTCGACTAGGAATGAGACTGGTGGGGTTGATGGTGGCCTCCTTTGAGGCAGTCCCCTTTGCCCAGTTTCACACGAGGACGCTACAACTCCATCTATTGTCTGTCTGGGACAGATCTCCTCTGTCGCTGGATCAATTCTTTCTGATGTCTCCCCGGGTTCGCCGACCACTCAGGTGGTGGCTGAACTCAACCAATCTGTTGAAGGGCAGGTCTTTTCAGACTCCTCGTTGGGAGGTGGTCACCACGGATGCCAGCCTCTCAGGATGGGGGGGCTTCTGCAATTTCAGGGGTTGTGGGGACCCCTGGAAGCCCACGAGCCTATCAACATTCTGGAATTGAGAGCCATCAGAATGGTTCTTTTTCGTTTGACTCATCTCCTGCAGGGCTTGCCGGTCCAGGTTCGGTCGGACAATCGGACGGCGGTTGCCTACATCAATCACCAGGGAGGGACTCGCAGCAGGAGTGCCCTCAGGAAAGTGTCGTTGATTCTGGACTGGGCGGAGAGCCACGTCCCGTGCATCTCGGCAGTTCACATTCCGGGAGTAGAGAACTCGGAGGCGGACTCTCTGAGTAGGTGGTCAGCCCGCAAGGGGGAGTGGCCTCTTAATCCCAAGGTGTTTCGTTCGATTTGTCTCAGGTGGGGTTCACCGGTGGTGGACCTCTTTGCCTCCCGTCACAATCACAAACTTCCGGCATCTGTGTCTCTGGCGAAGGATCCGCTAGCCTTCGCGACGGACGCCGTGTCCCTGAACTGGAGGGATCTGGGGTTTCTGTATCTGTTCCCTCCGTTTCCCATGGTAGCCAGAGTAGTGCGCAAGCTGGCTCTGGAAGGAGCGTCAGCAATTCTGGTGGCTCCAAGGTGGCCAAGACAGGTTTGGTTCGCAGACATGGTAAGGTTAGCAGAAGATCAGTTCGTTCTGCCCCTGCTGCCGGATCTGCACACACAGGGTCATCTACGTTGCCCCAATTTACCAACGCTGGCTTTGACGGCGTAGCTGCGGAAACCTCCATCTTGAAGGAGGAAGGTCTTTCTGATGCGGTTATTCAGACTCTTATTAGCGCTAGGAAGAGGTTTTCTTCTTCCGTTTACTATAGGACTTGGAGGTCTTATATTGATTGGTGTGAGACTAGGGCTTTCCCTTGCAGGGAATTCTCTATTTCTAGAATCCTGGAGTTCCTGCAACATGGTTTGGATCTAGGGCTCCAACTTAATACTCTGAAGGGGCAGGTCTCTGCCCTGGCGGTGTTTTTCCAAAGATCTTTTGCGCTTCATCCGCTGGTTAAGACTTTTTTCCAGGGGGTTACGCACGTGCGGCCCCCTAGGAAGGCTCTGATTCCGGTTTGGGATTTGAATTTGGTTCTTTCTGCTCTTCAGGGTCCTCCCTTTGAGCCCTTGCATGATATTGCCTTGTCTTCCCTTACTCAGAAGGTGGCCTTTTTGGTAGCTATCACTTCTGTTCGGCGTGTTTCTGAGTTGGCGGCTCTGTCCATTCAGGTCCCGTATTTTGAAAGACATCAGGACAAGGTGGTTTTCCGTTTTAACCCGGATTTCCTTCCTAAGGTGGTTTCTGCCTTTTCACTTAAATCAAGACATTGTTTTGCCCTCTCTGTGTCCTAATCCCAGTAACGAAAAGGAGAGGGTCCTGCATTCCCTGGATGTGGTTCGAGTTGTGAAGTACTATTTGGTGGTAACGTCTGCCTTTCGTAAGACTGATGCCTTCTTTGTGGTACCCTCTGGGCCCAAGAAAGGTTTTGGCGCCCGCTAAGTCTTCCATCAGTAAGTGGATTCGTCAGGCCATTGTCGGGGCCTTTTCTGCTAAGGGGAGAAATCCTCCCCTTCGTGTTACAGCTCATTCTACTCGTGCGGTTGGGGCTTCCTGGGCTTTTCAGCACCAGGCCTCTGTTGAGCAAGTTTGCAAGGCCGCTACCTGGTCTTCTGTTCACACTCTTTCAAAGTTTTTACAAGGGTGATGTTTGGGCCTCAGCGGATGCTGTTTTTGGCCGCAAAGTTCTGCAGGCTGCAGTAGTTTAAGTTGTGCTTTATGCCTTGTTTTGGATCCCCACCCTTTATGGACACTGCTTTTGGATGTCCCACATGTAATGATTATCTTGAAGCGGGGTGTGTGACATACTTAGAATAATACCATTTTGTGAATACTCACCTTGTAAAATGGGTATTATAAGTATGTCACACACCCCGCTTCAACCTGCCCTTTTGTATTCTGGATCCATCGTTTTGTGAACCTTGCGTTGTTATAACTAATTTTTGGCTCTTCCTGGTCCCTTACCTTACTGCTTTCTTTATACTGGGTAATGAGTGGGAGGTCCCAGGTATTTATGGACCGGGAGGGGCTTTCTTTCCTCCAATCATCTCTGCAGATCGCCCTCTTCAGACCATACTACCCACATGTAATGATTATCTTGAAGCGGGGTGTGTGACATACTTATAATACCCATTTTACAAGGTGAGTATTCACAAAATGGTATTTTCCCCCGTTCCCCCTGCTGGGCAGGGTTCTGCGCAAGATTGCCCTGGAAAAGGTGCCAGTGATTCTTGTGGCCCCAAGGTGGCCAAGAAGGGTGTGGTTCGCAGAAATGGCAGTAGATCAGTACGTCCTGCCAGAGGCGCCAGATCTACTCACTCAGGGCTCCCTACGCCATCCCAATTTACAAACTCTGGTTTTGACGGCTTGGCTGCTGAAACCTCCATCTTGATGGAGAAAGGCTTGTCTGCCTCAGTGGTGGATACCATGGTGCAGGCTAGGAAGAAAACTTCTTCTGCCATCTATTACAGGGTATCGTGTTCCTACATAGACTGGTGTGAGTCTAGGTGTCTTCCCTGCAGGGAGTTCGTCATCCCTAGGATTCTGGAATTTTTACAACATGGATTAGAGTTGGGTTTAAAACTCAGTACTCTGAAGGGTCAGGTTTCTGCCCTGTCTGTCTTCTTTCAGAAGTCTTTTGCTCAGCATCACTTGGTTAAGACCTTCTTTCTGGGGGTCACTCACGTGCGTCCCCCACGTAAGCCTACGGTTTCTGTTTGGGACTTGAACCTGGTTTTGTCTGCCTTGCAGGGTGCTCCCTTTGAGCCTATTCATGATGCTGCTTTGGCTGTACTTACCCTCAAAGTGTTTTTTCTGGTGGCTATCACTTCGGTCAGGCGTGTATCGGAACTGGCGGCGTTGTCTATTCAGCCCCCATACTACGAGAGACACCAGGACAAGGTGGTGTTCCCTTTCATTTGAATCAGGATGTTGTTCTTCCTTCATTGTGTCCTAATCCTAGCAACGCTAAGGAAAGGGTTCTGCATTCCTTGGATGTGGTCAGGTGTCTGAAGTATTACCTGGTAGTCACTGCGGCCTTCAGGAAGACTGATGCTCTTCTGGTCCTAGGAAGGGTTTGGCTCCGGCCAAGTCTACTATTAGCAAATGGATTCGTCAGGCTGTGATTCAGGCCTACTCTGCTAAGGGGAAGAGTCCCCCCTTCCGTCTTACTGCTCATTCTACTCGTGCTATTGGTGCCTCTTGGGCCTTCCAGCACCAGGCCTCGGTTGAACAAGTTTGCAAGGCCGCTACTTGGTCTTCTGTTCATACCTTTTCGAAGTTTTACAAGGTTGATGTTCGAGCCTCAGCAGATGCTGCTTTTGGCTGCAAGGTTTTGCAAGCGGTAGTAGTTTAAACTGCCTGTTGTCACCTTTTTTGTTGGGGGATCCCACCCTACTTTATGGACACTGCTATTGGATGTCCCAAGTGTAAGTATTATATCTGGAGCAGGACGTACTGTATACTAAGAATAATACAATTCTGTGAAATACTCACCTGTAGAATTGGTATTATAAGTATACAGTACGTCCTGCTCCACCCCGCCCTGTTGTTGCATTAGTCTGGATCCCCTGTATGTTGATTGTTATCTTGTTATCGTTACCAGTTGTTTTGGGTGGTTTCATTCTCCCGGCTTCTTGTTCACTGCTTTTCAATGCTGGGGATTTGTGGGAGGTCCCTGGGTATTTGAAGGGCCGGGAGGAGCCTGTTTTTTTTGTCATGTCTGCAGTGCAGCGCCATCTGGTGGAGGATAACCCACTGTATACTTATAATACCAATTCTACAGGTGAGTATTTCACAGAATTGTATTTTTTTTTGGTGGGTAGGGTCCACACACACATTGCACACAGCACAGATGTACAGCACTAGGTACATCTATTTACTTATAGTAGAAATTGCGCAGTGTTGTGATCATTAGAGTGATTGGAGAAAGGGAGCAATGATTGGTTTTGCAGATTCACAGGGGAGGAGCATGGTTTATCCACTCTATTTTAAGTGAGGGGGTGGGTAACATGTTTCTACATACATGCAAAGCCCTGGCATGCCCCCTCTATCGCAATGAATAGAGTGGACTTGACAGCATCACTGTGACAGATGACAGGGGGTGGCCTGTTTATCACAGAGGCTGCCTGCAGACCATAAGGCCAGGATGGCACAAGGGACTGGATCTGACATTCCGTTTAGTGTGTAAGTAAAGTCAAGCATTTTTTATGGTATGTTACTTTAAATTAGATGTCTAGTGTCTTCATCACCCCCCACCCCAGCTCCCAGTGGGTTAAAAAAAAGGCTTACCCCTGCCACAATTCAACACTTTCATATAGGCATGGGCGGCAGCCGCACAGAGTGGCATCCCCTGCACGCACCTGCCTGCCCATGTAAGGATGGGGCCACGCAGAGAGTGGGGGATGGCGCTCTGTGCATTCTCTTCTAGATGGCTGGGCCTGTGACCTCAGAAAGCTGGGGAATGGCACTGCATCCCAGCCATTTTTTTTTAGTAACTCCCTGTCCTGCCTCAGCGCCATGAGAGGGAAGCCAGGTCAGTGGTTATGAAGACACTGGACATTTTCTTTAATGGGGAAAAAATACTGCATCGGGGGCCTCCTCCATATTTTCTGCCCAGGGGCCCCCACCACACTTAATACGGCCCTGGGCATGTGCATGCTTGCTCCTGGAGATTAGTCAAAGCGAGCATGTCAATGTTTTTGTTTATAAGCACCTTTATTTTCTGTTGTATGCCCCTGGATGTGGATGACAAATTATTTTGACACAAGCTAAGCTCTGGGTTCTATGAATCCACTCATTGACTGATGGAACTGTGGGATAAATTAGGGAGCTGAGGTGTCCTGAAACTGTGCTTACCCACACCAAGAAGTGCCTTTGCTTCCCTGTATTTCTCCGATGTGAAAGTGGCATGTTACAGCTGCTAATTATCTTCTCTCAGCTTGCCGCAATTATTTGGCTTCTCTACGCGATGTCACCCCAATGATGAATACCATCAAGGTGACCCAGATAGTGCCTGGCTTAAGAAGCTCAGTCTATAAGAATGCTTCTCATTGACTGAGCCTTCAAACGCAGAGCTGGGTGACATTACTGTACAAAGTCCCACAAGATAGGTAAGTATATTGGTCTTTAACATGCTGCTTCAGCATGTAGGGTTGCTCATGCAAGTATTTCACAGACGCGGCCGGACTTTCTGGTGCTGGGCCGGTACCAGTATTTTATTTTTATATTAACAACCGTTATTTTGAACAGGGACAAGGGGTGTGGGCGCAGTCAAGGCCGGGGGGGGGGGGGGGGGGGGAGTACTGGCCAGTCCCTCCTCTCCTCTCTCTCTTCCTGCTCCTCTGCCTACCATCAGCGTTAGTAATAAGTCAAGGCTACTGGACTTGCTAAACCTCTCTTGAAGATTATTTCTATTGATGTGGACACTAGATATAAGCACAGGAGTAAAGATATTCTGAAGGTGTTTAGCCATCTAATGAGAATGCATTATTTGTGCTGTGGCTGTGCCTTGTCATTCACATTTTCATGACACCATACTCTATATAGTTATGTCCATAAATATTTAGACAGAGAACATTTTTCTAATTTTGGTTCTGTATATTAACACAGGAATTCATATGCAGTTGAAGTTCAGACTTAGCTTTCATTCAGTGGGTTGAACAAAAAGAATGCATAGAAATGTAAGGGACTAAATGTTTTTTTTAAAAAGCCCCTTCATTTCAGGGGCTCAGAAGTAATTGGACAAATTAAATAATTGTAAATAAAATGTTAATTTCTAATACTTAGTTGAAAACTCTTTGTTGGCAATGACAGCCTGAAGTCTCGAACTCACGGACATCAACAGACGTTGTGTTTCCTCCTTGTTAATGCTCTTCCAGGCCTTTAATTGAATAGGTTTTCAGTTGCTGTTTGTTTGTGGACCTTTCTGTCTGAAGTAAAGTGAAATGCATGCTCTGTTGGGTTGAGATTAGGTGACTGACTTGGCCATTCAAGACTATGGATACACACCATATTTGATAGGGAGCTTGAGGCCCTCAACCCACTAGTGAGGCGTGTGTAGAGGGCTGGATATACAGCATATCTGATAGAGATCTTGTGTGCCCTAACCCTCTATTGAGGTGTGTAGAGGGGTGGATACTCATCATATCTGATTGAGATCTTGTGTCTCATACCTGATAGAGATCTTGCGTCCCCCCACCCCCTATTGAGGAGTGTAGTGGAGTGGATACACAGAGTATCTGACAGATATCTTGTGTGCCCCCCCCCCCTATTAAGGAGCATACAGGGTGGATACACAACATATCTAATAGCGATCCTTTGTCCCCCCCCCAACCCTCTACTGAGGTGTGCAGAGGGGTGGATACACATCATATCTGATAGAAAGCTTGTGTCCCCCAACCCTCTACTGAGGTGTGCAGAGGGGTGGATACACATCATATCTGATAGAAAGCTTGTGTCCCCTAACCCGCTAGTGAGGTGTGTAGAGGGGTGGATACACAGCATACCTGATAGAGATCTTGTGTTCCCCCAGCCCTTTAGTGAGGAGTGTAGAGGGGTGGATACACACCATATCTGATAGGGAGTATGTGGCCCTCAACCCTCTAGTGAGGCATGTATTGAGGTGTGTAGAGGGCTGGATACACAGCATATCTGATAGATCTTGTGTCCCCCAACCCTCTATTGAGGTTTGTAGGGGGGTGGATAGACAGCATACCTGATAGAAATCTTGTTCCTCCCCCAGCCCTCTATTGAGATGTGTAGAGGGGTGTATACACAACATATCTAATAGAGATCTTGTGTCCACCAACCCTATTGGAGTGTGTAAAGGTTTGGGGGGACACAAGATCTCTATCAAATATGCTCATAACAGGAAGGCTTAAATAAAAACGGAAGTCCCTGATTTGGTTTTCTGCAGTTTTGGGTTAATTTTTCTGGCGGATGGCAGGTAAGACTACAATTTACTGGCTAGATGGGGTTGTTTGTTAGTAACCTTTCTGGGAGAACCCTTCACATGTTTACTATATGAGAAAGTGAAATGGATTCCCCTCTACACATGGACTCCTTAGTTGAAATAAGGGAAGCTATAGCACCATATTAGAGAACATTTTAAAGTGGACCAACACCCAGGATTTTGACTATCCTGGGTTTTGGTCCACTTCGGTGGGGCACCCTGATCGGGGGTGCCTTGCTGTGTGAAACCCCCCAGAAACCCCCCGAAAACTCACCTCACCCCGCTCCCACGTGACCGCTGCAGCCAATCCCCGCCGACGGACAAGCAGAGCGCGTCCGCCGCCGCCTCCCGCGCGTCCCTCTTACAGGGAGCGCATGCGCCGCTGGAACGTGGAAAAGGTAGGATTGTGGGCATCCTGGGGGGTTTCACCCCGCGGGACATCACGATTTCGGATGCCCCGCGGGGAGGGATCTGATCGGCCCGGGAATCTTATAGATTCCCGGGCCGATCCCCCCTGGGTGTTGGTCCACTTTAAACTATTAAGACCATCACCATGGACACCAAGCCCTTCTTCCTCGGCTTTTGCTACAAAGCAGTCACAGGCAGATCTTCAGTTAATGCTGGGAAAGCTCGATGCTAGAAGCGCTGATCACTTTGTAATACAGTGCAGGGCTTTGCTTTACACTTGAGGTTAATGCAGCCTAGGCACAAGCATGTGTATGGGAGGGGGCATGTGTGTGTTCAAGCCTGGCCTGGACCTGATCTTCCGAAATAACTGAGCAGCTCTCCAGGATACGTAGCTGTGCGGACACTCTGCAGGCCAGTGTCTGGTTACTCAGCATCACAAATGAAGCCCTTGGCTTGCTCCGCTCAGAGCGTAGCCTCTATAAATAGTATGGCAGGGTAGATGCAGGAAGTGTGCACAGGGCTGTCTGTCACTGTGGTGACAAGGCTTTACAGGCAGGGGTGTCAGGCCACGCTAAACCTTTTGCTGACACATGCAGGAAATCAGCTAGGAAGAAAAATACTAAATAGAAAAAAAACACTAATTACCTCATTCATGTATGTTTGTAACATACAGTTAGGTCCATAAATATTTGGACACTGACACAAATGTTGCATTATTCTAAGCATACAGCACGTCCTGCTCCAGACATATTCATAACGTATGGGTATACCTCCGCCTTCAGCGCCGTGCACTGCAGATCATGAAGAAAACAAGCTCCTCCTGGCCCTACATATACCGGAGGACCTCCCACAATCCCCAGATTTCTCTGCAGTGCTGAAACTGCGAAGACATGAAGTATCACGCTCTCACAGGCGAGCTGGGCTTGACAGCCCGAGGCCCTGCAGGACTATTCCCACCCGTCCTTTTTTCAAATCACAGTGCCTCCCAGCCTGGGCTGCGTGGGTCGGGTGAAGGTAGGCAGCACCTGGTGTGCTTACGGAGCCATGCTCCACCGCAATTCCCCAACCATAGGGTAGGCGGTTTAGGCTGATGGTGAGCCTCCAAGGGATGCCCCTCTCGCATTATTGTCCCGTACCCCGCGTAGTGCTGGACCCTATTATCGGGTCGCCATTCTCCTTTTCCCCGTCCACTTAGGGGGAAAAGAAAGGGGGGGGGAGGGTACGCGTGTGGCGGTCCCAGTGTACCGGTGTGTCACACTCGTGGCTTCTATTCTGCCCTTTATTAGCTCAGAGATGTCAGAGCCGCGCTGCTTGCTCCTTATTTCGGCTGCCGCTGTGTGTTTTTTTACTTGATTACCACATAATATTGTTGCCGCGGTGCCCGCGCTTATTGTCGGTGTCCGCTCTATGGTACGTTAGGCCTGCTGGTTGCATCCTTGCCTTATTTTTTACCTCAGAGCTTCGCGCTCTTTAGAATGGGCGGGGCCTTAGTTCGTCGCGCTTCGCGTCACGGCGGAGTATTTAGCCCGCCCTTCGAGCTTCGCCGGGCGCCATTTTGGTTAGCTTCACGCGCACGCGTCGTGGCGGTCTCCTCCTCCACTTGGGCTGTAAGTGCCCTTGCGGCCGAATCCCTCTGATTATTGTCTGTCCATCTGCGCATGTTCCTGACATCTCTTTCCCATTGTGTCTTTCAGACGCTGAGTTCCCTGTGGCCTCTCCCGGCCTCATATCCATATATATCTATATACATATTCATATATTTACAATATACGTATACATTGCTATACTCATACGTATAAGGAGCGGGCCTTCCCAAAATCTCCCACATTGATCAGCGGGTAGTTGGGGCATCCAGGGTTGCTTACTGCATAAATCCCTATTGACATCCTATCTTTAAACAATCACCATATGGAGGCATCTCAGGATTGTGTTACCGGGGTCCCCCTGGGACAGGACCGGCTGTGTATATATCGTGCGGTCTCCCCCATGCTGAGGCGGACGGGGCACGGGTCTGCGCGTCATGTTCTGAACAGACGCTGGAATTGCGAGCGACACTTGCGGTTGTACCTCGCTCCTTCTCTCCCCTTTCCCCTTCTCTAAACCTCACTCCTGTTGAGTCTTGTACAAGTGGCGAGTTACAAATAGATACCTCTCCCAGACGGCCCACGCTTGTCCAGATTGTTGAAGGGTTGTCCCGCCGGATGGGTCCAGATAGACAACGGCCTTGGACTCCCGCGGCTTCGGCCTGTGCTATGGGCTCTGAGGAGTCCTTTTCTACACGTGCTAGCGCCACGTCGGAAGAAGGGGACCTGTTCTCTGACCTAGGTTCCTCTGACGAGAGACCGAGGTGTCAGGATGATGCTGGTCAGGACGACTGGGACCAGCTTGATATTGGCGGGATGTTACTCAGGATATTTAATGTATTGTCCATTTCGCCTCCCGGTGCGGTCTCCAGGCCGAGAGTGGGGCGCTTTCATACTGCGCCTGCGCGCTTGGAATTTCTCGAGCAGGCTCACTTCCATGCTCTCGTACTTAAAGAGTGGGAATGTCCCGCTGCTCTTCAAAAGCCCCCGGAGGACTGGGTTTGGAAATACCCTTTTCCCCCCGAGATGGTAGATATTTGGTCCTCGTCCCCATTAGTGGACGCACCGATTATTGGGGTTCCTAACCCCCCCTTCCTTACAGCTCCGGCTTACAGCTCCCTGCGGGACGCAGAGGATCGGCGCATTGATAGGCTTGCTTCCCACGCCTTTGCCTGTGCTGGCACGGCGCTGCGCCCTGTCTGTGCCGCGGCTATCACGGCAGTGGCCGCTAAGACTCTTATAAGAAAGATGCTGGAGCATCAGCCTGAAGATTTACCCTGGGAGGTGTTTTACACACTCTCTAGTTGCGATATTTTTGTTAAATTTATTCTTTTGGCTCTGGATGACACCATCAAAATGTGTGGGGCTATACGTCGCCTGCTCTGGCTTCGTCAGTGGGGGGCAGACGATGACGCTAAAAGGACCTTGACGGGGCTTCCCTTTAGAGGGCATCGCCTGTTTGGGGCTCGTCTGGACTTATTTGAGAAACAGGACAGTTTGCCCAGTCAGGGGGGGCCGTCGCGCTCCCCGCGGAGCAGGGATACTCCTCCTCCATATCATACTGTTAAGCAGGAACCGGGGATGCCCCCTGCAGGGTCTGGTTCGGTATCCTGTCCCAGGAGTGACGTTCAATGCCCGGGGCCCTCTGGACGGGCTAAGCCCTTTTCCTTCCCTGAAAACCCTCATGCATGATGGGACGCCCTCACCCACCTGGGTGAGGGGATGGCCACAGCACCTTACTCCTATCAGGATGCATCCTGCCTCGTTCTAGTGGCTTTAGGGGATAGTTCCTCCAGATATGGAATAGTGTTTGCTGGGTGGTCCTTCCCTGAGTTGGTCAGGAGGACTATGGTTCCATGCCTTTCTTCAGGTATGGGTGCAGGCTTAACTGGGCCTGTTAGGTATGGCTTCCTTGCAGAACGCCATTATCATATAGAAACTGGGGCCCCTGAGCGGGTCTGTCCCTTCCTCCCTTCAAGGATGAGGGAGTCTATCTGCCTTACCCCTAGGGGGGTGTGGCATCTGTATCCATGAGCATTCAGCCTGGCGCCCTTGACAGGGCTGTCTGTGCCCCATGCTCCAGGGGTCCTCTGGCCGCTGGTGGCGTGTTCAGATTTCTTTCTAGACTCCAAGGAGTCTTCTGGATATTGAGCCCACTACTGCTGGGTATTGGTGATCACTGACACCGTTGAAGCTTAAGCTGAGCCCCCTGTTGCACCCTTGTACGCGCTGGGCTCTAGAAGGGTGTGATGTCTCACACGGCACCAGGGGGCATCTACCAGGGGACCTATCAGGCCCTCCTGTTCCTTCACGAAAGCAGTTGTGGGATGGAACTTGGCAAACCTGGGCTCCATCCTCTAGTTCCTGGTTGTACCTGGATTAGGCTTCACCTAGTGTCTTTTTTCCTTGGCTATAGGGATTTTACCGGTATGAGGCCTCTGGTCCTCCGTCCTGTATAGTTATTTCTCCAGACAGAATTGCTTCTGGTGCGCTAGTTGGCGGCTGGTCCTTTGACATCACTTGTCTCTGTGATCTTTGGACTCTGAGGCGCTTTAGCCATTAGCCCTGGATGAGGGGTTTGCACCCTGGGTCTAGGTCTGCTTACCTTACTCCTAGTGGAGGCGGTTATTCTTCTACTGGTTACTCGAGAGTACCATGGGGGAGCATTCCATACCTTTTTGTTCTTCCCTGTTTGGTTACCATGGTACCTAATCTGGCAGGATGACAAAGGGGGCTTATTCTTCTGAAACCCCAGGGGGTTCCTAGGAAGGGACCTCGAAGGTTCTGGTTTCCTAGGTGAATTTTTGGTCATAATGAGCTTTTAGTGGGTCCTAGTTGGGGACTAATCCTTCTTGTACCTGTCCATTGGGGGACATTCTGCCCATGGTAGGACAGTGGTTGCTCCTTGTTCCTGCGGAATTCTTGGGCCTGGACCTATTCCAGGGGAGCCCTGATTCCTTGGGGGACTTCATATTCCTTGTCCTTCCTGTAGTATCCCTCCTGTGGGAGGTTCTCTGTTGTGCCTCTGTGCTCACACTGGCAGGGTTCTGTGGGACTCTATCGCAGGGGTCTACCCCTGTTATTGACCAGATTGGTCTGCCCTGGTTGGGGTTAGTGGTTCTGGCTGGATAGTTTACTTGAAAGATGTTATACCCTTGCCCTACCGGGTGTGGGGAGAGCTTGCACTAGTCTCTGATGGCAAGCAGCACCTTATGCTAAGGGCCTGGGTGGCCCAGTGGGGTATTGGTTCTCAGGGAGTTCTGCTGAGAACAGTAGGACTGTATGGTCCCTCATGAGGACTATTTTTAACATAGTAAGGTGCTTTTACTTTAGGCCTACTTTAGCGTTGGCAGGATCTTGTGCTTACCCTGTTGGAGACGACTTGACTCGGTCTATGGTTGGGGCCTGCCCTGTTCTTCTATTGCAAGACCTGATCCAATCTTTTGTTTGCATTCTTCAGGGTCTGCTCAGGTGCATTCCTGGGGGATTCCTAGTTCCCCTTTTAGGGGATGACTTATTCTGATGCCCTACTAAGGGTTCCCATGGGTCTTGGTCAGGTCCTTGTCTGACCTGCTTCTTCCATCATGTTGCTGTTCTGGGGAGGTTACTCCAGTCAGAGGTGTGCCATAAGGAACGGCACTATTGGCGGTCCTAGTCATTATATATATTTATATATATTTATATATATATACTACATACCTTGGGTATAGCTGTATACCATGAGGTGAGGGTACCCGCCTTACACCAAGTTGGATCCAGGCGATATTTCGTTCCCTTCTGCCTTGGCCGGATCCTCTGGTCTCTGGGCTATTGTCTAATTACTATGAGATAAAAGGGATCTGTGCCACTCTACTGGGGTTAGAGATCTGCCGGAACTGTCTTGTCCCTGATAGGGATCTTATCTTTTGGGACCTACCGGTGTCCCCTTCTTGAAGTACCGGATTGATTGCTTCCATGGGCTAAGGGCCCTCTGGTTTGGTCCTTTTCTGTTGGTCGTCCTTCCGGACCTGTAGTACTCTTTCGGCTTCTGCTGAGTATTGTTGTTAGCACTACTGCTGGTTCCGTCTGCGACCTGGACATGTATTCCCCGTTGGCAAAAGTTTTGAGTTGCCATGGCTACCCTCTCTTGTAGTAGCATGGTTAGGCAGTTACTTTGGCCTATTCTTTAGGGGAAGATTCTTCCTCCCTATTGTTTTTCGTTCTCTTACTATTAGTGCTTGGCTTGGGCCTTTTAGCACTATGTTCTGGTGAACAGGCTGGCTAGTCCGCTGCTTGTGTTCAGCTCTCCCTTTACCACGTTCAAAGGTTGAGGTTAGAGCACCGCTCTCGTTGTTAATAGCATGGTCAAGGGTGACAGCGCTTTACTGTTGGCTGTGCCTTCTCATGGGGATCCCACCCTATTTATGGACACTGCTATTGGATGTCCCATACGTTGAGAATATGTCTGGAGCAGGACGTGCTGTATGCTTAGAATAATACAATTCTGTGAGAATCTCACCTGTAGAATTGGTATTATATGCATACAGCACGTCCTGCTCCACCCCACCCTGGTTTTACTTGTTCTGGATCCCCTGTATGGTGATTGTAATCACTTGGTGTTATTGCCAGATATTCTGGGTGGTTTGTTTCTCCTGGCTTCTCTTCTCACTGCTTTTCAATGCTGGGGATTGTGGGAGGTTCTCCGGTATATGTAGGGCCGGGAGGAGCTTGTTTTCTTCATGGTCTGCAGTGCACTGCGCTGAAGGCGGAGGTATACCCATACGTTATGAATATGTCTGGAGCAGGACGTGCTGTATGCATATAATACCAATTCTACAGGTGAGATTCTCACAGAATTGTATTTTTACCTGTTTACTGAAACATATTCAGGTTTTAGTAATATCGTGGACATAAAGCCCAGACTTTCAGCTTTTATTTGAGGGCATCCACGTTAAAAATGGATAAAGGGTTTTGGAGTTTCAGCTCCTTAAAGTGGACCAACACCCAGGATTTTGACTATCCTGGGTTTTGGTCCACTTCGGCAGGGCACCCCGATCGGGGGCGCCCCGCTGTGTGAAACCCCCCAGAAACCCCGAAAAACTCACCTCTCCTCGCTCCCACGTGACCGCCGCTGCCAATCCCCGCCGACGGGCAAGCGGGAGGCAGCGACGGACAAGAGAGCGCGCCCACCGCCGCCTCCCGTGCGTCACTCTTACAGGGCGCGCGCCCGCGCCGGCCGTTTGTGAATGGTAGAGGGACGCGCGGGAGGCGGCGGCGGGCGCCGCTGGATCGAGGAGCAGGTAGGGATTTAGGGGTTTCTGGGGGGTTTCACACAGCGATCGGGGTGCCCCGCAGTCAGGGGGCTGATCGGTCCGTGAATCTTATAGATTCCCGGGGCCGATCACGGGAGGGTGTTGGTCCACTTTAACATGTGCCGCCCTGTTTTTTTAAGGGACCAAAAGTAATCGGACAATTGACTCCAAGGCTGTTTCATGGGCAGGTGTGGGATATTTCTTCGTTATGTCATTCTCAATTAAGCAGATAAAAGGCCTAGAGTTGATTTGAGTTGTGGTGTTTGCATTTGGATATTTTTTTCTGTGGTCAAAGGAGCTCTCCATTCAGATGAAACAAGCAATCCTCAACATCCAACAAATTACTACAATATTAGGAGTGGCAAAATCTAGTTTGGTACATCCCGAGAAAGAAAGAAAACACTGGTGAACTCATCAGTGTCAAAAGACCTGGACGCCCACGGAAGACAACAGTGATCGCAGGATCATTTCCAGGGTGAAGAGAAACCCCTTCACAGCAGCCAGACAAGTGAACAAGACTCTCTAGGATGTAGGTGTATCAATATCTAAATTTACCATAAAGAGAAGACTGCATGAAAGCAAATACAGAGGAGTCACTGCACGGTGCAAGCCACTCATAAGCCTCAAGTATAAAAAGGCTAGATTTGACTTTGCTAGAAAACATCTAAAAAAGCCAGCACAGTTCTGGAAGAACATTCCTTGGACAGATGAAACCAAGATCAACCTCTACCAGAGTGATGGGAAGAAAAAAAGTATGGCAAAGGCGTGATGCAGCTCATGATCCAAAGCATAGCACAGCATCTGTATAACACGGTGGTGGCTGTGTGATGACTTGGGCATGCATGGCTGCCAGTGGCACTGGGTCACTAGTGTTTATTGATGATGCGACACAGGACAGAAGCAGCCCAAAGAATTCTGAGGTATTTAGAGACATACTGCATGCTCAAATCCAGCTAAATGCAGCCAAACTGATTGGTCAGCGATTTAAAGTACAGATGGACAATGACACAAAACAAAATATGCTGTATACCCACCCCTATGCACATCTTAATAGAGGTTTGGTGGACACAAGATTTCAGTCAGATAGGCTGTGTCCACCCCTGGACATTTAAGATAAACAAAACCCTACCTTGCTGCTCCCCTGCTGCTTCCATGTTCTGAGCTTCTGCCCAAGCTGTTACTAAGTGCCTAGTCAGCAGTAGCATTGGCACTAGAGGTTGGATTTCCACTTTAAAGTAGAGGAACACCCCTTTGAGTCTGGTAAACTTTTGAGGGGGGCTGGTCTACCGAACTGAGATGCCCTGCTGTGTGAAACCCCCCGGACTGCACGATCCACTCACTTTGTCCGTGAGCCATTGCCACATATCTGCGCCGTGGATGCATTTTTAGCGTATCTAGCGCGGGTACACCTACTTTTTGATGCAAGAGAAATCGGAATGGAACTAGTGCTATTGATTAGCTCAGCGCTACTGATTAGCTCTGTGCATGCAAAAATTGAGGTTATGGGCAATACTCTGGTGGGGCATCTTAAATTGGGATGCCCCATCAGAGTTGAACAAAACCCAAGAATGTCAATTTCAATAGCTCCGATACCACACGTAAACTAGTACTCTGTTGTAAGTTTCTTTGGGCACAGTAAATCCTGTTATCTGTTAGATCATCCCAGGGTGAACCTCCTTTCTGGCCTTATAATTATTCATACTTTACTAGACGTTTCAAAAATGGACTATCTGGTGCAGTATTTACCTTGTATTCTCAGTGGCTGGTACAGTATATACCGTATTCATTGTAGTCAGTTATTGGTTTCCAAATTGTTGCCAGGAAAAGTGTGGAGCACACATTTGACATTATTTGACTCCGCTCTTCCTACACAGCATATATCATAGTGTTCATTAGATATTTAATTCTCCTGTTAGCAGTATACTGGGTATCAAAGCATATGAAGTGAACATAAAAGACCTTTATGTGAGCTATTGTGCACATAGCCTTTTCAAGCTTCTCTAGCATTATTGGTTAGCAGATGTGGGGAAGGGGAGCTTTTTAGAAAGCTCGCTTCATTTCCATGAGAATGAGGAATCTGGAGCGATCATGTTGCTGCTGGCTTTCCTTTCACTTATAGGGCTGAGACATTTAAGGACTAAGATATTTACATATATAGAGCCGTTTGCACTCTAAAGTGTGTGTGAATATATTTTCCTAAAGATGATGCTATCTATAGTATGACTTATCATTACCCAAATGCTGGGATGTCTCATTTCACTTGGTCGCTCCTCTTCCGTTATGTAATCCCAGAACAGGTGCCTCATATAATGTTATTGACATAGGATGTGTTGTAGCAGGGCCTCATGCTAAGCTTTTGTAAAAAATGTGCTGTGTCTGTGTTTCTCCAAGAACAAAAAGGGCTCAGCATCCTGCTTGGGATTAGTCCTGAAGCATTGCACTTTGCTCTTCACAATTGTTAGAAACAAGTGATACCTATAGACATCAGAGAATCCAACAAAATTGGATGGTCTAACCAGTCGGTGTTCAGCCTTTTTACGCCAAGTACCCCATAGCAACCAGAAGTTCCAACCAAGTACCCCCAAAGAAGGGTATCAATTATAAATATGTATGCCACAAGCTTTGTATATAAAGCAGAAAGAAATAATGTCTTACTGGTAAAATAATATACCAGAGCTGCAGACACAGTTGCACTCCTGAACATTGGTATGTACCCCCGAGGGTAGGTGTATTGCAGGTTGAGAAACTGTGGTCTAAGAATCTACTGTAGAGGACATGCACCTAGTTAGTGCAATCTGAATGGAGCCTCACTTGTGATCACCGTGATCTAAAATACTTGTACCGATAAAAGTGTTTACTGGCTTGCAGCTTTAGTAATCATGATGCTTTAAATAATAAATATTGGCTAAAAGAGTAACAACAATATTCCTTTAGTGGCGGGGATGTGATTTTTGTGCGCACATGTGTATTTTGTATTACTGCTTGGCCAGTGGATGAAATTGCTGGAATATGCATGAAGACTACAGAAGGCCTACAGTAATCCCTGTAAAAGCTTCTAATTAGGAGACTGTTCATTAGGTTCGTCCTGCTGTGACCTGTTGTCTAAGGGCACACCTGTGCACCCATAGATTATGTTCAGAGAGGGATTATTGCTTACTGTATATGGTGGCCTAATAGGATCTGTCCTGTAATCTGTGATTTCACACCATCCAAGACTCTTCAGCTGCCTGCATTTAGTTTTATAGGTTGATAATCAGTTGATAATTAAATAATAACCATTAATTATTTTGTATTATCTTGCCTGTAGGAAGCATTGCAGAGGATCATCACAACTCTTGCAAACAAAAATGATGAAATACAGAACTTCATTGACACATTAAGCCATGTGCTGAAAGGTGTGCAGGTAAGTGACACGTCAAGTCATCACCAAGTCAGTTGGGAGCACTGAGCAACAGGGGAGGCCATGTGACCACCTTTGTGCAGGGTTATGGAGCAATGAAATTAAAACCAGTGGATCCCTGCTACAGCCATCTACATCACACTGCAGGAGAGGCACATGGAACAGGCTTAATGTCTCTGTCTGCACCCCCCAAAAAAAGAAAAGCTCATACTCGCCTATAGTCCTGCGCAGCTGAATCACCCAGTACTGGTAGTTTGAAACTTACCATCACTGGCGATTTAGTCCCTGCCATCCGAGTGGCACAGAGCAGAGTGGCTGCCCCCTTGCGCCTGCCCTTGGCACACCGCCTACAATGAAACTAATAGATTGGGTGTTGCCCGCTTATGTGAGTGAGAGAACCAGTCGCCAGTGAGGCAGCCAGGTGACTGCAGGCCATGGTTGTGAGTGGGTATGACACAGTCTGGATCTCTGGTGGATGTAATATTAAATCTCCAGTACATGGCCGAACAGCTCCACCGGACTATGAATAAATCTGTATACTTTCCTTATTTTTGGCCTGACAATCCCCTTTAAAGGGACTGTAAAGGCAATAAGGCAGCAAGTAGCTTACCTGATGCCTGCCGGGTGTGCCTCGCCGTAGCAGGGCTCTGGAATTTGGCACTCCTTTCAATTCCAATTTTCCAGGACCATGCTGCTTTGTCCATTGCAGCTCTCCGTACAGTGACGACGGCAGGCCACAGTGGTGAGGCGCCATGACACAACCATCCCAGCTCTCCCACACTCAAACATACATAAGCTATTTACATTACATTGATTCTGTGAAGCTTTGAAATGGCTCATTTTACACTGTTCCCAAGGGGGAAGGTGTGGGAGGAAGTTAATGTGTGCCTGGACAGAGACTTCTAGATGAGCTACTTGCTGCCTTGTTATTGCAAGTACACAGATTGGCCCTTAAAGGCTGACTGTACAAATAGACCGTATTAACAATACATACTACATTATTTGTAGACTATCCTTATTTTTCCATTTGTCAAACAATGTTTTTTTTGGGATCAAGGCACATATTTAAATATTGTATATTATTTTAACTTGATACCAATTTGTAATAGCCTTGTATTAGATTATATGTTAGTCTACAGTCCAGGGACTTGGGTATACAAGTCAAAAACGATAAATAACCTGATTTAGATGGCTTAAGTAATTTAAGACTGTACACTTCCATGCTTACACTTTTAACCCTTTCGCTGCTAGCCTAGCTAGGGATTTTGTCACCCTCTGTTGCCAGGCCATTTATCAGCATTTTGCACAATATATGTTTAGCTGTGATTATTCTAAGTATACAGCACCTCCTGTTCCAGAATATTCCTTACACATGGGTAATACATCCACAAGATGGCGCTGGACTGCAGAAAACAGCTTGTGGCTCCTCCCGGCCCTATATTAGTCAGGGACCTCCCACAAAATCCCCAGTTTTAATCTGCAGTCTGGACTGCAAAGATAGAAGATGGCTCTCTATATACGCAGGCGAGCGGGGCTTACCAGCCTGCCCTACAGGACTATTACCACCCGTTCTGGACCCACTGCCTCCCAGCCTCGGCTGACTGGTTCGGGTGAAGGTAGGACAGCACCCGGGTTAGGTGCTTGAGGAGCGCTGCTCTGACCGCAGTCCCTGCTTTTACAGGGTAGGCGGTATAAGCCTGTGGTGAGCCTTGTGGGATGCCCCCTCCTGCTCCCGGGGTTCCCCTTTAATCCCTACTCCCCTTAGGTACCTGCCCCCTCCTCTCATTTTGTTTCACTGGGTAGCGCCCTTCCTTCGCTCTCCCTGGAGATCTCAGGGGGGGGGGGGGGGGCATGTGTGCGGTATGTCAAGCAGCCTGAATGTTCACTTGCTTGTGCCAGAATTGATTTTGTTGTATCCTGCACGTCTTGCTTAATGTGTTTTTACTGGCAGCCGCCGCCACGTGTTTGTACATTGCTCCGCGGACGGACAGACCGACATTACCTCAGGCTCTGCCGTGCCGTCATTGGACGGTGGGATCATGTGCGGGATCTGCGGATGATGTTTTCCGCATCACTTCTCACTTCTCTAGTGGCCCGCCCCTCGAGGTATATGCGGATGCCATTTTTACCTCCCTCGTGCTGCGTGTCTGCTGTCCTACCGCAGTCCGTGAGTGCCCTTGCGGGGTGGATTGTTATGTACATATATATATTTTTACTGTATTGTTACGGGGATGTCTTCTTATGTCTTTCAGGCGGGTAAACCTCATTGTGGTTTCTCCCGGTCCTCCCCCTTTTAGTTTTGGGCTATTACTATTATATCTTCCACATCCCTAGCGGGCTTTTGGGGCATCCCGGGTTGCTATCATTAGCGTTAACCCTATATTGGCCTATTGTGCCACTATAATCACCATATGGCGGCTTCTGGGGATAATGTGCTTGGGGTTCCTTCGGGACAAGCCCGGCTATGTGTTGTGTGTGAAGTATCCCCTATAAGTGATGACGTCAGGGTGTGTGTACCCTGCGCCCAGCAAGTACTTGCACTGCAGCCTGGGTTGCCCGTTACTGGTGCGGCGCCCCCTCGGGCTTCGCCTACCCCTCCATGCTTACATCTGACCCCCCTTCGAGGGGCATAATAGCGAGGAGTCTCAATCTGATTTAGCTGCACGGGTGGCCAGCATTGAAAAACATTTTGCTGGGTCTGCCCCGTGTAAGGCTTCTGCTAAGAAGCAGCATTTATTACCCGTGGTTTCCCTCTTCCCTGTAGAAAACGAGGGCCCTTACTCACTCTCAGGTCCTTACCCCCTTGAGGAGGGGGAATTATTTTCTGATTTGGAATCCTCTGAGGAACAACCTAAGATTTACAGTAGTACTGGGACTCCCTTTGGGGAAGACCCATGGTCCCCTGATGACACTGACAGATTGCTATGACAGAGTCATATTTTTGAAGTGCTTTGTATTTCTCCCCTGGCAGTGGCCCCCGCTGTAGCAGGGTGAGCTTTTTCATACGGTTAAACCACGCTGGGAGTTCCCTGAGCAGTCTCACTTTAATAATCTAGTGCTCAAGGAATGGGAACGCCCTAGCGAGTTGGGACAAGAGGTATCCCTTTCCTGCTGATGTTGTTAAGCGTTGGTCATGTCCTCCCGAGGTGGATGCGCCCGTTCTCGGGTTGTCCCTACATCTGTCATGCACCTCCTACCCTGCGGGATGGGGAGGACCGGCGCTTGGACCAACTGGCCTGTCACGCCTTTGCCTGTGTGGGGACGGCTCTGCGCCTGATTTGTGCCTCTGCTATTATGGCTATTGCCATTAAAGGGGTGCTTAAGCGTCTCTTGGGCTGGGCATCTGAGGATGCGGGTAGAGAAGAGTATAGATCTCTACTGCTTTGTGAGGAATTTATTGCATATATTCTGTCTGCTATGGATGATGCCATTAGAATGTGTGGTAGAACTTCTGCCTTGTTGGTGGCTATACGCCGCTCTGTCTGGCTATGTCAATGGGTAGCTGATAATGCTGCTAAGAAAGCCCTCACTGGTTTCCCTTTCAAAGGCCTGCGTCTCTTTGGGGAGCGATTGGATTTGTTTGCCAGGGGTGGCAGGTTACCTCAACGTAGGAGGCCGAGGAGTCTCCTTTACTAGGGTCCGAGGAGATCACTGGGGAAGGGGCAGAGGACGTGGCCGTCCTGGCCTCTCCTGGGGTCCCAAGCCAAAATCCTCACCCAAGCCCCCTCAGGCATGAAGGGGCGCCCTCACCCATCCGGGTGGGGGGACGGCTCCGGCTCTTTGCTCACTTCTGGAGGCTTCACGTCTAGTGTCCTCCGGTTACAAGATAGAGTTTGCTGCCTGGCTGCCCCCATGATTAATCAAATCCCTTATGGCTCAAAACCCCCTGTCAGCTCAGGGTCAGCTCGGAGGTCATCTGCCAGGTGCCTTTGAGGAAAAGGGGCAGAGGCTATTATTCCAATCTTTTCATTGTTCCCAAAAAAGACGGGTCCATCAGACCTATCCTGGATTTAAAGTGCCTCAACAAATTTGTCAGATCCAGACACTTTCGCATGGAGACGCTGCGCTCAGCTGTCAATTCCCTACGCCCGGGCGACTTCATGACCGCTGTAGACATCAAAGACGCTTACCTTCATGTACCAATCTTTCCAGGTCATCAGAGATTCCTCAGGTTCGCTCTGGAGGATCAGCACTATCAATTTGTGGCCTTACCTTTCGATTCACCTCGGCTCCCAGGGTATTCACCAAGGTGCTGGCGGGCGTACTGGCTCTGCTGAGATCTCAGGGCATTCGCATACTTCCTTACTTAGACGACATTCTCATCACTTCTCAGTCCTTCCAGCAGGCTGAGCTGGATATCCAGCTGGTGGTGTCCACACTGGAGTCCTTCGGCTGGGTGATCAACCATCCCAAGTCTTTCCTGTCACCGTCAATGGTGAGGTCCTTTCTGGGCATTACTCTGGATACATCTCAGGTCAAGATCCTTCTCCCTCAGCAGAAGGTGGAGAATCTTCAGGCCCTAGCCAGGCGTCTTCTGTCTTCCCCTCATCCCTCCATCCGGCAGGGTATGCAGTTGGTGGGCCTGATGGCGTCCTGCTTCGAGGCAGTTCCATACGCTCAGTTTCACATGAGACCCCTTCAAATTCACCTCTTGTCAGTTTGGGATCGGGACCCTCGGTCCCTGGATCAGGTGGTGGTTCTGTCCCCCCTGGCCAGACGGTCTCTCTTGTGGTGGCTGGACTCAAGAAACCTGTTGGTGGGCAGATCCTTTCTGGCCCCGTGCTGGGAGACAGTCACCACAGATGCCAGCCTGACAGGTTGGGGGGGCTTCTGGAAATCTCTGAAATTCCAGGGTCAGTGGGGCCCTCAGGAGGCCTACACCCCTGTCAACATTCTGGAATTGAGGGCGATAAGGTTGGTTCTCTCCCAATTGACTCCACACCTTCGATGTCGGGCGGTTCAGGTCCACTCGGACAACCAGGCGGCGATTGCCTACATCAATCATCAGGGAGGGACCCGGAGCAAGAGGGCCCTCAAGGAAGTGTCCCTGATACTGTCTTGGGCGGAGGAGAATGTTCCCTGCATCTCAGTTGTGTACATCCCGGGGGGGGGGGGGGAATCTGGAGGCAGACTCCCTCAGCAGGGGGACTTCTTGTCTGGGAGAATGGTCCCTCAGCAGCAGGGTGTTTCGCTCCCTGTGCCTCCGCTGGGGTCAGCCAGGTGTGGATCTGTTTGCGTTCCGTCACAATCACAAGCTTCCAGTCTTTGTCTCTCTGTCACAGGACCTTCTGGCCTTGGCCACGGATGCTCTAGCAATGTCTTGGAAGAGCTTTCAGCTTCTCTATGTGTTTCCTCCTTTCCCTCTGCTGGGCAGGGTGTTGCGCAAGATTGCTCAGGAAGGGGTACCAGCCATTCTGGTGGCCCCCTGTTGGCCAAGAAGGGTGTGGTTCGCAGACGTCGTGCAGTTGGCAGTAAATCAGTATGCTCTGCCCAAGGATCCAGACCTGCTCACTCAGGGGCAGCTACGCCATCCCAATTTACAAACGCTGGCTTTGACAGTCTGGCTGCTGAAACCTCCATCCTGATGGAGACGGGGCTGCCTGCCTCTGTAGTTAATACTATGATTCGGGCTAGGAAGCAGTCCTCGTCATCCATCTACTATAGGGTATGGCATGATTACATTGACTGGTGTGAGTCTAAGTCGCTTCCATGTCGGGTGTTTTCTATCCCCAGGATTCTGGAATTCTTGCAACATGGTTTGGATTTGGGTCTTCAGCTTAGTACCCTCAAAGGTCATGTTTCTGCTTTGGCCATATTCTTCCAAAGATCCTTTGCTCACCGTTGTCTGGTCAAGACCTTCTTCCAGGGGGTTACTCACGTGTGTCCGCCACGTGAGTAACCCCCTGGGGGTTTTGTGGGAGGGCCGGGAGGAGCCACAAGCTGGTTTCTGCAGTCCAGCGCCATCTTGTGGATGTATTACCCATGTGTAAGGACTTGCTGTATACGTATAATACCAATTCTACAGGTGAGTAATCACAGAATTGTATTTTTGAAGATATTCAATATATTATTTTCCTTGAACTTTTTTCAGCAGGGTTAAGGCTTTAACATGACATTTGTTTGTATTTTTTCAGTGCTTTCTCAATATTTTTGGGTGAAATATGTGGGAAAAAAATAAACATTCTATTTTGTACACTTTTCAAGTGAATCAAATTGTGTGTAAAAGCCCAATTACTCCCATTACAATGTTACCACATATGTACACAGGTGACTTGCCAGCCCCTCTTGCCCTGTGAACTAGTATAGGGGTCTCAGGGGTTGAATGTAAGAAAATAAGTGTGTACACTATTATTAGTGATCGGCATAAGCCGGTAGTGGGGTGGAGGAGTGTGCCCCACTACTGGCTTCTGCGGATCACTCCGGGCTTCACCTCTTACTCCTGCTGCAGGGAGGGGCCTTTAATACCGACAGATTGAGCTGATATCCTCTCATTCACAGGTATAAACGTGCTTGGCACTAAACAGTTGGAGAAGCGAGCATGTAGATTCTACGTGCTTGGTACTTAAAGGGTTAATATTAGATTTTAAATAATAATAGTTTTCTGGCAAATACAAATGGACCAATTTTACAAAAAGAACATGATAAGCGAGCTTACACTGGATACACTTCATGGTGATTACGTTTCACAGATCCAGTCCACCACTGAACAATGCCTAAACTTTTTGTATACCAACACTAAATTTTGCCTAAGTCTTTTAAAATAGGTAGGATTTAGTAAAGATCTTTTAATTGCTTTGATGGATTCCACCCTCAAAAGTCTATTGATCCTATTTTGCAGTCTTAGAGGGATGTATTTTCTGGGATTGCCTTCTATGGCTACCGTGGAGCAGCTTATCCACATCCCGGCCAGCAATGGCTGCTCTAATAGGTTTGGCCTCTGGCCTGATAGGCTGTTTGTAGCGGGGACCAGCTTATCAGCACGACTGGTGGTCGATGGCCATGGAAGCTGATAATCTGCTCCATGGCACCCGTAGAAGAGGACCCGGAAACTGTTTTTTTCGGCGCGATGCACAGTGGGGCAGCCCGGGGCACTCGCTGCTGCATATTAAATTGGGCCTATGGTCATTTCTTCACCTCTTTAAGGCTATTCTTTTTAAATAACTGACACTTTTAGTTTGTGCACACAGTTCACAGACATTGTTGCAGAATCATTCTGGCAGTGTTTATTCTGGAAAATTTGTTGCATACAGTATACCACCTGTCAATCAATCTGCATTCATAGTGACAGGTTTCCTCTGTCATGTTTCAGGGAAACTCAACTAAGGTGTTGTCTGACTTGGATGAGGAGTTTGATGGCCTCTACTCTGCTTTGGATGAAATGAAAGAAAGCATGACAAATAGAATAAAACAGGAACAGGCACACAAAACCCAGGAGCTGCAGGTAAATTTCTGCCTGACCTGCCTTTTTCTAATTTATTACATTTTGAGAGCTGTTTGAATGTTGCTTCCTTTTACTTTGAGAGGAACTCTATGAAGATGGAATCTATAAAGGTTAAGGATAAAGGTTAAAGCCTATCTGTAGGCAAATAGGTATAAAAGGAATATTGACTTTTGGGCCAGCAGTGGTGGGTCGCTTGTTAAAAATGTTTAGAGTTAGAGAAATTGTATGCACACCAAGACCTAGACCAGTATAAGGTTTTGCTTGTTCGAAATATTTTTTTACAGGTGACCAAGAGGAAGCCCTACTGTTGGATCTAAGGTAAGTATTATTAGTTTTAAGGCTGAGTCCTGACAAAAAAACAAACACAACACTTACCTGACCCCTGTAAGCTTGATCCCCCGCAGAATAAAGTGGTCTGGTTTTTGACCTTTAGGGTGTGTTTATCTTTGAGTGTGGCTCCTGGCAGGCATTTGCACGAATTTAAGTGAAGCACTCCCCGGCAGCCAATCAGTTATGCAGTTATGAAGGCGTGTGCTTCTTCATAACTGGAAGCAGGGACTCATGCTATGGAACACTAGTAATGCTCCTATTATATTTGCCGGGAAAGCCCCCTAAAGGGAGATTAACTTCCAGTGGCATTTTTGAAAATGTATACTTTTTGTGTGCCAAAATGATGTCCTCAATGTGCGGAGCTGAACTAGATTTTTTTCAAAATGTGTTTGAATAATGCAAGCAAATTTCACTAGCCAGCTGCCATAAAACACACATTTGATAACAGGAAAAAAAAATAGATCAGCCCAGCACCTTAAGGAAATCATTTTGGCACAAAAAATACACTTTTTTTTAAAATGCCATCGGAAGTGGACTTCCTCTTTAAAGAGGGGTCCTTAAACTTTGGTTGGGGGGACACCAGGGGGTGCTAGGCTGTGGCGCAATAAACCCCACCCTCACACTGCCCCCTCCTCGATTTTCCATGGGGTGTTAGTAATCAAAATAAAATATTCTGTGGGGGGTGCCGGCCACGCCGTGACTAGGTGCAGAGCATGTGAGCAGGGATTGTGCTTATACTCACAAGTCCTGCAGCTGCACCAATCTTCCTGGCATCCACGCTGAGTGTAAGTACTGTATGGCACAGCTGTCATGTGACTGGTACAGTATGTCATAAGCAGTGGCCGGGGACTGACTTGTGCACCTGCAGAACATGTTAATATAAGCACGCTGACCACTTCCATGTTTCCCATGGCATAAAGATACAGTATATTACTGTATGAATCCCACCACTCACCCTCCTGCATCCGCTGCTCACTTTGGGTGGTGCGTTTTACAGAGCGACAAATATGGTACATTTCTGGAAATAGACCATCCTATTGTTTCTATTAAGGGCCACCCTGTTGCCACAGGCATAAAAGCCTATCTCATCCTGAGCCATCCTGTTGCCAGAATATAATAAAACGTGTTACACTGTGTCAAGATGTGCCCAGATCCTCAACCACAGTTCAGTTTGGGTCATTTACATTTAGCGTTTGGTATTGAAATGGCCCTAGATGCCAACATTTAGTGCTGCCTTATGTATATGCAGTACTTTCCACTACATTTCATGTCAGGATGGTCACTCGCTGCAGTGTCAGAACAGTTGCCCTATTCTTATTCCATTTATCTTCCTTTCTAAACTGTCATGCTTCTGTACACTTCCATTTTGTTTCAGAATCAACTGTCCCAGTGTAAGAATGCCCTGGAGAGCTCTGAGGAGTTATTAGAATTCTCTTCACGCACTATGGACATAAAGGAGCCTGAGGAGTTTACCAAGGTACCGATATATGAAATGTGACATTGATGAAAAGGCTGTTAGACATTTTCTTCTAATATGCTTTGCATGCACCTTCAGTGGACACTACTTACAGGACCAGAAACACCATTCATTTTATTAAGTCATCCTAATATTTCTCCAGCTAAAACAGTTTATTTTCAGTTGTAGCATTCTGCACTGTAGATTTCTCTGCATAATTGACTGCTATGAAGTGTGGCATCTTTCAGATTCAGAATTATACATCAATTTAGAATCCTTAAGATGCCCTCCTATATTGCCCTCATGTAAAAAAATCAGACTGGCTATGCACTCTATAGAGAACTGACTTACGGCAAAAGATTTTGTTTCCCTTGTTACCCTGCTGTCAAACTTGCAGGACTACAACCATATATGATTACATACAGCCTACAAATCCATCCCACCATATTCAGTAATAGAGGCTCTGGATTGCCCTGCCCCCACCTCACTGTGCCCTGTGCATCCCTATTTGGGATGCCTATCCGCATGAATTCTCCTAGGAAGCACGGCAATTGGACAGACCTGCCTGTTACAGGGTGATTGGGAGGGGGCAAGCTGGGATGGTCAAATCAAAGCCGGGTCGGTAACAAATATAGCACAGAGAAAGTAACATCCTGAGCAACACTAGCTGAAATGGGCACTAAAGTCAGGGCAAAACGCTATTTAAAGAATGACTGGCCAATAGGAAACTTAGGAGGGAAAAAGTCATGTGATTGGTGGTACTAGGAGCCTAAACAGGATTGGTGGCAATCCCAGAGGCTGGACAGCTCTGGCCAGTAAGTCTGCCCAGTCCCTGACAACAGTCAGGTGTGGAGAAGGCTGAACTGTTACCAACAGTGCAGTGCCTCCCAGGGGCACTTTGTCTGACAGGGGGGCGCACATGGGTGCCCGCCCGCACAGCTGGGGAGGAGCCTCTCCATTCATATCTCCTTTGCTACACTGAGCTCAAAGTTGAAGCTTTCCTGGCCAGTCAAATCTGCACCTGTGCATTTACACCACTGTCCGCAACCAACAGGATTAACAAAGTGGTCGCGCACGCAACACACATGTGCCCAGCGATTCCCAGTAGCCTTTGGTGGTCATGTGTATGCTGGTAAAAGAAGCCTCTCGGATGCTCCAAGAAGGCCAACCAGGAGAAAATTGTAGAGGCAATTCTGCTACGAGTAGATGCAGATGGGGCAAATTAGTTTTGCGCTCAGTGAACCCTCAAGTAGCTAGCAGAAGCAGCTGCACAGCCAACATAAGTTGGCTGTGTGCTGCGAAGGCATCTGCGCCAGAAATGTGAGGCTTTTTTTTTATTTTAGACTTTTGGTCTAGGTGAAAGTAGAAAAATATGGTTTATTAATATTTACTGCACATTAATCTCTAATATTTCTATTAGAGATTAATATTATACATTTTGCAAACACTAATAATCATATATGCCCAATGGCCATCAATCTGATACACACCAATGGTCGCTGAAGCCCTTCTCACACATCCAGTGAAGAGTCCCAAAAATTAATATTTACCCTCAAATATCTCCCACATACAATCATTGTGTGAGAAATTAGCCAACACACAGTAAGCTGTATAAATGAAAATGGGTTTCATTCACCAGCACAGTAAATATCCTTCACTAATCCAATACTTTCCAGAAGTTTCCGCAGAAAGACCTTACACTTTACAGGAAGTTATTACATGATAAGTTATTTGCAGTACAATAAATGTTATAATGAAAAGAGAGAGAGATCACAGGTAGATACTTTAGGTAGATTCCTTACATTATGCTTCAGGTAGGGCCCCCCTGAATACCCCTGCAACCAGCTTCCTAATCTACTAAATACTAGGAGGTGTGGCCAGCATTCTCAGCCTCCTGGGTGTTTCTAAAGGATCTGACTAATCTATGAGATTAGATAAATATTCTATAAAGTAATATATTTCCCACAATATGCATGTGTAGCGATAACCTTTATCGCCGGAGGGCTTCCCCGCCAGAGACGTCCTTTTCCCAATGGTGAGAGGTGCTGCAGGAATCCCAGAGTCATCCGTGAGGGAAACAGGAACAGCTCTTACAAGGGCTAGTGAATTGTAATATAGCGTTTCCCCCAATAAGATACAGAACTCAGTATTGAGGGTGAAGATGAACTGAACTTTATTAGTGCCACACTGTGCCTTATATGCAAGGCTCCATGCAAGGGGACCTCCCCCATGGACCTGATGGAGGACTGCATGACAAACACACGGACCAATGGGAGCAGGGCACACAATCCCTCAACTCTGCCGGTAACACAATCAGTAGAACAATAGCAGTCTGTAACATAATCAGTAGAACAATAGCAGTCTGTAGCACAATCAGTAGAACAATAGCAGTCTGTAATACAATCAACATCACCATGGCAGTCTGTCTGGGACATGCTCAAGAAAATGAAAGTAATGGGTCTATGCAAAAACAGTGCCTTTAAAATCCAATGGCAGAGTCTGTCAGAATGCCCCCTTTTTGTGGAACACCCGGCAGACCCAGATTGACCCTGTTCGGGTTAACGTGGGGCTGTCCGGACTCTTGTTATGGGCAGAGTTCTGTGTAAGGACAAGTCTGCAAATAGTGAGTAACAGGACTAAACATTGGCGTGGGCTGTACATAGGAATCGGTCATGGGTGGGGTCCAAACACTGGGATATTGTGGCGTTGGTGAGTTCAGCACCAAAGTCCTTGGTTGGATGTGTGCACAGGTGCTTTGCTTTCTTATAGCTGGTTCAAGTTTCAATCTCTTTCCATGGAAGCTGATCAGAGAATCCACAATCTTCTGCACATCTATATCATCGTAAAAGGAGACAAAACCATAACCCTTAGAAATGCCAGAGGCATCCCTAATAATTTTGACATTCTTTACAGCGCCATACTTAATACTTACTTACATACTTAAAAATACTTAATTTCAGGCTGATCAATCCGACGGTCAATGCCCCCAACAAAAATAGTGTTTGGCATAAGTTTCCCTTCTGGAAGGACGTAACCTGATGGCTGATCATCTTCTTGTAACAGACATGACGTGATGCAGACGAAACCCCTGGGTCTCCCCGACTTGTGGGCTGGAGTCGGCAGCTCGGGCTGGAGCCCGGGTTGTAACAGGGTTGATGCTGGCTGGCACAGAGGTAGCGTAGGCAGAAGTCATTGGTCCTAGATCATTTCCCAATAGTACTTCTGCGGGTAAGTTGTCCATAAGTCCCACATGTACCCTGCCGGATCCAGCGCCCCAGTCAAGATGTACTCGGGCGGTGGGGAGTCGAAACACAGCTCCTCCCGCCACCCTTATTGCAACGGTGTGTCCGGTGCGGTCTTTGTTCTTGACCAAATGAGGTTGGAGCAAGGTAAGTGTGGCTCCGGTGTAGCGTAATCCTTGCGCGGTGCACCCATTGACTCGTACCTCCTGGCGATGGTGCTGTCGGTTGTCTTGGATGGCCGCTTGTACGGGATCAGCTTCATACAGTACCCCCAGATACTCTTCCGAACTGCTCTCAGCTTCCAAACAGTGTGCCACAGGAGTACGGGAGGTGGAAGGTTGTTTTTGCCTCCACGTGTTTCGGGGAGGATCTAGGGCGCAATCCCTGCGATAATGTCCCCATTGTTTGCAACGCTGGCACTGAACTGTGGAGAGGTTCGGTTGCTGCGCTGGCCTATGTGGCCCAGCGTAACGAGTTGGCGCTGAAGCCACAGGTGCTTGAAATTTGATGGGAGGTGGTGGTTTTGGAGCGGACTGTTCTGTCCGGCGCGCATCGGTGTACTCGTCGGCTAGACGAGCAGCCTCAGGTAGCGTTAGAGGCCTCCGGTCACGTACCCACTCTCTTAGCTCTGGTTGCAGGGCATTGAGAAAATGTTCTAGTAAAAACAACTGTAGTACATCCTCAGCGGTCGTGGCTTTGCATCCAGTGACCCAGTGTGATGCTGTACGATGGAGGCGACATGCCCACTCCGTGTAAGAATCCCCTCCCTTCTTTTGGGATTCCCGAAATCGTCGCCTGTAGGCTTCCGGGGTGACAGCGTACCGGGCTAACAAAGCCTCCTTTACCAGATGGTAGTGTGGTAAGTCCGCATGAGGGATGGCCCGGAAAGCATCGGAAGCTTTCCCAGATAGTTTCCCTGATAATATGGTGACCCATTCCTCCGTGGGTACCCGGTGTAAAGAGCACTGCCGTTCAAAATCGGTCAAAAATCCGTCAATCTCGTCGTCACTTTCCTGGAAGGACTTAAATGCTGCAAATGGAATCTTTCTCCCCCCAGTGTAACTGAGGCTGAGAGGCTGCTGGGTTGAAAGTCGCCGATCTTCCCTTCGCTTACTGGCCTCTGCCTCCGCTGCGGCGAAGACTCGGTCGATCAGTTCCTGTGATGGATTCGGGCCATAGACCGACAATCTGTTCCGAACCGCTTGAACAAGGGCAGTGTCTTCATCGGTCTCTACATTGGTTTCGGTCCTCACTGTTGCACGATCCATTTCGATCAGCTCGGCTATCAGTTCCTGACGTGGGCGGTTGCTAGCTGACCTTCCCCGGCTCTTGAGTAGATCCTTCAGGGTCAGCCTTTTCAACTTGTCATACTGACTCTCCATCAGAGTAGCACTCTCTCTGGGTACAAAGGACCATCCGACCGCTTGCCACCAATTGTAGCGATAACCTTTATCGCCGGAGGGCTTCCCCGCCAGAGACGTCCTTTTCCCAATGGTGAGAGGTGCTGCAGGAATCCCAGAGTCATCCGTGAGGGAAACAGGAACAGCCCTTACAAGGGCTAGTGAATTGTAATATAGCGTTTCCCCCAATAAGAGACAGAACTCAGTATTGAGGGTGAAGATGAACTGAACTTTATTAGTGCCACACTGTGCCTTATATGAAAGGCTCCATGCAAGGGGACCTCCCCCGTGGACCTGATGGAGGACTGCATGACAAACACACGGACCAATGGGAGCAGGGCACACAATCCCTCAACTCTGCCGGTAACACAATCAGTAGAACAATAGCAGTCTGTAACACAATCAGTAGAACAATAGCAGTCTGTAGCACAATCAGTATAACAATAGCATTCTGTAATACAATCAACAACACCATGGCAGTCTGTCTGGGACATGCTCAAGAAAATGAAAGTAATGGGTCTATGCAAAAACAGTGCCTTTAAAATCCAATGGCAGAGTCTGTCACAGCATGTTATTATATTGTAACTAATTTCATTAACTTCTTAGTTAACACTAGATACATATCTACAGAGTCTGATACTATGCAGATGATCAGCCTCTGGCCAATACATATATGCCATGTTTAATATCATATGAAAGGTCTTATAATCTTTTGTAAGAGTCTCTTATTCATACAGTCGTAAAACAGACCAACAGCCTGGCACATTTGGAAAAGCAAGGTAGCGGCCATTTTGGAGCTTCCTCTCCCAGTATCTCAGCCATGTTGCTGCCTGCATTTAACTGACATAACTGACAATGCACAGTAGCAGGAAGCCCAGCAGCAGTTCCTGTTTACAGGCGACCTGTAGATGCATGACCCACCATTTTGTTTTTAAAACTTACCACAGCAGGATATGGATAAAGGTAAATTTATTTTTATGTGCAGCAATCTAAATTGCCCTGGGGAGGGATGCATATGAGCACTGTTTGTTGTGTTGGTCTGGTTTAAGTCATTTTTGACTGTTGGTCTGCTTTACATGTCATATTTCAACCAGACCTTCACCCTGAATAAGAGCATATCTTGTTTCCCACACCCGGTACATACAGGTTACTCACATTAAAAATTATCCTACCTGCACCTAGTGCATTTTCTGAGGCTTTAAAGTGGCCCAAAATACACCTCGATCAGTACAGGAATCTATAAGATTCCCAATCTATAAGATTTCCTCCCCCTGGGGCATCCAAAATCAGGATGCCCCACTGTGTGAAACCCCTCAGGTTGCCCCATTCACTCACCTTTGCTCCCGCTCCAACAGCGCATGCCGGGACCGGGAAGAGGTGAGTTTCATGGAGTCTCAAACTCTGCTCTGTCTGTGCAAAGCACAGCTATAACCCACCCCTCTCATCTCCTCAATGCTGTGATGCTTCTGAGCCCTGAACAGAATTGCAGCCCAGTGGGGGAAAAAATAACAAGTAAGTGACTAAAAACGTAAAATATATTAATTTTAGATGTTGGGGAATAGGATTTTAAGGGTTTGGGCTTTTTGTGGAGTTGTCACTCTTCATAAATATCATCTAAAGTATGTGTATTTGAATGTCTGAATCTGGGGACAACCTAATTAGCAATTCAAGGATGCCTTTTCCAGAGGAAATGACCTGCAGCTCAGGGCACACCTCTGCTATTCAGACTAGTGGGTTGGATATAGGTGTAAGTATAAACCCATTACCATGCAGCCCAGTCTATTGTATTCCTGGGACGTGGTCTGTTTACTGTAGACAAATGGCAGGGTCTCAGGCTCACATCCTATTTGGGTGTTATTAAGAATTCAGGAATATAATTTGAGGAATATCATATAAAGTATAGCAAACATACCTATAATGATTACACTTTCTTTACTTGTATAGGTCACAAGTACATCTACACCTCTAATGTAACCACATCTGGTGGTTATCCACTGTTTGCAAGTGCATAATTCCACCGTAGACGTTGTCACAATGGTTTGCTTTATATAGAAGTTGTATGCCATGGCCTCATGTCAGAAGCATTGAGGAGCGTTGTGAGAATGTTGAGTGTAGAAAATCTAGACTGATCATCTGCTGGGAATGGTATATATATATATATATATATATATATATATATATATATATATATATATAAAAGCATGTGGCTTTACCAGGGTTTGGCAGAAATCACTGCTGTAATTATTATGTTAGGTTACAGTTTCCAAAAAAAAACGTAGATGTGCAGTTCAAATGACATACACAGACAAGCCTTATTGTTGCCCTGTTTACTTTTAAATTTGGCTGGCTGGGAACTCGATGCAGCAGCAGGACACAGAACAGAGAATGAATAGATTAGTGGCATTGGGAAGCAGTGGAGCGTAATGGTGATTTCACAAAACAGACAATCGGGAAAAGTGAGAGAAGCTGTTTACAAGTCTTGTCTCGGTAACACACATGATGACTTGCTCTGCTTATCGGTCATGAAAGAAGATAAAATTACGTCAGATTGTCGGGCATTTGAATAGATACATTCAAATCATAAAATTCTGTTCAGAATTTTTTTTTGCCACAAAGCAAATCCAGCAGCTACGACAATACAAAAAAAAAAAAGATAAAACAGTCCGTCTAGTCCCAGGAAATGCTGTGGTCCTGACAAAGTTCTATTAGAACAGTGTATATATTTATTGAAACCTAAAACTTGAAATTCAGCCCTTTTGGTATGTTTTAGCCTACAACTCCATCAAGCCCATAAGGATTATACCTATAATTCGGCCTGATTCCTTGATTATACCCTTAGAAGAGACATTCTTGCTCTGACTCATACATCACTTACATGGAAGTTGGTTTCCCATAATTCACTAGAAGAATGAAGACCTATTCTAAGTATACAGCACGTCCTGTTCCAGAATATTCCTTACTCATGGGTTATACATCCACAAGATGGCGCTGGACTGCAGAAAACAGCTTGTGGCTCCTCCCAGCCCTATATTAGTCAGGGACCTCCCACAAAATCCCCAGTTTTAATCTGCAGTCTGGACTGCGAAGATAGAAGATGGCTCTCTATATACGCAGGAGAGCGGGGCTTACCAGCCTGCGGTCCTGCAGGACTATTACCACCCGTTCTGGACCTACTGCCTCCCAACCTCGGCTGACTGGTTCGGGTGAAGGTAGGACAGCACCCGGGTTAGTGCTTGAGGAGCGCTGCTCTGACCGCAGTCCCTGCTTTGACAGGGTAGGCGGTATAATCCTGTGGTGAGCCTTGTGGGATGCCCCCTCCTGCTCCCGGGGTTCCCCTTAGGTATCTGCCCCCTCATCCCTCATCTCACTTTGTTTACACTGAGTAGCCCCCTTCCTTCGCACTCCCTGGAGATCTCGGGGGGGGGGGGGGGGGGGTGTGCAGTATGTCAAGCAGCCTGAATATTCACTTGCTTGTGCCAGAATTGATATTGTTGTATTCTGTATGTCTTGCTTAATGTGTTTTTTACTGGCAGCCGCCGCCGCTCGTTTGTACTTCGCTCCGCGGGCGGCAGCGACATTACCTCAGGCTCTGCCGCGCCGTCACTGGACGGCGGAATCATGTGGACACGATTCACGCTCTTCGGGGAGAGGCGGGCTCTGCGGATGATGTTTTCCGCATCACTTCTCTAGCGGCCCGCCCCTCGAGGTATATGCGGACGCCATTTTACCTCCCTCGTGCTGCGTGTCTGCTGTTACCTACCGCATTCTGTGAGTGCCCCTGCGGGGTGGATTGTTATGTGTTTATATTTATATATTACTGTATTCTTACGGGGATGTCTTCTTATGTCTTTCAGGCGGGTAGACCTCACTGTGGGTTTTGGGCTAGTACTATTATATCTCCCACATCCCTAGCGGGCTATTGGGGCATCCCGGGTTGCTATCATTAGCGTTAACCCTATATTGGCCTATTGTGCCACTGTAATCACCATATGGAGGCTTCTGGGGATAATGTGCTTGGGGTTTCTTCGGGACAAGCCCGGCTCTGTGTTGTGTGTGAAGTATCCCCTATAAGTGATGATGCCAGGGTGTGTGTACCCTGCGCCCAGCAGGTGCTTGCGATGCATCCTGGGTTGCCTGTTACTGGCGCGGCGCCCCCTCGGGCTTCGCCTACCCCCCCACGCTTACATCTGACCCCCTCCGAGGGGCATATTATCGGGGAGTCTCAACCTGATTTAGCTGCAGGGGTGGCCAGCATTAAAAAACATCTTGCTGGGTCTGCCCCGCGTAAGGCTTCAGCTAAGAAGCGAAATGTATCACCCACGGTTTCCCTCTTCCCTGTAGAGGACGAGGGCCCTTACTCACTCTCAGGTCCCTACCCCCTTGAGAAGGGGATGACACTGACAGATTGCTGAGTCATATTTTTGAAGTGCTTTGTATTTCTCCCTCGGCAGTGGCCCCGCAGCAGCAGGGTGAGCTTTTCATACGGTTAAACCACGCTGGGAGTTCCCTGAGCAGTCTCACTCGGCAGTGGCCCCGCAGCAGCAGGGTGAGCTTTTCATACGGTTAAACCACGCTGGGAGTTCCCTGAGCAGTCTCACTTTAATAATCTAGTGCTCAAGGAATGGGAACGGCCTAGCAAGCTGCATGGGGTGCCTAAGAGTTGAGACAAGAGGCATCCCTTTCCTGCTGATGTTGTTAAGCGTTGGTCATGTCCTCCCGAGGTGGATGCGCTCGTTCTCGGGTTGTCCAATACATCTGTCATGCATTCTCCTGATACTACTACCCTGCAGGATGGGGGGGACCGGCGCTTGGACCAACTGGCCTGTCACGCCTTTGCCTGTGTGGGGACGGCTCTGCGCCCGATTTGTGCCTCATCTATTACGGCTATTGCCATTAAAGTGGTGCTTAAGTGTCTCCTGGACGGGGCATCTGAGGATGCGGGTAGAGAAGAGTATAGATCTCTACTGCTTTGTGAGGAATTTATTGCATATATTCTGTCTGCTATGGACGATTCCATTAGAATGTGTGGTAGAACTTTTGCTTTGTTGGTGGCTATACGCCGCTCTGTCTGGCTACGTCATTGGGTAGCTGATAATGCTGCTAAGAAAGCCCCCACTGGTTTCCCTTTCAAGGGCCTGCGTCTCTTTGGGGAGCGCTTGGATTTGTTTGCCAGGGGTGGCAGGTTACCTCAACGTAGGAGGCCGTCCCGGTCCTTTCGGGGGATGGGTGCCTTTCTCCCATCCTTCCATGGTTCCAGAACTGGCCGAGGAGTCTCCTTTACTAGGGTCCGAGGAGATCACTGGGGAAGGGGCAGAGGACGTGGCCGTCCTGGCCTCTCCTGGGGTCCCAAGCCAAAATCCTCACCCAAGCCCCCTCAGGCATGAATGGGCGCCCTCACCTATCCGGGTGGGGGGGTGGCTCTGGCTCTTTGCTCACATGTGGAGGCTTCACGTCTCAGACCGGTGGATTCAGGAGGTAGTGTCCTCAGGTTACAAGATAGAGTTTGCAGCCTGGCCCCCCCCCCCCAAGATTCATCAAATCCCAGATGGCTCAAAACCCCCTGTCAGCTCAGGGTCTGTGCCTTGCTGTCCAAAACCTTCTGGAGTCAGGGGTCATCTGCCAGGTGCCTTTGAGGGAAAGGGGCAAAGGATACTATTCCAATATTTTCATTGTTCCCAAAAAAGACGGGTCCATCAGACCTATCCTGGATTTAAAGTGTCTCAACAAATTTGTCAGATCCAGACGCTTTCGCATTGGAGACTCTGCGCTCAGCTGTCAATTCCCTACGCCCGGGCGACTTCAGGACCTCTGTAGACATCAAAGATGCTTACCTTCATGTACCAATCTTTCCAGGTCATCAGAGATTCCTCAGGTTCGCTCTGGAGGATCAGCTCTATCAATTTGTGTCCTTACCTTTCAGTCTCACTTCGGCTCCCAGGGTATACACCAAGGTGCTGGCGGGCGTACTGGCTCTGCTGAGTTCTCAGGGCATCCGCATCCTTCCTTACTTAGATGACATTCTCATCACTTCTCAGTCCTTCCAGCAGGCTGAGCTGGATATCCAGCTGGTGGTGTCCACACTGGAGGCCTTTGGCTGGGTGATCAACCATCCCAAGTCTTTCCTGTCACCGTCAATGGTGAGGTCCTTTCTGGGCATGACTCTGGATACATCTCAGGTCAAGATCCTTCTCCCTCAGCAGAAGGTGGAGAATCTTCAGGCCCTAGCCAGGCATCTTCTGTCTTCCCCTCATCCCTCCATCTGGCAGGGGATGCAGTTGGTGGGCCTGATGGTGTCCTGCTTCGAGGCGGTTCCATACGCTCAGTTTCACATGAGACCCCTTCAAATTCACCTCTTGTCAGTTTGGGATCGGAACCCTCGGTCCCTGGATCAGGTACTGGTTCTATCCCCCCTGGCCAGACGGTCTCTCTCGTGGTGGCTGGACTCAAGAAACCTGTTGGTGGGCAGATCCTTTCTGGCCCCGTGCTGGGAGACAGTCACCACAGGTGCCAGCCTGACAGGTTGGGGGGGCTTCTGGAAATCCCTGAAATTCCAGGGTCAGTGGAGCCCTCAGGTGGCCTACACCCCTATCAACATTCTGGAATTGAGGGCGATAAGGTTGGTTCTCGCCCAATTGACTCCACACCTTCGAGGTCCGGCGGTTTAGGTCCGCTCGGACAACCAGACGGCTATTGCCTACATCAATCATCAGGGAGGGACCCGGAGCAAGAGGGCCCTCAAGGAAGTGTCCCTGATTCTGTCTTGCGCGGAGGAGAATGTTCCCTGCATCTCAGCCGTGTACATCCCGGGGGGGGGGGGGGAATCTGGAGGCAGACTCCCTCACTTCTCGTCTGGGAGAATGGTCCCTCAGCAGCAGGGTGTTTCACTCCCTGTGCCACCGTTGGGGTCAGCCAGATGTGAATCTGTTTGCGTCCCGTCACAATCACAAGCTTCCAGTCTTTGTCTCTCTGTCACAGGACCCTCTGGTCTTTGCCACGGATGCTCTAGCAATGGCTTGGAAGAGCTTTCAGCTTCTCTATGTGTTTCCTCCTTTCCCTCTGCTGGGCAGGGTGTTGCGCAAGATGTTGCCATTCTGGTGGCCCCCTGAGGGTGCGGTTCGCAGACGTCGTGCAGTTGGCAGTAGATCAGTATGCCCTGCCCAAGGATCCAGACCTGCTCACTCAAGGGCAGCTACGCCATCCCAATTTACAAACGCTGGCTTTGACGGCCTGGCTGCTGATACCTCCATCCTGATGGAGAAGGGGCTGCCTGCCTCTGTAGTTAATACTATGATTCGGGCTAGGAAGCAGTCTTCGTCATCCATCCAAGTCGCTTCCATGTCGGGTGTTTTCTATTCCTAGGATTCTGGAATTATTGCAACATGTTTCTGCTTTGGCCATATTCTTCCAAAGATCCTTTGCTCATCATCGTCTGGTCAAGACCTTCTTCCAGGGGGTTACTCACGTGTATCTGCCACGTAAGCCTATGTTACCAGTCTGGGATCTGAACTTGGTCTTATCTGCATTACAAGGGTCTCCCTTTGAGCCTTTGCGTGAGGCCCCTTTGTCCATATTGACTCTTAAAGTGGACCAACACCTAGGATTTTGACTATCCTGGGTCTTGGTCCACTTCGGTGGGGAACCCCTGATCGGGGTGCCCCGCTGTGTGAAACCCCCCCGGTCACCCTAAAAACTCACCTCTCCCCGCTCCCAGCGCCGACGGACAAGCGATTTGACAGCCGCTTGTCCGTGGCTCCTCCGCCGCCGCCTCCCGCGCGTCCCTCTTGACGCGCGCGCCCCCGCGCCGGCCATTCACAGACGGTGAAACTAAGGTAAGGGGGTTTGGGGGTTTTGGGGGGGTTTCACCCTGCGGGACATCCCGATCTCGGATGTCCCGCGGGGAGGGAGGTGATCGGCCCGGGAATCTTATAGATTCCCGGGCCGATCACCCGAGGGTGATGGTCCACTTTAAGGTAGCCTTTTTAGTGGCTATCACTTCTGTTAGGCGTGTTTCTGAGTTGGCGGCGCTTTCCATCAAACCTCCTTACTTTGAGAGACACCAGGACAAGGTGGTGTTTCGTTTTAAGCCAGATTTTCTGCCTAAGGTTGTGTCTGCCTTTCATCTCAATCAGGACATTGTTTTGCCTTCTCTATGCCCTAATCCTAGTAACACTAAGGAGCGGGTTTTACATTCTCTGGATGTGGTCAGAACTCTGAAGTTCTATTTGGTGGCTACTGAATCCTTCAGGAAGACTGATGCTCTTTTTGTGCTCCCGTCTGGACCTAAGAAAGGTCTGGCTCCAGCTAAGTCCACTATCAGCAAGTGGATCCGTCAGGCTGTGATACAGGCCTACTCTGCTAAGGGGAAGGAGCCTCCCTTCCGTCTTACTGCTCATTCTACTCGTGCTATTGGTGCCTCTTGGGCTTTTCAACACCAAGCTTCTGTTAAACAAGTTTGCAAGGCCACCACTTGGTCTTCTGTTCATACTTTTTCAAAGTTTTACAAGGTTGATGTTAAGGCCTCAGATGATGCTACCTTTGGTCACAAAGTTCTGCAGGCGGCAGTGGTTTAAACTGTCTGATGTTACTTTTGGGGATCCCACCCTACCTTATGGACACTGCTATTGGATGTCCCATGAGTAAGGAATATTCTGGAACAGGACGTGCTGTATACTTAGAAAAATACAATTCTGTGATTACTCACCTGTAAAATTGGTATTATACGTATACAGCATGTCCTGTTCCACCCCACCCTTCTTAGTTACCTCTGTATGGTGATTGTTCATATGTTCATTTTTGACGTTATTGTTCTCCCGGCTTCTTGTTAACTGCTTGTAAATACTGGGCATTTTGTGGGAGGTCCTTGACTTATATAGGGCCGGGAGGAGCCACAAGCTGTTTTCTGCAGTTCAGCGCCATCTTGTGGATGTATAACCCATGAGTAAGGAATATTCTGGAACAGGACGTGCTGTATACGTATAATACCAATTCTACAGGTGAGTAATCACAGAATTGTATTTCCTCTTCCCTGGCATCATGGGGGCATGAGCAGACAGGGTGAGCTGGGGCACATAAGTTACCTAATCCGTCTCCAAGGAACATCTTAGCCAATAAGCTTTATCATTGTAGGGACAGTTGTTGTGGCAGAGGTAGGTATGGTCCTTACAGTCACAGTGCTTTGACTTCAGCATAGCAAGGGCAAAACAGGCTCTGGTGTCTTGGTTGAGGGGTGCTACAATAGGTTTGGGGAAAGGGTGGGGGAGGGATTTTGGAAATCAGGAAGTGGGGGGAGTGTTAGAAGAAGTAGTCTATGTGCCTTGTGAGGTGGGCTGCATGCTGGAGGTTGCAGTGTGGCCCACCGGAAAGTCTCCCTGTGCTCCTCATGGCAGTTCACCCCTGGTAGAGACTATATTTCTTAGCATCCCTGACATTGTGATTGGCATGCGCTCATGGCAATAGATGTGTATGTAGGATTTGAGGTTAATTGGTATACAGCTGTACTGCTGAACTGTCTTTAGCAGGGGTGTGTGACCAAGCCAAGTGGGAGCAATTTATGAGCTGTGTGTAGCCAAGTGTGACTACAGTTCAGGAGAGAGCTACAAGCTGAGGGCTGCTACTTCTGTATTGATTATAGGTTAGAAATAATGTCGTAATGGGTTAGCATTGTTTAGAAATATTTAGGTATTTTTATTATGTGTATGCACATATTACTTTTTACATTTGCTTAGAGGTCTTCTTTAAAACACAGTTTCAAGTGCTCTTCAAACATGCCTTGAATCTGATGTTCTTTGCAGTGCTGGACATTGTTTACTGTTTCTTTTCTTTTGATGCTTAACCAAAATGCTAACAACAAATTTAACACCGCCATTTTCTTACCTTTTTTTTAAGAAGAGTTTTTCTTTAGGATGACTTGTGTGTGCTCTAATGAATTGGTGTGTTTATGTGACCCTAAAGCCCTGCATGGAGTTTGCTGCCCTTTGTACCTGCATGGAGACACTAACTTTGCTTTCTCTCTTCCTCTTGCACCAAGGCTGCCAGACAGATCAAGGATAGGTACAGTACAAACCTCCTCTTTATCTTACTCTCTATCTTATCTTTCTGTCTTGCACTGTGGTTTATTTCTAGCCTTTTTAAATGTAAATACAGACCATTAACTCTTGGTTAGTCTTGGCTGATACTAATATAGTAAAGAATGTTTGCGGTTTAGTAACCAAGGTACACTTCCTTGATGCGGCTTTAAAATTGCAAATCTTTACCATGTTTCCCTGAAAATGAGCCCTACACCGAAATTAAGCCTAGTGTGATTTTTCAGCATTTTCACTTTTATTTTAAATATAAGCCCTCCCAAGAAGATAAGCCCCAGTCACATAGGTACTGGGGTGATTGTGCTGCCCCCCCATCTGTGCTGGCTGCTGCTCAGCCCCTACAAACCCACTTTGCTCTGATGGTGCTGACATATACCGATGCATGGTATCTGTATGAGGTAGGATCCTTTCTCTTATGGAGGCACAAATTTTAAGTCATGGGGCAGTGACTGATTGTATTATAGTGTACCTAACCAACATAGGCACAATTATACTGCTATTTGTATTCATATTAGCACATCCCCTGAAAATAGGCCATATTCTAAGCATACAGTACGTCCTGCTCCATATATAATACTTACACGTGGGTAATCCTCCGCCAGATGGCGCTGTGCACTGCAGACATGCAAAAAACAGGCCCCTCCCTGCCCTTCATATACCGAGGGACCTCCCACAAATCCCCAGATTTCTCTGCAGTGCTGACTGCGAAGACATGAAGTATCACTCTCTCGCAGGTAAGCGGGGCTATTACAGCCCACGGCCCTGTGGGACTATTTCCACCCGTCCTCTTTGTGATGTGCCTCCCAGCCTGGGCTGCGCTGGTCGGGTGAAGGTAGGCAGCACCTCGTGTGGTTATGGAGCTCTGCTCCACCGCAGTCCCCCACCATAGGGTAGGCGGTTAGGCTGATGGTGAGCCTCTAGTGGATGCCCCTCCCGCATTATTGCCCCATGCCCTGAGTAGCGGTGGACCCTGTTTATAGGGTCGCCACCCTCCCTCATTTCCCCCAGTAGTTAGGGGGAAAAGAAAGGGGGGGGTATGTGTGTGGCGGTCCAGTGTACTGTAATGTCACGCTTATGGCCTTATTATTGCCCTTTATTAACATCTGGATGTCAAAGCCGCGCTGCTTGCTCTTTATTTTGTTTTGGCTGCCGCCGTACATGTGTCCTTTCCTTTACTGCATAGATTGCTGCGCCGGGCGGCAGCGTCGTCTAGATGCTACGGCGTCTTCCTTTACAAAATGCTTATGTGATTTTATCCTTGCTTTTTTGACTACTACCTCAGAGCTTCGCGCTCTTCGGGGTGGGCGGGGACTTGACTTGGCGCGCTCCGCGTCACGGCCGAGCATTGAGCCCGCCCTTCGAGGTTCGCTGGGCGCCATTTTGACGATCTTCGCGCGCGTGGTGGCGGTCCCCCTCCTCCTTTGGTCTGTAAGTGCCCTCGCGGGTGACTCTTTATTATATGTTTTTCCAGCTGCGCATGGCCCTGACACCTCTTCCCCCTTTATGTCTTTCAGACGCCAAGTCTCCGGTGGCTTCTCCTGGCCTCATATATAGATATATATATATATAGATATTTAGCGGGCCTACTTACAATTCTCCCACATTAATCAGCGGGTCTTTGGGGCATCCAGGATTGCCTATTGCGTAAATCCCTATGGGCATACTGTGCCTAGATAATCACTATATGGAGGCATCTCAGGATTATGTGACCGGGGTCCCTCTGGGACAAGACCGGCTGTGTGTAGCGTGTGGACTCCCCCATGCCGTTGCTGGCAGAGCACGGGTCTGCACACCATGTGCCGAGCAAGCACTGGCCCTGCAAGCGGCGCCTGTGGCTGCACCTCGCTCCGATACTCCCCTTTCCCCTTGCCTAGATCTCACTCCTGCTGAGTCACATACAAGTGGGGAGTTACAGCCTGATGTGTCTTCTAGACGGCCTACGGCTGACCAGATTGTTGCTGGGTGGTCCGAACGCTTGGGCCCTGGCAGGAAGCGGCCCTTGACACCCCTGGCTTCTGCCTTTGCTATTGGATCAGAGGAGTTTACTTCTCCGCGTGATGGTACTCTGTCTGACGATGGAGAACTGTTCTCTGACCCAGGTTCCTCTGAGGAGAGGCCGAGGAGTCATGACGATTCGGGCCAGGATGACTGGGGCCAGTTTTGACATTGATGGTCTGTTGCTTACGATTTTTAAGGCCCTGTCTATCTCGCTCCCTGTCGCGGTTCCCAAGCCGAGAGGGGAGCGTTTCCATACTGCGACTGCGCGCTTGGAATTTCTCGAGCAGGCTCACTTCCATGCTCTTGTACTCAAGGAATGCCCCACTAAGCTTCCAGGGATCCCAGGGGACTGGGATTGGAAATACCCTTTTCCCCCTGAGGTGGTTAATTGTTGGTCATCGCCCCCCGTGGTGGACGCACCGATCATTGGGGTTCCTAACCCCCCCTTCATTACTGCCCCGGCTTATAGCACCCTTCGGGATGTTGAGGACCGGCGCATCGATAGGCTGGCTTCACACGCCTTTGCTTGTGCAGGAACGGCGCTGCGCCCGGTCTGTGCCGCGGCCATCACTGCAGTGGCCACTAGAACCCTCATAAGAAAGATGCTTGAGCATCACCCTGAGGATCTACCCTGAGAGGTGTATAATGCACTCTCCAGTTGTGATATTTTTGTTAAATTTATCCTTTTAGCTCTGGATGACACCATCAGAATGTGTGCGAGGACTTCTGCCCTAGTGGTGGCTATACGTCGCTTGCTCTGGCTGCGACAGTGGGGTGGTGACGATGTTGCTAAAAGAACTCTGACTGGGCTTCCCTTTAGAGGGCAACGCCTGTTTGGGGCCCGTCTGGACCTCTTTGGAAAAAAGGGCAATTCACCCCATCGCAGGTGGCCGTCTCGGCCGCCTCGGAGCAGGGATACCCCTCCCCCTCCATACCATAGTGTTAAACAAGAACCTAGGGGTGCCCTTTCTGGGGGCTTGTGCAGACTCCTGGGCCCTCCGGCCGGGCTAAGTCAAAATCCTTCTCCAAAACCCCCCAAGCATGATGGGACGCCCTCGCCCGCCTGGGTGAGGGGATGGCTGCAGCACCTTGCTCCTATCAGGAGGCGTCATGCCTCGTTCTGTTGGTTTCAGGAGGTAGTTTCCTCCGGATGCAGGATAGAGTTTGCTGGGCGGTCCTTTCCTGAGATTGTCAGGGTGCTTCTGGTCCCTGTCTTTCTTCAGGTGTTGGTGTAGGCCTTGCTTGGCTTGCTAGGTCTGGCGTCATTTGCAGGATGCCCTTAACAGACAGAGGCTGGGGCCTTTACACCAGTTTTTTTCCACATTCCCCTTAAAGTGGACCAACACCCAGGGGTGATCGGCCCGGAAATCTATAAGATTCCCGGGCCGATCACCCCCCACCCCGCGGGACATCCGAGATCGGGATGTCCCGCGGGGTGAAACCCCCCAGAAACCCCAAAAACACCTTACCTGATCCGCCGCCGCTTCCGCCGCCGCCGCCTCCCGCGCACCCCTCCAGACGTGCGCGCGCCCGCGCCGGCCCTCTGTGAATGGCCGGCGGGGGCGCGCGCGCGCCGAGAGTGACGCGCGGGAGGCGGCGGCGGCGGAAGCGGCCTGGACGTTCCTGATCCCCGCCTGGACGTTGGCGGGGATTGGCTGCGGCGCTCACGTGGGAGCGTTGAGAGGTGAGTTTTTTGGGGTTTCTGGGGGGTTTCACACAGCGGGGCACCCCCGATCGGGGTGCCCCGCCGAAGTGGACCAAAACCCAGGATAGTCAAAATCCTGGGTGTTGGTCCACTTTAAGGATGAGGCAGTCTGGCCCATTCTGACCTCCCATGGGTTCGGCAATTGATATTCACAGGCAGTTCTGCATGGTATCTCTGAGTTGGGCTGCCAATGCCCTGCACCCGGTGGGCCTCTTGCCCTCTGTGGAATTCTAAGATGCTTATTTTAGCACCCCTGTGTCTTCGGGACACCGAGGCTCTTACAGGTTAGTGTTGGAGGGCCAACACTGCTGATTGTGGCCTTGTTATTGCTCGCTAAGGCACTGATGGCGGTGATGTCTCTGATGAGACCAAGGGGCGTCCGCACAAGGACCTATCTGGTCGTCCTTCTTACTTACAATCCCTACGTCAGGCCGCGCTGATTACTCGGCTAGTGGTGTTCTTTGGGAGTCATTTGGATGGGTGCTCAGTCACCTCAATTCCTCATTGTCCCCTTATTTGGTATATCCATTCCTAGGGTTGCATTTGGATTCGGTTCAGGCGAGAACCTTCTTCCTTGGCAATAAGTGGACATTCTGGTTACATGGACTCTGTCCCTCATTGCTGTCGGTGCCCTTGGGCTCTTCTACAGCTTATATTGTTAATACTGGACAGGGTTCCAGCACCCCTGGAGCTGGGTCTGTGTACCTTCTCCCTTGGTACGGTGGTTCCTCTTGAGACGGTTGAACTCAAGGAACCAGTCAGGGGGCACCCCCTTTCTTGCATCTTCCTGTAGATGGATACCAAATCTATCAGGTTGACGGGGGGGGGGGGGTTCTTTCAAAATCCCCTGTGGTTCCGGGGGAGGTGGGGCTGTTAGGGGTCCATACACCTTTCTATTTTCTGAAGCGTTTGGCTCTATCTCGCTGGACTACTCCTTTTTCAGGACTGGTCTATTTGGGGGTTCTTGGTCTGTCTGACGACAGTGGCCTGTATTTTTTCTCCGTGTGGGACTCGGAGCAGGATGATCCTCCAGGAAAGTATCTGATCCTGACCTGGGTGGAGGACAGCGTTCCCCGCATATCAGTGGTATTCACTCCGGTGGAGGTCCTTCTGCGACAGGATGTGTTGATCCTTGTGTCACTATGGGATCCATCTAGTGTGGATCTGTTGGGGCCCAGTCACTTTCATAGGATCTTGGCCCTTGTTCCCAGATTATTCTGACTGTGGTCAGGAGGCTTAGTTACGTTATGGCTGGACATTATGTTCTGTATGCCTTATCTTCATTCACCCTGCTAGGCGGGGTTCTGAGCTAAGTTTGCTCTGGAAGGGGGGACCAGTGATACTGGTGACCCCTGGGTGGCCCAGTGGAGTGTGGTGTGCAGACGTGACACTGTGGACAGCGGACCTGTACGTTCTGTCAGGAGTGCTGATCTGCTCACTCAGACCCCCTTTTTATTTCACCCCAATCTACAGGCTCTGGTCTAGATGGTCTGACGGCTGATTCATCCACCTTGATGGAGTCGGGCGTATCTTTTGGGTGACTGTGACTATTGGAAGTCTAGGAGCTAGCTTCTTCTTCTTTCTACGTCTATTTTAGGGTATGGCGTACCCATATTGATTGGTGTGAGTCTAGGTCTCTCCCCTGTCGGGCGCTCTCTGTTCCCAGGGTTCTAGAGTTATTACAGCATGGGTTGGAGTGGGCTCTCCAACTCGGTATTCTGAAGATTCAGGTTCTGCCCTGTCTGCCTTCCTGTAGAAGTCTTTTGCTCTCCTTTTCCTCGGGCGAGCATTCTTCGGGGATTGCTCATGTGCATCCCCCACATATTTCTATGGTCCCTGTTGGGATTGAATTTTATTCTGTTTCCCTTGCGGGGTGTTCCCTTTGGACCTATTCCGGATACTGTCTGATTGTTCTTACTCTCAGGTTGTCCTTCTGGGGGCTGTTGCTTCAGACAGACGTGTGCCTGAGCGGGCGGCTCTGTTTAGCTAGCCCTCGTTCTTTGATATATACACCATGATGTGGTGGTGTTCCCCTTTACGCCGGACCTTATGCCTGAGGTGGTGTCTTGCGCTCAGGTATTCAAGACATTTGTCTTTCTTCTGGGCCTTATTCCTAGTAACGCTGAGGAAAGGGGGTCTACATTCCCTCAACAGGTGTTGGAAGTTTTTCCTGGATTGTCTCTTGTCCCTTAGGGGGACTGATGTCCCTTGGGGTTTGCGAGCGCCTCCATCCGTATGCGCCTGATCTCGTCTGCTTACTGGTCCGTATTCCCGCCTGTCACGCAGGAGACCAGGGTTCAATTCCCCGATGGGGAAAGCTCTAAGTTTTGCCAAGGCTACTGTTAGCATTTGGGCTGGTCAGGCCTATTCTTGTAAGAGGAAGAATCTTCTTCTCACTTTATTTCTGATTCTACTTGTGCTTTGGTATCTCTGGGCTTTCAGCACCAGGTTTTCTGTTGCACAAGTTTGCTAGACCGCTACTTGTTTTCTGTTAATACCTTTTCAAAGGTTTTTATGAGGTTGACGTTAGAGCTCTTGCTCATGTCGCTCTTGGTAACAAGGTTGCAAGTGACAGTGCTTTTAACTGTCTGCTGTGCCTTTTTTGTTGGGGATCCCACCCTACTTTATGGACACTGCTATTGGATGTCCCACGTGTAAGTATTATATATGGAGCAGGACGTACTGTATGCTTAGAATAATACAATTCTGTGAAATACTCACCTGTAGAATTGGTATTATACGCATACAGTACGTCCTGCTCCACCCCACCCTGGTTTTACATTATTCTGGATCCCCTGTATGGTGATTGTTATCATTGTTATTATTTCCAGTTTTGGTGGTTGGTTTGTCCCGGCTTCTTTTTCTCACTGCTTTTCAATGCTGGGGATTTGTGGGAGGTCCCTCGGTATATGAAGGGCCGGGAGGAGCCTGTTTTTTGCATGTCTGCAGTGCACAGCGCCATCTGGCGGAGGATTACCCACGTGTAAGTATTATATATGGAGCAGGACGTACTGTATGCGTATAATACCAATTCTACAGGTGAGTATTTCACAGAATTGTATTTTTCAGAGCAAAGAATTAATATAAGACCTGGCGTATTTTGGGGAAAACAGGGTAGGTATCCTGTAGCACCCTGGGTCATTCGAATGCCCCTGCCATCTTATTCTCTGGCTGTGAGGAGGTAACCCACTTTTTCAACTGTGACAGACATGGGTGGCAAACCTTACCCTTGGGTGGTCTACATGCATGTAGCTGATGTGCCTGCTAATTACCATACGTTTCGCACTATAAGACGAAAGAATATCCCCCCAATCACCCCATGACACTGTGCTTAATATCTCAAAATCCCACCCATTATGGGCAGTGTGACAAAATATCCTCAAATCCCCCCATTATAGGCAGTGTGGTAGAATATCCCCCCAAATCCCAACCCCCATTATAGGCAGTGTGGCAGAATATCCCCCCAGTTATAGGCTGTGGCAGAATATCCCCCCAACTCCCCCCCTACCGTTATAGGCAGTGTGGTAGAATATTCTAAGTATACAGCACGTCCTGTTCCAGAAGATATTCCTTACACTTATACATCCAGTAGATGGCGCTGGACTGCAGAGACAGAAAAGTGGCTCCTCCTTGCCCCATATATACCAGGGACCTCCCACAAAATCCCCAGTTCTTCTCTGCAGTCCTGGCTGCGATGACTAGAAGATGGCTCTCTCTACTTGCAGGTGAGCGGGGCTGTTAGCCTGCGGCCCTGTGGGACTATTCCCACCCGTTTCCTTTTACTGCCTCCCAGCTCAGGCTGCTCTGGTTCGGGTGAAGGTAGGCAGCACCACTGTCAGGTGCTAAGGAGCCCAGCTCCAACCGCAGTCCCCCACCAAAGGGTAGGCGGTATAGGCCCATGGTGAGCCTTATGGGATGCCCCGCATTTTATGCCCCTCGCCCCCTGTCCCCGCAGTTGGCTCCCTTTGGGCTGGCCGTCGCTTCCCTTCGCTCTCCCTTGTAGATCTCGGGGGGTGCATGTCTTTACTATATGTTGTGTGTTGTGTTTTGATCCCTTTTGAATTTATTGCACTGGTTTCTTTTGCCGCCGCCGCACGCTTGTACTACGCTCCGCGGTCGGCGGCGACATCGCCTCAGGCACTGCTGCGCCATCATTGGCTGGCCTTGTCAGGTGGGCCGCGTTTTTGTGTTCTTCGGGGGGGCGGGCCTTGCGGCTGACGCGTTCTGCATCACTGTCTCCGCGGCCCGCCCCTCGAGGTATATGCGGGCACCATTTTAGTTCTCTGCTGCGTGTGCCTGGCATCTCCCTATCGCGGTCCGTGCCCCTGCATGCTGATTTATTTTATATTTCTCTGTATTGCATATTGCTTATGGGATCTTTTGCTTATGTCTTGCAGGCGGGTCAAACTTTGTAGTTTCTCCCGGTCCTATCCCCTCTATTTAGTGTTAACGCTTCCCTTCCCTGTCGTGTGTTTTCTATTCCTAGGATTCTGGAGTTTCTCCAACATGGTTTGGATCTGGGTCTTCAGCTCAGTACTCTGAAAGGCCATGTGTCTACTTTGGCTATTTTTTTTCAAAGATCCTTTGCTCAGCATCCCCTGGTCAAGACCTTTTTCCAGGGGGTTACTCACGTGCGTCCCCCACGTAAGCTTATGTTACCAGTCTGGGACTTGAACTTGGTCTTATCTGCCCTGCAGGGGTCTCCCTTTGAGCCCTTGCAAGGGGCTCCTTTGTCTATTCTTATGCTTAAGGCGGTCTTTTTGGTGGCTATCACTTCTGTTAGGCGTGTTTCTGAGTTGGCGGCGCTTTCCATCAAGCCTCCTTATTTTGAGAGACACCAGGTGGTGTTTCGTTTTAAGCCAGATTTTCTGCCTAAGGTTGTTTCTGCCTTTCATCTCAATCAGGACATTGTTTTGCCTTCTCTGTGTCCTAATCCCAGTAACCCTAAGGAAAGGGTTTTGCATTCTTTGGACGTAGTCAGAACTCTGAAGTTCTATTTGGTGGCTACTGAATCCTTAAGGAAGACTGATGCTCTTTTTGTGCTTCCGTCTAAGAAAGGTCTGGCTCCGGCTAAGTCCACTATCAGCAAGTGGATCTGTCAGGCTGTGATACAGGCCTACTCTGCTAAGGGGAAGGAGCCACCCTTCCGCCTTACTGCTCATTCTACTCGTGCTATTGGTGCCTCTTGGGCTTTTCAGCACCAAGCTTCTGTTGAACAAGTTTGCAAGGCCGCTACTTGGTCTTCTGTTTATACTTTTTCAAAGTTTTACAAGGTTGATGTTAGGGCCTCAGCTGATGCTGCTTTTGGCCGCAAGGTTCTGCAGGCGGCAGTGGTTTAAACTGTCTGCTGTTACTTTTGGGGATCCCACCCTACCTTACGGACACTGCTATTGGATGTCCCAAGTGTAAGGAATATCTCCCGGAACAGGATGTGCTGTAATACAATTCTGTGATTACTCACCTGTAGAATTGGTATTATATGTATACAGCACGTCCTGTTCCATCCCACCCTTGTTATCATTATCTGTAGTTACCTCTTTATGGTGATTGTTCTTATGTTCAAATTTTCATATAATGGTTATAGTTCTCCCGGTCTCATTTTAACTGCTTTTCAAGACTGAGGATTTTGTGGGAGGTCCCTGGTATATATGGGGCCGGGAGGAGCCACTTTTCTGTCTCTGCAGTCCAGCGCCATCTACTGGATGTATATGCCAAGTGTAAGCAATATCTTCTGGAACAGGACGTGCTGTATACATATAATACCAATTCTACAGGTGAGTAATCACAAAATAAAATTCTTCCCCTCCAAAATCTCATCACCCCATTATAGGCAGTGTGGCAGAATATCTCCTCCCCCGTAATAAAATCCCCCTCGGGTCTACTTGCTGTCTGAGGTCCACTCCCCCCCCCCCCCCCCCCCCCCCCGGCTCCTCAACCACGAGATGCCAGGGATGCGGCCATGGCACATAAGTGTGGTTTGTAAGAACCGGAAAGGTAAGCACTTGTGGGTGATCAATGGGGTTTCACACAGCAGAGCATCCCAAACTGGCGGCTGGTGCTTCATGGTTATTGATAACGCTAATAGGTCTACTTTAAAATCCCTGTCCATACTAAAAATAATGAACATGCATAATCACCTCCTGTCCCCTGCAACAGTATCCAGTGTTTGTAAAATTACGGGCACCATGGCATTTTAGCATGCCCCACCACCTCGTACATAGGAAGCTCGCTGAAGTAGTGCCTGGCACATCCCTTGGCATTTTTAAGAACACTGTGAATAGGTGACGCAAAGTCACGTCCACCAGTTTGCTTGTAAATAGTGGATGAGCTCCCAAAGAAGCCTTGGACACACTGCTGGACCCTATGTCTTATGTGTGTTTTATTTTTTGGACTGTCCCCTAAGACCATAAACGGTGTCTTATGAGATAGGACAATCAGTGAGGATGCAGCTGCAGCCCCCAGGAGGTCGTGGGATTGAGTCTTTGGGTATCCAGTAACTGTTTGTTATTTTAACTAGTGTGGACAGGGACTTTAATTTGGATTCCAGCTACCAGACTGTAGGCATTTGTTAATTAGTATTTTATATTGGTTATTGTATAAGTGTATATGATTGCTTCTGTTGCAGCTTAGCTACTAAACTAAATTAGTTTTTCAAACTACTACACATTTGCTTTACCATAACAGTGACGTGCTTGCTTGTTTTCTGAGTTTTAGTTTGTATTGTAGGGTTACAATGGCTGCAGCATTTCGTCTTTCACTGAAACCGAAAGTCAGTGACAACATGACACATTTAATGGTGGATTTTTCACAAGAAAAGCAAATGATTCATGGCTTAAAATTCTTACCAGGTAATGTGAATGTATATGTTATATACAGTATATGTCCATGTTGATTCTGAATGGATCTAGCGCATATATAGTCAGGGCCGTAAATGTTGGCACCCCTGAAATTTTTCAAGAAAATAAAGTATTTCGCACAGAAAAGGATTGCAGTAACATATGTTTTGCTATACACGTTTATTTCCTTTGTGTGTATTGGAACTAAACCAAAAAAGGAGGGAAAAAAAGCAAAAATGGGCTGGACATAATTATTGGCACCCTTAACTTAATATTTGGTTGCACACCCTTTGGAAAAAAATAACTGAAATCTGTCGCTTGCCATAACCATCAATAAGCTTCTTACAACTCTCAGCCGGAATGTTGAACCACTCTTTCTTTGCAAACTTTGCAATTTTAAGATCTCTCCACAGGTGTTCAATGACATTTACATCTGGACTCATTGCTGGCCACTTCAGAACTCTTCAGAGCTTGGTTGCCATCCATTACTAGGTGCTTTTTCATGTATGTTTGGGGTCATTGTCCTGCTGGAAGACTCAAGATCTTGGACCTAAACCCAGCTTTCTGACACTGGGCTGTACAGTGTGACACAAAATCCATTGGTAATCCTCAGATTTCATGATGCCTTGCACACATTCAAGGCACCCAGTGCCAGAGGCAGCAAAACAACCCCAAAACATCATTGAACCTCCACCATATTTCACTATCGGTACTGTGAGCTTTTCTTTGTAGGCCTCATTCCGTTTTCAGAAAAGAGTAGAATGATGTACTTTACCAAAAAGCTCTTGGTCTCATCTGTCCACAAGACATTTTCCCAGAAGGATTTTGGCTTTTCTATGTCTCTGTGTCAGCCGTGGGGTCCTCCTCGGTCTCCTGCCATAGCATTTCATTTAAATGTCGACGGATAGTTTGGGCTGATACTGATGCTCCCTGAGCCTGCAGGGCAGCTTGAATATCTTTGGAACTTGTTTGGGGCTGCTTATCCACCATCCGGACTATCCTGCATTGACCCCTTTCATCAAATGTTTTCTTCCATCCACACCCAGGGAGATTAGCTACAGTGCCATGGGTTGCAAACTGCTTGATAATGTTGCGCACTGTGGAAAAAGGCAAATCTAGATCTCTGGAGATGGACTTGTAACCTTGAGATTGCTGATATTTTGACACAATTTTGGTTCCCAAGTCCTCGGACAGTTCCCTTCTCCTCTTTCTGTTGCCCGTGCTTAGTGTGGCACACACAGACACACGATGCAAAGACTGAGAAGTGAACTTCTCTCCCTTTTATCTGCTTTCAGGTGTGATTCTTCACCTGTTACTTGCCCCAGGTAAGTTTAAAGGAGCATCACATGCTTGAAACAATCTTATTTATCCACAATTTTGAAAGGGTGCCAATAATTTTGTCCAGTTTGGTGTGACATTATGTCCAATTTGCTCTTTATTTCTACCTATTTTTTGTTTAGTTCCAATAAACACAAAGGGAATAAACACATGGATAGCTAAACATGTGTTACTGCAATCCTTTTCAGTGAGAAATACTTGATTTTCTTGAAAAACTTCAGGGGTGCCAACATTTATGGCAAAGACTGTATATATGTTGTGGTAAGGTGCAAGGTGCTGTCATTGACGGTAGGTATGTGGCACCAAGGTACCTGGCCTTGGTGCAGTAAAGCTGTGTAATTTTCTCCAGTATCAGCTGCTAATGGCAATCTGCTGCTAAAATGTTAGTATAGCCGAAAGGCTAACCCGGGACGGCTTTACTGGGATGGAGTAGAGCAGGGTGGGACTCCATCCCCTACCCAGGTCCGGGTTTTGCAGGCCGCATAAATAGCCTGGGGAGTCAGCTGTACACTGGCTGTGTCTAGAGCTCACTTGTGGAGTAAAACTCTGTGTGCCTGGCTGGAAGCTGTAATACAGGCTATTTCAAGTGGATCCGAGGTGGATTCGGCTACAAGTGTGCAAGCTTGGACAAAACTAAAAAAGGGCCTTTGCCTGTCTGATGCAATTCTGTGGCATTTTTCCTGAAAAGGTGATGTAACCCCAAAAGGATATTTTGTGTTATGGACTTTTTGTGTGAATAAACACGGACTTTACTTTTCGCCTCTGAGCCTCTATACTGCTAACATCCTGCTGTCTACCAGAGCTGATCCTCACAGTATTTATACTGTATATATTGTCAAATGTAATAATACTCCAGCTTCAGCGTAGTTGGTCCCCAACAGGGACAGATATACAGAAAGACCTATGCACAGAGCAGTACATGAACCACACACTACCACACTGACAATGACAAGGGGGCATTGATAGATGGAGAAGTCTATGGTGGCATGGCCTAGGTAAGTAACTTAATGCTCTGCATCTAACCTTCTCTCCAATTGTTCTGGCATTGGTGCCTTCCTTTGTGCACACCCTCTTTATGCCAAATCTGCTCTTTTTACATGTCCCTTTGCAACACAATATGTTAGCATGCACTATGCAAACAGAGAAAATGCTGGAGGTGTGGCTTAGGTAGGTAACCTATTACTCTTAATTTAACCACTGGCTTACGGAAGATCCTTAGGAATCATCTGTGCTGGAGCTAATGACACTTATTTTACCTCTGTGAAGGACAGTTGGTTTGGCTGTTTAGACTTAGGGCTAACCTTTTCCAGATATCTAACAATTTTCTACATCATAAAACAATGTGATTGTCCACATTCGCTATGCTGGTCATCTATGGTTACACTGTTGTTATTTGAAAGTGTGAAACAAAATATAGCCCTTTGACAGTGTATCACCTGTAACTGGAGATGTGCAATGCAACCCATCATCCATGCTCACAGCATATGCTAGTAGTCTAACCTTGTTAGGTATTTGTTTTCAGCTTCATCTTATCTTCACCCCTAATGCTACCATGAGATCTTCAAGCTAAAGCACTGTCTGTATTGGTTGCAACAAAAGGCATTCCTTTACTTATCTCTAGGCATTTTATATATTAGCCTATATTTTTATCAACTCAGTTGTTGCTTTGTGGATTTTATGTTTGGCAGTTTTTAAATACTCCAACCATCCATTAATTTCTAGGACACCATCTGCATTACCGCATAAATAATTAATATTGCCAGGATTATCAATGACCTGATATACCAAGGGCTATGTTTTGCAGAACAACAGAATATAATATTTGTAATTTGAAACTCACCCCAATTTGCTGCCAGGCCAATGACCCTCACCACATGACCCAGCATGCTAGTGCTGGCATATCTGATGTCTGCAAAGAAGGTGTGAGTATACAGTGGGTTTGATTTTGTGCTTTTCTAGGGGCTTCTATGCAAATGGTCACACCTATGTTAGACACCTGGGAGGGTATAGGTGTGCTTTAGGTGACCAGTATGAGGCAAACGGGGTGTACATAGATTGGGATGCAGATGGGAATAGAAAAGAGACATCTATCAGACATAATAGGGGGTGCAGAGACTGCAGAGGAGGACAGATGGGTGACAGAGGGGTGTCCACAGAGATAAAGCAGGGAGATGCAGTAGAGGATAGCCGTGTGACTGGTATACGTGAGTCCCTTTTGCACCCTAGTGACAGAGCAGGAGGTGGGTGCAGAAGGGGAATTGCGTGACGGAATAGCAGAGTGGGGTGGATGGATGTACCTGGCATGGAGAGTTCACACTTAAGTGCAAGTTGAAGGAACAGGTGGTGAATCGGTCGTGGTCATGTCTGCCACGGTGTCATTTCAATCACAGCATACTGATGGATTTGTTGTTTCATCCTTGCTCCCACTGTCACTGAGCTTGCTGTTGTAGAGACTACGGCTCTTTAGTATAGAGACTCTGCCCCCCCCCATCAGCAGTTTGTGTACCGCCATACAGTACTTTCCTCTTAATTTTGTTATTTGCTCTTGTGTTCTGAACAAGTGGGCAGGCATACACGATTGTTGTACTAAAAGCACACTTTGCTTCTGGGTGCTTACTAATCTTCTCCTGGCTGCACTAGTTAGAGGAAATTTGTACAGAAGAGCTTTACCCATGACGACGTTAACTTGTTGCTTTACTCCTTTAAAGGTACTGATCTTTACTGTTACTATGGATTCAAGGCTTAGTTGTCTACTCACTGTCTTGCCTTTCATTACGATTTTGAATATGGTATTTGGTGCAAGGTCCTCTGACTTTCGACTGAATATATTCCATAACAATTAATGTACCTGAGACAGATTTCCAGCTACATACTGGAATTACCAAGACTGGAATGCATATGCCAAAAATAAAAAAGACCACCACCCAGTGGGTGTAACAACTTTGGTACTGGTGATTCCACACACTACTGATTGAAGGGGTTTTCCCTCCTCTAGACCAGTGGTTCTCAACCTTTTTACACCAAGTAACCCCTAGTGACAAGCAGTTATGACCAAATTCCTCCATGGAGGAAATCAATAATGTTTTACTGTTCAAATAATATATCAAACCCTTTTGGTGCACCCTTGAACATTGCTGAGTACCCCCTAGGGTACACGTACTGTAGGTAGAGAAACAGTGCTCTAGACAATGCAGTGTCAGGTCCACTGTGCTGTATAATGAAAGGGTTATACATTTCAGTTGAATATAGCAATTGATAGCTATAATGCATTCCTCTGATTATTTTTGTATATCTGTTTCTACATGAATAAGATACAAATTAAATGTTTTCTGTTTTTGTTCATTTAGTGCCTAAAGCACCAGAGATTGATCCAGCAGACTGTATAGTAGCAGATAACTGTGTCACCGTGGCATGGCGTATGCCTGAAGAAGATAATAAAATTGACCATTATGTTCTGGAATATAGGAAAACAAACTTTGATGGACTACCAAGAGTTAAAGATGAGAGGTGCTGGGAGATGGTAGATGATATAAAGGGCACAGAACATATGCTGTCTGGTAAGTGTGACTTTATTCGCCTTTTGCATCAGCAATAGGCAAATATTGTATATGGTATGCAAGTATGCTACCACATGGGGTAGCCAGCTTTATTAAGACTAGGAATAACCAGAAGTTAAAATTGAAAGTTTCCAGTTTTCCAAAGTAATTGATGCTGTCACAGGGGAAACATCAGTTAACTTGATTTATTTTATAAAGTCTTCACATAAATTTGTTATTTGGATATTTCTTTAGCATTTCCCCAGTGTAGTACTGAAGGTATCCAATGACTGGTGCAGCTGTTCTAAACTACATTTTTTTTTTTTTTTTGACCAATATGAAGTGTTATATACATGGTGATGTCTGATGCAAGTAGGCTGTGATGGTGTCTTGTTCACAAAAGTCAATAAATTATTGATGCGTGGATGTTCACTTGCTTTCTTCCTATATTTCACTTACAGGTTTAAAATTTGACTCTAAATTCATGAACTTCAGAGTACGAGCATGCAACAAGGCTGTAGCAGGGGAATACTCGGACCCGGTCACCTTGGAAACCAAAGGTAATACAGTCAGTATGTGTATGTTTTCCATATTAAAAAGGGGGCTTCCGACGAATCAGGAGATACCTGAAAACCGGGTATCAAACTCCCCTTTCAGTGTTCCTGGGTCTGCAGCAATGGAAACTGGTCTGGAAAGTACCAGGTTTCACAGGGTGAGCATGCACAGACCAGGTACTTTACAACATTTCATGGTACTTTACAGCAGATGGACACCCTGAATCATGATGCTGGAGGTTGGAGAATGCAGCAGCCCCACTGCAGGACATCTGAAGGGGAGTCCACTCACCCAGTCCACTCCTTTCTTTTGTACCGTGTGCCTAATTAGTACTACACAATGTTACTCTTCCTCTGCTGGAGAGGTTGAGTACAGGCCAGTCCTATACAATGGACTACTATTTGCACTGGCCTACATTCCTTAGATAGTTGCTTGTATTCCTCTTGGTTGTCTTGCTTAGACACCAAATGCTGACCTTCCATTTAAAGTTTTAGGAGCTAGTTGGAAGGGGTAACTGTAGTGCTTCTCTTCTTCCTGGGAGAACTTGAGTGAACACAGTCACTCAACTCCCGACAATAGGGTTGATTCATGATCGTGCTCCTAAAAACACCAAACCAAGTGCCAACAATTCCACATGCGCCTGATTCATGGTTTCATGTGCGTGCATGGTGCACATGTGAAGTGCACCAAATGGCTTGCACCCGGAAAAAGAGAAAAAATCCTATTCAGATGCCTTCCTTTTGAAATTCTGCTGATTTGAAGCGCAAATGGCCCTGCCCCATGCTCTTTTGGCTGGCTAAGCCCTTAACTAGTACTGATGCCCCCCCATAATTCTCCCCTTTCTTTACTGTTTCTCATTTGCGGTTTTGTCTCTCTAGCTTCTGTGTTTTAGGCGAATCTCTATTCTCCCATTTTTGAGTGTATTCCCTCTCAGGTGACAAATGTTTAATCCCAGATGTTCTCTTTAACCCTCAACCCCTGCCCTGTTTTGCATATTAGTGCCTAATAATTGTGCTACTAATACTTTCTTTTTTTTTCTCTAATTTTTTGGGGCCCCAAATCAACCTTTTTTGGTGTTTTTATCATTAAATATTTTGAGATTTGACAACTTTTAACCATTTTTTCTCACCAAAACCCCCTAAAAAGGGTCAGATTATTAAAAAAACTTGCGACTCACACTTTGCTAAAAAATACCCCTGGAAAAGCTGCAGGCACACAGCAGAATGCGTAGGGTTGTGGGCTCACCTACCTGGACCTAATTATTGTGACAGGGCAGTATGCAGGGCCATAATCTTTGGTTTTAAGTGTGATTTCTCTTCTAGATGGTTTGCAGTAGGGGTGTCAGAAACAATCGATTCTGTCAAATAGCGCAATATTTCTTTAGACGATACTAGTATCAATTCTTTCTTTCTAGAATCGATTCTGACTACCCCCCGTACAGTAAAAGAAAAGTTAAAAAAACGCTCATCTGACCCCTCGTTTGATGTGGCCAGGTCTCCTCTTCACCCGGGAGGCTTCCGCCCCCCCCCCAGGCTCCTCCAGCTGCAAGAATAGGGTGCCCCCCGCTTCGGCCGCCAGCTAGTCCTGTAAAAAGAAAAAAAAATTACATTTAATCACCTTCATGCTCAATCACTCCCGTCAGAAGAGAACTCGACAGGCCCTCTCCCCCTGCTTTTTTCAATGGGCGCCGCCATCTTCACGACGTCACCATGCAGCCGTCTTCCCAGCTTTATAGGTGTCAGATGTGGTGATCGCCGGCCAGAGGGGGATCAGAGGATCCCCCCTCCAGCGATCTCCGCATCTGTCATCGGATCGGCGAGGAACAGAGAAGCTGACAATCAGAGGTGAGTAAAGAAAGAAAAATTTTTTTTAAATACATGTCATTTTTTCTTATGTGTGGTGTGTTTTTTTACTGTTAACTCTTTGTGCACTGGTAAGGGTTCCATGAGACCCCTATACCAGTACATAAGGCTTAGGGGGCTGCCAAGTCACCTGCGACTAGCGGGTGACTTGCCATTAACCCCGAGCCCCCTCATTACCTGCCTCCCCAAAGCCTGGGGGAGCAGAAGGGCCCGAGGCCATTAGGCTATGCTGGCTTGTAGCCTGCAGGGCCAGGGGCCACCAAAGCTGACCGCTGCACCCTGTTCTACAAGCCCCCATAGCTGGTGCCCGCGCTGGTTATGCTGGGTAAGGGGGACCTCACGGCATTTGTTTTGGAGATTTTTTAGGGGAAGGGGAATCCTATGTTATTTTTTTTTATTTAAAAAAATGTAATTAGAAAAAAATATTGGAGATAGAATCAGGATATATCATATTGCCAGATTCTTGCCAATTCACACCCCTAGTTTGCAGTGATTCTGTGGTTGATATAGTCACTTTTAGATATGCACAGGAGTCAGTAGTATGTATTTTTCTGTTTGTTTGTGACAATTGCCTATATGCATTGGGGCTTTTACAGTATTTATTTGGGTTTAAGCTATTTCATGGATTGCCAATCTTATTCTATTTATTGTCTATAACAATTGCCTAAACATATTTATACTATATACAGACCCTACAGTTGGTCTGTATGTTCACTGCCACACTGCATTATGTGTAACTGCTCCTATGTAGGGTTTGCCTACCTCATCTCTGCCCATCTTTGCTCCTGTTAAAAGACACATGCAGCCAAAAAGTACCTACTGTAAATTCCTCCTCATATGCACCTCCTATATATTTGGCCTTTCTTGCCAGGGCTCATCCGTGTGTTGCTCGATCAAAGTTCACCTACATCCCAACTAACTCACCCAGTTCTGCATATCCCTTGTCTGATCCAGAGCTGCAGACCATAATTAACTGCTGGCAATCCTCTATATATGAATGTTAGGAGTTAGGAAGGTTTTCTTGCATACACAGTGACATTTTTAAATGGACTGACTATTCAGGCAGCTAAAAAAACTCTATACCAGCCTTTTGTCTCCCGCAGCTGCCCTACTCTAGTATTACTCCAGCGATCATCAGCTTACTAGATTGTGAGATACAGTTCTGAACCCAATCTTCAGTCACTGGTGCATCCATCACGAACGGCTGCCCCCTCCACAATTCATCAAAGTAATTCTAGCACACCCACTTTATTCACTGCAATGGAGGGGGAGGCGTGCTGAGGGCCTGGATGGCCAGACTCAATTTCACAATCCGGTGAGCTGTTGACTGCCTGAGTAGGACTGATCAGCTGCAGGGGACAAAAGGTAAGTATTGTCTTTTAAGTTGCCTAGACAATCCACCAAAATTCATTTGTATGTTCATGAAGGAGTACATTTACTGGAAAATACGTAGTTCGACCTCTGAGTAACGATACAATTTATAAGTCATGTCTCCTGAAATGGAAAATTAAGCTGGCCGCCATAGTAAAGAGCATGATTGCTTTGTGCCTTATGTTTATATATTGATGTCTATTTAGAAGACCTTTAGATACAGAAAATTAGACTACTGAATGGGCATAAACTCCTTCTATCATTTATAGAAGCAATACAAATTCTTCTTAAATTAATTAGTTTATAGCCTATGTTGCATCTGTAGAGTGAGACTTACAGACACGCCATCACGCCAGTGATTGCACCTCTTTAAGGGTTTATTTATCCCCCACATCTCATTGTGTTTGAAGTTCAGTGAGCACAATAAATATGCTTCTCAGACTTTAGCACAGTTCTTGGCAGTAAGAAGAGCCCCACTGAAGTATTAGTTAAGAAGTCATACTATAGCCTTGCCAAATACATTTTTATAACATTTTGCATATTTTAATATAGCATTAGATTAATTGCTTTCCTTTTTTTGTGTTAGAATTGTCCTTTTACTGTATGCATCACTGTTCTTCATGTGTCTCTAATTAAAGTATAAATGGTTTTCTTTGTTTATTGTGATTCAGCACTTCTCTTTGGGCTTGACAATACATCATCTCATCTGAACCTGAAGGTGGAAGACTCCTATGTAGAATGGGATCCAATGGGTGGCAAAACACAAGAAAGCAAAGTAAAAGGAAAGGAGAACAAGGGCAGGTAGGAGGAAACCATGGGCATGACATGCAGACTGAGATCATCCCACATGATTCTTTGGGAATATGTCAGTTCAGTCCAACTGTGCAATTCTACAAATCTCTAAAATGTATTTTAAAGTGACTTACTTAAAGGAGTAAAAAGATAGACTCAAAAAGTTATTTCTTATTGTGGATTTTATAATAAACTTTTATGGACTTATACATGATTTTTGAATCTGGGAGCCAGTGACACTGTCACTAAAGCTTTGGTGTACTGGCTACATACATAGGCCTCAATTCACTAAGAGTTTAAAAAAAAATTCTTATGGTAGTAAAAAAAAGTAAAAAAAGCCTGAGAATTTCACTGTTAGTGAATCACCAGATAGAAAAACAATGAAAGTTAATGGCACTTTTTACTACAGGTAAAAAGGGGTAAAAAGTTTGATACTTTTCTCAGGAGTAAAAAAGGGTCATTGACTTTCATTTTTTTCATATTTGGTAATTCACTAAAAGTGACATTCTCAGGCTTTTTTCTCCTGAATTGAATTAGATAAGATAATTAGCATACAAACAGCAATACAAATAAATCTTACTACTGTAGAACCTTAGAGTTCTACATTAAATTGAATCAACCATCAAGTCAAGTTGAGAGTTACAGAAAAAAAGCCAGCTCACCAACCTCTTAGACTAGGCACGGACGGGGAGATCCCATGCAATCCTCCTCCAGGAAAGTCAATTGCAGTGTTTTGTCCAGCCTTGCTCTAGGTCCAATTAAAATAAGCCCATATGTGGAAAAGAAAAGCCAAAGTTATAGCAAAAGCATAGCCCAGCCACCACAAAAATGGCCAGGCACCTGTGACGTTTCAAGCCTCAAGGGCCCTTAGTCATACATATAGGAAACAGGAAGACAGAAGCCCGGATAATTATAATACAAACGGCAATAAAAATAAACCTTACTACTGTAGAACCTTAGAGTTCTACATTAAATTGAATCAACCATCAGGTCAAGTTGTTTGATTTGAATTACACTCAATAAGATATTTTGTTGGTGAATTTGCACAATGCAGACTGGCATATTTCCTGTTTAACCCTGTCATCAAGTGTTCCATTTTCCTTCCAATCCAATGTCTCACCATTTTGCTTGTCTCTGTTGTCTGACAGTGGCCATGTTACGCTGAAGAACAGCCCCAGGTGAAGAGAATGTAGATATAAGTAGCACTTACAGTAACAGGACTTCTCTGCTGGCTTGCCTGCATTCTCTAGCATATATCCTTTTCTAACACTAGTTCATTTACATTAACACCATGCAACACAGTCCAGCTAGCCTTGTGGTAGATCACAGAAAGTATTTTAAGACCTAGGTGCTATACATTTTAATATTACCGATGTAGCTACTATATAACTTATCATACTGACATTTATAATTCTTATTTGAAAGAGAAATGTTGTTTTGGATAAAAGAAGCCTCCTCAAAAGCTAGAAGTTAATTGTACTGTACATATGTGCTTCTGTTTTGTGTCTCTTTGGGACTTCTGGATGCTGCTATACAAATATTTTTCCATGTGACTTAGGGCCTGATTTATCAAGCACAATCTACCACATTGGTGCAAATTATAATTATATATAATGGTGCGAAGCTAATATTTTAGTAAATCTGTTTCATGCAATATGCACCAGTGTAAAAAGAAAAATCTAAACAATATTTTGCACCAATGTAATTTTCACCAATGTGGTGTATTCTAGAGATAGTGCTCGAAAAATCAGGCCCTTAGTCTGTGGAACGCAGTAAACAATGATCAACTGTTGTCAGAATGATCTTGGGGGTGATGAAAGTAAGCCAAGGTCAGTTGCAGACAGGTGAAGCTACAATGACCAAGTACTATTGTCAAAAATGGTTTTGCTGCCTTGGTCATGGGTCTGATTGGTCAGGGAAAAAGCCTCTGCACTGACAAGCAAGATATCATCATCGGAATAATGCTTTAGAGTGTCAGCCTTGCTCTCCACCATTACTATAATCCTTCTCATTTAAACTGCAAGAAAAAGCAAACATCCTCTTGTAGTAAAAATGTCCTACAACCACAAGATAGAGATTGCATCTAATGCCCAAAGGTATGCCCTGGAATATTACTTGGGCTATCTAGGTACAAATTATGAACAACCTTATTTTTATTTTTCATGACTAATAGCAAATCAGATTGATAGAAATAACAGTGGGAAATAATCAGTCAAAAAAACCTAATGCGTACATTGCTATGTCTGTATTTAAAAAATGATGTCCCCGTCCATACAAGTAAAAAAGAACTTCACCTACTTGACAGCCGAGAGGGGGCAGGGACAGAGAGGACATTCCCAGGTCCAGAGCTCATGGCACCACAATTGGATTAGCTCAGCCTACAGGGCTACGTGGGGTTGAATGTGTGGACTGTCAGATTAGGTTTTTCTTTTTTTTTAATTATCCCAGTTAAGCCAGTTAAATATATAGGTAAAGTTATTATCCGTCTTTAGAGTATTAAAAATAATTACTGGTGCAGACAGGCATTTTAAACTGGATCTGAGTTAAAAGTGATTATGGACCTGCTTATACGTTGTTAGTCAGGTGACACAGGGCTTTGCATAAATTATTTGAAAATGCTGCTGGTATGGGAAGAGGAGGGAGGGTTGACTTCCCAGAAATGCAAATAGCAGAGAATACGTATATACTGTAGTATGAGCAGGTTGTGTGGCTTAGTGGCACACTTTTACCGACCCATGGCAGAGCCGCTAATCAATAGAGGCCGTGTCACTGAATACTTCTGCTTACTGCCTCGCATCTCTCGGCTGTCCGTTCAATGATGAAATTTATTACCATTTAAACAGTAAAAGACTATTATTATTTAAAATGTTTCCCCTTTTAAATGATTTTGCTATTAAATGTTTATAATTACATTTTAAGAAAATCAATGGTAATTCAGTGCTTTTTCCCAACCCATCCTCCTCATCTCAGGTTTATGTCGGATGGAAAAGGCATAAACCAACAAAGCAAAGGCACTAGCAGCTTTAATGAGGAATTTGGTACTAGCAGCACGGGGGGCTTCCGATTTGGTTTCCTTGTATGACCGCCGGCCACCATGCATGTTTGCCAAGCCGGCGTGTGCACATTTATATCCACCCAGCAATCCTGAGTGGTCACCGGCAGTCACATGACTGGCTACAAGTCTCCAGGCTTGCCTGGTGGGTATGTGCATTGGGGGATACTAAATCGGGATGCCCCCATGCTGCTAGGATTAGAGGAAGTAAAGTTTTGTTTGACTGTATGTCACTGAAGTCAGCATGTGTCCCGGCATAAACGTCTAATATTTTTTGGGTTTCATGCATGAGGCCCATTCTGCTGGGTACTGGCCCATGTGATCTTGTAAACACGGGCTGCAACATATTTATTCTGTTTTTGTCTGACATAGACATTGGCCTGAGAGTTGACAGGTGAGGTGGTTCATTGGTAAAAAAAACAAAAAAATGACTACATTCCACACATTTTTTTTAAATGCTAATTGTTCTTAGACACCCCCCCTCATTCCACTTACCTGCTCCACCAAAGGATTTTCCCTAGGGAGGCTAAATAGTGGCAATCTACTTTCACACATGACCTCACACCAGAGCATGCCAGAGCGCATTAGACTCCCTTTTTAACAGCAGTGCCAGTATTAGAAGCCAGCCCCACAGGTGAGTATGGCCTCTGGTTTGGATCTACGGTAACTAAGACACTACCACACAGCACACAAATTCTAAACTAAGCTTTTGTAGTGTCCAGAATTTCTAATGAATTTCTAATGAAGCAGCTTGTTTGCATGACAGCTGTAAGTGATACACAATCATAAGCCACATACTAGTAGTAAAGATTCCCAGATTCAGTGCAAATAACTTCTATGATGTGAAGCTAGTAGGCATTCCGGAAGTACCAGGCACTTTATTATCCTCGAGAATTTATGGTAGCTGATACAGCGCCAAACACCATCCCTGCTGCTTATTTTGCTAAATTCAAATTATTTTATACAATGCTTTCTTCTATCTAAAAAGGCAGATGGATTGTGCTTGCTAGAAATATATATTCCTTTTTTGTTTTCAGTTCCATATACACATTTATCATTTATGGACAGATTCCAAAATCAAATTGGCTTTTTGAAAATGTATATATTTGCACAAAAAAGTATACCCAAATCTAGTCCATAAATGAATACTTTCATTTCATTTCATAAAACCCTGGAGTGCCTGGTTGTAATCAGAACTCCACTAAAATACGGTAACTGTTTGATATTTAACTCAGTGGCCTTGATGCAAGAACAGACATCAGTATCTTGTAGAATAACAACCATTTCTTTTAGAGCATAAACTGTTTATAATTTAAAAATCAAAGGCTAAAAGAAAGAAATTGTCATTATAAAAACTCCAACAACACATTGATCCTTAATACCAATATACTAATATACCAAAAGATATTGGAATAAAGTATTTTGCATGAAGGCCACCGTGTATTAGACAGCAAATTGCTTAAATAAGTTTGTGCTCTTAGCTTGGCTTGATTTCTTTTTCATGCTTGCATATGCATCCTTTTGTTTTGGTAAGTAACGTTGGCCTATTCCTGTAATGTCCTTTGCAGTACCTATTTCTGTTAAGCAGTCCTCTAAATGACTTGATTTGCATTGTGATTATTTTGCTTTTTGCTAAAACAAATGTACCTAAATTTGCCTTGCTTATATTGATTACACTATGCATTGGATTTTGCAAAAGGTTGAAATTGATGAGGCTATTTGCAGAGATAGTAGTATATGTAGGATACAGGTAAAGCAGACCTACAGTCACAAGTCACTGCTAACAGTACCCCATGAAGCATTCCAAATAGTGCCCCACTAGTCAAAAATCACCCTGAAGGCCAAAATCAGAGAATCAAGGCAGAAGTGCAAAATACGTCCATCAAACACTATTGATCCACAGGCAGACTCAAAAATGGACCTAAATATGTCACTGATGTTCGCCTTCAAGTTCTTCTACTCAGTATGGAACTTTTTAAGCTACTTTCTCTTGCAGCTGTGTTTGTGAACCTCTATTCAAATTGAATTTAAAGTTACACATACCAAATGTATATTAAATCACACAAATGACAGTATATTTTACTACTATAAGGTGGAGATTCAGTTGCAAGTATTCACCTATGTTTTGGGTGTGTAGCTGCATAGTGGCTGTTAAATAACAAATGCTACACCTGGAGGCGGAGAGGCGGCTATAAGAACATGAGAAACAGGGTGTGACTCCTGCTAAAGCGCTGGAGGGATAGTGGGGAAGCGGCCACGGGGATGCGCCTGTGGCTCGCACATACGCCGTTAGACCGGGAAGCAAGGTAAGTCAACGGAGCGACCTGGGGTTTTTCCACACAGCGGGCCATCCTGATTTTGGATGCCCCAGGGGGGCTACTGTGTAGGTCTTTGTTTCTCCAGGTCATGGTAAATCTGTATTACTTTGTCAATGAAACTGTATTTTTCTGATGTATTGAATTGCGGAAGTGTTTTAACTGCCTAGTTGCTTTTGCTTATTACTACAGGCTTTTACTTATTACTACTGGCTGGTTTCATATGGGGATACAAAAATAAGTTGTATTTTCTCTATTGCATGGCACGGCCTGCTTCGGTATTCATAACAGTTGGGTTATTCTGCCACAAGGTGGCGCAGTGGTACTGCACAAAACTGTGGCATCTCCCGGCCCCCTATAAAAACGGGATTAACCATAGAGTTCCCAGTGTTTCCTCTGCAGTGGAACTGCGAAGTTAGAAGATGGCTCTCTCTCTTGCGCAGCTGAGCGGGGCAACCAAGCCTGTGGCCCTGCAAGTCTATTTTCACCCGTTTCTGGACCCTCACTGCCTCCCAGCCTTGGCTGACAGATCGGGTGAGGGTAGAAGAGCACTAGGGTAAAGTGCTCCTGGAGCGCTGCTCCAAGCCGCAGACCCTGTTCCACAAAGGGTAGCCGGCCATAGGCTTTATGGTGAGCCTACTAGGGATGCGGAGTTCCTGTCCTGGCTTCTGAGGGGGTAAGTGTTTTGGGGACTGTGTACCTTTCTTTTCCTTCAGGGGTCCCCCCCCTTCTGGCCTGGATACTCGCCGCTGCCTTCTCGTTTCTCTCCCCCCCCCTCTCTTTGTTTTGGGGGGGGGGGGGGGTGGTAGCGGCGAGTGGTATTAGTTGTAGTGTTTTGGACGTTTACAGTGTGTTTTTTGGTGTTTTTGGGTCGCCGTGCCGTTATCTATGGCGCTCTACGTCTGTGGCCGCTATAACCTATGCCGTTTTTGCTTAGTCATGGCGCCGGCGCTCTTTGGGGGGCAGGGCCGTGGGATGGCGCGTATCGCGTCCTCCCCCCGCGGCCCGCCCCTTGAGTTACCTCAGTCAGCGGCATTTTGGATTAGCTGCGCGTCTGGATTTCTCCCTTCCGTGCTGCAGCGCTGTTTCCTCCGGTGTGTCGCTCCATCCTGCGGTTTGTGCCTTGGTGACCCTGCGGTGTCCTTGGTCTGTGAGTCCCGCTTGGGGTTTTTTTTATTGGTCTCGTAGGGCATGTGCTGCGGGATGCTCATGTGTGTTTTTTTTTTTACTTATGTCTTTCAGGCGGAATACCAGTGGGTTGTGGTTTCTCCCGGCTCTACTCCTTCCTCCCCCTCATCTCCCCCCCCACCCCTTGCTGATCTGGGGGCATCCTGTGGGAGGGCATCCCGGGTGGCTTTTGTATTAGCCTTTACCCAGCGCTGGCCTATTGCGCCTGTGTTAATCACCATATGGAGGCTTCTGGGGATAGTGTGCTTGGGGGTCCTTCGGGGCAATCCCGGCTGTGTTCCTTGTGTCGAGTATCCCCTGTGAGTAATAGTGTCACGGTGTGCGTGCCGTGTGCTCAAAGTGTCCTTGCGCTCCAGCTTGGTTTGCCTGCATCGCTTCCCAGCTCTGCGGCCCCTTCGGCATCACCTACCCCCCCCCCCCCCCCACTGCTGCAATTAGCTCCCAGTGAGGGGGATGCTAGCAGGGGGTCACAGTCTGATCTGGCACTTTGTGTGGCCAACATTGAGAAGCAGCTTGCCGGGCCTATTCCTAGGAAGGCTTCTGGCAAGAAGCGGCACCTGACTTCCACACCCTCCCGCTCCACTGAGGAGTATGAGGAATTTGATGCCGCTGGTGGACTTTATTCCCTAGAGGAAGGGGAACTGTTCCAGGACTCTGACTCCTTTGGGGACCAGCAGGAGGGTTGCATTAGTGACCCTGGGTCTGCGTCCAGGGAGGAATCATGGTACCCTGAGGACACTGACAATCTGCTGTCACAAATTTTTGAAATCTTGCACCTTGCTCCCCCTGAGGTGGCTAAGAGAAAGCAGGGTGAGCTCTTTCGTCCTGGTAAACAGCGTCTGGAGTTCCCTGAGCAGGGCCATTTCACTTCTATGGTGCTTAAGGAGTGGGAACGTCCTAACAGGCTGCCCGCTGTGCCCAAGGGATTGGATAAGAGGTATCCCTTTCCTGCTGATCTAGTAAAGCATTTGTCCTGTCCCCCTGAGGTGGACGCTCCCGTGGTAGGCCTGTCTAATACCTCGGTCATGCCTTCCCCTGACACTACCACTCTGAAGGACAGCGAGGACTGGCGCATGGATCAGCTGGCCTGCCATGCTTTTACTTGTGTGGGGGCTGGACTGCGCCCGGCCTGTGCTGCTGCCATTACTGCTATTGCCCTCAAGAAACTGCTCAAGCGTCTCTGTAGTGGCGCTATGGCTGGTAGGAGGAGGGAGGATTATAGGGCCCTCTTGCTTTGCTCTGATTTTGTTATATTTATCCTTACTGCCATGGATGATGCTGTGAGGCTGGGCGGTAGGGCCTCTGCAATTTTGGTGGCTATGCGCCGCTCTGTTTGGTTACGTCAGTGGGCAGCTGATGCTGCTGCTAAGAAGGCTCTCACTGGGCTCCCCTTTGCGGGGCTGCGGCTCTTTGGTGAGCGTCTTGATGTTTTGGCCAAGGATGGCAGGCTGCCTCAGTGTTGGAGGCAGCCCCGGCCTTTTCGGGGGACCTCTATCTCCCTCCCCTCCATCTCCCTCCCCTCCCTTCGTTCTTCCAGAGGAGGTCATGGCTCCCTCTTCTCAGGTAGCCGCAGAGAGTCTTGGGGCCATGGCAGATTCCGTGGACGTCCTGGTCTCTCCTGGGGTTCCAAGCTCAAACCTCCTCCCAAGGCCCCCCAGGCATGAGGGGCGCCCTCACCCATCCGGGTGGGGGGACGGCTTTGGCTCTTTGCTCACGTCTGGAGGCTCCACGTTTCAGACCGGTGGATTCAGAAGGTGGTGTCCTCCGGTTACAAGATAGAGTTTGCAGCCTGGCCGCCCCCAAGATTCATCAGATCCCGGATGTCTTTAAACCCCCTGTCAGTTCACTGGTTGCTTTCGGCGGTTCAATAACTGCTGGTGTCAGGGGTCATTTGTCCGGTGCCCCAACAAGAACAGAGTCAAGGGTACTATTCCAATCTCTTCACGGTCCCTAAAAAGGACGGCTCTCTGAGGCCCATTTTGGACTTGAAGGGCTTCAACAAGTTTGTCAGATTCAGACATTTTCGCATGGAGACGCTACGCTCTGCAGTCGGTACCCTTCGCCCGGGCGACTTCATGACCACCGTGGACATCAAGGATGCTTATCTTCATGTGCCTATCTTCCCAGGTCATCAGAGATTTCTGAGGTTCGTGCTGGAGGATCAGCATTACCGGTTTGTGGCCTTACCATTCGGTATCACCTCGGTGCCTCGGCTGTTCACCAAGGTGCTGGCGGGAGTGATGGCTCTGCTACGAACGCGGGGCATTCGCATCCTTCCTTACCGACATCCTCATTGTGGCTCAGTCCTTTCATCAGACCGAACAGGAGACCCAGCTGGTGATCTCCACTCTGGAGTCCTTCGGCTGGGTGATCAATTTTCCCAAATGTTCACTGTCCCCGTCCTTGGTGAGGTCCTTTCTGGGCATGACACTGGATACCTCTCAGGTCAAGGTGTTCCTTCCTCAGCAGAAGGTGGAGGGCCTTCAGAAGCAGGCACTGGCTCTGCTCTTGTGTCCTCATCCCTCCATCCGTCTGGGGATGCAGTTGGTGGGCCTGATGGTGTCCTGCTTCGAGGCGGTCCCCTTTGCTCAGTTTCACATGAGACCTCTTCAGTTGCACCTCTTGTCAGTTTGGGATCGGGACCCTGTGTCCCTGGATCAGGAATTTGCTCTATCTCCTCTGGGCAGGCAGTCCCTTTCGTGGTGGCTGGACTCAAGGAATCTTCGGTTGGGCAGGACCTTCCTGCCCCCGTGCTGGGAGACTGTCACCACGGATGTCAGTCTGACGGGCTGGGGGGGCTTTTGGAAGTCTCTACAGTTCCAGGGTCGTTGGGGCCCCAGGAGGCCCATGCTCCCATCAATGTTCTGGAACTGACTGTGATCAGGTTGGTTCTGTCCCACCTGACCACACACCTTCGGGGTCGGGCTGTTCAGATCCGCTCAGACAGCCAGACGGCGGTTGCCGACATCAACCATCATCGAGGGACTCGGAGCAAGCGAGCCTTCAAGGAGGTGTCTCTGATACTGTCTTGGCGGAACAGAATGTCTCCTGCATTTCGGCGGTCTACGTTCCGGGGGTGGAGAACCAGGAGGCAGACTCCCTGAGCAGGGGGACGTCTCGGATGGGGAAATGGTCCCTCAGCAACAAGGTATTTCACTCCCTGTGTCACCGCTGGGGTCAGCCGGATGTGGACCTGTTTGCGTCCCGTCACAATCACAAACTTCCCAGGTTTGTCTCCCTGTCACAGGATCCTCTGGCCTTCGGCACGGATGCACTGGCAATGCCTTGGACGGAGTTTCGTCTTCCCTATGTGTTCCCTCCGTTCCCTCTACTGAGCAGGGTCAGGCGCAATATTGGCCAGGAGGGGGTGTCAGCCATCCTGGTGGCCCCCTGTTGGCCAAGAAGGGTGTGGTTCGCAGATGTCGTCCAGTTGGCAGTAGACCAGTACGTCTTGCCCAGGGATCCAGATCTTCTCACTTAGGGACAGCTACGCCATCCCAATTTACAAACGCTGGCTTTAACGGCTTGGCTGCTGAAACCTACATCTTGACAAAGAAGGGGTTGACTGCCTCTGTTGTTGATACCATGATTCAGGCTAGGAAGAAGTCCTCGTCCTTTATCTATTACAGGGTCTGGCATGCCTACATTGCCTGGTGTGAGTCCAGGTCTCTTCCCTGTCAGGTTTTTTCCATTCCCAGGATTCTGGAATTTTTGCAACATGGTTTGGATTCTGGCCTTCAACTAAGTACCCTGAAAGGCCATGTTTCAGCTCTGGCAATTTTTTTCTAAAAATCCTTTGCCAACCACCGGTTGGTTAAAACTTTTTTCCTGGGTGTTACTCATGTGCGTCCACCTCGTAAGCCTATGCTACCAGTCTGGGACTTGAATCTGGTGTTGTCTGCTCTGCAGGGTACTCCCTTTGAGCCTATCCGTGGGTCTGCTTTGCCCATTCTGACTCTTAAGGTAGCCTTTTTGGTGGCTATCACTTCTGTAAGGTGAGTTTCTGAGCTGGCAGCGCTTTCCATCAAACCTCCTTATTTTGAGAGGCATCAGGATAAAGTGGTGTTTCGGCTTAAGGCGGATTTCTTGCCTAAGGTGGTGTCTGCTTTTCATCTCAATCAGGACATTGTCTTGCCTTCATTGTGTCCTAATCCTGCTAATTCCAAGGAGCGGATTCTGCATTCTCTGGATGTGGTCAGGGCTCTGAGGTTTTATTTGGTCGCTACTGAGTCTTTCAGGAAATCTGATTCTCTTTTTGTTCTCACTTCTGGACCTAGGACGGGCTCGCCTCCGGCTAAGTCCACTATCAGCAAGTGGATCCGTCAGGCGGTGGTTCAAGCCTATTCTGCTAAGGGGAAGGAACCTCCCTTTAGAATTACTGCTCATTCCACTCATGCTATTGGTGCCTCTTGGGCTTTTTAGCACCAAGCTTCTGTTGAACAAGTTTGCAAGGCCGCTACTTGGTCTTCTGTTCTGTTCCAAGTTTTACAAGGTTGATGTTAAGACCTCAGCGGATGCTGCTTTTGGCCACAAGGTGCTTCAGGCGGTAGTGACTTAAACTTACGTCTGTTACTCATTGGGGATCCCACCCTACTTTTGGACACTGCTTTTGGATGTCCCAAGTGTTATGAATACCAAAGCAGACCGTGCAATGCAATAAAGAAAAAAGCAATTCTGTGAGTACTCACCTGTAGAATTGTTTTTGTTCTTGCATGGCACGGCCTGCTTCGACCCACTCTTGTTATCGTTATTCTTGGTTGCCTATTTATGGTGATTGTTCCAAGTTAATTGGGGGTTTTTACCTTTTTTACATTTTTTACCCTTATTCTCTCCTGGTTTCTTGTCTCACTGCTTGTCTACGCTTGGAACTCTATGGTTAATCCCATTTTTTTAGGGGGCCGGGAGATGCCACAGCTTTCTGCAGTACCACTGCGCCACCTTGTGGCGGAATAACCCAACTGTTATGAATACCGAAGCAGGCCGTGCTATGCAAGAACAAAAACAATTCTACAGGTGAGTACTCACAGAATTGCTTTATTTGTACCAAAGGTATCCTTGTGACCTTTAATCTATAGACTGTATGATACATGAACATTATTACTTATCCAAAATGTAATAAAGCAAAAAGGCATATAATTAAAAAAGGGGGTGTGCCGGGAACTGACAGGCCCGCTCCATTGTAGTGAATGGAAAGGGTCGGTGACTGGTATTCGGGCCTGGTTGGCACGGGGTGCAATCCAGCTGCTGATCGCCAGAATAGGACCAGTCAGTTGTGGGGGGCAAAAAGTGAGTACCCTTTTGTTTTGTTTTTCTGATCGATCCACCCCTTTAATATGTTCAGTGTATATGGTCTGCTTGTGATTATACTTCATTTTTCTTTGTAGAAGTGCAACACCTTCTCCGAAAAGAACTTCTGTCACATCTAGACCTTCTGTGGGAAGAGGCGGCAGAGACCGGTTTACAGGAGAATCTTATACAGTTTTGGGTAAGTCTGTAGTGTCTGTCAGCTAATTTCTGTTTAGCTACATAGAATCTGCGTCTCTCTGACCGGTAAATGCCAGCTATGTAGATTCGATGTAGCTGTCTCTCCGACTTTGAAGTGCTAGGTACGTAGATGGTGGTTGAAAAAAACGTTTTTAGCCGGGCATAGAGCACCTGATAATACAAAAAAATAGTAAACAACCTTTTTGTGTGTGTGTTTTTTACATTTAACCCTTTGTGAACTGGTAAGGGGTACTTGAGACCCCTAAAATCAGTTCACAGTGCAGGAGGGGCTGGTAAGTCACCTCTGGCAAGCGGGTGATTGCCTTTACCCTGGAACCCATTACCTGCATCTCAGCCCAGGTGGAGCAGAAAAGCCTGCTGCTGATGCGGGCTGGTAGCCATAAGAGCCTTAAGAGCCAGGGACAGACACACCCTGGTCTACCAGCCCCCAAAACTGGTGCTTGTCCTAGTTTTGCCTGGATAAGGGGACCCTAACGCTTCCTTTTTCTTTATTTTTAAGGGTTTAACCCTTGATAGTGCGCATAATAGTTCATTTGAAAATCTTCATAAAGGGTTCTATTTAGTTTGGGGTGTCTCCTGGGCAGGAACGAGTGTCTACCAATAAAATAGGGTGTACAATTGCAATCAGGAGGAATGGGGCTTTTACATGCAATATGGTTTTCTTAAAAAAAGCGTACATTTTTTATTTTAAAAAAGCAACAAACTTTTTTAAAAATACAAACAAGACAATATATATAACCCAAACGCTGCAAAAAAAAAAAAAAACAATATATGATTTTCTTTGAAATTCCTGCAGAAATGACCGCAAAATGGTAAAAAAATGGTCTGGCAGCAAAGGGTGACAACATCTCTAAGTAGATTGGCACTGAAAGGGATAATACCTCCAGGCAACTTGTCTAACGTAATTATCTTTTACAGAGTGCGATTCAGTGCTGGAAAGCTTGTAGCGTTGCCCTGCCTTAGTGTAATATATGTTCTGTACACAAAACTAACTGGCAGGACAAAGGGTTTGGACAGGAATGGCTATTATCTTATTGTTTATTCTCATATCATCAAGAAGATCAAGCGCCATCTATCCAAAGTAGGCATGTACATTTCTTACATATATGTTAAAGGGCCAGTCCAGCCAGGCTGCTCATTTTTTAAGCCCCCCCCCCCCCCCTCACCCTGCCAGATATGGGCATGCACGCCCCCAAACTCTATCAAGTACCAGTGGAGCAGAACATGCTAGAATGGAGAGACAGGGCAGACTAGGTGTGCATTCTGCTGGGGCAGGGGTGCTGTTTGGTCTGAGTATTTTGCCATATTTGGGGCTTCCTTTTCAACGGCAGGGCATGCAGAAGCAGTACCTACAGTGGTTTAAGGGGTTGTGGCAGAATAGGTCGATTGTGGCTGATTAAATGCATGTTGCTGTTAAAGAATACTAACCAGATTCTAAAGTGTCTTCTAAATGTCATTGTATTTATTAGTTTATTTAGACCCTGTTAAGATGTGTCTCGAATATGCAGCCTCACTGGGTAAGGGCTTAACTGTTTTAAAGCAAACTTATAACCATTTTCAAACATCTAGGGCCTGCTTTATCAAGCACTTCTGCCAGACAATGCCATTTTATGGCAAATTACAGTAGTGCAAAATATGATTTATACATGTTTATGCATGTTGCTGCACTGCAAATTTTTTAGTAAATTTGCTTCATGTGCAAGTGTGAAAAAAAAAAAACGGATGAGTCTGTATTAGTGACAAGTACCAACTATCTGACATTATCGGCATAGATCGTATTATCAAGTAACTGGTCTTTTTATAATCTGTTCAGGTGATGCCACCATTGAAAGTGGACAGCACTACTGGGAAGTTAAAGCTCAGAAGGACTGCAAATCCTATAGCGTTGGCATAACATATAAGGCAATCGGCAAGTTTGACCAGCTAGGAAAGACCAATACCAGCTGGTGTTTACATGTGAACAACTGGCTACAGACAACATTTGCTGCAAAACACAACAACAAGGCAAAATCCTTGGATATAACAGTACCAGATAAAATAGGATTGTATTGTGACTTTGATGGAGGTACGTTCCTGTTTATATGTTTTCTATTGTTTTAATATCCAAATTTAGGACATTAAATAAGCAATGGTAGACCTACACCCTGTCTATGGTGGGCTTTCAGTTTTAAAGGGACAGTCTAGGCAAATGAAAAAAATAAAAAGCACTGACCTGTCAGCCCACAGGCTCAATCATTTGTAGTCCTACATGCTGAACCGGTTTGGTTGCATCATTCTCAGCCCCAAAGCTAAGAGTGCTCTTCCAAATGGCCCAGGCCAGCCCAAAGCCAGCAAGATGTGTCAGCACTAATGCCAGGGCGGCTGTTTCCCATAGGACTTTGCGGGATTTAGCCTGCAGGATGGCAGGTAAGTGTTGTTAATAGCTTTTAGTTTATTCTTACTATACAGTACGTGCTGCTCCAGATAAGAATCATTACACTTGGGTATTACTCCGTCAGATGGCGCTGGACTGCAGAGACCGCGAAATTGGCTCCTCCCGGCCCCTCAAATACCCGGGACCTCCCACAAATCCCCAGAATTTCTTTGCAGTCTGGATTGCGAAGGACAAGAAGATGTCTCTCTCTTCTCGCAGGTGAGCGGGGCTATTAGCCTGCGGCCCTGTAGGACTATTTTCACCCATTCCATTTTTAATGTGCCTCCCAGCCTTGGCTGCTCTGGTCTGGGTTATGGTAGGCAGCACCGCTGTCAGGTGCTTAGGAGCGCTGCTCCACCGCAATCCCCCACCAAAGGGTAGGCGGTATAGGCATATGGTGAGCCTCTGTGGGATGACCCTCCCGCCCTATTGCCCCTTGCCCCTGTCTATCGGTGGCCCTCCCTCGCTCTCCCTTGTAGCTCTCGGGGGGGGGGGGGGGAAATGCCTTGGTGCTTCACTGTATTATGTGCTTCTGGTTGGTGTCAGTCTCCGCGCTGACTTGAGGTTGCGTTTTTGAATATGCCGCCGCGCGCGCTTCCACTTTCCACTGTGCTCCGCGGTTGGCGGCGGCATTACCTCAGGCGCTGGTGCGCTGTTATTGGCCGCTTGTCACGTGTGCTGCTTCGCGCTCTTCGGGGGGGCCCACGGATGGCGCATTTCGCGTCACTGTCTCCGCAGCCTGCCCCTCGAGGTATACTCGGCGCCATTTTTCTCTGGATTCGGCTGCTGCGTGGCTGGCATCTACCTACCACAGTCCGTGAGTACCCTCGCGGGCGGCTTTATTTACCCTATGTCATTATCCATGTCACTTATGGGGTTCTCTTTGCTTATGTCTTTCAGACGAGTCGAACTCTATTGGTTTCTCCCGGCCCTACTCCCTCTATTTAGTTATTAAACTTGTGAGGCCTAGTGTGTAAATTATTCCCACTTCCCTAGCGGGCTATTGGGGCATCCCAGGTTGCTTTTACAGCGTGAATCCCTATCGGCCTATTGTGCCGCTATAATCACCATATGGAGGCGTCTCAGGATAATGTGCTCGGGGTTCCTTCGGGACAAGCCCGGCTGTGTGTAGCTTGTGGGGTGTCCCCTACTAGTGCTGACAATGTGCGGGTCTGTATACCTTGTGCCCAGCAGGTGCTTGCACTGCAGCCTGGTTTACCAGTAGCTGGGCCTGCGCCTCGTATGGCCGCACCTACTCCCCCAAGCTTAAATTTGACTCCCATTGAGTTGCATACCAGTGGGTATTCTCAGCCTGATGTGTCTTCCAGACTGGCTAGTATTGAGAAGTTGCTTGCTAATACCTTGGCGCGTAAGGCCTCTGCTAAGAAGCGGCCCTTGATGCCTGATGTCACTCTTTTCCCTATGGAGGCTGATGAGTTCTTGGAACTGTCTGGTTATACCCCTTTGGAAGAAGGGGAGTTATTCTCTGACTCTGAGTCATATGATGAGAGGCCCAGGGGTCATGATGATACTGATAGGCTGTTGGCTCAGATTTTTGAGGTACTGTCTATCTCTCCCCCGGTTGTGGCCCCCAGGCAGCAGGGGGAATTGTTTCATACTGCTAAGCCACGTTTAGAGTTTCCTCAGCAAGCCTATTTTAATAATCTTGTGCTCAAGGAATGGGAGCGTCCCAGCAGGCTTCCCGGAGTCCCTAAGAGTTGGGATAAGAGGTATCCCTTTCCTGCTGATGTGGTGAAGCGTTGGTCATCCCCTCCAGAGGTGGATGCCCCGGTCCTAGGGTTATCTAACACCTCTGTCATGCATTCCCCTGACTCTACTACGCTGCGGGATGGTGAGAACCGGCGTATTGATCAGCTGCTGTGTGGGGACGGCGCTGCGCCCGGTCTGTGCCTCTGCCATTACGGCTGTGGCTATTAGGACCCTGCTTAGAAGTGTCCTAGATGTGCTCCTGATGATGTGTCTAGTGAGGAGTTTAATGCTCTCTCTCGTTGTGAGGTTTTTGTGACTTATGTCCTCTCTGCCTTGGATGAGACCATTAGGATGTGTGGCAGAACCTCTGCCCTTGTGGTGGCTATACGCCGCTCGGTTTGGCTGCGCCAGTGGGCTGCTGACAACCCTGCCAAGAAAGCTCTCACTGGGTTTCCCTTCAAAGGACTACGCCTGTTTGGGGACCGCCTGGACCTGTTTGCTAAGGGAGGCAGGTTACCCCAGCTCAGGCGGCAGTCTCGGCCCTTTCGGGGACAGGGCTCCTTTTCTTCCCCCTACCGTGGAGCCAGACAGGGGAGGGGGGTCTCCCTTACCGGGGCCCGAGGAGATTTCTGGGGTAGGGGCAGAGGACATGGACGCCCTGGCTCATCCTGGGGCTCCAAGCCTAAGTCTTCTCCCAAGCCCCCTCAGGCATGAAGGGGCGCCCTCACCCATCCGGGTGGGGGGATGGCTTCAGCATTTTGCTCACGTCTGGAGGCTTCATGTCTCAGACCGGTGGATTCAGGAGGTAGTGTCCTCCGGTTACAAGATAGAGTTTGCTGCCTGGCCACCCCCAAGATTCATCAGATCCCGGATCTCTCAGGACCCTATGTCGGCTCAGGCTCTAGTTCTGGTGGTGCAAAGCCCTCTGGAGCTGGGGGTCATGTCAGGTCCCCTTACGAGAAAGGGGCAAGGGTTTCTATTCCAACCTTTTCACCGTGCCCAAAAGAGATGGGTCAGTCAGGCCCATCCTCAACAAATTTGTCAGGTGCAGGCGCTTTCGCATGGAAACTTTGCACTCTGCCATCAGTTCCCTGCGTCCAGGGGACTTCATGACCTCTGTGGACATCAAGGATGCTTACCTTCATATTCCTGTTTTTCCAGGTCATCAAAGGTTCCTCAGGTTCGCACTGGAGGATCAGCACTACCAATTTGTGGCATTGCCCTTCGGTCTCACTTCAGCTCCCAGAGTGTTCACCAAGGTGCTGGCAGGAGTGATGTCTCTGCTCAGGTCTCAGGGCATTCGCGTGCTGCCCTATTTGGACGACATTACATCACTTCTCAGTCCCTCTAACAGGCAGAGCTGGATACTCAGCTAGTAGTGTCCACTCTGGAGTCATTTGGCTGGGTGATCAACCATCCCAAATCTTCCCTGTCTCCCTCCTTGGTGACACCCTTCCTGGGAATGAATCTGGATACAGTTCAGGCAAGGATTTTTCTTCCTCAGCAGAAGGTGGACAGTCCGCTAGCGCAGGTTCAGTTCCTGCTATCTTGTCCTCATCCCTCCATCAGGCAGGGAATGCAGCTGGTGGGCCTGATGGTGTCATGCTTCGAGGCGGTCCCTTATGCCCAGTTTCACATGAGGCCTCTGCAACTCCACCTCTTGTCAGTATGGGACAAGGATCCTGCGTCCCTGGACCAGGTCCTTGTTCTGTCCCCCCTAGTCAGGCGGTCCCTCTCGTGGTGGCTGGACTCCAGGAACCTGTTGGTGGGCAGATCCTTTCTGGCCCCCTGCTGGGAGACGGTCACCACAGATGCCAGTCTGACAGGTTGGGGGTTTCTGGAAGTCCCTGCAGTTCCAAGGGCGGTGGGGCCCTCAACATTCAACACCTATCAACATTCTGGAACTAAGGGCGATCAGGTTGGTTCTGGCTCACTTGACCCAACACCTTCGGGGCCGGCCAGTTAAGGTACGCTTGGACAACCAGACGGCGGTTGCCTACATCAATCATCAGGGAGGGACCCGGAGCAAGGGGGCCCTCAAGATAGTGTCTCTGATTCTGGCCTGGGCGGAGGACAATGTTCCCTGCATATCAGCTGTGTACATTGCGGGGGTGGAGAATCTGCAGGCAGACTCTCTGAGCAGGGGGACCTCTCGCCTTGGAGAATGCTCCCTCTGCGACAGGGTGTTTCAATCTCTGTGTCACCGTTGGGGCCAACCAGATGTGGATCTGTTTGGGTCCTGTCACAATCACAAGCTCCCGGCCTTTGTCTCCCTGTCCCAGGATCCTCTGGCCTTGGCCACGGATGCCCTAGCAATGTCATGCTCCTGTATGTCTTTCCTCCATTCCCCCTTTTGGGCAGGGTTCTGCGCAAGATAGCTCAGGAGGGGGTGCCAGCAATCCTGGTGGCCCCCAGGTGGCCAAGAAAAGTGTGCTTCGCAGACGTGGTGCAGCTGGCAGTAGATCAGTACGCTCTGCCCAGGGTGCCAGACCTGCTCACTCGGTCACTTACGCCACCCCAATTTACAAACTCTGGCTTTGACGGCCTGGCTGCTGAAACCTCCATCTTGATATAGAAGGGGCTGTCTGCCTCTGTTGTTGATACCATGATAAAGGCTAGAAAGAAGTCTTCTTCTTCCATTTACTATAGGGTTTGGCGTGCCTACATTGACTGGTGTGAGTCTAGGTCTCTTCCCTGTTGTGTGTTCTCTATTCCCAGGATCCTGGAGTTCCTGCAGCATGGGTTGGAGCTGGGGCTCCAACTCAGTACTCTGAAGGGTCATGTCTCTGCCCTGGCTGTTTTCTTCCAGAGGTCCTTTGCCCAGCATTCTCTGATCAGGACTTTTTTCCAGGGGGTTACTCATGTGCGTCCCCCACGTAAGCCTATGTTGCCTGTTTGGGTTTTGAACTTCGTCTTGTTTGCCTTGCAGGGTGCTCCCTTTGAACCTGTTCAGGAGGCTGCCCTGGCCATTCTCAAGGTTGTCTTTTTGGTGGCTATCACCTCTGTTAGGTGTGTGTCTGAGTTGGCGGCGCTTTCCATCCAGCCCCCCTACTATGAGAGACACCAGGACAAGGTGGTGTTTCGCTTCAAGCCAGATTTTCTGCCTAAGGTCGTGTCTGCCTTTCATCTGAATCAGGACATTGTTCTTCCTTCCTTGTGCCCTAATCCTAGTAACGCTAAGGAGAGGGTCTTGCATTCCTTGGATGTGGTTAGGTGTCTGAAGTACTATCTGGTGGCTACTGCACCATTCAGAAAAACTGATGCTCTTTTTGTGGTCCCTTCTGGTCCCAGGAAAGGTTTGGCTCCTGCTAAATCTACTATCAGCAAATGGATCTGTCAGGCTGTGATTCAGGCCTACTCTGTTAAAGGGAAGAATCCTCCCTTCCGCCTTACTGCTCATTCCACTCGTGCTATTGGTGCCTCTTGGGCTTTTCAGCACCAGGCTTCTGTTGAACAAGTTTGCAAGGCCGCTACTTGGTCTTCTGTTCATACCTTTTCAAAGTTTTAGAAGGTTGATGTTAGGGTCTCAGCTGATGCTGCTTTTGGCCGCAAGGTTCTGCAAGCGACAGTGGTATGACCTGACGTTACCTTTGGGGATCCCGCCCTACTTTATGGACACTGCTATTGGATGTCCCAAGTGTAATGATTCTTATCTGGAGCAGGACGTACTGTATACTAAGAATAATACAATTCTGTGATTACTCACCTGTAGAATTGGTATTATGAGTATACAGTACGTCCTGCTCCACCCCACCCTTGGTTTTGCATTATCCTAGGATCCCCTGTATGGTGAGTGTTATCATTGTTATAGTTACTAGTTGGTTCTGTTTTCTTTCTCCCGGCTTCTCGTTAACTGCTTTTCGATGCTGGGGATTTGTGGGAGGTCCCGGGTATTTGAGGGGCCGGGAGGAGCCAATTTTGCGGTCTCTGCAGTTCAGCGCCATCTGGCGGAGTAATACCCAAGTGTAATGATTCTTATCTGGAGCAGGACGTACTGTATACTCATAATAACAATTCTACAGGTGAGTAAGCACAGAATTGTATTTTTTTAGCCTGGACAGGAACTTTAATTCCACCCATACATTTTCTGGTAAATGTATTTCCTGTCTTGGGTCACTGAACAGGAAGTTGAGTGTTTTTATGGGGTCACAGAAAGCAAAATGATTTCAGGTATGGTTCTAATAATTCATATATCTTTTTTAACATTTAAAAAAAAAGTGTTTTCTTTTTATTGTTTTACCTTTTTACAGTTTAACCTTCTAGCAGGTGTCAAAACTAGGCATAACTGGTACTGCAGACAATGGGCAACAGGAAACCTACAGGAAAAATGTGACTCTACAAACTTTATTTTAAAAAAATAATACTGAACCCATCTACTCTTTTACAATATTCTTTTGTTCTGGCAGTTATGTATTGGTTGAACATAATTTTCTTTTCTTCACAGGTCAACTGTCATTTTACAACGCTGAAACAAAGCAGTTACTTTATAGCTTCAAAACAAAGTTTACACAACCAGTTGTTCCTGCGTTTATGGTTAGTAAACCTTTAATGTTATTAGTATTTCTTTTTAAATACAGTACTAGTTTTAGTAGTAGAATGTTACTACACCTATTGGTTTCACCAAATAAAATTTGGTTGTATTGGCAAATTAATATGCATTCTGCATTTCGTTTTTATTGGTGAATTACCATATTTTTTGCCCTAAAAGATGCACTATTTTCCCCAAAAGTGGGGGGAAATGTCAGTACGTCTTATTGGCCGAATGTAAAAAAAAAAAAAGAGTATACTTACATCTTTCTCGCACCTGCCTTGCCCACTCTGGATTCTGGCTCTGACACTGCCTCTCGGTCATTGCGCACTGACACAAACACTCAGGTGTCAGCGGCCGCCAGTGGAAGCAATGGCGGCCTCGGAAGGGGACTGCTAGCATCCCCACTCTGGCTTCCTTTGCCGCCATCACCTCTTGGGCAGGTGTGCGCTGACAGTGTTTGTGGGTCTATGTCAGCGAGTGCCTGGCCAAGAGGCAGCATCAGCGCAGGAAGCCAGAGCGGGGACAGACAGCGTCAGCCTGTGCTGACACAAGCAACCGAGAGGCAGTAGCGGTGCCGGAAGCCAGAGCGCGGACAGCTTTCATGTAGGTATACCTTTTTTTCTGGGGGGTTGGCGGGAATGCAAAATGATTAAGGGGATGGAGGGGAGTGCCGCACTGCCTATATGGGGAATGGGATGGGGGAATGCCACACTGCCTATATGGGGAATGGGATGGGGGGAATGCCACACTGCCTATATGGGGAATGGGATGGGGGGAATGCCACACTGCCTATATGGGGAATGGGATGGGGGGAATGCCACACTGCCTATATGGGGAATGGGATGGGGGGAATGCCGCACTGCCTATATGGGGAATGGGAGGGGGGAATGTCACACTGCCTATATGGGGAATGGGAGGGGGGAATGTCACACTGCCTATATGGGGAATGGGAGGGGGGAATGCCGCACTGCCTATATGGGGAATGGGATGGGGGGAATGCCGCACCGCCTATATGGGGAATGGGATGGGGGGGGGAATGGCACACTGCCTATATGGGAATGGGAGGGGAATGTCACACTGCCTATATGGGGAATGGGAGGAGGGAATGTCACACTGCCTATATGGGGAATGGGATGGGGGGAATGCCGCACCGCCTATATGGGGAATGGGATGGGGCAATGCCACACTGCCTATATGGGGAATAGGATGGGGGGAATGTCACACTGCCTATTGTAATTGGAGGGGGTTATGCCACACTGCCTATGAGATGGGGGTAATGCCACACTGCCTATGGGAATGAGGGGGGAATGTCACACTGCCTATGGGAATGAGGGGGGAATGTCACACTGCCTATATATGGAATGGGTTGGGGGGAATGTCACACTGCCTATGGAGAATGGGATGGGGGAAAATGGCACACTGCCTATATCTGGAATGGGGTGGGGGGAATGTCACACTGCCTATATGGGGAATAGGATGGAGGAATGTCATACTGCCTATATGGGGAATGGGATGGGGGGAATGCCACACTGCCTATGGGGAATGGGATGGGGGAAAATGGCACACTGCCTATGGGAATGGGATGGGGGCATGCCACACTGCCTATATGGGGATTGGGATGGGGGGGGGGGGAAGGCCACACTGCCTATATGGGGAATGGGATGGGGGGAATGCCGCACTGCCTATATGGGGAATGGGAGGGGGGAATGTCACACTGCCTATATGGGGAATGGGAGGGGGGAATGTCACACTGCCTATATGGGGAATGGGAGGGGGGAATGCCGCACTGCCTATATGGGGAATGGGATGGGGGGAATGCCGCACCGCCTATATGGGGAATGGGATGGGGGGGGGAATGGCACACTGCCTATATGGGGAATGGGAGGGGGGGGATGTCACACTGCCTATATGGGAATGGGAGGGGAATGTCACACTGCCTATATGGGGAATGGGAGGAGGGAATGTCACACTGCCTATATGGGGAATGGGATGGGGGGAATGCCGCACCGCCTATATGGGGAATGGGAGGGGGGAATGTCACACTGCCTATATGGGAATGGGAGGGGAATGTCACACTGCCTATATGGGGAATGGGAGGAGGGAATGTCACACCGCCTATATGGGGAATGGGATGGGGCAATGCCACACTGCCTATATGGGGAATAGGATGGGGGGAATGTCACACTGCCTATTGTAATTGGAGGGGGTTATGCCACACTGCCTATGAGATGGGGGTAATGCCACACTGCCTATGGGAATGAGGGGGGAATGTCACACTGCCTATGGGAATGAGGGGGGAATGTCACACTGCCTATATATGGAATGGGTTGGGGGGAATGTCACACTGCCTATGGAGAATGGGATGGGGGAAAATGGCACACTGCCTATATCTGGAATGGGGTGGGGGGAATGTCACACTGCCTATATGGGGAATAGGATGGAGGAATGTCATACTGCCTATATGGGGAATGGGATGGGGGGAATGCCACACTGCCTATGGGGAATGGGAGGGGGGAATGTCACACTGCCTATATGGGGAATGGGATGGGGGCATGCCACACTGCCTATATGGGGAATGGGATGGGGGAAAATGGCACACTGCCTATATCTGGAATGGGGTGGAGGGAATGTCACACTGCCTATATGGGGAATGGGATGGGGGGAATGCCACACTGCCTATATGGGGAATGGGATGGGGGGAATGTCACACTGCCTATATGGGGAATGGGATGGGGGGAATGCCACACTGCCTATATGGGGAATGGGATAGGGGAATGACACACTGCCTATATGGGAATGGGAGGGGGAATGGCACACTGCCTATATGGGGAATGGGATGGGGGGAATGCCACATTGCCTGTAATGGGGTGTTTTATCACAACATTTGGTTTATTTTGTTTCTTATTTTCCTCCTCCAAATCCTAGCGTCTTTTGGGCAGATGCGCCTTATTGGGGTGAAAAATACAGTAGTTTGTTTTATGCAGTGTGGCTGCAAATATTTCTGCTCTTTTCTCCCTCTTTGTTTTTTTTCTTTAGAATTTTACTATACTCCTAGTATAAGAGTATAATTTAATTTATTGAGAAAAAAAGTAAAAGATTTAAAAGGACAGAGGTGAAGAACTATGACATATACACATTTTTACTGTTTGTCTTCCTTTATACCCATAGGACAAAAAAGGTGCACTTGAAATGATACTAATACCATGCAAAAAGAGCTAGCCCATGTTTGTAGTTATATTCTGTATGTCATATTTTATTTATATATTTCCAATATGTTTGTGTGGTGCGGAAGAGAACAGCCGGTGCATTAAAATCTTTTTTTTTACTTTGTCTTGTTTACAGGTCTGGTGTGGCGGAATTATATTGTATACAGGATTACAGGTTCCAAGTGCTGTAAGAACACTTCAGAAGGCTGAAAATGGAATGAGTGGATCTTCTAGTAGCTTAACCAGCAATGCTCAATAACATGTCCCATTTAACCAGTAGGAGGAAACGTTTGCTCTGATTTGAGTGGATTGCTAGATTTTTTTCTCTTTTATTAGTAACATTACTGTTGCTGTTCACCAAAATTAGGAGCAAACTAATCAGTTGGGTTCTTCACCCAGTGCTGCTCTGATGCTTGCAGTGTCTTTGGTGCCTGACCATGTGCTGCTCAGACTCGATGTCAGCATCTGCTGCAAGTGTTTAAACCAGAAAGGAAATTGGAGACGGAAAAGGAACAGAATGTTGACTATTACATCCATGGATGCAGTCTATGTAACTTACCTTAGACATTTAAAATGACTTGACTTTTGTCACCCCTCAGGCCAATGTTGGTTTTTCCAAAGGGGGGGACCCAGTATTCTGTTGAACTGTTGTGGTTTTAATAATGATGATGTCCCTTTTTTCATTGCACCAGTGTAAATATTCCTAGACTACTATCATGAAGTGCTTTTATTCAGTGTATGCAAGTCTTTACTTGGATATTGAAATGTTTAAAAAATGCAGGTTATGTAAAGGGAGCATCCAGAAATGTCCTTAACTAAATACAGAAAAGTGATGTATGGCCTTTTTAGAAACAAAATGTATGTGTATGTCATATTTTTAAGTTCAAAATCAAGGTCTTTCTTTATAATCACATGGTTACAAGGGATCGAGTCAAGTGAGGTTTGTTCTTGCTTTGCCTGGACACCACCTTCCATCAACTTAGTCTGTATTTCCCAGCCTAATAATCATATAGGGCACTTGTCCTAAAGGCCCCATAACTGGTCATGTATCATGGATCTCCACACAGATTCAGGGATGTAGCAGCTGAGGCTTCATCAGTGCTATGGAGCTATTGGTGGGCCTTGAGGATACATTGGGGAATGGATATAGGTGATTTGGCACAAAGCTGCAGCGGCTTTGGCTGTCTGCTATCTATATTTTGGATTGGACACATCCTAATGTCTATAATGGAAGCTTCCCAGTTGTGATATCAGTTGCTGACAGTCCTAGTTTTTGCTTCTCTTTGCACATAGGACAAGTATTCAGTCAGGGAAACACTACTGTCATTAAGACTATAAATGAGTGATGTAAGTGACTATAAATGATTGATGTAAGGGACTATAAATGAGTGATGCACTTGATTTCATCACGTACCTTCTGTTATATGAAGGGCATACTGTACTCTACTGTATGTAACACTTGCTGATAAAAAAGAACAAACAAAACATTCTGACTTTTCTGATGCTTCAAACGTGTTGTATAGAGTGAATTAAGCCATTAGAAACATTTAGATGAAAGTAAAGTGAAAGACAAATCTAGATTGGATACTAGTTACTGCACTTTAAACTTGCATCTTGGTTTAAAGCCCAACTCAAGACGAAGCTTTTATTGTAGTTTAACATAGAGTGGGCTAACTGTACCTTTATTTCCTGTACAACTAGGATTGTCATCAGGGCCAGATGTTGATATTCTGCACAACACATGACGTCTCTATGCTAGTGACCATCATGGCTTTTCTGTTAGATGAACTTGATCCCTGCTGATAGGAAGATAATTCATCCCCATCCCCACTCTATGAAAATAGTTTCTGGCTAGAGTTGTGAAAAATGCTTGAGTTTGGTTGAATACACATAATTATAATCTAGGGTTATTCTGAAGGACCAAATAAAAGCATATTCTTCTAAATATGTGTAATCTAGTTGGTGACCCATTTTTTTTCATTTTCAAAGGAATTAAAACAAAACTTGTGAAAAGTGAAAGCTTACGCTTTTCTTTTCCATATCCTTACCTGTAATCATGGCAGGATTATGAGGGGGGTGCAAGGGGCACGCGCCCTGGGGCCTCCACCACTTGCCCTGCAAAGGGGGCCTCCACCAACCTTTGGGTTATGGTCTGGTCCAGGAAGCTTTTCAGTCTCTGGTCTGACAGACAGCAGGGCCAGCAACAAAGCTATCGGCAAAGCTGCAGCCAAAGCAAACACAAGGCAGGACAGAGAGTCTAAAGCAGCAAAGCCACCATCAGCAACACTACAGTGATGGGTGCGTGCAGAGCTGTCACTGCACATAAGCCACCAAGCACAGCCGCTGGCAGCTCAATGCAGGGAACTGGTTTCCACTGAACCAACTGGGCGACTACACTTCCCCCCGTCCAGAATGGCAAAGCAGGAGTTCCTGAGCAGCACGCACCCGCACAAGGGTGGCACAAGGGACTCAGTCTGATGTTCCAGTAAGTAGGCGGGTGCCAGACAACTACCAATCAGTTACTTGGCAGGTCTACAATTGTATCTGTATCTGGGGCTTCCACCAGATTTTGTGCCCAGGAGCCTCCACCACACTTAATCCGGCCCTGTAGTAATCAAGTGTCAGCACCAAATGTAAGCACAACCTAAAATAAGAATGTGTAGTGAGCTTGTATTTACCTATAGCCCCCACAAACACCTCCAGTGGAGAAACATAGGCATCCTAATGAACGAGGCTCTGGGATTTTAGAAAAGATTGAGTACAGGGTGCTGTTTAGTGGGAATATATTCTGTTTGAGGAGAGTACATACTACTACTTACCTACAGAATATAGTATAGGCCAACAACAGCAGTCACAACCTTACACTGATTTTTAAATATATTGTAGGTAAAAGTATGGTTAGTTTACACCCCCTTTATATTAAATTCTAGGCAAAATAGTGGGTAACAAAGCAGCAATTGTGAATAACGGTTTAGGTGAACAATGATGGTCCATGTAACTGATCACTTTTTACAACAATAGTGGACCACATCAAGAAATACTCCAAGAGCCTCCACTATGGATATAGGGTTATTTTCCTGCTTTTATATTTTTAGGCATTTTTTTTAATACTTTTTTTTCTAAATTGAATATTAACATGCTTTTTGCCCTATGCAATAACCCCCTGCTAATCAGGCAAGGGATAGTTAGCAGGGTTTTATGAATATGGGTTTTATGGTCTTTATCTGTTATAAACAAACTGGCTACCATTCTCTTAGTTCACAAACTAAGTGTATGGAGAAAGATGAACACTACAAAGCTATACTGCATGTTAGCTTCATAAAGACTTTAGATTCTGCTGTGTTTAGTACTAGAGGCCCTGCAGCACTGGATGATATTAGGTCAAGATTTAATTTGAACCTAGACATTACAGTGTGATTAGATGACCAGGATTTTAGACAGAATTTACAGACTAATGTGCCAAGATCTCCCAAGTTTACATAGCAACACGATATGTATGGCTTTAAATAGATTTTATTTCATCCAGGGCTAGAGCCCCCACAACCACTGGTGTTCAGCGTGTAGAAGGCATTTGTGCTAACCATGTCCACTAAGATAAAGGGGAATGGCTAGTTCAAAACACCTCCAAAACACTGCAGGCAAGGCTTTTGCGCATGATGGTTTAGGTCTTCAAACACCAAACACAGAGGACAATCATAAACACGCCACAATCGCCGGTGAGAAAGGAACCTAAAGAAAATCTCCCACCAGCCTAGTAGCCAGGCCACTTTTGGTGTATTCCTCGTGACTAGCTGCTATGGCAGATAGCTTAAAAGCCTATATGAACCGTGGCTATAGGGGTTATCCAAATATTGTGCAGGAGATCTTGATTTTTAAATAGTTTAATACTACATTTAATTTTACTTTATTGTGTGCTGAATGAGTAATGCTCTCACTGACACGCCAGAAAAATCTGAAATAATTTAGATAACCCTATGTTATCCTTGATTTGTACCAATAAGGTCCAGAGTTTGAATCTTACCATGGACAGTTTGGGGGTTACCCAAATGATTTTTAGAGCCTCTGAATGTGCTGAGTTTTGAGAACCTTTAGGAGACTTTCCCACTAAACACTGCAATGGGAAAACTCTACAGGTAAAGTACATAGTTTTTACAGTGTGGTAGATACTTTATTCTACTGCCTCTCCAAAGGAGAATAAATAATCTGCATAACCCACTATATTCTTCAAATGAAAAAAAGGTTGATTGGGTAACTAGTAACTGAAATGCCTAAAGTGTATGTTGGCGCTAAGTAAATTAGAATGCAAGCCAAGCTGAGCACCTCTACAAAACAGAGACCGATGTAAATGCTTCTATGCACTCTGTAAAATGCCACAGAATCTGCCAACAATATATACAGAAGACACATGAAGGAATGTAAAGTGGTGAGTAGCAGGTATCAACATTCATACTGGTACAGTTGAGAACAGTAAGGTCTTTTCCTAAATGGGTCTCCTGATGACATACAGAAATATGCTAATTAATGCAGGGTGTCCTCCAGTAGTAAGTTATCTCTTTACATATTGATTCCTTACACAGTCACTAAGCTTTTACAACTCAGTATCTTAAGACTTGCTTTAGACAAGAAATAAACAATGCAGTTTTTGTGATGGCTCTTGTAATATCCTGCACATTGTAAACTGAACATTGTAGCCTTTAACTAACTGAAACCATTGCACTGAAACCTGTTTCAAGAAAACCTGTAGAAATGAAGGCATTGGATGTAAATATACACATAATCCATGAAATCTGTATATTTGTCTTTTTTGTAATCTTTTTCTAAAATGCTATGTATACACTGAATCGATACCGTGGGGTTGTTTTAGCGCTTGGTGCACTGTGGGTGAAAAAGTCATACAGAAGTGCTATCCTGATGCTGAATTAAACAAACTCAATTGCTGGGCACTCTGGGAGGTTTGGGAGTTATCTGGTTAGGGAATCGGGACATGGGTTGGGGACCGGAGAGCAGTGTAGCTGGCTTGAAACGTGAATGAAGACAATACCATCTATGCCGCCACCTGGGCGTAGGAGGTCTGGTACTCAAACGGAGAGCCTGTAACTTACCCATGTCTTCAGCAGCTCCCAAAATGGAACAAGGCCCCAAGCAGTCCCGTGGTGGTAGCAGACTTGAAACGGGGGAACTCAGGGCAGACGGTACACAGCTAAGACAGACTATGCGAGGCCTGGGCCCCCAGTACTGGCAATGGAGGTTCTGGGCCCCAGGACTGGCGATGGAGGGTCTGGACCCCAGTGCTGCCAATGGATGACCTGGGCCCCAGTTATGGCAGTGTCTGGGCCCAGTGCAGACAATAGAGGGTCTTGCCCACAGTACTGGTAATAGAGGGTCCTGGACAGGCAATGGGGGCTTGGCCCCGGTACCGGCAATAGGGTGTCTGGACCCAAGTAATGGCAAAGGAGGGTCTGAGCCTCAATGCAGACAATGGAGGGCTGTGGCCCAGCAAGGACTAAGAGGGGCGTGAGCCCCAACACAGACTACGAAGGGTCAAGCCCCAATACAGATTTAAGACAAGATTTGATTCACAGAGGGTAGGAAAGTATAGGTACACTCAGGATAGATGCAATGACTCAACACAGGGGCGGGGCCAGACACATACATTTATAGGAAAGACAAAGCGGATGGTGAAACCCAGCTGAGGGAGAACAGGTGGGCATTAGGGCCCAGGGAAGCACAACTAATATAAATATAGGAGACATGCACAAGCACAATAGCAAGGCCCCATGTTGGTCCCGACACAAACCATAGAAAAGGGAATGGCAATTTGAACTCCAACAGAAATTGGTGCATTTTTGGCACTCGGTGTTAAATCTACTCTTAAATTTGCTCTACAAAAAGTGCAAAGGGGATGCATGCCCCACAGCCTGTCACTGTGATTGTGTAACCTGCTGATTACACACAATAACTGCAAAATGTCAAGTGATTTTTGATCACTATTTATAGTCAAATCTATTAAAAATTGTAATGTTGCTACAAGCCATGAACTCAGTTCAGGTTTGATTCCTGTTCCAGAATATTCCTTACACATGGGAAATACATCCACAAGATGGCACTGGACACTGGACTGCAAAAAACAGCTTGTGGCTCCTCCCGGCCCAGGGTCAGGGACCTCCCACAAATTCCCCAGTTTCTTTCTGCAGTCTGGACTGCGAAGATAGAAGATGGCTCTCTATATACACAGGCGAGCGGGGCTTACCAGCCTGCGGCCCTCAGGACTATTACCACCCATTCTGGACCCACTGCCCCCCAGCCTCGGCTGACTGGTTCGGGTGAAGGTAGGACAGCACCCGGGTTAGGTGCTTGAGGAGCGCTGCTCTGACCGCAGTCCCTGCTTTGACAGGGTAGGCGGTATAATCTTGTGGGACGCCCCCTCCTGCTCCCGGGGTTCCCCTTTAATCCCTACCCCCCTTAGGTATCTGCCCCCTCCTGTCATTTTGTTTAACTGAGTAGCCCCCTTCCTTCGCACTCCCTGGAGATCTCAGGGGGGGTGTGTGTGTGGTATGTCAAGCAGCCTGAATATTCATTTGCTTGTGCCAGAATTGATATTGTTGTATCCTGCACGTCTTGCTTAATGTGTTTTTTACTGGCAGCCGCCGCCGCGTGTTTGTACTTCGCTCCGCGGACGGCGGCGACATTACCTCAGGCTCTGCTGCGCCGTCACTGGACGGCGGGATCATGTGGGCGCGATTCACGCTCTTCGGGGGTGGCGGGCTGTGCGGATGATGTTTTCTGCATCACTTCTCTAGTGGCCCGCCCCTTGAGGTATATGCGGACGCCATTTTTACCTCCCTCGTGCTGCGTGTCTGCTGTTATCTACTGCGGTCCGTGAGTTCCCCTGTGGGGTAGATTGTTATGTATTCTATATATTTTTACTGTATTCTTACGGGGATGTCTTCTTATGTCTTTCAGGCGGGTAGACCTCACTGTGGTTTCTCCCAGTCCTTCCCCTTTTTAGCTTTGGGCTATTACTATTATATCTCCCACATCCCTAGCGGGCTCTTGGGGCATCCCGGGTTGCTATCATTAGCGTCAACCCTATATTGGCCTATTGTGTCACTGTAATCACCATATGGAGGCTTCTGGGGATAATGTGCTTGGGGTTCCTTCGGGACAAAACCGGCTATGTGTTGTGTGTGAAGTATCCCCTATAAGTGATGACGTCAGGGTGTGTGTACCCTGCGCCCAGCAGGTGCTTGCGATGCAGCCTGGGTTGCCTGTTACTGGCGCGGCGCCCCCTCGGGCTTCGCTTACCCCCCCACGCTAACATCTGACCCCCTCTGAGGGGCATATTAGCGGGGAGTCTCAACCTGATTTAGCTGCACGGGTGGCCAGCATTGAAAAACATCTTGCTGGGTCTGCCCCGTGTAAGGCTTCAGCTAAGAAGTGGCATTTATCATCCGCGGTTTTCCTCTTCCCTGTAGAGGACGAGGGCCCTTACTCTCCGGTCCCTACCCCCTTGAGGAGGGGGAATTATTTTCTGATTCAGAATCCTCTGAGGAACAACCTAAGATTTACAGTAGTACCGGGACTCCCTTTGGGGAAGACCCGTGGTCCCTGATGACACTGACAGATTGCTGAGTCATATATTCTTAGTATACAGTACGTCCTGCTTCAGATATAGTACTTACACTTGGGTTATCCTCCGCCAGATGGCTCTGCACTGCAGAGACATGCAAAAACAGGCTCCTCCCGGCCCTCAGTTACCCAGGGACCTCCCACAAATCCCCAGATTTCTCTGCAGTGCTGACTGCGAAGGCATGAAGTATCACTCTCTCGCAGGTGAGTGGGGCTATTAAAGCCTGCGGCCCTGTTGGACTACTCCCACCCGTCCTCCTTGTGATGTGCCTCCCAGCCTGGGCTGTGCTGGTCGGGTGTAGGCAGCACCATGCGTGCTTATGGAGCCATGCTCCACCGCAGTCCCCCACCAAATGGTAGGCGGTTTAGGCTGTGGTGAGCCTCTAAGGGATGCCTCTCCCGCATCATTGCCCATGCCCCTTGTAGCGGTGGGCCCTGTACAAAGGGTCGCCATCCTCCCTCGTTCCCCCCGTAGTCCGGGGGGAAAGAAAGGGGGGGGTGTGTAGGTGGTCCCAGTGTATTGAATTACACGCTAGTGGCCTTTGGTAATGTCATTTGACTTGTCTACTCGGTGTCAGACGCGCTGATTCGCAGCCTTATTTGTGTATCTGCCACCGCCGCGCGCGCCTCTTTGCTTCATCGATTCCCAACTGGGACATGATTGAAGTGCTCTTGACACACAAGTGTTGTAGGGTGTCTCACTGGTCATGTGTACACTCATAGCACGATGGGTAAATTATCTGGCTGTGCTGCGCCGGGCGGCGGAGTCGCCTCAGACGCCGCGGCATCATCATTGGCTAAAATCATCTATTCTCAGTGTGTCATACACCTCGCTCCTCATGACAACCCTGTCTACTGGCTTAGAGCTTCGCGCTCTTCGGGGGGCGGGGACCAGGACTGGCACACTACGCTTCACGGCCCGCCCTGGCCCGCCCTTCGAGGTTCGCTTGGCGCCTTTTTTGATGGTAGTCGCGCGCGTGGTCTCGGTCCCCCTCCTTCCGTGGTCTGTAAGTGCCCTCACGGGCGATTTTTCATGCTCCTTGCTTACTGTGCATGGTTCTGACACCCTTTATTCCCCTTATGTGTTTCAGATGGTTAAATCCAGTGGCTTCTCCCGGCCCAGCATAATTGCCAGTTGGACCTAGTATAATTACTCCCACTTCCCTGCGGGTCATTGGGGCATCCAGGGTAGCTTCAGCGTCAATCCCTGCTGGCCTATTGTGCCTATTAATCACCTTATGGAGGCATCCCAGGATATTGTGACCGGGGTTCCTTCGGGACAAGCCCAGCTGTGTGTAGCTTGTGGGGTCTCACCTATCAGCGGTGACAATGCACGGGTCTGTGTCCCTTGTGCACAGCAGGCGCTAATGGTACTTCCCGCCCCTCCGGTGGCTGGGCCTGCACCTCGCCTCACTTCACCTACTCCCCCAAGCCTGAGTCTAACCCCCCAATACAAGCGGGGATTCTCATCCTGATGTGGCTGCTAGACTGGCCAGTGTTGAAAAATTGCTTGCTAATACCTTAGCGCGTAAGTCCACCGCAAAAAAGCGGCACTTAGCCCCTGATACCGCTCTTTTCCCTACGAAGTCGGTTGAGTTCTTGCACCTATATGGCCATGCCCCCTCGGATGAAGGGGAGCTCTTCTCCGACTCAGGGTCATCTGACGAGAAGTCAAGGGGTCAGGATGATTCTGGCTCTGATCACTGGACCCCGGATGATACTGACAAATTGCTGGTGCAGATTTTTGAGGTTTTGTCGTAGCTCCCAGGCAATGGGGTAAGCTATTCCATACTGCTAAGGCTCGATTGGAATTTCCTGAGAAAACCCATTTCAATAACCTCGTGCTTAAGGAGTGGGAACATCCCAGTAGACTTCCCGGGATTCCTAAGAGTTTGGACAGGAAGTATCCTTTTCCTGCTGACATGGTCAAGTGCTGGTCATCGCCCCCCAAGGTCGATGCCCCTATTCTAGGGCTGTCTAATACATCCATTATGCACTCCCCTGACACTACTACGTTGCGGGATTCTGAGGACCGGCGCATTGACCAATTGGCATGCCATGCCTTTGCATTTGGGGGGGGGCGGCGCTACGCCCGGTTTGCGCTTTGGCTATTACCGCGGTGGCACTCAGGGCCATGGTCAGGAATGCACTTGACGGCCCAGACGATTTGCCACCTGATACTATTAATGCCCTGGCTACCTATGAAGTGTTTGTTAACTTTATCCTGTCTGCATCGGACAATGCTATTAGGATGTGTGCCAGATCTTCCGCCTTGGCGGTGGCTTCACTCCGCGCGGTATGGCTGCATCAGTGTGCTGCTGACAATGCTGCTAAGAAAGACCTTACTGGACTTCCATTTAAGGGGCTACGCCTGTTTGGTGACCGCCTAGACCTCTTTGCTAAAGGAGGTAAGTTACCCCAGCGCAGGCGGCAGCCTCGGCCCTTTCGGAGCCAGGGCCCCCCTTCAGTCCCCTACCGAGGCGCTAAGCAGGGGAAGGGGGTGTCCTTCGCAGGGGCTCGCGCAGATTCCTGGCATGACGTCCGGGCTCCTCCTGGGGATCCAAATCCAAAGCCCCTCCCAAGACCCCTCAGGCATGATGGGGCGCCCTCGCCCGCAAGGGTGGGGGGATGGCTACAGCACTTTGCGCCCCTCCAGAGGCGCCAAGTCTCAGACCGGTGGATTCAGGAAGTAGTGTCTTCTGGTTACAAGATAGAGTTTGCTGTGCGGCCCCCACAAGATTCATCAGGTCCCGGATCCCCCAGGACCCTGTATCAGCACAGGTCTTGCTACAGGCCGTGCAAGGTCTTCTGGATCTAGGGGTCATTTGCAGGGTCCCCTTAAGAGAATTGGGCAAGGGGTTCTATTCCAACCTTTTCACAGTGCCCAAAAAAGATGGGTCAGTCAGACCCATTCTGGATTTAAAGATCCTTAACAGATTTGTCAAGAACAGACGCTTTCGCATGGAAACTCTGCGCTCGCTCCCCTTGGCTCCCTGCGCCCGGGGGATTTCATGACGTCTGTGGACATCAAAGATGCTTACCTTCACATCCCTGTGTTCCCGGGACATCAAAGGTTTCTCAGATTCGCGTTGAAAGATCAACATTATCAGTTGCTGGCGGGGGTGATGTGCTGCCCTACTTGGATGACATTCTCATCTTTTCCCGGTTCCCACAGCAGGTGGAACTGGACACTCAGCTGGTGGTGTCCACCTTGGAGTCCTTCGGCTGGGTGATCAATCATCCCAAGTCCTCTCTGTCCCCTTCGCCAGTGACCCCATTCCTGGGGATGATTCTGGATACGGATATTCCTCCCTCAACAAAAGGTGGAAGCTCTGACTGCGCAGGTGAGGTTCCTGCTCTCGTGCCCCCAGCCCTCCCTCAGGCAGGGAATGCAGCTGGTGGGCCTGATGGTGGCGAGCTTCGAGGCAGTGCTTTGCTCATTTCCATTTGAGGCCTCTGCAGCTTCACCTTCTGTCAGTTTGGGACAAGGATCCCACGTCTTTGGACGGGGTTTGTGTGCTTCCCCCATTGGTCCGAGAGTCCCTCTCGTGGTGGCTGGACCACAAGAACGTGCTACAGGGCAGGTCCTTCCTGGCCCCCTCCTGGGAGACGGTGACCACAGATGCCAGTCTGTCAGGTTGGGGGGGATTCTGGAAGTCCCTGCGGTTCCAGGGGAGGGGGGGGCCCTCAGGAGGCCCACCTGCCCATCAACATTCTGGAACTAAGGGCGATCAGTTTGGTACTGGAGCAGTTGACCAATCACCTGAAGGGTCTGGCTGTGCAGGTGCGCTCAGACAACAGGACGGCGGTTGCCTACATCAACCATCAGGGAGGGACCCGGAGCAGGGGTGCCCTCCAGGAGGTGTCGCGGATTATGACATGGGCGGAGGCCAATGTTCAATGTATTTCGGCTGTGTATATCCCGGGGGTAGAGAATCTGCTGACAGACTCTCTGAGTAGGGGGACTTCCCGTCAGGGGGAGTGGTCTCTCTGCAACAGGGTATTCCAGTCCCTGTGTCACCGTTAGGGTCTACCGGATGGGGATCTGTTTGCATCCCTTCACAATCACAAGCTCCCGGTCTTTGTCTCCCTGTCTCAGGATCCTCTGGCCTTGGCCACGGATGCTCTGTCAATGTCATGGAAGGAATTTCGGCTCCTGTATGTCTTTCCTCCGTTTCCCCTGCTGGGCAGGGTTCTGCGCAAGATTGCTCTGGAAAGGGTGCCAGTGATTCTGGTGGCCCCAAGGTGGCCAAGAAGAGTGTGGTTCGCAGACGTGGTACAAATGGCAGTAGACCAGTACGTCCTGCCAGGGGCCCCAGATCTACTCACTCAGGGCTCCTTACGCCATCCCAATTTACAAACTCTGGCTTTGACGGCCTGGCTGCTGAAACCTCCATCTTGATGGAGAAAGGCTTATCAGCCTCGGTGGTGGATACCATGGTGCAGGCTAGGAAGAAAACTTCTTCTGCTATCTATTATAGGGTATGGTGTGCCTACATTGATTGGTGTGAGTCTAGGTCTCTTCCCTGTAGGGAGTTCTTAGTCCCTAGGGTTCTGGAGTTTTTACAGGACTGGAGTTGGGTCTAAAACTAAGTACTCTGAAGGGTCAGGTTTCTGCCCTGTCTGTCTTCTTTCAGAAGTCTTTTGCTCAGCATCCCTTGGTTAAGACCGTCTTTCAGGGGGTCACTCATGTGCATCCCCCACGTAAGCCTATGGTCCCTGTTTGAGATTTGAACTTGGTTCTGTCTGCCTTGCAAGGTGCTCCCTTTGAGCCTATTCAGGATGCTGCTCTGGCTGTACTTACCCTCAAGGTTGTCTTTCTGGTGGCTATTACTTCGGTCAGGCGTGTGTCTGAGCTGGCGGCTCTGTCTATACAGCCCCCATACTATGAGAGACACCAGGACAAGGTGGTGTTCCGCTTTAAGCCGGACTTTCTGCCTAAGGTGGTGTCTGCTTTTCATTTGAATCAGGATATTGTTCTTCCTTCATTGTGTCCTAATCCTAGCAACGCTAAGGAAAGGGTTCTGCACTCCTTGGATGTGGTCAGGTGTCTGAAGTATAACCTGGTAGTTACTGCGGCTTTCAGGAAGAGTGATGCTCTTTTTGTGGTCCCTTCTGGTCCTAGGAAGGGTTTGGCTCCTGCCAAGTCTACTATTAGCAAATGGATTCGTCAGGCTGTGATTCAGGCCTACTCTGCTAAGGGGAAGAGTCCTCCTTTCCGCCTTACTGCTCATTCTAGTCGTGCTATTGGTGCCTCTTGGGCCTTCCAGCACCAGGCTTTTGTTGAACAAGTTTGCAAGGCCGCTACTTGGTCTTCTGTTCATACCTTTTCAAAGTTTTACAAGGTTGACGTTAGGGCCTCAGCTGGCGCTGTTTTTGGCCGCAAGGTTTTGCAGGCTGCAGTGGTCTAAACTGTCTGCTGTCACCTTTTTGTTGGGGATCCCACCCTACTTACGGACACTGCTATTGGATGTCCCAAGTGTAAGTACTACATCTGGAGCAGGACGTACTGTATACTAAGAATAATACAATTCTGTGAAGTACTCACCTGCAATGTTCCCTCTAAGCCTCAGCAGTTGCTGTGCGGATAAGCGAGTGAGCTGGGCAATGCCATAAAACAAAATCTGATAAAGTGCGAAGAACAGAAGAAGGTGGAAGAGTTACTCTACAAGATTTTTACGTTGCATGGTCTGGGCTTCATATAGGGCAGACAGGGTTAGGGCACAGATAAATAGAATCCAGATACATAGGATGCAGATAGGGTTGGGGTACAGATACATAGGATGCAGATAGGATTGGTGTACAGATACATAGGATGCAGATAGGGTTGGTGTACAGATACATAGGATGCAGATAGGGTTGGGGTACAGATACATAGGATGCAGATAGGGTTGGAGTACAGATGCATAGGATGCAGATGGGGTTGGGGTACAGATACATAGGATGCAGATGGGGTTGGGGTACAGATGCATAGGATGCAGATAGGGTTGGGGTACAGATACATATGATGCAGATAGGGTTGGGGTACAGATACATAGGATGCAGATATAGTTGGGGTACAGATACATAGGATGCAGATAGGGTTGGGGTACAGATACATAGGATGCAGATAGGGTTGGAGTACAGATGCATAGGATGCAGATATAGTTGGGGTACAGATACATAGGATGCAGATAGGGTTGGGGTACAGATACATAGGATGCAGATAGGGTTGGGGTACAGATACATAGGATGCAGATAGGGATGAGTTACAGATACACAGGATGCAGATAGGGTTGGGGTACAGATACATAGGATGCAGATAGGGTTGGGGTACAGACACATAGGATGCAGATAGGGTTGATGTACAGATACATAGGATGCAGATAGGGTTGTGGTACAGATACATAGGATGCAGATGGGGTTGGGGTACAGATACATAGGATGCAGATAGGGTTGGTGTACAGATACATAGGATGCAGATAGGGTTGGGGTACAGATACATAGGATGCAGATGGGGTTGGGGTACAGATGCATAGGATGCAGATAGGGTTGGGGTACAGATACATATAATGCAGATAGGGTTGGGGTACAGATACATAGGATGCAGATATAGTTGGGGTACAGATACATAGGATGCAGATAGGGTTGGGGTACAGATACATAGGATGCAGATAGGGTTGGAGTACAGATGCATAGGATGCAGATATAGTTGGGGTACAGATACATAGGATGCAGATAGGGTTGGGGTACAGATACATAGGATGCAGATAGGGTTGGGGTACAGATACATAGGATGCAGATAGGGTTGTGGTACAGATACATAGGATGCAGATGGGGTTGGGGTACAGATACATAGGATGCAGATAGGGTTGGGGTACAGATACATAGGATGCAGATAGGGTTGTGGTACAGATACATAGGATGCATCTTGGCGGGGCATGTTTTTTGTCTCCTGTGGATTATGGTAATGTTTATGTTGATGAGCTATCTTCTATGGATTGTGGGGATATTTATGTTGATGGACTGTCTCCTATGGATTATGGTAATGTTTATGTTGATGGGATGTGTCCTATGGATTGTGGTTATTAAAGTGGACCAACACCCAGGATTTTGACTATCCTGGGTTTTGGTCCACTTCTCCGGGGCACCCCGCTCCTACACAAATACACCACTGAGCAGACAGGCCCTAGAGCTGGCCTACTGCAACCCCACACAACTAATGACCGCAAACTATAGTAAATTTCACATTTTAATAAAGAATCACAATTTAATACAATTTCATACCAAAAAATGCAGAACAACTGAGACATAGACAAACACATAAGACAATTAAAAACATGAAAACTTGGTGGGGAGGAGTACCAGATTACTGATCCAAAGGCGCAAGATGCGGCCGCGGCCCGCACATGCACGTTTGGATCAGCAATCTGGTAAGTGCAGTGGGCATCCTGGAGGGTTTCACACAGCAGGGCATCCCAATTTTGGATGCCTCGCATGGAGGGATCGGACTGGGAATCTTATACATTCCCTGGCGGATCAAGGAGGGTATTGGTCCACTTTAAGCTTATTTTATAGTTTTCCCCATTTTTCCTACCTCTTTTCTGCATTATTTTTGCCTTTTCCTTTATTGCCACATTGATTTTGTCATTTTTTATTTTCTTTACATTCCCTGCTCCTCTGTCTTTTCCTCATCCCCCTTCTCTCTCTCTTTTCCACATTACTTATTTTTGTCTTTGTCCCTCTTTTCTACATTCCTTCCTCTCTCGCTCCCATTTCACCTTGTATTCTAATACCTAAAACTTACCTGCTCCTCAGACCGCTGCTCCTTCCCTCACACAAGACGATTGTTGCTCCTTCTCTCACACGCTGCTCTTTCCCTCACACAAAGATGGCGGGCTCGCTCACTCCCTTAAATATGCCGGATGACGTGGTGAGCGAGCCGTCATTTTCGTGTGAGGGACGGAGCAGTGTGAGAGAAGGCCTTGCTGACCAATAGGGGGAAACCTAGGAATGACATCAGTGGAGGGGCGGGGTTTATATACAAAGCCACAACAACTCACAGCGACAGCAGCTGTGAGCGGCGGTGCCGGCCGCGGTGGACTTGACTGAGCATTTTTTTGCCGACAGAAATGCGCGGACGGCGCGCGGGGCTGCGCGGAGCAGCTTAGACGGAACGCTGCTCACCTGTAGAATTGATATTATTTGTATACAGTACGTCCTGCTCCACCCCACCCTGGTTGCATTATTCTGGATCCCCTGTATGGTGATTGTTATCTTTGTTATAGTTACCAGTTGTTTTGGGTGGTTAAATTCTCCCGGCTTCTTGTTCACTGCTTTTCAATGCTGGGGATTTGTGGGAGGTCCCTGGGTATATGAAGGGCCGGGAGGAGCCTGTTTCTGCATGTCTCTGCAGTGCAGGATGAGGATAACCCAAGTGTAAGTGCTATATCTGGAGCAGGACGTACTGTATACAAATAATACCAATTCTACAGGTGAGTACTTCACAGAATTGTATTTTTTGAAGTGCTTTGTATTTCTCCCCCGGCAGTGGCCCCGCAGCAGCAGGGTGAGCTTTTTCTTACGGTTAAACCACGCTGGGAGTTCCCTGAGCAGACTCACTTTAATAATCTAGTGCTCAAGGAATGGTAACGGCCTAGCAAGCTGCCTGGGGTGCCTAAGAGTTGGGACAAGGGGTATCCCTTTCCCGCTGATGTTGTTAAGCGTTGGTCATGTCCTCCCGAGGTGGATGTGCCCGTTCTCGGGTTGTCCAATACATCTGTCATGAACTCTCCTGATACTACTACCCTGCGGGATGGGGAGGACCGGCGCTTGGACCAACTGGCCTGTCACGCCTTTGCCTCTGTGGGGACGGCTCTGCGCCCGATTTGTGCTTCTGCTATTACGGCTATTGCCATTAACCCTTCTAGTGCCAGCTACGGGAGTCTCACGTAGCTGCTTCTACTCCACTTAAGTGCCAGCTACGTGAGACTCACGTAGCTGATTTTAAACCCCCACAGTAAAAAAAATATAAAAGTAAAATACTCACCTGACCCCTCGTTGGATCCAGCCGGGTCTCTTCTTTAATTTGGTGCCATCCGATCCCCCGTGGGGGCTCGGATGGCTCCAGGAGAGCCCCCGGAATAGCACCCCCCCCCCGCTTTGGCAGCAGTTGAACTGTAAAAAAAAAAAAAATTAAAAATGACATTTACTTACCTGCAGTCGCGCTGCCTCCCTCCGGGTCTCCTCTTCACTGGGGGGGCCTCCGATCACCCCCCTGGCTCTTCAGCTTTAGGGGAGAGCCTGAAAGGGCTCTCCTCCTCCTCTCCCGACGGGCGCCGCCATCTTGCCTTTAAGCCCTGCCCCTTTAGGGGCGGGGCTTATAACGTGACTCACCGGGTGTCGTCCTTGCTCCCTGCTGCTGTTCTTTCAGATGCGATCATGCTGGCCACAGGAGCAGAGGGGCAGATGATCAGATCATCACCTGCCCCTCTGCTACTGTAGCCAGCATGATCACATCTGTCATCACATCGAGGGACAAAGGAGCTGACGATCGGAGGTAAGTAAAGTAAAAAAAAGTTTTTATTTTTTAATAAAAGTAATTTTTTCTTATGTGTCAGTGTGTTTTTTTTAATGTTAACCCTTTGTGAACTGTTAAGGGGTCCATGAGACCCCTGTACCAGTTCACAAGGCTGGGGGCTGGCAAGTCACCTGCAACTAGCGGGTGACTTGCCATTAACCCCCGCACCCCCAATTACCTGCCTCCCCAAAGCCCAGGGGGGGGGGGCAGAAGAGCCCGGGCCCACACAGGCTATGTGGGCTTGTAGGCTGCAGGGTGGGGGGCCACAAAAGCCACTCTGTTCCTACAAGCCCCCCATAGCTTGTCCCGGGCTGGTTATGACGGGTAAGGGGGACCCTACGTCATTTTTTTTTTATTTTTAGCCTAACCCTAACCCTTGAAATTCCCAAAAAATGCCCCCCCCCCCCAAAAGAAAATCCCAAAGAAATTGACATAGGGACGAACCCATTTTTTTGGAATTTTAAGGGTTAGGGTTAGGCTAACCCTAACCCTTAAAATTCCCAAAAAATGGGTTCGTCCCTATGTCAATTTCTTTGGGATTTTTAAGGGTTAGGGTTAGCCTAACCCTAACCCTTAAAATTCCCAAAAAAATGGGTCCCCCGGGAGGGGGGCCCTATGTCATTTTTGGGGGATTTTTAAGGGTTAGGGTTAGGCTAATGGGGGACCCCATTTTTTGGGGAATTTTAAGGGTTAGGGTTAGCCTAACCCTAACCCTTAAAATTAAAAAAAAATGGGGTCGTCCCCCACCCTTTGGATTTTTAAGGGTTAGGGTTAGCCCTTAAATTTCCCTCAAAAATGGGGTCCCCCCCCCCCTGGGAGGGGGTACCATGTGTCATTTTTTTTTAATTAACCCCTTATGTTTATAGTGTGGATAGCAGTTGTATTTTATTTATAAATGTTATAAAGTGCTCTTTTCAGTTTGGGGGGTCTCCAGGGCAAGAATGCGGGGGCTACCGATACATATGTGGTACCGTTGTAATCGGGAGAAATGGGGCTATCACATGCAATATGGTTTTCATTAATAAAACAAATGATTTATTTAAAATAAAGGAAACAATTGTCTAAAAAATATTATTTTATTTTTTTTGTTTTTTTACGCAAAAATATTCAAAAAACAGTAGAAAAAATAAAAACAAGACATTTCACGTTAAAGCCTAAACTCTGCTGCAAAAAATATGTATATAATTTTTCTGGAAATTCCAGCAAAAATCACGGTCAAACATGGCGCTAAATGGGGAAAAATGACCTGTCAACAGAGGGTGACAAAACTTCAAGTAGGCTGGCAGTTAAAAGGGTTAATAGTACCTATGCATGTTGGGTATTGTTCTGTTCGGGGGACCTTGCGCTTTTAGATTTAGCTTGTTTTTTCTTGTTTGCATATTGATATTTTAGGAAAACATGGTTTTTATTCTGCTTATTTATAATTTTTCTTAGGGAAACCCTGTGCAACCTAAGAAGGCTTCAATGGATTACTTCCAGAAAGATGAGCCCACTACAACAAGCTCAGTACGCTTAGAAAGCTTAACATGTGTACTTTCAGAGAATATATGGTTTATGGGGAATATTCCAAATGTAAAGGGTTGTTTTGGTTGAAAAATTGCAAGGTGCGCACTTTGTCAGCAGAGCTGAAAATTTCAAGTAAAATTACCATTATGCGCATGCTTTACTTTGGGGTGTTTGCCAACTCTTCCCTTGACAGTACCTATGCATGTTGGGTGCCGTTGTGTTCGGGGGATGTTGCTTTTTCAGATTTTACTTGTTTTTTCTTGTTTGTAAATAGTTTATTTTAGGAAAATGTGGCTTTAATTCTTCTTTTTTATTCTTTTTTAGGGAAACTCTGTGCAACCAAAGAATTGATTGAGGGATTACTTCCAGAAAACTGCGCCCATGTCAACAAGCCTGGTACGCCTAGAAAGCTTGAGGTTTGTACTTCTAGAGAATATATCATTTGTGGGGGGGTATTTTAAATTTAAAGGGTTGTTTTTCTGGAAAAACTGCAAGGTGCGCTTAGTGCGTAGCATAGTTGTATTTTATCTGAAAATCTCCTAAAGCGCTGTTTCATTTTGGGGGAGTCTCCTGGGCAGGAAAGGGTGTCTACCAATACACAGAAATTGGGGTATCACACGCAATAAAATTTTATTGACAAACTTACATTTTTTATTACAAAAAACACTACAAATTGCAAGAAATAGTTTATTTTTTATTTTTTTTTGCACATATTTCACCCAAAAGTATTGAGAATACACTAAAAAAGGCCAAACAAGAAATTGCATGTTGAAGCTCAGACTCAGACTCAGACTGAAAAAAATCCCTGGAAATCAAGGTTGAACATATGTAGCGCAAAATAGTGAAACGTGGTCTGGCAACAAAGGGTGACAATAGGAAGGCTGGCAGTTAAAGGGGTGCTTAAGTGTCTCCTGGACGGGGCATCTGAGGATGCGGGTAGAGAAGAGTATAGATCTCTACTGCTTTGTAAGGAATTCATTGCATATATTCTGTCTGCTATGGACAATGCCATTAGAATGTGTGGTAGAACTTCTGCCTTGGTGGCTATACGCCGCTCTGTCTGGCTACGTCAATGGTTAGCTGATAATGCTGCTAAGAAAGCCCTCACTGGTTTCCCTTTCAAGGGCCTGCGTCTCTTTGGGGAGCGCTTGGATTTGTTTGCCAGGGGTGGCAGGTTACCTCAACGTAGGAGGCCGTCACGGTCCTTTCGGGGGATGGGTGCCTTTCTCCCATCCTTCCGTGGTTCCAGAACTGGCCGAGGAGTCTCCTTTACTGGGGTCCGAGGAGATCACTGGGGAAGGGGCAGAGGACGTGGCCGTCCTGGCCTCTCCTGGGGTCCCAAGCCAAAATCCTCACCGAATCCCCCTCAGGCATGAAGGGGCGCCCTCACCCATCCGGGTGGGGGGACAGCTCCGGCTCTTTGCTCACGTCTGGAGGCTTCACGTCTCAGACCGGTGGATTCAGTAGGTAGTGTCCTCCGGTTACAAGATAGAGTTTGCAGCCTGGCCACCCCCAAGATTCATCAAATCCCGGATGGCTCAAAACCCCCTGTCAGCTCAGGGTCTGTGCCTTGCTGTCCAAAACCTGCTGGAGTCGGGGGTCATCTGCCAGGTGCCCTTGAGGGAAAGGGGCAAAGAATACTATTCCAATCTTTTCATTGTTCCCAAAAAAGACGGGTCCATCAGACCAATTCTGGACTTAAAGTGTGTCAACAAATTTGTCAGATCCAGACGCTTTTGCATGGAGACTCTGCGCTCAGCTGTCAATTCCCTACGCCCGGGCGACTTCATGACCTCTGTAGACATCAAAGATGCTTACCTTCATGTAGCAATCTTTCCAGGTCATCAGAGATTCCTCAGGTTCGCTCTGGAGGATCAGCACTATCAATTTGTGGCCTTACCTTTCGGTCTCACCTCGGCTCCCAGGGTATTCACCAAGGTGCTGGCGGGCGTACTGGCTCTGCTGAGATCTCAGGGCATCCGCATCCTTCCTTACTTAGACGACATTCTCATCACTTCTCAGTCCTTCCAGCAGACCGAGCTGGATATCCAGCTGGTGGTGTCCACACTGGAGGCTTTTGGCTGGGTGATCAACCATCCCAAGTCTTTCCTGTCACCGTCCATGGTGAGGTCCTTTCTGGGCATGACTTTGGATACATCTCAGGTCAAGATCCTTCTCCCTCAGCAGAAGGTGGAGAATCTTCAGGCCCTAGCCAGGCGTCTTCTGTCTTCCCCTCATCCCTCCATCTGGCAGGGGATGCAGTTGGTGGGCCTGATGGTGTCCTGCTTCGAGGCGGTTCCATACGCTCAGTTTCACATGAGACCCCTTCAAATTCACCTCTTGTCAGTTTGGAATCGGAACCCTCGGTCCCTGGATCAGGTACTGGTTCTGTCCCCCCTGGCCAGACGGTCTCTCTCGTGGTGGCTGGACTCAAAAAACCTGTTGGTGGGCAGATCCTTTCTGGCCCCGTGCCGGGAGACCGTCACCACAGATGCCAGCCTGACAGGTTGGGGGGGCTTCTGGAAATCCCTGAAATTCCAGGGTCAGTGGAGCCCTCAGGAGGCCTACACCCCTATCAACATTCTGGAATTGAGGGCGATAAGGTAGGTTCTCACCCAATTGACTCCACACCTTCGAGGTGGGGCGGTTCAGGTTCGCTCGGACAACCAGACGGCGATTGCCTAAATCAATCATCAGGGAGGGACCCGGAGCAAGAGGGCCCTCAAGGAAGTGTCCCTGATTCTGTGCAGAGGAGAATGTTCCCTGCATCTCAGCGGTGTACATCCCGGGGGTGGAGAATCTGGAGGCAGACTCCCTCAGCAGGGGGACTTCTCGTCTGGGGGAATGGTCCCTCAGCAGCAGGGTGTTTTTCTCCCTGTGCCACCGTTGGGGTCAGCCAGATGTGGATCTGTTTGCGTCCTGTCACAATCACAAGCTTCCAGTGTTTGTCTCTCTGTCACAGGACCCTCTGGCCTTGGCCACGGATGCTCTAGCAATGTCTTGGAAGAGCTTTCAGCTTCTCTATGTGTTTCCTCCTTTCCCTCTGCTTGGCAGGGTGTTGCGCAAGATTGCTCAGGAGGGGGTACCAGCCATTCTGGTGGCCCCCTGTTGGCCAGGAAGGGTGACGCAGACGTTGTGCAGTTGGCAGTAGATCAGTATGCCCTGCCCAAGGATCCAGACCTGCTCACTCAAGGGCATCTACGCCATCCCAATTTACAAACGCAGCCTTTGACGGCCTGGCTGCTGAAACCTCCATCCTGATGGAGAAGGGGCTGCCTGCCTCTGTTGTTAATACCATGATTCGGGCTAAGAAGAAGTCCTCGTCATCCATCTACTATAGGGTATGGCATGCTTACATTGACTGGTGTGAACCTAAGTCGCTTCCTTGTCAGGTGTTTTCTATCCCCAGGATTCTGGAATTTTTGCAACATGGTTTGGATTTGGGTCTTCAGCTTAGTACCCTCAAAGGTCATGTTTCTGCTTTGGCCATATTCTTCCAAAGATCCTTTGCTCATCATCGTCTGGTCAAGACCTTCTTCCAGGGGGTTACTCACGTGCGTCCTCCACGTAAGCCTATGTTACCAGTCTGGGATCTGAACTTGGTCTTATCTGCATTACAAGGGTCTCCCTTTGAGCCTTTGCGTGAGGCCCCTTTGTCCATATTGACTCTTAAGGTAGCCTTTTTAGTGGCTATAACTTCTGTTAGGCGTGTTTCTGAGTTGGCGGGGCTTTTCATCAAACCTCCTTACTTTGAGAGACACCAGGACAAGGTGGTGTTTCGTTTTAAGCCAGATTTTCTGCCTAAGGTTGTTTCTGCTTTTCATCTCAATCAGGACATTGTTTTGCCTTCTCTATGCCCTAATCCTAGTAACACTAAGGAGCGGGTTTTACATTCTCTGGATGTGGTCAGAACTCTGAAGTTCTATTTGGTGGCTACTGAATCCTTCAGGAAGACTGATGCTCTCTTTGTGCTCCCGTCTGGACCTAAGAAAGGTCTGGCTCCAGCTAAGTCCACTATCAGCAAGTGGATCCGTCAGGCTGTGATTCAGGCCTACTCTGCTAAAGAGAAGGGCCTCCCTTCCACCTTACTGCTCATTCTACTCGTGCTATTGGTGCCTCTTGGGCTTTTCAGCACCAAGCTTCTGTTGAACAAGCTTGCAAGGCCGCCACTTGGTCTTCTGCTCATACTTTTTCTAAGTTTTACAAGGTTGATGTTAAGGCCTCAGCTGATGCTGCTTTTGGCCGCAAAGTTCTGCAGGCGGCAGTGGTTTGAACTGTCTGCTGTTACTTTTGGGGATCCCACCCTACCTTACGGACACTGCTATTGGATGTCCCATGAGTAAGGAATATTCTGGAACAGGACGTGCTGTATACTTAGAATAAAACAATTCTGTGATTACTCACCTGTAGAATTGGTATTATACGTATACAGCATGTCCTGTTCCACCCCACCCTTGTTATCATTATTCTTAGTTACCTCTGTATGGTGATTGTTCATATGTTCATTTTTGACGTTATTGTTCTCCCGGCTTCTTGTTAACTGCTTGTAAATACTGGGGATTTTGTGGGAGGTCCATGACTTATAATGGGCTGGGAGGAGCCACAAGCTGTTTTCTGCAGTCCAGCGCCATCTTGTGGATGTATAACCCATGAGTAAGGAATATTCTGGAACAGGACTTGCTGTATACGTATAATACCAATTCTACAGGTGAGTAATCACAGAATTGTATTTTTCAATCCTGTGGGTCAGTTAACTGCAAAACACTGCACCCCAAACCATTTTACAAGATTATCAGTTTGCAGTAAAGCAAAGGAACATCACCTGGGGGATTTTGGATGCCCTATTGTGTGTATCCCCACGGAACTCCTCACCTTCTGGTGATCCCAGAGAGCATGCATGAGTCACTGGCAAATTGGCGCTTGCACTCCATTCATAACTTCCATAGCAGACCTGCTCCAGCCATTCACAAATGTTGGAGGTATAGCGGGGATGCGGCCGTGTATGCACCCTGATTTGCAGCAGTACCATAGGATGGGTGAGGAAAGGGCTATTTTACCTAGAAAGCATCTTGCACAGCCCCCCTCTCCCCTCAAACATGCTTTAGTAAAAGGCATCTGCAACATCTTTGCATCTTCTGCACTGCCATAATGAAGGCTGTCTGCCATTAAGCTGAATATAGAGTGTGTTAGCCTCAGCCTTGTCATTTCCCTGGAGGAAAATGTACCCCCCCCCCCCCCGGGATTTGCAGATCACATGACCGATCTGTAGCAGTGCTCATCTGATGGTGACATCACACATCCCCTCATAGCCACTAAGCTGCTCCCATTCACCAACAGTAAATTACAAGTATGTAACTGTGTGTGTTACCAGGCTGTTTGTGTACTTTTGGAGCGTAGGAGGGGCACTGTATTTATCTTTCTTCACAATTTAGCTCCAACATTAGCATTGTAGGGGTCTTCCGATGTACTTGCACTCTACAGGAAATAGAGCAAAAGTGAAAAGGGATGGACACTATCACTTTAAAAACCAAAAATAATAGTTCAAATCCGAATGTATATAAGCATATATACCTTTAATAATGAAGGACTAGAAATATACAGAAACCACTCAAGACCAGGGGTTCCCAACCTTTTTTTAACCAAGTACCACTTTCCATTTTCCACCTAAAACACACACACAAAACAGTGAATGATACATACAAAAAACGCACATACATAGTTTTCTTCACCTTCACCAAATCAGGCTTAAAGAGGAACATTGTAGGTCTGGTGAGTAAATAAAAACACCCCAAACCTGGCTGGCCAGGGCCCCCTCCCCTCCGGTTGAGCATTTGATTAGTAAAAACTCTCATCGTACACAGCAACCCTCCTCTCCCTAGCTCACTTCCGTAGGGCAGTGCCATGTTGGAAGCCATTGGCTTCCCGACAGACACACTGCGCTGCCCTTCAGATCTCGCGCATGGGCCGTGTCATTATATAGGCTGCAGAGACATTGGGTGCAAATGCACACGAGATTTGAGGAGCAGCACACGGGATATGAACAGTGCCCGGCAAAGAGATGCGTATGCTCCGTCATTCAAGGATGGCTAAGGTGGGGAGGGGGTTGAATGGGGCCAGGAATTCAACAGGATGGCAGCAATCTATGAGGAACATCAAAAAAGATCTGATGTTCCTCTTTAAGTATAGACATCAGCAGATCAGGTTGGGTTACAAGTCCGACTGCAGCCCGATAGGATTTTAAGCACCACTATTGGTACTAGTACGTCCTGTTGGGAACCCCTGATCTAGACAATCTAAGATCAATTACATACACAAGGGAGTCATGAGCGAGGGGTAATAATAAATATTAGAAAAAGGAATTAGCAATTTATATATTAAATATAAGCAATTGATGCAAATATAAGCAATTGACTAATCCACAAATGAGATGCCTAGTGTAAAACGACTGATGTGGACCAAGAGATAACTAATCAACATGGAATAACCCTAATGCTGTGATATAATAAATACATTTTTTTAGGGAAACATGATTGGTGAAAAAAGATAAAATACATAAGTGAATACCTGTGCTCTGCACAACAATCCGTGAAGTGCAATGAATATCTAAACTTGTACTAAAACAAACAGTATAAGTGAAGACATATAATGACACAATACATCTACATAACCTTGTCACAGTAGCCAAACACCCAAGATCACGACCCCGTTTGGTGAGAACTCACGTGTGCTGTGGATTAGCCAACCACTGGCTCAGGGGATCAGGGAGGCACCGTGCTAGTAATTAAAGTAGGCTTGCACTCCCTCAAGAGATATAGGTTGAGGGAAATGCTTTGGCTGCTTCAGCCAGGACCGTTTTCCTTTATTTAGGTCCGTTTACAAAAATCATATACATTGATATAGAGGTTAAGAAATTGCACACCAACAACTGAGCTTTGAATTGCAAGTGGTTTAGTGTATTAAAAAATAGCAAACAATACATGTGTCGTGATTTCTATATACACAGTTAATGTAGGACAATAATGAACTGTACAGTAAGCAAAGAACCAGCAAGTAACTATATAGTGGATTTCTATCCATTCACTAAAATACTAAGAAATAATAACTATGGCCACAAGGTGGCGACATGGTATAGTCATTACAGTTTTAAAGTACAAATCTATAATATCACTTTAAAATCATACAGGCAGAAGCAGTGGGTGGCACCCAACATTTCTGGTCTAGCAATAGGACCTCTCTTCAGGGGCAGATTGCGGTCACTAGATCAAGGTAGCGACAGCGGTTAATCGGCAGTAATTGGCTGGGAGGTGGAGACGGCGTTGCTATATAAAATGGACTATGGATAATTACTAAACATAAGCAGCAGCAGCACAGAGGGGGGGGGGGGGGGTACAGAGGAAAAGTGAGTAAAAGCAGGGAAGTGAAGGCACTGTGCTAGTCAAATATTGGTATTTTATTTAAATTAATTCCACATATATGTCACTTACATAGGCGCTCTGGTCTGGTCACTAGACTGGTCATTGGATGTTAGCAGTTGTTATTTGGGTATGGGACCATTTACTCTATATTGTGATGTTAGGCCTTAGGTTAAAGTGGACCAAAACCCATGACCCGACAGCCCTGGAATCTATAAGATTCCCTCTCCCCCGGGCATCCAAAATCAGGATGCCCCACTGCGTGAAACCTCCAAGGTCACCCGAAACTCACCTTCTTTCCTGGTCCAACGGCGCATGCGCGATGCGGGGGCATCCCTGATATCCCTTTAGCAGGGCGTGTGTCCGCACCAGGCATTTGTGAGTAATAGGAGACTTGCTTCACAGTTCCGTGCCTGATTTTGTCTTTCTAAGGATGTGTAAATGTAGGGGGTCATTTATCTGGAGGACAGATAACCCATGGCAAGCATTTTTGAATGGCTGGCATGGGCATAGTTAAGGTAAGGTAAGGTAAGCGGGGATGTGGCAGGCAGCACGTGCTCCATTCAGCTTTCCTTTCCGCTCTGAGCTCAGAGCTTTGAGTGGCACGGTGATCTCCCTCTTTATGGGGCATCCCATTATGATGCCTCACTGTGGGAACCCCCCCCCCCGATCACCCAATTTGTATACCTCTTAGCAGAGCCCTCACTGTGTCTCCATGCCATGGCCGCATCCCCAGCATACCCTTAGCTGTGGGCACACCCGCACCAGGCTTTTCTCAATGGGATGCGGATGACGCTGCTCGCTCCATTCAGATTTCCTTTGCTGTACAGCTGAGGGTCGCTGATTGGCTGAGCAGCTCAACTTGGAAAGCAGGAAGAGGTGAGTTTTTGGGCGATCTGGAGCATCCTAAATTGGGAAGCCCCACGAGAGAGCAACAAAACCCAATAGTGACATTATTAAACTTTCAGATTGTCTCTTCATACCTCCCGACATCCTGGTTTGGATAGGACCACCCCGGGATTGCGCTGACGTCCTGTTGTCCCATGCCACTTCCATGCCTCCATGCCATTGTTGTCTCCGAGTGTGCAGCCGAGTGCACATCTTCCCTGGGGTGCCACTAGCTGCTGCCTTTTTCCTCATTAGTGCCTCAGTGGGTGGGCGGGACTCCAGAAGCTCGTGCTGCTCACGTCCTGCTTGGGTGCAGGAAAAGAAGAATGTGGTGAGATGTAAGGTGTCCGTGTGTGTGCATCCTTGTGTCATGCCCAGCTTTCTGGGAGAGGGAGGGTGATGGATGGAGGGGTGGCTAATGGAGGAATTTCCCTCACTAGCTGTATGGGAGGGATGCCCCTCACTGGCTGTAATGGAGGGATACCCCTCACTGGTTGTACTGAAGGGATGCTGATCACTGACTGTAATGAGGGATGCCACTCACTAATTGTAATGGAGGGATGCCCCTTACTGGTTGTACTGAGGGATGTCACTCGCTGGCTGTAATGAGGGATGCCCCTCACTGGCTGTAATGGAGGGATACCCCTCACTGGTTGTACTGAAGGGATGCTGACCACTGACTGTAATGAGGGATGCCACTCACTAATTGTAATGGAGGTATGCCCCTTACTGGTTGTAATGAGGGATGTCACTCACTGGCTGTAATGAGAGATGTTCCTCAATGGCTGTAATGGAGGGATGCCCCTGAATGGCTGGAATGGAGGGATGCCCCACACTGGCTGGAATGGAGGGATGCCACTCACTGGCTGTAAAGGAGGGATGCCACTCACTGGTTGTAATGGAGGGTTGCTGATCACTGTCTGTAATAAGGGATACCACTCACTGGTTGATGCCCCTCACTGGCTGTAATAATGCCCTTTAATGGTTGTAATGAAGGGATACTGATCACTGGCTGTATTGAGGGATGCCACTAACTGGTTGTAATGGAGGAATGCCACTCACTGGTTGTAACAGAGGGATTCCCCTCACTGGCTGTAATGAGGGATGCCACTTAATGGCTGTAATGAGGTATGCCCCTCACGTGCTGTAATGTGTGTTGGAGGGGGCTTGCCTGCATGTATATGTGCGGGTGGGCTTGCCTTTATTATTATTGTTGTTATTATTATTAATAATAATAAATTCTTAGGTGGTGTTCATTATTTTTATTATTACATACCTCCCAAGTGTCCCTGATTTGGAGGGTCTGTCCCTTTTTAGAGTCAATGTCCCCCTGTCCCTCGTTCTCATTTGTCCCTCTTTGAGTTGTAACATGCAGATCTGCATCAATAAAGGAATCATTTGCCTATTTGAAGTGTTTATATTCATTTATAAGTGTTTATATTTACTGTTACAACCTCCTATCCTCCCCTCAGGTGCGGCCTAATTCAACAAATGTCCCTTTTTCCAAATGTGAAAAGTTGGTAGGTATGTTGTTATTATTAATAATAATAATACATTCTCGTACGTGGTTTAAGTGCTAAATATTTACTGTGCCTTCACACGTCTTTCTTTCCAGTTTTCAGAAATTGGGTGGGACATATATATTTATAATAGATTATAACAGACATCCTGAATTATCACAGTGCAATCCAGCCTGCAATAGACACTGTAGAATTACCTAGCTCCTCTTTATAAAATCTATACAGTGCAGTGGGCGCTTTATAACCAAATCTCTAAAATGATGGATTGTAAATTCTTTTATAGAACTCCCCATTGTGTATTTGTGGATCGAACGCAGGGCGTAAGGGGATTGGCTGGCTCATGTGTCCATCATAGGAGAGACTTCGATTAGCTGTGTGAGGGGAGCTCGCGCTGTGTTTCCGGCCGGTTTGCGGTCCACTTTGGAACGCATCCTGTATCCGGCCGTGGCGCATAGACATCCTGCCCAGGAAGACAACCCGCCGGGAAATTGATACGCTACCTTAGGTTCCGATACGTTTTGCAAAACGGGCTCACCGTTTCCTCAGCGCACTGGTATAGTTCGAGTCCCGTAAGGCGAACCTTCTTCCGGGGGGACCCCCACCAGCCAATCCCTGAGCAGGTATTTAATCCCCCTTCCTCTGTAAGGCGCTTTCCATCTGGGGGCTGCACACTAATACCTTCTATAATATCACAAAGGACTGGGCTAAGAAATGACAGCTGATTGCAGAAGTTCTGAATTTAAGCCGACCTCCAGTCAAAAACGTTACCAGTAGTGGCATGTCCTTAGGCATGGGATGCTGTGTGATGGTGGACAGGAAACCGCTTTACAATGCAGTGAAGCATGCCTTCTATTGTAGAAGGTGCAGTAATCTCATGGGTGCATAGTTGTTTCATGTCTCCTATCCGATCAGTTCCATTAGGAAAAGGTGAGAATCCTAATGCAGGAATCCCAGATCATGAGGGGTGGTTAGTTCAGTGTCCTTTTGCACCAGGACAATCCTTGATACTGAGTTGCCAGGGAGAGTGTAGGTCTACTTTGAAGCAGACCAAAACCCTTGAGACCCCACCCTATAGTCTAACAGACTCCAGGGCTGGGTTAATGTCCTTCCCTGTATGAAACTTCTGGGATTGCCCATAATCTATCTTTAATTCTCGCTCCCATGTGCATGCAGTGGCATCCTCCGCACTCCTTAATCAGATTTGTGCACCCCTGCCAGGCAAATCCTTTCTTTCAGAATAGATTGCAGGGCCCTGAAGTCTATGACACTCCAGGCCAGGCATACTCCAACCCCCCAGGGCATCCATATTTGGGATTCCCCGCTGTGTAAAACTCACCAGGTCGCTCTATAAACTCACCTTCTCCCTGCTATACCTTTACCCCACAACAGGCTTCTGTGAATGGCCGGCACGGGGATGTGGCCGCCTGGCCCTTGGCTAGACTCAGCCAGAGCCAAGTCTTAGACGATTCTATGATAAGTGGACGGAATCAGATCAGAGTGCGCTGATTGGACGAGAGGCTGCAGGACTGGGGAAAGCTGACTTAGATTGGGTAACTTGGGGGCTTCACACAGCGGGGCATCCTAGTTTGGGTGCCCAAAGGGCAAGAACCAAAACCCAGGATAGTCAAAATTCTGGGTTTTGGTGCACTTTAAAGAAAAATTAGTTGATCTCAACAACGCCAGATGACTTGACCTGGCTGGCCACAACCCTGGTTCCCCTATAATCTGAGTAGCGTTCTCACCCCCAACCTCTATCCAAATGGCTGGGTGCTTGAGCACTCCTCAACATAAGGGAAGCTGGGGATATAGCCGTGGGCAGAAAAAACGCAGTGGAAGCCCCAAGAGGGGTAAGTTTTGTAGGTGGCCTGGAGTGGTAATAACTTGCACAGGTCTTATTTGTGATGGAAGCACTGGCACTTTAATAGATGATGAGATAGGATAGTATGTATTTGGTGTTAGTATTTTAGATTTAACTTTTTGCTTAGGATAGATTATGCACATAAATTATATACACTTTTTGTAAAGGTTTATTTAATCACTGTAGATCATATATATATTGATTGACTATATTACACTGCATTAACTATAAGGCAGCGCGCCCCCTGGTGTCTAAATATGCATATGGCTTGGAAATAGTGGTTTTAATATGGTTTTAATTTTTATTACAATAAAATGAATTGATAAATTAAATTTTTGAGTGCAAGAGTAAGTCTCTGGTTTGGGGAAACAGAAGGGTGTTTTCGGGGTCACCCTACATGAAATATTATGTAATTTATTTTTTTAATGATTGTTCGTGTTTTTGTACTACACACTATTTCAGTTTTTATACTGTATGTTTAAGTCAGTACAGCAATTTTTTGCTTGCTACTTGGATACTGATTTAGGAAGCCTGGGAGGTTTAAAAATCAAAAACTGCATTGACAGATAATTGTACCAGGTTCTGTGTCTTACCCACTGTGGCTGGCCCTGGAGTCTTAGATTCCAGTGCCGACCTCTGGCCTTCCCCGGGGGTCATCCCACTGTGTGACCTCCCCCCCCCCCCCCCCTCCAGATGCTGCAGAACTCACCTACTTCCTGACTCCCCTGGCGATGTGATCATCCAGCGGCTGCATCCCCGCACACATCTTTGGGCTGTGAGTGCACTCCTGCCCACAGCCATTTAGATGGGCTGGAGCATGTGGGATGCTGGGGATGCGGCTGCTAGCACTCCCAATTGCTGAGCTCTGCATGTAAACAGAGGCTTTGGTTGGATGAGAGCCTGCGCATGCACTGTAAGACCGGGAAAGTTTCACAGGGCGTTCTGGGGGTTTCAATTCACGATCACGTAACTAAACACGGAACCACTGATCCTAGAATATTATAGACTGGTTAGGCCAGTGTTTTTTCCTCTTTACTGTTTTTTTCTTTAATACAATATATAATGAATGTTAAACGTTTGTGTTGGCAGATCAGATGCATCTCCCATGTATATAACCCAAGATGACCAGAGGTGGTATAACTGGAGTTCCACGAGTCCTGGATGATGCAGCGAATCAACAAGAACCTGGTTTTGGCTGTCCTGACAGCTGCAAGCACCTTGTTTCTGCTCTTCCAGCTGTATTACTATAAATACTATATATCAGCAAAGGTGATTCTAACAATGATTATATCACTGATAAAAGGATTGTTTAACTGGAATGAGTTTTGTGAAGCTTGTGCTCCTTAGAGTCTGAATAGCCTTGGTTTAATCCTGCTGATCTTTTCATTTTTGCATGGCCTCCCCTGTTCCTGGCTACCGACGTGAGCACATTTGATTTTGACTTTTCAAGATTTCCACTTTAAAGTGGACCAACACCCTGGGGTGATCGGCCCGGGAATCTATAAGATTCCCGGGCCGATCACCCCCCACCCCGCGGGACATCCGAGATCGGGATGTCCCGCGGGGTGAAACCCCCCCCAAACACCCCAACTCACCTACCTTATCTTCGGCGACGGCCGGCCGCCGCCGCCGCCTCCCTCGCGCCCCTGTAGGCGTGCGCGCCTCCGCGCCGGCCGTCTGCGAATGGCCGGCGCGGGCACGCGCGCGTCAAAAGTGACGCGAGGGAGGCGGCGGCGGCCGCCGCCGCTTAGACGTTCCAGTTCTCCCCTTGTACGTCGGCGCTGGGAGCGGGGAGAGGTGAGTTTTTCGGGGGGTTAGGGGGGGTTTCACACAGCGGGGCACCCCGATCGGGGGTGCCCCACCGAAGTGGACCAAGACCCAGGATAGTCAAAATCCTGGGTGTTGGTCCACTTTAAATTAAAAATGATAACTTCCTACTCCACTGCACTGCCATGTGGCCACCTCCATTGAGAAGTCACAGACTTGATGTTCACTGCAAGTGGCTCATCTGAAGCCTGCCCTTTGTACCTCTTCTCCATTTCTTGCAGCACGATGTAGATGCTGAAGCATGTCTCCAAAGCTTGCCTCTCCCAGAGCTGTAGCTAGCTTCTTTTGCGCCCGAGGCAAGCAAAAAAAATTGCGCCCCCCCCACAAAAAAAAAAAGAAAATGTTAAAAACACACACAGACAGACAGACAGACAGATAGATATATTCCCTCCCTCTAAAAAAATCATCTTTTTTTTTAATATTAAACAACAATTTATATTTTCTCCTTACCTTCTCCTCCGCGGTCCTCTGGTCTCTGCTGCAGTCACGAGGCTCGGGTGGGTGGAGCCTCTCTCGCATGTCCCGCGCCGGCATTGCTTCCTGGAGGCGGGCGGCGAAGCAGCTGACAGCTGATTGGGGGGCGGTTGGGGCGGGGCCGGCGGGGGCACTTCTTGGTCGCACTGGCGGCGACCCCGCAGGCACACGCGCACGCCTGTTAGCTGAATTAAAAGTTAAACTGACAGTGACAGATGATGGGGGGGGCGCGGGGCCGGGCTGGAGATCATGTGTGCGGTGGGTGGTGGATCTCCTTGTGCTTGGCATTGGCAACCTGCGGACGCGCCCCTTTGCAGCAGAGCTGTAGCTGCGCCCGAGGCCAGTGCCTCACTCGCCTCATGGCTGCTACGGCTCTGGCCTCTCCTTTCCATTTTTACCTGACCACCACAGCCACGCCAGACCGGTATTTTTTCACCTTACTGGCCACTAGCCTGGTGGTGCCAGTATTTGTTTTTTTTTTGTTTATTGGTAACTGAGGATGGAAAAAGTATACCCGCATTTTCATTTCCCAGTAATAATACAATTACCGACACCACCAGGCCATTGGCCAGTAAAGTAAAAAAAAAAAAAAAGAAAAATACTGGCCTGGTGGCAACCTTAGCCACACCTGATCCTCAGCACTACCAGCGTGTGCAACCCACAGTGATTTTGCCTGCCAGACTTGCTAACACTGTGAGGGACAGGGGGGCCTGGGGTCATTTGTGCACATGGAGAAATGGTATTGAAAGGAAGGGCAGATTTTGGAGAATTGCCACAGGAGATGTAGGAGAGGCACATGAGACAGGATTCAGGTGAGCTCCTTGCTGCCTAATTATTGTCATTGCCTGGACAGACCCAGAAAGGAAGTTTATGCAGTCACATTCCACCCCTAGCCCTGTGCCCCAAAACAGCCTGTGTTTATTTTTTACCTCCGTCTTTGCACAATATTCATAACACCAGGAAACAACAGGAAGTAGTATTATGGTGAATGGCCTGCCATATGCTAATTAATTCAGTTACAACCAAACTGTCACATAATGGCAGTTAGGTTGAAGTGCTCCTCGTTGCTGAGCTGTGTGTACTGTGTGCATCATCAATGTGGGTGGGGCTGCTCAGCCAGGGAGCAGTATGGCCGACTGCATCCTGTTTGTGGTGTTATGAATATTGGGCGAAGGTAAAAAAAAAAAGAAACGCATGACTTCTCACTGGCAGGGAGCGCATACAGGAGAATTAAAAGCTTTTTTTCTACAGAATCAGTGGACCAATCCTAGCATGGTGGGAATTAAAGATTAATACAAAACACCAATTCTATTACCCTCCAGACAGCAGAACATTTAATGCAAAATGTTACTGCTTCTAAATGTTTAGACACACATTTATTTTTTAGTTTGGATCCTCCCAACGTGTATGCTATTGGATTGAGACAAAATATATCAAATAGGCCTAAAGACAAATAATCTGATCCTTCATTCTTTTCTTCTTTTTCATCCCAGGTTGGTAGTAAAATGAGCTGTCTTCTATTTATGTATTTCTTTTTTTTTTTTTATATGTGAATATTAACATTGAGTTATTTTTTTTCTTATTATTAGCATGGCCCTGTGTTTTCCAGTTTCAAGGGAAGGTTGTCCGCACAAGACCGAACAAACTGGGTATGTACACACAAATGACTGGTCTGGTACATATTTGTAAGATATAACGGATTGATCCTACACGAGTTGTATGTTTCAGTTAACATTACTTGGTTGCTTATTTTTTTATGTGCTCATGTTTTCAAATGTTTTTTCACAAAAACACACACAGTATGAGCATGTTAACGTTCTGAACTTTATTAACCTAACCAATTCCAGTGGGCAGTGAAAAACTTTTTAAGCCTGGTGTCCCACCACAATGTTCCGGTCTTTCTTGTGGATGCCGTTGTACTAGCGCTGTTAGCTGAGGATGTTAATCATCTTGGAGGTGCCACAGATGGAGCGCCATCAGAATGTCAATACTTCTGCAAGCCAAGGGATGTCACTACGTTTGCACTTTTGGATAAGATGTGGGAACCCAAAGTAAGAAAAATGCTTATTTAGAATGTTCTACTTGTGATTTAAAAATACTTTATTGATTGATTTAGTATTTTGTTTTTTTTCTGTTTGTATTGAGCATAAAATGATAAAATATATCAAATATTCTTTTTGGTTTGACATTAGTGTTTCCTAGCCCTGCTCTCAGATACAGGTCAAATAGAGCTTTAGGACTGCTGAAGCTCTAATTGACCACAAAATATAACCTGTTGGTGGCACTGGGGGGCAGGGTTGGAAAACACTATTCTGCATGGCTAGCTGTTTGCTGTGATGGTTAAACCACACCATGCAGCTTTCATTCCCTTCACCCAGAGTAAGAAGAAAATTAGAAGACTGACTGACACTAAAGGGAAAAACAGGAATGTTGTCCAAATAAAGCTAAATGTGAAGATGGTAGGGAGAAAACTCCTAATGCCGCATTATGCAGTTAAACTTGGAAGTTTGTACTTCTATCCTCTTCCTTCCTTAGGGTGCCCCAACAAATTTGGATAAATAAATTAAATGAATACCTACATTGTGATCATTCTAGCACCCTGACACACTTGCATAGCAGAAAAGAAGCTAGGACCAGCAGTGACCTCTGAGCTGGTAAGCCAAAGTCCCAACTCCTCTATCTTATCTGGCTCTGACTCATACATGGCCATTGGGGGGTCATGCTAATGATTTGGTGATGTAAATGTAATGTTGGATGCGAATTGCAACCAACATCTGTGAGCTGTTTAACTTTAACACACAAAAAAAAGTATTCTTAGTATACAGTACGTCCTGCTCCAGATAGATTACTTACACTTAGGTTATCCCCCGCCAGATGGCGCTGCACTGCAGAGACATGTAAAACAGGCTCCTCCCGGCCCGTTCCTCGTGTGATGTGCCTCCCAGCCTGGGCTGCGCTGGTCGGGTGAAGGTAGGCAGCACCATGCGTGCTTAAGGAGCGCTGCTCCACCGCAATCCCCCACCAAAGGGTAGGCGGTATAGGCTGATGGTGAGCCTTTATGGGATGCCCCTCCCGCATTATTGCCCCGTGTAGCGGTGGGTCCTGTACAGAGGGTCGCCATCCTCCCTCATTCTCCCTGTAGCCTTCGGGGGGGGGGGAAAGAAGGGGGGGGTGGGTGAGTGTGTCGGTGTTTCGTGCAATTTGGCTTTGGTCTGTTTTGACTAGTATTTGTGGTGTCAGCTGCTGACTTCTCTTTTTTACTATTACAATTGCCGCCGCCGCGCGCGGCTTTTCCTTCATTTGAATGTTCCGCGCCTGGCGGCAGCGTTACCTCTGCCGCTTCTGCGTTCTCATTGGCTGCTTGTCTGTGGGCTTTGCGCTCTTCGGGGGGGGGGGGCGGGGCCTGGCTTGGCGCGCTTTGCGTCACGGCCCGCTCTGGCCCGTCCTTCGAGGTTCGCTCAGCGCCATTTTGTCAGGTCGCACGCGTGTGTAACGGTTCTACCGCGGTCCGTAAGTGCCCCCGTGGGCGGCTTTATTCTCATTCCTTACTGTGTATGGTTTTGACGCCCTGTGTATGGTTTTGAAGCCTCATGCTGATGCTGACAAAGCGCAGGCCTGTGTACCCTGTGCTGAGCAGGTGCTTGCATTGCAATCTGGCCTGCCAGTGGCTGCACCTCGTTTCACTTCACCTATTCCCCCAAGCTTAAATCTCACTCCTGTTGAGTTGCATACTAGTTGGGATTCTCAGCCTGAGGTGTCTTCTAGACTGGCTACTGCTGAACAGATTATTGCTAGGTCCTTAGCGCATAAGGGCCCTGGGAAGAAGCGGCTCTTGGCGCCTAATGTTGCTGTTTTCCCTATGGGAGCTGAGGAGTTTATGAATCTGTGTGGCTATACCCCTTCTGATGAAGGGGAGCTCCTTTCTGACTAAGGCTCATCTGATGAGGGACCAAGGGGTCATGGCGATTCTGGCTCTGACCCCTGGGCCCCGGATGACACTGACAGATTATTGACCCAGATCTTTGAGGTTCTGTCTATCTCTCCCCCTGTTGAGGCTCCCAGGCAAAGAGGGGAGCTTTTCCATACAGCAAAATCGCATTTGGAATTTCCAGGGCAGGCACATTTCCATAACCTTGTGCTCAAGGAATGGGAGCGCCCCTGTAAACCTCCCGGGGTTCCAAAGAGTTGGGATAGGAAGTATCCCTTTCCTGCTGAGGTGGTTAAATGTTGGTCATCTCCCCCCCGAGATGGATGTCCCGATCCTAGGGCTATCTAACACCTCTGTCATGCATTCCCCTGATTCTACGACCCTGCGGGATGCTGAGGACCAGCGTATTGACCAGCTGGCCTCCCACGCATTTGCATGTGCGGGGACGGCGCTGCGCCCGGTCTGTGCCTCTGTTATTACTGCTGTGGCCACTAGATCCCTTATCAGAAATATACTTAATAGTGCCCCTGATGATTTCCCTTGTGAGGTATTTAATGCTCTCTCCAGTTGTGCTGCTTTTGTAAATTTTGTCCTTGCAGCTTTGGATGACACCATCAGAATGTGTGCCACAACTTCTTCCCTCGTGGTGGCTATACGCCGCTCGTTTTGGCTGCGCCAGTGGGCTGCCGACAAGGCTGCAAAGAAGGCCCTCACTGGGCTTCCATTTAAGGGGCTGCGCCTGTTTGGGGACCGCCTGGACCCTTTTTGTTAAGGGAGGTAAGTTACCCCAGCGCAGACGCCAGTCCCAGCCCTTTCGGGGTCAGGGTTACTTCTCCTCCCCTTACCGTGGTGCAGGACAGGGAAGGGGGGCATCTTTCCCTGGGGCCCGGGGAGTTTTCTGGGGAAGAGGTAGAGGACGTGGACGTCCTGGCTCCTCCTGGGGTCCCAAAGCCAAATCTTCTCCCAAGCCCCCTCAGGCATGATGGGGCGCCCTCACCCATACGGGTGGGGGGACGGCTGCAGCACTTCGCTCACGTCTGGAGGCTTTAGGTCTCAGACCGGGGATTCAGGAGGTAGTGTCCTCCGTTTACAAGTTGGAGTTTGCTGCCGGTCCCCCTCCAAGATTCATCAGCTCCCGGATTCCTCAGGGCCCTGTATCATCTCAGGAGCTAGTGCATGCTGTGCAGGGCCTCCTGGAGCTGGGGGTCATCTGCCAGGTCCCTTTAAGAGAAAGAGGGCAAGTGTTTTTTTCATCCAACCTATTCACAGTACCCCAATAAAGATGGTTCTGTCAGGCCCATCCTGGGCTTAAAGATTCTCAACAAGTTTTGTCAGGGGCAGGCGCTTTCGCATGGAAACTCTGCGCCTGGCCATCAGTTCCCTGCGCAAGGGGGATTTCATGACTTCTGCGGACATCAAAGATGCTTACCTTCATATTCCTGTGTGTCCAGGTCGTCACAAGTTCCTCAGGTTCGCTCTGATGGTTCAACATTACTAGGTTGTGGCCTTAGCCTTCGGCTTCACTTCAGCTCCCAGGGTGTTCACCAAGGTGCTGGCTGGCGTGATGTCTCTACTCAGATGTCAGGGTGTCAGCGTGCTTCCCTATCCGGACGACATCCTCATCACTTCCCAGTCTCTACATCAGGCAGAGTTGGATACTCAACTGGTGGTGCCCGTTCTGGAGTCATTTGGATGGGCGATCAACCACCCCAGTCCTCAATGTCCCCTTCTTTGGTAACTCCATTCCTAGGAATGATTCTGGATACAGTTCAGGTAAGGATCTTCCTGCCTCAGCAGAAGGTGGACAGTCTGATTGCACAGGCTCAGTCTCTCCTAGCTTGTCCCCATCCCTCCATTAGGCAGGGGATGCAGCTGGTGGGCCTGATGGTGACGTGCTTCGCAGCGGTCCCTTGGGCTCAGTTCCACTTGAGGCCTCTGCAACTTCACCTATTGTCTGTATGGGACAAGGTCCCAGCGTCCCTGGACAGGGTCTGTGTGCTCTCCCCCCCTGGTCAGGAGGTCCCTCTTGTGATGGATGGACTCAAGGAACCTGTTGGGGGGGGCAGATCCTTTCTTGCCCTTCCTGGGAGGTGGGGTCCTCAGGAGGCCCACACTCCTATCTATGTCTTGGAGCTGCGAGCGCTCAGGTTAGTTCAGGCTCGCTTGACTACTCATCTTCAGGGCCTGCCTGTCCAGAGGCGCCCGGACAATCAGACGGCAGTTGCCTACATTAATCTTCTGGGAGGGACCCGGAGCAGGAGGGCCCTCCAGGTAGTGTTTCTGATCCTGACCTGGGTGGAGAACAATGTTCCCTGCATATCAGTGGTGTACATTCCGGGGGTGAAAATTCTGCTGGCAGGCCCTCTGAGCAGGGGGACCTGCTGTCAGGGAGAATGGTCCCTCTGCAACAGGGTGTTCCAATCTCTGTGTCACCGTTGGGGTCAGCCAGATGTGGATCTGTTTGCGTCCCGTCACAATCACAAGCTCCCGGCCTTTTGTCTCCCTGTCCCAGGATCCTCTGGCCTTGATCTCGGATGCTTTTGCACTATCATGGCTGGACATTCAGTTCCTGTGTGTCTTTTCTTCATTCCCCCTGTTGTGCAGGGTTCGGCGCAATATTGCTCTGGTAGGGGTGCCAGCGATTCTGGTGCCCCCAGGTGGCCAAGAAGAGTGTGGTTCGCAGACGTGGTACACATGGCAGTAGACAGTACGTTCTGCCAGGGGTGCCAGATCTGCTCTCTCAGGGCCCCTTACGCCATCCCAATTTACATTCTCTGGCTTGACGGCCTGGCTGCTGAATCCTCCATTTTGATGGAGAAAGGCTTGTCCGCCTTGGTGGTTGATACCATGGTGAAGGTTAGGAAGAAAACTTCTTCTTCCATCTCTTACAGGGTATGGCGTACCTACATTGACTGGTGTGAGTCTAGGTCTCTTCCCTGTCGGGTGTTTTCAGTTCCCAGGGTTCTGGAGTTCTTACAGCATGGGTTGGAGTCGGGACACCAACTCAGTACTCTGAAGGGTCAGATTTTCTTTTTTTTTTTCTTCCCTGTCTGTTTTCTTGCAGAAGTCTTTTGCTCAGCATTTTTTGGTTCAGACCTTCTTCCAGGGAATTACTCATGCGCGTCCCCCACGTAACCTATGGTCCCTGTTTGGGATTTGAACTTGGTTTTGGCTGCCTTGCAAGGTGCTTCCTTTGAACCTATACAGGATGCTGCTCTGGCTGTGCTTACCCTCAAGGTTGTCTTTCTGGTGGCCATTACTTCGGTCAGGCGTGTGTCTGCTTTGGCGGCCAAGGTGGTGTTCCACTTTAAGCCAGATTTTCTGCCAAGGTGGTGTCTGCTTTTCATCTACATCAAGATATTGTTCTTCCTTCATTGTGTCCTAATCCTAGCAACGCTAAGGAAAGGTTCTGCATTCCTTGGATGTGGTCAGGTGTCTGAAGTATTGCCTGGTAGTCGGTGCGTCCTTCGGGAAAACTGATGCTCTTTTTGTGGCCCCCTTCTGGGCCCAGGAAGGGTTTGGCTCCTGCCAAGTCTATTATTAGCAAATGGATCCGTCAGGCCGTGATTCGGGCCTATTTTTGCTAGGGGAAAGGTTCTTCCCTTTTACCTTACTACTCCTTTTTACTCGTGCTATTGGTGCCTCTTGGGCCTTCCAGCACCAGGCTTCTGTTGAACAAGTTGCAAGGCCGCTACTTGGTCTTCTGTTCATACCTTTTCAAAGGTTTTACAAGGTTGATGTTAGGGCCTCAGCTGATGCTGTTTTTGGCCGCAAGGTTTTGCAGGCGGCAGTGGTTTAAACTGTCTGCTGTCACTTTTTTTGTTGGGGATCCCACCCTACTTTATGGACACTGCTATTGGATGTCCCAAGTGTAAGTAATCTATCTGGAGCAGGACGTACTGTATACTAAGAATAATACAATTCTGTGAAATACTCACCTGTACAATTGGTATTATAAGTATACAGTACGTCCTGCTCCACCCCACCCTGGTTTTTGCATTATTCTGGATCCCCTGTATGGTGATTGTTCTCATTTTTATAGTTCCAGTTTGGGTGGTTAAATTCTCCCGGCTTCTCGTTCACTGCTTTTCAATGCTGGGGATTTGTGGGAGGTCCCGGGTATTTGAGGGGCCGGAGGAGCCTGTTTTTGCATGTCTTTGCAGTGCAGCGCCATCTGGCGGAGGATAACCCAAGTGTAAGTAATCTATCTGGAGCAGGACGTACTGTATACTTATAATACCAATTCTACAGGTGAGTATTTCACAGAATTGTATTTTTTTTTTTTATTTTCAACCCCAGGAGACCCCCCCCCCCCCCCCACCCCGCTGTGGAGACCGACCACCGGTCGGCCTTGTGCACCCTCCCGAGCAGATGCTGAGGATTTCCGTTGACGGGGGGTGGAGTCATCTCACTTGTCACCTGAGAGCGCTGACAAGTTCTGGGCGACAGCTAGGTTGCGTTCCTGCTGTCCGAAACGCTCGCTATTGCGGGTGTGGCGGCGGAAGAAAGTGGGACTCGGCAATAAGCCGCAGGGCTGGCCAGCGGATTCAGGTTGTGGCAGTGCAGTTAACAGCGGACAGTCCTCCCCAGTCAAGGTGCCCCATCGGTGAGGCGTATTGTTTTCCACTGTTGGTGGGGGTGATACACGTTTGTATCTAGTGGCCTACAGAGTTTTGACCAATTGGGGTTACCTTTGTTTATTCCTTAGCCTCCTCCTCCTAAGAGTAAATGAGTAAGAGAAGCAAAAGGATCCCCCTAAGAGACCATTGCTTCTGCTCCACTGCTCTGCACTGTAATTACCCCTGCCCAGGCCCTGAACGAAATGGTCCGAGCCAGCCCCACTGCACCTTACCCCCATTAGCTCCAGCAATATGGCTGATTCAGTGGATAGTGAAGGCATCGCATCCTCAGATGAGGATTCCCTCAGTTCTGGGTTTGGGGTCGGTTCTGATTCTACAGACTCCAGCCCAAACTAGCGCTGACTCAACAGACCTGCCTTAGGGACAACCAAGGCAGCTGAGAGCTATGTAATTAGGCTGGAGGTAAACTGTATCGTCTAAACAAATGGGGAAAGGGGAGTCTGTTTTTCCACTTCTAAAAGAGAATCTGTGATAAGTGCATTTGTAATTTGCATTAATCCTATATTCCACACAGTGTATCTTTTTTATAACACCCTGGTCATTTGAGAGTGCTTGTGATTCATTCAGCAATGCAGTAAGACATAAGCTGAATCAGGCCTTTCATAATATGTTAATTTCCACAATGGCCAATATTTGGGTGTAGGTTCAATTTAATTTCATTCTAGCATGAGTTAAAATGATACAAAAGGCAAATGGCATCGGGGCTACGTTTGGTGTTGTCCTAAACGGTTTTCCGTTTTTAAATTGAAGAAGAAATGGCTGAGAAATCAAGGTTTCCAGTTTCACCGTATAATGTATCTTTTGAAAAATTTGGGCCCTTGGCTCTGTGATGCCGCATAATAATCAGCAAAATGGGCAATGTCTGTAAGGCATTCTCATCCCCCTGGCTGTTCTCCCCCCTCTCCCAGTGTCCACAGTCTGAGGAGCTTTATACCACCAGCTTAGCCCTATTATTGGTGGTCTAGAGCAAAGGAATTCAGGGTGTGTGCCACTACTCTTTGCCTTGTTTCTACTTTCAGAAGCAGCTGCGTTCTGACAGGAAGGGCGAGCGCAGCCATGATGAGGTGAGCTGCTGAATGACCATTTATGCACTTTGTCCCTTTTAATGTTAGCTGGTATCAGGATTTGGAGTTTTACAACACTTAAAACGGACTTGAAATATTAGCTTTAGCACTAAGGCAGTGTCTGGCACACTCCCTCTGCCTCCCTCCCTCAATGCACGCTGTGATGGAAGATACAGGGTCCAGTCCAACCTGTTAGCTGGATGACTAAAATCTAGAACTTGATCTCTGAAACAGAGCAGGACACTGCACCAGTATATTATTAATATATATATATATATATATATATAATATATATATGCCATAATAGTCTGTTATTGTTTTCTGTGCAACAGATTTTTAATCTAGTTGTTTTTTTATGTCACTGGACTTTTTAAACCTTTTCAAAATCTGCAGGGCAGTTTTTTCCGAGCTGCTGAGAAAATTGGATTTCAGTGGAACAAATATGATGGGCGAGATCCGCGACTAGAAGGGATGGATGACCTGTCAGGTGTGCAAATACCCCTTCATTATATTTTCAAAATGCCCTCTCATATAATACATGTAGTAGTGCTGTATGAAAGGAGTGGCAACTATTTGTGGCATGGACCTTTACGACTGAAGAGGAATATGGATAGAAAGTTTGCCCCATTTCAGAAGCTTCAATTTGGTCAACATGCAGGAGCATATAACAGGTAATTACAGCTTTGTGTTTGGAGAGGCGATTTTATTGCATATTTAAAGAATGCGTTTGTATAGGCTGTTAGAGGTATTCCAGCAAATTATATTATAAGAACATGAAACCTCCATTCAATGTTTAACCCTTTAAACGCCAGCTACGTAAAATTCACGTAGCTGCCTCTCCTGTCATTAAACGCCAGCTACGTAAATTTTACGTACCTGGCTTTCCCCCCTGCTAACTGGCAAAAAAAAAAAAAAAAGACACTCACCTGACCCCTCGTTTGATTCGGCCGGGTCTCCCCTTTAAGATGGTGTGCTCCGATCGTCCGTGGGACCTCCTCCGGCTGCAGGGGAGGGCCCGGAATAGGGTGCCCCCCCCCCCCCCCCGTTTTAGCTGCCACTGGCTTTCCTGTAAAAAAAAAAAAAAAATAAAAATGACATTTACCTACCTGCATGTGCGCTGGCTCCCGTCGACCCTCCTCTTCACCTGGGGGGCCTCCGATCCCCCCCCAGGACTTGCCGATCTTCAGGAGAGAGCCCGGGAGGCTCTCTCCTTCTCGATGGCGGCCGCCATCTTGCCGCTAAGCCCCGCCCCTTGAGGGCTCACAAGGCTCTGGGTCTGGCAAGTCACCTGCGGGCTAGCGGGTGACTTGCCATGAACCCCCAGCCCCCCATTACCTGCCTCCCCAAAGGCCAGGGGGGGGCAGAAGGGCCCGGGCCACTATGGCTATGTGGGCCTGTTCTACAAGCCCCCATAGCTGGCCCGGGTCGGTAACGCTGGGTAGGGGGGACCCTACGTCATTTTTTTTTTGATTTTTAAGGGTTTTTAACCCTTAAAATTCCAAAAAAAAAGGGGTCCCCCACCCTGGGAGGGGGGACCCTATGTCAATTTTTTTTTTTAATTAACCCCTTATGTCCTGTCACCCAGCTGGTAATAAATGCTTCCAGCATTTTGTGGTGTGGTGTGTTTTTTTTTTTTTTTACATTTTAAGTGGACCAACACCCAGGATTTTGACTTTCCTGGGTATTGGTCCTTTCCCCTGGGGCATCCCGATTGGGGATACCCCGCTGCGTGAAACCCCCCCGATCACCCACAATAACTCACCTTACCCGGGTCCTACGGTGCATGCGCGGCCGCTTGTCCAATCAGAGCGGCTGAGTTATGGACGTCTAAGAGACATCTAAACTCAGCCGCTCTGAGCGCGCTGGCGGCCGCATCCCCCACTTCCCTCTAACAGGGAGCGTGCCCGCGTCGGCCATTCATAAATAGCCGGCCTGGGCACGCGTCCTGCTAGAGGGATAGCGGGGATGCGGCCCGCGCATGCGCCGTAGGACCGGATTCAAGTAAGTGGTAGCAGGTGTTCCGGGGGGTTTCACACAGGGGGGCATCCCGATTTTGGATGCCCCAGGGGGAGGGAATAGAACGGTCCAGGAATCTTATAGATTCCGGGGCCGATCAGCCCTGGGTGTTGGTCCACTTTAACCCATTGTGAACTTGTAAGGAGTCCATGAGACCCCTATACCAGTTCACAAGGCTCGAGGGCTGTCAAGTGACCTGCGGCTAGCGGGTGACTTGCCATTAACCCCGGCCCCCCTATTACCTGCCTCCCCGAAGCCCAGGGGGGGCAGAAGGGCCCGGGCTGATTTAGGCGGTGCTGGCTTGTACTTGGCAGGGCGGGGGGGCCACCAAAGCTGGCCCCTGCGCCCTGTTCTACAATCCCTGCATAGCTGATCCCCGGGCTGGTTATGCTGGGTAGGGGGGACCCCATGTCATTTTTATGGGAATTATTAAAATAAAAAAAATGGGGGTTACCTCCCCCCCAGGAAGGGGAACCCCACACCGATTTTTTTTTTTTCTTGATTTAACCCTTTATAGTGTGGATTGTAGTTGTATTTTATTTTTACATGTTATAAAATGTTTTTTCAGTTTGGGGGGTCTTCTGAACAGTAACAGGGGGCTACCGATACATATGTGGTACCGTTGTAATCGGAAGAAATGGGGCTTTCACATGCAATATGGTTTTCTTTAATAAAACAAATGTTTTATTTGAAATAAAGGAGATAATTTTCTAAAAAAAATGTTTTTATTTTGTTTTGTTTAATGTACTCAAAAATATTAAAAAAAAACTGTAAAAAAATTACAAACAAGACATTTCACGTTAAAGCCTAAACTCTGCCGCAAAAAAAAAATATATGATTTTCCTAGAAATTCCTGCAAAAATCACAGTTAAGCATAGCGCAAAATGGTGAAAAATGACCTGTCAAGAGAGGGTGACAAAGCCTAAAGTAGGCTGGCAGTTAAAAGGGTTAGTAGTACCTATGCATGTTGGGTGTCGTTCTGCTCGGGGGATTTTGCGCTTTCAGATTTAGCTTGTTTTTTTTTGTTTGCATATTGATATTTTAGGAAAACTCATTTTTTATTCTGCTTTATTATACATTTTTTAAGGAAACCCTGTGCGACCAACGAATTCTTTGAGGGATTACTTCCAGAAAGATGGGCCCACTACAACATGCTGGGTATGCTTAGAAAGCTTATCATGTGTACTTTCAGAAAATATATGGTTTGTGGCGGGTATTCCAAATGTAAAGGGTTGTTTTGGTAGAAAAGCGCAAGGTGCCACTTTGTCTGCAGAGCTGAAATTTTCAAGCAAAATTACCGTCTCCCCAAGCTTTACTTTGGGGTGTTTGGCAACTCTTCCCTTGACAGTAGCTATGCATGTTGGGTATCGTTCTGTTCGGGGGATGTTGCTTTTTTAGATTAACTTGTTTTTTCTTGTTTGCTTATAGTTTTCTTTAGAAAAATGTGGCTTTGATTCTGCTTTTTATCCTTTTTTAGGGAAGTTCTGTGTAACCAAAGAATACATTGAGGGAGAACTTCCAGAAAACTGTGGCAACATCAACATGCCTAAAAAGCCTGAGGTGTGTACTTCCAGAGAATATATAGTTTGTGGGGGGTATTTCAAATGTAAAGGGTTGTTTTTATTGAAAAACTGCAAGGTGCACATAGTGCTTAGCATAGCTGTATTTGATCTGAAAATCCCCTAAAGCGCTGTTTCAGTTTCTGGGAGTCTCCTGGGCAGGAAAGGGTGTCTACCAATATATATGTGGTGCCGTTGTAACCGGGAGAAATTGGGATTTCACACGCAATAAGATTTTATGACAAACTTACATTTTTTATTACAAAAAAACACTACAAATTGTAAAAAATAGATTTTTTTTAATTTTTTTGCACATATCTCACCCCAAAATATTAAGAATACACCTACAAAATGACAAACAAGGCATTTCATGTTAAAGCCCAGACTCTGCTGAAAAAAACAATATACAATTTTTCTGGGAAATCCCTTCAAAAATCACAGTTGAACATGCATAGTGCAAAATAGTGAAAAATGGTCTGGCAACAAAGCGTAACAAAAACTCCAGGTAGGCTGGCAGCGAAAGGGTTAAACTAAAGAATATCTAAAAAAAAAAATGATTGGTCAAAACGTTAGCCAGACCCTTATATGTGCAAAACAGTTCTTAAAACAAATTGTATGGAGCATGCTTTCAGCAGCAGAGCTGACTTTACATCAACAAGTGTACTACAGTCAGTGGGGCTATGCTAGTGAGTATTTAGCTTTTACTTTTTTTTTTTGCATGCAAGCGCACTTTAAGCAATTAAAGTGGAACAACACTCATCATGAGTGTGTTGTCCTGCTTTATAGAATTTAATACAATATAACCTTTACTATAAGCTTTGTTTTCTTTTATATCATTTACAATACGAGCCTTGTAGAGCCTGTTGTGTATGTTAAGATACAATGTTGAACGTGTACATTCTTGCACATTCCTGATTTAGAGTTGACCTCGTGCATATTACTGCGGATGGGTTGGAAGTTCAGATACCAAAGGATCCATCTCATTTTTTAGCAGAAGTGTCCCATGGAAGATTTCTTGAATGCAGATACAGAGAAGCACGGTCATTTTTTCAGGTTGGTTATAAGTCATCTTTAACAACTATTAGTATCTTGAATTAACTGATTGATTTCTGTAGAGAATGTTTTTAGAGAAAGGGACATGTTGTATTTTACCAACTACACTGTGTTAGCCAGTCAAGCTTGGCAAGATGCAGATATTCACTTCTACTATTTCAGGGCAAAGCTTTCTTTCCATAAAGTTTTGAGCTGGTATTTTTTTTTTTTTTCTCTCCCAAAAACTTGTGCTTTTTTATACTTGGTGCTAAATCAATGAGGCAATTTGAGCTCCATGTGTAAATATTTGTAAAGGTCCTAAATATTTTTTGTTCTCTAGATATATCCAGAAGATTTATCACTAGATGGGATTGAGTTCAGAAAGAAGGCCAAAGCTTTGCTCCGTCTGACAGCTTCCACTTTGGGCATGCTGGGTGTGAGCTTCTGGATCAGCAGTGGTACCTGTTTAGGTAATATGTATGTCCCTTTCATATATATCAGCTATCATTGTGTTATGTGTTCATGAAGAAGCATTGGTAATGAATTCTAATTATCATGGACTAAAACTGGATCTGAATTCTAAAATACTTTAGGTCCAGCAGAAACCATTTTCCCAAATCGAGATGTCCTGCAGTGTGAAACTCGTCAAGTCCTGGGATCCTGTGGAGGTCATATTTGGCAATCAGCAGATCACTCTGCACTGCTGCAATATCTCTGCCCCCCTTTCTCGGTGTGTCCTTGCCATCAGATCACCAGGTTGTCGGGGTGGGCAGAATGGAGAGGCTGTAGTGGTGTATTTACTTTTCACAGATATTGCCTCTGTGGCAATATAGATTAGGGGCCCCTGTTTGCGGTGGCACGGGGGGGGCAGGTTGGGACAGGCATCCGGAAGAAAGGTCCCAGGCCCAAAATAGCAGCGGGGACCTGGGAGAGCAATTCTAGCCCCAGGGCACAATTTGTTTCTGCAAGGACCGCTGGAGACCTTGGCAGTATGTTCTGCAGGGCAGGGGAGTAAACAAAGATTGTTCTGGCCACTGCTGCCTGCTTAGGGACCAGGATTGGGGCTTGATACTCTCCCGGGGCCTGGCAAGCTTGGAACCGGACCCAGCCAGCAACACAGCTTATGACTGTGTATGTGTAAATTGCCTACCTACCCCTCCCCGGTCTCTGACCTGAATCCTTCACCTAACCCCCTTCCCTGCTGCTTAGATCTGGCCCACATTTTGTCTAAAACAGTCTTGCGCTTGGTTACTAGCTGCCTTGAGCGCTGGTCAGTTTGTTCATTTTTTTTAAAACATGATGTCTGAGGGATCTCGGGTTTGAAACAGTCCCTGTTTTTATAAAGTTTGAGGTCCCCTAGTATAGATAAGCCTTCAACAGAAAGCTCTTTAGCTTGGTACCCAAGGAGTGGTTGACAAATCATCGAGTAAATCATTGAGTGTAATAATTTAAGCCCCCATACCAACCTTGTAAACCCCACGCCCAACCATAATCCTGGCCTTTTTAATAAACTTTTTTGAAGGCAATCTTTTATACACATACCTGGCTAGCTAGGAAAGGATGCAATGTGTATAATGCATTTAAAAACCTCGACACCAGTGTCTCATCTTTCACCACTGCCTCCAATTGGTAACACAACTGTAAAACCATAGCTGGTATCTCTGAAATGAGCTGCTGGTTGGGAGGAGGGAGAAAAAGAAACATGAGTATGTTATGTCTGCTTACAACATTTTTGGGACAGAAGTATGTACCGTATGTTGTATGAAAGCTTTTGCTCTGTTTTTGTTTTTCAGGCTGGTATAGGCAGTGCAATATTATTCCTTACAGTAAAGATGTGGATATAGGTATATTTATTAAGGACTACAAGCCTGACCTAATCTCAGCCTTTCAGAAAGCTGGCCTCCCGCTGAAGCACAAGTTTGGAAAGGTCATTGTTTGCTGTCTTCAAATTGATTTCTATAAAACCTTTTGATTTACAAGCGCAGTAAATAAAGCAGACTTGCTCTTCCACGTATACAGTTTAATATTTCGCAACTATCATTCCTTTGTTTGGCTTATGATTGCTTCATGAGTTCTTGGTTTCCTCACTCATGCAGGCGATGTTGGAGGTAGTCTGTCCAAAATTACCTTAAAATGGACCAAAACCCATATAAAAAAGGCTGGTTTAGTTAAAAAAAATGTAAGGGGCATCGCTGCAATGTGACACCTGCAGATTCCCGCATATTGTCACCTTGATCGCATGGTTACTGGCAAGCTTAGCCTGCATGATTCCCGCCAGTCTGCCGGTCATGGCAAGTGTGAGCGTGGATGCTTCCAGAGGCATGAGCATGTGTAATGGGATCAAGGTAAGTATACAGGGAAACCAGAGTGTTTTATACTGTGGTGCATTCCAAATCAGGATGCCCCTAAGGAAAGGATTTTAAACTCTAATCCAGGTTTTTGGTCCACCTTTAGATTAAACCTGTAGCCAAGAAGGCTCAGGATGACTGGTTCCAGTACACATCCCAGCAGCTAGACCTTATTGTAATCAATAGACTGGTCTGTCTATGGGACAGGTGGGATATTTATGTAAATGTACTGAATAGAAAGTAAATAGTAAATATACATTAAAGCTGCACTATAGTCATGTCGGCTAATGTCCTCATTCTTTGTATAGCTGCTAGTAAAGTGACTGCCAGACCAATCGGGTTCGTTGAGCAGGCATTCACATTGAACCTGATTGGTTGCCGCTGGTGACGTTTGGCTGCCAAACAAATAAATGAGATGATGACTTGATTATAACGTCCCTTTAAAATAAGACAATAAGAAAATCCTGCAAAATTAAAGATATTAGAAATATAAAAACTATGATTAAAAACGCACCAATAAGTGAAAAGCATTTTGGCTATGGACAAGCAGGATTAAGGTCTTTCCCTTTAAAGCCCAGCTGTTGAGAGAAATTCTAAGGCCCTGAAAGGGCATTTCTTCTTCTGCATAGGGCACAGCAAGTATTTTAATATTTTTAAACTGATTCATATTCACTATAGTATAAGCAGCATCCTCATATCATGATTTTTAGCACCAACATTCTTTACTCTCTTAAACTGTGGTTTGAATTCAGTGGCCAGGGGTTGTCTATAACCAAAACAATATTTAGCTTTCATTAGTAGTGTGATCCTTGGCAAATTTGAATGCAGCCAAGACTTGCTGGTAACTTGGCTTTTCTAAACCCTCTTCTGATTGCAGCAGTACTTTCTTTCTTGAAAGTGATCATTGGCTAAGCCATTGCCTTATTAGACTATTCTTCTATTTTATTTAAATCTATGTAAACAGTAGTTCCCAGCTTCCTTCCACGTCTTTTGGGTTTTGGTTTCCACTTCAAGGCATTTGAGATCATTCGCTCCACTTCTCTATATATTTATCCCTCTCCAGTTGATTGTATAACCAAATTTTTTTTTTTGTTTTTTTTTTTTATTAGAGCAAGGCCAAGACTTACCCATTCCCAGCAATCCATAAGGAAATGCTTGATAACCAACATTTGCCATTATAATATATCATATCTAATGCCTTTGTTTTAATATCAAATGCTATCTCTCATATGCTTGTTGGTGTTTGGAAAGCTTCTCTTTGCTGCTGTAATTTAGTTTGGCCAAGTTGGAGACGGATGGAGTCCTATACATGACATTTATGGCTATAAATTGGTGCATTTATGGTGTCGAAAAGCTGAAGACTGCTTATTACTGACAATACATTATGCTAACATGATGCTTAAAATAGAGCTAGAGTGTAATTTATTACTAGAATCTAGGAGTTGAAAATATTTTTTTTTAACTTTATGCTGACCATTACTTTTGAAATTATTTAATTGGACATGATAGACATTATTTGTATGGTTTAAATTGCAAAAAAATGAGCATGCATTTATTATCTGTGATAAAAGGAATAGTTTTAATATTCAAGCAACAGCTATAATCTTGTTAGTTGCAAATCACATTACATGCATTGTATATTAAATATAAATAATATATTAAAGGCAAATGCTAGAAGTAACATCTCCCAGCAGGTGGCACTGTCTCTTAATGATTCCAATACTTACAATACAGTCCCAAGAATTTGGCTAATGCTGTTTTTCATGCTATATGTGCCATTAGTAATGCCCCCCTCAGTTTCTGCTGGTACTTGTTTACACACCTTCGGCAATGTATTAATACTGGCCTGACTTGTAGAACTGTTTTGCAAAATATCATGTTCAAACCATTGTCTCTTTTTTTGTATTTAAGGTGGAGGATAGTTTGGAACTCTCTTTTCTTGGGAGTGACGATGTAAAACTTGACATTTTTTTCTTCTATGAAGAAACCGATTATATGTGGAATGGGGGGACACAAGCCAAAAGTGGCAAAAAATTCAAGTATGTCAATGTAGTCTTTTTACTGCTAAACACAGACCCTCGTATTGCTGAAAACGTTGCCCATATTTAAAAGGCGTCTGATTTGTATTTACCTTGATAACTTTTCTTTACGCCATAATATTTTATGCATGTTTATGTGAAATGTAACATATGAGGGGTTGAAAAGTGGTGTGGGCAGCATGTCCGTATTTCTCCTATTGAGCTCTAGCAAGATAACGGGGGTGATAAAAAAAACATTGGAACATGGCAGCAACCACAGTTGATGTTACTGAGGATCAGACACGGCCCCTATTTAAAGCGGGCACAGGGGATTTTTAATGGGGTAGTCACTTTCCTTTCACACCTCAGAGCATAGCTGCCCGGAGGGCGTGATGCTACCCTGCCTGCCTTCTTCAGGTGCATCGGCAACAATTGCTCTCCAGCATGCCACGGTATCGGAAGCCACTTGACTTGTAACCTCCCCCTACTTAGCTTGCTACACGGGAGAAAAGATGAGTATTCCTCCTCTTATTTTATTTTTCTTTTTTTGTTTTTCCCTTTTCCTCTTTACATTATTTGGTGTAGGTTATATTTATAAATTATTTTTAAGTCTACAGTTTGGGTAACTATAACTAGAGCAGGATGGAGCTGATCATTTCTGCAGTGATTTTAAGAAAATTTGACTGGTTTTGATGTCCTTAACCCCACATTGTAAAACTCCGCCAATTGGCTCACCTCATTACATCATCATACTGTAGGCACCCCAAAACGTATATATTAATATTAGAATGCCCAGCAATTGGGGGAACCCTCCACACACCCCCACAATAGGCCCCCGGGGACTAACAATTGCACTCTCAAAGAGGTAAAAATAAATGGTCTTTATTTAAGGTGATCACATCTAAAACGTACTTTAAAAACTACATTTTCCCAGTGCTGTTACAAGTCCAGCCACATGGGGGAGCCATCCTGCCAGGAACAGTATATTACAATGTGCATAGACAAATGGTGATTACAATAAAACCTAAAACATATATATCTATTCAATAAAGTGCTATGTGCTAAAGCAAGTGTACATCAATTATCAAGACACGGACCTCTAAATGAACCTGGGCCCAGTTAAAGCAATAAAGTGCAAGGTATACAACAAGAGACATATAAAACACAAATCCTCACTGTTCACCTGACAGGAAAGCCACCATGCAGCAGCCCACGCGTTCCGAGCCACAAGGGCTCTTTTTCAAGGCTGGGAAAATGTTGTAGTTTTTAAAGTATTTTTTAGATGTGATCACCTTAAATAAAGACCATTTATTTTTACCTCTTTGAGAGTGCAATTGTTAGTCCCCGGGGGCCTATTGTGGGGGGTGTGTGGATGGTACTCCCAATTGCTGGGTATTCATTGTGCTTTTGCAAGGCTCCCTATGGGCATTGCACCTCACAATATTTAATAATAAACCATTGGTGCCACCCGCAATATTTCTTAATATTAGAATGTGTTACATTTGTACGCCTCTTGTTTTCCCTATATCCAGTCCAGGTCGTCCCAGTAATGACATATGGGTATTTGCCCCTAGGGGGCGCTCGACTGCAAGATCAAAGATGTTGCTCCTCCCGGCCCCCTATAAAGGCAGGTGTCCCTCTATGATTCCCCAGTGTTCATCTTGCAGTCTTGACTGCAGAAGATCGTTGAAAACTATCTCTCTCAGACTATGGCAGCAGAGCGGGGCCACCTAGCCCGTCGGCCGCTGCGAGACCTATTCCAACGGATCCCTTTTGACCCACTACTGCCTCCCAGCCTATGGCTGCTCGGGATTTGTGAAGGTAGGGTGAACGCCGCATGGGTCGGCAGAGCACATGCTCTGGGCCGCAGACCTCCCATTAAGAGGTAGCCGGCCACAGGCTTATGGTGAGCCTGAAGGGGGGGGAACCACTGTCCCTTTTTTTTATATACCCTCCCAGCCTCCCTGCCCACAAGCTTTATTGGTTGTGCTGACATGGTGTTTTCTGTGTTTTTTACTAGACATCTTCTAGTTGTGGCTCCTCGCTGGCTCTGCTGGTGTTGGAGCATGTGTCATATTCACCTCCCTCCCTTTTGAGACTTTGCACATTGCTCCTCCCAGTACGGCTAAAAGGAGCAAGGAGAACTGTTTAGGCCCGAGAAGCAAAAGCGGGTCTTCCTGGAGCAGGGCCATTTCTCTAACGTGATTCTTAAGGAACCAAGTTGCTGCCGGTCCCTGAGGGCCGGGATAGGCGGCACCCCCTTTTCCTGATGAGCTGGTAAGACTATTGTCCCGTCCCCTAGAAGTGGATCCTCTCGTGTTGGGGTTGTCCAGCACCACGGTTATGCCCTCTTCTTACCGTGCTAGCTTTGCGCAGCGGCAGTATCATAGCCCATGAGGCCCAACCGATCCTAACGTGACTCTGCTGACATGCGCATGGATCAGCTGGTCTGCCATGCATTCACCTTCACTGGTGCCCTGTTTCGCCCTGTCTGTGCCTCAGTGATTGTCTCTCTAGCTAACAGAAGGAAGGTGAAACATCTTGTGGATAGAGCTAAAGCTCGCAAGCGGTCAGAGGAGTATAAGGAACTCAAAGCCTGCTTGGATTTCATTGCTTTTGTTGTTACTGCCATGGATGATGTGGTCCGGCTCGGGGCCAGGAGGATCTCTTCCTTGCAGGTCGCTCTGCGCCACTCTCTCTGGCTGCGACAATGGTCGGCTTATGCGGCTGCAAAGAAATCCCTCACTGGTATTCCCTTCTGGGGAACAGACTGTTTGGGGAGCGCCTGGATATCTTGGTTAAGGATGGTAGACTTCCTCAGAAAAGGGAAACCTACTCGGCCCTTCAGGATTCCCTCTTCCTTTCGTTCCTTTCGTAAAGGAAGGGGTTCTTCATTTTCAGGTGGACGCAGAGATTCCTGGAACAGAGGTAGGTCCCGAGGCAGACCCAACTCCGCCTGGGAGCGAAGTCCAGAATCCGCTAAAGGCCCAAGCCTTGCGCTTGGCTGTGCAACACCTCCTGCGGATAGGTGTGATTGTCCTGTACCCCTGCAAGAACGGGGTCAGGGTTTCTATGCCAATTTGTTCACGGTTCCCAAGGAAGACAGAACACTGAGGCCAATTCTGGACCTGAAGGGCCTCAACAGGTTTGTAGGGGGCAGACATTCCGCTTGGAAACGTTGCGGTTGGCGGTGAGATTCCTTCGACCTGGTGACTTCATGACCACAGTGGACATCAGGGATGCTTATCTGCACATCCCGATTTTTCTGGGGACATCAGAAGTTCCTGAGGTTTGCTATCAAGGATCAGCATTACCAGTTTGTAGCTCTTCCTCAGCAGGCTGAGAGCGATACTTGGACAGTATTGTCAACCCTGGAGACCTTCGGCTGGGTAATCAATTACCCCAAGTCCTTTGTCACTCCCTCAACAGTGCGGGACTTGATGATAGACACCTCCCAGGTCAAAGTCTTCCTGCCTCAGATGAAGGTCTTGAATCTCCAGTCGCAGGTGCAGGCCTTGCTGTCTTGTCAGCAGCTGTCGGTGCGTCTGGGGATGAGATGGTGGGCCTGATGGTGTCATGCTTCGAGTCAGTGCCCTTCACCCAATTTCACATGAGACCTTCTTTAATTGAACCTGCTGACCGGCTGGAATCGGATTAGGAGTCTCTGGACCACGGTTTCTCGCTGTCCCCACTGGCCAGGCAGTCCTTCTTGTGGTGGCTGGACCCTCGGAATTTGCTGGTAGGCAGATCCTTCTGACTCCCCATTGGGAAATTGTTACCACGAATGCCAGCCTGACATGCTGGGGAGGCGTTTGGCAGACTCAGAAGATCCAGAGTCAATGGGGTCCGCAGGAGAACCGCTTACTCATAAATCTATTGGAGTTGAGAGCGATCCGCTTCTGTGCTTGACTTCCCGCTTAAGGGGTTGTGCGATCCTGGTTCGTTCACACGATCGGACGGCTGTCGCCTACATCAATCACCAGGGTGGTACTCGGAGCAGGGGAGCCCTCAAGGAGGTAACTCAGATCCTGACTTGGGCAGAGGAAAATGTACCCTGCTTCTCGGCAGTTAACATTCCTGGGGTGGATAATCTGGAGGCAGATTCCCTGAGCAGAAGCGCCTCACGCCTGGGGGAATGGTCTCTCAACAGCAAGACCTTTCACGCTCTGTGTCTCCGCTGGGGTCAGCTGGACGTGTACCTGTTTGCGTCCAGACACTATCACAAGCTTCCAAGGTTTGTTTTCCTCTCCAGAGTTCCTCTGGCCATCGCCACAGATGCTCTGGCGCTGCATTGGACAGAGTTCAAATTCCTGTATGCATTTCCTCCTTTTACGCTCCTGGGCAGAGTGCCGCTCAAGATAGCCTGGGAGGGGGTACCAACCATCCTGGTGGCTCCTCGCTGGCCAAGAAGGGGTTGGTTTGCAGACATAGTGCAGATGTCAGTGGACCACTACATCATGCCTGAAGACCCGGGGCTTCTCACACAGGGGTTGCTGCGGCACCCCAATTTACTGCCGCTGGTCTTGATGGCCTGGCTATTGAAACCTCACTCCTGACGGAGAAGGGGTTATTGGCCACGGTTGTACAGACAATGGTTCAGGCACGGAAGAAGTCTTCTTCCTTGATATATTACAGAGTTTGGCGGGCCTATATCTCTTGGTGCGAGGCCAGGAGCCTTACTTGCCGAAAATTTGCTATTTCCAGGATTCTGGAGTTTTGACAACATGGCTTAGACTTGGGTCTCCAGCTGAGTATCCTCAAGGGTCAGGTTTCAACCTTAGCCATTTTCTTTCAGAGATCCATTGCCAACCATAGGTTGATCAAGACCTTTTTTCAAGGAGTCATCCATGTCCGGCCACCGCGTAAGTCAGTACCAAATTCAAATCCCACACCGGTAATACTATCGGCTCTTCAGGGTCCTCCCTTCGAACTATTGTGCGACGCTGCATTACCTGTTTTGACTCTTAAAGGTGGTCTTTTTGGTAGCGATCACTTCGGTGCGTCGTGTATCAGAGCTGGCCGTGCTTTGTATGAATTCTCCCTATTTTGAACTACATAGGGATGAGGTGGTTTTTAAACCTGATTTTTTGCCTAAGGTTGTTTTCTCCCTTTCACCTTAATGAGGGAGTTGTCTTACCTTACTTGTGTCCAGCACCGTCTAACTCCAAAGGAAGGACCCTCCATAGCTTGGATGTGGTCAGATCCATAAAGTATTACTTGGCTGCGACTGATCCCTTCAGGAAAACGGATTTGCTCTTTGGCCTAGCAGAGAGCTCTAAACGAGGCATCGGTGGAACAAGGCCGCAACTTGGTCTTATGTGCATACTTTTGCAAAGTTTTACAAGGTGGATGACGGTCTCGGCTGACGCTGTCTTAGGTCGTAAGGTGCTTCAGGCGGTAGCTTAATGAACTACATGCTGTTCCCCACTGGGGATCCCACCCAATTGGACACTGCTTTTGGATGTCCCATATGTCATTACTGGGACGACCTGGACTGGATATAGGGAAAAATACAATTCTGTGAAACTCACCTGTAGTATTGTTTTTGATTATATCCAGTCCAGGTCGTCCCACCCCGCCCTTTTGTTCATTATCTCCTGTTTGCCTTTTATGGTGATTACCATTTTTTATTCATTGGACTTTGTATTTTTAAGTCTTGTTAGAGAGAGTACAAGCTGAAGCTATGTTCAGTAACATGGTTTCTTAGGCCTCCCTAAGGAGCAACATCTTTGATCTTGCAGTCGAGCGCCCCCTGGGGGCGAATACCCATATGTCATTACTGGGACGACCTGGGCTGGATATAATCAAAAACCTTACAGGTGAGTTTCACAGAATTGTATTTTTTTCTCTGTGCTAGATAATCATTGCGTTTTTCTGTGTCCAATTTCAGATACCTCTTTCCAAAATTTACACTTTGCTGGACAGAGTTTTTAGAGTTAAAAGTTCAAATACCATGTGAAACACTAGATTATATTGAAGCCAATTATGGCAGGAATTGGGATGTTCCTGTTAAAGTATGGGACTGGAAACACTCCCCACCCAACGTCAGGCCCAATGGAATGTGGCCTCTGGATGAGTGGGATGAAGTTATTCAGCTATTTTAGAAGACTAAAATACATCATGATTTTAAGCAGTGTTGCTTTGTGTTAAATCTCAAGAAGATTTCTTTTGTGTGCGATTCTTTTTGCATGGATTAATTGACTAGGTGCTAAACAAGCATTAAAAATAAAGATTAATCGTGTGGTTCTAATCTTTTTAGCCTGACTGACATTGTCCTAAAAAAAACGCAGTGGCACTTTATATGCATGAGACCGGTTGTGTAACATGTCTTTCAATGTATAACATCTTTAGTAACCATATACTTTAATAATTTATTTGTGTGTGCGTATGTTAGATTATTTCCTAGCTTTAGTCTAGTTAGTGATTTATTGTCCTTTTTGTTTTAAATAAAATAAAATGTTTGGAAGGTTTGTTTTTCAGTCCAGGAAGTTTTTCTTTTCAACGACCTTAAAGGAGCACTATTGTGAAATTGTGGTATTATAAAAATCCATATACCGGTAAACACATTGGCTAATGAGAGGAGGGGTCACTTATACACCAGTGCTGAATAAAACTTCAAGCTTGACGTTTATTCTCTCATGGTAGGAATAAACTCCAGGGGTGACTGAAGAAGAGGTTCTGTCACCCCAGATTTCCTCTTTCTTCTGTTAAAATAAAAAACAGGCCTGGCTGGATATTTCTTGATGCCGGGTGTATAAGTTACCCCTCCTTTAAAGTTTTTCCCAGCCTTGAGAAAATTGCTTCTAGTTTAAAAAACAAATCCCAATAGGCACTACCTTATCATTTGCTGGAAACTGCTTCTACTGCTTCTACGTGCAAATATGTATTTATTGGAAGTTTTAGTGTAACAAAGTCTGGTGGGAAACCCAGTCTCTAGCATGGAAAAGCACACAGCTCTTTGAGAATTTTTGGGTCCTAAGGGCTGGAACAAATTGATCTCAAATTTTGTTGTGGTGTTAAAAGGTCTGACTGCAACCAGTGTTCTTCAGCTATTTGGCATTTTTGCCATGTACATGCGTTTATGTGTCAGACCTTGGTTGCTGCGGGCTAGTTAATTGCACAGGTTCTAATCTTATGGCATCAAGGCAACTGCATGACTTAGAAAGTTGGCTGCACATGCCGTTGTTTAAGGGGATTTTTTAGTTTACACTTCTTTTTTTTTTTTTTTTTTTTTTTTAGGACAGCCATCCTTTTGCGGGCCAAAAGGAATGCAATTGGTAAGAATGCGGCAAGAGGAAAGCATAACTGTATCCTGTGAAAGATGCATAAGGCACCTTTTTGGGGGTCCATTTACTTTTAATTGTTTAGGAAGTTTGGACAACAGTAATTTGAAAGATCTTCCACATCAAAGGCAAAAGTAAAATTTTTTTATTAATATACAAGCCCATCTGACTGAACATGAGCAAGGTAACCAAGAGGTCTACCCATGCCTGCAGGTGGGAATAGACCTCTACCTGTATGTCTCTTCAGTTCCAAAACTGAATTCCTGTCCTAAATATTCTTTGCATCCAGTTTCCCGAAGTCTCAAGATGTGCCTCTGTGAGGTGCTGTCAGTCATTTGTATTTGTTTAAAGTGCAGCAGCCCCCTTGCCCACCCGGGCAGTCACCACATTCACAGTCGCACCCCCCCCCCCCCAAAAAAAAACTATTAGAGGGTGCCGTCTAAGAGGACTTTTTTGTGGGATGGTATGAGTGGTGCTGAAGAACTGTGATTCCTTAACCAACAATTTTATTCTTAGGAATCCCTTTGAGGCTCATTTCCCAGGGGCAAACAGTTCTGTTCTTCTGCAGATAAAATTTTATAAGCGTCTAAGGCTTTGGCCTTTCAGCAGTGCAAAACTTCTAAGCGCTGATGCTGTTGCCAATTGAGTCAGTACCCTAAGCACATTTTTACTCCATAGTATTTCAACTGACCTTTCTGTCAAATGAAACCAGATCAGTGAAGCAGCTGGGCAAGGTGTTTAGGTTCAACAGAAACATACCAGTGAGTAGAACCCTTGGGCAGAGAACAGTCTTCTCAGAAATGCTTATAATGGAAATCCACCTGAAATGTACAAAGCAAGCTGCGATTTTGCTGCAAAGGCTTGTGCATTGTGCTACAGATGTTACGAAATGCAGTCGTCTGTCTTCTTCTGCCTCCAGCTGTTTTCTCAGTAGTCCAGCCATGGTCTGCCAGAAAAAAAGCCACAGCCAGAGCTTTGCTGTCTGCTGTGTGCCAGGTACAGTATGGTGCTCTCCCTCTGTCTTTGACAGCAGTGCTGATTTCCTCATTCTTGCAGCACGTGCGTGGCAGAAGAACTTGTACCGAGATCTAGAGCATTGGAAAGTTGTTGCACAGCAGACTCAAATCTGTCTTTTTTTTTTTTTTTTTTGTTTTTCTTGCTTACAGAAACGTTCAAGCGCCACAAAATGGTAGAAAAATTACGAAGAGAGTTATAGTAGTTATATCCCTTCCCAAATAAAAATACAAAACTAAGAGAAAAATTACATAGCAGCATGCTTTGTTTTCAAATGCATATATTTTTATTTTACTACACTAAACCAAATTATGCCCCCACCGAGCTTGTTGTAATGAACAGACAGCGAGACCAACACCCGTTAAAGAAAAAAACGCCAGTTACTAGGGTGGGGAGCCCACTGCAGTGATTCGGTAGTCGACGGTTCTGAAACTTGAATTGTAGAGTAGATAATAGGGTCGATTCAAAGAAACATGTAACAGCTTGGATTTTGGTGCCGATCATCCTATTTTTCCCGTACGCTCGTGCGTTCGTATGAACTTGCGAGTGATTCTATAAGCAAATACGTTTCTATCCTAAAATTTACGTTCGGGAATCAGACCTATGTCAGTTTCCATCCTGAATTTTCCGTTTCATTTCTCAGGTTGCAACATTGGTTTTGCCCTTTTTCCTTTTTTGTCTGGACGTAAATCCTTCTGATCTTGCGGCTGCGCACTACAAACTTTCCTCATTAAAGTGCATTCTAACTATTTGGTTTTTTATTTTTCTTTATTTCATTCATTTTGTAGTAACCAACCATTAATGAATGCATTTGCATAAGTAAATCTTACTTTGTTTAATTTTTAGTTAACTTGCATTTTTTACTTGTGGATTTAATTTTAATATTTTGGCTTCAAATGGTACAACTTAAAATTTTGGGTGTGGTTACCCACACCCTCTACATACAGATTTGCTCTCAAAAATTACAAAACACCCAGCAACTTCTGCATGTTATGAGCCTAGAAACAGCCAAGATGGCGGGTCAGGTATTATCGGGCAGCCTGCAAACAGGGCCTTGTGACTGTGTTGCTCTGCATTCTTTGATTTCTGACCTTTCCGTGCCCCCAGCTCTGCTGTGTCTTGAATCAGGTATGCATTGCCATACAATTTATGGCCTCGGCCATGCTGATACATGCAGTTCATTGGAGCTCAAGACGCGCAGACTCCTCCACATAGCCAAAAAACCTGTTCAAGAACAGCAATCCGACTGCTAAAAGGTGTCGGCAGTGGCTTTCTTTTAAAACGTATTTAGAGGTTGGAAAACTGCTCTCTGAATCACACGGAAACACATCCGATTATCCTAAGTTTTACGTTTTGATCCTAAGTTTTACGTTTTGATCCTAAGTTTTACGTTTTGATCCTAAGTTTTACGTTTTGATCCTAAGTTTTAGGATTTGATCCTAAGTTTTACGTTTTGATCCTAAAATTTAGGAACGAACTTGCGATGATCGTAAGAGCATATACGCATTCGTACGTAGGCTCGTGCGAGTCGGAAATGGCCAAAAAAACAGGAAAAAATGACTAACACCCACCCAAACTTACGATTCTCGATACGAAATCAATTAACTTTTGCTCTTTGAATCGAGGGGAATGTGACAATGAGTATGGCCTCAAACAGCCATGATATTGAGGCTATAGCATAGCAGGGGTAGAACATGGTCTGGGGTGTCATGGCTGTACGTGCACTTGGGATGCAGGGGCTTAGGAGGGGGTGTATGAAGCAAATGGGTGAAGTGAGCCACTTGCTGGGGCCCAGCCCAGTTGGCTCCAAAGTAGGGGTGGCCTATCAGGAATTTACCCTGCACTCCAGTCTGACCCTAGTCATATCAATAATTCTGCTTGCTTTGATGTTTTTATTAATAAAATGGGAATGAGTAGTCATGTCTGTTTGTTCTCAAAGCAGAGTAGGGTGTATAATAAGTAAACAATCTATAACAGAACATGTAAATAAATATACAAATATATTACTGACATATTTAAAATGCCAAGGGGGATAGCCAAATGATTTCAAATGTAGTAAAAAAGAAAAAGAGGAGTTAAAAAAGGTAGGAGAAAACTTCCCCCTGGCAGCCAGGAAGCACAGATATTTCCTTAAATTGTAACATTGAGTCTTTGAGGATAGCAAGGAGTCTCCTGGAAATCGTATATTACTTTGGTGCTTTTTCACAAAATTATGTATTTTTAATTTTCTTTTTACCTGCCCTGCCAAAGGGCCAGTGGCTAACCCACAATGACAGCCAAGAGATTTTTCTTATCTTATTTGTTGGCATTAAGCTGAGGCATAGTGTGCTCTGTCATTTGTGAAACAATAGTGCTTCACCTTGCCAAGTTACATGATACAGAGGTAAATGTGTTAGGTTTCCAAAAAATTTTAATCTTTTTCCAAGCCTTTTAATGTCTTTTCAATAATGAAATGGAAGGACAATGCAATGACCTTTTAGCTAGCAGTCAGGCAAATAAATCCTAAAGTGTCCGGGCCAGAGAGGGGGCAGATGTGTTTTACTAGTATCCATTAAATGCATAGCAACTGGGTATTGCTTTAACCCTCCATTGGCCTTTGTGGACAAAAACTCAAGTACAACAGAACATAATGCTTTAGATAGATTTATTCTAATGCAGGTGTGTAGACCAGCATAATTGTATATTAATTCAAAATTATTATTTAGTATTACTACTATTATGTATTTGAAAGTATATGTGGAATTAAGTTATCACTGTACTTGATTATGATTTTCCAAATGCTGGCTTTGTTATGTTTCAAAGTCTCTATTTTACAATTCTCTTTAATTTAATGAGTAGACAGTGGAAAACAAAGTTTCAGATAAAGTTCCTCCAGCATAGGTCTGTTCCTAGCCTTGCAAGGGGGGAGGTAAAGAACAATTATAACAAGTTGTATGTTTGCAATGGGTTTTATTATTGAACAACTACAGTGCTGTTTATTAATCCAAAATATTGATAAACCTTAAACCTGAATAACTAACTAATTATCGGCAACTTATAAGTGTACAGAATCATGTAGCTAAATGAAATTGGCCATCTCATGTGTTTATTTCTATTAATTGAAACCAATGTGGGCTACCACAAACCCACAACCAAAGCCTTACCCTAAATTATGGCACCACCACACTAAATATAGTAAGGTAATAATAATTTTATTGTTTTACCAAAACACCAGAAATTGATTAAAAACAATTAAAAAGTCCCATTACATACGGGGGCGCTATGGGCGCAAAGTGTCCCTCCTAAAACCATAAGTGTCTAATATACTGTGTCAATTAATTATACACCACATGTAACTATATAATATTACAAAAACATACATATAAAACCTACAGTCTAACAATCAATCATGAATCTATTAATATAATAATGCATACCATAAAGTGCAACTATAGTGCTGTATTCAACCTAGTCAGTAAGAGGACAAACCAGGGGAGAAAAAACAATAACAGACATCAAAACAATTGTGCTATATACATCACCATTAGAAGCGATACTTGGCCGAGCGCTATACCCCGTCCCAGCCGACGCGTTTCGTAATGGTAATCCCATTACTTAATCTGGGCAAAAAGATATCTGTATGTGCCCCCCATATGTCCCTTAAATACCCCTGCTGATTAAAAGGTTAGAAACCGGCTTTTGTGATGGCGCGCCGAAACCGGAAGTGCGTCAGCACGATATACCGGAAACGAGGCCTGGAACGCACTGACGTACTCCGGCCGGAAGTACGCCAGCGGTCCGGCCTCCATCTCCCGTCCGGAGCCTGTTAGTAAACCCCCTAGGGGGACACAGGAAGGGGGGGGGAGAGGGGCATCACCTTTTGTTGGATGTCTAGATGTCCCGATACATGGACCAGCCGATTGGGGGGTAGGAGGAACTTACCTAGGTAGTTTCCCTGTCCTCTCTTCTTCTGTTCTTTTTTTGGAGGGACTCCAGGGTTGCCGAGGGATGATAGCAGGCTCCCTACACTTTTATTATTGTTCAGTCAGAATGAGAAGTAGATAAAGTAGGTCCACGGGGCGCATGCCAGTTAGATGTGCCACATTTACTACCCTATATTACTGGGAGGCGGGTGTCCCCAGTCTGCGCTCTCCAATGTACCCTTAGTGTACCCTTAGTGTATATAACAAATACCCTTTTAGTGCTAATGGATAGTTATAATGATTATCAGGTAGTAGTCTCCGGGGTTTTCAGTATGTTAATGTACTATCTTGTATTATGTGGTGTTACATTTGATTATGGGTTAATGCCAAAAGTAAGTCTAGGAAAATAGGTGGATAGATGATATGTGGCTGTCCATTTGTCCCTTTATTACCTCCCCTGTTCCGCTGATAGGCATGTGGCCACCGGTTAATATTACAATATCACCATATAGCCGGTCACGCTCGCGCTGCCAGTGAGCGCGCTGTGTTTACTAACAGGCTCCGGACGGGAGATGGAGGCCGGACCGCTGGCGTACTTCCGGCCGGAGTACGTCAGTGCGTTCCGAGCCTCGTTTCCGGTATATCGTGCTGACGCACTTCCGGTTTCGGCGCGCCATCGCAAAAGCCGGTTTCTAATCTTTTAATCAGCGGGGGTATTTAAGGGACATATGGGGGGCACATACAGATATCTTTTTGCCCAGATGAAGTAACGGGATTACCGTTACGAAACGCGTCGGCTGGGACGGGGTATAGCGCTCGGCCAAGTATCGCTTCTAATGGTGATGTATATAGCACAATTGTTTTGATGTCTGTTATTGTTTTTTCTCCCCTGGTTTGTCCTCAGGGGGCTTACTGACTAGGTTGAATACAGCACTATAGTTGCACTTTATGGTATGCATTATTATATTAATAGATTCATGATTGATTGTTAGACTGTAGGTTTTATATGTATGTTTTTGTAATATTATATAGTTACATGTGGTGTATAATTAATTGACACAGTATATTAGACACTTATGGTTTTAGGAGGGACACTTTGTGCCCATAGCGCCCCCGTATGTAATGGGACTTTTTAATTGTTTTTAATCAATTTCTGGTGTTTTGGTAAAACAATAAAATTATTATTACCTTACTATATTTAGTGTGGTGGTGCCATAATTTAGGGTAAGGCTTTGGTTGTGGGTTTGTGGTAGCCCACATTGGTTTGAGTTTACAGTCAGCAGCCAATCAGGCACACCAAAAAATTGCGGTAGGATTGGGCTGGTGCGGCCTTATTGCTTGTATATTTCTATTAATTGAATTGAGCATAACAAACCGCTCAAAATGCACACATATCAAATGTACACAATATAGCCTCCCTTCTTTTCAATAACACAAGGCTTCCATCCATGGCATCTGTCAGTTTCTTAATCTGTTAATGGACAACGTTGTGCAGCAGCAACCACAGCCTCCCCCAGACACTGTTCAGAGAGGTGTAGTTTTTTTTTCTTTCATTAAAAATCTCCTGTTTAAAAATGCCCATAAGTTCTCAATAAGGTTTAGGTCAAGTAAGGAAGAGGACCACGTCATTATTCCTTTACTGATTAGCCTTTTAGTGGAGCATTGTCCTACATAACAATCATGGCTTTCCTGAAACATGCACCACTGCTTAAAGAAAAGTCTAAAAACTAACATTAGGTTTGAGAATTTGTTGAGTCCATTTTTAACACAAAAATATCTAGCTTGCCTATGCAAGTTACAAGCCCTTACACTCGGTATAGGTTCAGGGCTCTAAATACTGAAACCGATGGGCCCTGGTGTCCCAAATGGGGATGCAGGTAATAGGGTGTGTCAGGGAACCGTGGGTCACATGATACCACTACCCGCTTTCCCAAACCCCTGTCCGTTTGACTACTAGTCCCAAAGCTTACGGACACACAGATTCTTGGCTAAGGCAAAGAGATCGCTCAAGTTAAATAAAGGTTTTAAAGCAATGAGCAGACTAGGCAGTGATAACAAACATTTGGCTATGATGGAATATGAATAAATACAAATGTCGTTCTGAGTAGTGGGTTACAGGTTACAGCGAGTTACACAGAGATAAAACAGTCAGTTACCTTAAGATGCAGTTGCAGAGCAATGATGATGATGAGCTCCCACATCGAGGTCAGTGTCAAGCTTATTGATGGGCGCCTCCAGCATGCATGCAGTGCGACCCCTCTCCAGAGAATGACCCTGTTCTTGTCTCCTTGGCCTACCTTTAACCCTTTCAGTGCCAAGCACGTAGATTCTACGTGCTCGCTTATACTCCACTTGAGTGCCAAGCGCGTAGAATCTACGTGCCTGAATTTCCCCCCTGCTAGTTAAAAAAATAAAAATAAAAAATACTCACCTGACCCCTCGTTGGATCCGGCCGGGTCTCCTCTTTAATTTGGTGCCATCCGATCCCCTGTGGGGGGTCGGATGGCTCCAGGAGAGCCCCTGGAATAGCCCCCCCGCTTCGGCAGCAGCAGCTGCTAACTGTAAAAAAATAAATAAATAAAAATGACATTTACTTACCTGAGGCCGCACTGTCTTCCGACGGGTGTCCTCTTCACTGGGGGGCCTCCGATCGCCCCCCCAGCCTCTTCCGTGGCGAGGAGAGGGCAGAAATTGCCCTCCCCCACACTTCCTGGAATGGGTCTGCTAGCCCCGCCCCTGTGATGTCACCAGCAGCCCTCTTAGTGCCAAACACCCGAGCACACTGTCATCGCAGATCACCGGGGGACACAGGATCGGAGGTGAGTAAAGTAAAAAAAAAATAAAATAAAGATCATTTTTTTTTCTTATGTGTCTGTGTCTTTTTATTTAACATTTAACCCCTTGTGAACTGGTAAGGGGTCCGTGAGACCCCTTATACCAGTTCACAAGGCTGGTGGATGGCAAGTCACCCGCTTGCTGCAGCGGGGGACTTGCCATTAACCCCCGGCACCCCCGGATTTTTAAGGGTTTTTAACCCTTAAAATTCCAAAAAAAAATGGGGTTCCCCCCTGGGAGGGGGGACCCTATGTCATTTTTTTTTTAAATTAACCCCTTATGTTCTGTCGCCTAGCAGCTATAAAAGGCTTCCAGCTGCAGCAGGAGAGCAGGAAGCCAGATTAATCAGCGTGGGACACAGGGATGGATTGGAGGTAAGTATTAAAAAGTTTTAAAAAAAATAATAAAATATTTTTTCTTATGTGTCAGTGTCTTTTTTTTTTTTTTACACTTAACCCCTTGTGAACTGGTAAGGGGTCCATGAGACCCCTTATACCAGTTCACAAGGCTGGGGGATGGCAAGTCACCTGCTGCTAGCACACCCCCAATTACCTGCCTCCCCAAAGCCCGGGGGGGGGGCAGAAGAGCCCGGGCCCACATAGGCTATGTGGGCTTGTAGGCTGCAGGGTGGGGGGGCCACAAAAGCTGGCCCCTCCATTCTGTTCCTACAAGCCCCCATAGCTGGTCCCGAGCTAGTAATGCTGGGTAAGGGGGACCCCATTTCAATTTTTTTTTTGGGATTTTTAAGGGTTTTTTTTAATTAACCCCTTATGTTTATAGTGTGGATAGTAGTAGTATTTTATTTGTAAATGTTATAAAGTGCTATTTTCAGTTTGGGGGTCTCCTGGGCAAGAATGGGGGGCTACCGATACATATGTGGTACCGTTGTAATCGGGAGAAATTGGGCTTTCACATGCAATATGGTTTTCTCTAATAAAGTAAATGTTTTATTTAAAATAAAGGAGACAATTTTTTATTATTATTATTTATTTTTACACAAAAATATAAAAAAAAAACAGTAGAAAAATTACAAACAAGACATTTCATGTTCAAGCCTAAACTCTGCTGCAAAATATATATCTATAATTTTCCTGAAAATTCTGGCAAAAATCACGGTTAAACATGGCGCAGAATGGGGAAAAATGAACTGTCAACAGAGGGTGACAAAACTTCAAGTAGGCTGGCAATTAAAAGAGTTAATAGTACCTATGCATGTTGGGTATTGTTCTGCTCGGGGGACCTTGCTCTTTCATATTTATCTTGTTTTTTCTTGTTTGCATATTTATATTTTAGGAAACATGTTATTTATTCAGTTTTTTTATTCATTTTTTTAGGGAAACCCTGTGCAACCTAAGAATTCTTTAAGGGATTACTTCCAGAAAGGTGAGCCTACTACAACAAGCTGGGTACTCCTAGAAAGCTTAACATGTGTACTTTCAGGGAATATATGGTTTATAGGGGATATTCCAAATGTAAAGGGTTGTTTTGGTTGAAAAATTGCAAGGTGCGCATTTTGTCTGCAGAGCTGAAATTTTCAAGTAAAATTACTGTTATGCGCACGCTTTACTTTGGGGTGTTTACCAACTCTTCCCTTGACAGTACCTATGCATGTTGGGTATCGTTCTGTTCGTGGCATGTTGCTTTTTGAGATTTTACTTGTTTTTTCTTGTTTGCATATAGTTTTTTTCAGGAAAATGTGGCTTGATTCTTCCTTTTTATTCTTTTTTAGTGCAACCAAAGAATACATTGAGGGATTACTTCCAGAACACTAAGCCCACATAAACAAGCTTGGTACGCCTAGAAAGCTTGAGGTGTGTACTTCCAGTGTATATATAGTTTGTGGGGGGTATTTTAAATGTAAATGGTTGTTTTTCTGGAAAAACTGCAAGGTGCGCATAGCGCATAGCGCAGTTGTATTTTATCTGAAAATCTCCTAAAGCTCTGTTTCAGTTTGGGGGAGTCTCCTGGGCAGGAAAGGGTGTCTAACAATGCATATGTAGTACCGCTGTAACCGGGAGAAATTGGGGTTTCGCACGCAATAATATTTTATTGACAAACTTATATTTTTTATTACAAAAAAACACTACAAATTGCAAAAAATAGTTTTTTAATTTTTTTGCACATATTTCACCAAAAAGTATTGAGAATCCACTAAAAAAAGGCCAAACAAGAGATTACATGTTGAAGCCCAGACTCTCTTAAAAAAAACAATATATCATTTTCCTGGGAAATCCCTGGAAATCCTTTCAAAAATCACAGTTGAACATGTGTAGCGCAAAATAGTGAAACATGGTCTGGCAACAGAGGGTGACAAAAGCTGCAGGTAGGCTGGCAGCGAAAGGGTTAAGCGCGGTCTCTGTCCCTCCACCTTCTTTTCAAACCCCCCAAAATGCTATCACACCTCCCCAGAAAGGAAGGATGCTGGCTCATCAAGGTGTTAGGGGAGCCGCAGGGGGGCTTTCATCCTCAAACTGCCTTTTCTGAGTGTAAGAACCTCATGCCCAAATATGGACTTCCTCCTTTTCCCGCTAGCCTTGTAAGAGTGATATTTGCTAAGAACAAAGAATTTTAAAGAGGAAAGCCGGGCATCAGCAATAAAATGGAATGTAACATTTGCCCTATTCCTCACAGATTGGGTTACCGGCAAGTCACCCACTTATCCTGGCAGGTGAAATGTCAGCTCGCTAACCTGGTGAACTGGGTTCGGGGCTCTGAATACTGATGCAGGGCAGTGGGCTCTTCCGCACCCCCAGTGTCCCAAATGGGGGTGCAGGTTATGAGGGCAGGTTGCCACATGTCACCGGCTGATGGCGCCAGGTTACATAACAGCTCCCTAACCCTGTGAACTGCTAAAATTAAAATTTTTTTTGCTGGTCTTCTCTGGATCTTTGTGGCTATTCTCAGTTCCCTCCACCGTCTTCTTGGGGTGGTGCATTAGGACTGGTTCCTGGCACCAATATCTGCAGCACGTGGGTACAGGTCCCCCTTTCATTCTCGCCACCCAGCAAGGGACTGAGCTTTGGGGCATGACTAAATATGTCACAGGAGGGGAGGGGCATGATGGGGGATTTCTCTGGAAAACCTGTGTTCCTCCCTTCACACATGCATAAAAAGGGATGTTGTGCTGGACTGGGAAGATAAAAATAAGCTAATTAGGAGCAATAAAATAGTTTTGTTTCCATACCCATAGGCTTGGTTTGCCAGGTTGTTAATGCTTTAAGGGGGGACCCAATGCTTTTTTTTTCAATTTTTGGGGAGGGAAACATTTATAAAAATAGCCTTGCTCCCCCACATGTCAAAAAATGACAAAAGAAATGCGTAGGGTCCCCCTTAAAACATTACCAAAAGTTCCAAAAAATAAAAACATTTCACAGTTTTTATAAAAATATTTTATTACTCTTAATTCACATGTTTTTAAACTTTCCCACCCTGTGTCCAGCACAGCATCAGTTAAATTAATCCCAGTCCCTTGCTGGGTAGCGAGGATGAAAGAAGGGAGGATCTGCGCCCCCCGTGCTCCAGGTGTGGCGCTGGACGTCAGTCCTGAGGGGGGAGGGGGATTTTTCCCAAGACTCCAGGGCGGGGTGCAAAGGGTGCATGCAAAGAGGATTAGCTTACCTTACCAAGGTCTGTTTTACCATCTCCCCTGGGGGGGGGGCTGATTTGGGATACCCCTGCAGTTAAAGTTCTTAAGGAAGCAAAAATTGGTCAAGAAGATCTGTATGGTGAATAAGGTAATAGCTGCACACTCCAGTAATGCCCACCTTCTTTTGGAGGTGGTGTGGCCACTACATGTCCTAAAATAGGCCAATATCTCCATCTCATGTGGTAGGGCTTGTTGCCTTGGGTAGTGAGCTTGCTATCTTGAGAGCTTTAAAGTCCCTGTCCAGGCATTAAAGTAAAAAAGTCTATATTCACCTTTTGTCCCTCAAGGCGACTGTGGGCAGCTCCACTGTCTTCATATTTACTGATGAGGGAGAACAAGTGATTCCGTGCTCTAGTACTGGGCAGCCATGAAGTACACATGTGAGGGTGAAAACAAAGCCCCCTGGATGCCCAAAATTCAAAGCCACTGCTCCTGGGAGATTACATTTTTGGAACCCCGCCAAAAATGTATGAAGTATGAAGATGCTGCCACAGGATGAAGGGGCTGTGAGCAAACACCAGTACAGCACATAAAGCTGTGGGGGAACACTACTCCAGCACGTAAAGCTGTGGGGGAACACTACTCCAGCACATAAAGCTGCGGGGGAACACTACTCCAGCACATAAAGCTGCGGGGGAACACTACTCCAGCACATAAAGCTGCGGGGGAACACTACTCCAGCACGTAAAGCTGTGGGGGAACACTACTCCAGCACATAAAGCTGCGGGGGAACACTACTCCAGCACATAAAGCTGTGGGGGAACACTACTCCAGCACATAAAGCTGCGGGGGAACACTACTCCAGCACATAAGAGCTGCGGGGGAACACTACTCCAGCACATAAAGCTGTGGGGGAACACTACTCCAGCACATAAAGCTGCGGGGGAACACTACTCCAGCACATAAAGCTGCGGGGGAACACTACTCCAGCACGTAAAGCTGTGGGGGAACACTACTCCAGCACATAAAGCTGCGGGGGAACACTACTCCAGCACATAAGAGCTGCGGGGGAACACTACTCCAGCACATAAAGCTGCGGGGGAACACTACTCCAGCACATAAAGCTGTGGGGGAACACTACTCCAGCACATAAAGCTGCGGGGGAACACTACTCCAGCACATAAAGCTGCGGGGGAACACTACTCCAGCACATAAAGCTGTGGGGAAACACTACTCCAGCACATAAAGCTGCGGGGGAACACTACTCCAGCACATAAAGCTGTGGGGAAACACTACTCAAGCACATAAAGCTGTGGGGAAACACTACTCCAGCACATAAAGCTGTGGGGGAACACTACTCCAGCACATAAAGCTGCAGGGGAACACTACTCCAGTACATAAAGCTGCGGGGGAACACTACTCCAGCACATAAAGCTGCGGGGGAACACTACTCCAGTACATAAAGCTGCGGGGGAACACTACTCCAGCACATAAAGCTGCCGGGGAACACTACTCCAGCACATAAAGCTGTGGGGGAACACTACTCCAGCACATAAAGCTGCAGGGGAACACTACTCCAGTACATAAAGCTGCGGGGGAACACTACTCCAGCACATAAAGCTGCGGGGGAACACTACTCCAGCAGATAAAGCTGCAGGGGAACACTACTCCAGTACATAAAGCTGCGGGGGAACACTACTCCAGCACATAAAGCTGTGGGGAAACACTACTCCAGCACATAAAGCTGCGGGGGAACACTACTCCAGCACATAAAGCTGCGGGGGAACACTACTCCAGCACATAAAGCTGCGGGGGAACACTACTCCAGCACATAAAGCTGCGGGGGAACACTACTCCAGCACATAAAGCTGCGGGGGAACACTACTCCAGCACATAAAGCTGTGGGGGAACACTACTCCAGCACATAAAGCTGCGGGGGAACACTACTCCAGCACATAAAGCTGCGGGGGAACACTACTCCAGCACATAAAGCTGCGGGGGAACACTACTCCAGCACATAAAGCTGCCGGGGAACACTACTCCAGCACATAAAGCTGCGGGGGAACACTACTCCAGCACATAACGCTGCGGGGGAACACTACTCCAGCACATAACGCTGCGGGGGAACACTACTCCAGCACATAAAGCTGCGGGTGAACACTACTCCAGCACATAAAGCTGCGGGGGAACACTACTCCAGCACATAAAGCTGCGGGGGAACACTACTCCAGCACATAAAGCTGCGGGGGAACACTACTCCAGCACATAAAGCTGCGGGGGAACACTACTCCAGCACATAAAGCTGTGGGGGAACACTACTCCAGCACATAAAGCTGCGGGGGAACACTACTCCAGCACATAAAGCTGCGGGGGAACACTACTCCAGCACATAAAGCTGCGGGGGAACACTACTCCAGCACATAAAGCTGCAGGGGAACACTACTCCAGCTCATAAAGCTGCGGGGGAACACTACTCCAGCACATAAAGCTGTGGGGGAACACTACTCCAGCACATAAAGCTGCGGGGGAACACTACTCCAGCACATAAAGCTGCGGGGGAACACTACTCCAGCACATAAAGCTGCGGGGGAACACTACTCCAGCACATAAAGCTGCGGGGGAACACTACTCCAGCACATAAAGCTGCGGGGGAACACTACTCCAGCACATAAAGCTGCGGGGGAACACTACTCCAGCACATAAAGCTGCGGGGGAACACTACTCCAGCACATAAAGCTGCGGGGGAACACTACTCCAGCACATAAAGCTGCGGGGGAACACTACTCCAGCACATAAAGCTGTGGGGGAACACTACTCCAGCACATAAAGCTGCGGGGGAACACTACTCCAGCACATAAAGCTGCGGGGGAACACTACTCCAGCACATAAAGCTGCGGGGGAACACTACTCCAGCACATAAAGCTGCCGGGGAACACTACTCCAGCACATAAAGCTGCGGGGGAACACTACTCCAGCACATAACGCTGCGGGGGAACACTACTCCAGCACATAACGCTGCGGGGGAACACTACTCCAGCACATAAAGCTGCGGGGGAACACTACTCCAGCACATAAAGCTGCGGGGGAACACTACTCCAGCACATAAAGCTGCGGGGGAACACTACTCCAGCACATAAAGCTGCGGGGGAACACTACTCCAGCACATAAAGCTGTGGGGGAACACTACTCCAGCACATAAAGCTGCGGGGGAACACTACTCCAGCACATAAAGCTGCGGGGGAACACTACTCCAGCACATAAAGCTGCGGGGGAACACTACTCCAGCACATAAAGCTGCAGGGGAACACTACTCCAGCTCATAAAGCTGCGGGGGAACACTACTCCAGCACATAAAGCTGTGGGGGAACACTACTCCAGCACATAAAGCTGCGGGGGAACACTACTCCAGCACATAAAGCTGCGGGGGAACACTACTCCAGCACATAAAGCTGCGGGGGAACACTACTCCAGCACATAAAGCTGCGGGGGAACACTACTCCAGCACATAAAGCTGCGGGGGAACACTACTCCAGCACATAAAGCTGTGAGGGAACACTACTCCAGCACATAAAGCTGCGGGGGAACACTACTCCAGCACATAAAGCTGCGGGGGAACACTACTCCAGCACATAAAGCTGCGGGGGAACACTACTCCAGCACATAAAGCTGCGGGGGAACACTACTCCAGCACATAAAGCTGCGGGGGAACACTACTCCAGCACATAAAGCTGCGGGGGAACACTACTCCAGCTCATAAAGCTGCGGGGGAACACTACTCCAGCACATAAAGCTGCGGGGGAACACTACTCCAGCTCATAAAGCTGCGGGGGAACACTACTCCAGCACATAAGAGCTGCGGGGGAACACTACTCCAGTACATAAAGCTGCGGGGGAACACTGCTCCAGCACATAAAGCTGCGGGGGAACACTACTCCAGCACATAAAGCTGCGGGGGAACACTACTCCAGCACATAAAGCTGCGGGGGAACACTACTCCAGCACATAAAGCTGCGGGGGAACACTACTCCAGCACATAAAGCTGCGGGGGAACACTACTCCAGCACATAAAGCTGCGGGGGAACACTACTCCAGCACATAAAGCTGCGGGGGAACACTACTCCAGCACATAAAGCTGCGGGGGAACACTACTCCAGCACATAAGAGCTGCGGGGGAACACTACTCCAGCACATAAAGCTGTGGGGGAACACTACTCCAGCACATAAAGCTGCGGGGGAACACTACTCCAGCACATAAAGCTGCGGGGGAACACTACTCCAGCACATAAAGCTGTGAGGGAACACTACTCCAGCACATAAAGCTGCGGGGGAACACTACTCCAGCACATAAAGCTGCGGGGGAACACTACTCCAGCACATAAAGCTGCGGGGGAACACTACTCCAGCACATAAAGCTGTGGGGGAACACTACTCCAGCACATAAAGCTGTGAGGGAACACTACTCCAGCACATAAAGCTGCGGGGGAACACTACTCCAGCTCATAAAGCTGCGGGGGAACACTACTCCAGCACATAAGAGCTGCGGGGGAACACTACTCCAGTACATAAAGCTGCGGGGGAACACTGCTCCAGCACATAAAGCTGCGGGGGAACACTACTCCAGCACATAAAGCTGCGGGGGAACACTACTCCAGCACATAAAGCTGCGGGGGAACACTACTCCAGCACATAAAGCTGCGGGGGAACACTACTCCAGCACATAAAGCTGCGGGGGAACACTACTCCAGCACATAAAGCTGTGGGGGAACACTACTCCAGCACATAAAGCTGCGGGGGAACACTACTCCAGCACATAAAGCTGCGGGGGAAACACTACTCCAGCACATAAAGCTGCGGGGGAACACTACTCCAGCACATAAAGCTGCGGGGGAACACTACTCCAGCACATAAAGCTGCGGGGGAACACTACTCCAGCACATAAAGCTGTGGGGGAACACTACTCCAGCACATAAAGCTGCGGGGGAACACTACTCCAGCACATAAGAGCTGCGGGGGAACACTACTCCAGCAGATAAAGCTGTGAGGGAACACTACTCCAGCACATAAAGCTGCGGGGGAACACTACTCCAGCACATAAAGCTGCGGGGGAACACTACTCCAGCACATAAAGCTGTGGGGGAACACTACTCCAGCACATAAAGCTGCGGGGGAACACTACTCCAGCACATAAAGCTGTGGGGGAACACTACTCCAGCACATAAAGCTGTGGGGGAACACTACTCCAGCACATAAAGCTGCGGGGGAACACTACTCCAGCACATAAAGCTGCGGGGGAACACTACTCCAGCACATAAAGCTGTGGGGGAACACTACTCCAGCACATAAAGCTGTGGGGGAACACTACTCCAGCACATAAAGCTGTGGGGGAACACTACTCCAGCACATAAAGCTGCGGGGGAACACTACTCCAGCACATAAAGCTGTGGGGGAACACTACTCCAGCACATAAAGCTGTGGGGGAACACTACTCCAGCAGATAAAGCTGTGAGGGAACACTACTCCAGCACATAAAGCTGCGGGGGAACACTACTCCAGCACATAAAGCTGCGGGGGAACACTACTCCAGCACATAACGCTGCAGGGGAACACTACTCCAGCACATAAAGCTGCGGGGGAACACTACTCCAGCACATAAAGCTGCGGGGGAACACTACTCCAGCACATAAAGCTGCAGGGGAACACTACTCCAGCACATAAAGCTGCGGGGGAACACTACTCCAGCACATAAAGCTGCGGGGGAACACTACTCCAGCACATAAAGCTGTGGGGGAACACTACTCCAGCACATAAAGCTGCGGGGGAACACTACTCCAGCACATAAAGCTGCGGGGGAACACTACTCCAGCACATAAAGCTGTGAGGGAACACTACTCCAGCACATAAAGCTGCGGGGGAAACACTACTCCAGCACATAAAGCTGCGGGGGAACACTACTCCAGCACATAAAGCTGCGGGGGAACACTACTCCAGCACATAAAGCTGCGGGGGAACACTACTCCAGCACATAAAGCTGTGGGGGAACACTACTCCAGCACATAAAGCTGCGGGGGAACACTACTCCAGCACATAAAGCTGCGGGGGAACACTACTCCAGCACATAAAGCTGCGGGGGAACACTACTCCAGCACATAAAGCTGTGGGGGAACACTACTCCAGCACATAAAGCTGTGGGGGAACACTACTCCAGCACATAAAGCTGCGGGGGAACACTACTCCAGCACATAACGCTGCGGGGGAACACTACTCCAGCACATAAAGCTGCGGGGGAACACTACTCCAGCACATAAAGCTGCGGGGGAACACTACTCCAGCACATAAAGCTGCGGGGGAACACTACTCCAGCACATAAAGCTGCGGGGGAACATTACTCCAGCACATAAAGCTGTGGGGGAACACTACTCCAGCACATAAAGCTGCGGGGGAACACTACTCCAGCACATAAAGCTGCGGGGGAACACTACTCCAGCACATAAAGCTGCGGGGGAACACTACTCCAGCACATAAAGCTGCGGGGGAACACTACTCCAGCACATAAAGCTGCGGGGGAACACTACTCCAGCACATAAAGCTGCGGGGGAACACTACTCCAGCACATAACGCTGCGGGGGAACACTACTCCAGCACATAAAGCTGCGGGGGAACACTACTCCAGTACATAAAGCTGCGGGGAAACACTACTCCAGCACATAAAGCTGCGGGGGAACACTACTCCAGCACATAAAGCTGCGGGGGAACACTACTCCAGCACATAAAGCTGCAGGGGAACACTACTCCAGCACATAACGCTGCGGGGGAACACTACTCCAGCACATAAGAGCTGCGGGGGAACACTACTCCAGCATATAAAGCTGCGGGGGAACACTACTCCAGTACATAAAGCTGCGGGGAAACACTACTCCAGCACATAAAGCTGCGGGGGAACACTACTCCAGCACATAAAGCTGCGGGGGAACACTACTCCAGCACATAAAGCTGCAGGGGAACACTACTCCAGCACATAACGCTGCGGGGGAACACTACTCCAGCACATAAGAGCTGCGGGGGAACACTACTCCAGCATATAAAGCTGCGGGGGAACACTACTCCAGCACATAAGAGGTGCGGGGAAACACTACTCCAGCACATAAAGCTGCGGGGGAACACTACTCCAGCACATAAAGCTGCGGGGGAACACTACTCCAGCACATAAGAGGTGCGGGGAAACACTACTCCAGCACATAAAGCTGCGGGGGAACACTACTCCAGCACATAAAGCTGCGGGGGAACACTACTCCAGCACATAAGAGGTGCGGGGAAACACTACTTCAGCACATAAAGCTGTGGGGGAACACTACTCCAGCACATAAAGCTGTGGGGGAACACTACTCCAGCACATAAAGCTGTGGGGGAACACTACTCCAGTACATAAAGCTGCGGGGGAACACTACTCCAGCACATAAAGCTGCGGGGGAACACTACTCCAGCACATTCAGCTGTGGGGGAACACTACTCCAGCACATAAAGCTGCGGGGGAACACTACTCCAGCACATAAAGCTGCGGGGGAACACTACTCCAGCACATAAAGCTGCAGGGGAACACTACTCCAGCACATAAGAGCTGCAGGGGAACACTACTCCAGCACATAAAGCTGTGGGGAAACACTACTCCAGCACATAAAGCTGCGGGGGAACACTACTCCAGCACATAAAGCTGCGGGGGAACACTACTCCAGCACATAAAGCTGTGAGGGAACACTACTCCAGCACATAAAGCTGCGGGGGAAACACTACTCCAGCACATAAAGCTGCGGGGGAACACTACTCCAGGACATAAAGCTGCGGGGGAACACTACTCCAGCACATAAAGCTGTGGGGGAACACTACTCCAGCACATAAGAGCTGCGGGGGAACACTACTCCAGCACATAAAGCTGCGGGGGAACACTACTCCAGCACATAAAGCTGCGGGGGAACACTACTCCAGCACATAAAGCTGCGGGGGAACACTACTCCAGCACATAAAGCTGCGGGGGAACACTACTCCAGCACATAAAGCTGCGGGGGAACACTACTCCAGCACATAAGAGCTGCGGGGGAACACTACTCCAGGACATAAAGCTGCGGGGGAACACTACTCCAGCACATAAGAGCTGCGGGGGAACACTACTCCAGGACATAAAGCTGCGGGGGAACACTACTCCAGCACATAAAGCTGCGGGGGAACACTACTCCAGCACATAAAGCTGCGGGGGAACACTACTCCAGCACATAAAGCTGTGGGGGAACACTACTCCAGCACATAAAGCTGCGGGGGAACACTACTCCAGCACATAAAGCTGCGGGGGAACACTACTCCAGCACATAAAGCTGCGGGGGAACACTACTCCAGCACATAAAGCTGTGGGGGAACACTACTCCAGCACATAAAGCTGCGGGGGAACACTACTCCAGCACATAAAGCTGTGGGGGAACACTACTCCAGCACATAAGAGCTGCGGGGGAACACTACTCCAGGACATAAAGCTGCGGGGGAACACTACTCCAGCACATAAGAGCTGCGGGGGAACACTACTCCAGGACATAAAGCTGCGGGGGAACACTACTCCAGCACATAAAGCTGCGGGGGAACACTACTCCAGCACATAAAGCTGCGGGGGAACACTACTCCAGCACATAAAGCTGTGGGGGAACACTACTCCAGCACATAAAGCTGCGGGGGAACACTACTCCAGCACATAAAGCTGCGGGGGAACACTACTCCAGCACATAAAGCTGCAGGGGAACACTACTCCAGCACATAAAGCTGCGGGGGAACACTACTCCAGCACATAAAGCTGTGGGGGAACACTACTCCAGCACATAAGAGCTGCGGGGGAACACTACTCCAGCACATAAAGCTGCGGGGGAACACTACTCCAGCACATAAAGCTGCGGGGGAACACTACTCCAGCACATAAAGCTGCGGGGGAACACTACTCCAGCACATAAAGCTGCGGGGGAACACTACTCCAGCACATAAAGCTGCGGGGGAACACTACTCCAGCACATAAGAGCTGCGGGGGAACACTACTCCAGGACATAAAGCTGCGGGGGAACACTACTCCAGCTCATAAAGCTGCGGGGGAACACTACTCCAGCACATAAGAGCTGCGGGGGAACACTACTCCAGGACATAAAGCTGCGGGGGAACACTACTCCAGCTCATAAAGCTGCGGGGGAACACTACTCCAGCACATAAAGCTGCGGGGGAACACTACTCCAGCTCATAAAGCTGCGGGGGAACACTACTCCAGCACATAAGAGCTGCGGGGGAACACTACTCCAGTACATAAAGCTGCGGGGGAACACTGCTCCAGCACATAAAGCTGCGGGGGAACACTACTCCAGCACATAAAGCTGCGGGGGAACACTACTCCAGCACATAAAGCTGCGGGGGAACACTACTCCAGCACATAAAGCTGCGGGGGAACACTACTCCAGCACATAAAGCTGCGGGGGAACACTACTCCAGCACATAAAGCTGCGGGGGAACACTACTCCAGCACATAAAGCTGCGGGGGAACACTACTCCAGCACATAAAGCTGCGGGGGAACACTACTCCAGCACATAAGAGCTGCGGGGGAACACTACTCCAGCACATAAAGCTGCGGGGGAACACTACTCCAGCACATAAAGCTGCGGGGGAACACTACTCCAGCACATAAAGCTGCGGGGGAACACTACTCCAGCACATAAAGCTGCGGGGGAACACTACTCCAGCACATAAAGCTGTGAGGGAACACTACTCCAGCACATAAAGCTGCGGGGGAACACTACTCCAGCACATAAAGCTGCGGGGGAACACTACTCCAGCACATAAAGCTGCGGGGGAACACTACTCCAGCACATAAAGCTGTGGGGGAACACTACTCCAGCACATAAAGCTGTGAGGGAACACTACTCCAGCACATAAAGCTGCGGGGGAACACTACTCCAGCTCATAAAGCTGCGGGGGAACACTACTCCAGCACATAAGAGCTGCGGGGGAACACTACTCCAGTACATAAAGCTGCGGGGGAACACTGCTCCAGCACATAAAGCTGCGGGGGAACACTACTCCAGCACATAAAGCTGCGGGGGAACACTACTCCAGCACATAAAGCTGCGGGGGAACACTACTCCAGCACATAAAGCTGCGGGGGAACACTACTCCAGCACATAAAGCTGCGGGGGAACACTACTCCAGCACATAAAGCTGTGGGGGAACACTACTCCAGCACATAAAGCTGCGGGGGAAACACTACTCCAGCACATAAAGCTGCGGGGGAACACTACTCCAGCACATAAAGCTGCGGGGGAACACTACTCCAGCACATAAAGCTGCGGGGGAACACTACTCCAGCACATAAAGCTGTGGGGGAACACTACTCCAGCACATAAAGCTGCGGGGGAACACTACTCCAGCACATAAGAGCTGCGGGGGAACACTACTCCAGCAGATAAAGCTGTGAGGGAACACTACTCCAGCACATAAAGCTGCGGGGGAACACTACTCCAGCACATAAAGCTGCGGGGGAACACTACTCCAGCACATAAAGCTGTGGGGGAACACTACTCCAGCACATAAAGCTGCGGGGGAACACTACTCCAGCACATAAAGCTGTGGGGGAACACTACTCAAGCACATAAAGCTGTGGGGGAACACTACTCCAGCACATAAAGCTGCGGGGGAACACTACTCCAGCACATAAAGCTGCGGGGGAACACTACTCCAGCACATAAAGCTGTGGGGGAACACTACTCCAGCACATAAAGCTGTGGGGGAACACTACTCCAGCACATAAAGCTGTGGGGGAACACTACTCCAGCACATAAAGCTGCGGGGGAACACTACTCCAGCACATAAAGCTGTGGGGGAACACTACTCCAGCACATAAAGCTGTGGGGGAACACTACTCCAGCACATAAAGCTGCGGGGGAACACTACTCCAGCACATAAAGCTGCGGGGGAACACTACTCCAGCACATAAAGCTGTGGGGGAACACTACTCCAGCACATAAAGCTGTGGGGGAACACTACTCCAGCACATAAAGCTGCGGGGGAACACTACTCCAGCACATAACGCTGCGGGGGAACACTACTCCAGCACATAAAGCTGCGGGGGAACACTACTCCAGCACATAAAGCTGCGGGGGAACACTACTCCAGCACATAAAGCTGCGGGGGAACACTACTCCAGCACATAAAGCTGCGGGGGAACATTACTCCAGCACATAAAGCTGTGGGGGAACACTACTCCAGCACATAAAGCTGCGGGGGAACACTACTCCAGCACATAAAGCTGCGGGGGAACACTACTCCAGCACATAAAGCTGCGGGGGAACACTACTCCAGCACATAAAGCTGCGGGGGAACACTACTCCAGCACATAAAGCTGCGGGGGAACACTACTCCAGCACATAAAGCTGCGGGGGAACACTACTCCAGCACATAACGCTGCGGGGGAACACTACTCCAGCACATAAAGCTGCGGGGGAACACTACTCCAGTACATAAAGCTGCGGGGAAACACTACTCCAGCACATAAAGCTGCGGGGGAACACTACTCCAGCACATAAAGCTGCGGGGGAACACTACTCCAGCACATAAAGCTGCAGGGGAACACTACTCCAGCACATAAAGCTGCGGGGGAACACTACTCCAGCACATAACGCTGCGGGGGAACACTACTCCAGCACATAAGAGCTGCGGGGGAACACTACTCCAGCATATAAAGCTGCGGGGGAACACTACTCCAGTACATAAAGCTGCGGGGAAACACTACTCCAGCACATAAAGCTGCGGGGGAACACTACTCCAGCACATAAAGCTGCGGGGGAACACTACTCCAGCACATAAAGCTGCAGGGGAACACTACTCCAGCACATAACGCTGCGGGGGAACACTACTCCAGCACATAAGAGCTGCGGGGGAACACTACTCCAGCATATAAAGCTGCGGGGGAACACTACTCCAGCACATAAGAGGTGCGGGGAAACACTACTCCAGCACATAAAGCTGCGGGGGAACACTACTCCAGCACATAAAGCTGCGGGGGAACACTACTCCAGCACATAAGAGGTGCGGGGAAACACTACTCCAGCACATAAAGCTGCGGGGGAACACTACTCCAGCACATAAAGCTGCGGGGGAACACTACTCCAGCACATAAGAGGTGCGGGGAAACACTACTTCAGCACATAAAGCTGTGGGGGAACACTACTCCAGCACATAAAGCTGTGGGGGAACACTACTCCAGTACATAAAGCTGCGGGGGAACACTACTCCAGCACATAAAGCTGCGGGGGAACACTACTCCAGCACATTCAGCTGTGGGGGAACACTACTCCAGCACACAAAGCTGCAGGGGGAACACTACTCCAGCACATAAAGCTGCGGGGGAACACTACTCCAGCACATAAAGCTGCGGGGGAACACTACTCCAGCACATAAAGCTGCAGGGGAACACTACTCCAGCACATAAGAGCTGCAGGGGAACACTACTCCAGCACATAAAGCTGTGGGGAAACACTACTCCAGCACATAAAGCTGCGGGGGAACACTACTCCAGCACATAAAGCTGCGGGGGAACACTACTCCAGCACATAAGAGCTGCGGGGGAACACTACTCCAGCACATAAGAGCTGCGGGGGAACACTACTCCAGCACATAAGAGCTGCGGGGGAACACTACTCCAGCACATAAAGCTGCGGGGGAACACTACTCCAGCACATAAAGCTGTGGGGGAACACTACTCCAGCACATAAAGCTGTGGGGGAACACTACTCCAGCACATAAGAGCTGCGGGGGAACACTACTCCAGGACATAAAGCTGCGGGGGAACACTACTCCAGCACATAAGAGCTGCGGGGGAACACTACTCCAGGACATAAAGCTGCGGGGGAACACTACTCCAGCACATAAAGCTGCGGGGGAACACTACTCCAGCACATAAAGCTGCAGGGGAACACTACTCCAGCACATAAAGCTGCGGGGGAACACTACTCCAGCACATAAAGCTGTGGGGGAACACTACTCCAGCACATAAGAGCTGCGGGGGAACACTACTCCAGCACATAAAGCTGCGGGGGAACACTACTCCAGCACATAAAGCTGCGGGGGAACACTACTCCAGCACATAAAGCTGCGGGGGAACACTACTCCAGCACATAAAGCTGCGGGGGAACACTACTCCAGCACATAAAGCTGCGGGGGAACACTACTCCAGCACATAAAGCTGCGGGGGAACACTACTCCAGCACATAAAGCTGCAGGGGAACACTACTCCAGCACATAAAGCTGCAGGGGAACACTACTCCAGCATATAAGAGCTGCGGGGGAAAGACCAGACCTACATGGAGGAGCTGCGGCGAACAAAAGTATTTTGGATTTTTGACTGGACAACTGCCTTTAATAATTCCTTCATGCCTTATTGCTAAATTGAATGTATTGTGGGTGATATCACTGGCTCACCCAAGAAATTCCACATACAGGAAAGCCACAAAAATGTTCATGAATTGACAAAACTATATAAATATAAATGAAAACTAAACAAAAGTTCTTACTATCAGAAATGATTGGAAAGCAAAACTTCAAGAACCATTCTGAGTTCCAAGTAGATTAATTGTGGTGTAAAAAAAGAGTCCCCAGCGATTACAATAATATTGGTTGCCAAGTTTTATATATAATTGCATAATGTTTATAAATATATACAATAGAAACTAGAAAATAATGTGTCCATGAAGGTGGAATCATTTATCAAATACTGTCAGCCTTCTTTTACAGCAGAGAAGCGCTTCCATGTGGACGGTGCGGCCATTACTCATCAAACATGCATGCCAAAATCAGTATAAGCATTATTCAAAAGAAAATTCATTACAACCAAAAGGGATAAAACTGAGTGATAGTGTTAAGCCTTTCCACTATATTTTTTTAAACATAGGTTCTTAACAAATAATCTTCCAGAGAGCGAGGCTGCCTTATCAGTGTCATGCAGACAGCTACAAATCCTTATCTCTAGCAAGCAGTTTGCTTTAGTGATTTTTTCTTTCCCTTTAAAATGTGGGATAAAAAAAAGCTACATATCCACCCGGCTTTCCAGACCTCATCTGCTCCTTCTTTCAACAGTGAGCTGAATTTGGCTAACAAGCCGAGTGGCTCCCACATTGTACGTAAGGCAAGACATGCTTTGGGTCTAGGAACGGGGAGATCTATAACTAGGCAGCATCCATAAATGCATTGTTCCCTGAGTACACACATAGGCGTGATGCCGTAACAAAACTTACCACAGAGGCTGGGACTGAAAAGCCATTTAAAGCCATTTGTAAATCTGAAGGGACAAACATTTGCTTTGGCTTCATCATAATTCCCAGTAACTGTGTTCCCTGGCCACCGCCATTGAACTGTGCGCGCTTGTCATTGGGAGAGATTTATAGTAGGAAAAGTAACTGCTGTTAGGGGAAAGCTTTTTTTCCACTCTTAAAGGAGCTCTGATGCACAATTGTCAAATTAAAAGTAAAAAATTAATATATAAAAAAATGTAAAAAAATATATAAGCTTGCCACATAACAGGAGAGTATCCAGGGGTGACAAGTTTTTGAGTGTACCATTCCATTTATATAGGGGATATCTGCACACCTCTAACTGCTTCTCCCCTGAACAGTCTGTGGGTAACAACAGCATTAACCTTTTAAACACTTGCACACAGCATTGCATGATAGGTAAAAGCATCTACACATTGCAGTAGCAATAAGCCATCATTCAAGCATAAGCTAGCTCAAATGACATCTCTGGAAAGTCTTTGGAATTGAGGAGTAATCTTCCCTTTAAAACCAAAATGGTATGTTCAAAAACATTCACCTCTGATTCTTCTTGCTTCCAGTAAAATAATAAAACAAGATGGGCTGGATTTGATGCAGGGTGTATAAGCAACCCTTCATCTTGTCATATAGTAAATTTATGTAGACTTTTAGTATTGGGTAGTAGTAGTAGCAGCAACAGAAGTGCTCCTTTAATCAGATGGGAAAACGGTCCTGTCAAATAATCAGCATTGATGAGAAAGATGCCCCATATAAACATGTTTTACATTTTTTAATTCAGAAGTAAAAGTTTATATAAATGATTGTTTCTGTAATCTCATTAGCAAAATTTAGCCTTGCTTCTATTTTGCTTTGTGTATTCAAAGTCATTAATACAAGAACCCCAAAGCTGTTCTGAAAGCATTTGGGCAGGCTTTGCTTTCAATCCTCTGATCAGTGAGAGAGAATTTCTCCATTGTAACGGGGAGGCCGATTCATTAATAGCGGCAGGTAGCGACAGTTGAGCGACTGTAGCGGCATTTTCAGAGCGCCCACTAGTAGTCGCTGTGCTTGGCCGTTGTTCGGTAGTTGATAGCGACTCGGTTTGCTGTAATGTTGAATATTGGGTGAGGAGTCGCTATTTGACAGATTCCGCGCTGCATGGGAGCGCATGATAGCGACTGGCCCTAGCGACCGGCTCCCACCATATTCATTAAAAAATCACGCTCAAAAAATTCTTGCGCTGTAAAATGCATGTTTAAACCCCAGAGTGCTGGAGGCGATGGGTTAAAAGTAGTTTTTTTAACCCCCAAACCACCATATTTTTGGAAACCAAAAAAAACAAGTTTTTTAAATAATTTAGTAATATGAATACATTAATATCAGACCTGTAATATCAATTCTGTACAATTTTTTTTTTTTTTTTTTTTAACCTTAAAAAAATTATCTAAAATGGCAGAAGTGGTCACACAATTTTTCACATTTAAAAAAAAAAACATTAATAACAATTAATTATGAATATTTAAAGATTGTTCCATTGAAATGCATTGGAGAGCGCCAGGTAGCGAGAGGTCATACCTGTCGCTGTTCAAGGTCGGACGCTGGCGCTGTGGGGTGAGGCTGGAATAATGATGAATGATTCGCTATCTGGCGCTATCTCAGTCGCTAAGCAGGATCGGCTTGATAAATGTGTGATTGTGGTGGGGAGCCGGCGTTCTCGTGGCGGTGCCCGTCATTACCGGTCGCTCACCAGTCGCTACCTGTCGCTATTCCTTCATAAATAAGGGCCTAAGGTAAGAAGGAAGATTACAACTGAATAAGTTGTATTTTAAACCTTCAACTGTCAGCCCACTTAGAGATGTTGTCACCCTCTGTTGCCAGACAGTTTTTTAAGTATTTTGCACTATATATATTTAGTTATTATATATCAGGGCAGAACACATGCATTGTGGTCTGTCCTGATGAACAAGCGACCCTCCTCGAGAAAAGGATATTTAGATATTTTTTAATATCTTTTTAAGTAGAGGGGGTTTGGAATTGCAGGTCCTAATGAAAATTACTACTGCAAAATTAATTGCTGGGGTTAGGTCCAACCCCCAAATTCTATAAGGACCTAGCGTTCCCACCACACCTCAAGAATTTATTTAGAAAAAATTATAATTGTATTTATTTCATATTCTTTAAAAGCAGGTCATTACAAATTCAGACATTACATATAAATTTTTTTTTAGGACATTTGAGCATATAATTAATGCAGCAACATACAAATTTTGTTTTGATAGACTATTAGTTATCTACAATATTTTTGAATAAATAAATTCAAAATTCATTGCATCAGCGTTTTTCGTTCTTTGGGCTTACTGATATGATGATCAGAGTGATCAGGGCAAACATGTTTCGCCAGTATGGCTTCCTCAGTGCCCTGTCTTGTGGCAATATGAAGCTCAGATTTGAATCTGTAGCATTTTTTTAATAAAAAAAATGTATGTTCAAGAAAACCATAAAGCGTGTAAAAGCCCCATCCTCCCAATTACAATGGTACCACATATGTATCAGTAGACACCCGTTCCTGCCCAGGAGACATCCCAAACTAAAAAGAGGGTTTTATGAGAATTTCAAATAAAATACAACTAGCTGCACCTTGCAATTAACTATCAAGGGTTAAACCTTAAAAAAAATGGTGGCTCCCCTCTCCAGAAAAAACAGCTGGGCACCAGCTATGGCATCTGATGGACCAGGGCTCAGAGGCCGATCGGCTGGCCCCCAACCCGGAAAGCTACCAGCCCACATAGCCCACAAGGGCACTGTGCTGTTCTGCACTCCACTGGCCTTTGAGGATGCAGGTAATAGGGTGGGGAGTTTTGGCAAGTTCCCCGCTTGCTGGCAATTGACGCGCCAGCCTCTCCTGCATTTTGAACTAGTATAGGGGTCTCAAGGAGTTAAGTGAAAAAAGACACATACTTGGTGCACAGTTATTAGGCCTCCAGACTCCAACTAAAAAAGACACAAACAAGATTCAAAGATAATCCAAGTGTACTTCAAAACATTATATTAGATTACACAGCTGTGGGCAAGAGGAACCAGAGTTCTGTTTGTTGCATCTTAAGATTTGACCCACCATACACGTGATCTGGTGGTCAGAAAAGAGTGGCTGGAATGGCCGAACAAATAACATAGGTAGCCTATGCTCTCTTATACCACCTCCACCTAATGCAGACTCCTTCAGATAAAAGTATGGGCCATGCCTTGAGTCTCTTCCCTCAGCTCACAGAGTGCAAGGACATGGGTCACACACTACTTTCAATTTACCAAAAGCAGGTATAGGATATTATGGACTCTAATCGTTCCACATAAGCCCACAAATACCTTTTAAATATTGAAAGTAAGTGTAGAATTGGTGTAAATAAAGTCACGCTGATGAATCTTTAATTGCTAGAGCAGCAGAAATATCTGATGATATAGCCTAGAATGTCTGACCATTATATATGCGCTCTCTGAGAGATAGTGCTAATGAAAGACCTAGATAATCTTGGTCATCAAATGCCTTGCTCTACATAAATGATAATGTAGAAATGTATATGTTTATCTTTTTATTCAGATTTATACTAATAGGCTATTCTCTAGACAATGATTTGTAAGAGAAGTAAAAAGCTGCACGAGTTTGCCTTATTCAGAATGCGATGACCTTAAATGATAGTGCTAACTGGGCCAGTATTCATTTTCAGGCCTGCTTGAGACTAATCCAGACAGATCAATTACTGGCTAGGAGGGCATAAAGCTGGGAGCCTGTGAACGCCTCCCATGGCTCGACACTTTGCAGATCCCAGTAGACTTCCAGGGAGTGCTGCTGCAGGTGCAGGTTCCCAGCGCTGCTAGATGAGCAATGAATAGTAAAGGTTTGCGGCTCAAGCACATTAAGCCTGTTTAGCGCCCACTAAATAATCCCCATTTAATCAGATTATGTAAATTCCTACTTCACCAACATCCTCACCTCCTTTTCCTTGCAACCTCCCCCACTCATTGAGCTCTGAAAAAAGCATAACAAATCCTGCTAAGAGGCCGTGTCTAAAGAATAACATTATGCTTAACAAACAGAAGAACTCCATTTACCAACAAAGTGGATGGGTTAAACTGGAAATTGTCTTAGTCCAGGAAAGAAAGATTCTTTCTCCTTGCTCTATGGGTAAGGGTTATACAGGGATAGTTTAATATTATTTACAACATCAGGATGAAAAGAATGTTAAAAGGTTTTTTCTAGAGCTAAACATGTGTGAAAACTAGCCACAAGTTCAGTAGAATAGAAGATCAATGTAGAGTGTACCGATGATACAACGTAATACAGTAGTGTTTTGCAGTATAGAAATAATTCATTGCAGAAATATCCCTGTAAATACAGCAGAACAGTTGCTGACTTTTAGTAACTTTGTAGTCTATTTATTTACATCCCCTGTCCCTGATCATTGGTGTGAAGTTCAGTCAACTTCAGCTCAAATGGTACAAGTCATAAAAGGACAGTTGATCCTCTATATCCCACAGCATGGGGGCATCCTAATATAAGATGCCCCCTGCAAACCTCCACCCACCATGCGTCGATACCAAGTCCTTCCATATTCCAATTTACCCATGACGGCCGCAATATGATTTGAATGATTGATCAGCGCTTCAGAATAGTTACCGGTGGTTACATGAGTAGCTGCCACGCTGCTCAGGAGTATATGTTTCAGAATGTTTAAGGCCACTATTGTTGCACCTTCTTGCCCCTTCTCCTGTATTTATGCCTCCCAGACCCTCTCCTGTCTTTATACGACACTTGCCTCAGCTCCCCTAAACCAGCTTTCTTGTGCCCTTGTGCCTTTGTAATTTTCTTTGCAATTAATTACTTGGAGACACTCGATTTACCCTCTTATTGTTTGGCTTTATTTCAGAAACCGACACTCTCTGGGCCAATCTCTGAATGTCCAGTGCGTCGTGGGACTGGATCTTCATTTTTTCAGTGTTTTGGCCCGCTTCCCAGGCTTCTCCCACAATGCTTTCATCTTGCAGAGTTTGAGTTTATATAACTGTTTTGAGTGCGGTGAGAGTGGCGGTTGGCTTTTCGGTGTGTCTATTCTTATCTTGGCTCTGCATGTCTATTGTTATGCTGTTTGTGTGTTTTGGTCATTGGTGTTAATGTTGGATTTCAATGTCCTTTTATGTAATTTAGGTTATTCCCTGCTTCCCTGGCTCCTGACACCCTTTCGAAGGCTCTAGACAGATGGCCAGGAGGCCTATAATTGGGGCCACCGCCGCACTCGGGCAGTTGTAGAGCTTCCTTTGGCCTATTGGAGGCCTGTATTGCCTTAACGGTGTGGGTGTCGGCATATGTGGAGGAGCCAACCCCTGCTGCAGCTCCTGAGATACATGGCATACTGTATTCCAGTACCCCGAGTCTCGCTGCCCAATCTGTTCGGCAGCATTTAGTCGGCAACTCGTTTTCTTAATTTGTGTTGATGTATTTGTGTATTTTGCCTTGTTTTTGTTTACCCCCTTTTGTGTTTTGGTATGTGAAATTAAAACAGCCAAAACAAGTGGATGTTTTATGGGTGGCTCAACAGCAACACAGTGCCCACATTTCAGAATAATAAATGTTTGCCCCTTGGCAAAAACAAAAGATTTCCCCCCAAAAGTCTCTCAGCTGTGATTAGGGTGAAGTGGCTTGGTTGACACTCTCCCCTGGTTGGTGTGCCTCAGGCAGTGGGTGCATACTGACATTTTGCTGGTTTGCCTCCACCATTTGGCTAAACAGCACCTCCAAGGGCATTCATGCCCTCCTGGATCTTCCTAGCGGTACAGTGCACCACTTTAAAATAGCGGGTGGAGTTGCATCTAAATGTGTGGCTATTAGCTTGCCTGACTTTTTAACAAAGGCAAGTGGGTGCAGGGCAGAGCTGGCTTTCACCTGTCCCTTCGCTGGAGGTGGTGTGCCTGCTGCTGTCAGACTGCTCTTTTAGTCAAGGTTGGGGGGGTGGGTTTGCCACTGTCGCAGGTGTTGCAGCAGCTGGAGGAGGGATCGGCAGGATATTCGGCGTGCAGTTCACACTTTCCTGGCTGTCTACCGACTACTCCACCCTGCCCCTTGCCCTGTTCATTAGGGTTATACAATAACTTCATCCGTGTCTGTGCTCCCCTCACTGGGTGGGTGGCTTCTTTGTGGCCATGGCTTGACGGTGGGTCTGGGGCAGCCACGGGAGATGGTACAGCTGTTGGTGCAGGAGTTGCCTCTTGAACATTGGTAGCTGCTGGCTGGTTGTTTGCTGCAAAGCCAATGGAAAAGCAATGGAAAGGTCAAGCATAACTTATATAAACTCCTTCCAATACTCCCCCAGGGTTACACCTTGGGCCCCATGTCTATGCGAGGCCCAAACCACTGTTGTGAATTCAGTTTGCCTTATATCGAATAGTTGCCCACAATATTTGTGTGTTACTTGGGCCACCATGTGTGTTCCAGACCTCCCAGTTTGGGCGTGCCTGTGGACAGTCATTTTATTTTCTTTGGGTTCCTCCCCCACCCCCCTGTGTCAATCTGCATATTGCAGCCAACTCAAATTACTGGTGGGCACATGTTGGCAATCAGTGTCGCAGGTCCCCGACACTCCTGGTAGGTGTTGGGATGCAGCCTCCCTACAACCTGCTCCTTGGCATGTGTAAATTGAAGGGTTTTGGGAAGCTTTGCAACATACACAAAAAAGGAGAGTGTGGAATGTGTTGGAATTTATAAGGCCAAAACATCCCTCTGCTCACTCAGTACTTACTCATTACTCCGTCTGGTCGGGGAGCCAGCAGGCCCAGCTGTGGCTCTGTTGCTGCTCCTTTCACTCTGCCCTCTGTAGGGGGCTCTGCTGTGGACTCTGCACTGGGGTCTGCACAGGGAGCTCTGGCTGCAGGTCTCCCACTGCTGCTGCCTCACACTGCTGCGAGTGACCCGTTTAAAGTAGGTAGTGTGGGAGGCAACAGGGGAGTGCCTGTGGGAGGAACGGTGGGTCCTTAGGCTTGGGTCGCTGTATCTTGGTCAGGTGCTTTGGCTATCTTGGCTATGCCTGTATTCTTGCCTCTGGGGGATGCGGTGACACCTGGGCATCTGGAGATCCAAAGGAAGTACTGGCCTCAAAGGCTGTGGGCCAGGTGTGTTCTTTTATACATAAGTGACTGGTTAATTGGACCTCATTTGTGTGTATTTTACAGATCAGCATAGGTGCATTGAACCTCTTGCCTACATTTGGGAGTAAGGACGTAAGCACACTTCCGGGGTCGGTTGGGGCCCCACCATGCCAACGCCGAGGCAAGGGACCAAGATGGCACCTACAGTCTACATCAGGAAGCAGCAAGCCTATATTCTTAGGGTAAGTCCCCATGCTATGCCAAGATATGCCATTTGCCTATGCAGTCGTGCCACCAAGCAAAGGTGTGTACAGGTGTCAGACCTGTGGCGACATTCGGCCAAAGGCACATGGCGGGGCGCACAGTAATTGCAGAGGCCTTGTTTTCCAAGTGGTTCAAAAGGCCCAGATTATTGTGCAAACCCACATGTGCCATTTGGCCTAAATACGCCTGTGAATGCAATCTGTAAGTACTATTGGATGGGAGAGCTGAGTACCCCATGTGTCTACGCAGGGTCATCAAGCACTATACGTCAGTAACAGCGGAGGGAAGAGCTGCGCCATTCGGCCTAAGTGTGTATGTGACTGAAGTCCGCCAGTACTGTTGGATGGGAGAGCTGGGTCCGCCATGTGATTACGCGGGGTCAGCGAGCCCTATCTGACAGTAGAAAAATAGAGTGGAGCTGCCAGCACAGATCCCAGGGCCCACCAGTTCAACCGCTCAACAGAGACACCCAAATTTAATCAATGACAAAAACTTTATTTGACAGCCTGAACATGTGTTAAAAACAATTAAAAACACAGGGGTTCATGGGGATGTGTATTCGACTATTTGTCTCATCTCTGATACACCATACAAACACAATCATAATGTGTATAGCAGCATATAATTAGTAAATCCACAATGAATATACAATAAAATGGTCAAATATTTGTACATGCCCATAAAGCGCTCCGAGGAAAAGTGCAGTGAAAGGTGCTGAAAAGGCCTCAAGGTTGAGGTAAGTGCATATAATGGTGACTAAACAAAATACGTGGTCAGTAGTGACCAAAAGATTAAGAATTGGGTCACAAATAATGTGGCCTGAGAAGGTGCAAAGTGCAGAAAGTGCGAGTGCTCACAATGACGGAGAGTTCCAGGGCGTATACAAAAACTAATAATACAGGCTTGTAAACTGTAATAGTATCCAAAGGTGTATCCAATAAAGATCTACATTACCACATGTTACAGAGTCCTGCTACATCGCCATGTCCCGCATGCCCGTACCACTGACGCGTTGCGTGACACTTGGTATCTGCCACTTCATCAGAGTGTCCTAGGGTACTGCCTGTCCTGCTTATATGACCCCTATAATGATTGTTATCCGAACATCCTGGTAATTTCCCGCCCAGAATCAATGTCAAGTAAGGGCGGAAGTGGACATAGGGAGCACCAGGTAGTAGTTGGCGCCATATTGAAAGAGGGCAAACTATGTCAAATGATATCCCCATACATGGCCATTAGTCTGGGTAAGTCCCCCCGTAGGGCGGAATTTCACATCTGCCCCTGTAATGTGCGCCCGTATAGTTATAAGGGCAGAAAGATACAAACAATGTACGCGCACCCTCCGTGATCTGCGCATGCGCGCAGGGCTCTCAGCCTCCCTGGAGATGCGACGGAGAACCGTCGCCCCCAACGTGCACACACATGTCTGGTCCCGGGTGCGCGCGCGCCGCCGGCCAAACCGCGCAGGCGCACCAAATCCAATCCCCAGACACTGTCAAAAGACAGTGTTGGAGCTGGTTGACGGCGCGTAACCGCGCGGCGCCGCACGCGCACCCGAGCCAGGCATCAAACTACTGGTGCACTGAGAAGAACAGCTGGTGCTCCGAATGGGTAGCAGGCAGTGGCTATGTGAAACAACCAACTTAAAACTATACTACTCCTGGCTGTATATAGATAATAATAACTACAATAAAAAACACTACAATAATAAACTGGCTATAATATATTATGCTATTCGGTCAGAGAGAGGGCATATCTATATTCCTTAATCATTGTAACACACTATATATACAAGAAGAGGAAAATTGAGAATTAGACATGGTGTGTTGGGTTCAGGTATCCCGTTGACCCAAATCACCATAATAATATGAGACAAATCTAAGCCATATAATAGAGAGTATATACATTAATGAATAACACAATGATGCTCCAGAAAATCTGTTACTTGAATCGTTATCTAACGATCTCATTACTAATGTGTTAATCAAGCCCAACTATAAGGGCCAAGGGGAGGGGAGGGAAAGGAAGGCAAAGGAAAGGGGGGGGGGGGGGATTTTTTAACCTGTTAGTAATTTGGCGAAGGTTGTCAGATGAAGTCTTGATGGGGTATATACATATCCAAAATCCCCAATGTCAATTCCTATCCCACAGGGAAGTGATAGTTCCTCCACTATGTCTATTGTGGAGGTGTCCGCTTCAAATACAAAAGACAAGATGGGCCAACCAAAGTCCAGATCATAGCTTCCTCTGACAGGGAGTGGTCCTGGGTCCCCCAACTTTCTTGTTTATCACAGGGTGATGGATCCTTAGTTGGATTGAAGGGAAAGAAGGCAGATTGTTGTCACCAAAAGAGCATAACCAATGCTGGGGCATAGGACGCTATCCCAAAAATTATGATCTGTTAGTAATTTGGCGAAGGTTGTCAGATGAAGTCTTGATGGGGTATATACATATCCAAAATCCCCAATGTCAATTCCTATCCCACAGTACTAACAGGGGGGGGGGCATTCTGCCTAGGCACGTCTGCTATCCGCCAGTACTATTGCTTGGTCCACCATATGGCTACATGGGGCCGGCGAGTATTAGTGGAGGGGAGAGCTGGCCTCTGCACACACTGCCATACACATGCATTTGTTGTTTGCACTGTAAGACACCAATTTTTAAAGAGGCAGCTGTGTGGATGTAGACCTCAAGCCAATTGGTTGGAAAGGGAAGGACAGAAACTGACTGTGCTATTTGTTTGTTTTCTTTGTAGACTTTAATTGAAGACTGATATGACTTCAAGCCCAACAACCATGAATAAAGGACGTTGGCAGAGGAAGTGGCAGCTCATGTGAGCGGCGTGGGGATGTCGCCTTACACTTTCACCCAAATAATGCAGCACTGGTCGGACCTCAAGCAATAAAAGTGGCCCCAGATGCGGCATTTCTACAGCCAGAACTTCACAGGTAAGTGGATGCACTAAAGAGAAGGTGAGCTCTCAGGCAAAACTTGTAAAGTGACTTTTAAATCACTATTGTAGCAGAGGAGTTCTGGCTGTGCATCAAGCCCACCCAGAGCCGGGGGATCCAACCAGGGAGCAAAGAAGATGGGGTGTGAATGTAAGGTGACGGCCCAAACCCTGCCAATGTCCTCGTCCTCTACTACAGCATTTTTACCACCAACCACGGAACAAGCTGAAAAGGAGGGGGTGTTGGGCTAGGAGTCACACACAGTCCTGCAGCACTGCAGCAGTCAAGTAGGCCAATAGTCCAAAAACAATCCAGTTGTGTGAACACACACAAGCTGAAGTAAAACAACACAAGCGCAGACTGGTTACAGCAGGTTAAGTTTCATTAGAGACCCTGAGGAAGGGATGGCGCCGCGGAGGGTGGCCCTCTAAAAGGGAGCAGAACATATTTTTTTAAATTATGTTAATATTTTAAATACTGTTTTTATGTGTTTTAAAAAAGTTGTTTTAAAAAAAATGAAACACATCATTCTGCAAAATGTCGAGGCTGCCCTTTAATAATGCATCACAATTCAAGCACGAGATAGCAGCTCCAACGGGGATGGGTAATGGTGTGTGGTAAGAGACGGTTGCCTAAGGATGTCAAAAAAAGGTGACACTGGGTGGAAACAGGCGAATGTCTGTAAGAACTGGGAGAAGGTAAGTGTCATGACTGGGCTAGCGTTCCATAAACCTCCAGCTGCCAACCACCCACACCCCCCCTCAAATAACCATCCGAACAACCATTTCTTTGGAATGATGGAATTTTCATTGGCCACAGCCTCAACAACATAATAATAAATAACAAGTGTCAACTAAGTCTCCCATTCCTTATCCGGGTCTGAGATTTCCACCACAAATTGAGCTAGCCAAAAGGAGAGGGAGGGGAGACAGGCCCAAAGGCTCCGATACCTCCTGATCCGTAAAGCAGAAGCCAATTATGAGCTCGGCCGCATCCCTCCTAGGCCTGGGAGCTCAACTGGGCTAACCGCAAGGATCCAATTCCCCTCTTCTGCCCCTCCCCTCCCCCCCACAGCTCATACACCTACCCTCCTGGCCGGTTTCAGCAGAAACAGCCGCTTACATGACTCCTTCTGTTACCCCTTTTCGCGCTATCTCAGACCCAAACTTGACAAGGAGACCGCCAAAGCTGGACGACGCTAAAACCTTATCGCCGTCCAGCCCGCCACCTCTCCGCCACCAGCTCAATCCGTTCCTTTAGCGAAACATTAAACATGTCGATCCCCAACTCGTTCAAGTGCATCAGGGCCCCATCGGCCCTGTAGAACCCTCTAACACCTTCCAACTCCAAGTGACGTGCACTCAACACCCCATTTAGCCGCATAAACCAGGCTATCGCCTTATTGACCTTTATACGCACCTTCACAATGGCCAATGGATCCCTCGCGTGCCTCCACTCATAACGGGGAACTATCTCCGACCAGGCCACCCCCAGAAATTTCCCTAAAAAATATAACAAATCCTTCATGATCAACTTAATCAGCCGCCTCATCAGAACTAGACTCAAATCGTTCCCCCCGCGTGACACAATAATACCCCCGGATGCCCGCTCTCTTTGCTAACTTCATATCCTGCTCTCTCAAAGCACACCACCTCAGCCCCCTAATGCCATCCCAAACCAGCTTCGCTCGCTCCTCTGGAATGCAGAGTTGTTCGCCGCTCTTCCGCAGAGATGCTCTCTGCGCCACTCAAAATGTGAATGAATGTCCGATCATGAGCACCGAGTCTAAAAAGAAAGATTGTATAAATAACCGCACCGACACACCCCATTGGGTACCTCGATCCCTCAACAGCCTTTTCCGCGCTGCTACCCCTGCTCCCATCTCCCCAACCTCCTCCCATCTCCCCAACTTTTTACCAGCTCCTCCGGCAAGCCCAGTTTTGCTGCCTCCGTTGCTGCTCCTATATGAAAGGAATGAGCGCCATACTCCCTGCTGGACAATCCCATTTCTGCCAAGTATCTTCTGAACACCGCCAATATTGAAAACGTAACCAAAAAAGCCCTGTCCTCATGCACGAACAATGGCCCTCCACCCGCTGGCCTGACCCCAAAACCCTCTCGACACGAAGACCGGGCATGATACACCCGGACCCAGCTGACCCAGAAAAATACTCACCCCCTTTCCTTCCTGGTCATTTATTTTTTATTTTTTTTAAAACGAATCCGGATCCAGACCCCCTCCACCGCACAGACCACATCATCTACCTGTAAACCTCCCGGCACCCGCATGCTTTGGATAGCTAATTCCCCCCACTCATAGCGCCCCAAACAATGCCAAGAAAAATGCCGCTTGAAATAACTTCACCTCAAACTTCAATGAGCAGACGCTAGCTAGCCTACCAATTATCCCGCTCAGGATCTCCCAAGACACTGGCCTCCTCCTATCCACTGTCTTGTGCTCCCTGCGCCACCCTTTCAGCATTTGCCTTACCCAGAACATTTATGTGAAATCCTTCCATCCCGCCAATCTGGCCAGTGCCGCCAATTTCTTATCCATTGAAGCAGGGGACCCCCCCCTGCCAGCAGCTCCCCCACGTATCACCGAACAAATCATGCCTCTCTCCATCCGTGATTGTAACCCGAATTCACTCTCCAACCCGAACCAGTGACGCCACACTGTCGAGTACCCCCCCACGTAGATGGTGCGACCGACCTCTGTATCAGCTCAAACAAGCGACCCATACGACCTCCATCAACCATTCCGGGCATGCCTAGCCGACTTCCTTTGCCTCGGATGCCAAACCCCAAGACGACCCCCACCATGACTGAGAAAGAGAGAATCAGCCACCCCGCTCTCCACTCTTGGCCCATGCGCCGCCCTGCATGACACTTTACACCTCGACATGCCAGCACCCGCTGACATAACCGATTGACGACCGGTGGAGATGACGATGACTCCGAGTTAACCGCCGATACTACAATCTGCTGTTGATATGATTAAATGGTGAGGCACCCGCCTTCCCGCGACACACGTTGTGTAGAAAACCTGCCCTATAGGCAACGCTCAACACTCGGAGTACAGCTTGCCCAGCACCATCTACAGCTGTCGCAACCTCCGCTTCCTGAGTCCGAGGAGCACCTCCAGACCCGCCACCAGATCCACCACCTCTTGGCCGGCAACCTTTCCACCATGTTGATCTCGCTCCTGAGTAACTTGCTGGACAAACATTGTATAGAAAACCTGCCCCATAGGCAACGCTCGACACTCGGAGTACAGCTTGCCCAGCACCATCTGCAGCCGTCGCAACCTCCACTTCCTGAGTCCGAGGAGCACCTCCAGACCCGCCACCAGATCCACCACTTTGTTGGCCGACAAACTTTCCACCATGTTGATCTCGCTCCTGAGTAACTTAATGGACAAACATTGTATAGAAAACCTGCCTCATAGGCAACGCTCGACACTCGGAGTACAGCTTGCCCAGCACTAATTGCAGCTGTTGCAACCTCCGCTTCCTGAGTCCGAGAAGCACCTCCAGACCCGCCACCAGATCCACCACTTTGTTGGCCGGCAACCTTTCCACCGTGTTGATCTCGCTCCTGAGTAACTTAATGGACAAACATTGTGTAGAAAACCTGCCCTATAGGCAACGCTCGACACAGTACAGCTTGCCCAGCACCATCTGCAGCTGTTGCAACCTCTGTTTCCTGAGTCCGAGGAGCACCTCCAGACCCGCCACCAGATCCACCACCTTGTTGGCCGGCAACCTTTTCACCGTGTGCCAGGCCCTCCATTTTTCACGCCACCTGCACGGTGAATCCACGGAACACCTCGAGCATGGTCGTCCGGCTAGCTTGCCCTCCCCCAGTTTCTGCCGGCCCCAACAAGTGAAAACTCTCCAGGTACACTGGCAGCAACCTGAACGCCAATTCAATGTCCGTCTTGCCATGAGAGCCCCCCCCCCCCCCAGGCCCGTTCCCGCACCATTGCCAACGCAAAGTCAAAGGATGTGTAAGTCACGGAAGACAGCTCCCTGACAATCCCATCGTTAACCAAACCCCTCTCTGGAAAGGACAGGTGGTAAATCAGGCGCAACTTGCCCTGCTCCTTCTTTGGAACTACTCACACCGGGGACACCACCAATCCCTCCAATGGGAGATTGGTAAACGGCCCTGACATCCGCCCCAATAATACCTCCTTTTCAAATTTTTGTATTTTTTTTTTTAATTTTTTTTGCCTCAACACCTCCGGATGGAGGTGGGGGGTGCATCACATGGGATCCTGAAACTCTCCCCGAAGTCCTCGGGCAACAACTTTGCAGAATGTTGGTCTGGATACCTACTTAGCTACGGGCCCATCACCTCTCCTCTCACCGGCGTTGTCCCTCTTTGCATGCCCCTCTGGGTTCCTTCGGAACGCCCCCATCCCTTCCTGAAGCAATGCACGACAAACTGATTTCCTCCACAGGCCGAGCATTCGTGCCGAAATTTACACCCTGCCCTGAACTTACAATGGGAATCGTTAAATGCCCAGTACAATACCTTTTTTGCTGACTCCGCCACCCCTGTACTGTCCGAGGTAGCGCCGACTTGAAAGGGGGGGGGAGGCACTGGTCGAGGCCGAATAAACCCCCCCCAGCAAGTTCATCACCCGCAACCAAAGCTCTATGTCTCTATGATCCCCAACCCAGGTCTGCACAATTCGACATCTGTTGTCGGAATTGCTCACCATACCTTAACCACGCCGATCCCCCATATACCCAATGGCTGCCCATATGACATCCCGGTAACAAAAGAGCGGAGAACAATTCTCCGGGTTCTTTTCCCCAACTACACTCGCCAAAAATCGCAACAGCCAGTTCCCAAATGTCCTAGGAATTAACCTAAAACTCCTTCTATCCTCCTCCTCCTCCTTTCCCCTTTTACCCATCGTTTCGTTCTGAAGCGCCCGATGGGCACAACATGAATATGTCCACGTATTCTTGCTGCCAGATCCTCTCCTTCACTTCTGGCTTAAGGTGCCCCCCCCAAGTGGCCCGCAAAGCAAATGTATGAGTGCCGCTTGGCAAGATCCGAAATTGGCACCGCTCTCTCTCCCCCCTTCTGCTTATCCTGACCGGGCCCCGTGGCCGAACCCCAACCCCCGCCTCCACTGTCTGTTCCGACCCCTCTCTATATGCTCTCATCACCTCCCTGGGCACTGACCCCCCCCCCCGACGCCTGATCCCAGACCATCCTCGTGTAATAAAACCCACGAGCCCGCCTTGGCCACCCCCCTGAGCGAGCCCGGATCCCCCCGCCCCACGACTGTGACACATTGCTAAGATTGCCGACCCGTTGAGGCTCACCTTGCCAAATGGCCGCGCCAAGTGGGATGCCCTCCTGACAACCTTCACCCTGGGTCCTGGGCCCGACTGACCCAGGAACCCGCCTCTTGACTGATGTCCTGGCACTCCCGCCGACCCTGGTGCCGCCGCTGGTGCTTCAGCCGATGGTCTCGACACCTCCGCGCCGGTCGTCGCCACGAACCTGACCGCCCCGGTGCGGGCCTCTCTAGTCCACCGTCCTGATGCCCCAACCGCCGGTCCATTCTGGACCCCCGCCTGATCGGGCCCCGCCTGTTGAGGGAAAGAAGGGCGAGGAGCCTGCACTGCACCGGGAAACCCAACCCGTGCGAGCTGGGGCACTGGTGACATGGGGCGAGCCGCACGGGGAAAACGCCAGGGAGCGGGGCCGCCAGCTCAAAAGACCATGCCTGCCATTGAGCGGGGGGGCGGGGTGACCAGACCCGTTGGGTATCCGAAACCCGCTGAAGGGGGCTGGGGGTCCCGAGCCCTGTACGCCTTAGGGAGGGGGGAGCGGGAGTGCGCTGGGAGTCGGGAAGGGCGGGTAGTGGCCCATGTAGCAGCCGTGCTGGGGGCATGCCAGGTCGGGGGGCTGAATGGGGTTGGGGCATGTGCTGTTTGAGGAGCCCCCGTGCGTCAGTGCAGGCCCATGTAGCGGCCGTGCTGGGGGCATCCCAGGTCGGGGAGCTGAATGGGGTTGGGGCATGTGCTGTTTGAGGAGCCCCCGTGCGTCAGTGCAGATGCCGGGGGCTCCTGTACATTGCCTGCATGGGTGTGTAGGTGGAGAAGACCCACAGGCGTCAGTGCAGGTGATGAGTGTGGTGTTTTAGGAGCCCCACTGGCGTCAGTACAGGCGCCTGGGGCTCCTGTACCTGAGCATGTGGCTAGCCCGAGGCCACCTGCCCGATGCTCCACTCTCCCTGAAGCGGAGCTTCGATCCCCGCGGGGACATGTGACTTGTGGGGGGAGGGGCTTCCCCCGCTGCCGAGAGCTCCCAGGCGGGGAGGCGGCATTCTGGCCGCCAGAACGTCGGGCGGCGCCCCACTCACCGAAGGCTCCGGGAGCGGAGCCTTGCACCGGAGCGGCAGGACGCGCCCGCATAGGTAGAAGGGGAGGGGGGGATCGCCGGGTGCCGGAGGCAGCCCAACGAGGGAAGGGGGCACTGCCCCGCCGCATCGCCTGGCGAGCCATGGCGGAGCGGACAGGACACGCCGGCACAGTTAGGAGGGCGGGGGGCGCCGGGTGCCAAGGGGCACCGCCCCGCAGCATCGCCCGGCGAGGAAGAGAGAGGCTGAGCAGGGCGATGGCCCTGCGCACATGGCGTGAGCGCCCGGGAGGGGGGAGCGACGAGGCCGGAGCGATGATACTCCTTACCCAGTCCACGCCGCTCCACCCTCCGGCGCAGCCCCGCCATTGTCGCCTCCATGGCTCCGCATGGGTGATCCTGGTCCAGCGTCAATCCTTACGCTCGTACCAGGTAGGAGATCGGGGATCAAAGAGGAAGGGGAGGGGGAAACCCTTCCCCCGATCTTCCCCCCAATCCCATGGCTGGTCAGCTTCCGGAGGAAGCACAGGCCAGTCATGGGGCTGCCGGCCTTAAAGGGCCGTCACCTTTCTCGAATGACATGCATACACATGGGATACCACACAGGAAAACAAGGGAGAAGGTAAGTGTCACGAATGACATGCATATACATGGGATACCACACAGGAAAACAAGGGAGAAGGTAAGTGTCTTGAATGACATGCACACTACATGGGATGCCACACAGGAAAACAAGGGAAAAGGTAAGTGTCTTGAATGACATGCACACTACATGGGATGCCACACAGGAAAACAAGGGAGAAGGTAAGTGTCTTGAATGACATGCACACTACATTGGATACCACACAGGAAAACAAGGGAGAAGGTAAGTGTCTTGAATGACATGCACACTACATTGGATACCACACAGGAAAACAAGGGAGAAGGTAAGTGTCTTGAATGACATGCACACTACATGGGATGCCACACAGGAAAACAAGGGAAAAGGTAAGTGTCTTGAATGACATGCACACTACATGGGATGCCACACAGGAAAACAAGGGAGAAGGTAAGTGTCATGAATGACATGCGCACTACATGGGATGCCACACAGGAAAACAAGGGAGAAGGTAAGTGTCTTGAATGACATGCACACTACATGGGATGCCACACAGGAAAACAAGGGAGAAGGTAAGTGTCTTGAATGACATGCACACTACATGGGATGCCACACAGGAAAACAATGGAGAAGGTAAGTGTCTTGAATGACATGCACACTACATGGGATGCCACACAGGAAAACAAGGGGAAGGTAAGTGTCTTGAATGACATGCACACTACATGGGATGCCACACAGGAAAACAAGGGAAAAGGTAAGTGTCGTGAATGACATGCACACTACATGGGATGCCACACAGGAAAACAATGGAGAAGGTAAGTGTCATGAATGACATGCACACTACATTGGATACCACACAGGAAAACAAGGGAGAAGGTAAGTGTCTTGAATGACATGCACACTACATGGGATGCCACACAGGAAAACAAGGGAAAAGGTAAGTGTCTTGAATGACATGCACACTACATGGGATGCCACACAGGAAAACAAGGGAAAAGGTAAGTGTCTTGAATGACATGCATACACATGGGATACCACACAGGAAAACAAGGGAGAAGGTAAGTGTCATGAATGACATGCACACTACATGGGATGCCACACAGGAAAACAAGGGAGAAGGTAAGTGTCTTGAATGACATGCACACTACATTGGATACCACACAGGAAAACAAGGGAGAAGGTAAGTGTCTTGAATGACATGCACACTACATTGGATACCACACAGGAAAACAAGGGAGAAGGTAAGTGTCTTGAATGACATGCACACTACATGGGATGCCACACAGGAAAACAAGGGAGAAGGTAAGTGTGTTGAATGACATGCACACTACATGGGATGCCACACAGGAAAACAAGGGAAAAGGTAAGTGTCTTGAATGACATGCATACACATGGGATACCACACAGGAAAACAAGGGAGAAGGTAAGTGTCATGAATGACATGCACACTACATGGGATGCCACACAGGAAAACAAGGGAGAAGGTAAGTGTCTTGAATGACATGCACACTACATTGGATACCACACAGGAAAACAAGGGAGAAGGTAAGTGTCTTGAATGACATGCACACTACATTGGATACCACACAGAAAAACAAGGGAGAAGGTAAGTGTCTTGAATGACATGCACACTACATTGGATACCACACAGGAAAACAAGGGAGAAGGTAAGTGTCTTGAATGACATGCACACTACATGGGATGCCACACAGGAAAACAAGGGAGAAGGTAAGTGTCTTGAATGACATGCACACTACATGGGATGCCACACAGGAAATCAAGGGAGAAGGTAAGTGTGTTGAATGACATGCATACACATGGGATACCACACAGGAAAACAAGGGAGAAGGTAAGTGTCTTGAATGACATGCACACTACATGGGATGCCACACAGGAAAACAAGGGAGAAGGTAAGTGTCTTGAATGACATGCACACTACATGGGATGCCACACAGGAAAACAAGGGAGAAGGTAAGTGTCTTGAATGACATGCACACTACATGGGATGCCACACAGGAAAACAAGGGAGAAGGTAAGTGTGTTGAATGACATGCACACTACATGGGATGCCACACAGGAAAACAAGGGAGAAGGTAAGTGTGTTGAATGACATGCACACTACATGGGATGCCACACAGGAAAACAAGGGAGAAGGTAAGTGTGTTGAATGACATGCACACTACATTGGATACCACACAGGAAAACAAGGGAGAAGGTAAGTGTGTTGAATGACATGCACACTACATGGGATGCCACACAGGAAAACAAGGGAGAAGGTAAGTGTCTTGAATGACATGCACACTACATTGGATACCACACAGGAAAACAATGGAGAAGGTAAGTGTCTTGAATGACATGCACACTACATGGGATACCACACAGGAAAACAAGGGAGGAGGTAAGTGTCTTGAATGACATGCACACTACATGGGATGCCACACAGGAAAACAAGGGGAAGGTAAGTGTCTTGAATGACATGCACACTACATGGGATGCCACACAGGAAAACAAGGGAGAAGGTAAGTGTCTTGAATGACATGCACACTACATGGGATGCCACACAGGAAAACAAGGGAGAAGGTAAGTGTCTTGAATGACATGCACACTACATGGGATGCCACACAGGAAAACAAGGGAGAAGGTAAGTGTCTTGAATGACATGCACACTACATGGGATGCCACACAGGAAAACAAGGGAGAAGGTAAGTGTCTTGAATGACATGCACACTACATGGGATGCCACACAGGAAAACAAGGGAAAAGGTAAGTGTCTTGAATGACATGCACACTACATGGGATGCCACACAGGAAAACAAGGGAGAAGGTAAGTGTCTTGAATGACATGCACACTACATGGGATGCCACACAGGAAAACAATGGAGAAGGTAAGTGTCTTGAATGACATGCACACTACATGGGATGCCACACAGGAAAACAAGGGAGAAGGTAAGTGTCTTGAATGACATGCACACTACATGGGATGCCACACAGGAAAACAAGGGAGAAGGTAAGTGTCTTGAATGACATGCACACTACATGGGATGCCACACAGGAAAACAATGGAGAAGGTAAGTGTCTTGAATGACATGCACACTACATGGGATGCCACACAGGAAAACAAGGGAGAAGGTAAGTGTCTTGAATGACATGCACACTACTCTGCTTTTACAGTTCGGGGACATCTACAATCATCAATAAAAATTGGCAGACTGCGTATGCCAGAAGGTAGATGGACTACACGGCAACTTATGGAAGAAAACAGGTGCAAAATCAGCTTCCGAGACGACTTTGAGAGCCAAAACCGTAAATGCTCGGCTAAAGAGTATGCATACGCAAAGCAATTACATGTCCGAAAATGTCTCGGAACACAGCTGTGAATAATACGAGTGTTCACGAAATCCCGGTTTCTGAGTTCGATTCTGTACCTATCAAAACCGAGCATTCACGTGAGGCTTTGAATCAGGCTGACTGACAAAACATGCAGCATCCGTCCAGCATTGCAGAAACATTTACTGGCTCTCTTAGGTGCCCGGCCTGAATTTTGCTCCTTGTTTATCCCTTCTATTGAAACACTGGTAGGACTGATTACTTGTTTCTGACTCACTCTATCACTCTGCTTTCTCTTCTTTAAACAACAATCTTTGTCCTATAAGAACTGGGGACAACCATGTCCATGTAGGTGTGTTGTATGTCCCGTCCAATGGGGGTGTAAGGATTTCATGTTTCCCTGCCTTATCCTAATTACCATCTGCCCTGTGCTCTCTGGCTGTGCTTTATAAGCTGTGGAACCCTCAACATCTTTTTATTCATACATACTCCTGAAGTATTCACTTTAGCTGTGCTCTGCTAACCACTGCAGCCCAGTGAGGGTTAAAGGTACTGGGCTGACTCTGGCCTACTCTGATTAGCCGGTGGCCACATAAGATGTGCCTCTCCCAGCATGCAGTTGCCTGTTATAGTGAAAGTTAGGATGGTCTGTACCTGTTTGGATTTCTGCTTTTTGATGGTTTCAAGTGGAGAAGCGACAAGGTCACGGAACACGTGCATTATTATAGTTATGCCTTTTGTATAAGGTTTACACTTTATAGAAGCTATGTAGAGTATTGTTCCCGTCCTTCTTTTTTTGATTTCTTTTATGAGATCATTTGCTGCTCATATGGCCCTGTTTAATTACATGTAGATAGGAATGAGATATGCATGTATGCCTTGCAGTTATTTGACTCTAATGTTGTTACATAGTGGAACTAAAAGCAATATTAGTAATGCACACATATTTGCATGTTAATTATGTCCTGAATGCGCCCACAACAACCATCTCCGTTTATGGATTTTAATGGTGGTTTTAATTGATTATGCACTTGTTATTGGAATACTTAAAAGAGCACTATCGCGAAATTGTGTAATATTAAAAATGCATATAAACACATCCGCTAATGAGAGGAGGGGTCACTTATACACCCAAACTGAATAAAACTTCCAGCAAGCTTGTGGTTTATTCTCTCATGCTAGGAATAAAATCCAGGGGTGACAGGTTTAGTCCATCAGCGGTGAGAGAACCTGTCACCCCAGATGTCCTTTTCCTTCCATTAAAAGAAAGAAAAATAGGCCTGGCTGAATATTTCTTGATGCCGGGTGTATAAGTGACCCCTCCCCCTGCCATTCAGCATATTTATATGGCTTTTTATCATTGGGCCATTTTTTCTTGATAGTGCTCTTTTAATAAATATGTAGCATATATCTTTGGATTGTGTCTGCACATTATTCTTGTTTAGTTTGATGGATTTTGGCTTTTTGTGTTTCAGTTGTGAAGTCTTCATCCCTTGGCTTGTCTAGAAGCAGAAGTAGGGGCAAAGATTGGGGGTTGTTAACTGACTGCAGGTGGGTGTCCAATCTGGCATTACAGGCGGCTTTGCTTTAGGCAGACAAAGCGGTGGAAATTGGGGATTGTTGGCTGAATGCTGATGTCTGACTGGGGATTACATGCCCCTTTTTATTCTCCTGACTGATGGCAACATAATCTTGCCTAATTAATTCCTGGAGTTTATCAAAATTTCTGTATTTTTGTTTGTCCACCCACTATTTGAGGAGTGATCTCAATGGGAGTAAAATCTGGGGAGTTTCCTGGTCATACTACTTAGTTTTCAGTTTTGCCTTGTGACATGGTTCTCCTGCGTGCTAGAAAAAGCATTGGGAGACAAGTTACGTGCTGGTAGATCTAGTCCCACGCCGATCACTAAATTGCCCTCCAGTGCAGCCAGCAATACCCCCCCCCCAGCACTGGACAATAATAAGGCAGTGGCAGGCAGGGTAACTGATTCATGCCTGCCTGTCTTCCATTGCAGTTGCTCACACTCACGCTTTTCATTGGACACACACACCAGCCACCAGGAACCAGCTCACTGTCTGTAATGGAGGGATGCCGCTCACTAGCTGTAATAACGGATGCCCCTCAATGCCTGTAATAGGAGATGCTGCACACTGTCTGTAATAAGGGGAATAAGGGGTGCCCTGTACAGCCTGTAATAGCAGATGCCACACACTGCCTGTAATGAGGGATACCACTTACTGGCTGTAATAAGGGATGCCCCTCACTGCCTGTAATATGAAATGCTGCACACTGCCTGTAATGAGGGTTGCCGCTCACTGCCTGTAATGGGGTGACTGGGGGAGGATTCTGCACACTGTCTGTAATAGGTTATTGGTAGGGGGATTTTAGCACATCATTTAGTTCAGAATATTTTTTTTTTACTTTTTGTCCTCTATAGCTTGGGTGATTCCTGTGGAATGTCCTGTGTCTCATGAAGCAAAATATCATGTAATTTTCTTGATGTTTTTCTTGAATAGAAGTGGCTTCTTTCCTGTTCTGGGACTTGCTGGACTTTCTTTAGTTCCCTGTGGCCTACTTTGCAGCAGTTGAATGCTAGAATATAAATGGTTATGTGCAATCTATAAAGCAGCATGTCCTTGCCTGTAAAATTCTTTTAATGCAAACAATGATGACTTCATGTGTTTCCTTGGAGGTAGCCATGATTAACAGAAGAATACCCTTTTAAAGCAACCAGTCTACCTCTATAATCCAATCAGCATGGCAGAGTGATATCTACTGTCCTCATTAACGCTTCCTCTTGAGCACAGAATTTATGTTAGTAATATTTTGACAGGGCTGAAATTTAGTGGAAATGGAGTTTCTGTGTTGAAGGTAATTTCCTTGGCTTAATAAATCTAGGGTTAACACAAATTGCCTATACAAAAACTGAAACAATACATTTTGTGTATACAACTGTATATAAAAGATTTGTCCCAAAATCTATTTACACATAGGTTACAAATAAGTCTAGAAGACATTTCTTAAACTGACATTGGTGGATCTGCCATAAGGATTAGTCATGGAGAGAACATAAAAAGTGGTTTAAAAAATGGCCTGAATAACAACATAGCTAGTAGATCACTGAATGTATATAACTGACCCAGGAAGTTATCCCTTGGCCTTACGTGGGCCATTTTCTTGACCAGCATTGCAGATTAACTGGCTGAACCGGATAGACAATGTTACTATAATCTCATATGAATTAGACTAATGTTATACTATTCACAATTATTAGGTAAATCACCTACAGTGCTACCACCAACATTTGAAGCACAAAAAGTTTTATTTTTGATTTTTTTTTCATAAGCATAAAGCATGTGCAATTTGTTATCTGCTATCTGCAAGAAGATTGAGGCTTAACAGGCATCTATCTATGCATTTAAATAGGGTCTGTCCTTCACAGCTGTTCTGCTCTGGTAACTGTTTCTGATTAGAGATGAGCGAGTAGTATTCGACCGAGTCGGTATTCGATCGAATACTACGCTATTCGTCATACTCGATTTCGATCGAGTACAGCGGCGATGGCGCACTCACAATTCGTTTCCCCTCACACCTTCCCTGGCGCGTTTTTTACACCAATCACCATGCAGGGGGGGTGGGACAGGTCCTGGGAGGACGCTGGCATTGCGAGAACGGCGTCTAGACGCATTGGCTGGAAAAACCATGTGACCTCGAATCTACAAAACTCAGCACTTCCTCTTCGTCAGCATTAGCAGCTTGAACTTAGTGAGGGACAGACGCTCACAGCAGGGAAAGACAGGCTGTCGCTGGCAGGGCCCCAGAAGCTCGGAATATCGCATTTACCACCATCTATACCAGCTACCAGAAGACAAGAGAGTCATTAAGAGCCCTTATTAGGGCTACTATGCTGAACGGTATATGGCTCATATGTAGGCAGGCAGGGCCCCAGAAGCTCGGAATATCGCATTTACCACCATATATACCAGCTACCAGAAGACAAGAGAGTCATTGAGAGCCCTTATTAGGGCTACTATGCTGAACGGTATATAGCTCATATGTAGGCAGGCAGGGCCCCAGAAGCTCGGAATATCGCATTTACCACCAAATATACCAGCTACCAGAAGACAAGAGAGTCATTGAGAGCCCTTATTAGGGCTACTATGCTGAACGGTATATAGCTCATATGTAGGCAGGCAGGGCCCCAGAAGCTCAGAATATCGCTTTTACCACCATATATACCAGCTACCAGAAGACAAGAGAGTCATTAAGAGCCCTTATTAGGGCTACTATGCTGAACGGTATATAGCTCATATGTAGGCAGGCAGGGCCCCAGAAGCTCAGAGTATCGCTTTTACCACCATATATACCAGCTACCAGAAGACAAGAGAGTCATTGAGAGTCCTTATTATTAGGGCTACTATGCTGAACAGTATATAGCTCATATGTAGGCAGGCAGGGCCCCAGAAGCTCAGAATATCGCATTTACCATCATATATACCATCTACCAGAAGACAAGAGAGTCATTAAGAGCCCTTATTAGGGCTACTATGCTGAACGGTATATAGCTCATATGTAGGCAGGCAGGGCCCCAGAAGCTCAGAATATCGCTTTTACCACCATATATACCAGCTACCAGAAGACAAGAGAGTCATTGAGAGCCCTTATTAGGGCTACTATGCTGAACGGTATATAGCTCATATGTAGGCAGGCAGGGCCCCAGAAGCTCAGAATATCGCATTTACCACCATATATACCAGCTACCAGAAGACAAGAGAGTCATTGAGAGCCCTTATTAGGGCTACTATGCTGAACAGTATATAGCTCATATGTAGGCAGGCAGGGCCCCAGAAGCTCAGAATATCGCTTTTACCACCATATACCACCATTTACCACCTTTAAGCTTCCCTTACTGCTGGGGTGACACACTGTAACAAACCTCCTCCTGTAAGCTTCCCTTACTGCTGGGGTGACACAATGTAACAAACCTCCTCCTGTAAGCTTCCCTGACTGCTGGGGTGACACACTGTAACAAACCTCCTCCTGTAAGCTTCCCTGACTGCTGGGGTGACACAAGGTAACAAACCTCCTCCTGTAAGCTTCCCTTACTGCTGGGGTGACACAATGTAACAAACCTCCTCCTGTAAGCTTCCCTGACTGCTGGGGTGACACACTGTAACAAACCTCCTCCTGTAAGCTTCCCTGACTGCTGGGGTGACACACTGTAACAAACCTCCTCCTGTAAGCTTCCCTTACTGCTGGGGTGACACACTGTAACAAACCTCCTCCTGTAAGCTTCCCTGACTGCTGGGGTGACACAATGTAACAAACCTCCTCCTGTAAGCTTCCCTTACTGCTGGGGTGACACAATGTAACAAACCTCCTCCTGTAAGCTTCCCTTACTGCTGGGGTGACACACTGTAACAAACCTCCTCCTGTAAGCTTCCCTTACTGCTGGGGTGACACACTGTAACAAACCTCCTCCTGTAAGCTTCCCTGACTGCTGGGGTGACACAATGTAACAAACCTCCTCCTGTAAGCTTCCCTTACTGCTGGGGTGACACACTGTAACAAACCTCCTCCTGTAAGCTTCCCTGACTGCTGGGGTGACACAATGTAACAAACCTCCTCCTTTAAGCTTCCCTTACTGCTGGGGTAACACACTGTAACAAACCTCCTCCTGTAAGCTTCCCTTACTGCTGGGGTGACACACTGTAACAAACCTCCTCCTGTAAGCTTCCCTGACTGCTGGGGTGACACACTGTAACAAACCTCCTCCTGTAAGCTTCCCTGACTGCTGGGGTGACACAATGTAACAAACCTCCTCCTGTAAGCTTCCCTTACTGCTGGGGTGACACAATGTAACAAACCTCCTCCTGTAAGCTTCCCTTACTGCTGGGGTGACACACTGTAACAAACCTCCTCCTGTAAGCTTCCCTTACTGCTGGGGTGACACACTGTAACAAACCTCCTCCTGTAAGCTTCCCTGACTGCTGGGGTGACACAATGTAACAAACCTCCTCCTGTAAGCTTCCCTTACTGCTGGGGTGACACAATGTAACAAACCTCCTCCTGTAAGCTTCCCTTACTGCTGGGGTGACACACTGTAACAAACCTCCTCCTGTAAGCTTCCCTTACTGCTGGGGTGACACACTGTAACAAACCTCCTCCTGTAAGCTTCCCTGACTGCTGGGGTGACACAATGTAACAAACCTCCTCCTGTAAGCGTCCCTTACTGCTGGGGTGACACAATGTAACAAACCTCCTCCTGTAAGCTTCCCTTACTGCTGGGGTGACACAATGTAACAAACCTCCTCTTGTAAGCTTCCCTGACTGCTGGGGTGACACACTGTAACAAACCTCCTCCTGTAAGCTTCCCTTACTGCTGGGGTGACACAAGGTAACAAACCTCCTCCTGTAAGCTTCCCTTACTGCTGGGGTGACACAATGTAACAAACCTCCTCCTGTAAGCTTCCCTTACTGCTGGGGTAACACACTGTAACAAACCTCCTCCTGTAAGCTTTCCTGACTGCTGGGGTGACACACTGTAACAAACCTCCTCCTGTAAGCTTCCCTGACTGCTGGGGTGACACACTGTAACAAACCTCCTCCTGTAAGCTTCCCTTACTGCTGGGGTGACACACTGTAACAAACCTCCTCCTGTAAGCTTCCCTGACTGCTGGGGTGACACAATGTAACAAACCTCCTCCTGTAAGCTTCCCTTACTGCTGGGGTGACACAATGTAACAAACCTCCTCCTGTAAGCTTCCCTTACTGCTGGGGTGACACACTGTAACAAACCTCCTCCCTTAAGCTTCCCTTACTGCTGGGGTGACACACTGTAACAAACCTCCTCCTGTAAGCTTCCCTGACTGCTGGGGTGACACAATGTAACAAACCTCCTCCTGTAAGCTTCCCTTACTGCTGGGGTGACACACCGTAACAAACCTCCTCCTGTAAGCTTCCCTGACTGCTGGGGTGACACAATGTAACAAACCTCCTCCTTTAAGCTTCCCTTACTGCTGGGGTAACACACTGTAACAAACCTCCTCCTGTAAGCTTCCCTTACTGCTGGGGTGACACACTGTAACAAACCTCCTCCTGTAAGCTTCCCTGACTGCTGGGGTGACACACTGTAACAAACCTCCTCCTGTAAGCTTCCCTGACTGCTGGGGTGACACAATGTAACAAACCTCCTCCTGTAAGCTTCCCTTACTGCTGGGGTGACACAATGTAACAAACCTCCTCCTGTAAGCTTCCCTTACTGCTGGGGTGACACACTGTAACAAACCTCCTCCTGTAAGCTTCCCTTACTGCTGGGATGACACACTGTAACAAACCTCCTCCTGTAAGCTTCCCTGACTGCTGGGGTGACACAATGTAACAAACCTCCTCCTGTAAGCTTCCCTGACTGCTGGGGTGACACAATGTAACAAACCTCCTCCTGTAAGCTTCCCTTACTGCTGGGGTGACACACTGTAACAAACCTCCTCCTGTAAGCTTCCCTTACTGCTGGGGTGACACACTGTAACAAACCTCCTCCCTTAAGCTTCCCTTACTGCTGGGGTGACACACTGTAACAAACCTCCTCCTGTAAGCTTCCCTGACTGCTGGGGTGACACAATGTAACAAACCTCCTCCTGTAAGCTTCCCTTACTGCTGGGGTGACACACCGTAACAAACCTCCTCCTGTAAGCTTCCCTGACTGCTGGGGTGACACAATGTAACAAACCTCCTCCTTTAAGCTTCCCTTACTGCTGGGGTAACACACTGTAACAAACCTCCTCCTGTAAGCTTCCCTTACTGCTGGGGTGACACACTGTAACAAACCTCCTCCTGTAAGCTTCCCTGACTGCTGGGGTGACACACTGTAACAAACCTCCTCCTGTAAGCTTCCCTGACTGCTGGGGTGACACAATGTAACAAACCTCCTCCTGTAAGCTTCCCTTACTGCTGGGGTGACACAATGTAACAAACCTCCTCCTGTAAGCTTCCCTTACTGCTGGGGTGACACACTGTAACAAACCTCCTCCTGTAAGCTTCCCTTACTGCTGGGATGACACACTGTAACAAACCTCCTCCTGTAAGCTTCCCTGACTGCTGGGGTGACACAATGTAACAAACCTCCTCCTGTAAGCTTCCCTGACTGCTGGGGTGACACAATGTAACAAACCTCCTCCTGTAAGCTTCCCTTACTGCTGGGGTGACACACTGTAACAAACCTCCTCCTGTAAGCTTCCCTTACTGCTGGGGTGACACACCGTAACAAACCTCCTCCTGTAAGCTTCCCTGACTGCTGGGGTGACACAATGTAACAAACCTCCTCCTTTAAGCTTCCCTTACTGCTGGGGTAACACACTGTAACAAACCTCCTCCTGTAAGCTTCCCTTACTGCTGGGGTGACACACTGTAACAAACCTCCTCCTGTAAGCTTCCCTGACTGCTGGGGTAACACACTGTAACAAACCTCCTCCTTTAAGCTTCCCTTACTGCTTGGGTGACACAATGACACAAGAGGACATGTCTGACCACATCACACACACACACACACACACACACACACACACACACACACACACACACACACAATGACAATTAGGGGTGGGGTCTATTTATTTTCCCCCTTGCCTATGCCATCTGTGGTTGTCATAGGCAACGTGATTTTAAGGGGTGCAGAATTTTGTTCTTCTTTTTTGTACAGTTTGGCTTGGGGTCCATGGCAATGTAGAGGAAAGAAGGTTTCCTTGTCTTGTCTCACTTTACGTAGAAGTTATATTGTGTTTGGAGTGTATTGTTGAGTGGCTGTGATAGTGGCGTAATAGTGCGACTTGGGCGCGTTATATGCACCCAGACATGCTTCCCCTGCTGTCATTGCATTCCAGCAGTGTTGGCATCATTTTCTGATGTTTCAGGGTGGACTTGGTGACCTCCAAGTGGTCGAATTGAGATTTCCAAGTGGCGAGCATTTTTTTCCCATAGACTATAATGGGATTCGATAATCGGTCGAGTAGTCGAGTAACGCGGTCTATTCGAATCGAAATTCGAAATTTCGAATATTTCACTACTCGCTCATCTCTATTTCTGATATCCAGTGTTGGCCAGGCCCATCTTCTGTTCACCAGCTAGTTCCATACTCACAACTACACACTGTGTAAGTCACGGTGACTTAAACACAACTAATCCATTAATTCAAATTGAGGGGGGAACTGAGGCCTGGCACACCCCATTCTATTGCAGGGAAAAAAATGGGCGTGCCTATATTACTCTGACTCAGGAGTGGCAGGAGCTATCTTGGAGGTCTCCTGTGAAAGGGAGATTGGCCTACAAAGTGGAGCACTCAATCTTGGTAAGTTTTTTGTACCTTGCAGCATGGTAGTATCAAAAGCCATGCTCACTCATTTGTGTGCTCTATACAATGTATAGAGCAGTGGGATTATAATGTGAAGCCAGAGGGATAGACAGAGAGATCATTCATAACCATGCTAAAGGGAAGAGCCTCCTTCGTAAGACATCTCGTGGGGCTACTACAGAGATGAGACCCAGGTGACGTTAGAAGCTAGTAGGAGGATGAGGCTGTAGTAAAGGAGAGCCGCCCTGAGTTGCTGAGAGAGAGTCCTGACATTGGATGTGAAAGAGAAGGTGCCTCTTAGCAGTAGAGAGGATCCATCCAAGGATCGTTAGACCGCAAAGAGGAAGTAGTTGTGCCAAGACTCTAAGGCCTCTGCTCTGCAGTGACTATTGTGTGAGGGAGAAGCCCTGTGTTGGGACACGATCCGGGCTCAGATGCTATGGAGTAGAGATTCCCCGTGTGTTTTGCACACTGGCATCCCAACGCCCCTCTTCTGATGTTGGGCAATCCTGTGTCCCAGTCTGGGATACCCCATAGACGTCTCTACAAGAGGGAGTGCTCAGTTCAAAGTTTGGAGATGGCTGTCTAAATCCCCATCTGGAAAAAGGTCTACATTTAATTGGGAAATACAAACCTACCTATGCTGAAACGATCTGACAAGCAAGGGTACCTGTGTCTAACGGACACAAGCCTGGTTAACTCTATGCTAAGACCTTCTGATCAGCAAGTATACCTGTATCCTTTTGCCGGAAGGACACAAGAGTATTTAACACTTACACTGAAATATCCCTATGAAGCAATTGTGCTTGTTTTGATTCAACAAAGCAATGCCAGTTTATTTGGCCTGTGAACTGTGCATTTGAGCGTGGCATGGATTAAAGCATTAAACCTTTCTTTGTATGACCTTGCAACAATAAAACAAGCTGATGCTTTCACTTATCCTACTTGCCATTGAGTGTCTATTTGCTGTGATACTGTCTCTGTAATGCGGTCCCATTAAACCTTACCCTCAGCAACCATACCTGTGTGCTGTGACATTGCCTGAGATAAGTTGACACAGTGACATACTTTAAGTTGCAATTAAATCAGACCATGATTACTGCTGGTTAACCCCGATAACTAACTGTTACAGCAGGATGGAACAGTTTCAGGAGAATATAGCTTTTTTGTTATTTTGCCTAAACAGAACCCTTAAAGGCCAGTCAGAACAACTTACTGTTTTAGATTTGCTTCTTGTTTTTTGTGGGGACAAAATAAAGGACATGTTTACGGGACCTGAAGAAGAAAAAAAGCAAACTCTTTATGTCGCAGGATAGAGACATCGCCTAATGCTGGTTGTAGGTAAGTACCTAAGTATCTATCTGTACTAGTGGTTGAAAATGCCATTGTGGTACCCTACCATTTTCCCATAACCTAAAATGTAAAAAGTAACAAGGAAGAAATCAATGTGGAGAGACCCATGTTAGGCTTAATATTGGGGGGACTAAAGAGACCAAAAAGACCCTCTACTCAAAGGTAAAGGAAAAGAGGCGCTTTCCTAAAATGGAAAGTATTTGTACAGCACCCAACACAAAGAAAAATAGCATTACCCATCAATCCTTGCAGCAGGAGGAGCTATGTTAATTATTTACCGGTATTTATGTCTCTGAGCAATCTGAGGCCCTTAGAAACGCTAAGGGTGCAATGCTAAGGATTACAGCCAAACACATCCAACTAGTGCACACGTGTATCAATTTTTTTCATTAAGAAATAAATTCTTAAAAGGGTACAGCAGTCAGATTGACCCAAGCCCCAGAAATTCTGGAAGGATCCGGTTGGGAGGCAACCCATCAGTGACATCCAGACCAGGTCCCTTTGTTTATTAGTCAGCCCTACTAGTGCCATTTTTCTCCAGGTTTTCATGGTCTGGTCAGTGTTCAAAAGGGTGACAGGATTCACCTCATCCTCCCTCCTGGCCCATTAAAAAAGTGACCGGTTGTCCACCATCCTCTCCGCAAGAGGATCAGGGGTGCAGACAAAAATGTCCGCAGGAATGCCACCCAAAGTATCAAAGATGGCTGCTCTCCTGTGTGATGTGCAAATGCTCCTCACATTGATACTAGCCACAATGATTGTCATGACAAGACAGAAGGAAAGGATCCCACTGCTAATGGCCTCCCTCATGGTCCTGTGAAATGACCTGCTCCATCAAGGGGCCCTCTACAGAAGAGTCTGGGAAAGAGGGAATCCCAATTCTGCTCTATCCCTCTGCTGTCACAGTATTGGCATCTATCTGCATCATTACAAATGCCCAAAGTATGCCCAAATCTCTGACAGTTCTTAAAAAACAAGGGTTGTCCTGCATAATAAACAGAGCATCGCTCCTCAGCTATGGTAAAAGCTATGGTGATGAAACTTAGCCTTTACCTTAAATCTGCTTTGCAGATAGCAATAGCTGTTCACCAGTGCAATGGGCTCACTGACCAGTTCCATATACTGCTGCAAGTATGACAAGATCAATGACTCTTCTAGAAATGGGTTAAAGCTATGGATGTACACGAACTTTGCTCCCGGCTCGAACAGGACCTTTCACTCCACAGGTGGTGCACCAGGATCGCCTTACCATCTTTCTTCCCATGAGCCAAGTTCTCAAGACACTGATCCTTGGAACAAAATAGTATAGTATATAGTATAACCCATTTTTTGGGAACTCCTGCACAGCTTGAAAGTTCCTTACCGGAAGAAAATCACGCAGAATGTCCACACAAATGGACCCCAAATACACATCAGCCCGATGTTTCTTCCAAATCTTGAAACGTTTGGTGTTCCTCAAGTGATTAGGAGGAAGCTCCATGGTAACTGCCTACAGAAAGCAAAGCCGTTGCTCCCGAACTTTAATGCCCCTCCAATAGCGGCAAGTGGGTGCCGAAGCCTGTCGATTCCACAATGCCAAGGGGTGCGGTCACACCAGAGCACCTACCAGTTACTGGACAAGGAGGGGAGCCCAGCAGGCACTGGGCCCCCCAGTCTTTCACCAGCAGGTCAGGATTCCCGGGGTGTCTAGAAAGCAACTGACCCAGTGGGCTGAGGGAAATGAACCCACGGCCAGAATCACTGCTGCCATTCACCACAAACCTTTATGCCTCTCTGTAAAACAGATACTACACAATCTTAGCCAGAACTGGGACGCAATTTAGATCACCCAAATGCCAACACAAAAGCTTCAGGCTCAGTGAGACTTGGGGAGTGAGACTTGGTGAGTACCAAAACAGAGTCGCAAGCCACTATATGGAGAGACATATGTTAGGTTTAATATAGGGGTCTAAAGAAACCAAATTACCCTCTACTAAAATGTAGAAAGTTAACTTCACGTGTGAGATCTATCCAGTCTCATGCAGGGAGCCTCTAATCTCAACTGATCAGTATTCAATAATGCTCTATACCTCAATAATCACTGTAGGTGCAAAAAGATGCAGACAATTTTCAACGGGATAGACAATTTTGACAAATTTGTAAGTAACAAATCAATGTTATTGTAGACATTCCAACTATTGCGCTAGACCCGGATGTCCCACACAGCTACAATGCTCTTGAAAGTAATGAGATGGGGTCTGCTGCTCCAGTAAAACAGTCCTTTTATTGTGCTCACAGAAAAATAGAGCTCACAACAGATAATGAAGATCCCCCAAAGATAAAAGCATCAGAACATGTTCTATCGGTACTATCGATCAAGCATTTACTTAAAGCATACCAAAACTGACTGAACTTGTGAAATATATTTGTCCTAAGCCCCCGCCAATACTCTTTTCCTAGGGTGTAGAACTAGAAAAGTACACAACAGTGGAAATGAATGCAGGAGGTGGAGCTTTACATCTAAAACAGGCGCCATTATCTGGGATTAGAGTGAAGCAAGAGCAATAAAAATTAGCAAAAGGGGCTCTTCATAGGGGGATCAATTCGTGCCCAGCCACAGCAGGAGATTCCCCTGCTGGGCGCATATGCAATTTAGGATCATCGACGAGGTATGTCTCTTGGGTGGGTATTTGGTAAACACTAACTAAAATCTTGGTCCACAGTGGGGAATCTTTACTGTATATCCCTGTTCCATGCTGTATGCGCATCTTCTGGGTTCATATGGAATTGACATGTGGCAGTCATTAAATTGCTGTCTCAGCTATGCTGATTTTCACCTGTTAATACTATGAGGGTGTATGAAGCATGGTCCAGGAAAATATAGGAGCGATTTCCACTAAGGTGTTTTCCAAATCGGAAGGCCCTCTTGTGAGTATTTGAAGTAGTAAGACAGCCCTGTACCCAGAGTTGTCTGCTAGATTGGACTGAAGGTCATGAACACTTTTGGTAGGAAGTACATGGTGCCCAGGACTGACTTAATGCAGAGTTGGACAGGCTGACACAAGAGTGTACATGGTGCCCAGGGCTGGGCAGTGCCTGTGCCATGCATGGTGTTAATGCAGAGTCAGACAGGCTGACACAAGAGTGTACATGGTGCCCAGGGCTGGGCAGTGCCTGTGCCATGCATAGTGTTAATGCAGAGTCAGACAGGCTGACACAAGAGTGTACATGGTGCCCAGGTCTGGGCAGTGCCCAGTGCCATGCATGGTGTTAATGCAGAGTTGGACAGGCTGAGACTGGAGACTATATGGTGCCTAGGTCTGGGCAGTGCCCAGTGCCATGCATGGTGTTAATGCAGAGTCAGACAGGCTGACACTGGAGTGTACATGGTGCCCAGGTCCAGGTTTTATCTGCTAATGAATGGGCATCCGCTGTAAGGGTTATTTGGTTTCTGTGATCTATTCTTGTCATATGTGGCTCCTGATCACCTCTCAGTGCTGCATATGTCTCTCATGATAAGTAAGATTGCTTTAGATGGAGACTGAATGCAGATGACAGCAGTGCAGCCTTTTTAACCAGTTCTGCTTTGCTTTCAGCTTTATTCCCCTGATCCCCATGCTGCTGCTTATTTGGGTTCATTACATGTCCATGAGGAAAGCATACATATTTTTAAATGTATGGTTTTTACATTTAGATCCATTATTAGGGTACATTCATAAATATTACAGGCACAACAATATAGTTGTAGCCTCCTCCTTTCCAAAATCCTGCACTTGTTCTTGGATGGAGGAAAATCTGTGTGGAACTGATCTCCCAGGAGGACTGAAAAATATGCAAGTATTACTGAGACCAACGGTGACACGCGTCAGACAAAGAGGCAGCCTCGCTATAAATGAAGCCACAGTCTTCACATTTTTTGGCTTGCACGCTAGAAGGAGAAGCTGACAGCACTGCCTAGATACAACCGGCTGTACTGCAGGTGCATAATGTCACTCTGAAATCCCTTATCATTAGTGACCTGCAAAAACCAAAAGCTTACAGGGTAAGTACATGGCAAATATATCTCAGATAATGTTTTGTGAACAATTCAAACCTTAGTTTTGGATATATATATATATATAGTTTTAAAAAATGTTTTCATAATGAACAATTGTACCTGAAACTGTATTACAGGAGTAGCACAGGCCAGTAAATATGCAGAAAAGGGCAATCATTATAATATAGCTCAACAAAACCTGTCACATTTGATATAATATCTACAGATTCAGAAGGCGTTTACTAATGGCTTTAAGTCACTGTTAAACCTTCTGGATGTGCATTTGATTTCACGGGGCCACACTGCAATTTCAGTATAAGTCCATAAACTACACAAATAAGCTACACCAGTAAAGTTTTCACTATTCTGATATTTATCATTTAAAAAAATCTTTAAAATATGTTAATCATGCATAGTAACTGAATCTCTCTTTAATAAAAAAATTGAAATATAAAAACTATTATATATATAATATAACTATACATTTGTATGTGTGGTTGTAAGTTACAATAACAATACTAATCATATTGGAGCAATTCCAAAGGATCTGAAAAGGCTCTTCTTTAATGGTTACCTGTTTTTTATTCTATCTTTTTAACAAATCAACCTGATTAAGTTCTGTGATAGGCTTTTTAGTGATGAGACACAGAAGGTTTCTAATGGGGTATTTATTTAAATTCTTAAATTGAACAGGATACTATTTAGAAATTGGAAAAAAATATTTGCCTAAAATCAAAACCCAAAACTCAGTAAAGTGAAGGGGATGTTTTCAACGGCTCTCCAAATTCTCAAAACTGCAAATATTGATTAACATTGGTTAGGTTACTAGGCACCCTCATGAAAATGTGGAAACCCTCATCTAATCCTATTGAATAATCCATGTTGAATAGTTTATTGATGGATATAAAAATAGTTTTTTCAGAAAAGTTATGTAACTTGTAAAAGTTATGGAATTCTTGAATTATTGAACTACAGGTTGTCATAGTGGATTTCAGGGTGCTTCTGTGGCACCCCACTCACGTCCATTAACGGGGAGGCCCATTCATTAATAGCGCCAGGTAGCGACAGATGAGCGCCAGTAGCGTGATTTTCACAGCGCCAGCTAGTATTCGCTGTGCTTGGCCGGGGTTTGCTTGTTGACAGCGACTCAGTCGGTGTGCGGTAATGTTGAATACGGGGTTAGGGGTCGCTGTTTCACAGGTTCAGCGTTGTATGGGTGCGCCTGACAGCGAATGGCCAGAGCGAACGGCTTGCTGCAGATTCATTAACAAATCACGCTCAAAAATTTCTCGCGCTGTGAATTCCTTGTTTAAACCCCAGAGCGCTGGCGGCGATGTGTGTAAAGTAGTTTTTAACCCCCAAACAACCATTTTTTTTTAATGTAAAAATTATACAAGTTTTTCTAAACATTTTGTAATATGAATACATTAATATCAGACCTGTAATATCAATTCTGCACATATTTTTTTTTTTTTTACCTTAAAAAAAATATCTAACATTGCAGAAGTGGTCATTTTTTGACAGTTAAAAAAAAAACAAAAAAAAAAAAACATAAAATCAATTAATTATGAATATTTAAAGATTGCTCCATTGAAATGCATTGGAGAGCGCCAGGGAGCGACAGGTCATACCTGGCACTGTGATGGGATTAGTAGCGGCGCTGTTCGTTGCAGTCGGCTACATGATGAATCCCGCGCTAGCTGACGCTCTCGCCGGCGCTAGCCTCATTTAGCGTGATAAATGCGTCATTGTGACCGCCGCCGGGCGTACTTGAGTCGGTAGCCGCCATTAGCTGGCGGTACCTGGCGCTCGTCAGACACTACCTGGCGCTAGCCCTTGATAAATAAGGCCCTTAGTACTCTAATATCCCCCACCTAGGATTTTCTATTAAATATATATTACTAGTCCCAAACAGCTATATTTTGAAACTACTGAATTTTTGTACCAGACAGTGTCTACCGCACCATAAAACACACCGATCAGCCTTGTGTATTGGTTCAGTGGCTTTTGTTCAAGGCTGTTCCACATGTGTTGATAAATACTGTTATATAAGTGGCAGATAATCCTGTTGTCGCTTACTTTTTCATATATTTTCAACTTCAGAACTGGTGATAGGATTACAATCTAAATGTTTTGCATGCCATTCTCTCTTATAGACAGCCTTCAGCAAAAATGACGCGCAAGATCACCAACACAAGGGAACGGTGGAGACAGCAAAACGTTAACAGTGCATTTTCTGAGCTAAGGAAACTAATCCCCACTCATCCACCTGACAAGAAACTAAGCAAAAATGAAACTTTAAGACTGGCTATGAGATATATCAATTTTCTCATTAACATCCTAGGGGATCAAGGAATAACAAGCACTGGAGCAAACTCACAAACAAATATCTGGGGAGGCTTTGAGCCCGAGCCTCAACTTTCCAACATGTCTCAGTGGACTGTAATAGACCATTGCAATGAATCTTCACTTGGAACAAGCAGTGATACCCAAGAGTACTGGTCTTCAGATCCCTCACCACAGCACTGAAATACATTTTAAATTCTTCCTATTTCTATTGTTTTTGTCCATGTCAGTATGTTATTTGTATGGAGGCAATTTGCCAATTTGGTCACGGAGGCCAATGGACTTACCAGGAAGGAAGTGAATTTGATTTTCATTCATTATATCTATAACTTATTTATTTATTTACTTTCTATCACAAAAAGGAAGGGCAATACTTTGCCTAATGTCTTTCATGTCCTATTTAAATATAATATAACTGATCAATTCTGTTATTAGGCTGGTCTATTAGGTACAGTGTTATATGCTAACATGTAAATATTTAAAGCAGTGGTACCCAATATGTTTTAAGTCCACATTCCATGTTATATATGAAATATTCCAAGTACCACCTGGATGGTATGCATGGGTTGTCAGCACCTAAATCATCTGTGTTTAAATACACAAGACAACCATTTAAAGTGCATTATTATTGCACAAAAATATAGACATATCTCATCACATTTTGGGGGAGTGTTGTATTTATAAAGCTGGCTTGAAAAAAGTTTAGATGTCAGCAGATTAGGTTGGGGTACAAATTAGTCTCTGACTTGACCTGTACAACCGAATTGGATCTCCGGTTCCACTGCTGGTACTTGTAGCACTGGTTGGGACCCCGATGTGAAGGGTTACTGTAGGTTAAAGAAACTCAACTTACTCCAGGGACAGAAGATCCAGCAAACACAAGGCAAGCTTCAGCCATCCCCTATGCCTCCAGCAAATTCTCCTTCCCTAATTACAGGAGCGGGCTCCCGCACTACCCCCCCCCCATGCACTATATGAGAAACCTGATTTGCTAAGCTCATTCAATGTAAATACCCAGGTATGAAACAGTTTGCAAAACAATTAGATCCGCCCATTTTTAAAGGATTAAAATGTAAAGCAGCCCCTAAGAACTAAGATAAGATGAGAAAGTGTAATAATTAGTGTACATAAGCACTATATTAGGATACTGATTTACCAAGCTCATTCAATGTAGATACCCAGGAAAAAGATTGGAATTTTATCTGCACACAACTAAAAGTGACACCATACGATGAAGAAAATTACTGTATATTAAATAATTAATACTAAAGCTTGTAATTGCCATCTGCCCCAGTTTGTCATATGTTGTCTGTATGTCGTTACATTATTGGTGACTCATTTAGCTGTATTTGCCAAAGACAGTTTTTCACAGTTCACAGAAATTATTTTATATTTTTTGTTATTATTAAATTATTACATACTTTGAAATGTATTTGAGGACATCTTCTTTACTTTCTCTGTAGATATCAATATAGACAAAAAAGCCATTTTAAGCCTCAGAAGATGTTGAGGCAAGGTTAGATACTATGACCCACTTCAGTGACAACAAAGGTTCAAAACAGAGCTCACTGAAACAGTCTGTTTCTATCCTTAGGACTTTCTTAAAGTGGACCAACACCCAGGATTTTGACTATCCTGGGTCTTGGTCCACTTCGGTGGGGCACCCCCGCTGTGTGAAACCCCCCCGATCACCCTAAAAACTCACCTCTCCCCGCTCCCAGCGCCGACGGACAAGCGATTTGACAGCCGCTTGTCCGTGGCTCCTCCGCCGCCGCCTCCCGCGCGTCCCTCTTGACGCGCGCGCCCCCATGCCGGCCATTCACAGACGGCCGGCGCGGGGGCGCGCACGCCTAGAGGGGCGCGAGGGAGGCGGCAGCGGCCGGCCGCCGCCAAAACTAAGGTAAGGGGGTTTGGGGGTTTTGGGGGGGTTTCACCCCACGGGACATCCCGATCTCGGATGTCCCGCGGGGAGGGAGGTGATCGGCCCGGGAATCTTATAGATTCCCGGGCCGATCACCCGAGGGTGATGGTCCACTTTAAATGAGGTTTTGTGTACAGCGCCCAGGATTCACCAGACACTGCCTGCAGCTATGAGGCACTACCTGGTGCTATCCGTTCTTAAATAACTCCCAAAGTGACGCAATGGTTGCTGGGTAGAGAAAAACATTGGAAGACAGGTAGCCAGCTAGCATCTTGTTTAACACTAGTGCTGAAAAGGTTGCAGCCCCTGGCGCTCTGGTTAAAGTAGTGCCAGATGGAACCTGGCGCTGTAGGTCAAAATCCCATAGAGCACAATGGGCAGAACTGGTTTGAAGTGTTTAATGCTTATAATTAATATTAAATACATTTATTTGTACAGAACTTGCATTGGGAAATGTCAATAATCGAAACGCAGGACCTTGATGTAACAAACTGAATTTTGGGGGGTTGTTAGACTTTTTTTTAATGGTTTAATTTGTTTAGCGATGTGTAATTTGGACAACAACTATAACGCATCCTAAATGCACTATAAAGTTAGTGAACAAGCAAAGCTAATTAATAGCGTTCTGAGCAGCAACTGCTAGCGCCAATGTAGTCCACCGCACAGCACCAGATAAAACCACAATGCTGGAGCTCCAAAACTCACTCTATAGCTACAAGAAACATGCTAAATGGCACACATCATAAATTAGGCCCTATATTAGATTGCAGGTTACCAGGCAAAAAAGTAAAACGACGCTAATAAGTTCATTTGAAGGAACATATATCTATGAAACATTGCCAATCCTGCAACAAAGTTATGTCTTGGGGGGGTCGTATTATTCCTATTCATGGCTGTTTAAAATGTCCTACCTAGAAATGTCCCTACCAGTAGATGTATGTAGTTGTAATATATAGTATGTTTGTTTTTCTTTATAGTCTTTAAAACCCATTAATCTGTACACAATTATTGACTGGATTATCATAAGCCCCTATTGCTAAATGTATTTTAAAGGGCGGCTCATTATCCTAGATGTAAATCAAGATTTAGTACAGCACATTGAATGACCTGTAACTGCATGGGTTATGAAATAAGTAGAAGAAATACATAAAAATTTAAATATTATAAAAAGTATACACAGTGAGTGAGTAAATATTCATTACCATTGACTTTTGCTGCTTAATGGTTCAGTGATGAAAGACCACAGAGAGAATGGAAAGCTTAACTACTGACCTTTCAGGTCATAGGTCAGCTCCAAGTCTCCCACTAGTATTAAGTTTACAATTTGATTTAAACTCAAAACTACAAGTTATCATTTATTTATACACTTTAAGGGAAATGGAGCAGGTGCTATGCGGGCCATAGGAGCTCAAATATTAATTCGGCAGAATCCTAAAAGTATAGCTTAGCTTTCAAAATCACTACCTTTTACATATTCAAGGCCTCTAGTTTTTTTTTGAGGATTAAAAGATTGCTATTGTCATATATGGATCCAGTCTGCAACAGTAAAGAAAGATGGCATCATTCGTTGCACACTGGTAAGCATAAACAAAGAAGTGACAAAAGGCTACTTGTCCTCCTTTTAGGGTTTAATGAAGCTTAAATAAAACATTGAGAAATAGGAATCAATGTATATTCTTGCATGAAATTAATTCAAACAAATATTTTAGTTAAGTCACTTAATGCTATGCAATGATTCACATTTGGAGGTTGGATTTTCGTTTATTAAAAACGTAAAAACTTTTTTTTTTTATCTATGAATAGTTGAACGGAATTAGTCTAAGGGCCTTATTTAACAAGGGATAGCGGCAGGTAGCGAATGGTGAACGAACGGTAATGACGCTCACCGCCACGAGAACGCCGACTCCCCTCCGCAATCACACATTTTTCAAGCCGATCCTGCTTAGCGACTGACAGAGCGCCAGATAGCGAATTATTCATCATTATTCCAGCCTCACCCCACAGCGCCAGTGAGCGACCTTGAACAGCAACAGGTATGACCTCTCGCTACCTGGCGCTCTCCAATGCATTTCAATGGAGCAATCTTTAAATATTCATAATTAATTGCTATTAATTTTTTTTATTTTTTTTTTAAATGTCAAAAATTCTGTGACCACTTCTGCAATACATTTGTGCAGAATTGATATTACAGGTCTGATATTAATGTATTCATATTACAAAATGTTTGTAAAAACATGTTTGTTTTTTTTTCCAAAAATATGGTTGTTTGGGGGTTAAAAAACTACTTTTAACCCATCGCCGCCAGCGCTCTGGGGTTTAAACAAGCATTTTACAGCGCGAGAATTTTTTGAGCGTGATTTGTTAATGAATATGCTGGGAGCCGTTCGCTATGGCCATTCACTGTCATGCGCTTCCATACAGCGCGGAACCAGTCAAATAGCGACTCCTCACCCAATATTCAACATTACCGCAAACCGACTGAGTCGCTGTCAACAGCCGAACAACGGCCAAGCACAGCGATTACTAGCGTGCGCTGTGAAAATAACGCTACTGGCGCTCATCTGTCGCTACCTGGCGCTATTAATGAATCGGCCTCCCCATCTATCCCTTTAGTACTTTGGTACTTGTTTAGAGAGATTAAGCTTTAAAAAACCATGGATATCAGCACTATCAAATAGAATATCGGGCGCTCATATATTTCCTTTTAAATTAACTTCCTGTCTGTAGTGACCAAACAGTAAATCAGGTTTAATCTTCCCTGTGGGGTCAAGGTAATAAAAATGTATTTCTTGGGCCGCCTGGCATGGGGCGTTTTAAGCAGAGTGAGCAAAAGAAGATGTGCCTTAATTGCCTTAACCAAGGCAAACCCATAGCTTTATGTACAAAATTACAAAATAGATGGTCAATTTCAAGACTCTGACCCATTAAGTGATATCCTGATGACTTTGTAGCATCAATTTGGGGGAAGGCTACTGTATGTTCAGTGTGACAATGGACATAAGGCAAGTTTCATAAGGAAATTGTTAAATCATCAACCAAACTCGGCATTGGTTTAGCCCTTTCAGCGCCAGTCTACCTAGAGATGTATTCACCTATTTTTCACCATATGGGGCTATGTATGGTTTTGCAGGCATTTTCAGGAAAATTACTGTATATATAGCTTTTTTCAGCAAAGTTTGGCTTTAACATGAATTGTCTTGTTTGTACTTTTTCAGTGATTTCTCTGTATTTTTGGGTGAAATTTAATAAAAAATTATATTCTTTAAAATTTGTTTTTTTAATAATAACAAATGTAGTTTTTTCAAGAAAATCATGTTGTGTTTATAAAAGCCCCATTCTTCCCAATTACAACAATATGTATCAATAGGCACCCATTTCTGCCCCGGAGACTCCCCAAACTGAAAAGATTGTTTTATGACATTTTAAAATAAAAGCTACTCTGCGCACTATCAAGGGTAAAAGCCATAAAAATTTAAAAATAGGCATGGCTCCCCCCATGCCTAGTAAAACAGCCCAGGCACCAGATATGGGGGCAGGTAGATCAGGGGGCACATAGGACAAGTGGCTGGAGGCCCTGAGGGATAGCTACCTGCAAAGCCCACACAGGCTGTGGGCTCCTCGGATCCAAACAAATTTGTTATATGGAATGTTAATCTTGGACATCTTTTGAAATAGGAAATCTACAAACAGAATACTAGCATGGGAGTCTGGAAGATTCAGGTGCTCTAACAAATAGTGGAGAGCCAGCCTGACAGCATCTTCCACCAATCTGTTTGCCCCGTATGCAAATTGCAGGGTGCCCATGCTACTCTTCCTAAACTCATTAAGGTAGGTCAGCACTAATTGCTCAAGGGCCTTCATGGATACTGGGGTGAGTGCCACATTTAAACCAGATATCTTGAATTACATATAGATGATAGTAGACCCTATGGTAGACCTCCTAATGCATCAAGAACTGCCCCTACATCAAGTGATCTGCTATACATATGAGTGAGAACCACCAACAAATGATCTGCACGGGCCTTTAGTCACATAATTGATATGCCATCTGGGCCAGTGGCTTTCCTGGAGTCTAGTTTCTTAAGTAGGTAACACTCCCTATTCTTAGATATTATTTGCTGGGAATTCAAAGAGATCATGGTGGTATCCTCAGGAGAGAGATTCCAGCACTGGTCCACTGGGTACCTAAGGGCCTCTGCTTCAACCACCACCCACCTCCCCTTCCTGTCCTAGTACCTCAGGCCATCGCCAGGCCAGTTGGCTGATCACAAGAATGCTGACTGACATGTACAGTGTGATAGAGTGGTCCACTGTAAGAATCTTGTCCCACTTCCTAATAAAATCTTGGACAAAAGGGTACCATGTATTCCAAATGTAGGTCTTGCATAGATTAAATCATGGCTGTGATAGATAAGTAAGTGCAGAATCTCCAGAACTGCCTCGATCAGATTGTTTATAAATTTCTTGTACATTTTCTTGTACTTTGTGCATCCATAAAATCTTCAAATTTTTTATGTTGGAAAACACCTTCCTTGCTCAGATTCCCTCTTTAAGGCAGACTCATTTTCTGCTACACTTTGGAATACCTCTGACTGTACTTCACGTAAAATGCCAGCACCAAAAGCTAAAGACACTGTCCATGACACTTCAAACCTAAAGGACTTCTCCAAATTAGCCATTAGAACCCAAGAAGATAAAATAAAACCGTTCCTAGCACCGCTTCACCAGATAAGGGGAGGAATGTAAGAGAGATCCCCGTGAATGGAAAGACGGAAAAGAAGGGTCAGAAGCAAAGATATGAACAGATGGAAACAGCCTCAATCACAACTCACAAAGTCAGCAAGGCTGCAACTGCTGCTGGGGGCCTAGAGAAGAGGCACGCCCATTACGATAAAAGTCTGTGCCACAGCAACATTTGTGAGGAAATGTCTCTTAAGAGAAACAACTGCAGTTTGGTATAAGATGGGACTGTCTATAGACCTGCATTGCATGGCCATTCTCCAGTGGTATCTCCAAGAGAACCCTTTAATTCTCTATCCAAAACTACATAAATAATGTTACATTAATATTGTTGACTCCAAGACAAGTCCCATATCCTAAAGACAATTTCTGCAATTCTCTCCAATTGTGAGCCAATTCTGCCAACTATGTGCTTAAACCAACAAGCAACTTTCCTAGAATGGTACATATATAAAGCAGAAAAAGTAGACAAACTTTACTGTATATTTTTGAAGTATGCACATATTTGGTTTGGTCTATGTGTGTCCAAATACATTGGACCCTTGAAGTGCATTTACTGTCACTATTAAAATGCTGCGTCAAATTAAAGCATCAATAACCTTCCAAAAGTATTGTCATGTCTTCCCAATAGCTTTAACTGAGTGGAGTGAACTTTGAGCATTAATTAACTGCATGTTTCTGATTTTCCAGATTGAGAACTGGTATTCAGTTGTGAAATGTTAGAAATAAATAGTTATTCTAATATTATATATGGTGGATTAATGTGTAAACTGGACTTCTTCTTCCCTGTTGAACAGAGCACTTGCTTATATATTTTAAGACCAGCCTGCAAAAGTCAATTCTTTTTAATTGCAACATTTTCTTCACTCCTCTGTGTGAAATGGTATTTGGACAATAGGCTCGATTCAGAGACACATTCGTCTGGACTTCCGTAGCTGTCTGTGAAAGTTTTAGTGGGTGTTTGTCATTTTTTTGCTTTTTTTCGTTCATTTTTCATTCGTACGAACGTTCGGGAAAATGTGTATATGCGCTTTCGATGAACAGAAGCAAATCGGATCATTTCCGTTAGTTCGGATTATTTTCCAAACAAAATCTGATATTTTTCGTTCGTTCAGATAACTTACGTTGTTGGGATGGGCTTACGCCTGATTCAGAGAGCTGATTCCCAATGGACCACCACCCTATAAATCCGTTTCATTTCCGATCCCCTTATGGGACCTTTGAGGGCTCGGATTGCTATTGTTGAACATGTTTTGCGGCTATGTGGAGGAGTCTGCACGCCTTTAGCACCAAGGCATTGCATGTATCAGCATGGCCGAGGCCATAAATTGTATAGCAATTGTATAGCAATTTTCCCACACATCCATATAATTGCTATATTTTTTTAGACTTATGTCCTTTGTGAATTATATTTGGATTGTTGAACTTGAATATTAATTTGTTGTAGGAGTTATTGTTTTAGTCGGTTACCTTTGCTTTGTGTAATTATTTTATATTTGGTTGCAGGAATCGCAAGATGTGTCACTCGCACAACATACAAGGAGTTTTTGGTCCAGCTATGCGATTCCTCAGTGTTCTTGCAGGGCATCCAGGGTTGTTCCATGATGCTTATATATTGCAGAGCTCCGGCTTATTTCGTCAGTTTGAGTCAGGAGAATTATCTGGTGGATGGCTCCAGGGTAAGTTTGCTCACATTCCATCAATCCATTTTCACTGTATGGCAATGAATATAGTTGATGACTCATGTCTTAACCTATGGCTGTTTTTAGCCCTTGATGACATGTTAAACAATATTGTAGCTTAGAATGTGTATTTTATGTTAGTATTTTTAAATTCTTTCAGGGGATTCTGGATATCCACTCCTGCCCTTGCTCCTGATGCCCGTTCTTTGCCTGCAGAAAGCGGGCCAGGGGTTCTCCAATCGGGCACTATGCAAAACCCGTCCCGTGGTGGCAAGGGCCCTCTGGCTTTTCAAGTCCAGATTTAGGTGTTTGGACCATACGGGGGGGGGGGGGGGCACTGCAGTATGACTCCAACAAGGTTATACCAATATTTTAATTTAAGTTTTTTAACAGGGACCACATGTGCCAGAGTGACACAACTGAGTGTCAGGGTCCTTCAGTTGGTGGGCGACATGCAGGAGCTGCGCAACTCACTGGGGACCACAGATGAAGAATAATGTTCTGTGGCCTGCCATTGCTATGTATTTTGTTTTTTATAGTTGTAAAAATTTGAAATATTCAAAATTGTAAAAAATTTTATATTTTATGATGGAATAAAAAAAAAATGTTACAGTGTCATTTCATTCACAAAATACATTAACACAAAACGAATGGGTCCAGAAATATTTAAAGATGAATATTCACATGACCGAGAAGTGATTTGGGTAAGTTTTAGGGGGCTAAAATGGAAGAAGAACCTAACTGCGAAGTGGTTTGGGTGAGCTTTAAGGGTCCAAAAGGGAAGATGGAGGATAGTGCTAAGTGATTTAGCTAAACATTGTAGTAGAAGTGAGGGTGGCAAATATGTAGGCGAGCACTTTAATGAGTTAAGTTTGTAGTGTGCAGGCGCAAGATCGTAAGGATTTCCGTCTGGACGATTATTTATTGAAAAAGGGAAACAGAAACTAACGGGAAACGTAAAGGATTCGTGGGAGGATACGATGGGAAAAGGGCGAAAACGAAAGCCTACGTTGTAACATGTGAAAATGAAACGGAAAAGTCACGCTGGAAAATGACATCCTCGTTTTCGTAATCTGCCATACGAACGGACGGAAACTTTACAGAAGGATTGCAATGCATGCATAGAATCGCTCGTACATTCATACGAGAGCGGAAACATTTAAAAAAAAAAAAAGATCGCCACTAAAACGGAAGTTTTTTTTTGTCTCTCTGAATCAAGCCTAATACATTGAAGACTGAACAGAATCCCAAGCAAAAGTCTTTTAATGCAGTACAGTGCAGTGCTGTACTGATCATAGCAAGGTACTGTTGCCTCTAGGATGGTCTGGGGTAAGGCAGGGATGGAAGTAAACTTCCTTTGATTAACTCCATTAGCCAAAGCTAGGATGAGGGTTACCACAAGCCCTAATTTAGAGATAACCACACATACCTTGCCTGTTGTAGTATTTAGTTTATTAAACCAGTGAACACTAATCTCTGCTACTTTGTTGATGACCAATGAAATTGAAAATCTCAGAAACAAATTCTGTGTGTCTCCTGTGTGGCTGATCTGGTTTTACCAATGATAATACAATCAATTTGCTTGCATTTATATTTTCTATAGAGAGGGCAATTGACCCTTTTACAAATCAGGCCCTGTTTTCTTAGCGGAGCATGCCCATAACCCTGTCAGTTAACAGGATGATTACACATGCTTATAAAGTTGGAGGGGCTGCGCGGTCACATTGGGCACGGCTGTGCCTCAACCTGGCTTGCACTTCTCATTTAGTTTTTTGCAGGATACAGGAAAATGGTTCTTGAGCATGTAACATGCTTGGATCATCATAACCAAGTGCACCAATAAAAAGAGAGTACAACCTTACATGCCACTGTACATGAACAAGTGGTATACACAATATAACCCTATGACCCAAAAAGGAGCCAAAGACTTGGAAAGAATCCCTGGATACTGCATAGCCAAGAAACCAGCTTAAGGGAGCTAAACAAGTTAATACAACATTTTTTATAATTTTATTTACAGCACATTTATAGGATAAGTTCTGTGTCATTGTCATTTGCCTTTGGTTGTGTTGTAATAATCTGTGTGATATACAAAATGCAGTATGAGGATAAACTGTATACATACATAGTTGAATTCAATGATAACAAATATTAACAATATCAATACTGATGATCTCCAAATCATGGTTTCTTTACCAGCTTGTCAGGCCTTGACAAAATAAAAAGCACCAAAACTGATTTCATGAATGGCTAAGAATGGATTTTTCTTATCAGTCTTCTGCAGGTTCTCTAACTCTCTTATCTGCAAAGCACAGATTACTTACTGATCTGCTCTCCAAGCTGAGTATGAATCAAAAGATGCGTGGCGCTTTTTTAAGCAGCACATTGTGGGTAAAAACGCTCGGTCGCCAGCCAGATAAATCAATTAATGTGATGCAGAGCTGTTCCCAATTTCTTTACATTTTCTTTATGTTTATGCAGCCCCTCTTTACATTGCTTTATACGGGGAGCTTGTAAGAACATCTAAGAATCCTCAGAAGGAGACTTTACAGTATTGCAGGTGCAGCCTTTTAGAACAATGTTAGCCAAGCCACCTCTTTCCTCCTCCTGCCTTTCCATGCTTTAGGATCTCTTCCCTTGTGTGCGGCATTTTGTTTCCATCACCCTTTTCTTTCCAACGCACGACACTGCAGCTAATCTGATTATGCAAATCTTAACTTCATAAATCTAACACAGGGCTCTTTGCAAGTAGAATGGGAAGAAGAGCGTTGCTCAAGGGGCTTTGTGGTCTGAAAAGAAGGCGGGCAAGACAATAAGTTTAACTTAGTTAAGAAAACATCCTCTGTTTCTGTGAACACTTGACAATCTGAAGTGTTAAAATGGCTAAAACTATATGACTAGTCATAATAAAGTGGCCACTAGATTTTTGTAAACAGTTAATGAAAGGAAGATTCTGTGCTATGGGTTGACAAGCAAAATCAGAAAAAGTGGTTCATTAACGTTAAAGTTTTCTCAATTTTGCCTGAGGAAAGCATGTTTAAAATCACTTCTGCTAAATTACTCACTATGTGGGCTGGGAATATTTTGCAATCACTTACAACTGTTTCACTAAACTAGGACAATATTTTCAATATGTTTTTATTGGAAGGAGACAAAACACAAGGCTCAAACATAATGCAAATGACAATCTCTAGGTACAGCATATGAATATAGATAACAGTATCAGAGCCCGCGTCTTAACCTCCCGTATTAACTTTTTGTAATTTTAAAAAGTGTAACCAAGATTTGTGTAAAAGAAAAGGGGGAAAAAAAAAGGGGGGAAAAAGAAAGAGAAGACAGAGAAAGAGGACGTTCTCAGGAAGAAAGGGGGACAAAGAACAACACCCGCTATAAAGGTTCCGCCCCTCATCCCTCCCCCAACGGAGGGCGAGAGGCGGGTCAGCTCCGCATCGAAAGAGGGGATCACGAGCGGCAGACGAGGAGTGTGCCCGGGAGGGCACTATGGCACCCAGCACAAACAAGTCCGCAGCCCGATTACAGCGTGGAGAGCATGGTCATGAATTCTGGCGTGTCCCGGGCCATAATCCATATCATCCAGGTCTTATTGAACTTCTCTCTCCCGCCCTCCACTCCCTCGAGCACCATCTCCTCCATTCTCCGGATCCCCTCCACCTCTCTCAGCCACTCCCAGATGTCCGGTGTGTGCTGGGAACGCCAGTGCCGGGGTATCACCGATCTGGCCGCGGTCAAGAGGTGCCGGAGAATTCCCTTCTTTGCTGCAGATACCGAGCCAGGCACCATGGATAACAAAGCTATTTGCGGTTCCCCAGGTACACCCTCCAGAGTCAGGAAGTTATAGACCGCAAAAACCTGGTCCCAGAACTTATGTATCAAAGGGCAACTCCACCAAATGTGGAGCAGCGTACCTTCAGCATTGCCACACCGCCAGCACACTCCCGAGTCAGCTCCTCCAAATCTGGTTAGGTCTGCCGGACATCTATACCACCGGGACAAAATCTTATAATTTTTTTCCTGTGCTCTACATGCCAGAGAGAGTTTATGCGTTAGCGTGAATGATTTTTCCCAGTCTTCGGCTTCAAACTCCCGGTCCAAGTCCCGCTCCCATCTCCTCACATACCCAGGAGCATCCGAGGGGTCCCCCTCTGCCAACAGGACCTGATACAGGAGCGAGAGGGCATGCGGTGGGCCTCCGTCAGCTGCCAGGATGCTCTCAAATGGAGTCAAGGGGCCAGTGAGTGTAGTTCCCCGGGCATGGGAGGAGATAAAGGCGACCAGCTGCCTGTGAAGAAACCAGGACACCCTCTCCCCCCGGCCCCGAGTCTGGAGATCCCGAAGGTCCGGAGGGCGGCCGTTCCTCATCGTATCCACTAGTCTAATCCCCTGAGATTTTTCCCAAATCAGAAACTTGCTAACCCCCACTCCGGGGGGGAAGGCAGGATTATCGAACAAAGGCGTAAATGGTCCCGGTCGACGCGACAACACTTTCCTCTTAAGGGTCGCATCCCAAATAGTTAGTAAAGCGCGGGTCAACAACGGAAGATCGTGGAGCTTAGGTCTCGTCTGGGGCTCTACCCAAGGGAGTGCGGTAAGGTCGAGGGGTGAGGCCCCCCCCTCTATTCCCACCCATAACTTATCACCCTGGTGATGGAACCAGTCCACTAGCCTGACCAATAAAGCTGCAGTGTGATAACCCTTTAGATCCGGCAGGCCCAGTCCTCCCCTAGCTTTGGGTCTAATCAGGGTCGAGTAACGTATCCTAGGCCTCCTATTGTTCCAGACAAATCGGATCCAAGCACTCTTCAGGATCTTAAAGAAATCTCGATCTGGCACAATTGGAATGGCCTGAAACACATAGAGGAAGCGGGGCAATATATCCATCTTCAATATGTTTATGCGCCCCATCCACGAGTACTGCGCTTTATTGTATGTCTTAAGATGTTCCTGGGTCTTAGATATAAGGGGGGCATAGTTTAATTTGTATAGATTGTCCAGATTAGTGGGTAGCTGGACCCCTAGGTAAGTAATGGACTCCTTCTGCCACCTGAATGAAAAGTTTGCTTGTAAGAGCCGTAGGGTATCGCCAGGGAGGGAGATGTTAAGAGCTTCCGTTTTGGAGAGATTGACTTTAAAATTACTAAGGGCACCAAATCTATCTAGTTCTTTAAGTATAGATGGTAGGGAGAGATGAGGGGACGTAATGTACAGCAGAAGGTCATCCGCAAATAAAGAGAGTTTGTGCTCCCGCCCCCCACATGGAATTCCCTTAATCGCTGAGTTTGTGCTAAATGTTCCATGACTATAACGTATAGCAGCGGGGAGAGCGGACACCCCTGTCTCGTCCCATTATTAATGTCAAATGGGGACAATAAGACCCCGTTCACCCTAACCCTTGCTGTCGGCCCCCTATAGAGCGACATGATCTTACCTAGCATTTCCGGGCCTATCCCCATCTGGACCAGTGAAGCTCGGAGAAAACGCCAGTGGACCCGATCAAACGCCTTTTCGGCGTCCACAGAGAGTAGGCATGAAGGGATCTTCCGGGTTTGCGCATAATGCATAAGGGTAATCGTCTTCAGAGTATTGTCCCTAGCTTCCCTTCCTAGTACAAACCCCACTTGGTCTTTATCTATAATCCCTGCCAAGGGTTCTTGCAACCTGTTTGCTATGGCCTTAGCGAAAAGCTTCATATCCACATTGATTAGTGAGATCGGTCTGTAATTGCCAATCACAGTTCTATCTTTGTTAGGTTTCGGTATGACTGTAATATGGGCCTCTAAGGACTGTCTGGGGAAGGGGCAGGAGTCCGAGACACCATTGAATACTTTCGTGAGGAAAGGGGTAAGCCTTTCCCTTAAAATTTTATAAAAACGCGGCGTAAAGCCATCTGGGCCCGGGCTTTTCCCCAGTGGGGTCCCTTTAATAGCCCTCTCAATCTCAGTCTCTTCAAAAGGTGTCTCCAGCATGGCTCCCGTCTCCTCCGGCAGAGGAGGGACTGCCGTCTCCGCTATGTAATCTGCAATGCGGGTATCTAAACTCCCCAGGGGCGAGGAATCCCGTCCGACCTTAATATTGTATAGCCTAGTGTAGTATCCCTGAAATTCCTCCACTATCTGGTCGGGTCTGTGAACTTCCCTGCCCTCCCCCCCTTTAATGACCGGGACATACGTCAAGTCCTGTCGTGGGTGCAAAGATCTCGCCAGCAGTTTCCCACATTTATCAGAAAATTCATAGAACCTGGCTTGGCACCTATCCCTATATTTCAAGTAACATTGGTCGTATAGCTTCCTGAGCGTCTCCCTGGCCGCAATAAGTTCCATCAGGTCATTATTGGAGGATGACTGTTTATGTGCCTGTTCCAGTGCGCTAATACGGTCTAAGGTGGATCTGATCTGATGCGTCCTTTCTCTCTTCAATCGGGAGCCATGCTTAATAAAAATCCCTCTGAGGACACACTTCATCGCCTCCCACTGTACTGGCAGAGGAGTGTCGTCCTTGGCATGATCAGTGATGAAGTGTGAGATGGAACCTTCCACCTCAGCCAGACAGACAGGATCCCCAAGTAGGTTATCGTTAAGTTTCCATCCAAATTGTCTCCGTGCCCCACCCGTCACCGGCAGGGTGAGATATACCGGAGAGTGATCCGACCAGATCATCGGGCCAATTGAGGCACTCACGTCCCCAGACAAGGCATAATGACTAACAAAGATATAGTCTAGTCTACTGTAAGAAGCGTGAGTGTGCGAGAAAAATGTGTAATCTCTCGCCCCCTGGTTCAGGACTCTCCAGACATCCACAACCTGTAGGTCACCCAGCGCCTTCTTAAAATTTGTCAATTTAGACTGTGGTATTGCCGACTTACCCTGTGATGTGTCCAACCGCGGGTCCAGTGCCATGTTAAGGTCCCCCCCCAAGATTAAAATCCCTTCAGTGAATTTCGTCAGGAGACGAAGAAAACGGGCCCCCGTCCCCGCCTGATCTGTGTTAGGTAGGTATATGTTTGCTATGGTGTAAGTCTCCCCCCCAGCCAGAAATTTCAGGAAGATGTACCTCCCCGATGGGTCGATCTGCGAGGCCACAGGCTCCAGCGAGGCTCCTTTATGTATCGCAATCGAAACTCCTTTAGACTTAGCATCTGGATTAGGAGAGTGATACCATCTAGTGAAGTACCTGTTCCTGATCTCCGGAAGTCTACCACTGCTAAAGTGGGTTTCCTGAAAAAGTATCACATCTACCCTTTCTTTGTGTAACCCATAGAGTATCTTGGCTCTTTTTTCAGGGACATTTAGCCCCTTAGCATTGAGGGAACAGATCTTTATGGTAGCCATGCCGCCAGACCCCCCCCCCCCCAACCCAGGGCCCGAGCACAGAGAAGGGAGGAGCGTAGCGGGCAAACCCCAATAACCCCCGAGAACCGAGGAGCAAGATCAAGGTGAGAAGTAGAAAAGGGACAGGAGGAAAAAGGAAGGAAAGAAGAACCTAGGAAGAGAAAAACCCTCAAACAGGAAAGAGGGTTGGTTCTATAGCCGGAACAACTGTTCCTGAGTCTGCCTAATCCCACCCGGCCGGAACCTGGTGAGAGGGGGCAGAAACCAGTGGGGGAAGAAAAAAGTGACCTCGCACCCGGAGCGGGCCCCAGGACACCCCTAACCAACTGCAATAGTATTATAACGAGTATTTAAGGCATAATATAAACAACGTTATTTCAAACCAACAATAGGACGAGCAAATAGAAACAAGAAAATAAATTGGCACAGCTCAGTAAAATAAACACACGTATTCCTCAACCCCCCGCAGGGGCGGCCCTCCAAGAGGGAACAGTCTCTTCTCGAAAAGGATATCAGTGCGGTCATCATGAGGACCCCTCAGCCGGAGGCCAGCAGCTCAGAGTTCCACGATCTATCTCCCTGGGTTCGGGCGAGCAGGGCGGGCAGGACCCCCCCCCGCCACGCCTCCACCTACGTTCTCCTCTGACGTCCGGCGCTCTTCGTGGGAGAAAGTCTGCGCTAAAGTCCAGCCAGTCCGGCAAATCTATGGGATCGACGCCCAAAAAGCGATATAGGGCCGGGAGGTCCTCCCTGCGCCGCAAGGTGAAGGTGGCATTGGCATGTCGGATAATAAGGTGGAAAGGATGCCCCCATCTATACGAGGCATTTAACTCCCGACATTTTTCCAGAAGGGGGCGCATCATTCCCCGCATACGCAGCGTGTGGCGGGAAAAATCCTGAAGAATCCGGATCCCGTGACCATTCCACTCCACGCGTCGCATCTCCCAGGCTTTACGTAGGATGTCCTCCTTGGCCAAAAAAAAATGTATGCGGCAAAGAACATCCCGCGGCGCATCAGGATCGCCCGCCGGTCTGCTAGTCACCCTGTGAATGCGATCAATTATTATCTCAGAGTCTTTCGGTTTCCCCAGTAAGGTATTGAAAATATCCGAGGCCACCGACCGCAGCTGGTTTGGGGGTACTGACTCTGGGATGCCCCTCAGCTTTAAGTTATTGCGCCTATTGCGGTTTTCTAGATCATCAGCCTGCAAGATGACCTCAGTAAGCTGACATTTTTGATTGCGGGATGCCCTCTCCAATTCAGCGATTCTATCTTCATGGTTCGCATTGGAGCTCTCCAGAGAGGCCACTCTAGTATCCAGCGCCGACGTTTGTTGATGGAGGTCCTCTAGATCTTTCCTGACCGCTCGTTCAATTCTCAGTGCCACCGCTTCTAAATCCTCCTTCAGGTCAGCTTTAGTGGGGAGAAATCGGAGGAGAAGCTTTATGCTGGGATCTAGCTCAGCGGGGATGCCCCCAGGTGCTGGAGATGGGCGTTGTTCAGAACGGGATCCACGTTCCAGATCTTTAGGGAGGTCTCCTTCTGGGTCATCCCAACAGCCCCCCTTTGTGGCCGGTCGTTCTTGCGGGTCCCCCTCAGTATTTGAATACCAGGCCAACGGAGGTGTACAGGTGGCCGGGAGTACAGGGCTGTGGATCTGTGACCATCCCAGGTCCTCACACTCCATAAGGGGGTCCCCATCTGTGAGGGTGGTGTCTGCAGGGGGCGGGGAGCTGGCAAGGGAACTGCTGGATGGCGGTGGGTGGTGAATCTCACATGTAACTGTGAGAGCATGTGTAGCTTGGCAGGAGGAGAGACCCCCAGCCCCCCCTGTTTGTGAGGAGGGTGAGGGCTGTGGTGTGGAGTACTGCCCCGGGGTACCTGCCATTGATGATGGGTGTGCTGCGGAGGTCCCCGTTTCCGCGGCGCCTGGCCTGTCACGTGGCCGCAATGGCTCCTGCAGCCTGTTCAGCGCGTGCCCCCCCCCTTCACTGGCAGGCACAGCACTGGCAGACAGAGTACTGTGCTGCACGGGGCCGATCGCGTCCGCCACCGCCGGCATGTCATCAGACCGGCTCCTCACCTCTGACAGTGAGCGTCTCTCGTCCTCCGGTCTCTGCCTCCTGGGGCCGCGCTGCGGGAGACTTGCTCCCCTCCTTCCCCGCGCCATCTTGGAAGCTGCCACCGTCGCCTCCTCGATCGGTCCCGCCGGCAGCATATAGCGGGCAATGCCTCCGCCCGCACGCCCCCCGCCGCCTCTCTGAGCCTTCTTCTTTCTACCGCTGCCCATGCTGAGGAAATCTGCTCGTTCCCGATGCCAAGGATCCTCTACAAAACGGGTGAGTCCCTGGAGCCCCTCAAACGAGCAGCCTCACTCAGCCATGCGTCGGCCACGCCCCCCAACTAGGACAATATTTGAAGCAAATCAAAACCCATGCAGCCAGGCTTTGGAACCTAAAAGATTCCAGGGCCGGCGGCTAGTCTGCCCCCGGGGCATCTTATAGCGCACATGTGTCAAACTCAAGGCCCCGGGACCAGATATGGCTCCCCCAAGCTATTCTATGTGGCCCTCCATCTATCTGAATGGCTAGGAGTGGGAGCGAGCGTGTCAAGTGTCACCTTGCGTGTCACCCCGAACCTTAGCCAACTGGTGATCTCAAAAGGTGCAGGGCGGGTGTGGCCTCGGCAGTGGAAAATCATGTTTTCTTTTAAACCTGGGCAAAGCAGAGCAGCTGCATTGCCCAGCTGCTGGGGGGGGATGCGGTGCGGCGGGAGCACCTAAAAATACAATTCTATGATTACTCACCTGTAGAATTGATATTATGAGTATACAATACGTCCTGCTCCAGATAAGAATCATTACACTTGGGTATTACTCCGCCAGATGGCGCTGGACTGCAGAGACAGCGAAATTGGCTCCTCCCGGCCCCTCAAATACCCGGGACCTCCCACAAATCCCCAGCATTGAAAAGCAGTTAATGAGAAGCCGGGAGAAATAAAACAGAACCAACTAGTAACTAGAACAATGATAACAATCACCATACAGGGGATCCAGGATAAAGCAAAACCAAGGGTGGGGTGGAGCAGGACGTACTGTATACTCATAATATCAATTCTACAGGTGAGTAATCACAGAATTGTATTATTCTTAGTATACAGTACGTCCTGCTCCAGATAAGAATCATTACACTTGGGACATCCAATATCAGTGTAGGGTGGGATCCCCAAAGGTAACAACAAACAGGTCAGACCACTGCCGCCTGCAGAACCTTGCGGCCAAAAGCAGCATCAGCTGAGGCCCTAACATCAACCTTGTAAAACTTTGAAAAAGTATGAACAGAAGACCAAGTAGCGGCCTTGCAAACTTGTTCAACAGAAAGCCTGGTGCTGAAAAGCCCAAGAAGCACCAATAGCACGAGTAGAATGAGCAGTAAGGCGGAAGGGAGGATTCTTCCCCTTAGCAGAGTAGGCCTGAATCACAGCCTGATGGATCCATTTGCTGATAGTAGATTTAGCAGGAGCCAGACCCTTCCTAGGACCAGAAGGGACCACAAAAAGAGCATCAGTTTTTCTGAATGGAGCAGTAGCCACCAGATAGTACTTCAGACAACTAACCACATCCAAGGAATGCAAGACCCTCTCCTTAGCATTACTAGGATTAGGGCACAAGGAAGGAAGAATAATGTACTGATTCAAATGAAAGGCAGACACGACCTTAGGCAGAAAATCTAGCTTGAAGCGAAACACCACCTTGTCCTGGTGTCTCTCAAAGTAGGGGGGGGGCTGGATGGAAAGCGCCGCCAACTCAGACACACGCCTAACAGAGGTGATAGCCACCAAGAAGACAACCTTGAGAGTAAGAATGGCCAGGACAGCCTCCTGCACAGGTTCAAAGGGAGCACCCTGCAAGGCAGACAAGACCAAGTTCAAATCCCAAACAGGCAACATAGGCTTACGTGGGGGACGCACATGAGTAACCCCCTGGAAAAAGGTCCTGATCAGAGAATCAGAGAATACACGACAGGGAAGAGACGGGGAGGCCGATTTATTAATAGCGCCAGGTAGCGACAGATGAGCGACAGTAGCGTGATTTTCACAGCGCCGGCTAGTATTCGCTGTGCTTGGCCGTTGTTCGGCTGTTAGGAGTCGCTGTTTGACAGGTTCCGCGCTGTATGGGAGCGCATGACAACGAATGGCCATAGTGAACGGCTCCCACCATATTCATTAAATCATGCTCAAAAAATTCTCGCGCTGTAAAATGCATGTTTAAACCCCAGAGCTCTGGCGGCGATGTGTTAAAAGTAGTTTTTTAACCCCCAAACAACCTTATTTTTGGCAAAAAATAATAAAGAAGTTTTTATAAACATTTTGTAATATGAATACATTAATATACAGTAATATCAATTCTGCACAAATTTTTTTTACCTTAAAAAAAAAAAATAACATTGCAGAAGTGGTCACCAAATTTTTGACATTTAAAAAACAAAACAAAAACATTAATATCAATTAATTATGAATATTTAAAGATTGCTCCATTGAAATGCATTGGACCACGCCAGGTAGCGAGAGGTCATACCTGGCTCTGTGATGGGATTAGCAGCGGCGCTGTTCGCTGAAGTCTGCAACATGATGAATCCCGCGCTAGCTGACGCTCTCGCAGGCGCTAGCCTCATTTAGCGTGATAAATGCGTGATTGTGTTCGCAGCCTGGCGTTCTGGAGTCGGTAGCCGCCGATAGCTGGCGCTACCTGGCGCTAGTGAGACACTACCTGGCGCTATCCCTTGATAAATAAGGCCCTTAGACTCACACCAGTCAATGTAGGCACGCCAAACCCTATAGTAAATGGAAGAAGAAGACTTCTTTCTAGCCTTTATCATGGTATCAACAACAGAGGCAGACAGCCCTTTTTCCATCAAGATGGAGGTTTCAGCAGCCAGGCCGTCAAAGCCAGAGTTTGTAAATTGGGATGGTGTAAGTGACCCTGAGTGAGCAGGTCTGGCACCCTGGGCAGAGTGTACTGATCTACTGCCAGTTGCACCACGTCTGCGAACCACACTCTTCTTGGCCACCTGGGGGCCACCAGGATAGCTGGCACCCCCTCCTGAGCTATCTTGCGCAGAACCCTGCCCAACAGGGGGAATGGAGGAAAGACATACAGGAGCTGAAAGTCCTGCCATGACATTGCTAGGGCATCCGTGGCCAAGGCCAGAGGATCCTGAAACAAGGAGAGAAAGGCAGGGAGCTTGTGATTGTGACGGGACGCAAACAGATCCACATCTGGTTGGCCCCAACGGTGACACAGAGCATGAAACGCCCTGTTGCAGAGGGACCATTATCCCAGGCGAGAGGTCCCCCTGCTGAGAGAGTCTGCCTGCAGATTCTCCAGCCCCGGAATGTACACAGCTGATATGCAGGGAACATTGTCCTCCGCCCAGGCCAGGATCAGAGACACCTTCTTGAGGGCCCCCTTGCTCTGGGGCCCTCCCTGATGATTGATGTAGGCAACCGCCGTCTGTTTGTCCGAGCGTACCTGAACAGGAAGGCCCCGAAGGTGATGGGTCAAGTGAGCCAGAACCAACTTGATCGCCCTCAGTTCCAGAATGTTGATAGGTGTGTGGGCCTCCTGAGGGCCCCACCACCTTTGGAACTGCAGGGACTTCCAGAAACCCCCCAACCTGTCAAACTGGCATCCGTGGTGACCGTCTCCCAGCAGGGGGCCAGAAAGGATCTGCCCACCAGCAGGTTCCTGGAGTCCAGCCACCAAGAGAGGGATCGCCTGACTAGGGGGGACAGCACAAGGACCTGGTCCAGGGACGCAGGATCCTTGTCCCATACTGACAAGAGGTGGAGTTGCAGAGGCCTCATGTGAAATTGGGCATAAGGGACCGCCTCGAAGCACGACACCATCAGGCCCACCAGCTGCATTCCCTGCCTGATGGAGGGATGAGGGCAAGAAAGCAGGAACTGAACCTGCGCTAGCAGACTGTCCACCTTCTGCTGAGGAAGAAAAATCCTTGCCTGAACTGTATCCAGATTCATTCCCAGGAAGGGTGTCACCAAGGAGGGAGACAGGGAAGATTTGGGATGGTTGTCACCCAACCAAATGACTCCAGAGTGGCCACTACCAGCTGAGTGTCCAGCTCTTCCTGTTGGAGGGACTGAGAAGTGATGAGAATGTTGTCTCAATGGGAGCTGAAGTGAGACCGAAGGGCAATGCCACAAATTGGTAGTGCTGATCCTCCAGAGCGAACCTGAGGGATCTTTGATGACCTGGAAAAACAGGAATATGAAGGTAAGCATCCTTGATGTCCACAGAGGTCATGAAGTCCCCTGGACGCAGGGAACTGATGGCAGAGCGCAAAGTTTCCATGCGAAAGCACCTGCACCTGACAAATTTGTTGAGGATTTTCAAGTCCAGGATGGGCCTGACTGACCCATCTTTTTTGGGCACGGTGAAAAGGTTGGAATAGAACCCCTTGCCCCTTTCTCGTAAAGGGACCTGACAGATGACCCCCAGCTTCAGAAGGCTTTGCACCGCCAGAACCAGAGCTTGAGCTGACATAGGGTCCTGAGAGATCCGGGATCTGATGAATCTTGGGGGCAGCCAGGCAGCAAACTCTATCTTGTAACCGGAGGACACTACCTCCTGAATCCACCGGTCTGAGACATGAAGCCTCCAGACGTGAGCAAAATGCTGAAGCCGTCCCCCCATCCGGATGGGTGAGGGCGCCCCTTCATGCCTGAGGGGACTTGGGAGAAGACTTAAGCTTGGAGCCCCAGGAGGAGCCAGGGCGGCCACGTGCTCTGCCCCTACCCCAGAAATCTCCTAGGGCCTGGTAAGGGAGACCCCCTCCCCTGTCTGGCACCACGGTAGAGGCAAGAAAAGCAGCCCTGTCCCCAAAAGGGCCGCGACTGCCGCCTGCACTGGGGTAACTTGCCTTCTTAGCAAACAGGTCCAGGCGGTCCCCAAACAGGCGTAGTCCTTTGAAGGGAAAGCCAGTGAGAGCTTTCTTGGCAGCGTTGTCAGCAGCCCACTGGCGCAGCCAAACCGAGCGGCGCATAGCCACCACAAGGGCAGAGGTTCTGCCACACATCCTAATGGTATCATCCAAGGCAGAGAGGACATAAGTTACAAAAACCTCCCAACGAGAGAGTGCATTAAACTCCTCACTAGACACATCATCAGGAGCCCCATCTAGGACACTCCTAAGCAGGGTCCTAATAGCCACAGCCGTAATGGCAGAGGCACAGACTGGGCGCAGCGCAGTCCCCACACAGGCAAAGGCATGGGACGCCAGCTGATCAATACGCCAGTCCTCACCATCCCGCAGCGTAGTAGAGTCAGGGGAATGCATGAAATAGGTGTTGGACAACCCTAGGACCAGGGCATCCACCTCTGGAGGAGATGACCAATGCTTTACTACATCAGCAGGAAAGGGATACCTCCTATCCCAACTCTTAGGGACTACGGGAAGCCTACTGGGATGCTCCCATTCCTTGAGCACGAGATTATTAAAATGGAAACTCTAAACGAGGCTTTGCAGTATGAAACAATTCCCCCTGCTGCCTGGGGCCACAGCCGGGGGAGAGATAGACAGTACCTCAAAAATCTGAGCCAACAGCCTATCAGTATCATCTGGGGCCCAGGGGTCAGAGCCAGAATCATCATGACCCCTGGGCCTCTCATCAGATGACTCCGTGTCAGAGAACAGCTCCCCTTCTTCCAAAGGGGTATAACCAGACAGTTCCAAAAATCTCATCAGCCTCCATAGGGAAAAGAGTGACATCAGGTGTCAAGTGGCGCTTCTTAGCAGAGGCCTTACGCGCTAGGGTATTAGCAAGCAACTTCTCAACACTAGCCAGTCTGGAAGACACATCAGGCTGAGAATCCCCACTGGTATGCAACTCAATGGGAGTCAAATTTAAGCTTGGGGGAGTAGGTGACGCCATACGAGGCGCAGGCCCAGCTACTGGTAAACCAGGCTGCAGCGCAAGCACCTGCTGGGCACAAGGTACACAGACCCGCACATTGTCAACACTAGTAGGGGACACCCCACAAGCTACACACAGCCACGCAGCAGCCGAAACCAGAGACAAAATGGCGCCGGGTATACCTCGAGGGGAGGGCCGCGGAGACAGTGACGTGGAACGTGCCAACCGCGGGCCCCACCCCCCCGAAGAGCGTGAAGCAGCATACGTGACGAGCAGCCAATAACAGCGCACCAGCGCCTGAGGTAATGCCGCCGCCAACCGCGGAGCACAGTGGAAGCGAGCGCGGCGGTGGCATATTCAAAAAACACAACCAGTGCAACCAAGTCAGCGCGGAGACTGAAGCACATAATGCAGTGAAAGCACCAAGGCATATACACCCCCCCCCCCCGAGAACTACAAGGGAGAGCGAGGGAGGGCAGCGGCCCTTCAGATAGGGCCCACCGAAGACAGGGGCAAGGGGCACTAGTGCGGGAGGGGCATCCCATAGAGGCTCACTATAAGCCTATACCGCCTACCCTTTGGTGGGAGATTGCAGTGGAGCAGTGCTCCTAAGCACCTAACAGCGGTGCTGCCTACCATCAGCGCAGCCAAGGCTGGGAGGCACATTAAAAATGGAACGGGTGGGAATAGTCCTACAGGGCCGCAGGCTAATAGCCCCGCTCACCTGCGAGAAGAGAGAGCCATCTTCTTGTCCTTCGCAGTCCAGACTGCAGAGAAATTCTAGGGATTTGTGGGAGGTCCAGGGTATTTCAGGGGCTAGGAGGAGCCAATTTCGCTGTCTCTGCAGTCCAGCGCAATCTGGCGGAGTAATACCCAAGTGTAATGATTCTTATCTGGAGCAGGATGTACTGTATACTAAGAATATTAGCTTTGCTCAGCTTTAAAGGACAAGGAACACAATGCTCACTTTACACCCAAAATAAATGGTGCAGAGCTCCTCACACTACGTTTTTCTTCTGCTCACTTTGCCTGCATGCACAGACATGCTAAATGCATTTCAGTTCAAAATGGTCATATCAAGATAGCTGAGGGCTAGCTGAAGAACAGCACAGTCCATAGGTCATCTCTGGGCATAGTATAACAACAAAGAATGCTCATATACAGCTGATCGCTTATGGTCACAGAAGCCTCTTGATGCAGATATTTTATTCTGATCCTGTAGCAAGAACTCCACTGGTTCATTTGCACCCATTCCACAACTGGTCTGTGTAGTCTATTTCCCAGGCTTCAAATGCATACTCCTGTATTGTTGAGCTGTTTGCAGCTGTTGGGTGCCACTTTTTGTGGGGCTGGTGCAGAGGAACAAGGAGGTAAAAATTTGGCAGCCTATGCTTCATAGTTTGCTTATACTGTGATTTACTTATCAGTTGCCAATCATCACGAGAGTGGTCATTGGGGGTAGATGTGAAACACAATTAAATATCCAAGTCCAGCATGCATTTATTAAGAAAAGAAGCACATGATTACAGTTCGAGGAGGCACTACGATTAATGGGCACCGCATGCTTATGTCCTCCTTGTTCCCTTGGCAAGACTGGGTCCCAAATTTGCTTTGTAGCATTCATGTGTTCCGTAGTCCCCTCGGCAGAAGAGGACTTCTCTGGACAGAAGGATGTCACTGGTGTGATTTGTTAACTATTCTTTGCCAGGATAGCCTCTGTTCAGTCACCCTCACATGTGGACAAAATTAGGTAGCAGCCAGCTATCTCCTCCCATCAAATTCAGTAACTGGACCCTGGGTCATTTAGCCTTTAATTAAGAGGTAGATTTAAATCTAAAAGCAAGAAATAACAATCCTTAATATCTGGAGTAAAATACACAAGAAGGCAAAATAATGATATAGCCTTCCCTTCTGTGTTTCATTGCTTTTTTTCCCTCCTTTCTTTTCATCATCTGTCTATACCCTCCTTTTTCCCTTATGTCTATTTCTCTTTGCATCCACATTTTCAATCTTTTATCTATATATACCCCCTCTTCTTTCTTTTGTCTATCTATATTTAGCCTTTATTTCCCTACATTTCCAGTTTCTATACTTTCTATATCCTCACTTTATCTTTCATTATCTTTATCTTCATTTTTATATATTCTCCCTTTCTTTCCCTCATCTATCTACATACATAATGTACTGAATACCTTTATGGTGAACTGCAGAAAAGAGCAGGGCAGTGACAGTGATGCATTGGGGAGCTGGTCAGAGATGGAGGTGCATTGGGGAGCAGGACAAAGATGGTGAGCAGGTTGGAGATGGGGGTGCATTGGGGAGCTGGGCAGAGATGGAGGTGCATTGGGGAGCAGGACAAAGATGGTGAGCAGGTTGGAGATGGGGGTGCATTGGGGAGCTGGTCAGAGATGGAGGTGCATTGGGGAGCAGGGCAAAGATGGTGAGCAGGTTGGAGATGGGGGTGCATTGGGGAGCTGGGCAGAGATGGAGGTGCATTGGGGAGCAGGACAAAGATGGTGAGCAGGTTGGAGATGGGGGTGTATTGGGGAGCTGGTCAGAGATGGAGGTGCATTGGGGAGCAGGGCAAAGATGGTGAGCAGGTTGGAGATGGGGGTGCATTGGGGAGCTGGTCAGAGATGGAGGTGCATTGGGGAGCAGTGCAAAGATGGTGAGCAGGTTGGAGATGGGGTGCATTGAAGAGCTGGGAAGAGATGGAGGTGCATTGGGGAGCAGGTCAAAGATGGAGAGCATGGTAGAGAAGTACATGCACCTGGAAACAAGGCAAAGATGGGGAGCAGGTTGGGAATGGGGGTGTATTGGACAGCAGGGCAGAAAATGGGGGTGCATTGGGCAACAGGTCAGAGATGTAGGTGCAGTGAGGAACAGGGTAAAAATAGTGAGCTGGGCAAAGATGTAGGCACATCAGGCATTTTTGAATGATTGCTGCTGGCACGCCCACAGCTGGAGGAGAACGGGGATGCGGCCAGCAGCACTTGCTCCATTCAGATTTTCTGGCATTGTAAGCTCAGAGCTGCAAAGAAAATCTGAATGAAATGATTGGCCAAGCATCCTGCACATGCGCTGTGGGGATGAGGAAAAAAGGTGAGTTTACAGATGTTCCTGGGGAATACACACAGAGGGCATCCCAAATCAAGATGCCCCTATCAAGAGGAAAAAACAAAGCTAATATCAGACAGACAAAAGTTAACTGAGCAGTAGGAGCGAGCTAATCCCGCTAATCTGCTGGAAGCTGGAAAGAACCAGTGTCTGCTTGAAAGCCTGTTACTGGGTGAGCACTGGCGTTATATGTGTTTGCCTTTTTGCTGAAGACAGCAGGATTTGCTTGATGGACTTGCTGGACAATGCTGAAATGGAACTGATGACTGTTCCTGAGAATAAAAATCCTGTGTTTGCATAAAAACTCTGCCAGTGTCTGTCTTGTTTCTGTCGGCCCACACAAATCTTGGGATTTGTTCCTCTTTAATATTGTATTTTGTTATATAAAAATGCCTTTTATTGAGGCCCTCAGGCATAATTTTTTTTGGGGCCCCAGAACTGATAAGCATGCCCCTGCATGAAACATGGCTTTGTTTGTGAGGTGGTTACCTAATTTCATGTTCCTTCTCTAGAGGTGCCACAGGTCCTACCCCCCCAGGTAAAAAAAAAAAAATTAAAGATGCATTTACTGCCATAGCCATTTGTGGTTAGTTTAGAGCTTACATTAAACATTTGGAGTGTACCATACATAAAACACAAATGTAAAACAAGTTCAATAATGTAAGCAAATATTTTGTTTTTTAGAAAACAAAATACATTTAATATAATAGAATCTACAAAATAGTTATATACGCTTTGCCAGGTTACATTACAGACTTGTATGTACACAACACAGAACAACAGCTATAATAATTATGACAAGTGCATGCAAAATCAGCTCTAGTTCCTTTCAGAATACAAGGTGTCTGCTGTCATCTAGTGGACAACATCACTTATTACAGTATTAACCAGTTATGCAATCCATCAGCATTGGCGCATTCACAAGGAATTTACCTTGGCTAGATGTAATAGTACAGGAAGAAGATAAACCTCTTACATAGGTGAGTATAAATGTAACATTATCCTCAGTTTACATATGTTAATAATTAATAATTGATATTTACAATATGTATAGATAGGTAGTTATCATCTATAGTAACTTATTCAAATTTAATAATATTACTTTATAAATTTGAATAAACGTATTCAAAAGATATATGGTTGGGGAAAATACTACTTTGGAATAGGTAAAAGAAATTTCACTTTTAGTGAATCACCAGATAGGAAGACAATGAAAGTCAATGGTACTTTTGTACTCCTGAGAAAAGTTTTGAACTTCTTTTTACTATGCAGTATAAAGTGATGTTGACTTTCATTGTCTTCTGGTGATTCAATAACTGTGAAATTCTCAGGCTTTTTACTCTTGAATGTTTACCATGAGAATTTTTCAACTTGGCTTCTCCAAAGCAGACAAGAATCAAGGAGACCATAACGGCTCAATGACTGATGTGTAGAAGAACAGCCACAAATCCTGGTACAGATCATACTTGAGCTGGAAAAGGACCATACGTTGCTGTACTTTCTTTAGGGCTACATGTATGTTGTTTTCACTCCAGAAATTCTGGAAAATGAGTTGCCTTTCATTCTCTTCACCATAAATGAATATCGGAGGCGTGGTGGGAGGCTGCTTCTAAAATCCACCACCATCTCCACTGTTATTGTCATTTTCATGACTAACCAGTTCTCTTTGCCCCAGCTAAGTTTCTCCACCTCATTATGGCAAACCAGACAAAAGAGCGTAGTGTCATGCATGAAATTGAGAACTTGGGCCCCTTTATGACTTCCATCTCACTTCAACCTCTTCAGAACTTGACTTCATACACTGACATAGACGCTGCATCATTACACTACGATAATACACTTACTTAATGCAAACACAGCCAGACTGAAATGGCAATCTCAAGCTGCTGACCAGCAAAGGAGGAAAACCAAAGTCAGTAATGACTTTCTGTTCTTTAAACAAGCCCTTCAGGAACTCAGAACCATTCATCTGCTAAGCAAGCATACTTCTCTTTACTTATTTCTGCACAAGCCTGGAACCCTAACTATTCAACACTTTCAGCTCCCAACTCTGCCCACCACCTCCTCCTCCAAATAACATCAGAACAATTTTTCGACTCCTCCTCCATGACACTCTACTGAGAGACCACCTTCCCTTGACCTCATAAGGACAGGAAGCACTAGATAAGGTCAAAAGGTCGGTCTCTCCACCCCTTTCTCGGTGTCCTTCCTATTAGGGAAAAACAGAGAAGCTCCTAGGCTCACTCTTTTTCCTTTTTGGGGGGCCAGAAAGACCTTTTTTAATATTTTTTAAATATTTTTTGATATTTTCTCTGGGTCATCCAAACACAGACTCCCAAACATTTTTCTCCCAGAGGTTTTCCTGGTTTCAGAGTGCAGCAGGGAAGAACAAATTTTATGGGAAAGCTCTGAGGGGTATCTATGGAGAATGGAAATCGTTCGAGTGGGGTCTCTGGCTGCCACTTTCCTAGGGCTAATACAATCCCAGCAGTGCTGGAGGTTTTCTAGCCTGGCAAAACTCTGGGTTTTTGGAACAGTGCAGCATTGTTTCTGTATTTTTTAGTAACAGCGAAAGACAATTAGCGCCTAGCTGTTAGAAACTTACCTGGGGGCCGTTCCTGCGGCACCTCCGCGCGGTCTCGTCTGTCGCGCGCGCGAGCACGTTCTAGTTATGCCCTCCGGCGGCACTACTCCCAGCGCATTCGCCAGGGGCAGATTTGAATGGGCCTACCCGGGTCCGGGGGGGTCCTCCGGTTCTGATGAACCCAGGGGCTGGACAGCCTGACTGGTCAGGGCAGTCCACTCCCTGGGGTGGCTCCTATCAGGAGCAAGATCTAGTTGCACCAATCATTAGTACACCAATCACTACATTCCCCCTTCCCATTGGCCAGTTCCCCTTTAAATATGTCCTTGCCCTGACCACCAGCGCCCGTTATAGCCATTTCTAGCTTGGGTGTACTGTTGGAATTGCGTCTTGTGTTTTTGATCCGGCTTTGTCTTTGACCACTCCTGTTCGCTGCCTGCACTGACCTTCTGCCTGTCTGACCTTGCTTCTGCCTACCTCTTGGATACCGTGCCTCTGTGACCACCCAGCTTTGACCTTTGCCTGTCTTGACTATTCTCTGCTCAACCCCTTGGATTTGATGTTTTGGACTCTGTTCACTGGAACTCCTGATTTGGGGATACCCCGCAGTTCACCCGTCTTTACCATAAGCCAGCGATCTTTGCGCCAGTAAGCCCTGGGGGCAACCGAGTCTGGAGAGGCATAACCCGTGTCTCCAGCGAGCGGGGGCTTGACTATAGGCACAAAAGGCGGTGGAGATTCGGGATTGTTGGCTCATGAAAGAAGGGTGTCCGGCGATCCCTAACACTAGCAGTGACGATTGCGTCTGTGAAACTGAGCGCTTACTCGGGACCTGATGTGTCTCTCTCCTCTGCTGCACCTCCAAAATGAAAAAATTAAAAAGGGGTATGTAAACTAACCCACTGCTTCATGGCTTCAATAGATCTTTTGGATGCATATTATCACATCCCCACTCACCGGAAATCCTAGTCCTTTCTAAAAGAGGCCCTCTCCTAGACACATTCAGTTTGTAGCCCTTCCTTTCAGGCTCTCCTCAGCCCCAAGAGGCCTTACATAAGTGATGGTAGAGGTGGCTGCTTACCTGAGACTTTTTCAAGTGAGGATAATACCTTTCTTAGACATCCTAATTGTTGCTATGCCAGAAAGGTTGTTGCCAGAACAGATCCAATTAGTGCTTCAGACCCTGAAATCTTTGGGGTGGAACAGTCAGCCGGGAGCTCTGGATGACAAATTTGCCTATCCAATCCAGTTTGATCCTCTCTAGACCATGATAGATCTCTTTGCCTCTCAGGTCAATGCAAAGCTTCCGTGATTCTTTTCTCTGAATCTGTGGAAAATCCTATTAGCAGTAGATGCATTGATGCAGGATTGGGGGGGATCTTCAGCTATGCCTACCCACCCTTGATACTAATCTCAAGAGTTCTGAAAAAGATCAGAAGGGACAGAGTGAAGGTGATGTTTATATCTCCATATTGGCCCAAATGGCCTGGTTAGCTTTGAGCCAGGAGAATCCAGTTCTTCTACCTTGCAGTCAGGATCTTCTCTTACAGGGGCAGATTTGGCTTCCTAGGTCGGGTGGATGAGTCTAATAGGTTTCCTAATCCGATTCCTAATAGGTAATATGTAAACACTGAGAAGGGTGTGGAGTGACCGACCTTTTAAACTTCTGTGGTGGTTCCTGTCCCTATGGGGTCAAGGGGAGGTGGTCTCAGTAGGGTGTAGTGGAGGAGTTCGTGGAAAATTTCTTACTGGTAAGAGTAATCCAGTATTTTCTACATACTTCAAAGAAAAAAATTACAACATTCGATTTGGCTTTGCCCCTCAGAATCCCTCACCACTGCAAACGTCTCTACCCCACCTTACTCTATTAGAAACATAGAAGGTTGACGGCAGAAGGAGACCATACGGTCCATCTAGTCTGCCCTTATGTGTATACCGTATGTACTCTTTATCCTTGGATAGATGTGTGCTTATCCCAGGCATGTTTAAATTCAGTGACTGTTGATTTTTCAACTACCTCTGCTGGAAGTTTGTTCCAAGCATCTACTACTCTTTCTGTAAAATAATATTTTTTAACATTGCTCCTGATCGTCCCCCCGACTAGCTTTAGGTTGTGCCCCCTTGTTCTATCATTAAGTTTCTTCTTAAACCGGACCTTCACCGTGATTTAATGAAAACTCTTAAAAAACGGTTCCCCAGCATCTAAAATTAATATATTTTACGCTTTTAGTTACTAACTTATTATTCTTTCCCCCACTGGGCTGCAACTCTGTTCAGGAGTTTAGGATACGGGCGCCGCCATCTTGACTCAGAAGCATCACACTTACTGAGGAGAGGAGAGTGGGATAAGGTACAGGGGGGGCGGGTTTTAGCTGTGCTTTGCTCAGACAGAGCAGAGCTTGGGTCAGGTAACGGTCAGCAGTCTCAGAATGCAGAGCAGCACAGTCAGAAGGCACTTCCTGTTTGCAGGCTGCCTGATAAGATGGCGGCTTCCATAAGCCACCATCTTGGATGTTTAAAGGCTCATAACATGCAGTAGATGCAGGTAGGATGATTTTTAATGTGGACAATCTGTATGTACAGGGTGGGGGAAACATATAAGATAGGCTCTTATTCAGAGTGAAGGTCCGCTTTAAAAACCCTTCCCTCCTGAACCTTATTCAATCCTTTCACATATTTAAAGGTCTCAATCATGTCCCCCCTCTCCCTTCTTTCCTCCAGACTGTACAAATTAAGTTCTTTAAGTCTCTCCAGATTTAAGTTTAAGTCCTTCCACCATTTTCATTGCCCGCCTTTGGACACGTTCTATTTGAATAATGTTTTTTTGCAGGTAAGGTTTCCAGAACTGCACACAGTATTCTAGCTGTGGCCTTTATACAGCGGCATCACAACCTCCCTCTTCCTACTGGTGATGCCTCGAGCTATGCAGCCGAGCATCCTGCTTGCTTTTCCCACTGCCTGGCTACACTGTCCACTCATCTTGCAGCTATCAGTAATCAGTACCCCTAAATCTCTCTCCTCCGAGGTCCTGGCTAACACAGTACTGCCCATACGGTACTCAGAGCAGGGATTCCTTCTACCCAAGTGCATGATTTTACATTTAGAGACATTAAACTCTAGTTTCCACAGTTTTGACCATCTATCCAGTAAAGCTAAATAATTTTCCATGTTGCAGACACCTCCCGGAATATCCACCCTATTACTAACCTTTGTATCATCAGCAAACAGACAAACTTTTCCTACCAAGCCTTCTCCTATGTCACTTACAAATATATTAAAAAGAATGGGGCCCAGGACAGAGCCTTGCGGCACACCACTTGCAACTCGCCTTTGTTCAGATTGCACACCATTTACAACAACGCTCTGATACCGATCCCTCAGCCAACTGGAAATCCACTGAACTATCCAGGGATTGAGTCTTACCTTCAATAACTTATCTATGAGCTCCTTATGTGGTACAGTGTCAAAGGCTTTGCTAAAATCCAGATAGGCGATATCCACTATTACTTCCTTCACTCCAATAACTGAACTAGGACTATCCACTCCACTTCCTCTCACAAACATGCAGTTATTAATTCGCTAATCAAGAAATCCTCTCTTGACACCTATGCCCTTTCTTGCTACCTCCTTATGTCACTACTCCCCTTCTCCTCAAACTTCTTGAAAAACATGTCCACTTAGAAGTGACACACCATTTATTTACCAACAACTTACTTGATCCCTTACAATCTGGATTTTACGCCTGACCACTTCAATGAAACTGCCCAAGCAAGTCACTAATGATCTGCTCACTGCTAAAACCACAGGTCACTGCTCCATTCTCATCCTTCTTGACCTATCCTTCTCTCACATAACAACTCACCTTTTCGTTGTTCCCATCGCATATGCGCAGGCCGCTCAGCTGAACAGCAGCGCCCATTCCATCCAGATTTTTCTGAGGTCAGTGCAGCAAGGAAATCTAAATGGGGAAAGCACTGCCAGCTACATCCCTTTTCCCCCCAGCTATGGATATACTAACCATTCAAAAAGGTATGCTGGTGATGCAGTCACAGCGCAGAGATGCAAAATGGCTCTGGGTAAGAGTTGAGCTGATTCTGTGATCTGGGGGGGGGGGGTTCCCATAGAGAGGTAGACCAGTCTTATAGACTCGGGGGGGGGGGGGGGGGGAAGAAAGCGGGAAAATGAAAAAGAAGGAGAAGGAGAGAAGAAAGAAAAAATGTATTCCAATGGAATCAGATTTTTCTGTGTTTCTCCCCCCTTCAGCCAGGGTGGCCCTCCATGTGTATAATCTCATTAATCTAAAGATACCATTTTTTGAGTAAATGAGGGGATTCAAATACACACTCTAGCCACATTGACAAGGTCAATAGTAATATACCTCCAGCGTCTGCTGCGGGAGGTCATTAAGTTGGAGAAGGGATGTTTGTGGCCACATTGGTAAGTTTAAAGGGACTGTCCAGGCAACAAAATAAAATGGATATACATATACCGCAGCTCCTCCATGCAGCTTCTGGTGATTCCCCTCTCCAGTTTCCAGGTGCCATGGCAGTGTCCATCCCCTGAACACACAAATTCCATTCATTGCAATAATGGGGGTGTGTCAAGGCAGGTTATACCCACCCCCATTGCAATAAATAGAGTGGGCATTTTATTTCCCCCATCAGTAAGCTTGAAGACACCAGAAGCTGCAGGGGACGAAAGGTAAGTATAGCTTTTTTTATTTTTTTGCTTAAGACAGGGATTAAGGATTAAATTCCTAACCCCAGATCAAAAACCATAAGACTACTACAATGTCCAACAAAGCAAGGATACACTGGGAAAACTACAGAGGTATGACAGAATGCTGTACTATTGGGTTAGAACATGGTACATGTGGTTGAAGGGAGGGGTCTTGCGAGGGGCACTGAATCTGCAGTTTAACCCTTTCAGTGCCAGCCTACATAGAGATTTGGTCACCTTCTGTTGCAGGCTATTTTATGCTATATATGTTTAACTGTGATTTTTGCAAGAATTTAAATGGATTTCCCAGGAAAAGTATATATTGTTTGTCTTAGCAGTAGGGCTCTTATGTGAAATGTCTTTTTGTAATTTTTGTGCTTTTCCCATATTTTGGGTGGAAAATATGAAAATAACATTCATTTTGTTGCTTTTTTTAAAATTAGGAAATGTAAGTTTTCCAAGAAAATAATTTTGTGTGTAAAAGACCCATTCCTCCCTATTACAATGGTACCACATGTGTTCCTGCCCAGGAGATTTTTATCTACACACTATCAAAGTTTAAACCCTTAAAAGAGAAATGTAACTTTCCTGGGATGTTGTTCCACTCGCGAGGCTTCCCCATTTGGGAAGCCCTGCTGTGTGTATCCCCCACGGTTACCCAAGGAAACTCACCTTACTGGTGTTCTCACGGCACAGGCATGGACAAACCAAGCATGCTGCCTGTCTGAGTGGCCTGCTCAACCAGTCCGTGCTCTCTTTTTCGCTCTGCTAGTGGCTAAGCAGCCTGAGCGGCTGCATGAAGTTGAGTGCTGGCAACCGCATCGCCCTGCTTAGTTTCTCACTTTGGGCATTCCCAAGTCACTCATTCAGAAAGGTCTGATGTGTATACACGCAGCTTAAGGTGAGCGGGGATACAGCCATGACATCAAGGGCTCCAGAAGCAGGTTAGTGGCAGGGGTGATCAAACAGTAGGGCATCCCAAGGAGTGGGACTTAGACAGTCCTGGTCTGAAGTTTATCTTTAAAAACTAAAACACTAATTGGTGTGGGGTTCCCCCCTCTCTGTGGGGGTTAAGCCCTTAGTGTTTCTGCAACACAGCACTTACCTTTGATATTGTCTAGTGTTCTTCCACTAAACGATGCAGGGCAGTGGGTATTTTCCCCTCTTTGTTTTCCTGTGCCTTCCCTTACATCATGTCCTCCCATCAGCTCAGCACAGCGGGACGTAATTGCTGCTGCATGTGTTTTGGAGAGCATGCATGTGAGAGTCCGCACATGCACTTTGGGAGTTTGCACATGGATGTTTGGGAGTGTGCACATGCACATTGGGAATGCATGCAAGCACATTTGGGACATGTGTGTCTGGGAGTGCTGGTCTAGGCTCCAATGTTACCTTGCAACAGGGTGGAGAGGGGAGAAGCGCAGTCTGAAGCAATTATGGGAATCTTACAGAACCTGCCAATTTTGCTGATTATTATGCAGCATCACAGCTCCAAGGGCCAAGCCCACTTGCTTCAGTAGAGAGATCATAAGGTGAAACTGTGAACCTCGATATCTCATCCATTTGTTCTTCAATTTAAAAACGGAAGACAATTTAGGACAGTGCAAAATGTAGCCTGATGCAATTGTGTAGCAATTACCTTTGCCTGCTGTAGCACTTTAAAAATTAAATAGTGTGGGGGTTCCCCCTTCCCAGTAAAACTAGCCCGGGTACCAGTGGCATGCCCCCGGCAAGGGGCGGAATGGCCATAGGGAGATCCAGGACAATGGCTGGTGCTTTGGGGCCAGTTGGGCTGCTGCTTTTAACCCCCACATTCAATCCCAGCCCCCTTAGTCTCCCTCTCAGCCCCCTACACCCAGCTACATTGTACCCAGAAACCATGGACCCCAGCCCAAATGCTATAGCCCCATCATCATGATGGGTAGGGGGCTCAGCAAGGATGCCTCAGATCAGTCAGGGGCTGTTTAAATCCAGGGCTAATTTTTGCCCCCAGTTCTCCACTGCTCCTGGCCTTGATGGGTCATGGGATCTTCTGCCACCAGTTTGCTGGAAAGGAGTCCCCTGCCTTCTGCTGAGCACTCTGGCTTCTGCTCTTCTTTCCACCCCTGGCAGGAGCCTTATTTTTTACCAGCAGAGTGAGATGAAGTCAGCACACTCACACAAAGGTCTGTCCCTTCGGTGGCGAGTGAGCTGTCAAAAGCCGCCACATGGGGGTGGGGAATGGATGTCCTATGCTCCGCTGAAGACCCTGAGTGGGGCGTGACAACAAGGAGGGCAGCACTATCTCCAGATTAAGATGGAAGGGAGAGACCAACTTGGGCAACAAAAAGAGCCCCTTGGGGTCTAGGTTTCCCCCACGGCTTTCGCTTACCTGAAAAATCGCCTGAAGTCTGTAGAACCTCCAAACTTTCGAAAGGGACGCACATTCGACAACCTGCGAAACGAGGTCCTCATTTCCGTTTCTGTGGAGGCCTAGTCGACTTCCCACTCGTGGCCTTTCAAACCAGGTCATCCAGTCTCACCAAAAAGCCGATCACTGTTTCAGCCAGACCGTGCATCGCAAGGTGACCAGCAAGGCCAACCGCCAGACGCACCCAGTCAGCACCATGTATCTGAAGACCTCCATAGTTCTAACGATGTCAAACGAAGTGCAGAGGAATGTGAACCTCCATGTTACAAATGCCTCCTCTGCTGCTTCATCCAGACCTTTCCTGCAGCATCCACCATGGAAAGGGGCAAGCTGAGCGCATGGCCAACCCCACCATGGAGAACACATGCCAGCTGGTCCAACCTTCTACCCTCGGGTCTCTCAAGGCCACACTATCTGAAGTAGGGAAAATAGTGCGCCGAACCAGACCCAACTCCGTTTCATCTACCTCAGGTGGCGTAGGCGCGGCCGGACAGCCCCTTCCCAAGTTAGCCAATAGGCAGGCCGCATGGTTGGTGGCCATGCCCCCTAGCAAACGCTGGCAGCCGAGCTCTGAATGAAGTCTGACCAGCTTTGGCTGCCAGAAGTAGTATTCACAAAGACACTGACACCAGGGAGCCCAGCCACCTAGCTCAGGCCCACCCAGCAGCCATGAGGAAGGCAGACTGTGTCTCTTGCAGGGTGTCATGGGGGTAGATGACCCAGGGGTTAGAGGGGCTCAGTGGGAGACACACAGTAGGGCCACCATGCAAGGCCCAGAAATCAGGTACCCTGCTGCAGCGCCTGATCCTCGGGGCTCAGAGCCAGTTGACGAGCCCAGGCACACTTACCTGGACCCATGCACGCTCCCCTCACTCTGCACGATACCATGCTATTGACTTAGGAACTGAATTCAGGCATCTAATGGGGGTCACCAGCAACGCTGCAGCTGGTGAGGGGCTGGGGGACAGATGGACTAAAAAATAAATGTAAAAAAATCCAGTCCGACTGCAAGAAATGAACTGATGAGATCCTGCCACAGTCTGCCTTATATAGGCTGCGAGGAGCTATTTTTCTATATTGCAGTCCCCTCCTATGGCAGAGTTTAACCCACACGTTGCTACTGGTAGTGCCCTGGAATGGAACAGATGAGAACATTCCTATGTGTGCACAAGTATAACATGGCCACGCACGCAAAACAGATTTAAGTCCAGCCCTGATTGGCTTCAAAAAGTGATAAAACATAAATTCTCCCTGAGGACTTCTGGGCTGGAAAGCAATGACAAGGCGATACAAGTTCTTCAGTCCCTCTAACAATACAGATAGACAGGAAGCCTATAGGCAATAGTGAGTTCTTTATGGTGAGGGAGCAGCAAGCCAGCAAAGCTGTGCCCATAGAAGGCAATGCTGGCACAGCAGCCCCGTTATACGACTCCCATTCATACATAGGGCGCTATACAGCGGGTCACCCTACAGGTACCGCCTGACACCCAGAGCGGACAGTCCATGTGTAAGCCGCTAGTCACTCAGGCATGCACCTTGCACCCGCACCAATCGCCGCTCACCTCCCATTGTGGCCTCTGACGTCATGCGCCTATATTCACGCAGCGATTGGCTGAATATGAGGAATAGGGGCGGGACACGGTCGGGCAGGGAAGTGCCCGGAGGTATACTAGGCAGGGCTGGAGAGGAGCAGCGGGTCGGGTGAGAGGTGACAGCGCTGAGCGGCGTGCTGTCATCATGGAGCTGCTGGACGATTTCTCCGAGCAATTCTCTCAGCTCTCCATGTTCCCATACTTCGATGGAGCCCATTACGTGGTGTCTGTGCTGGCAGCCAGGGAGCAGGCAGGTGAGAGGCGCGCTCCATGCACTGTGTATGTGTCTGTCTGTCTGTCTGCCTGCAGCAGGAAAGTGCTCCGCGCTTCTGTGTTGTGTATAGAGCTCGGCTGTGGCCGTGCTGTGTGCAGGGAGCTGTCTAGCTTTCCTAGCTCTCCCCCCCTACTTCACTGCTGGGGTTGGAGGCTGTCATTTCCCCCAGGCTATATACAGTATGTTTATAATAATAAATCAAGGCAACTGACCTTTCGCTAGTCGAAATAGCTTCTTTCTCAGTTCAGAAATGAAAAAGCCACTGTGATAACTAGCCAGTCTTCAAGAAAGGTATAGTTGCCTTGACTTATTACGATGGAACTCGAAGCTCTGATGTTAGATTTCTACATGTTGCCATTTCTGGTGTTGGAAAACCACTTGCACTCAGCAGCATAACTTTCATGTCAGGCTGTCTTTTTAAATGCTGAAAGTACTGCAACACCTGGTGTGCTATGTTTTGGGTCCAGTTATATGCTTTAGGATCCATGTTTAGTTCATTTAAAGTGGACCAAAACCCACGGTGATTGGCCTGGGAATCTATAAGATTCCCTCCCCCCTGGGGCATCCAAAATCGGGATGCCCTGCTGTGTGAAACCCCCCAGGTTGCCCCATACACTTACCTTGTTTCCCCGGTCCAACGGCGCATGAGCGAGCCGCGCCGCTGCCGCATACCTGTTATCCCTCTATCAGGGTGTGTGCCTGCTCCAGGTGTTTGTGAATGGCCGGTGTGGAAACGCTTCCTGTGAGAGGGTAGAGGGGGATGCAGCCTCCAGCGCGCTCGGAGCCGCTGGCCTTAGAAGAAGGCTTAGATGACGTAGGCCCTTATTTTACAAGGGATAGCGCCAGGTAGCGACTGGTGAGCGGCTGGTAATGACGGGCCCCGCCACGAGAACGCCGGCTCCCCTCCGCAATCACACATTTATCAAGCCGATCCTGCTTAGCGACTGAGATAGCGCCAGATAGCGACTCATTCATCATTATTCCAGCCTCACCCCACAGCGCCAGCGAGCGACCTTGAACAGCGCCAGGTATGACCTCTCGCTACCTGGCGCTCTCCAATGCATTTCAATGGAACAATCTTTAAATATTCATAATTCATTGTTAATAATTTTTTTTTTTTATGTGAAAATTTCTGTTACCACTTCTGCCATGTTAGATATTTTTTTTAAGGTAAGAAAAAAATAAAAAAAAAATTTGTGCAGAATTGATATTACAGGTCTGATATTAATGTATTCATATTACAAAATGTTTTTATAAACTTGTTTTTTTTGGTTTCCCAAAATATGGTTGTTTGGGGGTTAAAAAACTACTTTTAACCCATCGCCGCCAGCGCTCTGGGGTTTAAACATGCATTTCACAGCGCGAGAATTTTTGGAGCGTGATTTGTTAATGAATATGGTGGTAGCCGGTCGCTATGGCCATTCGTTATCATGCGCACCCATACATCGCGGAACCTGTCAAATAGCGACTCATCACCTTGTATTCAACATTACTGCACACCGACTGAGTCGCTATCAACAACCGAACAACGGCCAAGCACAGCGACTACTAGCGGGCGATGTGAAAATGCCGCTACAGTCGCTCAACTGTCGCTACCTGGCGCTATTAATAAATCAGCGGCTCAGAGCGAGCTGATTGCACAAGCGCATGTGCTGTAGGACCGGGAAGAGGTGAGTTGGCATCAGCCATCTGGGGGGTTTCACATGCGGACACCCCCAATTGGAGTTGCCCCGGGGGAAAGGACCAAAACCCAGGAGAGTCAAAATCCTGGGTTTTGGTCCACTTTAAACCATGTTTAGGGGTTAGAGTAATTTTTTTTTTTTGTCAGGCCTAGCCAAGGCAATCTTTATTTTGGGCCCAGCCGAGGAAATCTTTATTTCGGGCCCAGGTGAGGAAGTCCTTTTTTCAGGACCAGCCGGAAAGATCATCTTTTGGGTTGAGAAAATCCTTTTTGGGGGCCCAGCCGTGGAAATCATTTGTGTGGGGCCAGATATGAATGAAACCTCGAAAAAGACTTGTATGTTTCACATAATCCAGTCTCTATCTCAGCAGGGGATCATAAGTGATTGTTCATCAACCAATCACTGCAGCAGTGCATATGTAACGTCTGCAGTGATTGGACGATCCCCTGGTTCAGCTGCCAAGCAGATAGAAAATAGAGTGCTCTGAATTTGGCTTGGGAGCGAATGAGGACCAGGTTTTATACTTTTGGTCCTCTTTATTCTGTGTAGGGGACTGTAAGAAGCAAGTGCAAGGATTAGACATTTCTTTCTATTAGCTCAGACTTTTCAGTTACTGTACATGTATGAACAATGGCGATGGAATGGTGAAACACTGCATTCTGACCAGCTTTGCCCTCACCTCAGGCATTAACGCCCATGGAGGTCAGGTAAGATAAAAAAGCTTGTTCACCTGTTGTACAAGAAAAATGCATTCTCAGTCTAATTATCGGTGTATTTACTAAACATATAGCCATGCTATTGCATAATTGTGTGTTTATACAATGGTTAAAAGTGCGTCAACAACCTTGTGTTTTATAGTTGTGTGCTTATCAATGGCAGCACTGTACCTGAAAGAGGAAGCAGAGAGTGATGTTGTTACCCTATCGGGGCATAAAACACTCTTGGCACAGCCCTGGAATCTAAAAGCCCCCGGGGCGCCACAACACTCGCCTGCTTCCGAGCTGGGGGTGATAACGTGCTCTCTGCTGGGGATGCAGGCGATTGCCAATGCTTTGCATGTAAACAGAGCTGTTTTCCAAGCATTACATATGCACGGCAAGTGCCTCTGATTGGATGAGTGCGCCATAGTACCGGAAAAGGGTGCGTTGATCTGGGGGGTTTCACACAGTGATCAGGGAACAAATCCAGGGATAGTCAAATTGGCGGGTTTTGTTCCGCTTATAAAAAACAAACAAACAAACTCGTCTTTCATCTGCAGCTAGCACAGTGTCTGATGCTCTGAAACTTGTAGGTTTCAAAGTTCTGGTCCTGCAACATGTTGTACACCCCTGCCACCCCCACAAAGGAAACACACCAAGGCATTGCCTGGCACGCCACCTCTGACACCAGCACTGTCACAAAAGCAGGAGGCTCTGTCTTGTCCACTATTTTGTTTGAAAATGGTGGAGGAGCTCCCAAGAAATCTCTGGGCTGCATTCTCAATTTTGGAAATTGGTAAGTTATCCCCCCCCCCCCCCCCCCCCCCAAAAAAAAAAAAAACAGGCACTCGCCTTTCCTCCCGCACAGCGAGTTCTGGCTGGTCCGACGTTCAGAAACCTCTCGGTTTCCAATCATTGGCCTCCGGTGCCTTGAGTGTCCCAACCTTCCTGTCAGTCATGCAGCACAGTCCATTCATTGCAATGGATGATGCACACAGGGACTTGGCTGTTGCTCGGAGAGTAGGGAGCGCCCCCCCACCGCCGGACATTGCTGCAGCTACTGCACAAAAGGTAAGTGCCTGTTTGTTTTTTGGAGAGGTTTGGAAATCCTTTAGAGGGACTGTCCAAGCAAAATGTAAAAAACATCAGCAGCTTACTTCATTATATCTATCCTCTCCCTTTCTGTAACTTCGCAACAGCACCTAGAAGCAGAAAATTGGCACTGACTTCTGGAACTCCTACTGATTCCCGTTGCATTAGACCAGCAATCATAGGGCTCTACTGGGGGTCTATAATTCTGTCCCCCTGTGGCCGCCTGTGTATTGCAGCATTGTGACTAGGTATCAAAGTATGCAGAAATAAACACGCTGCCTGCTATTGTACTGAAGAGTGTCCACATCCACTGGCTGAAAATGTCAAAAATGAATGAAAACTTTAAAATCATTTTTCTTTTGTTTGTTTTGGTAAGAAAAAAAAAAAGACAGGGAACATTAGGAACTTTTAGAGCTATGTGACTATATGGTCTTTGTAGTTGCCCGATAATTCCTTTAAGGCAGACTGGGTCTAAAGCAGCAGTCCCTAACCATGGACCCTTTCTATGTGGCTTGCCTCCTGTCTTCTAGCTTCTAACACTGCACTCAGTTTTGCCATTTGCCCTCTGGGGTTTAGGGATCCAATCGTGTTCAGTGAGTATTTTATAGGATAGGGGTTCGACGTGCACTCTGCATATTAAAGTGGAATCAGACAGTCAGAAAATACTTTACTTCTTCTACCACAGTAGTATGAGGGAAACCTGATTTGGGATGCCCTGTTGTGCCTCTCCTGCACACAATCCTGGAACCCTGTACTTATCACTTCTGTGCACACTGCCACACTACATGACCACTAGTAACCAATCAGGTGAAATGGGTGGGCTTGCAGGTGAGATGCAACCCTCCCTACAGCACCCGACTTGATTGCTGGAAGTCATTGAATAACTGCTGAACTGCTGGGATGTGTAAGGGTAAGTCCCGGGGTCATAGGCTTGTGTTAAGGGGAGACACAGCAGGGGGTAGAGGAAGCATAGTCTTTTGTGAGTTTTGGGAGCTGGAAAGGGATGCCCATGCACATTGAACTGTAGAGTTGGATGCTTTGAAAATTCTTCACTGCATTGTTCTTTGGAGCTATTTCCAGTTGTTTCTTCAATAGGGGTTCTATGGCTTTTACAATGGCTCCTCACCATCTCTCAGTGCTCAATATCTCTTTAATGGTAGAGAGATTGGGGACCTCTGGTCTTGAGAAGGAAGCTGTGGGAAGAAAAGGTGGGTTATTTAAAATACGGTTTCTAAGGTTCTGAAAGGTAAAAATAATTACAAAACCTAGAAAAAGGCAGAGAAAAAAGACCCTTTCTGAAAGCGGGGTCCTTGTATGTATTTAGCTTTGCCCCTACTCCCTTAAATTATTTACTAAGAACTGGGGGGGGGGTCATCTATGAGTCCTAGAGGTGGTATTTGTGTCACCTAGATTCTGGTCTCTAGAAAAATTGAGAGACCAGAATCTAGGTGACACAAATACCACCTCTGGGACTCACAGATGACCCCCCCAAGTATTCACAAAACAACCATTTAAGTGTCACAAAACACACACACTACAAGTAGCTTTTTTAAATTTTGAAGCAGGTCTTGACTGGGTAAACTATAGATGACAGCAAATCAAGTTGGGTTATAGGCCCATCTGCAGCCTTGTGTAGTAACACCAGTGTTGTGGATACCACAGTTTGGAAACCCCTTCATTAAGGGAGCAGTCTAGGCAATGCCCATAATAAGTCAGCAATTAACTCTCCTAAAACCTGTCTCATGTACCTGCCCTCCATTTTCTTTAGAGTGCTGTACATGCTGCTGTGGGACTCAAAATTAGACCCTCCTTTCCATTCCTCCATGACCATTGTCCAAGCGTAGTTGCACAGCCACCCCTGTCCCTCAGTGCTCCCAGTGTGAGCGATGCCAAGAAGCATGATCGCCGTTGCTTGCCAGACTGGGGGACAGGGAGAGGCTTTGAGCACTGAGGGATATGGACATAAGCCAGCCTGGCAAGCCACAGCGGTCTCACTGTGGACCAACACCCTGAGGTGATCGGCCCGGGAATCTATAAGATTCCCGGGCCGATCACCTCACACACCGCGGGACATCCGAGATCGGGATGTCCCGCGGGGTGTAAACCCCCCAAAACCCCCGAAAAACCTTACCTCTCCAGCCGCTGCTTCCGCCGCCGCCGCCACCTCACTCGCGCTCCTCTAGACGTGCGTGCGCCCGGGCCGGCCGTCTCTGAATGGCCGGCGCGGGCGCGCACACGTCAAGAGTGACGCGCGGGAGGCGCCGACGGGCAAGCTGCTTGTCCGTCGCTGTCAATCAGCTTGTCCGTGGTGGGAGAGGTAAGTTTTGGGGGCTTTCTGGGGGGTTTCACACAGCGGGGCACCCCCGATCGGGGTGCCCCGGGGAAGTGGACCAATACCCAGGATAGTCAAAATCCTGGGTGTTGGTCCACTTTAATTTCATGGATGGCCAGGGGGACAAGCTGTACATGTTTATGGTAGTGTTTTGATACTCTAGCTGCAACCAGAGGGTTTTTGTTTAAATAAGGGGAACATGTATTTTCAATTAATCTCCTGGCTCATGTTTTTTTTTTCTATTGACAAAGACGGTCCAGTGCAGCTGGTAGAGGAGGATCAGTGATCTTTCCTGCTGTCACCCTCAAACCAGACAATTAAACATGAGCAGAAACATATCTTTTGACCTGGCTGTAATAATCAGCAAAACTTTAGACAGTCCATATTGTCTGAAGAGATACAGGAAATCAAGTCACTGTAAAGCCTTCTGAATAGTAGCAGCATTCTTTTCCCATTTTAGATCATGCGTAATGCGAGTGATGACCGTTCACAGAAACCTTGTTTCCTTGATATCCTATATGTGTATATAGTATATCATACACCATGTAGGCCTTGCTTTTTCAATTTCAGCTTTCTCCTAATCTTTTCCCTTTTCTATCAAAGTCAATTTGTTGACTTGTGTTTCCACTCCTAGGTGATTTTCACATTATCCTAATTATTTGCCCCAATTGGTGTTAAATATTAAATTGTAAATACATTTTTGTGGTTAAATGTTATTAACATTTCATTTGCAAACAACTCATTGATTAGTCACCATTTCACCACGTGTAACTAAATATGTTGTTAAAGTGAGAACGTTTTGAAGCAAGTCGTTGAGAATAGCTCAAGGCTTGGCAAGTTTAGTAACCAAGCCTAGTCTTTTAATAGACTTCTGTGTGCTTAAGATGATGTATCTGTGTGAAAGCAGAACTATGAGTAAAAGCTTTATTGCATGATGAATGGCAGGAACAGAGGGATCATTAGAAGCAAATTAGTTGGAAATATTGGCATAGCTTTATCTTTTTTAAAGGGGGGTTAGACCTAATGGCACACAGCTGTCAGGCCACTCCACCAAACTTATTTTTTTTTTAAAGACATGCTTGTTCCAATCTAGCTTCCAGATTCCTAGTTGGTTTTATCCAGCCACTACCTCTGATTGGAAATCATATTGTCCATTTGCTCCTGTTTTAAGCTACTGGTAATACATGGGGAAATGTATGATCCTTTACCACACTTTACAAGGAACAAATTTGGCTTGGACAAGGCTAGTGAAAATGGCTTGTCCTAAATTTTCCTGTGCAAAAGCTGTGTCACGTCTAAGTGATGCAGCACATATTGAGTTGATTAATTATGAGTGAGCCAGGGGCTGGATCTATTCTGCCAGGTTTTGGTAAGTTATAAAATGGCAATTACACTAAGATATGGCCTCAACGGCTGTATGACTTGAAGGGTGTTAGGGTTCTGATCTGAGCATGCATTCCTTTCTCTAATTGAAGCAGACCTAAAAATGGCTCTGCCTTCATATGGCATCTTTTTTGTATTAAACTGTCAGTGTGTGTAGTGGTGTTCAGGTTGCTGCTCTCCAGTTTTCTTCAAGTGGACCACCAGTCCTCTCTACCCAGGAGATTTACACTGATCATGTCAGTCAGATTCCTTTAGTGCCTAAGTAGCATATAGGGCTTCTACATAGGGCCTCCATGCATCACTGTCATGCAGTAAAACTGACATTTTTATTAAAGATATTGAATTTGATTTCCATAAAGGCATCAAAGGCTAATTATATTGGTTAAGCTGTGTTCCTATGACTGTATAAGGCAAAAGGATTGCCTGTCTGTGACATCCTAACACTGGCCCACTGTCTCTACTTAGGACTGACAAAATTACCAACTTTTTAAGAACTAAGTTATCTGGGGATCAGGGAATATACATTTCCCTCTTGGGGATAATGGTAGGATAGGTGTGGAATAATGATTTCCAGATACAGTAGACTTATTTTAAGGGTTTCAGTGGGCAATAAGAAAACACACCAACCACCACAGTTCCCTTGGCCAACTGTTCCACTCGAGCAATATGTACAAATCTCTATGGCTTTTTTCTTATTAGGGGTGTGCTAATAATTTAGGATGCCCCGCTGTGTGAAACTCACCAGAACGCCCTTACAAACTCACCTTTTCCTGGTCCTACGGGTCATGCACAGGCTCTTGTCCAGTCAGAGCCGTTTCATGTCCATATGTAATGTTTGTCATACGGCTCTGTTTACATGCAGGGCTTCGGCAAAAAGAAGATCTGGAGATGCAGAAAGCAGTTGAGTTTTGCAGCACCCTGGAGGGGTTTCACACAGTGGGGACATCCTGATCTGGCATCTTTTCGATTCCAGGGCTGTGCCGTAAGAGAGCCTTTGCTCTGGTGACTGGGTTTGGACCCTTAAACAGTGTAAAAAGGACTTAAGCGCTTTACTTCCTGCAATTCTCACTCAAAATATATGCTGTGTAATATAGTATTTATATGTAATGATGTGAGCCTGAACCTTTGGCAATCTGTGGGTGGGCTCCGTCTACTGTAGCCTTCTCCTCTTCTTGTCTTTAGCAAAAAAAAATCTCCTTATATGCATGAGAACAGAGAAGTTATTTTGGGGTTCATGGCATCTGTTCATATTCTCTGACATCTGCTGATGGCTTTGCTAACTAGAAGGGGTTGAATAATTTCTTAAAGGGAACTCCGGTCAGAAATGACCAGACTCCATCTTTATTATGCAGCAGTGGTGCAGCCCATATCGTGCTCATATTGTAGAATCGCATTGCAAAGAGGTCATATTGCAGGTTGTAGCGATAACCCTTATCGCCGGAGGGCTTCACCGCCCGAGACGTCCTTTTCCCAATCGTAAGAGGTGCTGCTGGAATTCCAGAGTCGTCCGTGAGGAAACAGGAACAGCCCTTACAAGGGCTAGTGCATTGTAATATAGCGTTTCCCCCAATAAGAGACAGAACTTCAGTATTGAGGGTGAAGGTGAAGACAACTTTATTAGTGCCACACTGTGCCTTATATGCCAGGCTCCATGCAAGGGGACCTCCCCCGTGGACCTGATGGAAGACTGCATGACAAACACACGGACCAATGGGAGCAGGGCACACAATCCCTCAACTCTGCCGGTGACGCAATCAGCAACACAATAGACGTCTGTAATACACTCAGTCAGAACAATGCCATTGTCTGTGACGTAATCAATCAATACAATGGCAGTCAGAACAATGAATAACGTAATCAATCAACACAATGGCAGTCTGTACATGCTTAAGAAAAGGAAAGTAATGAACCTGTGTAAAGTCCAAAGGGCAGAAAGTCTGTCACAATGCCCCCTTTTTGTGGAACACCCGGCAGACCCGGATTGACCCTTTTCGGGTTAACGGGGGGCTGTCCGGACTCTTGTTAGGGGCAGAGTTCTGTGTAAGGACAAGTCTGCAAATAGTGAGTAACAGGACTAAACATTGACGCGGGCTGTACATAGGAATCGGTCATGGGTGGGGTCCAAACACTGGGATATTGTGGCGTTGGTGAGTTCAGTACCAAAGTCCTTGGTTGGATGTGTGCACAGGTGCTTTGCTTTCTTATAGCTGGTCCAAGTTTCAATCTCTTTCCATGGAAGCTGATCGGAGAATCCACAATCTTCTGCACATCTACATCATCGTAAAAGTAGACAAAACCATAACCCTTAGAAACGCCAGAGGCATCCCTAATAATTTTGACATTCTTTACAGCGCCATACTTTGAAAAAACATCCTTAATTTCAGGCTGATTAATCCGACGGTCAATGCCCCCAACAAAAATAGTGTTTGGCATAAGTTTCCCTTCTGGAAGGACGTAACCTGATGGCTGATCCTCTTCTTGACTTTGTGTAACAGACATGACGTGATGCAGACGAAACCCCTGGGTCTCCCCGACCAGTGGGCTGGAGTCGGCAGCTCGGGCTGCAGACCGGGTTGTAACAGGGTTGACGCTGGCTGGCCCAGAGGTAGCGTAGGCAGAAGTCATTGGTCCTAGATCATTTCCCAATAGTACTTCTGCTGGTAAGTTGTCCATAAGTCCCACATGTACCCTGCCAGCTCCAGCACCCCAGTCACGATGTACTCGGGCGGTGGGGAGTCGAAACACAGCTCCTCCCGCCACCCTTACTGCAACGGTGTGTCCGGTGCGGTCTTTGTTCTTGACCAAATGAGGTTGGAGCAAGGTAAGCGTGGCTCCGGTGTCGCGTAATCCTTGCGCGGTGCGCCCATTGACTCGTACCTCCTGGCGATGGTGCTGTCGGTTGTCTTGGATGGCCGCTTGTACGGGATCAGCTTCATACAGTACCCCCAGATACTCTTCCGAACTGCTCTCAGCTTCCAAACAGTGTGCCACAGGAGTACGGGAGGTGGAAGGTTGCTTTTGCCCCCACGTGTTTCGGGGACGCTCTAGGGCGCAATTACTGCGATAATGTCCCCATTGTTTGCAACGATGGCACTGAACTGTGGATAGGTTCGGTTGCTGCGCTGGCCTATGTGGCCCAGAGTAACAAGTTGGCGCGGAAGCCACAGGTGCTTGAAATTTGATGGGAGGTTGTGGTTTTGGAGCGGACTGTTCTGTCCGGCGAGCATCGGTGTACTCGTCGGCTAGATGAGCAGCCTCAGGTAGCGTTAGAGGCCTCCGGTCACGTACCCACTCTCTTAGCTCTGGTTGCAGGGCATTGAGAAAATGTTCTAGTAAAAACAACTGTAGTACATCCTCAGCGGTCGTGGCTTTGCATCCCCTGACCCAGTGTGATGCTGTACGATGGAGGCGACATGCCCACTCCGTGTAAGAATCCCCTCCCTTCTTTTGGGATTCCCGAAATCGTCGCCTGTAGGCTTCCGGGGTGACAGCGTACCGGGCTAACAAAGCCTCCTTTACCAGATGGTAGTGTGGTAAGTCCGCATCAGGGATGGCCCGGAAAGCATCGGAAGCTTTCCCAGATAGTTTCCCTGATAATATGGTGACCCATTCCTCCGTGGGTACCCGGGGTAAAGCGCACTGCCGTTCAAAATCGGCCAAAAATCCGTCAATCTCGTCGTCACTTTCCTGGAAGGACTTAAATGCTGCAAATGGAATCTTTCTCCCCCCAGTGTAACTGAGGCTGAGAGGCTGCTGGGTTGAAAGTCGCCGATTTTCCCTTCGCTTACTGGCCTCTGCCTCCGCTGCGGCAAAGACTCGGTCGATCAGTTCCTGTGATGGATTCGGGCCATAGACCGACAATCTGTTCCGAACCGCTTGAACGAGAGCAGCGTCTTCATCGATCTCTATATTGGTTTCGGTCCTCACTGCTGCACGATCCATTTCGATCAGCTCGGCTATCAGTTCCCGACTTGGGCGGTTGCTAGCTGACCTTCCCCGGCTCTCGAGTAGATCCTTCAGGGTCAGCCTTTTCAACTTGTCCTACTGACTCTCCATCAGGGTAGCACTCTCTCTGGGTAGAAAGGACCATCCGACCGCTTGCCACCAATTGTAGCGATAACCCTTATCGCCGGAGGGCTTCACCGCCCGAGACGTCCTTTTCCCAATCGTAAGAGGTGCTGCTGGAATTCCAGAGTCGTCCGTGAGGAAACAGGAACAGCCCTTACAAGGGCTAGTGCATTGTAATATAGCGTTTCCCCCAATAAGAGACAGAACTTCAGTATTGAGGGTGAAGAGGAAGACAACTTTATTAGTGCCACACTGTGCCTTACATGCAAGGCTCCATGCAAGGGGACCTCCCCCGTGGACCTGATGGAAGACTGCATGACAAACACACGGACCAATGGGAGCAGGGCACACAATCCCTCAACTCTGCCGGTGACGCAATCAGCAACACAATAGACGTCTGTAATACACTCAATCAGAACAATGCCATTGTCTGTGACGTAATCAATCAATACAATGGCAGTCAGAACAATGAATAACGTAATCAATCAACACAATGGCAGTCTGTACATGCTTAAGAAAAGGAAAGTAATGAACCTGTGTAAAGTCCAAAGGGCAGAGAGTCTGTCACACAGGTTATTGCAGAATAGCCAAAAACCTCTGCCCCTCCCTTGTATAATTATATGTAGTAGTGGGCTGCCATATATGCTGCCAGGGACCTCTCTCAACCCTGTTTGGGATTTATCATTGGCCAGAAGAGATTCAGGCTGGGCAGGGGGTGAAGACGCAGCAGGCATAAAGTGGCACATTTTTAAAAGAGGTGCTGTAAGGTGTAGGTCCTCTTGAAGGGATTAACTAGTCATACTTTAAACTCAATTGCCTGGCAGCTCACCTGATGCACATATGAATTCAATGATGAAATTCTTCATTGTGGCCTCCAGCGTCTCCCCTCTGATCAGAACTACAAATTGAAGCCTGAGGCTTGGCAGGTTGACACCTCATCCCTAGCTGTAGGCTATAGTCTTGTGCTCCTCCACAAATAAATTTATCAGTGGTGTTCTGTCCTTGCGCATATGATAATTTTGGGAACTAAATTTAATCACTGGTGTAAGCTTATGACTAAGGCTTAAGGGTGCAGACTTATAATGACGAATGGTGTATCAGTGTTTCTTTTTTTAGCCAAACATAAACTATGATGGGAAAAGCAGGTGGCCATATTCATATGGTGACTGATGTTGCTCCAACATTAGTTTGCATTGCCACTGGTATTATATATCAAGTAATAGGGCTTGGCTGGATGATTTTCCACGATATAATCAGGTGTTTATGCGTTTTCACAAATTTTGAATGCTATTCAAATCAGTTTATAGTACAATGCTTTATTACAATGCGATTTTATTCTCCTTTATACTTTACACTATAGATTTCCATGTGTTGAAGAATCAAGTCTTCTTGCTAGGTCTTCATCTCTGGTCCTACAATATGTCCTGCTGAAGTCCCCAGTCGGGGTCCCGTTGAACAGTGCCATACCATACAGACAGGGTGGCATAACAGGCTGCTAAGACAATACTTTCTTTTTTTACTGTTTGTATTCTTGGTTCCTCCACCATTGGTTTTCTATCAGGTCTGAACAACATGTCAGTGTATCCCTAGGGCAGCCAACAGTCACTCCAGTAATGTTGGATGGAGTTTTTAGACCTATCTATGATTTGGGTTAGGAGCTTTGAGCCTTTTAGGGGACATCCTTGTTAGTTTGAAAAGTAGCCAATAAGGAGAGCCTCTGATCAAACAGATCATTGTAGTGCTGTGTGGGAGCAAAAGTGCCTTTACAGTAGTTTTACATTTTATTTTTCGTGCCTGGATGGGGAACATCGCAATTGTATCGCAGGTGTAGACATATATGTGTCTTTTAACAGGTTGCATATTACTTCAAAAGCAAGTTTGGTTCCGATGATGATCCTTGTATTAAGAAAACATCAATTGCTGTTTAGAACTTGCAGGCCACACAGTGGTAAATCCTCTTGGTCTTCTAGCCACCAGGTGTTGTCATTGGAGAGCCTAGGTGCTGACGCATGACACTATGCCACTAGCAGCTCTTGTACTAGGAGCACTAGGGTGATCTGCCACTTCCTCCATCAATACAGAAGAAAATGTATATCTAGGCAAAAATAAAAAAAATAGCCATACTTGCCATTTGTCCCCCACAGCTGTTCTGTCCTACTCCAGGTGCGTAATAGTAATACCTGCCTGGTAAAGGTTCAAACCCATTATTTTAAAGGCTCCACCTTATTCCACTTTATTCATGGTGCATTTTTATTTTTCTGGTAAACATACAGATCATAGTGAAGAGGGTAAGTATGTTTGGGGGTCAGATACTCGTGTTAAAACATATATCAGGAATGTACAGCCTGATTGCAAATTAATCTTCTGTTTTTTAATAGTAAAATTGTGTTATACCTTGTTTAGGTGCTGTTGATGTGGCATCTCGAAGTCCTCTGGCCTCTTGGTTCAGTGCAATGCTCTACTGCTTTGGAGGGGGACTCCTGTCTTCTATTATGCTAGCAGAACCTCCATTAGCAATTCTGGCAAACAGTACTAACATCATTTATGCATCTGTGATTTGGTAAGTTGCATACTTATGTATATAGAATGTAAATTGATGGATAAAACATATTGGACACCAATATTGTACACATTTTCCTGGCAGCCTAATTATTTTACAGGAATGTTAGGAAGAAGCCGATGAGGGAAGAAAAACACCAAACAACATTTTAGAGAAAATACTTGAATTAGGTAAATATTTTTGGTCAAAAGTCGACCAGCTATGTTGGTTCTGGACATAAATAGCCAGAAGAGCTGCAGCTAAAAAGATAAAATACATGGTTAACTAGCTTCCTGTTATATCAATGCTGCACATAAAAGTATTAGAAGATATGATAGCAAGAGGTGACCTGCATGTAATCAGTGCTACCAGTAGCAAAAGAGAACTTGCTGAAACATTTTCTGGGGCAACCTTTGCCCATTCTACAGTGGGCAAAGGTTGAGGGAGAATAAGCAATTCCATTGTCAGGCAGACATGGCAGCACCCACCAAAATGACTTGTTGGCCATCCGCAGTCGGTAAGTATGAGGGATGCTGGCAATGCACAGAGGAGCTGTGGCGGAGCACCAGTCTTGCATGGAGGAGCGACATGGGACAAAAGGTGAGTATAGATTTTTGTTTCTGCCTGGATAATCTCTTTAATTCCTGTAAGCGTCAGGCATTGTAACTAAGGACCTTTAGGCAGTAGGAATATATCTATTATATGAAACAGGGGAGTTCGGATAACTATCTATCACAATTAGAATGCGCTGTTGCCATCTGCCTTTTATCAACACAAACCCTTAAAATGTATTGGCAGACATTTGAAACGGCAGTGATTGATTTATTTTACAGTACACTAAAGGTGTAAAAAATAAATGAATGGCCAGAAATCATTCAGCAGTGGATCTCCCTGGAACCCCCATCCTTGTCCCTCTTTCTGAGTAAATTCTAGTATCTATTCCATATGGAGTGGGTTGTCGATACTTTGGATAAGGAAAAATAGGGTTGAACTATTCTTTGAGACCTGGGAGAGTTTCATGAATACACTTCCTCTAGCGATAACATCCACACTGATCAGGGGCTTTGGCCAAACCTCCTGGTATTTGGCTAGGCTGGTGACGAGGGATTCACCCCGGTAGGGGAGTAGTCAGACGGAGTGTGGGGGGGGGGGAGGCACGGAGATGGCTGCTACCATTTATGTCAACTGACGGCATGAGCAACAGGGATGTTGTGCTTCCATTTTTACGTTTTACTTGTACTATATTTTTTGAGCGGTAGTCACTCTTGGATGCATTATGAATACATTTGAAGTTCAAAAGTTCTTTTATTTTGGAAAATAAGTTTAAAATAGGCCACAGTCCTAAAAAAGTATATGCTGTCATGTGATTTGTATCTTAGTTCAAGGCACGTAATGCTTTTTTTGCCGGTGTTTACCACTGTTACTATAAGGTCTACTGGTATTGGTGTAAGTCTACTTTCCTATTATCAAAAAGCGATAAGTGAATCCTGTACACACAGAACACTGCTGCTGGACATGTGTAAGTGTGAGCTCCCTCACCTCAGCACTTAACATAGCAGCAGTGTTCTGTGTGTACAGGGCTCACTTCTCACTTCTTGGTGCACGTTGCCAATAACAGCAGATTGCAGATTGGTTAAAACTGCTTCCATAAAACATGCATTTTCTAACATAGTAAAACATTTTTAAGCACCCTGAGAACATCATTTTGGCACAAAAAATATACACTTTCAAAAATTCCATCAAAAGTAGACTTGCCCTTTCATTGAGTACAAAAAATCTACTTTTGTGCTACTAATTTTTAAATTAGTAAATTTACAGATGCAGATTTTCCAGTTTCAGAATGGTAATACTTGAGGATTAGGACTCGTGTACTATAAATCTACCTGTAAAAATCATTTGGGTATTTAATTACAAATGTTTAGTAACTTGCTTTACTCTACTTCTTTTGGTTCTTGTAACTTGTGTGCCACCTGCTGGTGTCTGAGTGTTAAAGCATTAACAAGGTAAAATCTATACATTCTATTGAAGAAATACAAATAAAATACAATTCATATAGTAGTCCTTTCGATTCTTAGTATATTTATAGAAATTCATTTGTTTTAGAATCTAGACTGGAAATCTGTCTGTAACTACTCTATCCAGTTGCAGCTAGGGGGGTAACGTGATGCTGTCTTGATTATGTAGTGTGACTCTAACAACAGGGAATTTGAGTCATGGAAGGGCTTTAGATGTCACCAACAAAGAGAATAAAGGCAATCTCTTTTTCCCATTAGTGTTCAGATAAGTTTTTATACTTGTTGAAATAAAGGGTTTTGTAGGATGGGATAAAATGAGAATCTCTGGTATTTTTTTTTTTTTTTTTTTTTTTTTTTTAGTTTCTCTAAAAATTAGGATAAGCTGAATATACATTAAAATGTTTTTTTCCTAGTACTGTGTACAGCTTGTTCTAAATTGCCTTGTGGCAATCCCTTCTAGTGTAATTAAAATTTAGGTTTTAGTTTTAAGGGTGTGAGCTGCAGTTTTTACTGTCCATAACAACTGCAGAGAATGACTGTAATTTCTGACTGACTGTGATTAAAAAAGTTCAAACAAAATCAATGAGTGTCCAAGACACAAACTTTGGGGCTCCACAATTTATAAATGTTGTGTCTAAAATTCAAAAATGCTTCTTTTCTTTTAAATTCAGGTACATGGTGTATTATTTTCCCTTTGACTTATTCTATAGAAGCTTCTGCTTCTTTCCACTCCGTGTTATTGCTTCAGCAATGAAAGAAGTGACCAGAACTTGGAAGATCATATCTGGCGTCACACAGGCGGATAGCCGTTTTAAAGATGCTTGGATTGTCTTGATTGCCAATGGCTGGGCAAAAGGTAATGCATTGCTTGTGTTTATGCCTGTAACTAAGGTTGTCGGATATGAGGGATAGTGATGCTTAGGAAAAAAAAAAACTGCAGAATTATGAAGTTACTAAAAGGCATTTGGATCATTCATAACACAAAACACGCCTGTGAAATGGTAGTCAGGGCAGAATATATGAAATATCATTTAGCCAGCAAGGCATTATCATTACAAAGCCTTAAATGGTATTAAATGTACATAAAATCAGTATATTTCAGCTGTCTTTGACAGAGAAGTAATTCTTTAAAAGAACCAAAGGAACAAAAAATCCTGAGTTTGCTTCTGGGGTAACGCTTGTTCCTCTCTGGTAAGGCATTCCGATTTGCTGTGTGTAGTCCCTGGGATTGCCCGTAAATTCACCTTTTCCCTGTTTCCATGTCACACGCATGGGCTGCTCAGCACATAATTGCCGTTTGTTCCCTTCATACTTCCTTTGCTGCAAGGAAATCTGAATGGAGCGAACACTGCTGGCCCTATCCCTGCCCCTTCCTTTAGCTGTGTGCATGCCCACACAGCCATTCAGAAAGGCCTGGCACATGTGCGCCCCTAGCTAAAGGTATGCTGGGGATGTGACCACATCTCAGAGCCGGTCATGTGGTGCAGTTATATTGAATGGGTCAGTAATGCCCTTGGTCATTGGGTGGTTTGCATCCTTTCAGTCATTTTTTAAAGGCACCCAAACTCAAAACATATAAGATTCTAAGCACCAGACCAGGAGCAAACTGTTGCAGTTGAGAAAAGTTGTTTATCATTTCTTTTTGAAGTTTTGCCTTTTCAGTTTACATAATGTCTCCTTTTTAAAAATCAGAACTCTATTCAAGCATTAAACAGTTTTTAAATTGTGCCTTACAAATACATATATTGATGACCTATAGAATGTTATATGTAATGCATTCTGCACACAGTGGCCCTGTGCTTCCTGCAGACAAGAAATACAATGATAAGGAATGCATCCTTTAGCCTGTGGCCTGGTAAACTATTGTTCTCATTTCCACTTACATCCTTTTATATATTGACAGACCATGACAGGGAAACTAGCCTAAGCCAGAACTACATGAACATGTCTATTAGTCTTGTGCCAAGTGTTGGATTAGTAGGATTCCTTGGATTGATTCTAAGATCCACAGTTTCCCTACTTAATTAAAAGTTTCATTTTAACTACAATTCTCTGTGTGTTATTTTATTCTTATACCTTTTAAACTGTCATGGCCATGACATAACACTGCCATTTGGAATCTTAATTCTTTCGGCAGTTTTGTTCATCCTGCTTCCCTAATCCAATTCCACACTTGGTACAGGGCCAAAGAACATTTTAACGTACTTGTCTGCTGTAAGTTGCTTAAGGGTTCATATTGGTTTTAGAATGAACTATGTTTCTGGCAAATTGCTTTTCTCAGTGTGGTGGCCTACCCAGGGTAGCAGCTCTGTAGAGTCTGAAGCACAAAAACATGACCAAAGTCAAGCAAAGCGGGTAATGTTTCCCAATGTATGACATGTGTACCAAAGATGGGGCTCCCTGGGAGTATGTTAGCACAAAGGAAGCAGTCCATACCTTAAACTACCTTAAACTAATCAGACTTTGCACAGTAGGAGACCTAATGAAATGTTGTTGGCAGGGTGTTGTTAGATGGATGCTAGAGTTTCTGTCCCCTGGAACACATTCATTACAAACTATAAATATATATATGTTAGCATTAAAGTATAATTCATTAGCTTGGAACAGTTGTGCGGATCAGGCACATACCTGTCTCAGGGAAGCAAATGTTGATGCTAATAGTATATATTTCACTGAAGGGTAGTATGGCTTAATTGTTAATCCCAATCACCAGTGCACACAAAAACAGAAGCAGATTGTTGTAAAACTATGTAATGTACACAGTATGACTGCACCACGATAAACTGTATGTTTACTTTGTTTGCTCTGAAGCTGCTGGAGGAGGATTGATTTCTAACTTTGAGCAACTTGTTAGAGGAGTCTGGAAGCCTGAGAACAATGAACTGTTAAAAATGTCCTTGTAAGTATAATATTGTTTTTATTATACAAAATGTGGTATTTACCTAATGCAAATACAGATCTGCCCAAAATAAATTGTTTTAACCAGACAATGGTTGACACAGACAACTGGTGGGTTAACGTCTTCAGCAAACCAGGTGAACTGAAAGCATAAAAAGCTTTCTAGATGGTTGCATAATCGTGCAGCAGCCATTTATTTGTGGGCTGCATTGCTGATGGGAAGGTAAGTTTTCTGCCAAGGTGACTTCTGTCAGAGGCAGAACCCTCTCCCTCAAGTTGGGGCTTCTGCATGGATGTTGGCAACAGTGGGCTTCCAGGAACAGTGTTCCCAGCCCAGTACAGAATTGATGGATTATCTAAGGACTGGACTTAGATGGCTTCACACTAGGCCTCTCCAGCCTAACATCTTGCTGAAGTGGAACCCCCCCTCCCCATGCCTCTGAACTGGCTCTGAAGGCCGTCTTTCTAAGCCAGGAAAGGTGGTTGCTGCAGTCCCATCATCTCCCAGGGTTTCCTGTTCTACCCAATCAGTGTAAGGTCCTCACCATCAATACCAGTCTTATCAGGTTGGGGCGAGAAGTTGAAATGGAAGGTCATTATGCTGTTCCTGCCACAATAGTCCCTGATGCTGACTTTCAATTTCTGGCAATGGTGGACATCAATGATGCCTATTAAATGTTTGAATGTTTGTGGGCTATAGGAGGTTAGTGATATCAGTTTGTGGCTCTTCCCTTCTGTCTCTCCACTGCCACACAGGTTTTAGTGAAGGTCTATTCAGTCATCATGCCCTTGCATTAGGACATTTGATGTGAGGGAGGTTTTTCCCCACCCTGGAGAGATTTGGATGGATCGTTGATTACCCCATGTTTCAGATTGTGCAAGTTACATTGGGCTCCTTTCTGGGGATAATTTTGATTATCAATCATTTGAAGATTTTTGTTGCCTATAGACAAGCGACAGGCTCTACAAAACTAGGTGAAAACAATCTTGGCAGTCGTGAGGCTAATAATTCATCAGTGCATGCAACTGCTACAGCTGATGGTGTCCTCGGTAAAGGCGGTGCTATTTTCTATGCTATATATAGCTATTGCTATGTAGTTACTGGACCACATCCTTCTCTTGCCAGATTCTGTGAGGGGGGGGGGGTCGCTGCTTTGTTGGCTCAGGTCCCCAGAGGGGAGCTAGTTCCCTACAGTCTAGTGGACCATCCTTGCCATGTATGTGAGCCTTTTTTGCCGAAGGTGCTGTTGGCTTTTCGCCTAAACAAGTACTTTGTGCTTCCCTCTCTGTGTCCAGGGCTTGTGCTTCCCTCTCTGTGTCCAGGGCTGGCACACCACAAGGAGAGGCTCTTACCTCTGGAGTTAGGGCTCAGAAATCCTGGCTGGCGTTTACAGAACTGTGACATAGACTGATTTCAATAGATCAGACAAGGGGTTGTGAAGGAGTTGTTCTCCTTTTTTGCTCTCGCCTGTAAATTTTGTGTCCTGGAGAAGGGTTTTTTGATGCTTTATTTTTTTCTACCTATTGGTCACCTGAATATGGACTCCCAAACCTTTTTTAACCTCTGGGGCTCTAACTTTCAGATTTTGAAAGGGTTTTTTTTTTTTTTTTTCTAGAGCCCTATGAAGGTTGGAAAATCTGAGCGCTTCTTGTCCGTCTGCCATGGTCTCCCTGCTCCTGCTTTCTGACACCATCTTTGGGCAGTCCTGGGGCTGGAACGCCCCCCCCCCCCCCGCACGAGTGCATCACTTCCGGTTCCGGGTCGCTTCCTATGTGAAGCCTAAGGTAGACTGGGCATGCTTTCTTTTTTATGTTTGCGTTCATGTATGCACCATTTTATATGTGGTCTGCATATGTATATACATACATATAATTGCAGGCTCTAGGTGTGCTTGGATGAGAGCATTTTTATTTATGTTCTAGGAGTCTGCAGTCAGAAAGATGTCTGAGTCTAAATCGGACAAGCCATGCCCTGAGTCTAAAATCTGCTTGATGTGTAACAAGAGCTTACCATCTAATTCTAATATACCTCTTTGTTCCCATTGTGCAGGAGAGGTTGTCAATAGGGGATACTCCTCAGTATTTCAGGAGATGGTGCACTCCTTTTTAATGTGAAATAATGGAAACCTTCAAATGTATGATGGATCATTTTTCTACACAAGCTGATCAGTGGTCAGCTGGTCCCCCAGTTTCCCTCCTTCCCCCTCCTCCTCCCACTGCTCCTTCCCCCTCCTCATCCTCCTTCTGTTCCTACCCTATTCTACAGCAACCTTCAAATATAAAGGCCGCTTCAGATGCTGGCTCAACGTGTGAGGGGGAAGAGGAGGGGGAAGTAGTGGAGGATGAGTCAGCTCTTAGAGGGAGATTTAAATTAACCCGGGTTAAATTTAAAGATTGAGCCTAAAAATTCCAGAACACTAGAAGATGAGATGTATGCGGAGCTATAAAGTAAAGCCTCGCTTACTTTTCCTTTAAAACAGCAAATTAAAGATACAATCATGGTAGAATGGGAGCAACTAGATAGAAATCCTTTTATTCCGGTGTCTTCAAAAACTTGCAACCCCTTTAGTAGCCTCTGGCCGGAGAGTCCCAGGGTGGATCCATCTGTATCACATTTATCCAGGAATTCTTCTATTCCTTTTGTGGACACGGGTGTATTAAAGTATCCCTTACACATGAAGGTAGATGTGTGCCTAAAAAGATTATGGGATAGTGTAGCAGAAGCTTTACTCCCAAACTTAGCAGCCACGGTATCTGCTAGGGCATTATTTATTTGGATCTCTGATATACAAAAGCAGATAGCTGAAGGTGTAGAAATTCAAGATTTAGAAAATCCGATCTCTTATTTTTCTCTAGTGGCAACATTTTTGACTGATGCCTCTACTGAGGCTATCTGTCTCAATGCCAAAGCCCTTGCCCTTACAAATAACTCTAGGAGAGCTTTAAGGTTAAAGGGTTGGGAGGGGGATCTCGCTGCAAAAAATAAGCTTTGTTCCATGCCTCTCGAAGGATCCTTGTTGTTTGCCTCCAAGCTTCAGGATATCCTTATGAAGGTAGCAGATAAGAAGGTTAAGTTTCCTAAACTTCCTCCTAAAAAGAAATTATGTCTAAGAAAGATTATAGGTTTTGGGCCCCAGTCCAGTAATAAATGATAGCAGCATCCAAAGCCAAATTAACAGAGTAGATATCTCTTTGCTGCTTCCCAGCAGGACTATTTTATTAAACCAATCTCTCAATGAAGATCATCCAGTGGGAGAAAGGTTTGCATTTTTTTTCAACAGTGGCTGTTCAGGCTCTATTCCAAAAGAGAGTAGTACAGTATGTCCCTTGGAGGAACAGGGGCAAGGGTATTCCACCTATTTTCTACTGAAAAAAACAAATGTCTCTCACAGGCTGATATGAAACCTGAAGATCTTGAACAAATTTGTCCTTTCCAAGAAATTCAAAATGGAGTCTGTTGTGTCAACAATTCCTTTGTTGGAGAAGGACTGCTACATTGCTTTCATAGATCATACGGAAGCTTGTTTTATCACCCCAATTCTTCGGGACTCTCAGAGGCTTCTGAGGGCAGCTTTTTCCTGGAAGGGAAAAGTCTATCGCATTCAGTTTGTGACCCTACCCTTCTGGCTTTCCTTTGCCCCAAGAGTATTCACAAAAGTGATGATAGAAGTAGCGGCTACTGATAGTGGCAGTCTTGAGGGATTTGTTTATAAAACATAATCCGTTAAATCTTCAGACTCTAAAATCTTTGGGGTGGATAATCAGGAAAAATCGGATCTAGATCAGGATAAAGTAAAAACGTTTCTGGGGTTCCACCTAGATTCAAAATCCTGAATGTCTTTCCTTCCACCAGAGCAACAGGTCCTATCTGATAAAGTTCTGGATTTTTCAGGCAGCATGCCTTTTCCTCATGACTTCATGGATACCCACGGTTGAATGGGCACAGGCTCATTCAAGGCTCCTCCAATTATTCATCTTGATGAATGGGGAACGAATGCCAGGGAACTCTGGACAATGGGGTCACTCTTTGAGACCCTGTTCGGTCCTCTCTAGATTGGTGGAAAGATTTAAAAATTCCTTGGATCAGAGAGAATTCTATCTGTTTGACCACAGATGCCAGCACCCAGGGGTGGGGAGGCCAATTCTATGAGGGACTTTGAAACAGGGAAGAGTCTTCTCTTTCTTCAAATCAGAAAGACCTGCTAGCAATCAGGTATGTGCTTCTACAGTCAGAAAAGCTATCCTTTCAATGAAAAGCTATCCTTTCAATGAAAAGCTATCCTTTCAATGAAATGTGCGGATTTTGACAGACAATGCAGTGTTAATTGCCTATGTAAACAGGCACGTTAACCCCAGGTCTGATTGCAGAGTCTTTATCTGGGCAGAAAAACATGTCTTGTGTCTGAAAGATATACATTTAAAGGACAGTCTGAATGTGGGAATGAAGTCTGCAGATTTCAACGATGGGGAACTCCCAGGATAGATCTGTTTGCTTCCCGAAAGAATGCATAACTTCCTTGGTTTTTCTCCCTGAACCCCTGGGAGAGGCTGTTGGTGGTGGATGCATTGGTTCAAGATTGGGGGTTGGTGTTCCCCCCCCTCTAATTCTGATTGCCAGGGTCCAACAAAATGATAAGAGACAAGACAATGGTGGTATTCATTTGTCCATGTTTGCCCAAAAAGCTTGGACTGTTTAATCAAAACAGACCTATTTTTTTACTTGCCCCTAACATCCTTAATGTCTTTTTTTACAGAAAGGAGTGGATATGGGGCTGAAAGCAAGTACTTTAAGGGTCCAATTAGCCGCCTGTTTTTTTATTTTTTTGGTGCATCCCTTTTAACGTTACGATTTGTTGTGGCGGTTTAGAGAACGGAGATCAAAGATAGCAAATCTGTTCCACACTGCAACCTGGAAGGTCTCCTTCTTCCTTTGTTTCCCCCTAGTTCACATTGAGATGAGGGAAATAACTTTAAAAATGGTCTTTTTGGTTGCTATTTGCTCAGCCAGAAGAAGCCTTTTCTGCTCGACCACCCTTTTCAAGAATGCTAGATGACATTTTAATAACAGTACCTGTTTTTCTTCTGAAGGTGTTCTCAAAGTTTCAGAAGGGCCAGGAAGTTATCCTGCCCTCCTTTTGTGACAAAAAATAATAAAATAATGTAAACTAGGAGGCCTAGATGTGACAAATTGCATACTTTCTTATATAGAAAGGACGCAGAACTGGAGAGTTGATGATCACTTGTTTATACAGTTTCCAGGAGCTAGAAAGGGTTGCAAGGTCTACAAATCTACTATTTGATAGTATAGAAACAGAAAAGTGCTATCAGCTGTCACCCCCCTCCAAAGAAAGGTGTTATCTGATAACATCTCGGTGGGGTGTCGTGGAGGAGAAGTTTGGAAATGCATGATTACTCTTACTTGTAAGATGTTTTCCCCGAACTCCTCCACAACATCCGGGGTATTGTCGCCCTTATGTGATTTGCGTGGTTATTTAATTGGTTAATCTTGTTTTTGCTTGCTTTTCCTAATAGGCAATATGTAAGCACAAGTAAGGAAGTGGTGTGGGGAGTGATATTCCCCGCAATTTTCTGTCCCTATGGGGTCAAGGTAGGGTGTTGTGGAGGAGCTCATGGAAAAACATCTTACCAGTAACAGTAATCCAGTATTTCTCTTTGTTTTTATTCCATGACACATCTCCCTCCCTTGCATTGTAATAATAGCATCAGTTGTCATTGATACCTTGGACATGGTTGTGGTTCTGTCATTGCCTTTGGGGTTCATTTTGTGTACAGTACTGTTAATGTTCCTACATTGCTTACTACCCCTGGAATTTGGAGGGCGGATGTAGGCTATGCCCGGAGAGGAGTGTAGTGTTTTTATGCTTTCAGTGGTTGGCAGGAGGAGTTATCCCATGTGTGTTCCCAAATGAAATTGGAGAAAAACACATTTTACAGGTGAGTACAAGAAAAATAGTACATGCATCCTGTTTTTTTCAGAGTTTTCTGAAAAACAGTGCTGAGGCTTCTGTGAGATCACAACTCCTCATGTATGTCTCAGAGGCAATTAAAGTAGTAATTATAAAAATGATGACCACTAATCTGGTCCCTAGGAGGTGGGGGGGGTTTTATGGTGATGTTATCCTAACTAGAATTAATTAAATAGTAGAATTTTTATATTCTCAGAATAAGCAGTTATATTGGTCAGCATCTTCTAATAGTCTTACTATTTAATGTTTCTAAAAGTTAAGGTAACCTAGAAAGGTCCATTATTATATTGCCTACACAAATAAAACACATTTGTCTGGTGTCCATCTATTTCTCTTACAAAAATTAGGCCCATAGAACTGTGGTATTACTTTCTTCTAATTGGCAAAAAGAAGCTCATAGAAGCAGGTTATTTTTTTGCCAAGGTTTTCAGTAAACCTGCTGAACTGCAGCTCTTTTTAACTATACACAGGCTACAGATACCATGTCCACCACATTGTCATGCTCCCATAGTGATAAGTAAAACCCACAAAAAGGATTTTTTGTGTAAATATGTTTAATTATTTATCATCAACTGTTGTGGAATTTATATAAGTGTAAGGCCCTTGTGTCATTAACCATGCTATGATGTCCCTGTTCTGACACTGGTACAATCATATTTGCCCACACACACTTTTGACTTTTGGTCCAGTCAATACGATTCCTAGGGTACATCTTGATCAGGATGCCTTCTAGGAATCCAAAGTCAAACACCATTTTCATTCAGTTATGTTCTCTGGCAGTGCTAGGTGGAAGTCCTTTCTTCACCCACAGCTGAACATGGATTGGAGTACACAAATGCTGCTACACCAAAACGGACCCCCTTTTTACACAAGACTGACAATGTTTCTAATATATGTTCTCTGCTTTATTTTAGCCCGGTTAAAGTCAGTCTTCTAGGAGCAGTTTTATTCACATTGCAGCAAATCAAATTTATTTCTATTGCAAGACACCACCTCATGTTTATCTACACTATGTTCTTAATAACCACAAAGGTAAGGCCTGTAATGCTGTGTGTTTGTCCATAACTTGCTGACTAGTTGTCTAAATTAGAGTACAGTTTAACTTTAAAGTGTAAGTCCACTTTCAATTGAATTTTGAAAAGTGTATATTTTTGTGTGGCAAAATGATGTTTTAAAGGTGCTGAGCTGATAGCTGTTAGCAAATGTGCGTTGTATGAAAACATGGTGGTATGGCGTATATCATACTAGTATTGTAACAATATATATATACACCCGCGCTGTTAATTTACTTATAAAGTTTTTAAATAGCTCTTCTTTATATAAAAATGAATTAATTATTAAATGCTCGACGTGTAAAAACTTAACTATTCCATCAAGTTCAAAGCAGCATACATAAATATCATATACACAGAGCAACGTGTTCTTAGTAGTGATTACTGTTAAACTTATAGCATGTTTAGCTGTGTCTGGTATATCCAGTACAAAAAACTAAAAAGTTATTTCGATAAGTCTTTTTGTTGGAAGGACAGCAGATGGTCAATATGCCTTCAATACCGCTAATAAGTGAAACCGCACAACTCTTCACCAAGTGCCCGCCACCTGAATCAAATACCCTTACCAGACAATTACATCTATTGGGCGTTTCGATTTAGGTCCACAGCTTTTCCTCGTTCTGGGTCTCACAAAACTTCTTCCACAAAAGCGGCCAATTTAACCCTCCAGGGTATTAAAGCTCAATATATGAGCATAAAGATATCTCCTAAGGGGAACTTTCCCAGAGGTACATAGGAGAAAAGACATTCTGCCTCAGCTGCAGCTCTTCCTGTCACTCGCGAGTGACAGGAAGAGCTGCAGCTGAGGCAGAGTGTCTTTTCTCCTATGTACCTCTGGGAAAGTTCCCCTTAGGAGATATCTTTATGCTCATATATTGAGCTTTAATACCCTGGAGGGTTAAATTGGCCGCTTTTGTGGAAGAAGTTTTGTGAGACCCAGAACGAGGAAAAGCTGTGGACCTAAATCGAAACGCCCAATAGATGTAATTGTCTGGTAAGGGTATTTGATTCAGGTGGCGGGCACTTGGTGAAGAGTTGTGCGGTTTCACTTATTAGCGGTATTGAAGGCATATTGACCATCTGCTGTCCTTCCAACAAAAAGACTTATCGAAATAACTTTTTAGTTTTTTGTACTGGATATACCAGACACAGCTAAACATGCTATAAGTTTAACAGTAATCACTACTAAGAACACGTTGCTCTGTGTATATGATATTTACATACTAGTATTGTATCCTATTAAATAAAAAAGTGCATGAGTAAAGAAGGGATCAAATTTTAGATTAGTATGATATTATAACTGATTAATATATGTTTCTTTTGCATTACCCTTGGTGGAACTCTGTATATGCTTTTCTGCTGTATTATTATTACACAAATGTATCTGCTGTGTCAAGAAAGTGAGTAAATCATGATAAATCTTCCCACTGCTATCACTGACAACACAAAATCGGGCTGGAAATCTTGACTTTTTTCCTGCAGATTTAAAACAGAATTAAAAATCCAGTTGGATTGAAGTATTTGCTGCTTTCAAGAAAATGTAGTTTGTATTTGCCATCTGCACAAAGAATGTTGTGTAGGAATTTGCACACCGAGGCAGTCTAGTGTATATTTACCTAATTTTAGCCTTGCACCATACTAACCTTTAGTGAGACAGTGGGACAGAGAGAACTGAGTTTTCTTGAAAGTTTACCTTCAATATACTCAGTTAGCTTGAAAGGTAATTTCTTTACGACACCTTTAAAGATAGACTTTGGGTTTTTGTTGATGTGGCAGTAAACATGCGTCCACTGTTTAAATAGGAAAATATTTCCTACTTAAGCTTCCATATATTTAGTGAATTAAGATATACTCTGCTGCTGACCTTCTCCTGTCTTCCACCCTGGTCACCTCCTCTGATGCCCACCTCCAGGACTTCTCACGTGCAACTCCATTCTTCTGGAATGTCCCCCCCACTCAATCCGCCACTCCACAACCGTCAAAGCTTTCAAATGTGCCCTTAAAACTCACCTATTCAGATAAGCATACATTCTGGCTTAACCAATTCTCTAAAGGGCACATGCCACAAAGCTCAATACTAACTGTTTGTGATCCTTCCCCCTCATCTCCTCATTCTGTAAGACTGTAAGCTCGCAAGGACAGGGCTCTCTTTCCTATTGTATCTTGTATTCAGAATATTCATTGTAAACTCTGTACACACTGCATTTGTAATAGTCTATGGATTGCATGTGTCTACGCTCTCTGTAATCACTTCTTTGTACAGCGCTACAGAAAATGATGGCGCTATTTAAATAAACAATAATAATAATATTCTAGGCCATTCACACCTGCCTTTTTGTATTGGTTCTGTGTTTAGGTTACCATGATGATAACACGGACGTCTACCTCTCCATTTCAACCTATTGAAAATGTGCTGGGTCACTGGCTATTTGGACTGAAACAAAACCCAAATTCATCTGAAAAAATAAATTCAGCAAAAGACAAAAATGATTCGGCCATAAACGGAAAACCTGACCAAGACAACCAAGAAGTTCCAAAAAGTAGCAAAGAGCCCAGTAACGCAACAAGAAAAAGACCTGTTAAAAAGGATGAATGAACCCCCACAACAGTGCCTATTTGTGTTGGTCCGCATCTACTTGCTTCCTATTATTTCTCACTTGTTAATATTTGTAATGTGAAATGGTAATTTGTTGTTATTGATTTATCAATGACATAAGTTCAGAAGTGAGTCTGACCAGTTTGGTACAGAGGTACAGTACTGGTAATGTAGCAACATTTTTTTCCTCAAACCAATAGAAAATAAACTTGAAAGTATACTAGTATTTTGTTACACACATGATTCTGTTTGTAATTACAATGTATATGTAGCCTGAGCATTCTGCACTTATTTTCTTTACACTGTGAAATATAATATAGAACACATTTACCATATTTACTGTACACGTTACCACCCTTTTTAAAGAGTATTGTAAAGCAAATACACTTTAACAACTCTACAGATATTTTGTGGTTTTCCGCTTTTCCCATTCTATTTGACTAGATCATAAAAGTAAAATTATGTCTTTACATGGACTTTTATCTAGAATTTTTAATTAAATTTTAAGTTATAGGTGGGAAGTTTTTTTTTTCTTTTTCAATCTAAATAAGCTGTGAGAGTGTAATTTGTTCTAATAAAATTAAACCTGCCCAACATATTTTTCAAGCTAAGAATATACAAGGTAAACAAGAACCTTAATATATTTCTAGATGTTTTTTACTGTGATAATAGGATAATCTGAGTTAAGTAGGTATTGGCTCTAATTTTATTAGGTTTTATTTTTATTACAATTCACGTTTGTGCATATTCTTATGTATAATGCAAGCAGTAATAATAATACAATCAGTCATCGGAATAATATAAGATCCTGCAGATAAGGTATCACTTTAAATTATTTTTGTCACATAGATTATTTATAAGATTACAATACACAATTGCAAACATTTGTATCTAGATAATTTTATATTTTGAATAGTTCATACCGATTTTGTACATTTTCTACTGGCAAATGTACTTGTGTCAATACTGTAACACAAAGATTGTACTATTTAATTTTAAAATGTGAATTTTTGACATTTGTTACTTATTCCACAAGTTCAATAAAAATTAAGATTGTTTTGGAATTTTTAAAAAAAGCTTCTAAAAAAAGTTTGAAGCATGTATAACATTTCTTGATAAAAAAAGAATGAATGTTGATGTCCTGATATACAAGGATGAATGTTGATATTAATCCTCCACCCAGCTACATTTATGGTACTGAACACAGGCAGTTTTCCTTTGCAGAATGTGAAGACGGAAATCTTTATTTGTTTCCATTGTATCATAAGCTGGGAGTGGTGGTATGTGACCAAGTTTATATTCCTCATAGCTGATAAAGGTGAAGAGCATTATGTGTATCTTGTGAAAAAAAAACGGTGACAAATATATTGGTAATTATTACAGTTTTTGTATAAAATAGTTTGGTAGAATTTGATCTTTAACCCTTCTAGTGCCAGCTACGTGACTCTCACGTAGCTGCCTCTCCAACCGTTAAGTGCCAGCTACCTGAGAGTCACATAGCTGACTTTAGAGGCCCAAAAAACAAAAAGTAAAAAACATACAGACTTACCTTACCCCTCATTTGAAAGGGGCCAGCGATTCTGTACAAGAATCCGCTGTTAGATTTCCACCCCCAGGCCTCTGATCTTTAGGAGGGGGCCCGGAATAGGCCCCGCCGGCGCCGTCATCTGAAAAAAAGAAAAAAAACAGTAAATGACATTTACTCACCTCGCAGCGCGATGGCTCTCCCCGGGTCTTTTCTTCACCAGGGGGGCTCCGATCCCCCCCCCTCGGGCTTTCCACGCTGCTTGTGAGGGCCCAGAAACGGGCCCTCACCATCCTCTTCGGCCGGCGCTGGCCCCGCCCACAACCCCGCCCCTAGCCCCGCCCACAACCCCGCCCCTAGCCCCGCCCACTTGATGGCGTCATCCCGCTCCTCGGGTTACCGGCACCCGCTCAGCGATCTGACAGTTGTCGGTAGTGATCAGAGCAGGGAGGGTGGGAGGCAGAGAGGCTCTGATCTCCCTGCCTCCCTCCCTGCTCTGATCACTAGCGACAACTGTCATCTGCAGCAGCGTGGGACACTGGATGGGAGGTAAGTATAAGTCAAAAAAAGAATAAAATATTTGTCTGGTGTCTTTTTTTTTTTAACTTAACCCTTTGTGAACTGGTAAGGGGTCCATGAGACCCCTTATACCAGTTCACAAGGCTCTGGGTATGGCAGGTCACCTACGGCAAGCGGGTGGCTTGCCAAAACCTCTAGCCCAACATTACCTGCCTCCCCAACGGCCGGGGGGGGCAGAAGGGCCCGGGCCACGTGGCTATGTGGGCTAGTAGCCTGCACCAACGCTGGCCCCTGCGCCCTGTTCTACAAGCCCCCATAGCTGGTCCGGGTCGGTAATGCTGGGGGGAGCCTATGTCATTTTTTGGGGGGGATTTTAAGGGTTTTTAACCCTTAGAATTCCAAAAAAGAAATGAGGCCCCCCCCTTTTTTTTTTTAACCCTTTACAACTATGCAATCATATTGCATAGTTGTATCCTATCTGGAATCTCCTAAACTGCTGTTTCAGGAAAGTGGGTATACCTATACATATGTGGTACCATTGTAACCGGGGGAAATAGGGCTTTCACACGCAATAATATTTTATTAACAAACTTACATTTTTTATTACAAAAAAAACACTACAAATTGTAAAAAATAGGTTTTTTTCATTTTTTTTGCACATATTTCACCCAAAAGTATTGAGAATACACTAAAAAAAGGCCAAACAAGACATTTCATGTTGAAGCCCAGACTCTACTGAAAAAAACAATATTTAATTTTCATGGAAATCCCTTCAAAAATCAAGGTTGCACACGTGTAGCGCAAAAACGTGAAAAGTAGTCTGGTAACAGAGTGTGACAAAAAATCTAGGTAGGCTGGCACTCAAAGGGTTAAAGGTGACCACCAGATATTGGATCTACTTCCACAAAAGCATCCTGGTTTGTGATTGTGATAATAAAAAGAAACGCCTGAAAGTTGGCTAAAGTTCTTGCCTGGTGCACTTTACACTGCTGCTTGTGTCTCATGTTCAGTGGTTCTATAACTTTTTATGGCAAGTACCCCTAAGCAACTAGAATTTCGAAGTACCGAAGTAGGAGGAGATACATTTTAAATTTTACCAGAATAAGTAGGCCACAGGTATGGTAGCACTTATAAAGCAAGAAGGAATAAAGTTTCACTGCTAAATTAATATAGCAGACTTGTTAGACAACCCCTGCTGGTACATGCCTGAACATCATTGCATATTCCCTGGGGTATGTGTATTACAGGTTGAAAAAAACATGCTGTATGTAGATGATCACTATTTGGGGCTTTGGGTAGCTCCAGTTAGGGGACAGACATCAGAAGACCCACCGCCCTATAATTTGTATTTGGTTAATGGTTCCCAGACTTGCTTCAAGGAATTTTCTGTGGATTTTCATACCAGCCTGAATAGCTGGTGCACCAGGCTGGTTGTGCTGGAGAGGGGGGACCCCACACCATTTTGTTTACTTTTTTTTTTCTTTAACAGTTTAACCCTTAAAGTGGACCAACAGTCAAAAACAAAAAAAGCCCAGAGGACTTACCTTTCTGGTGCAGGTCCGACTGATTTTGGCTGGGCGGCTACTTCTGCAAGACGTTTCTGGCTTCATGTAGCAGCGGAAGCCAACAGCTGCACAGTCATTGGCCAACCTCAGCAGCTGCTTAGCTGTGGGACTCGTGCCACTTGCTGCTGCTCCTGGTGTATGAAAAGCCAGCCGCTCTCTGTGAGGGGTCGGCTCACTGGGAGTGTCAAAGGCTGCACTCCTGGGTGTAGAAAGATGGTGGCGCGGGAGCAAGATGTCTGGGAATATACTCTCGGGTGTAATAAGATGGCAGCACAGGAACAAGATACCTGGGAGCATACCTCTTGTAACAAGATGACCAACACGGGAGCGAGATGCCCAGGAACATGCTCCCGATTGTAACAAGATGGCAGCACAGGAGCAAGATGTGTGGGCTGGCGGGTGGGTAAGGCTAATAAGTTATTAATAACCGTGCAGCAGTTTGCATGCCTATTTTTTTTTTAAGTTTAAACATTAAAAATAAAAAAAAGTCAGTCCACTTTAAAGCAGACCACCAGTCAAAAAATCAAAGCTAATTAAATTGCTCCCCTAAAGCCCCACTCTGGCAAACAGTAACATTAGCTTATTCAGAAGGATTAACACCATACAAATGTTTGGAATAGCAGGCAGATTCTGCACTCTTAAACATGCAAGGCAGCAGCCATCTTGCCACGCACATGAGACCTGTTTCTGAAAAAATTAGTCCCTCATTCAAAATTGCCTCATATCTCTGTGTAATCACTTCATATTCCTGGCCAGAAATAGAAAGCCTTCAGCTGTAATCAGTGGCGTTGCTAGGGCTGGTGTCACCCGGGGCGGTAGGAAATGGTGTCACCCCCCCCCCCCCCCAAAGAAAAAAAATTTTTGTATGTTGAAAGAACTCAATGTTAATGCTCTTAAAAAATAACGTTTATTTTAAATGCAACCTTTACTGAATAAATAAAAAAAATTACTTAATTAAATAACAAAAAATTCAACAGGAATAAAATAAATAACACAAAATTAAACAAAAACAAATGCAAGTGCACTTAAAAGAACATGCCAATAAAGTCAAAACTTTGTTTTTCTGGTTTTCAAAGCTGCAAAACTGTTAACTACTTCATCAAAATCAATGGTTTGCACTAATTCGCTTTCAACAGACAACAAAGCAAGGTCAGAAAGCCTAGACTGTCCCATTGTAGATCTCAGATAATTGTTGATAAGTTTCAGCTTTGAAAAGCTCCTCTCGCATGAAGCCACAGATACACAGATTGTAAGAAATAATTTTAGACAAAGTGAAAGGTGTGGGAGAGATTCAATAAAATCCCATTCAGCTATGAAGGTCAAAACTTGTAAAGCTGTCCAATCTGTGACTTTATCTAGGTCCAACTTTGCAGCTGTTAGGTGTCTTCTCAGCCTTGGTATCTCCAGTAACAGCTCACTCTCAGATACCTCATCATAGAAATTGGTCAGTTTCGGAATAGACACCTTTAATTCTTCTTCAGTGGCAGATATGAGACTCTTTGCTTGAATAGCCTCAAACATACCTGCTACTTCCAGGATGGCTCTTAATCTGGTCTGGAGTTCCAAATGAAAGCGATCAATGCACTCAAGCATCGCTCTCTTATTTTCTTCTTGAAGACTTGTCCTTCCAGCATCTCTTGCCAGTTCCCCTGCCATCCTTTTCTTGAACCTGGCTCTTCTCTCTACTGCAATTCCATACTCATCAGCTTTTAAAAGTGCCTGCTGAATTGCAGTGTCGACCAGGTGACTGCGCTCCTCACACAGAAAAAGTCTTAGTGACTCAAGCTTTGTCACCACTTTATCAAGACTTAAGCCCTTAGTCTGTAGGTACTGCTGTGCATCATCAACTTCCCTCAGGACATCAGACCAAAAGTGCAGGTAGCATAGAAAAGTAAAGTCACAGACAGCAGGTAGAAGACCCTGTGCTGCTCCTCTTGTGTCCATATTTTCACATGGTTCACAAAGAGTTTCAAGTGCCGACACAAACATGTCAAATTTGTCTTTTACTGGCTTAACTGCTGCATGATGAGCACTCCAGCGTGTTGTAGAAAGTCTTTTTACTGACACTCCAGTACGCTCAATTAACACATCCCAACGATGAGTGGAAGCGGCAAAAAAAGAAAACATTGCCTGAAGAGTTCCAAAAAAAGTCACACAAGATGCATTTTCAGCAAAAGAGTGCTGACCACACAAGTTAAGGGAATGGTCAACACATCCATTAAAAACAGCCTTTCTGTTTTTTTCCATTAGAATGGATTGTACACCTCCATGGATACCAGCCATAGTAGCAGCATTATCATAACCCTGAGAGCGGCACATCATTATGTCTAGGCCATCACTTTCTAATTTTTTAAGAATGTCAGAACTGAGGTCAGTAGCCTTTTTCCCTTTTAAAGGGAAAAATCCTAAAAATACTTCTTTTACCTCAACTTTCCTAGTGATGTGTACATATCTGATCACTTCAGACATCTGATCAGTATGTGATACATCGGGTGTGCTGTCAAACATGATGCCAAAGTACTTTGCAGACTTTATGTCTGTTACAATCTTCTCCTTCACATGATTTGCCAGGACACTTATAAACTCATTTTGAGTTTGTGGAGAAAGATAGGAGACAGACACGTTCAGTTTACAGGTGTGCCGCTTTAACCTAATTAGGTGTTCTTTGAGTACTGGATCATACTTTGAAAGCAACTCAACCATTTCAAGAAAGTTTCCTTTATTCAATGAAGACTCATCTTCCTTGTGGCCTCGAAATGCCAGATTTTGCTTGGCAAGAAACAATGTGATGTCAAGCAATCTGTGCAAAATGTCCCTCCACTTTTTCTTCTCAGTCTCCATCCTAGAAAGAGTTTGGGCATCAATGGTTTCATGCAGCCTCAGTCCTGCTGCCAAAGTTTTCCATTTTTCCAGGGAGTTTAAGTGCTCTTCCGATGTCTCATGACTATATACCTTTGGGTTCAGTTTCCACCACTTCTGAAACCCAGTGACAAATTTGGATGTTGTACCTGTAATACAGACGGCAAAAAGCCGGCAACAAAAGCAATATAAATTCCTACTGACAGGTGAGTAAACCATCCATGTCCTCAGAATTTTCTCTCCGTTTGGCATGACCTTGTAGAACCACACTTTTGAAAGTTGACGTTCTTCTCCCTTTGTTGTAGCTTTTGCATGAGGCCTTTTTGTGACACTAAAAGGACCATCTTTGTTCTGAACAGAAGCACTTCCTCTTTTCACAATTTCTACCCGAAAATGATCTGGAACAGGTATCTCCCAGAAGGACACATCAGATAAAATTTGCAGATCTTTCTCCTTGACTGCACTCATCTCTTTGATAGTATCAGGACTATGGCTTGCATCACTTTCAGCAATCTCTTCAGTTTCAGATTCTGTAATTTCCATTCCTTGCCCTTTTGCTTCTATTTCCGCTCCATGCTCTTCTTCAGAGTCTGCCATTTCCACTTCTTGCTCCTCTGTAGAAAGATTTCTAGAAAACACTTCCGAAGACTCGGCTTGGTCAATTAGCGCAATGTCTTTTGAAGAACCCTGGCCATCATCTGGTCTTTTGACATATTTGAGCATGGATCCAGCAAGGGTTTTAACCGATTCCATTTTTGCTTCTTTTGCTTTCCGTTGCTGGTATCCACTTGGCCTTTTTGACTTATGCACTCCATGTGGCATGGTGGAATGTTCCCTTAGCAATTCAGACTTTGCTTTCTGAGACCCAATCGAAAAAAAGAGGACAAAATGAAAACATATAATTTGTTTCTTAGGCTTCTGATATGTTGCTAACGGTATGGATAGACTGGTTTTCCTAGGGAGTAATTTCTCATTAGTTGGATGTCTCATCTATTTGTATGGCCTGTCTGACGATAGTACACAAACCATATATTACACTATCCCTTGGTTTAAACCACCCACTTTGTGGCATCAGCATACAATTTTTGTTGTGGTAAAAGTAGAATGGTCGTTGTATATGTTTTCTTTTGTATTGGGTGACTTAAAGGGGTACTCCCCTGGAAAACATTTTCTTTTAAATCAACTGGTGCCAAAAAGTTAAACAGTTTTGTAAATGACTTCTGTTAAAAAATTCCAATCCTTCCACTACTTTCCAGTTGCTTTTATAATCCACAGGAAATTCAAAAGGAGAAGAACTTCCTTTCTGCCTGACCACAGTGCTCACAGCTGACACCCCTGTGCAATTTAAGTAACTGCTCAGAATAAGAGGTTTAATATAGGGATTCCTAAATTGCACAGGGGTGTCAACTGTGAGCACTGTGGTCAGGCAGAAAGGAAGTACTTTTCCTTTTGAATTTCCTGTGGATTATAAAAGCATCTGGAAAGTATTGAAAGGACTGTTTTTTTTAATAGAAGTAATTTACAAACTTTCTGGCACCAGTTGATTTAAAAGAAAATGTTTTTCAGGGGAGTACCCCTTTAAATAATAGATAGCGGAGGTGCAGTAGACATCACATATCTAGATTTTAGTAAGGCTTATTAATGTTTTCCAAATAGACTTATCAACAAACTGCAGACATTGATCATGGCCTGGGACCACGGACCCACCAGCAATGTTCCCTCTAAGCCGGAACAGCTGCTGAGCGGAATCGTGAGGGACCTGGGCAATGCTCGATGAAAGGTGGGCAATCGGAAAAAAATAAGATGGTACATATACTAAAAAAAGCAAAGCGCATTAAAGTGGACCAACACCCAGGATAGTAAAAATCTAAAAATATTGGTCCACTTCCTTGGGGCTTCCTGATCAGGGTTGCCCCACTATGTGAAACCCCCCAGATCACCCTAAAAAAAACTCACCTTACCTCGCTCCTACGGCACATGCGCGGGCGCTCATCCAATCAGTGAGCTCAGAGCCACTGAGCTATGGACATCTAAGCTCAGCGGCTCTGAGTACGCTGGCAGCCGCATCTCGCGCTTCCCTCTAACAGGGAGCGCGCCTGCGCCAGTCATTCACAAATGGCCGACGCGGGCACGCGCCCTGCTAGAAGGAAGCGCAGAATGCAGCCGCGGCCCGCGCATGCGCTGTTGGAACGGGGATCAGGTAAGGCATACTGGGCGTCCTGGGGGGTTTCACATAGCGGGGCATCCCGATTTCGGATGCCCCGGAGGGAGGGATCGGATAGACGATTCCCGGAACCATCTGGCCTGGGTGTTGGTCCACTTTAAACACAAATATATAATGATATTTAGTTTTACTTTCAAGAATTGCACTTTATATAGGCAACACGGAAAGTCCAAAACACAGTAGAGGGTCTGTAACATTACTGAGCCTGTTTGTATGTAAGCTTTAAAGGTACATCACCTAGAGGTAAGAAAAACAGATACATCTGTAGTAGGTCTACAAAATAAAAAAATATACAACTCGGTCCAGCCTTAGCCCCAATCTCTGTCCCTCAGTACAGCCAGTAGGGCATCCCTCAGGACAGTCAGTGGGGCATCCCATCCCTAAGGACAGTCCGTGGGGGCATCCATCATAATAAGACAGCACTTTAAGGTGGACACAAAGCCCAGAAAATGGGAAAAAGGGTCATGCCAGGCCTTGTTCTGACACCCCCTGCTATCACTCAGTCTGCATCCCGCACCCCCCATTACTCACTCTGCTCCTGTACCCTGGCATCCCCCCTGCCATGAGTCAGCCTGCCCCACATACCCCAGCATCCCCCCTGTCATCACTCAGCCTGCACCCCCATACCCCAGCATCCCCCGTCATCACTCAGCCCGCACCCCCATACACCAGCATCCCCCCGTCATCAATAAGCCTGCACCCCCATACGCCAGCATCCCCCCTGTCATTACCCAGCCTGCACCCCATACCCCAGCATCCCCCATCATTACTCAGCCTGCCCCCATACCCCAGCATCCCCCCTGTCATTACTCAGCCTGCATCCCATACCCCAGCTTCCCTCCTGTCATCGATCAGCCAGCCTGCACCCCCATACCCCAGCCCCCCTGTCATTACTCAGCCTGCACCCCATACCCCAGCCCCCTGGCTGTCATTACTCAGACTGCACCCCATACCCCAGCCCCCCTGTCATTACTCAGACTGCACCCCATACCCCAGCCCCCCTGTTATTACTCAGACTGCACCCCATACCCCAGCCCCCCTGTCATTACTCAGACTGCACCCCATATACCCCAGCCACCCCTGTCATTACTCAGACTGCACCCCATACCCCATACCCCCTGTCATTACTCCGACTGCACCCGATACCCCAGCCCCAGCATACCCTAGCATCCCCCACACACACCATAGCACCCCCTGTCATCACTTATACCAGCCAAACCCCCGCCCCGCGCAGCACAGAACAGCTTTTGACTTACCTTACAGTCAAGTGATGGGGAGGTCACGTGATGCCGCCAGCGAGTCGCGGGTGTTCTTTCCTCTCCAGCAAACGAGCGCCTGCGCCTGTGATTGGCCGGTGCCCGGTGGAGCCACGCACCAGCCAATGAAAAGCTGAGTTTTGAGTTTATGGGGAGGGGCGGGATTTATCAGGAGCAGGCGCCGAAGGAGAAGCGGCGCCTGCGGTGTGATGCTTTTTTTTTTTTTTTTTCACACCTGCCCCGGAAACGCGCGGACGGCGAGCGCAGCTGCGCGGGGAGGCGGGCACGGGTGCGCGGCCGCGCGGCCGCGCAGCTTAGCGGGAACACTGCCCACCAGGTCCCATGGTAGGCAGGGCCGGATTAAGAGCATCCCGGGCCTGGTGCTGTAGATTTTGACGGGCCTATTTATCGAAGTATACTATTACAATATACCACCTAAAGTGTTCCACGAGTTGGGTATATTATTCAAAACGAGAATCAATAGAGCAAACAGCACATTATAACTTACTCTTTATTATGTAATGGCTAATTTAGTCATACTTTGAGAATTCCCAAGAAGAGAACTTACCACTGACACTCCCAAAAATCATAAAAGCTAAAATGAATCAGCATGCCACTAACTACACCAAACTAAGATGTCCTTACCTGGTACTTGTCATATACGGCTGGGAGAGAAAACATTGACACCACAGCTAAAAATAAAAACAAAAAGCTGTAAGCCATTGCTGATATAACAAGGGAAACATAGCAACGTTCTGAGTTCTCATATTTTATTGGCTACACATTTCACATATGCATCCTTAAGATTGTCACGACCACTGATATTTCTGTCTTGTATGGATCTGGAGTCCGCTGGGCCCCAAAGCAAATTTTGGACCAAGCCCCCCCAGCACATTATACAAAATTATTATTATGGGCCCCACACACACCAGTCTGCTGCCCCTCCAACACACACACACACACACACATACACACACCTATGACCCTTCCTATGAAACCCTTCCAACACACACACACACACACACACACACACACACACACACACACACAAATTTGAACCCCTCTCTGCTCCCCGCACATACACAATCTGTAACCCCTTGTGTGCACAAACACATCTGTCACCCTCCCCCCCCATTGCACACACACATATCAGAACTCCCCCAACCATGCACACACACCAATTTGTCAACCACCGCTGCACACACACACAAAGCAACATCAACCCCCCCACACCCAAACACACAGGCAAGCGTATATGCACATACAGATACACAAGCACACACACTAAGTCACATCGGGAAAAGATAGATGGGATGGGATAAGACAGAGCTGGGAAAGAGAGATGGGATGGGACAGAGCTGGGAAAAGAGAGATGGGACAGAGCTGGGAAAAGAGAGATGGGATGGGACAGAACTGGGAATAGAGAGATGGGATGGGACAGAACTGGGAATAGAGAGATGGGATGGGACAGAGCTGGGAGAAGAGAGATGGGATGGGACAGAGCTAGGAATAGAGAGATGGGATGGGACAGAGCTGGGAATAGAGAGAGATGAATGGGGCAGAGCTAGAAAAGAGAGAGATGAATGGGACAGGGCTGGGAAAAGAGAGAGATGAATGGGACAGAGCTGGGAAAAGAGAGAGATGAATGGGACAGGGCTGGGAAAAGAGAGAGATGAATGGGACAGGGCTGGGAAAAGAGAGAGATGAATGGGACAGAGCTGGAAATAGAGAGATGAATGGGACAGAGCTGGGAAAAGAGAGAGATGAATGGGACAGAGCTGGGAATAGAGAGAGATGAATGGGACAGAGCTGGGAAAAGAGAGAGATGAATGGGACAGAGCTGGGAATAGAGAGAGATGAATGGGACAGAGCTGGGAAAAGAGAGAGATGAATGGGACAGAGCTGGGAAAAGAGAGAGATGAATGCGACAGGGCTGGGAAAAGAGAGAGATGAATGGGACAGGGCTGGGAAAAGAGAGAGATGAATGGGACAGGGCTGGGAAAAGAGAGAGATGAATGGGACAGGGCTGGGAAAAGAGAGAGATGAATGGGACAGAGCTGGGAATAGAGAGAGATGAATGGGACAGGGCTGGGAAAAGAGAGAGATGAATGGGACAGGGCTGGGAAAAGAGAGAGATGAATGGGACAGAGCTGGGAATAGAGAGAGATGAATGGGACAGAGCTAGAAAAGAGAGAGATGAATGGGACAGAGCTGGGAAAAGAGAGAGATGAATGGGACAGAGCTGGGAAAGAGAGATGGAGCGGGGAAAGGTGAGTTTTTCCAGGTGTTCACACAGCAGGGGCATCCCGATTCAGGATGCCCCAGGGGAAAGCAGCATTCAATGAGCGCCACTCAGCTGAGCCAGATGGTCCTCTTTAACTCACCCCGCCTGCTGTGTCTTTCCTCCCGCCCGACGCTGCCTGCGGCCTGACAGGTATCGCCGCCCGCGCCGTCGTCCCCCTCCTAATCCCGCGTGACTTCCTTTCCCCCTCCAGGAGGGCCAGCAGCCTTCAAACGCGGCCCGCATAGGCCGCCTGGTCTGCCACTGACTGCCACTGAATGTTGCACGCCCAGCGCGCAACAGCCAGCATTAGGGGGAGACGGAAGTCACGCGGGATTAGGAGTAATCCCGCGTGACTTCTGTCTCCCCCTAATGCTGGCTGTTGCGCGCTGGGCGTGCAACAGTGACTGGCAGTCAGTGGGAGGCCGCGGCCTATGCGGGCCGCGTTTGCAGGCTGCTGGGCCTGTCTAAACGTAGGGGCCTGCGGTGTCACCCTCTAGGTCTGGTGTCACCCGGGGCGGTCCGCCCCCCCCGCCCCCGGGTCGCTACGCCACTGGCTGTAATAACTCTTTGCTTTGGTAATGGCTGAAATCTTCTAAATACATTGTATCCCCTAACTGAATGTCTTTCTTATCTCTTCTATTCTGGGGCACCACCAGTAGCAATGCAGGGGTTATTCTCAGCTGTAGACGGGGACTGCCTATATAGGGCAAGCTGTTGCAGGATCTCCTCAGTTCTTTTCTTGCAGTCACAAGGCACTGTTAAGATGTCTGAATTTTTTTTTTATTTACAGTGCTGTCTGGGAGTGTCTCCCAGCCCCTCACCAGCTGCAGCTTTCCTAGGAACACTCTGAAGTCGGTTTCTAAGCCGATAGTGTGGGAGCAAGCATTGGTCTAGGTAAGCGCGCCGGGGTACCTGATCTCTGGGCCTTGCATGGTGGCCCTGCTGTGTGTCTCTCACTGAGCCCTGGGCCCTCTACCCCCTGGGTCATCTACCCTCATGACTCCATGACACCCTGCAAGAGATGCAGTATGCCTTCCTCATGTCTGCTAGGTGGGGCCTGAGCTAGGTGGCCGGACAATCTGGTGTCAGCTGTATTGCTTAGTAGTTAGAACAGCCATTTTACCATGTCAGAGGAATCGAGGTTTCGTATTTAAATGGAGTACCCACGACATACCCCTTTCTGGATGAGGCGGTCAGGGTTTGGTCCTAACCACCTGAGGTAGACGAACTGCTGTCATCAGACAAGCTTCTCATTGTTTCGGAGGCATATATCTCTCTCAATGTGGTGTAAAGAAACAAAAGCCTGTGCCCCCCCCCCCCCTTTAACCTTTGATACTGAACTCCAGGGACAACATGTTAAACCATTTAGTCATTTTAGTAATGTGTAAAGCCCCAGCGCTCAGTTGATACTGCAGAAGTGGCCTACTATGTGGTCAGGTGCAATTTGTGAGGTGTAGCAGGTAATTTTGTGTGCTGCCACTCATATTTGGAAGTGTAGGGAATTGAGGAAAATTGCTTTGTCACTGTAAGTATTATTAAAAATATATATAATATGTGTGTATATAGCAGCCCTACACTAAGCATAGCTCATTTGTGGCATCCCACAGGCACCACTGAGTACATTCTACCAAGATACCCCAGTCCTACACTAATATATGGATGTATGTCTCTTTCTGTCCTTTGCTGTCAAGGAGGCTAGTCATAGATGGGGAGAAAGCATTGTATCTTTGAACTGAAATATTTAGAAATGTTGAATTGTAGTGGACTTTCTCCATGTATGCACTACTAACAGTATTTTTCTTGTAAGTGCAGACAGTGCTTTCAGATGACCTTGACATATTTAAACTAGTCATGTGGAAATGAGAGTGTGAGTCATTAACCAGAGAGAAATTCAGACAGACATTCCCAAAAGAAACACACCAAGAGTTTGCTCAACAAACAACCTAAGGTCTACCTTGCTTGCTGGTGTTTAATTCTTTTTTAACGCTTTCTTAAGAGAATATGGCATGGTATAAAAAATGCTACTACTTTTAAATGCTTTGATGTTTTTTGAATAAGCAAACACAATAAATCACTGTTCGTTTCCAGTATTCCAAAGCTAGAGGTATATAAAAGGTTTGATGTATTTTTGCATTATAACTTGCAACAACTTGCAACAAATTCTGATTCAAAGTCCATGTCAATTTAAGAAGTGATGCAATAATTTGGAGAGACTTGGCTCTTTTGGGAGTGTCTTTATGATTTTTTGAATACCTGAGAACACAAAGTTTAAACTCTTTGGCTATGACCACTCACTTTGTGATCATGCTCCTTTGGAATGACATCTTAATGACCTATTCCAAATTCACACTCTAGATATGTGCAGGTGTTCAGCCGCTGAAACACAGTTTATGAGATTTAAAAAGAGCAGTTCTTGCTATGTTGCTTCTAATGTCAGTTCGGGATTCAGCAGTGCATGTTGCAGCACAATCTATCTTTACTCACAACATGCTTTAGCTGTATTCTGTTGAGTTTGTCCTACTACTGTAATATGAGTTTTGTTGTTTCTAGTTATTTTTACTTCACTAAGAAGGCAAGTCTAGCATTTTACAGAGTTGTCAGAAAAGTAGCATCTGTCACGGCATTAAGAAGTGAAGACCAATTGAAGAGAGACCATGGTTCTTACTGCTTTCAGGGTGGACACCGAAGACTACTATCCAGATCCCAACTCGATCCAGAAATCCGGAATGTAAGGGCATTCCCGGTCTACATTAGAGCTCCCCTGCAAGGGAGGATAGATTGAGCTGCTTGAGAAGCTCCAGGTTGTGCCCCGGGGAGACAATGGTTGGAAGTAGGAAGGAGGGGTCACCTGCCGAGGTGGTAGGCAGAATGTAGAAGCAAGTGATCTGGCAGCCGATCCTGCATATTGCTGTCTGCCTTGGTCCAAAAAACCCAGGAGTGCTAGACACCGTGCTCAGGAGCCCGGGCGCCGAAACTGCGAGGAGACACCAGCTGCTCGCGAACCCAGGCACCGAGAATAGTAAGTATTGCAGCATCCTTTGATGACGTGACACATTGAATGCCAGAAACTAGGTAAATGGCAGCAATCTAGTTCTAAGATGCAAATTGGGTACTAAACATATGTATATTATGTATAATATATAACTCAGAATGTGGATGGTGGCAATAGCCCATCTGCTATGTGTTTTGAGTATATACCTTTAATCTTACAGTCCAAATTAAAATGCCAAATATTTTAATACCAGTTGCCATGTTTCCAAACTAATGGTTCTAGTACCAATGATGGAAAGCAAGCTACTGTCTGGGGGAGCCCCATGCCACCAGGGAGTGAAAAGTGCGGTGGAGCATAAAACGCTGTAGGCAAGCTAGGAGAGAGCTATTTGTCCCAGGGAGCGTATAGGTCCACACTGAGTAGAGCTTTCCAGGTAGGGGTTAATTAGGACTTATTGTGTACAGGAAGCCTGGTCCTATGGCCAAGACGCCTGCTTTTTGTTAAAATTTCCTTTAAACTCTGCTCTGCATGTCTTTAGAACTGGGCTAATTGCTTATTCCACTTGGGCCACCACCATTCCATAATACTGTGATTTCGGACATGCTAATCATGTGTCCTGTCTTTCATGTGCCCCCAATGCAATTCCCAGTGGGTTTTTTTGTCCTCAGCCCCCTAAAAAAATAAAAACAGGGCTTACTACAGGCACAGGGCTCCTGGAATCCCCTTCTGACAGCGCCCCCTTGGGCATTGTGTTTTTTACGAATACGGCTGCTCTTCAGCGCTCCCAGCCAGTTCTAGGGGTTGCAGCCACATCGGCTTTGACAAGCCATGTGCAGTGCTGACCCGCTGGCTGGGAGGGAGCGCAGGCATAGCGCTGCCTCACTCCCCGCTGCTGACAAGTGCGGGCGCAGGTAGCACTATAATATAAATAAGGCTGCCTGTGGTAAACCATTTTGTACATTTGAAGAAGCTGTCTTAATTCAGTTTCCCTTTTTCATATTATATTTTCTGTAGTCTTTAGCATAGTGTAGGCAATATTTTATATTTTACATATTACCAAATGTGTTTTCCTCGCTAACCATTAAGTAAGGAAGCCGCAAGTTTGTCCTCTTCTGTCAACTTTCTTTTTCTCCCAGACCCATGTAATATTTCGGTATGTAAAATGTTTTAAATAACTATGCTGTATAACAGTCAAACTATAGACCTTTAGGTGATTTATTAAATGTACTCCGCGAGATAAAAAATTCTCTGCCATGTGAATAATTCTTCTCTTTTCACCCAGTGTGTAATCCAATATAAGTGAAAATCCAATCACCAAATAATGTGGAAACGCGCACCAGATCCAAAATAATTGTGAGCAGACCATATAGAATTTAATGTGGCTCCACTTCGATGTAAATCTCATATTGTAAATTTTATCAAATCTGTTTTCATACCATTTTTTAACATTATATTAGCTGAAATATTACGATCATATAAGAAAATAAATAAAATCCGAAAAAAGCGTAAAATCCACTACAGCACACAGCCAACATGAGCTGCAGAGGAGAAGCTAAAATGGAATCTCAATTCGCTCTCTCATCCATCCAATCCAACTTGCGGTAAGCACGTTTTCTGTGATATGAAACTAGCCGCTGGTCTCCGCTCCCTTGGCCGTGGGTCCAGGCAGCCCAATCTAATAATAAAAAATTCAATGTGCTGTAAACAAGCTCCCAGTGTACTCCCACGCAGAGTACATTTAATAGCTTGCCTAAAGATCTATAGTTTGACTGTGCACTTATATTAATGCTGGCCATGTTGTATGTCGTTTGCATCTATAATTGGGCAGAGTTATCTATAACTATATGATGAGCTGATGTTAAAGAGGACTCTTCCAGGTATTGTTCTTCTGTAGCCAGGCATCCTGATTTGGATTATGTGTATTGGATTATGTGTGGAATCGGTGGGAGAAACACACCTTCAAGCGATTCCACAGCCCATAAATGAATCCTTGGCTCATACTCAATTCATACCTTACTTGATCTATATTTCATTGGCAGTGCAGAAGGATATAGGTTGTTTTTAACATTTGTTGTTTTTAATGACCAGAAATTCATTTTGAATCCCCGTGCTGCTCCCTCTGGCAGTGTGCACCTACTTCTATCCATGGCCGGGGTGGGTACAATGGATAGAAGGATGCTGGGTATGGGGGGGGGGGCTTCACATGTGCAGACATTTACCTTTTCTCAAAACATCCTCCGGGCAGCATACACTGAGACTTCAGAGTCCCTCCCCCAAAAGGGGAACATGTGACCACCAGAATAGAATAAAAACTTGACTCTACTCTCCAATCCTCAGTTGTTTTCGAGTTCCACTGTGAGGATAGGAACCAAACCAATAGCTCCTGAACCAGGAAGGTTTAGGTAAGTATCCGGTGCTGTGGGCCTTTTGCAGGGGGTCCATCTCTCGGTCCTGGAGGCTTTTTATTGCCGGGGGCCCGGGATACCCTCGGGATTTTAGGCCAGAATCCGATTCTTTGATCTGGAGACCAAGGGGGTTAAGCATTCTTTCCCTCTTACTGAGGATGATATTTTTGGAAGAAGCTGGGGTTGCCGGACCCAAATCCATTTTTTATTAATAGATATGGCACATAGGAGTAATACCTGAGGATTTGGTTGCACTGGGAAAAGTTCTATGCCTTTTTACTATGTGCTAATTTCTGGGGCTATGTACCTTTAAGAGGCGGGGAAGGGAGGAGAATGACGCTTCTCTCTCTCCTCTCTTCCCCGCCTGTCCCTCTGACCACCACGAGCTTACCTTACCTTCGTACATCGGCTGATCGTCTGTCAGTCCAGTGGGATCTCCGGCGGCGGCAGTACAGCTCTGATGTCTCTCTCCTCCATAGCCACTGCAGGCAGGGCGTCCTCATCTTCCTCTGGCGATCTCAGGTGGGAGACGACGGCCGCCATTCTGGGCAAGGTACGGCGCATGTGCGCACTGACATTGAATTTATTTGGAATGGGAGGAGGGGGATCGGCTTCTTCCTCCCAGCAGCCGTGATGTCATTCCACGGACCGCTGGGTTTCCTGCTTGGCAAAGAAAACATGTGCTTGGGCCTTAAAGGGGCAGCACAGGTGTCTTATATGTACTATTACTGGCCTCCCTCTTCACATAGCGGGATGAGAGGGTTAAAATTAATTAAGGGGATTTTACTCCTGCCCTATTGAGGTGGATTCAGGAGACTAATCCTCTGGTGCCTCAAACCAGGATGGCGGACCAGGCGGACGATATTTGTATTGTGGATCCATTACCGGATCAGATGGGAAATGCCTCCACAGATTTGTTTAATGCGGACCTAAATAAAACAACTAATCCATCGGCTGCCGATTCTGGGAGAAGGAGGCCCAGTTCTGCCCCAGTAAGTCATGATATTTTTTTTACAAGGGGTTCTTATCTTGGGTAGTGAATGGTGGTCTCACCCCCCCCCCCCCCATTTTTTTTTTCTTAGTCTAAGACCCCGGACAACGCAACCTCAAGTGCGTCTAAATCTTCTTCGGGATCTAAATCACAGAAGAAGAGCAGGAGATGTCCCATATGTGAGAATAAGCGAATTTTTATAAGAAACCCCCATGTCAGTCTTGCTCGGAAAAGGTGGTAAATAAGGAGCATGAGTCAAGTTTAATGGAAATGATGAAGGATCTGAAGAAGCATATTTCTACTTCTATCATGGACCAGAAGCTCCCTGGGGGATTAAGTAACCAGGTTAGCTTTTCTCAGCCACAGGACCCTTTGAATCCTCCCCGATGTTTGGGCCCACGGGAGGATCTGCTTATTTTTCCACTCAGGACATGCCAAATGAGGACTCTGAGGAAGGGGAGGTTTCTTCCCTAGGGGAAGAGGAAGATCAAGCCTTAAACTTCGTCTAAGGGGAGGTATTTGTTTCCCCCTGGAGACTTACCTTTCCTTTTGCATATGCTATATTTATCTATGGGTATAGTGGAAAAGGAGTCGGGACCCAAATCTAAAGATGACATGATTGATTTTATCTTGATTTGGCTCCTGATTCATCATTTTCATTCCCTTTCCATAATTTAATCAAAGATATGATTTTAGAGGAATGGAAGGATCCATCTAAAAAGGTTTTCAGGTCCCGGGGTCTGAAAAGGAGATATCCTTTTGCAGAAGAGGATTCGGGTTTTTGGGAAAAATGGCCCAAGTTGGATGCTCCTTTTGCTAAAGTTTCTAAAGGGGCGGGGTTAGCCTTTAAAGATTTTGGGGTACTTAGTGATCCCTTAGATAAGAAGATGGATTCTTTGCTTAAGAGAGCTTGGCAGGCGGAATCCAATTCTTTAAGACCTATTTTGGCTTCCACATGTGTCATTAGAAATTTGGGTTTTTGGATTCAACAATTGAAGGATTGCTTATTAGAACGGACTAGTATGGAAAAGATACTTAAGGCCTTACCTATCCTATTTTCAGCAACAGCATTTATTACAGATGCTATGGCTGAGTCGGTAAGATTTTTGGCGCTAAGTATGACTGTGACCAATTCCGTGCGCAGACTCTCTGGTTGAGGACCTGGTCTAGGGATATTGGGTCAAAGATGCAACTTTGTGCTATGCCCTTTAAGGGACAGTTCCTTTTTGGATCTGAGTTGGAGAAGGTTTTAGGTAGAACGGCAGATAGGAAAAAGTGCTTTCCAGCCTGGCCTATGCTTCCTGCTAAAAGGATTTTTTTTCCTCCTCCTCTGCCTCAACTTCAGCAGGGAGGATTTAGAGGTTCCACATTGTTTGGAACCTATTAGTCTAAACCCAAGAAACAATGACGCCATGCTTTGGGTTGGGGCCAGACTAAGGGTTTTCACAGCTCCTGGCGGGACCATTTGGATTGCCCTTTCATCAAGGAGATAGGAGACGGGTGTCACTTAGAGTTTTCTCAAACCCTTCCGTCAAAATTTTTGATCTCCCCCCTGCCCAAGAGCTTAGAGGAGAGAATGGCTATTCAGGAAAGTTTACAGATCATGTGGTCCAGGGGGGTAATTATCTCAGTTCCCTGTCTACAGCAGGGTGCGGGGTTCTATTCCAGCATTTTTCTAGTGAAAAAGGCCTTGGGCAGGTTCAGATTCATTCTGAACCTAAAGAAGCTCAATCTCAGTGTCCGGTACATGCATTTTCGCATGGAAACTATTTTTTCAGTCAAAGACATGCTTCCACAGGGCTCTTTCATGTTCTCAATAGATCTGAAAGATGCTTACTGGCAGATTCCGATGAGTTCCCATGCTCAGTCTTTCCTAAGGTTTGCAGTAAAAGACAGAGACTGGATCTTACACTTCCAATTTGTTTGCTTTCTTTTTGGACTGGCTTCAGCCCCAAGGATTTTTACGAAGGTATTAGCGGAACCTCTGGCATATCTGAGACAGAGAGGAATTGGCATTTTGGCTTACCTAGACAATCTGTTGCTTTTTGCCCAGTCAAGGGACAAGTTGCTATATCATCTAAATTGCACCTTCAGCTCGGTTGGGTTCTGAACCTCGAGAAATTAAGCCTGGTTCCCTCACAGGTGATTACTTTTTTGGGGTTCGAGATCAACACAATTTGTTAAACTTTAATTTTGCCGTCTCAGAAAGTTTTGACCCTCCAGGAAGCCATCTGGTTCTTTTGTGCCAGTCCGACATCTTCAATAAGACAAGCCATGAAGGTATTAGGATTGCTGACATCGACTTTCCCTGCAGTGAGATGGGGTCAATTGCATTCAAGGACTCTACAGATGCATATTTTGAGCAATTGGAACGGGTCTCCGAACGGGTTAGAAGAAATAATCCCAGTACCCAGATTAGTGAAACTATTTCTGAATTGGTGGCTGACCAAGGATCGGTTTGTCAAGGGTCTAGCCTGGAGAGACCCCAAGGAAAAGATAGTAACTACGGATGCTTCAGCTTGGGGTTGGGGAGCCCATTGCGAAAATTGGACGGCACAAGGAAAGTGGTCCAGGGTCCTAAGCCAGTCCTCCTCGAACCTAAGGGAGTTGATAGCAGTAAAAGAGGCCTTGAGGGCATTGGCACAACACCTGGAGGATCAACATGTTCAGATAAGATCGGACAATGCCACTACTGTGGCATATTTAAACCGTCAGGGGGGGACAAGATCTCCTCGTCTGATGACGGTTGCATCAGGGATCTTACTATGGGCAGAAGAAAACCTGACATCTCTATTAGTAGTGCACCTGAAGGGAACCTTGAATCAGGTGACGGATGTCGATCTCCGTTGAGAGAGTCGGAATGGTCATTGAATCCAGTAGTGTTCAAGCAGATTTGGGATCTAAGAGGCATTCCAGAGGTGGATCTATTTGCTTCGGCAATTCAGTCTTGCCTATGCATTTCCGCCGGTTCCTAGATTCCGGTAGTATTAAACAAAATTCTCAAGGGACCAGCAACAATTCTTCTGGTGGCTCCATGGTTACCCAAGAGATCTTGGTTCTCAACTTTGGTGGCACTATCCATTTGGGAGCCATGGAGGATTCCGGCATGTCCAGAGTTATTGTTGCAGGGACCAGTACTTTGTCCAAACCCACAGATGGGGAATTTGACAACATGGACCCTGAAGTCTCCTTACTTTTGAAAAAAGGGTACTCGAAGAAAGTTCTTCATACATTATCGAGCAGCAAAATGGTCACTAGGAAAATTTATTTGAAAGTCTGGAAGACCTCTAAATCTTGGAGAGTACAAAATAGGAGGTTTTCCTTCAAGCTTCCGGTGATTCTGGAATTTTTGCAACATGGAATTGAAAAAGGTTTGAGTGTAAGCACCTTGAAAGTCCAGTTGGCGGCCTTATCGGTTTCTTTGGATAAGAGATTATCTTCGTTTTCTATTGTCAGGTGTTTTCTTCTGGCAGTCGAACGGTCTAAACCTGCTCCATCAAGAGCGGTGCCTAAATGGGATCTAGCTAAGGTTCTTTCTTTTTTTCCTATCAAGGAATGGGACATTAAGTTTCTGGCCTGGAAAGTGTTATTACTGGTGGCTATCCCTTCTGAACGCAGAATTGGTGATATTCAGGCTGTCAGAAGACACTTACCGGGTCCCAGTTCCAGCGCCGTCTCCGGGCGGCCGGCCGCAGCTACTTCTGTACGGCGGCCGCGCCGAGCGGCGGCGGCCTCGCGCACGGACGCTCTCCTTCCTCGTCCCCGCGGCTCCTCTGTTCTTCATATGCCCTCCGGCGGCGCTGTTGCCAGCGTGTCCACTGGAGGAAGGGGTTGTAGAGCCTACGGGCTCAGTCTGGGGGGAACTACGCCCTCAGCAGTTAAAGGGCCCATGAGCCCAAAACATTGTGAGGGCTATACGCCCCTTGTTCATGTGTGGACCAATGAGCCCGAAGGGGACTTGTGGGCTATTCGCCCTGCTGAACCTATCAGCTAGTTGATCACAGTCGCACCAATCACGCACACCTTCCTGTTTTTCCATCCTGGTTTTACCCTATATAAGCGTCATTGTTTCTATGTTCAGTGCCTGTGATAGCGCCTAGAAGCTAGTCTCTCTTGTGTATTGTAGCCGATCTGAACTCCTGTTGCCGACCTTGATTGTACCGACCACTCTCGATCTGAACTCCTGTTGCCGACCTTGATTGTACCGACCACTTTCGATCTGAACTCCTGTTGCCGACCTTGATTGTATCGACCACTCTCGATCCTGAACCCCTGTTGCCGACCCCTGCCTGTATCCAGACTACGAGTTGCCTGATCCCTGGTGCCGCTGCGATCTCTGTCTTCCCGCTCTCGACCTCTGGCCTGTCTCTGGACTTCCTCTGCCAACGCTCTAGCTATTGGTTCTCCAGACCTCCTACATATAATCTCACATCCTTTGAGCCATTAAGTCCTGGGGGCAACCGATCCCAGGTAGGCGTATTCTGCGTCCCGGCAAGCGGGGGCTCCTACAGGTGAAGCTGGCTGTGGAGATTGGAGGTTGTGGGCTTATCAAAGGGCTGGAGTTACCCCGAGCATGACACAGGCTTTGTCTTGTCATCATCCTTTCCTTCAAGTTTTTCCAACCGAAGATTTTGTCTGATTTTCACAGAACGCAAGAGATCGTCCTTCCGTCCATAGACTGTGAAGATTCCACGGATTTAAGTTCTTTGGATGTTAGAGCACATCTGTTGGAGTACCTTCATCGAACCAAAAATTGGAGGAAAGCCGACAGTTTATTTGTGTCCTTTTCAGGCCCAGGAAAAGGCCAGAGAGTGTCTAAGACAACTTTAGCAAGGTGGATGAAGAGTACGATTAAAATGGCTTATCAAGATAATTCTATGCCAGGTGGAATCACGGCTCATTCTACAAGAAGTATTTCTACATCTTGGGCAGAGCATGCTGGGGTCTCTATGGAACAGATCTGTAAAGCAGCTACTTGGTTCTTCCCACCCAATAGAGGTAGATATCATCTATCTCTCAGTGTATGCTGCCCGGAGGATGTTTTGATAAAACTTAGGTTAGGTACCTGGTAACTTCTTTTCTAAACATCCGAACGGGCAGCATACGGTATTTTTCCTCCCTTTTTTTATGTGGAATTAGACCATTATGTCATGTTTTATGAAGTAAAGTTGTAGGTCTGTTTCTCTTTTCTCTCTTTCAGATCTCTACAACAACTGAGGATTGGAGGGTGGAGTCAAGTTTTTATTCTATTATGGTGGTCACGTGATCCCCTTTTGGGGGAGGGACTCGGAAGTCTCAGTGTATGCTGCCCGTTCGGATGTTTAGAAAAGAAGTTACCAGGTAGCTAACTTAAGTTTTTTTTTTTTTACGTTTTACACTACCCCCCCAATATGGTTAATATAACTTGTATCCTATGAATATATGGGTTCATCCAATTAGTAAACCTGCAACAGCCCCCGCAATCTGCCCCCCGAAAATAGACCAATAGACCAAATTGAAAATAGACAAATAGACCAATTTTATTACCAATTTTACACATAATAAGGAATTTGCAAAATAAACACAAATAAGTGTGAACAACTGATGGTGCCTGGGTGAGCGCAATCCTCATGTGTCAAGAGTGTTCTGCTTTTTAGGGAGTGGTATCTAATACTAATACAGGGTGTTTCATACAGTGGGGCATCCTAAATTAATAGAAAATCCCAAGCTTTAACCCATCTCTGGAATCGTTTCGAGTCAGGTTACATGGTTCTGGTCCAGTTTAAGTTGGACAATTTTACATAAAAACATATACAAATTATACATCGGGGAGCCCTTGCAGTTTACAATCTAAAGGTGAGGTAGTGGAGTTGGTTGTGGGTAGTGACATAACTGGTGCATTGCTAAATGGAAACCACACTGCATGTTGGGTTTCTTTTCCTTCTCTTGCTTGTTATCCTCTGTTATAGGTTTTTCTTGTATTTTACTTTCCTCTCAGTTGCTCCATAATGTACCCTATATTGTAATACACTCTGTATTTCATGAATAAAATATATAAGAATGGAGCTTATTAGGGCTCTTCCTTGGCAGACTGATGTGATTATTTTTACTGAAACAAAATTAATAGAGAGAAAGAAGGAAACATTGGTGTACCATTCTATATAGTGTTGGAAGAGAAGTGTGTGTTCTAGATTCATGCTATAAATGATCACCAGAGGGCATTACTCCTTCACTTTGGAATGTGTAGACGTGTCTATGACCTGCAGCAAATGTTGCAAGTCTGGAAAGCTGGCTAGACAATAAGGAAGCTTGTGTCTGTAGAACGAATAATTGTCTCTCTAAATGATTTTGAAAGCTCCTCAAGATCATTCTCATCAAATCTACATTCCCTTTAGATTAAATAGAAGTGCAATTCATCTACACTTTTTATCTGTATTATATTCTGTGTCTCTAGGATAGCAATAAAAATGAATTCATTTCACAGCTATTTTCTTGTTTCATTACAATTTAAGACTGTGCCTGAAATATTCTTGTCGTTAGGAGGTATAGAAAATGTTCAGTTTGTCTTGTACCCAAAAACCTCAGCAAAACGTTTTTTTTCTCTGCATAGAGTACATGGCAAACAGTTGGGTTGCTGTAAACTAAATATTCAACTCATTCTCGTTATTTAGAAAGAAAGCTCTTTCACTGTCAACCATGAATCATGTGTACATCACTGTATATAATACATAATAAATATATAATACAATTTGCATATAAATATTTTAACCACAGTGGATACATAAATGTCAGGTAATAAATATGTGAGTAAAGATTTCATATTCTTTTAAATTACCATTTGGTGAGGTAGTATTAATAACATATGCCCTAAAAATGAATGTGCTGAACTGATGGGGCATTAGGTTAAAGGAAAAATCCACTTCTGTGCACCTTTCCTGAGACTCCAGGGCCCAGGCAGTGCAAGAGACTGCAGGAGACCAATCGGCAGAGCTGGAGGTAGCAGATCATCTCAGCACCCTTTGTGTGTTTCAGTCCTGGAATTTAAGGAAAAGTCCACAGAAGTTCACCTGACACTACGTGGTACTATGTGGTGTTAGCGTTTCTTAAATAACCCCTGTTATCTTTAAATAAATGCAGCTCACATGATACTAATATCTGGCTATGAATATACCTCGCTTCCCACAGCCCCTGCTAAAGCTGATGACCATCCTACTGACATTTCCTTTGTAGTTTCTCTGGTTTACACAAAGTTATCTTACAGAAGTTTCCCAATGACCCACAGTAATTCTAATTTTAAAAATACAGTGGAAAAGAGAATGACCTTTTAAAGCATTTCAAAAGTTTATCATAACAGACAACCAAAGTAGAAATGAAAATAGTATTAAGGAAGAAATAGAAAGAAGGGAAATTGTAGAGAAGATTAGAGTATCCGCACACCCCATCCATGGAGGTCATTCAATGCAGGAGAGGACATTTCAGGAAGTGCATAACGGAATCTGTGGTTGGCATAATTTAAGATGCTAGTAAGTATAAACAAAGAAGTCATTTAATCTGGCTGAAACTTCTAGCAATTGGCGTGGACCGATGCTTCCAGGCTTTGGCCAAAGTCTACTTGGCTGCCATCCTCAGTTAAAGCCTTTTTTTGTATTGCACCTGGCGCTGTATGCCTGAGTATTGGGGTTTCAGGTCACTCGTGATGACACTGTTCATTTACATGTTAAATACAAATTATATATATATATATATATATATATATATATATATATAGTTTGTTTGGAGAAAGAAAGTGGAATGACCTAGAAATATCATGTGCATGTCCTAGTTGGAATTTGGGATTGTCCCACAAGTTAAGAAGTGGTGCATGAGGGCACATCAAATTATTAGATGTCACAGAATGTTACAATAATGGACGTAGCTCTGCAACAGTCCATATTAGGGAGTCTATTGAGATTGATACAGTAGCCGGCCTCTAGAAACATCCAAAGAGGAGGTGTATAGGGACTGCCCGGGCTAGGTGCACTGCTTTATAATATTTAAAAAAGTTAGGGACTCCCAGACCCCTCTGTAATCTATGGGTAAACAGAGTATATCTAGGAACCCTAGAATGAGACAAATCCCTGGTAAAAGAGAAACATTTCAGTTTCATTATATAAAGCTCTTTGACAGGAAGAGCTCTGAAGTTCTTGTATAGTACATCAGGAAGTAATGACATTTTTATAGCATTTACCTACCCTAGCCAGAATATTGGGTAGTTACTCCACTATTCAACTATTATCTCCATGTATAAATAATTTAGGGTACACCCTAAGTACGGTGAGAGCAGAGGGAACAGTTTAGCACTATTGATTTGTCATTGCTAATTTTAAGGCATGAAATATACACAAAATGGTCAAGAATTTGATATATCCCCATTTTATTGGGGGGGGGGGGTCTGCTTACAGGGGAAGTATATTGTAGCCCTGCATGTTTTCTACAAGCCTGGTAAGGTCATGATGACCTCATGCAAGATTTGTGGTGCCTCCTTATTGAAAATGGTATGAATTTAACCCTTAACATGTGGTGCCCTCACATGGCATCCCCAGTGTGTGTGTTGTGTTGTTAGTGCGCATGGTGGAAGGGGCTGGTGGTATGGTGCTGCTAAGCAAAGTATGGCTAAGCTTAACCAGCACCATGTGGTATCTTTGCTGCCTCCATCTTATGCACTCACAGCAGACATTAAAGTTTGCTGGGCACAGTGGGGATGCCATGGGGGGGGGCAAAATGGAATGGGCACGAGTGCAGCAAGGCACTGTGCAGCAATACTGAACCTTTTTTTGTGTGAGCAGCCATTGCTGTATCCCCTAGTGGAGCAGAGCAAGTAAAAGTCACTTTTCACTGTGGGGCTGGCAGGTGGGTAGGAGGAGGTAGGTTTCAATTCCTGCATCACAGAATTGCCAGGGAGCGTATAAGTCTGCTCTAAAGTGGATGTAAAGCCAATCTAGAGCAAAGGTATCCTACTACAATTTCTCATACTTCCTTTTCCTTATGTTTATCTATGCAATGGGAAATACCTATTGATGTTGTCCTGAGGGGATGGGTAAAGTTTATTTAAGATCCTTGTAGTGAAAGCAGACCAAAACCCACACCCCCCCAGGTTTTCAGATCTGCGGGGCGGGAGGTGGGCATCGGAAAGGATGGAGGAGTGCTGAGTATGTCCCTGGAGGAGCATCAATGTGCAATGGGATCGAATTCTGAGGTGAGTATATAATAAAACCAGGGGGTTCACACCAAGAGGCATCCAAATTTGCAATAACCTTAGGACAAGCTATTAGACTCTAAGGACAGACTAAACTAAACTAAACTGAGCTATGCGCACATTGCAGTTTTGCAATAAAAACAACCCTATTACATTTGAAATACCCCCCCACAAACTATATATTCTGTGGAAGTACACACCTTAAGCTTTCTAGGCATACCAGGCTTGTTGACATGGGTGCAGTTTTTTCGAAGTAATCCCTCAATAAATTCTTTGGTTGCACAGGGTTTCCCTAAAAAAAGAATAGAAAAGCAGAATCAAAGCCACATTGTCCTAAAAAACTATATGCAAACAAGTTAAATCTGAAAAAGCAACATCACCCAAACAGAACGATACCCAACATGCATATGTACTGTCAAGGGAAAAGTTGCCAAACACCCCAAAGTAAAGCATGCGCATAACGGTAATTTTACTTGACAATGTCAGCTCTGAAGACACCAGCGAACCTTGTGCTTTTTCTACCAAAACAACCTTGTACATTTGGAATACCCCCAACAAACCATATATTCCCTAAAAGTACACATGATACACTTTCTAGGCATACCTGACTTATTGTAGTGTGCTCATCTTTCTGGAAGTAATCCCTTGAAGAATTCTTAGGTTGCACAGGGTTTCCCTAAAAAATGTCTAAAAAAGCAAAATAAAAAACACCTTTTCCTAAAATATCAATATGCAAACAAGAAAAAACAACCTAAATCAGAAAGCGCAAGGTCCCCTGAGCAGAACAATACCCAACATGCATAGGTAATTTTAACCCTTTTAACAGCCACCCTACTTGAGATTATGTCACCCTCGGTTGACAGGTCATTTTTAACCATTTTGTTCCATGTTTAACTGTGATTTTTGCAGGTATTTCCAGGAATAGTATATATATATATATATTTAGAGTTTAGGCTTTTACATTAAATGTATTGTTTGGAATTTTTCTACAGTTTTTTAAAATATGTTTGAAAAAAAATATTATTTTTAAAATGTTCTCATTATTTTAAATAAACCATTAATTTTATTAAAGAAAACCATATTGCATGTGATAGCCCCATTAAAAAAAAGGGAGAGGGACCCCATTTTTTTTAGAATTTTAAGGGTTAAAAACCCTTAGTAAGGTTAGTAATAGGGTGGACACTCCTGGAGGTGTCTGCAACATAGCAATGCTTTAGCTTTACTGGATAAATGGTCAAAACTGTGGAAACTGGAGTTTAATGTTACTAATTGTAAAATCATGCACTTGGGTAGAATGAATCCCTGCTCTGAGTACCGTATGGGCAGTACTGTGTTAGCCAGGACGTCGGAGGAGAGAGATTTAGGGGTACTGATTACTGATAGCTGTAAGATGAGTGGACAGTGTAGCCAGGCAGTGGGAAAAGCAAGCAGGATGCTCGGCTGCATAGCTCGAGGCATAACCAGTAGGAAGAGGGAGGTTGTGATGCTGGTGAGGCCACAGCTAGAATACTGTGTGCAGTTCTGGAGATCTTATCTGCAAATAGACATATTCAAATAGAACGGGTCCAAAGGTGGGCAACAAAAATGGTAGAAGGACTTAATTTGTACAGTCTAGAGGAAAGAAGGCAGGGAGAGGAAATGATTGAGACATTTAAATATGTGAAAGGATTGAATAAGGTTCAGGAGGGAAGTGTTTTTGAGAAGAAAGTTAATGATAGAACAAGGCGGCACAACCTGAAGCTGGTCGGAGGGAAGATCAGGAGCGATGTTAGAAAGAGTAGTAGATGCTTGGAACAAACTTCCAGCAGAGGTAGTTGAAAAACATACCTGGGATAAGCATACATCTATCCTAAGTACATACAGTATACCATAAGGGCAGACTAGATGGACCGTATGGTCTCCTTCTGCTGTCAACCTTCTATTTTTCTATATAACACATTGCTGCTTTATCTCAGCTGATTATCCATAGACCCACCATATTAACACATTTACCTACAGTGTTTCTTTCATGAGCTCCTTTATCCTTTTAATATTTGTCAGCTCTGTATACCATTCTGATATTGCATTTGTGTGTAGCGTTCCAATGGAGGGTAATACCATCGTTAGCCCTCTAAATTTGAATGGCTGGTAGCGCAACCTCTCTGGAATTTTTAATTGAAGTTGATCTGTCAGTATAATCAGCTTACTATAATATAATCACTATGCTGTGAAGGATCACACTGAAGTAGGAATTACTGTACATGAGCGGAGGTCTGATGTGTTAAATTGTATGTGGCTGGGTTCTAGTTCACCATTTGGTAGATAGAAAAATCCCCACAAAGTATAAATTCCTGAGCTGCTTCTACCAGAGCCATATGCAAATGAGAAAGTTGTTCAGATAAGCGAAAAAAAGTTGAATAACATTTTACTGTACTTATGAAGACTGACTAGAAAAGGTCCCCCTAGTTCTAATGAAGGAAAACTTAGAAGAGATTTACAAATGTATTAAATGCTGATTTAAGTAATTGGTGCATTGTATATTTGCTTTTTCAGTATCAGTTCCTTAACCTTATCTGGCCTGGTCAGTCTTCCATATGGCCTTGGTGTGAACATTAAATGGGGCCCGTTCAAGGCTCATGCAGTAAACTTTTGTCTGTCTTTTAACTCAGTTGGATGCAGCTAGACATCTCAAAACTGAAACAGCAGGAACAAATGGAGCTTCTTTTCTCTAAATGATGCCAAATGAGCACAAATATAATAAATAATATGGAGTGACAATTAGAGATGAGCGAACTTTTGAAAAATTCGATTCGACTGATTCGCCGAATTTTCCGACAAAAATCGTTTCGACCCGAATAAATTCGCGACGAATCGCTATTAAAAACGGCTATTTCTGAGCCTCCTAGAGCCTCAATAGGGTTGTAAACCATTCAGCCTTGCTGTAACACGCACAGGATGCGTGCTGGGTTAGTTAAATAATACTTTGAAGAAATATCACATGCAGATCAGAGGCATCGCTAATAGAATCGCAGAGCGGCACAATTGCAGAGAGTTGAAGTGGCATCACTATGAGGGGCAGAAGGAGCCCAAATATACACTGGAGTTGGCCTCAGGAGCCCAAAAATTGGATGAATCACACCCTGGAGTTGGCAGAAGTTGGCAGCAGCAGCAGGAGCCCAAATATACACTGGAGTTGGCTTCAGGAGCCCAAAAATTGGATGAATCACACCCTGGAGTTGGCAGGAGTTGACAGTAGCAGCAGCAGGAGCCCAAATATACACTGGAGTTGGCTTCAGGAGCCCAAAAATTGGATGAATCACACCCTGGAGTTGGCAGGAGTTGACAGTAGCAGCAGCAGGAGCCCAAATATACACTGGAGTTGGCTTCAGGAGCCCAAAAGTTGGATGAATCACACCCTGGAGTTGGCAGGAGTTGACAGTAGCAGCAGCAGGAGCCCAAATATACACTGGAGTTGGCTTCAGGAGCCCAAAAGTTGGATGAATCACACCCTGGAGTTGGCAGGAGTTGACAGCAGCAGCAGCAGGAGCCCAAATATACACTGGAGTTGGCCTCAGGAGCCCAAAAATTGGATGAATCACACCCTGGAGTTGGCAGGAGTTGACAGTAGCAGCAGCAGGAGCCCAAATATACACTGGAGTTGGCTTCAGGAGCCCAAAAATTGGATGAATCACACCCTGGAGTTGGCAGAAGTTGGCAGCAGCAGCAGCAGGAGCCCAAATATACACTGGAGTTGGCTTCAGGAGCCCAAAAATTGGATGAATCACACCCTGGAGTTGGCAGAAGTTGGCAGCAGCAGCAGCAGGAGCCCAAATATACACTGGAGTTGGCTTCAGGAGCCCAAAAATTGGATGAATCACACCCTGGAGTTGGCAGAAGTTGGCAGCAGCAGCAGCAGGAGCCCAAATATACACTGGAGTTGGCCTCAGGAGCCCAAAAATTGGATGAATCACACCCTGGAGTTGGCAGAAGTTGGCAGCAGCAGCAGCAGGAGCCCAAATATACACTGGAGTTGGCTTCAGGAGCCCAAAAATTGGATGAATCACACCCTGGAGTTGGCAGGAGTTGACAGTAGCAGCAGCAGGAGCCCAAATATACACTGGAGTTGGCCTCAGGAGCCCAAAAATTGGATGAATCACACCCTGGAGTTGGCAGGAGTTGACAGCAGCAGCAGCAGGAGCCCAAATATACACTGGAGTTGGCTTCAGGAGCCCAAAAATTGGATGAATCACACCCTGGAGTTGGCAGAAGTTGGCAGCAGCAGCAGCAGGAGCCCAAATATACACTGGAGTTGGCCTCAGGAGCCCAAAAATTGGATGAATCACACCCTGGAGTTGGCAGAAGTTGGCAGTAGCAGCAGCAGGAGCCCAAATATACACTGGAGTTGGCCTCAGGAGCCCAAAAATTGGATGAATCACACCCTGGAGTTGGCAGAAGTTGGCAGCAGCAGCAGCAGCAGGAGCCCAAATATACACTGGAGTTGGCTTCAGGAGCCCAAAAATTGGATGAATCACACCCTGGAGTTGGCAGAAGTTGGCAGCAGCAGCAGCAGGAGCCCAAATATACACTGGAGTTGGCTTCAGGAGCCCAAAAATTGGATGAATCACACCCTGGAGTTGGCAGAAGTTGGCAGCAGCAGCAGCAGGAGCCCAAATATACACTGGAGTTGGCCTCAGGAGCCCAAAAATTGGATGAATCACACCCTGGAGTTGGCAGAAGTTGGCAGCAGCAGCAGCAGGAGCCCAAATATACACTGGAGTTGGCCTCAGGAGCCCAAAAATTGGATGAATCACACCCTGGAGTTGGCAGAAGTTGGCAGCAGCAGCAGCAGGAGCCCAAATATACACTGGAGTTGGCTTCAGGAGCCCAAAAATTGGATGAATCACACCCTGGAGTTGGCAGGAGTTGACAGTAGCAGCAGCAGGAGCCCAAAAAATGGCCTAAAGACATAAATATGTTTTGCACCATTTGGAAAGTGTAAAACGTGGCACCATGCTGAATCTAGTCGCATGCATCAGGCATTGGTGGGTGGAAATCCTGGCTGATCCATCCCTGATTCATTTTGACAAAGGTGAGTCTCTCCACATTTTTAGTTGACAGACGAGTTCTCCTCGCCGTAACTATGGCCCCCGCCGCACTAAACACCCGCTCAGATGGCACGCTACTTGCCGGGCAGGACAGCTTTTCCAGGGCAAACTCTGCTAGTTGCGGCCACAAATCAAGTTTGGCTGCCCAGAAGTCCAGCGGATCCTCAAGGTGTGTTGGCATGGTCATGTCAAAGTATGACATGACCTGCTGGTTCAGGTCCTGCTCCAGGTCTTCTTGCTGCTCATGAGTAGCCTCACTATGCGGGTGTAGAAAGCTACTCATTAGCGACTGAAGACTGAGGCTGCTGCTGCTGATGGAGCTTCTGCTGCTGCTGCTGCCAACCCCCCCAGCGGCCATGGCAGTGGAAGGTGAGCGCAGAGGTCCCCTCGAGTCAGACCTGCGAGAGTATGGACCATGGCGCAGATAGGCATCGGCCAACTGCCTACGTAGAATGTCTTTGTAGTAGTTGAGTTTGTCCTCCCTCTCGGTGGGTTTAAAAAATGCCCCCATTTTGTGCCGGAAGCGAGGGTCCAATAAGGTGGACAGCCAGAAGTCATCCCGCCGACAGATGGAAACAATTCTGGGGTCACTACGCAAGCATGTGAGCATGCTTCGTGCCATTTGCGCAAGTGACTCGGATGGACTACCTGTCTCCATCTCCACTGCATACTGCCACGGTGTGCCCGGGTCCTCTGTCTCTCCTTCCTCAAAAACCTCTAGCTCCTCTGGCTGCTCCTGCTCCTCCTCTCCTGTCCGCTGACTAGATAAACCAGCCATTTCGCCAAGCCTAAACTGTGTTTCGCTGGGCAACTCCTCCTCCTCCTCTTCCTCCTCCTCCTCCTCCAGTTCAGCTCCAACGGGGTTCATGTGGCCGTAAGATGTAAACGCCATGTCTCCAGTGCCCTGACCAGCCATGGTTTCCAACATGTGCTGTAGTACATGAAGCAGTGGAATCACGTCGTTCATCCCGTAATCCTGCCGACTGACAAATAAAGTGGCTTCCTCAAAGGGCCTGAGCAAACGGCAGGTGTCACGTATGAGCTGCCACTGGTTGACATTGAAGTTACACAGGGGAGTCCCCCTATCTGCTTGGATCATCAGGAAATCCGTGATGGCTTTTCTCTGTTCATATAATCGGTCCAACATGTGAAGGGTGGAATTCCAACGGGTGGAAACATCGCAAATCAGACTATGTTGGGGGATACCATTCTGACGCTGTAGCTCAAGAAGGGTGTGTTTGGCGGTGTAGGAGTGGCTGAAGTGCATGCAAAGTTTCCGTGAAGTTGTTAGGATGTCCTGCAGATGGGGGGAACACTTCAGAAACCGCTTGACAACCAGATTGAAGACGTGAGCCATGCAGGGGGCATGGGTCAGGCTTCCTTGGCGCAGCGCAGACAAAATGTTCTTCCCATTGTCGGTAACCATGATTCCCATTTTAAGTTTTCTCGGAGTAAGCCATGTTTGGATTTCCTGATGAATACATTTAAGCAGTTCCTCCCCTGTGTGACTCCGTTCGCCAAGACAAACCATGTGAAGCACTGCGTGACACCTCCGTGCCCTGCACACATGGTAGACTGGAGGGGCACTGAGACTTGAGCCTACAGTGGAGGGTGAGGAGATGGTGGAGGATGAGGAGGCCGAGTCGCACGGTGTCACAGGCCCAATGGGCAGAGAGCGCGGAGGCCGAAGCGGCGTGACCTGTCCAAGTTGCTGCTGCAAAGGGACCACATTCACCCAGTGGGCCGTAAACGACATGTACTGCCCCTGACCGTAGTTACAGCTCCAGATGTCGGCGCTGCCATGTATTTTGCTACACACCGACAGGCTCAAGGACTGGCCCACCTTCTGTTCAACAAAAGTGTGCAGCGCTGGTACTGCCTTCTTGGCAAAGAAATGACGGCTTGGGACTCTCCACCTCGGCTCGGCACAAGCCATCAGTTCTCTGAAAGGTGCAGATTCCACCACCTGAAAAGGGAGCGACTGCAGCACCAGCAACTTGGACAGGAGCACATTCAGCTTCTGCGCCGTAGGATGAGTGGGCGCATACTGCTGTCTCTTGGACATGGCTTCGCTGATGGATTGCTGGCGGGATGCATGACTTGGAGGAGGAGGAGGAGGAGCAGGAGCGACAGAGGATGGGTATGACGCACAGCTGCCTTCGGCTGAGGTGCTGGAGCCTTGGCTGGCAGAAATTGGGAGCTCACTTGGTGAGGAAGCAGACTGGACCACCCCTTGGGAGCCTCGGTTCTCCCAGGTCGTTTTATGGTGACGCATCATATGTTGACGCAGGGCCGTGGTGCCAACATTTGGACCCTGGCCACGCTTCACCTTTTGCCTACATATCTTGCATGTGGCCATGTTACCCTCCTGCGGATGCCTCAGGAAAAACTGCCACACTGCCGAGTAGCTACTTTTCCCACCCCCTGGCCTCACTGATTCACTGCTGCTGTTGCCAACTCCAGGAACCCCTGCTCCACTACCTCCCAAGTGCGATTGGCTTCATCGTCATCATCATCATCACCGAGTTGTGGCTGTACGTCACTGATGTTCGTGGATTCGTCAACAGTGTCTGGCGCAGGAGCTGGAACGCTCGCAGCACCCACGACACTGTCCACATCACTATCTGTCTGCCTAGCTAGAGAAGCCACCTCCATTTCTTGGCTGGGCAGTAGCTGCTGACTGTCCTCTATCTGATGGTCGTCCTCACTAAAGAGTGGAGCTGAACCCAAAGCATAGGATACGTCGCTGGGGGAGGGAACGGCGTAGGACAGAGGCAATGGGAGGACAGGGACTGCTCTCGGGGCATGCCAACTCAGGGTTGTGTCAGAGGAACCTACCGACCCTAGACTGGGGGTCTCAGACGTAAGTTGTGATGATGTTGTTGATGAGCGCGTCAACCAATCTACCACGGCAGATGCGTTACTGGTGGAGACCCGACCGCTAGCAGATACTGGCAGATTAGGTCTCTCAGCGTGACTCCTGCTGCTACTGGCCCCCAGTCTGATGCGAGCTCTGCCTGCGGAATCTTGGCCTCTGCCACTCCTCTTTTCACTTCCAGGCACTTGTCTGCCCGACATAGTCTAACTGGCGTGGGAGTAGGTGATATTTTAAGATCCCCCGGGCAGCGGTGGGTCTATATGAAACAGAATATAATGCACACCAAAAGTGAGCAGTAACACTCAGCCTCCTACAGGCCTGCTTAGTGTAAATAAGAGAGCTGCTTAGTGTAAATAAAGAGGGGTATGCTATGTTACAGAATGGGATGCCTCAACAGAAGTGCACCTGGCAGGCAGCAGTAAGCCTATGCCCAGCAAAAGTGTCTTATAATATAAATATAATAAGAGCAAATGCTTATATGGTCTTAAACAGAGGCTGCTTTAGTCACAGAATGGGATGCCCCCAAAAAAGATCCAGTAGTACTATGCCCAGCAAAAGTGTCTTTATCAGGCTAATTTCAAATATGATAAGAGCAAATGCTTATATGGTCTTAAACAGAGGCTGCTTTAGTCACAGAATGGGATGCCCTGGCAGGGACAAGTAGTGCTATGCCCAGCAAAAGTGTCTTTATCAGGCTAATTTCAAATATGATAAGAGCAAATGCTTATACGGTCTTAAACAGAGGCTGCTGTAGTCACAGAATGGGATGCCCTGGGCAGGAATGGACCTGGCAGGGTCCAGTAGTGCTTTGGCCAGCAAAAGTGTCTTTATCAGGCCTAATTTCAAATATGATAAGAGCAAATGCTTATATGGTCTTAAACAGAGGCTGCTTTAGTCACAGAATGGGATGCCCCAACAGGAATGGACCTGGCAGGGTCCAGTAGTGCTTTGCCCAGCAAAAGTGTCTTTATCAGGCCTAATTTCAAATATGATAAGAGCAAATGGTTATATGGTCTTAAACAGAGGCTGCTTTAGTCACAGAATGGGATGCCCCAACAGAAGTGGACCTGGCAGGGTCCAGTAGTGCTATGCCCAGCAAAAGTGTCTTTATCAGGCCTAATTTCAAATATGATAAGAGCAAATGGTTATATGGTCTTAAACAGAGGCTGCTTTAGTCACAGAATGGGATGCCCCAACAGGAATGGACCTGGCAGGGTCCAGTAGTGCTTTGCCCAGCAAAAGTGTCTTTATCAGGCCTAATTTCGAATATGATAAGTGAAAATGGTTATACGGTCTTAAACAGAGGCTGCTGTAGTCACAGAATGGGATGCCCCAACAGAAGTGGACCTGGCAGGGTCCAGTAGTGCTATGCCCAGCAAAAGTGTCTTTATCAGGCCTAATTTCAAATATGATAAGAGCAAATGCTTATATGGTCTTAAACAGAGGCTGCTTTAGTCACAGAATGGGATGCCCCAACAGGAATGGACCTGGCAGGGTCCAGTAGTGCTTTGCCCAGCAAAAGTGTCTTTATCAGGCCTAATTTCAAATATGATAAGTGAAAATGGTTATACGGTCTTAAACAGAGGCTGCTGTAGTCACAGAATGGGATGCCCCAACAGAAGTGGACCTGGCAGGGTCCAGTAGTGCTATGCCCAGCAAAAGTGTCTTTATCAGGCCTAATTTCAAATATGATAAGAGCAAATGCTTATATGGTCTTAAACAGAGGCTGCTTTAGTCACAGAATGGGATGCCCCAACAGGAATGGACCTGGCAGGGTCCAGTAGTGCTTTGCCCAGCAAAAGTGTCTTTATCAGGCCTAATTTCAAATATGATAAGTGAAAATGGTTATACGGTCTTAAACAGAGGCTGCTGTAGTCACAGAATGGGATGCCCCAACAGAAGTGGACCTGGCAGGGTCCAGTAGTGCTATGCCCAGCAAAAGTGTCTTTATCAGGCCTAATTTCAAATATGATAAGAGCAAATGGTTATATGGTCTTAAACAGAGGCTGCTTTAGTCACAGAATGGGATGCCCCAACAGGAATGGACCTGGCAGGGTCCAGTAGTGCTTTGCCCAGCAAAAGTGTCTTTATCAGGCCTAATTTCAAATATGATAAGTGAAAATGGTTATACGGTCTTAAACAGAGGCTGCTGTAGTCACAGAATGGGATGCCCCAACAGAAGTGGACCTGGCAGGGTCCAGTAGTGCTATGCCCAGCAAAAGTGTCTTTATCAGGCCTAATTTCAAATATGATAAGAGCAAATGCTTATATGGTCTTAAACAGAGGCTGCTTTAGTCACAGAATGGGATGCCCCAACAGGAATGGACCTGGCAGGGTCCAGTAGTGCTTTGCCCAGCAAAAGTGTCTTTATCAGGCTAATTTCAAATATGATAAGAGCAAATGCTTATATGGTCTTAAACAGAGGCTGCTTTAGTCACAGAATGGGATGCCCCCAAAAAAAGATCCAGTAGTACTATGCCCAGCAAAAGTGTCTTTATCAGGCTAATTTCAAATATGATAAGAGCAAATGCTTATATGGTCTTAAACAGAGGCTGCTTTAGTCACAGAATGGGATGCCCCCCAAAAAAGATGCAGTAGTACTATGCCCTGCAAAAGTGTCTTTATCAGGCTAATTTCAAATATGATAAGAGCAAATGCTTATATGGTCTTAAACAGAGGCTGCTTTAGTCACAGAATGGGATGCCCCCCAAAAAAGATGCAGTAGTACTATGCCCAGCAAAAGTGTCTTTATCAGGCTAATTTCAAATATGATAAGAGCAAATGCTTATATGGTCTTAAACAGAGGCTGCTTTAGTCACAGAATGGGATGCCCCCCAAAAAAGATGCAGTAGTACTATGCCCAGCAAAAGTGTCTTTATCAGGCTAATTTCAAATATGATAAGAGCAAATGCTTATATGGTCTTAAACAGAGGCTGCTTTAGTCACAGAATGGGATGCCCCCCAAAACAGATGCAGTAGTACTATGCCCAGCAAAAGTGTCTTTATCAGGCTAATTTCAAATATGATAAGAGCAAATGCTTATATGGTCTTAAACAGAGGCTGCTTTAGTCACAGAATGGGATGCCCCCCAAAAAAGATGCAGTAGTACTATGCCCAGCAAAAGTGTCTTTATCAGGCTAATTTCAAATATGATAAGAGCAAATGCTTATATGGTCTTAAACAGAGGCTGCTTTAGTCACAGAATGGGATGCCCCCCAAAAAAGATGCAGTAGTACTATGCCCAGCAAAAGTGTCTTTATCAGGCTAATTTCAAATATGATAAGAGCAAATGCTTATATGGTCTTAAACAGAGGCTGCTTTAGTCACAGAATGGGATGCCCCCCAAAAAAGATGCAGTAGTACTATGCCCAGCAAAAGTGTCTTTATCAGGCTAATTTCAAATATGATAAGAGCAAATGCTTATATGGTCTTAAACAGAGGCTGCTTTAGTCACAGAATGGGATTCCCCCCCAAAAAGATGCAGTAGTACTATGCCCAGCAAAAGTGTCTTTATCAGGCTAATTTCAAATATGATAAGAGCAAATGCTTATATGGTCTTAAACAGAGGCTGCTTTAGTCACAGAATGGGATGCCCCCCAAAAAAGATGCAGTAGTACTATGCCCAGCAAAAGTGTCTTTATCAGGCTAATTTCAAATATGATAAGAGCAAATGCTTATATGGTCTTAAACAGAGGCTGCTTTAGTCACAGAATGGGATGCCCCCCAAAAAAGATGCAGTAGTACTATGCCCAGCAAAAGTGTCTTTATCAGGCTAATTTCAAATATGATAAGAGCAAATGCTTATATGGTCTTAAACAGAGGCTGCTTTAGTCACAGAATGGGATGCCCCCCAAAAAAGATGCAGTAGTACTATGCCCAGCAAAAGTGTCTTTATCAGGCTAATTTCAAATATGATAAGAGCAAATGCTTATATGGTCTTAAACAGAGGCTGCTTTAGTCACAGAATGGGATGCCCCCCAAAAAAGATGCAGTAGTACTATGCCCAGCAAAAGTGTCTTTATCAGGCTAATTTCAAATATGATAAGAGCAAATGCTTATATGGTCTTAAACAGAGGCTGCTTTAGTCACAGAATGGGATGCCCCCCAAAAAAGATGCAGTAGTACTATGCCCAGCAAAAGTGTCTTTATCAGGCTAATTTCAAATATGATAAGAGCAAATGCTTATATGGTCTTAAACAGAGGCTGCTTTAGTCACAGAATGGGATGCCTCACAGCAGACTTAAGATCAGTTAAGTATATATGCACAGTTAGTTAGTATAAGCAGCCTGAAAACGCTAACAAAGCCTGGCTGTCAGGCTGGATGAAAAAAAAAAAAAAAACTGACAGCCTCCGATTTTCCATTCCTTTCCCTGTTTTCCGCTGACTTTCTGTCTGTCTCCTGTCTGTCTCCTGCCTGTCTCCAGCCTGTCCCTGTCTGTCCCTGCCTGTCTAACTGTCTGTCTCTCCCTCAGCTACACAGCGTTCTGTGTCTCACGAATGCAATAGAGAAATGAGGCTGGAAAGCAAGATGGCCGGCCTTAAATACAGCTGTGACGTCACCGGGCTTGCTGGCTGCTGATAGGCTGCATGTGACTGTCCCAGCATACACTGCCCCAGCTTACATGTCTGGACATGTCCCGTCCGCCATCTTAGAATGCCTGTAATGTAAATGAATGGATGTTAAAGGAAAACTTCGAGCGATCGAATCGCGGGGAAATTCGGATTCGATCCGAATCGAATTTTTCCAGAAATTCCGATCGAATCCGGGTTCGTCCGGATCGATTCGCTCATCCCTAGTGACAATGATAGGGTCCACTAACCCCCTGGGCCCCGGTGTGGTCACACCCAATGCACCACCGTTAGTCATGCTCCTGGAGAGCTCTTGTTTTATAAAGCAAGCGTTGTACGCTGCAGACCTGGTCCTCTTTTATCTACGGTATCTATTTATCTAGTAACAGGCCACACTCATTGCTATTGATACTTCCAGACATCACAGAGTGCTGCATCAATGATTATGGTACCAGATAAGGTTGGAACGCAAATACATTTTGGAAGGTCCAATTCTGTTCCAGCCTGACTGCCCCAGTGCATAATGCAAGATCCATAAAGGCAATTTTAGGTAAGTTTATTCTGAAAGAACTTGATTTCCTTGCAAAGAGCCTTGACCTCAGTACACCAAACCTTTGGTCCAGCATCAGTCCTGTCAACTTGAAAATACTGTTTTAGATAAATGGATAACAATTCTTACACACATACAGTCATATATATATATATATATATATATATATATATATATATATATATATTAATTCAGTATACTAATATATAATTGGTGTTTTTTTATTCCAAGCACTGAACCATTGCACCTAGGGTAAATTAAGGTTCTTCTAATTATATTACTTTTCTAACACCCAGTCACAACAGCACTTTGTAAAGTGGGCAACGTAGGTAAAATCCCATCCTCAGATTTTTTTTTCTTACTTTGTTCCGACAGCTGCTTTAAATCCCATTTGTTAAATTTCAAAACACAAAGAGTACTTGTGTACTTGTGAACAAAACGTTGTGTGGTGCTGTATATGGATGCCATTTAGAATATCAAGCTAAATGTCTCACCTCTCATCAGTTACTATTGGCTTATCACAGCCAGCTCTGACACTGTCAGCTCTGCTGATTCTTGACAAAGATTAATGGCTTCCATCTGTATTCTCAGTGCGATAGTCTTCATAACAGCTCCACATTATTGGGGCCCAGTTTCTTAGAACAGAATCAAAGTGAAATGTAAGTGTAGTGTTCCAGGCAATGTAGAGAAAAAACATCCTGAACATGTTGATACAATTGAGCCAAAAAGTTTAACTACCTAAATGAAGCAACCTCGTAAGCAAATATACATACAGGCTGATTCATTATTAGTGGCAGGTAGCGACAGATGAGCGTCTGTAGCAGGCATTTCAGAGCGCCTGCTAGTAGTCGCTGTGCTCGGTTGTGGGTTGCTAGTTCAGAGCGCCTCAGTCGCTGTGCAGCATTGATGAATACATTGTGGGGAGTCGCTATATGACCAGTACAGCGCTGTATGGGAGCGAATGGTAGCAACTAGTCAGTGCGACCGACTCACACCATATTCATTAAAAAAAACAGCTTCACACACCGCCGGCACTCAAAAATGCTTCTCTGTAGCCCAGAGCGCCGGAAGCTGTGTGATAAAAGGCAGTTTTTAACATGTATCCACCAGTAACAAAGCGAAAACATATGGAATTACATTGTAATAACATTGTGACATGAACACTTTAATACCAGACCTGTAATGTCATTTCTACATAAATATATAAAAACTGAAAAATATTTTCAAAAATGGCTTTTTCTAGGCCAGGAGAGGTCACAACATTATTTGAGAATTAAAAAAAAAAAATAAAAACCCCCTGTTTAAAGAGAAATAAAAGAACGTCCATTGAAATGTATAGGAGAGCGACAGGTAGCCAGAGGTAAGACGTGGCGCTCTGCAAGGATGAGCGCCGGCGCTGTACGCTGAGGCTGGGATAATGATGAATCAGACGCTACATGGCGTTATCCCAGTCGCTAAACAGATTTAGCTTGATAAATATGTAATTGCGTGCCGTGTCCAGTGTTCACCTGACGCTACCTGTCGGTACCTGTCATTTACAAGGCACTACCTGACGCTATCCCTTCATGAATAAGGCCCTCAGTCATGCTGACACACGTGTGATTGTGTAAAGGCATATCACTGACTCTTTACCCACCTAAGGCTTAAGTCCTAGAGGCTGATTCATTAATAGCGGCAGGTAGCGACAGATGAGCGTCTGAAGTGCGGCGCTATGAGCGACTGCTAGTGGCCGCCACGAATGGCTGTGAGTCGCTATTGCAGGCCTCCTCAGTCGCTATCTGCCGTTCTTGGGAAGAATGCATACATCGGTGAATGTGATGTTTCAGATCTGCTTTATAGGCGCTGTTATTTTTTCACACCGTATTCAAGGCAGCGCCTGAGCGTTTGTTTGCTGTTGGATTGAAATCAATGTTAGAACATTCTGTAGTAAACACATTGCACCATGTTTATTTTTTAAAATGTTTTTATTTTTTTCAATTTTTTTTTAGATGTACAGGAGTACAATTATGGCTTTGTTCTCTTCATGGTGCCTAAAAAAGAAACAAAGGTGTAGTTAGTATTTTGTAATAATTTTTGTTTGTAGCATTTAATTACATACCAAGCCCTCATTTTTTTTTTTTTATTTGGGTCAACTTGAAGACCAACCCTTATTATTATTTGGGTCAACTTGAAGACCAACCCTTATTTTTTTTTTTTTTTTTTTTTGGGTCAACTTGAAGACCATCCCTTATTATTATTTTGGTCAACTTGAAGACCAACCCTTATTATTATTTGGGTCAACTTGAAGACCAACCCTTATTTTTTTTTTTTTTAAAAGGGCCCTGTAGTCCAGTACTTGTAGTATAGTTAAGGTGAGCTATCTTACCGAAAAAAACGAGGTAATCATGCTTTCCCGTTGCTCAAAGCCAGTCTGGGTGTCCTCTGTACTTTCAGCAGGCATGTTGGGGATTTCTGGCACCAGTGCTGTTTCTTCGAGGAGTTGTATTCTGTGGTATATGCAAATATTGTGTAGGACACAGCAGGCGAGGATGATTTTTGAGACCTTTTGTGGACTGTACAACATTTCTCCTCCTGGGCGTGCCAAACAGAGAAAGCGCGCTTTCAGCAGTCCGATGGTTCTTTCCACAATGCATCTGGTTTTGCGATGTGCTCCATTGTAGCGTAGTTGGGCAGAGGTCTGTGGGTTTCTGAGTCATTAACCACGTTTTCTGCCCATATTCCTTGTCCGCTGTGGAATAAACACATTGAGAAAGCCAGCAATTAGTAATAGTCAATGTTATTTTTCTTAATATTTTCAAATTAGCTTACTAGGCCACATATTTTAAACAAAATAATTTGACATGGTTATTTAGTTACCCAGTAGCCAGCCAGGTGGCATTTCATTGTTCTCAAGCTTCCGGCACAGGACTGATTGCTGGAGCACATAAGAATCATGGCATGAGCCGGGGAAGCCAGATCTCACGGCCCGCAGCTTCATGTCATGGTCACATACTACCATGACATTCATAGAATGGAATTGTTTGAGATTTCTGTAATGCAGCTCCTGTGCACAGGGAGGGCGGAAAGGGATATTTGTACCATACACGCACCCTAGCACATTCGGAAACCCTCCCATGCGGTAGAACGCACGCTTTATTTTGGCAACCTCATGAAATTTGATATAAACAGGGATAAGGTCACAAATAGCCAGTACTACCTGGTAAAATATGCGGCTCATTGTAGCCTGGCTGATCCCGCTGAGGAGGGCAGAGGTTGCCTGGAAATTCCCTCGTGCCACAATATTAAGCATGGCACATAGGTGAACTATGCCTGGAATGGATTGGGTGCGTCTGGTGGATGGATCGATTTTGCTCTTAATCTGATCATATAGGGACTTTAGTGCTGCACGATTAAGACGAAATCGGCTTCTGATCTGCTCGTCACTTAAATCCCACACTGAAAGACGGATGCCAAAGGATCGGGGTGCCCTAAGCCTCACAACACCCTCCTCCCTGGCCTCCTGTTCTTCCAGTAGTCTCCCACAACCATACATCCATAACCCAAACATCACCCTCACATCCATCTCACAATCACTGGCCATAGCTACAAAAAAATGCAAACCAAAAAAAGAAAACACACCACAGACACAAGCACACTCCTCACACAATCACACCAATGCAGCTCAACACAAAAACAGATGTATAGTGGTCAGAACCACCAGACTGCTGAAACTCTGCTTTCTAAGTTAGGCACAACCAAGAGGGGATTTGCTGCACAACCCACAAAAGGCCCCAAAATCAATCCTCACTTGCTGTATGCTACACAATATTTGCATATGCCAACAAAACAAATCTCCCAAAGAAACAGCACTGATGACAGAAATCACCCAACAAGACACACAAAGTAAGGCAAACACCACAGCATTTGCCACAGTGTAACATTAAAAGAAGGTTGTACAATAAAGCTACTTATACTTAACTTTTGAAAATGACTGGTCCGTTTTGCCGCCTCTTGCGTTGATTAGTTATTTCCGGTCTGCAATTAGCTTCCCCAGGTGTGCTTGAAACGGCATGCGCACGCGTACGCTAAAGTATACTAGCGCACTTGAGCAGATACTTGCGTGCTTTAGCGGATATGGTTGATCATTCAGTTTTGGCCCAATTAAACTTATGCTGCTCTTAATTCAAATAGCCGTTTTAGAGCCACATTTAACATGTGTTTAAGAGACCTGAGTACATTGTTTTCTTATGTTGTGTTGGTTTGTTAATGAGCTCTCTAATTATTTAATTGTCTTCCACACATGGTTGCCAGAAACATCAGTCATTGCAGTGAAGATGTCGCTACAAACACCTGGCCAGTATGTGTGAAGCAATTAAGTGGACCTGTTTGTGATTGGTTCTCAGAGCACATAAAACCTGGCACACCCAAGCAGCAGTTGTTGCCATTCTGTAGTCTGCATGTGTGCTTGGGTGTTGTATAGTGGTGTGTGTGCAGCTACAGGATGGAGCCAAATTCTGGGCATCTGTCGGCCACAGCTGGACCAAGTAGGACTGTGTTGGGTGCTGTGCGCAGACCTCCCTTAAGAAAAAGGGCACAGGCCGAAGGTGAGGCAGCACCCAAGGCCAAGCGTCCATTTGCCAAGAGGGAGCCAGAATTTAATTTGGCGGATAACAATAATCTTGTGCATCTGGCCTAAATGGGAGTTATTATTTGGCTCCCAAAGTCAGTGTTTAGGCAAGCAAGAAAGGAGCAAATTGTGGGATGCCATTGGTGAGCAGCTTACTAGCACTGCTCAATACCCACGTAGTGGCACATCCTGCAAGAAACGCTTCTACACTTTGAAAAGGGCCCTTATGCAAAAGATGAAGAATGATCTACTTGTAGAGAGTGGGACCAAGCAGGGTCCAAAAAGTAACTACAGGCCATATGAGGAGATGCTGAAGTGCAAGATTCCTCTCATTCGGCTGCAGGGTGTTGATGCTGGGGATGACACCACAGGTTGGGCTGAAGGTACATAGTTTGGACATTTTTCTGTCTTGTTGTTTTAATGTATGTTCTTATTTGTTTTTTGTTTTTTTGGAAACTAACAGTAGGACATGTGAAGTAGCACATTATACCTCATTAATGTGTGACTTTCCTGTCTCTTGCTTTATGCATAGGTGCACATGGTGAGTCCCAGGATTCTGCTGAGGCGGACACACAAAATCCGGCCCTTCCCCCACCCTCAAGCATAACCCAGTCTGACATTGAAGGTATTTTTTTTTAAATTTTTTGGGGGTTAATTTTGGCAGCACATTACCAATGCCTAAATCCTTACTTTGATTTCTCATAGTTGCCCTGACATTTGCACCAGCATCTCCTCAGGAGTCAACCTACTCTTTGGATGCCGGTAAGTGCATGTGTCAACCTTGCTTTTGCTACTTTCAGACAAGTGCATCCTGATGTTTCAGATCTGCTTTATAGGCGCTGTTATTTTTTCACACCGTATTCAAGGCAGCGCCTGAGCGTTTGTTTGCTGTTGGATTGAAATCAATGTTAGAACATTCTGTAGTAAACACATTGCACCATGTTTATTTTTTAAAATGTTTTTATTTTTTTTAATTTTTTTTTAGATGTACAGGAGTACAATTATGGCTTTGTTCTCTTCATGGTGCCTAAAAAAGAAACAAAGGTGTAGTTAGTATTTTGTAATAATTTTTGTTTGTAGCATTTAATTACATACCAAGCCCTCATTTTTTTTTTTTTTTTTTTATTTGGGTCAACTTGAAGACCAACCCTTATTATTATTTGGGTCAACTTGAAGACCAACCCTTATTTTTTTTTTTTTTTTTTTTTGGGTCAACTTGAAGACCATCCCTTATTATTATTTTGGTCAACTTGAAGACCAACCCTTATTATTATTTGGGTCAACTTGAAGACCAACCCTTATTTTTGTTTTTTTTAAAAGGGCCCTGTAGTCCAGTACTTGTAGTATAGTTAAGGTGAGCTATCTTACCGAAAAAAACGAGGTAATCATGCTTTCCCGTTGCTCAAAGCCAGTCTGGGTGTCCTCTGTACTTTCAGCAGGCATGTTGGGGATTTCTGGCACCAGTGCTGTTTCTTCGAGGAGTTGTATTCTGTGGTATATGCAAATATTGTGTAGGACACAGCAGGCGAGGATGATTTTTGAGACCTTTTGTGGACTGTACAACATTTCTCCTCCTGGGCGTGCCAAACAGAGAAAGCGCGCTTTCAGCAGTCCGATGGTTCTTTCCACAATGCATCTGGTTTTGCGATGTGCTCCATTGTAGCATAGTTGGGCAGAGGTCTGTGGGTTTCTGAGTCATTAACCACGTTTTCTGCCCATATTCCTTGTCCGCTGTGGAATAAACACATTGAGAAAGCCAGCAATTAGTAATAGTCAATGTTATTTTTCTTAATATTTTCAAATTAGCTTACTAGGCCACATATTTTAAACAAAATAATTTGACATGGTTATTTAGTTACCCAGTAGCCAGCCAGGTGGCATTTCATTGTTCTCAAGCTTCCGGCACAGGACTGATTGCTGGAGCACATAAGAATCATGGCATGAGCCGGGGAAGCCAGATCTCACGGCCCGCAGCTTCATGTCATGGTCACATACTACCATGACATTCATAGAATGGAATTGTTTGAGATTTCTGTAATGCAGCTCCTGTGCACAGGGAGGGCGGAAAGGGATATTTGTACCATACACGCACCCTAGCACATTCGGAAACCCTCCCATGCGGTAGAACGCACGCTTTATTTTGGCAACCTCATCCTCATGAAATTTGATATAAACAGGGATAAGGTCACAAATAGCCAGTACTACCTGGTAAAATATGCGGCTCATTGTAGCCTGGCTGATCCCGCTGAGGAGGGCAGAGGTTGCCTGGAAATTCCCTCGTGCCACAATATTAAGCATGGCACATAGGTGAACTATGCCTGGAATGGATTGGGTGCGTCTGGTGGATGGATCGATTTTGCTCTTAATCTGATCATATAGGGACTTTAGTGCTGCACGATTCAGACGAAATCGGCTTCTGATCTGCTCGTCACTTAAATCCCACACTGAAAGACGGATGCCAAAGGATCGGGGTGCCCTAAGCCTCACAACACCCTCCTCCCTGGCCTCCTGTTCTTCCAGTAGTCTCCCACAACCATACATCCATAACCCAAACATCACCCTCACATCCATCTCACAATCACTGGCCATAGCTACAAAAAAATGCAAACCAAAAAAAGAAAACACACCACAGACACAAGCACACTCCTCACACAATCACACCAATGCAGCTCAACACAAAAACAGATGTATAGTGGTCAGAACCACCAGACTGCTGAAACTCTGCTTTCTAAGTTAGGCACAACCAAGAGGGGATTTGCTGCACAACCCACAAAAGGCCCCAAAATCAATCCTCACTTGCTGTATGCTACACAATATTTGCATATGCCAACAAAACAAATCTCCCAAAGAAACAGCACTGATGACAGAAATCACCCAACAAGACACACAAAGTAAGGCAAACACCACAGCATTTGCCACAGTGTAACATTAAAAGAAGGTTGTACAATAAAGCTACTTATACTTAACTTTTGAAAATGACTGGTCCGTTTTGCTGCCTCTTGCGTTGATTAGTTATTTCCGGTCTGCAATTAGCTTCCCCAGGTGTGCTTGAAACGGCATGCGCACGCGTACGCTAAAGTATACTAGCGCACTTGAGCAGATACTTGCGTGCTTTAGCGGATATGGTTGATCATTCAGTTTTGGCCCAATTAAACTTATGCTGCTCTTAATTCAAATAGCCGTTTTAGAGCCACATTTAACATGTGTTTAAGAGACCTGAGTACATTGTTTTCTTATGTTGTGTTGGTTTGTTAATGAGCTCTCTAATTATTTAATTGTCTTCCACACATGGTTGCCAGAAACATCAGTCATTGCAGTGAAGATGTCGCTACAAACACCTGGCCAGTATGTGTGAAGCAATTAAGTGGACCTGTTTGTGATTGGTTCTCAGAGCACATAAAACCTGGCACACCCAAGCAGCAGTTGTTGCCATTCTGTAGTCTGCATGTGTGCTTGGGTGTTGTATAGTGGTGTGTGTGCAGCTACAGGATGGAGCCAAATTCTGGGCATCTGTCGGCCACAGCTGGACCAAGTAGGACTGTGTTGGGTGCTGTGCGCAGACCTCCCTTAAGAAAAAGGGCACAGGCCGAAGGTGAGGCAGCACCCAAGGCCAAGCGTCCATTTGCCAAGAGGGAGCCAGAATTTAATTTGGCGGATAACAATAATCTTGTGCATCTGGCCTAAATGGGAGTTATTATTTGGCTCCCAAAGTCAGTGTTTAGGCAAGCAAGAAAGGAGCAAATTGTGGGATGCCATTGGTGAGCAGCTTACTAGCACTGCTCAATACCCACGTAGTGGCACATCCTGCAAGAAACGCTTCTACACTTTGAAAAGGGCCCTTATGCAAAAGATGAAGAATGATCTACTTGTAGAGAGTGGGACCAAGCAGGGTCCAAAAAGTAACTACAGGCCATATGAGGAGATGCTGAAGTGCAAGATTCCTCTCATTCGGCTGCAGGGTGTTGATGCTGGGGATGACACCACAGGTTGGGCTGAAGGTACATAGTTTGGACATTTTTCTGTCTTGTTGTTTTAATGTATGTTCTTGTTTTTTGTTTTTTTGGAAACTAACAGTAGGACATGTGAAGTAGCACATTATACCTCATTAATGTGTGACTTTCCTGTCTCTTGCTTTATGCATAGGTGCACATGGTGAGTCCCAGGATTCTGCTGAGGCGGACACACAAAATCCGGCCCTTCCCCCACCCTCAAGCATAACCCAGTCTGACATTGAAGGTATTTTTTTTTAAATTTTTGGGGGGTTAATTTTGGCAGCACATTACCAATGCCTAAATCCTTACTTTGATTTCTCATAGTTGCCCTGACATTTGCACCAGCATCTCCTCAGGAGTCAACCTACTCTTTGGATGCCGGTAAGTGCATGTGTCAACCTTGCTTTTGCTACTTTCAGACAAGTGCATCCTGTGTTGTACAAGTACTTCCTGTGTTGCAGGTCGACAGGACCCTGTTGGTGTGTATTTCAAAACACACTGTATCCTTTCTGCTGTTTGAGTAACAATGTGTATATTTTGTTAGTCTAAATTTCTACATGATTTTAATTCCGACTACAAGATGGATATTTATAGTGGATTGTGCATCAACATGATCAGAAATTAAATTGTTGTAATGAGTTCCATGCATTTTTTTGTTTTTTAAAATAGAAATACAAACATTCACTATATTATTGTTGGTAATATTGATATACATTGTGTATTTTAGTTGACCGGAATACAGGAAGTGGCCGTCCGGAAAGGGCCCTTCACCGTGAGGCTGCTAGAGATGAGGGTAAGTTTGGTTTGGTTTATTCTCTAGTAAGGATGTTGGATAACCTGTTTTTTGAATTTATTAGTCCAACTTGTTATTAAACATGTTTTTTTAGGGCAAAGCTCGAGTGAGGGCCTAAGTCGGGACATCTGTGAGATGGCGGGTATGTGTAATTTGAGAAATGTGTGTATGTTATTGTTTGCCACAATGATTTCATCCTCTTCGTCTTACATACATCTTTGGAATATGTGTTAAAATTACACATTTTTGCTATTGGGCAATCCGGCACTTTGGAGAGGTATGGCCTTGATAGTGTATCCAAAAAATAGTCCCACAATCTCAAATGACCTACTAACATGACTTTCCTGTTTAGCATATGCCAGCTTGCCCCATCTCTCAGATGTTGATTTGCCCCTTTCTGGCAGCCAGACACCGGAACTAGTTTGGGAGGAGCACACTGAGGTACCATGGCTGATTTGTTTGAACAGTAACCACATTGACATGTTTGGGGGTACAACAGGATCTACCATGTAAAATACAACATATTTGTTGGTTAGCAGGAGTCCTTTACGAAAACCCAGGCTGTGCACTCCGCCCAAGTGCCATGTGCCCAGGCTACAGAGGATGAACCAACGGTACATTATAATGGAACCATTTTTTTTATTTTTTGGGAGGGGATTACCTGCATTGTTCCAGCTTCACTACAATCTTGTTTTTTCGTGTTTTAGGCTGATCATCCTCCAACTGGAGCAAGTGCACCCACAAGTGCAGATTTTTACCAGCTAGGGGTCCGGATGCTGGAGGGCTACAGTCACCAACAGCCGCGTGCTGGAACTGATGAGCGCATTGCGGTGTTGGCAAATCAGTCGCTGGTGGATCGCGAACAATTTCTGGACCTGCAGCAACAACTGCGTGAAGTGCGCAATCAACACCACTCTGAGATTCTTCATGCAATACAACAAATGTCAAATGCAATACAACAATCTGGACAGCTCCAGGACCAAACTTTGTTGTTGATACATCAGCTAATACAACAGCAGTCTATTTTTTTTACTGCACTGTTGTCCCCCAACACCACCCCTAGCAATGAGTCTCAACCTCCCAGGCCACCCAGGGAATAATTGTGGCACTTATTATAACATTCAAATGCATTAATTTAAATGATTTTTTGTTTGTGGAATAAAACCTCCAATTAGTGTTTTTGAATACATACCTACTAACACAGTCAGGGATAAGTCTCTATATCTAGATATGTACATGTAGGCAGAAATTTCTGACACACATTGTTTGCCATACATTACTATGCTTAACATATTAAATGCCTAACAATGTGTTTGAAAATGTACTAACTAATGGGTTGCTAGACACTTAAACTATGGTTTAAAAGACACAACACACTGAAAGTAGAAAATTAAAAAACATTTATTGCCTTCAAAGGCGGCCAACATGGGCAACATTAATCCGCACAGTGGAACAAACCATACCCCCACCCGAACGCTGTTTCTGCTTGCCCAGCAGCATAAGGCGCGTTCGACGGACGTACTGCCACAGTCTGCGATGCTCTGTTACACAAGCTGTATAGAGTAAAAAATAATATTTAACAAATAGAATGGGATAGAAAAATACACAGATGTAGGAATCTTATGTAGTTTGCTCTAATTATGTGACCAACACATTAACATTGGTGCAAACTGGGCCCTTATGTGTTACCATTATATGAGTACTAGTGCCTGCCTTACATGTGCATTTATCATCCAAACCATACATTTTGTAGTAACCGTTTGGAAGAAATGAAGGGATAAGTTACATTGTGGTCATTGTTTGGGTTATTTTCATCCAAACATCATGTCCAAAGTCCTACAGATTAAACTACTTGTGAAAATCATATTAGAGTTCACAACCTTATATTGAAACTATTTTTTGGGAAAGCAAACATTTAACCAATAAGTCTAAAAACCAAAAATGTGAGCCAACAATCAAGCATGCAGACATGCATTTATGATTGTGGGTCTAGCAAATGTCACCTAGATGTGTGCTTAGTAAACACATAGGGACATTGGCAATTATGATAGATTTTAGGCTAAGGCATAGGTGTCCTAAGTATTTTTGGATATGAAGTTGATGTACTCACCATCGCAGCTGTGGCTGTGGCCCATGGTGCTGGACATCCCTGGAGCTGGGGTGGGGAGTATGGTCACAGGGTCCATCTGCGTGGAAACATCTGTCATGAGAAAGCAAAACCAAAAACAAAATTAGTTTAGCAATTACTCATTAAAATTTGACATCCATCTGTTTAGGGAGTCTGGAAAATAATGCTAGCATGGTTACACACATGTTGTCATACATTAGCATATTTACTGGTCCGTGAGGTCATGGAAATTATTTATGTGTGCAACATGGACACATCAATATAATGTGCCACTAACATTTACAGTGCAATGCTAATGCAGTAATTTAAGTTGAGGGTAGAATATTAATTGTAGAGTGTGCAACATGTGTTAGCAGGAACAACTTACAAAACTAACCCATTTGCTAGCCACCATCATGGTGTACGCAGTAACATTGGGGTTGTTTGCAGTTGGATTGGACTGGAGTGGGGTTCCTGAGGTTTTTAAAATTACACTACAATCTTGTACTATGGACCAGTAAACATGTGTATGTTTTTTGTAATGTCATTACATATGCCATGTGAAGGATATCAACAAACACTTACCACGACTATGCCCGCGGGCTAGGGCTGGCGCATAGCTGCTGGAGGTGGTGGCTCTATGATGCCCTAAAATGCTGATAACAAGGGCACAGGATTAGTGCTAATTCACCAGGCCCACCTGTAACAGACAAACAAGAATTAGAAATGCACTCACCAGGGGATGAACTGCCGCTGGTATCCCAGGGAGGACTCTGAGGAGGAGGCGTGGAGCCTCGACTCCTCACAATCGGCCCAGAAGATCCCAAACCACATGGGCCACCCTCCTCCCTCTCACTCCCAGATCCTCGAGGGAGTGTGGGTGAGTCCAACTCAACCTTCCCACTTGGACTCCCCACTTGAGAGTGGCCCACAGGGTTTGTAGACTCAACTGAGTCCGATTGTGAGGAGCTGAGGCTCCAGACTGCCCGCCCCCCAGCAGCACACTCCTCTGGGGCGTCATCCCCTTCCTCCCCTGGGTCCTCAAGATAGGATTGGTGAGAGGGCTCCTCCCCCACCACTCTTCTGCGGGGGAGGAAACCCTTCCCACGTTTTCCCAGGGGAGGACGCTTATCTGTGTAAAAGGGGGGAAAAAAGGACAGTTTTTATAAAAAATCCAAAAATAATCTCCTTTATAAAACTACACTAGTGGAATTATTTACATGTTGTGAGCTGACACTTACCTGAAGCGTAGGCATCATAGAGCATGGGTCCTGGCGCTTGAAGTCCAACCATTTTTGTATGATTGAGCGGACGGTCAGCTGGGTTTTGAAGCGCCGGGACACAGTTGCCTTCACCTCCAGCGCTATGCGCCTCTTTGCACCGCGGGCATAGTCATATTCCCGAAGCAACAAATCCTAAAAAAAACACATTTAAAAAACATTATATAAATACATATATATATATATAGAATAATAACCCAAAATAACAAGCTATATGGTTGCACAACAGAAATGGAACATATACTTACTTTGACCACCTGGCCGTTCACCCGCGTATCCACGCGTTTGCGCCGCATTTTTTGGGGTGTGGGGGAGCAGGGGATGTTGAGGGGCCAGGGGAGACAGGGGGAGGAGGGGGGGTTGGGGAGGAAGAATCAGAGGAGTAGCTAGGGAGGCGGATGGCTGGGCGTCTGGGCCGCATGTTCATTCCTCAGAGGTGGAAACCGGAAGTTGCAAAACGAAAGTAAAATGCAGAAAAAAAAAAACACACGCATCGCTAAAATACGCTGATATACGCTTAACAATTCGCTAGGATACGCAACATTAAAATAGCATATAGTGACGAGTCAGCTGCGCCCGTGTCTGCTGCGTATTCATCAACAGCGACTGGGGGCGTTACAAGTCAATTGCCGCAAAAAAAAAAAAAACCCACGTGTATGATCAGCACAGAGCCGCTGCCTGCTACACATAGCGACTCGGCATAGCGTCTGGGCCTTGCCGCAACACCACGGATTCAACAAAGAAATTACTAGCATAGAGCGTGGGCGCTGTTTTTAGCTGACTGCGGCATGGAGCGCCTGTAACGGTTTAAAATAAATGATTATTTGGGGGTTTGACACCTTCGAAAATGCTAACAATAACTGAAATGACATTGGGAGAGGGCTGTGATTTGGACATCCAAGTGACACATTCCTAAATACATTTAAAAAAAAAAAAAAAACAATCCCAAACATTCCTGACAAATCAGAATTAATGTTTAATACATGTACAAATTAAAAAAACTAATAAAAAACAAATACAAAAGCTAAAAAAAAATAAGATGTGTCTGCCATAGAAATGTATGGGAGAGCGGCAGGTAGCGAGAGGTAATACCTGACGCTGTGCAAGGCACAACACTGGCGCTGTTCGCTGAGGATGAGAAATTGATGAATTATCCGCTACATGTCGTTATTCCAGTCGCTACACAGATTCTGGTTGATAAATGTGCAATTGTGTGCCGTGTCCGGCGTTGACCAGGCGTTGACCAGTCGCTATTTGGCGCTAACTCCCACTAACCAGGCGCTGCATGACGCTATCCCTTGTTAAATAAGGCCCCTAGTTTACAAATCAGAATTCTGATGTAGACCTCTTTCCTACTTCATACAACCAATAGGGCTCAGCTGATTCTGTACAGTTGGGGGGGGGTTATCAAATTTATAGAACTTTATTAGTACAGTCTGGAGAAAAGAAGGGAAAGATGGGTCATGATTGAAATCTTTTAATATGTTAAAAGCTTGGAATAGGGTTCAGGAGAGAACTGTTTTTTTGTAGGACAGTTAAAGGGACATTCCATGCAAAGGCCTTGATTCACTAAGATTTAAGAAAAGAATTCACGGTAGTAAAAAATTCAATTAATGAGAAAAATGTAACTTTTAGTGATATTAGTCCTTAGTGACTATTATATTAGTCCTTTATGTCTCTCATCTCTTACGGTGAGGTTTTTAATTGTTTTTAATATGTATGTTTTGGCTACTATTACTTACCATAATAAAATATTGACTTTTGAAATATACTCTCTGTAGTGTGGCTGACCTGTATACATAGGGGTGAGCCTTTGTGGTCTGTACTGGCAGCCCACTTTCTTTGTAAACACATACATATATTAAATGAATCATGTGCCCCCCTCCCCCTCTGCTCTCAACCTTCTATGTTTCAATGTTTGGAAAACAAAACATATTAATGATTACATGTGTAACCACTAGCATGTACACGATTACAATATCATGTGTAGCTAGTTCAAAGCTACAGACCAATATGTGAACTGAAGAATTTATGCTGACCTGTTACCTCCCCCCACAGCTAAAAGCCCAACACAATCTCCATCTTCAAAAGAACTTGTATGAACTTTATAGCTAACAACCATCAAAGTCAAGTCATTACTCACATACTCACATGTTTGGCAGCAAATGGCAGCTGATCATGTGACCGCCGGCAACCATTCAGGTTTGATGTGCATGCGCACTCTTAAAACCTATTTGGCTACTGGAATTCAAGTGATTGGCAGCCATACTAATGAATGAAGAAGAAATTTACTATAAAGACGCTTTAAAATCTTCATAGATGCTTGAATAGTGAATGCAACTTCAACCATACACATCATGGTCCCTTTGGTGGACAGTATTTGGAGTCAATTTCATGCAACAATACCAGCCTGAGAATATTTATGGGCCAGGGTGATAAACTGGGCTACTAATTTAGCCCTCATCTCTCCATATTCCATTGCAAAGTGCCCAATACGATGGCAAACATATTTTTGAAAAGCCAGGGAGAAACAATCATTGCAGGGTCTGACAATGCAAATTGATGTAGGGCGCTGCGAACATTATCAGATTTTCTTAACTTATTTCAATATTCTTTTACAGTTCATCTTTTTAGTAATGCTTTCTCCTCTTTTGTTAGTTTGCATGATTCTAGGGACCGCACCTTAATGTCACCAGTTTTCAGACTGGGCCCATGCACATTGTGTGGTTTATGATCCCCTGATAAGCAGTATGAGTGCTATAAACTAAAGATTTTGCACACAGTTAGCCACTGTGAGAAAAGTCAGGTCTTGTTTTCTCCCTCTACCCACAAAAAAATGACTTTAGACTTATGTAGGCCTTCCATGGTTGCCAGCTGCAGTGAAGCCAACACAATCATTATTTGTGATTCAAAATAGGGCATTAGGGTTTCTATTTACAGAGGTTACAAACAGATAATAGTGAGGAGCACTGTACAAACCATCTCTGCCCCTCTTGTCATGGCCTGTTACATTTTAGACCTCTATAGGGCTCTTAAAATTGGTTGATTTATCCCTGTTCAAACATGATACTTCTGTTCTTAGGGAACCTTCTCTTGTTTCATTGTAGCCCACCTCACTATGAGCTGTTTATAGTCTTATAGATGGGTTCTGTGCAGATTAGTCAATGAAACCGCTATTCTACTAACATAAATTCTTTATTTAAATTACATCTGACAAAGATTTAATTTCAGTAACACAACTTCTGATTAATTGAACTCTGCAGTGCAAACAAAGCATTTGATTTTTTCCACGTATTTTGTATCTATAGTGGATGTATTTTGGATTCTACTTTCCATAAATAAAACATTCAAAATTTGCATAATCTACGACACATTGTAAATGTAATAAGGTACTTCATAGAGCTGTCAACACTTTACATTTGAGAGGATCTGCTGGTTGCTTAACGTCATGATAGCTTGTTGCCATGGCAGTAAGTTCTGAGCAGCTTTTAGCTGTAACATCCTATAAAGCTTCTTGATAGCAAGATCGGGTCTTGATTAGACACAAGTAGCAGCATGTCTTCTGAGCTGTATTAGATCTAGAGTCAGTTAATTTAAATTATAGCTATAAAGCCATAGCTATAAAGGTATTGTTAGTAGAGCCAATCATTTTGTAACTATATATTCAATTAAAGCAAAGAGAACCATAATCTTAAACGCCAAAATTTCACAAAATGCATTCTCTTGTTTTAATCATTGGCATTATTTTTTCACTAATTTTACCATTGTTTAGATATTTTTGGGGGTCAGAAGTTAAATCATACCTTGAGTCAAACCCTTTCATTTTGTTTCAGATCTTGTGAGTAAAGGAATAAAAAAAACTCATGTTTTTCTTTCTGTGTCACTTAACTGAGATCTGTCTTCACTATTGTTTTAAAGTGGAACAATGACCAGGATTGGTTTCTGCCCTGGGGGCATCCCAATGTAGGATTCCCCTCTGTGTGAAACCCCCCAGATCACCCACTTTCACTCACTTTTTCCCATTCTCGCGGCACTTGCGCAGGTGCTCATCCAATCAGCACTTTCATTGGCGCGTACTAATGCATATCATAAAGCCGCTGATTTGAACTTCGCGCCACATCCCTGACTCTCCTGTGGCGTGCATGCTCCCCCGCAACCAGCCTATCTGGATGGCTGGCCTTGGGGAGTGTGCACAGCTGCCCAGAAGTCAGGGATGCGGCCGCCGGAGAAGACTGTGTCGCTGGAGCGCTAGGATCAGGTAAGTTTACCAGCTTACCAGGGATGTCCCAGGTGAAGGCTAGCAGCCCGCCCTAGAATCTTTTAGATTCCAGGCCAACCACAGGGAGTGATTTCTACACTTCAAGCCAGAGGTATCATTTAGAAAGAAAATGTTCTGCTTATGGTAGAGCAAATGTGTTACCAGGAAAGGGTAAAAAAACATTTTCCCATTGGGGTTGGGAATACATTGCCATATCGGTATTCTGTTGGAAACATATTGTCACTTAAGGAGAGTGTGTGAGATGTCATTATCTCAATAGGGCAAACACAGTATGACAACAGCAAGTTAACATGGTACTAGCCTTTTCCCTATGCAAATCTAAAGTTTTTTTGCCTGGAGTTTAAGCTTTGACGTGTTAGCTAAAACAAGTAAAAAAATGTACTTGCAAATATGTACAACCATATTTTTTAAACAACTCTGTAGAAAAATGATTATTCAAATAAATATATTCCATAGAAGATTGAAGTAAAAGAAAGAAAACAAAGCACAGAATTTGAAGTCACTATTTTTGGTGGCTGAATGACTGAACGTGTGCAGGAAATGTTGTTGTAATTGTCTGCCTTATTCACATCTTGCTACCATCTGTTCCAAAACATGAGCAGGGTGGAGTATTACTTATATAGCTGGCAAAGCTGGGAAGTTTGCCAAAGACCCAAGGTAAGCTTGATTTGGGTCTAATGCAAGTTTTTTTTGTCCCAGAATTTCTAAAGATCAATTAGAAAAATACATTTATGGTGGAAGCCAGGTAGGTTAAGTGGAGACTTATTTGGTCATGATCTTGTGAGCAAATGTATTAAAACAAAAGGAAAGAAGGAAACATGGTTAGAGCAAAAGTATTAAAACAAAATAAAAGAAGGAAACATGGTTAGAATGTTTATGATGAATAATACAACATGCCAAAACTACAGGTATGCTCAGGTAGAAGTAAAGCCTAGGAGGACTATAGTTTCTTTAAAACCTGTATGTTAAAGTGGACCATCACCCTCGGGTGATCGGCCCGGGAATCTATAAGATTCCCGGGCCGATCACCTCCCTCCCCGCGGGACATCCGAGATCGGGATGTCCCGTGGGGTGAAACCCCCCCAAAACCCCCAAACCCCCTTACCTTAGCTCCTCCGCCGCCGCCTCCCTCGCGCCCCTCTAGGCGTGTGCCCGCCCGCGGCTGTCAAATCCCTTGTCCGTCGGCGCTGGGAGCGGGGAGAGGTGAGTTTTTAGGGTGATCGGGGGGGTTTCACACAGCGGGGCACCCCGATCGGGGGTGCCCCACTGAAGTGGACCAAGACCCAGGATAGTCAAAATCCTGGGTGTTGGTCCACTTTAACAAATTGTACAGGCTTAATGTCAGGGAAAGAAAATACTAATCCAAATGCAATTAAAAATAACCATGGGAGGTGCTAAATGGATGTGATATTATTTGTGTCCAGAAAATCAGAATAGACACCAAAGAAAAAAGCTGCATTGCCTTTTGACTGTAACTCCAGAGGAAGCCTTCTGACCTGATCAAGCCATCTAAGTAAGTTTCTGAAATACAGAAAATAAAAATAAAACTGAGGGTACAAAATGTTTAACCCTTTAAGTGCCAGCCCACCTGGAGATTTTTGCCCTTATTCATCAAGCGATAGCGCCAGGTAGTGTCTGACGAGCGCCAGGTAGCGGCAGCTAACGGCGACTACCAACTCAAGTACGCCCGGCGGCGGTCACAATGACGCATTTATCAAGCAAAATGAGGCTAGCGCCGGCGAGAGCGACGGCTAGCGCGGCATTCATCATGAAGCCGCCTGGACCGAACAGCGCCGCTGCAAATTCCCTCACAGCGCCAGGTATGAGCTGTCGCTCCCTGGCGATGTCCAATGCATTTCAATGGAGCAATCTATAAATAATCATAATTAATTGGTATTATTTTTTTTTTTTTTTTTAATGTCAAAAATTCGGAGACCACTTCTGCAATGTTAGGATTTATTTTTAAGTAAAAAAAATTGTTAAAAAAAATTTGTGCAGAATTGATCTAACAGGTCTGAGATTAATGTATTCATATTACAAAATTAATCTAAAAACATGTATAATGTTACATTCAAAAAATATGGTTGTTTAGGGGTTAAAAACCAGTTAATACCCATCGCCGCCAGCGCTCTGGGGTTTAAACAAGGAATGGACAGCGACAACACATTCGGAGCGTGATTTGTTAATGAATATGAAGCTAGCCGTTCTCTCTGGCCATTCGTTGTCAGGCGCTCACATACAACGCTGGACCTGTGAAACAGCGACCCCCCAGCCCGTATTCAACATTACCGCACACCGACTGAGTCGCTGTCATCAAGCTAACGCCGGCCAAGCACAGCGAAGTATGGCTGGCGCTGAAAAAATCACGCTACAGTCGCTCATCTGTCGCTACCTGGCGCTATTAATGAATCGGCCTCCCCGTCACACTCTGTTGCCAGAGCATTTTTCACTATTTTGAGCTACACATGTTCAACTGTAATTTTTGAAGGGATTTTCTGGGACTTCCCATAAAAATTACATATCGTTTTTTTTAGCAGAATCTGGGCTTTAACAGCATATGTCTTGTTTATCAATTTTGTTGTCTTATCCTAATTATTTTGGGCAAAATATGTGAAAGAAAATTAAAAATACACACGTTTTTACATTTTGCAGTGTTTTTCTTTAATCAAAAATAAAGGTTTTAAAATAAAAACATATTGAGGGTAAAAGCCCCATTTCTCCCGGTTACAACGGTACCACACATGTATTAGTAGACACCCTTTCCTGCCCAGGAGACCCCAGAAACTGCAAAGAGCGCTAGAGGAGATTTTCAGATAAAATACAAATACTATGCGCTCCTCGCAGTTTTTCAAAAAATACAACCCTTTACATTTGAAATACCCCCACAAACTATATATTTTTGGAAAGTACATACCTCAAGGTTTCTAAGCCTACTGGGCTTGTTGGCGTGGGTGCATTCATTTGGACTCTATTCATTGGCAGAACCTCTGGTTTCAAAGGATTTCCCTAAAAAAACAAACAAAAAGCAGATTCAAAACCATATTTTCCTATAAAAACAATAAGCAAGCAAGAAGTAACACAGTAAATCTGAAAGCACAACATCTGCTGAACAAAATAATACCCCACATGCATAGGTACTTTGAAGGGTAGAGTTGCCAAACACCCCAAAGTCAAGTGTGCACTTGAGGGTCATTTTACTGGCAAAAGTCAGCTGCGCACACAAAGTGCGCACCTTGCTGTTTCTCCAAATTTACAACCCATTACATTTGAAATACCCCCCACAAACTATATATTTTTGGAAAGTACATACCTCAAGGTTTCTAAGCCTACTGGGCTTGTTGGCGTGGGTGCATTCATTTGGACTCTATTCATTGGCAGAACCTCTGGTTTCAAAGGATTTCCCTAAAAAAACAAACAAAAAGCAGATTCAAAACCATATTTTCCTATAAAAACAATAAGCAAGCAAGAAGTAACACAGTAAATCTGAAAGCACAACATCTGCTGAACAAAATAATACCCCACATGCATAGGTACTTTGAAGGGTAGAGTTGCCAAACACCCCAAAGTCAAGTGTGCACTTGAGGGTCATTTTACTGGCAAAAATCAGCTGCGCACACAAAGTGCGCACCTTGCAGTTTTTCCAAATTTACAACCCTTTATATTTGAAATACCCCCCACAAACTATATATTTTTGGAAAGTACATACCTCAAGGTTTCTAGGCCTACTGGGCTTGTTGGCGCGGGTGCATTCGTTTGGACTCTATTCATTGGCAGAATCTCTGGTTCCAAAGGATTTCCCTAATAAAAAAGCAAAAAGCAGATTCAAAACCATATATTCCTATAAAAACAATAAGCAAGCAAGAAGTAACACAGTAAATCTGAAAGCACAACATCTGCTGAACAAAATAATACCCCACATGCATAGGTACTTTGAAGGGTAGAGTTGCCAAACACCCCAAAGTCAAGTGTGCACTTGAGGGTCATTTTACTGGCAAAAATCAGCTGCGCACACAAAGTGCGCACCTTGCAGTTTCTCCAAATTTACAACCCTTTACATTTGAAATACCCCCCCACAAACTATATATTTTTGGAAAGTACATACCTCAAGGTTTCTAAGCCTACTGGGCTTGTTGGCGTGGGTGCATTCATTTGGACTCTATTCATTGGCAGAACCTCTGGTTTCAAAGGATTTCCCTAAAAAAACAAACAAAAAGCAGATTCAAAACCATATTTTCCTATAAAAACAATAAGCAAGCAAGAAGTAACACAGTAAATCTGAAAGCACAACATCTGCTGAACAAAATAATACCCCACATGCATAGGTACTTTGAAGGGTAGAGTTGCCAAACACCCCAAAGTCAAGTGTGCACTTGAGGGTCATTTTACTGGCAAAAGTCAGCTGCGCACACAAAGTGCGCACCTTGCTGTTTCTCCAAATTTACAACCCATTACATTTGAAATACCCCCCACAAACTATATATTTTTGGAAAGTACATACCTCAAGGTTTCTAAGCCTACTGGGCTTGTTGGCGTGGGTGCATTCATTTGGACTCTATTCATTGGCAGAACCTCTGGTTTCAAAGGATTTCCCTAAAAAAACAAACAAAAAGCAGATTCAAAACCATATTTTCCTATAAAAACAATAAGCAAGCAAGAAGTAACACAGTAAATCTGAAAGCACAACATCTGCTGAACAAAATAATACCCCACATGCATAGGTACTTTGAAGGGTAGAGTTGCCAAACACCCCAAAGTCAAGTGTGCACTTGAGGGTCATTTTACTGGCAAAAATCAGCTGCGCACACAAAGTGCGCACCTTGCAGTTTTTCCAAATTTACAACCCTTTACATTTGAAATACCCCCCACAAACTATATATTTTTGGAAAGTACATACCTCAAGGTTTCTAGGCCTACTGGGCTTGTTGGCGCGGGTGCATTCGTTTGGACTCTATTCATTGGCAGAATCTCTGGTTCCAAAGGATTTCCCTAATAAAAAAGCAAAAAGCAGATTCAAAACCATATTTTCCTATAAAAACAATAAGCAAGCAAGAAGTAACACAGTAAATCTGAAAGCACAACATCTGCTGAACAAAATAATACCCCACATGCATAGGTACTTTGAAGGGTAGAGTTGCCAAACACCCCAAAGTCAAGTGTGCACTTGAGGGTCATTTTACTGGCAAAAATCAGCTGCGCACACAAAGTGCGCACCTTGCAGTTTCTCCAAATTTACAACCCTTTACATTTGAAATACCCCCCACAAACTATATATTTTTGGAAAGTACATACCTCAAGGTTTCTAAGCCTACTGGGCTTGTTGGCGTGGGTGCATTCATTTGGACTCTATTCATTGGCAGAACCTCTGGTTTCAAAGGATTTCCCTAAAAAAACAAACAAAAAGCAGATTCAAAACCATATTTTCCTATAAAAACAATAAGCAAGCAAGAAGTAACACAGTAAATCTGAAAGCACAACATCTGCTGAACAAAATAATACCCCACATGCATAGGTGCTTTGAAGGGTAGAGTTGCCAAACACCCCAAAGTCAAGTGTGCACTTGAGGGTCATTTTACTGGCAAAAATCAGCTGCGCACACAAAGTGCGCACCTTGCAGTTTTTCCAAATTTACAACCCTTTACATTTGAAATACCCCCCACAAACTATATATTTTTGGAAAGTACATACCTCAAGGTTTCTAGGCCTACTGGGCTTGTTGGCGCGGGTGCATTCGTTTGGACTCTATTCATTGGCAGAACCTCTGGTTCCAAAGGATTTCCCTAAAAAAATAAGCAAAAAGCAGATTCAAAACCATATTTTCCTATTAAAACAATAAGCAAGCAAGAACTAACACAGTAAATCTGAAATCACAGCATCTGCTGAACAAAACAATACCCCACATGCATAGGTACTTTGAAGGGTAGAGTTGCCAAACACCCCAAAGTCAAGCATGCGTTTGAGGGTCTGTTTACTGGAAAAAATCAGCTCAGCTGCGCACACAAAGTGTGCACCTTGCAGTTTTTCCAAATTTGCAACCCATTACATTTGAACTACCCCCCACAAACTATATATTTTTGGAAAGTACATACCTCAAGGTTTCTAGGCGTGCTGGGTTTTTTGTTGTGGGAACCTTTTTATGGATGAAAAACCTTGAGGTGTTCATAGTTTGCAACGGATTTCCCTAAAAAATATTAATAAATATGCAGCATACAAGAAAGTTTTCCTAATATATCAATATGCAAACAAGAAAAACCTCAATAAATCTGAAACCGCAGGGTCCCTGGAACAGAACAATACATAACATGCATATGTGGACACAGACCGCTAGACAAATAGCACAAAACATCTGAAAAAGCAATGCAAAATAAACTCAATAATGGTACTAATAGGTTCTGCTAGGATTAGTCATGGGAGGATTAGCCTTGTGCTGATAGATTGTGAACGTCAGTAAACACTGAAATCCTAATGAAGGGCCCCATGTTTTCATCATCTATCACAAGTATCCAGCGGCTCCTCCTTCACCATTTCCTCCATCATCTTTTGGCTTCGCAAGTACCAAAAATAAAAAAACAACACAGGGACAAGAAAATGCAATTATCTAACTGAATTTTTAACTAGAGAAAGTATATGCAAATAGCCTAAAAGATTCCAGGTATGGCCACTTACCTTCACCCAGATGTGGAGATGTATTCTGTTACTATAGATCTGGGGGTTTTTGCAGAGCAGGGTATTCCAAACCAGGATGACCCTAGGGCACGGAACAAAACCTAACCTAACCTACATACAGTCTAAAAATCCAGAAAAAGACAATTAACCAGAATAAAACAACTAAAAATCGAATTTAGTATGGTATGCTTCAAAGCAACCTTCCAAACACAAACCAGGTTGGCTGGGACATGTCGGGCAGTAGTAGCGCACATCTCTCCTAAAGCCATGCCTACTACAAACCCTACAAGGCTACCTCTTCCTATTGATGGAGGGGATGCACTTTATGAAATGCTTCCCCACTAATCTAGCCTCGTCATCACTACCAGCCATCTCTGGTGCCTGCTCGGTATCCCCAAATAACAGAGCAGGGAGTATCTGCAGCTGATATTTTACAAACGACAAATTGGAGCCTGGTACTGCTGCCTTGAAGACAACAAAGGAGATATAAGTTGCTAATTGGACCAAATGGATAGCAACTTTTTTGTACCAGGCTCTGGATTTTCTGGTGGCGTTGTAATATGTTAAAATTTGGTCTGTTTTATCAACGCCACCCATGAATTTATTATAATCTTTGATACAACGTGGCTTTTGGGAAGGGGCTCGGGGGCCACGTTGCCGTAATCTCACAACTGATTCATCGTGGATTGTAGTCAGCATGAAAACATTTTTTTTGTCCATGTATTTCACGGCCAGGAGCTCATCGCTTCTTACAGCATACGACTCTCCACGATTTATTTTTTGTTTCAGCAATGACCTGGGCAAGCCTTTTCGATTACGGTTGATGGTGCCGCAGGCCGGTGTGTCCAATGAGTAGAGGGCTCGAAATAGAGGGATGCTGGTATAAAAGTTATCCACATATAAGTGGTAACCTTTCCCCAGTAGAGGAGTCATGAGTTCCCAAACTATTTTTCCACTGACAGACAAATCAAGGGGACAACCAGGGGGGTCCAGATGTGTGTCCCTTCCTTCGTAAAGACGAAAAAATTTGGTGTAGCCGGTCGAGCTTTCACACAATTTGTAAAATTTTATCCCATAGCGGGCACGCTTACTAGGGATATACTGACAAAATACAATGCGCCCTTTATAAAGCAGAAGCGATTCGTCAATACTTAAATTTTGGGAGGGGGTGTACACTTCTGCAAAGCGCTCAGACAGACTATCGATCAGGGGACGTACTTTGTGAAGTCTGTCGTGACCGGGCTCACCACGGGGAATTGCAGTGGCATTGTCATTAAAATGTAGAAACCGCAGTAAAATTTGGTAGCGGAAATGGCCGGAAATAATGGTGTTGCCAAAAGGGTTCGGGTATCCCAGTAGGAGGCGATACTAAATTATTTACAGATACCCATGGCTAAAGTGAGCCCCCCAAATTTTTTTTACTAACTTATGTTTGTGGGCTGCCATGCATGAGCGCGGGCGTGCCTTTGTGGGGGATTTTGTGCTAGGACCCACTCAGCATAGCAGTTTGTATGGTAGACCATGTCCTGTAGGATGGCCTCCGTGATGAACAATTTGAAAAAGTCAACAGGACGGAAGTTTGTTGTGTCCACGTTGACTCCGGGGACCGAATCGAAAGGGGGAATTTCGGGGGAATAATTATTGTGAGGCCTCCACGTAGGCACTCCATCACCAGCTGCAGCACTCTCCATCTGATCTACACTCTCCTCCAGCGTGGAGGACCATCCCTTCTAGGATGCCTAGCACTACCACTGGTACTACTGCACGGCTGTGTCTCTTCAGTAGAGGAGACACTGTCAGACTCACTATCTGAGGGCAAATAATCTGACCCTGAAACACTGTACTCTTCCGAGTCTGACTCCATCATGTAAGCCGCTGCTTCCTGGGCAGAGTACCTTTTCCCAGCCATCCTGAAATCTGCTAAACAAAGGCTAAAACCAAATGAAAACAATAAAAATACTACACTAAAGGGGAGGAACTAGGGGGAAGTTTACAGTAACTAAAAGCTAAACTAAAGCCTAGAACTAAAGTTGGGGAACAAAACAGCCAAAAAGCAAATACTCAAAAGTAAACGTCAGCAAGCTTGCAGAACCAAGAATCTTCGAGAGCAATCGCAATCTAAAAGGAAGTTAAAGTAACAGAACATTACAATTAAGAAGGATGGTTGAAACCACCTGCAGCTGTAGTGCCCATGTACAGAGAGGCTGCGGGAGGAGTAGGTGTGTACACAATATGTATATGCTGGAGTTGTACCTCTCTGTACATGGGCCCCTCCAAAATAGAAACAATGAATGGACAATTGCAGCGGCGCAACATGGTAGGAAGGAGCTGGTCAGGCGATCAGTGATCGCTTACACACCGAGCAGTGGAGGGAGGTGAGGATGGGGCGGCTCCTTGTGTTCCCCCCACTCAACGGAGGGGAGAGATTTGCGCTGATCATTGACAGGTCAGGGCAGCAGCGTAGGTAAGGGGGGGGATTACATGTAGGGAGAGGGGCAACGCTAGCAGTTCAAAGCTTAGTGTGCCCAGGTGAGTGACAGGTCTGGGCAGTGGCATCACTCCCTGCATGTGATTGCCGCTGCCCCGACCTGTCACCGACACGCCGTTATGGATGCACGTTCCAAACCAAATGCCTGCGTGCATGCGCAGACGTGATTGCATCATCCGTCTGGGGCCTAAGGGGCGGGGGAACCGGGGCGGACGCAGCAAGCACCGGAGGACAGAAGCCAAGAGCCTGCGCGACACCTGCTGGTGTAATAACAGTACACTGTAACATGAGGAACTGTATTGCGGGGTCATGGCATTAGAAAGGTTGAGAACCACTGCTCTACTGTATCCACGTCTGTGCCCCTCCGAGGTGTATCATCAACATGTAACATCAATGCTGCCCCGACCTGTCACTGATCAGCATGAATATCCACCCCCTCTGCCAAGGGGCAATGGCGATCACGCTGCCCCGACCTGTCACTGATCAGTGTGAATCTCTCCCTCCTCCGCCCGTCGGGGGGGAGAGATGTTAATGCTGATCAGTGACAGGTTGGGGCAGCGTGAACGCCCCTAGCCCAAGACCTAACCTAGGGTTCGGGCTAGGGTTAGGAGTGTCTCTCCAACACTCGCTCTTTCCATTCCCCCTCATCCCATCCCATATGCAGTGTGGCATTCCCTCCCATTTCATTCCCATTTGCAGTGTGGCATTCCCCCCACCCAATTCCCATATGCAGTGTGGCATTCCCCCCACCTCATTCCCATATGCAGTGTGGCATTCCCCCCACCTCATTCCCATATGCAGTGTGGCATTCCCCCCACCTCATTCCCATATGCAGTGTGGCATTCCCCCCACCTCATTCCCATATGCAGTGTGGCATTCCTCCCACCCCATTCCCATATGCAGTGTGGCATTCCCCCCACCCCATTCCCATTTGCAGTGTGGCATTCCCCCCACCCCATTCCCATATGCAGTGTGGCATTCCCCCCACCCCATTCCCATATGCAGTGTGGCATTCCCCCCACCTCATTCCCCTATGCAGTGTGGCATTCCCCCCACCCCATTCCCATATGCAGTGTTGCATTCTCTCCCATTTCATTCCCATATGCAGTGTGGCATTCCCCCCACCCCATTCCCATATGCAGTGTGGCATTCCCCCCACCTCATTCCCATATGCAGTGTGGCATTCCCCCCACCTCATTCCCATATGCAGTGTGGCATTCCCCCCACCTCATTCCTATATGCAGTGTGGCATTCCCCCCACCTCATTCCCATATGCAGTGTGGCATTCCCCACACCTCATTCCCATATGCAGTGTGGCATTCCCCCCACCTCATTCCCATATGCAGTGTGGCATTCCCCCCACCTCATTCCCATATGCAGTGTGGCATTCCCCCCACCTCATTCCCATATGCAGTGTGGCATTCCCCCCACCCCATTCCCATATGCAGTGTGGCATTCCCTCCCATTTCATTCCCATATGCAGTGTGGCATTCCCCCCACCTCATTCCCATATGCAGTGTGGCATTCCCCCCACCTCATTCCCATATGCAGTGTGGCATTCCCCCCACCCCATTCCCATATGCAGTGTGGCATTCCCTCCCATTTCATTCCCATATGCAGTGTGGCATTCCCCCCACCTCATTCCCATATGCAGCGTGGCATCCCCCCCACCTCATTCCCATATGCAGCGTGGCATCCCCTCCACCCTATTCCCATATGCAGCGTGGCATTCTCCCCACCCTATTCCCATATGCAGCGTGGCATTCTCCCCACCCCATTCCCATATGCAGCGTGGCATTCCCCCCCACCTCATTCCCATATGCAGCGTGGCATCCCCCCCACCTCATTCCCATATGCAGTGTGGCATTCCCCCCACCCCATTCCCATATGCAGCGTGGCATTCCCCCCACCCCATTCCCATATGCAGCGTGGCATTCCCCCCACCTCATTCCCATATGCAGCGTGGCATTCCCCCCACCTCATTCCCATATGCAGCGTGGTATTCCCCCCACCCCATTCCCATATGCAGCGTGGCATTCCCCCCACCCCATTCCCATATGCAGCGTGGCATCCCCCCCACCCCATTCCCATATGCAGCATGGCATCCCCCCCACCCCATTCCCATATGCAGCGTGGCATTCCCCCCACCTCCTTCCCATATGCAGCGTGGCATTCCCCCCACCTCATTCCCATATGCAGCGTGGCATCCCCCCACCTCATTCCCATATGCAGCGTGGCATTCCCCCCACCTCATTCCCATATGCAGCGTGGCATCCCCCCCACCTCATTCCCATATGCAGCGTGGCATTCCCCCCACCTCATTCCCATATGCAGCATGGCATCCCCCCACCCCATTCCCATATGCAGCGTGGCATTCCCCCCACCCCATTCCCATATGCAGCATGGCATTCCCCCCCACCTCATTCCCATATGCAGCGTGGCATTCCCCCCACCCCATTCCCATATGCAGCGTGGCATTCCCCCCACCCCATTCCCATATGCAGCGTGGCATTCCCCCCACCCCATTCCCATATGCAGCGTGGCATTCCCCCCACCTCATTCCCATATGCAGCGTGGCATTCCCCCCACCTCATTCCCATATGCAGCGTGGCATTCCCCCCACCTCATTCCTATATGCAGCGTGGCATTCCCCCCATTCCCATATGCAGCGTGGCATCCCCCCCACCCCATTCCCATATGCAGCGTGGCATCCCCCCCACCCCATTCCCATATGCAGCGTGGCATTCCCCCACCTCATTCCCATATGCAGCGTGGCATTCCCCCCACCTCATTCCCATATGCAGCGTGGCATCCCCCCCACCTCATTCCCATATGCAGCGTGGCATTCCCCCCACCTCATTCCCATATGCAGCATGGCATCCCCCCACCCCATTCCCATATGCAGCGTGGCATTCCCCCCACCCCATTCCCATATGCAGCATGGCATTCCCCCCCACCTCATTCCCATATGCAGCGTGGCATTCCCCCCACCCCATTCCCATATGCAGCGTGGCATTCCCCCCACCCCATTCCCATATGCAGCGTGGCATTCCCCCCACCCCATTCCCATATGCAGCGTGGCATTCCCCCCACCTCATTCCCATATGCAGCGTGGCATTCCCCCCACCTCATTCCCATATGCAGCGTGGCATTCCCCCCACCTCATTCCTATATGCAGCGTGGCATTCCCCCCATTCCCATATGCAGCGTGGCATCCCCCCCACCCCATTCCCATATGCAGCGTGGCATCCCCCCCACCCCATTCCCATATGCAGCGTGGCATTCCCCCACCTCATTCCCATATGCAGCGTGGCATTCCCCCACCTCATTCCCATATGCAGCGTGGCATTCCCCCCCTCATTCCCATATGCAGCGTGGCATTCCCCCCACCTCATTCCCATATGCAGCGTGGCATCCCCCACCCCATTCCCATATGCAGCGTGGCACCCCCACCCCATTCCCATATGCAGCGTGGCATTCCCCCTACCCCATTCCCATATGCAGCGTGGCATTCCCCCCACCCCATTCCCATATGCAGCGTGGCATCCCCCCACCTCATTCCCATATGCAGCGTGGCATTCCCCCCACCTCATTCCCATATGCAGCGTGGCATTCCCCCCACCTCATTCCCATATGCAGCGTGGCATTCCCCCCACCTCATTCCCATATGCAGCGTGGCATTCCCCCCACCCCATTCCCATATGCAGCGTGGCATCCCCCCCACCCCATTCCCATATGCAGCGTGGCATCCCCCCACCCCATATGCAGCGTGGCATCCCCCCACCCCATTCCCATATGCAGTGTGGCATTCCCCCCACCCCATATGCAGTGTAGCATCCCCCCCACCCCATTCTCATATGCAGTGTGGCATTCCCCCCACCCCATTCCCATATGCAGTGTGGCATTCCCTCCCATCCCGTATGCAATGCGGCATCCCCCCACCCCATAGACAGTGTGGCATACCCCATCCCAATTCCATGGGCAGTGTGGCATCCCCCCCCCCACGTGCCATTGACCCCCCCCATCCCCATATGCAGTGTGGCATTCCCTCCCATCCCATATGCAATGTGGCATCCCCCTACCCCATAGACAGTGTGGCATACCCCATCCCAATTCCATGGGCAGTGTGGCATCCCCCCACGTGCCATTGACCCCCCCATCCCCCCCACCCCATTCCCATATGCAGTGTGGCATTCCCTCCCATCCCATATGCAATGCGGCATCCCCCCACCCCATAGACAGTGTGGCATACCCCATCCCAATTCCATGGGCAGTGTGGCATCCCCCCCACGTGCCATTGACCCCCCCCATTCCCATATGCAGTGTGGCATTCCCTCCCATCCCATATGCAATGTGGCATCCCCCCACCCCATAGACAGCGTGGCATACCCCATCCCAATTCCATGGGCAGTGTGGTATCCCCCCCCCCCCACGTGCCATTGACCCCCCCCCCCATCCCCCTCCAGACAGCCAGCACAGATCAGGAGGAATGATGGGAGAGGGAGGCAGTGGGGGAGGAACAAGGTATGGGGGCAGCGTGAGCGCGGCAGCCCCGATCAGAGATCGGGCAGAAGGATGGGGGAGAGGGGCTGTGCGTGAGCTAGGAGGAAAGGGAGGGGGGGACAACACATGTGGCCAGTGACAAGGAGTGTGATCGCTGCTGCTGCCGACCTGTCAGATCATCATGAATCTCTCTCCCCTCCGCCCATCGGCGGAGGGGAGAGAGATTTATGATGATCAATGACAGGTCGGCGCAGGTCGGCAGTGTGATGGGAGGGGGGACAACACATGTGGTCAGTGACAAAGACAGATCGGGGGAGCGTGATTGCTGCGCCGACCTGTCATAGATCATCATAAATCTCTCTCCCCTCCACCGATGGGCGGAGGGGAGAGAGATTTATGATGATCAATGACAGATCGGCGCAAAGCAGCGATCGCGCTCCCCCGATCTGTCCCTTGTCAGTGCAGGTCGGCAGCGTGATGGGAGGGGGGGACAACACAAGGGACACAGACAACACAAGGGACACAGACAACCACTCACCTCAGATCCAGGCAGCAAAAGGCCGGATACCATGTGATCTGGCCTTTTTATAGCAGTGCGGCGCCGGATGATGACACCAGCAGAAGCCGCACTTTGATTGGCTCCTGCAGCGATCGGGTCACAGCTACAGCCCTCAACTCACCTCTGGATGACCCCCCAAGCCTCATCTTCAAGAAAAATCAAGAACTGTGGTGCTGCGACCTTCCAATCGGCTTTAAGGTAGGAAAATGTCAGCTACGTGACTCTCACGTAGCTGGCACTTAACGGTAGGAGGGGCAGCTACGTGAGAGTCACGTAGCTGGCACTAGAAGGGTTAATCCTTTGGTGGATGCCTGTTCTCAGAATAATGAGAAAGATGAAGGCCAAGACAGGCAATAAAACAGACCATAAAATAATGGTAGGAAAAGTATTGGTAGTGATTGGTCCCATTAGTGGAAACTGGAGTATTTCCATAGTTGATGAGGACATACATTTTGCCTTTTATTATTAGGATAAAATGGTTGCACTAGTTGCCGATGGATTGAAGGCACTATTTTAGGCCTGCATTAGCTGCCTACACATATCTTTTTGTGATTTGTGTCCACTGGCAAAGCCAGTCTGTGTGTCTTCTGACTGAAGGCATGTCTGGGACTTCAGGCACCCTTTTCCTTGGGCTCCTGCATTCGTTGGAGTATGCAGATATTGTGTAGCATACAGCAAACAATGATTATCTTGGACACCTCTCTGGGCTGTACAGCATCTCCCCTCCTAGCCGGGCCAAACATAGGAAGCGTGCTTTAAGTAGGCTGATGGTCCTTTCAACAATGCATCTGGTCTTGTGGTGAGCGGCATTGTAGCACACTTCAGCTGCGGTATGTAGGTTTCGCACAAGGGTCATGAGCCACGTCTTCTGCCCATATCCCTTATCAGCTAAATACAAACACATGGGTTCATGTTGGTTGCAACACAAATGCACACCCCTACCTGCTTGGTTCCATTTTCCATTTACCTTACCCTCCCCTTAGTTCACCTGCTACACTGTTTACATATCTGACATGTACTTACCTAGTAGCCATCCCAGCTGCATTTTGTTGTTCTCAAATTTTCTGCACAGGGCAGATTGATGTAACACATTCAGTACAAGTCATGGAAGGATCCTGGGTAGCCAGACCTCACAGCACGCAGCTACATCTCATGATCACGCACCACCATCACATTAATTGAAAGGAAGGTTTTCCAGTTGCGGTAGCGCAGCTCTTGTGCTTGAGGGGGCCGGATGGGAATATGGGTCCCATCAACGCAGCCAAGCACATTTGGGATTCCTGCCATCTGACTGAATGCCAGCTTTATGTTTTGGACCTCTTCCTTATTGGATGGTAACCTGATGTATTTAGGGTTGAGGTCACAGATGGCAGGACCACCTCATGAAATATTTGGCACATGGTCGGCTGGTTAATGTCACTTAAACGGAGCAGCAGTGGACAGAAATGTGCCCCTCGGATAGATATTTAAAGAGGCAAAGAGGCGCACTATTACGAAGACTGCGTGACTGCGGCCAGTGGTGGGCTAAATTTTGTTGTGGGTTTGGTGGTAGAGTTCCAAAAGGCCACCACGATTCAGCCTAAAGCGGCTGTGGATTTGCTCATTACTCAAATCCGCCACAGCCCACTTGGTGTTAAACACCCTGTCAGCACGTAGTGGCAACACTGGTGCTTCCTCACTCCTCCTTTTCCTCTTCACCAACAGCCACACAACTCATCCACACACCAAACATCAATCTAAAATTGGGCTCACCTATGCACTGCATTGCCACTGCTAACACAAATGCACACACCTAAGCACCCGATAGCATACACACACACATTCAACACACACACAATGCACACCTCAAGTAAACCACCTAACACACTAACTCACACACACAGACACACACACACGTGCAAAACAAATGCGGCTCATTACTAAATCAGAAGCATTGTTGAAAAGACCAACTGCCTGAGGCAAGCACATTTATTAGGTTAGGCCTGGCCAATAGGGTAGAGGCTCTACAGCCCAGATAAGGTGTCCAAGACAATCCTGTCTTGCAGTGTGCTACACAGTATCTGTTTACCCCAGCAGATGAAAGAGAATGATACTAATGACAAAAAGCACAGACTTGTCCACAGACAATGTACAACAAACACAGACTGGCTCTGCCTAGAGTACAACAGTAGTGGACACTTCCACAAACACACACACACACACACCCACTGCAAACGCAATCGCGGAATAATGTACTTGTACCATCCCAAAGTGTTTCTTTTATACTTAGCTGATAATATGTTTGTAAAACAGCAATGCCACATGTTCACCTTCTTCCTCCTGCAACACCCACAGGCAGCTGAGGCTGTCTATAAGTTTCATTGTCTATTCCCAAACTACCTGTTCATGTTTGCTGCTAACATGGCTGCTGACTACTTCATTTTATTTTATGGTTTCAAAATATTTAGCATAGCGAGGGAAGGACACAATGGGCAACGCTAAACCAATAACCGAAAATTCAATTTTGGTCTGCCTGCCCATGTTTATATATTGGTTATCATATACGTTTGAGTTGAAACATTGTTTTAAAATGATGACATTTTCCAAACAACTTCAGAATAGTGTGTGTATTTAGACACAGCATAGATGTCCACTACACCTATTGTTGTTGTTACATGTCCACAATAAACTTCTTTGCCACACATGTGTGTAAGTGAGTCTTTGCCTGATAACTACTATTTGTCATTAGTCATATATATAGCCATCTTTCCCTACTCATCAGTTATTCCTAATCTCAATTTGTGTTTAGACGAACAGTAAGACATACCCTTGTGAAAACTATTTCTGCCACAGTGTGTATGATATTGTTGTTTTTTTAAGTCCATCCAGCTGTCTACCACATTTGTCAGTTTTGATTTGGCCAAACGTTGTTGTTGTCTCCTCTTTGTTGCAACAACAACCTAATATATTAAATCAGACTGTCGTAGTTGTTTTTTGAGTGGGCTATGTAATGTTTGGCTGCTTTTTTACTATTTCTAATTCATTATATTCCCAATTGTTTTTGGTTCCAATTTTCTTTTTGTGTATCTCATTAAGCTGGTTTGGATTGCAGACCATTATCTGATGAAGACCAGCTGTCCACACCACCACAGGTGTTTTATCACTCAGGGGATGAGGCAACACAGGTAAGTGAACCGTAGATGTATAATAGTACAACAAATATTGCTATAATTCCAAAGTGTGCATGTTGTTTAAGTAAATATTTGTTTAGCAACATCAAATTGGACATGTGTTGCTTTCCAGGATGATTTGTTGTTTCAGAAACACAATCTTTAAGGGAGACATCCGATGATTCAGGCGTCCCAGCAATCTGGATCTGCCTTGGTACATGATTTGAGTATTACCCAAAACATATCCAAGGCACTTTGTGGTCACTCATGTATCAGAACTTAATGTACCACAAAGCCCCAAATTGTCATAACTAACACACGTCAATGAAGTATGGGCCTGTACACATATATAGAATTGTGGTTCCCCTCACATGCATCATGAGCACCTAAAAAGACACTCCAAAATACATGCATGTGTATTTGATGTGTTCACATGAGGCTAAGTAAGAATCTTTACATTTGTGTAGCTGTCCTTCCTTGTTAATTTGTGGTTAAATGTTAAATTGGTGGTATCTGCAGAGGCAGAAAGGCGACCCAGCAATGTCCCACTACATGAGCTGGGTATACAAATGCTGAATAGGCACCAACATAACAGCCAAATGACCCAAAGAGTAGAAGGCATTGAGCGTAAACTCCAACAAATTCAGCACTGCCACAGGAGCAATGGCCACAGCTACAACAGCAGGCAGCATGTGCATATGACCAACATGTGGCTATACTAGCAGCAATCCAAGAGAGTCGTAGAGAAATTGACGAATTGCTACAGCTCCTCAACCAGCCAGCAGGTGCAAACATATTTTTCCAGGCACTGTTTGGATTGGGTGCCCGCCCTGCCCAAAACCCACAATGGCCAAACAACCACCACATCCATACGACTTGTTTTTTCAGGCTGCTAGTACCTGGATGTTGTAAACCATGATGAGCCGAATACATATGGGCATGATGGGGAACAGCAATGTTGTAAGTTGATCAATTTAACCTTTGTGGGCATAGTTTTGCCAATACATTTTTTCGTTCGCAAGCAGTTTAATGTGTTAATGGGAAATGGGAATATGAAACCATTGTATTTGTTTGGCCCAAACACTAACACAAGCGCAGAAAATAAAGTCACATAATGAAACAAGTGTCCAAATAGGTAGAAAGACACTTTTTTGTTTCAATTAAAAATGATAAAACAAAGGCCAACATGGCCAAAACTGCCAAGAAGTGGATGCACAGTAGCAAAATGATGGCTTGCCCCCACCCAGAATCTTCTCATGCAGGTTCAGCAGCATAGCTTGTGGCTCGAGCACGTATTGCCAGAGTCTGTGATGCTCCTGTATGCAAGTTGTTGGGAAAAAAAAGTTTAATACATCAATCACAAAGTTCCACATTTACACAACAGTTAAATTACAACTTTTGGGAGAACATGACCCTACCAACAAATCTAGTATAGAGCTAACAATAAGTTAACATGGGCAAGTGGCCCACATATTAATAACATAAAACAATATAAAAAAAAACAACATTGAACAGAGACTTGTGTGAGCAGATAAAACACACAACAAGCGTGTTTTTGGCTAAGGAACCACACACAATGTTGCTGTGGGCAAATATTAAATCAAGCAAATGTTATATTATTTGGCCAGTGATGTGTGGACTTCCACATGCATCCGACTTGAAAGCCAAGATTGTTGTAAAAATTTACATATACACTATTGATTAGTCTGACTTTTAACCACTAAGACAATAACATGTACCGGATAGGTTTAAAAATGTTGCATTCCTGTAAGGAGCAACCTGTTATTAAAGGTGTTTAAAACATTATGGCTAAAATTAGATGTGGCCAAAAATGTACTTATGTTTATTGCTGCAGTCATACATAAACACATGGCTTACATGAATTTAATAGTTTAATCACTAAAAAAAGTTGGGCTTTAAGCATCGTAGAAGTGTGTGTGTGTGTGTGTGTGTGTGTGTGTGTGTGTGTGTGTGTGTTTTGAAGAAACTACAAAGTTTTAACAAAACAGTCTTAGGATCCATCAACTCTGGAGCCAAAGGGGATGCATGTTTTAAACATTCAAACATTGAACACTGCTACAACAGGGCTACTCACAACTCTTCAGAAAGTAGGTAAATGTTTGTAAAACTAAAAAAAAAAAACAGATACCAGCTGGCCAAACACATGGTAATGGTTACATATCTTGAAACATGAAAAACATTAAAACCAATTGTTGTTAGCTTACAACTAAAACTAGACAAAGTGCAATTTCCGTGGAAATTGCGTGAAGTGTTCTTGCCTCCAACAGTTCTCTACAACTGGAGTGGGCGGAGTAACTGGGTGGAGTGACTTGAGTAACTGATGTGTGGTTGGAGTGGCTGGAGTAACTGTGGAAAGGTTTGACTGAGCAGAGTAACTATATGGAGTAGGCAGAATAACTTTATGGATTGTTTTTAGTGAGTAAAGATAGTAAGCACTGAATTAACCAATTGATTGATCAAATTCAAAGAGTGCACATGGCAGGCTTCATAGAGTGAGAAATGCATTTAAACTTTTATTTATTTATATAGCACATTTATTTGTAATGTTGTTGCTCAAAGTGCTTAACAGTTACATTAAAACATACATTTCTAAAAACCAAACAAAAAAACAGCCAGGGGCGGCACTACCTATTAACAGTAACTGGGTGGGGTGACTTGAGTAACTGTTGTGTGGTTGGAGGGGCTGGAGTAACTGTGGAAAGGTTTGACTGGGCAAAGTAACTATATGGATTGTTTGGAGTGAGTAAAGATAGTAGGCATTAAATGATGAAGTATTTCTATCTTGCTAAATGACTGGCTATGTCATTTGTCTAACCTGTTTACCATAACATGTTTTCATGGGGAGTTTTCCTGAGACTGGCTGTGTGGGCGGAGCAGCTGTACACTGAATGTAACGAGCCAGGCTGCAGCTGTGTTGCTATGGCAACTCACTCTGAGGTAACCAGAGAATGCACATTAAAACACATTTCTAATGCACTGGTGGTTGCCATATTCAAATGGCTGTAGCTTAAAAAGTATACATCATACAGCAAAGATCTTTATACTGTAAGAATCACAAGGCCCAGGCCTACAATGGATAGCATGTCTCTTAACTATTAAAAATGAAGGCACAGTCGCAGTTTAGAAATTGCCATTCAAATTTGTGGTGTCTAGAGTGGAGTTTCAATGAATGTCAATGGGAGGTGTGAGTTGCAAACAAAAGGTCATATTGTGAAAACTGTTAGGGCTATGGCTTAGCCTTGGACATTTTTAGCGGCAGCAGGGATAGCTGAACGTTTTGATATAATTTGTGTAGGTGGGCTTAAAAATGAGGGAGAGGTCGCAGTTTAGAAATCATGTCCTGATTTTTCACTTCACACTCATCTCCCACTCTAGTTTTGAACATTCCTCCCATTCATTCCTATGGGAAAATTGCGCCAGAAAAACGCCAATATTTCGGAAACCGTTTGGCGAAACGTTCCACAAGTAATAACACACCATTCGGGAACAATCTGCACGTTTTGGTATATTATGGTCTATGTAGTGTAAAAACTGTGGGAGGAGTTACAGTGCACAATATGGTGGAATAATATATCAGCAAGAACAATAAGTGATCTTGCCATGCAAGAACACTTAATAATATATCAGCAAGAACAATAAGTGATCTTGCCATGCAAGAACACTTAAATATGTCAGTGACTCTACACAGGTTCAGGTGGCAATGGTGGAGTTGCTGTAAATTAAAAAAATGATGTCTAAATTAGTATTTACACATTTAAAGATAAACTTTAATCAATCAACAAAAAAGTGACAAACAGCAGCATAATTGTTAATGGAACAAAATGAATCCTTAGCTGGTTTAATTGAACTGATATAAAGATCAACAAGCCAACTACAGTTACAATACAGGGTATATGTTACTTGCCATCACAGCTCTGGCTTTGACCCATGCTGCTCGACCCAACTTCATACTAGTGGGGACAAGGTGGGTTTTGTGGCCCAATGGATGTGCCAGCAGGAATATAACTAGCTGTGATAATCCAAGACAAAAACAATAACAAGCACATTAAAGCATTATCTGTGGATTATATAAAAATTACAGAATGACATCTGCGTGTATGTGCATGCCAATATTACCTGATTACACACACTTGTCACTTCCAAAACAGATAAACACAATTATATACACAAAGGCAGCTCACCAGGGAATGAGGTGCTGGCCTCAAACCATGGAGGACTGTGAGGGGAGTAGTGTGGGCTTCGCTCCCCCCAATTTGGTCCGCCAAAGCCCAACTCCGAGGAGCCAGACTACTCCACGCCCACTGCTGTAACAACCAATGGTGAATGGCATTCTTCTTACTGGAGGCATAGCCATCATAGAGCTTATACACCGATGCCGGATTCTGGCGCTTGAAGTCCGACCACCTTTGGCAAACAGACTGGGCCTGAGCTTGACGTTAAAGTGCCTGAACATGGTGGCCCTAATCAAAAACAAAGCAAAACCGAAAGCAGAACAGTCATAGCGGAGCATCTATGACAGCTTTCTGACCAATGAAAGCACCACGATTTGACTTTATTTAGGAAAACACTAGGTTGTGCTAGGTGTGATGGCTAGAATGTGTCCACTACATTTAACATAGAAAGAACGCTGCACGGGACAAGACGTAGCGCCAATTCTGAATGCTTTAAAGCTGGCGCTCAAGGATAAATTTATGACCAAAACACATAGCGCTAGTGTGGGCACTGTAGAACGGGGCGTACAGCACCTGATGCAGGACTTAAAAACACTATAAAAGTGCCAGAGGATGTTCGAACCCAGTGAAAAAACATGGGATGACATCGGGGACATCCAAAGCCACTGTCACCTGAAGGGCAGGCACAAATACATTATTATTACACTATATTACACTACTATAAACAGTTTAATGTGTTAAAAATACATTCTGAGCATCCAACGGATCCCTTGTCAGTTGATTGTCATCAATAATAGAAAAACTCTATGCAGAAGTTGTACAGATAACATCACTCTAAAAATCAATGGAGGTGTATGAGAGAACGCCACTGAGCATCTGACAGGATGTGGTGTTGCAGAACAGACAGCGCCTGTGCTGTGAGGACACTGGGCGCTATTCATACAAGAGACGCTACCTGATGCTATTAGAGGCGCTAGACATTTTGCCTGTCATAAATATAGCTTTCAGCATGAGCACCGCTAAAACACCTGCTGCTATGTGACACTACTTTGCATTAGTGTTTCTTAAATAAACCCCTTAATCTTAATCTCCCTGGTCAAGTCACAAAAGGATTCGCCACCATATGAAAAAGGGCACTCTGGAGTAAAAAGTGCATTTTAAGTAAAAAAGTGTGTGTATCAACACTCCTACTCGTCTCTATTAAAAATATAGAGAGGAAGAGCATACACAACTAAGCAGAGATGGGGAAAAAGGGACATTAAGTGTGAGGAAGAGCAGCCAAGACAGCTTTTCTTTTTATCCCCAGATTTGCCTGAAGAATTATTTCACAGAAGACAAGCTAAACTCACAGGCAAGGAACCTGGGCAGTAGGGATTATTGACAAGATTTACAAATAATTTGGAAATCATATTGTACATTTAGTATAAAGGATTTCCTTGGCATTTCCAAAATTTCCAAAGCCTTACGAAGAGCATATGGAAGCAATTACCCAAGTCCATGTCCATGTATATAATCTTTTAGGGGCACTATGACATTTTTAACAAATCGTTTTATGACAAGGAAGCTGGGCTATCACTGACATTGCTGGGTAAAAAAGATATCTGTTATGCATATGTAGTTAAATTATGTTGACTGGCCTGGAACCCAATAGGGGTTGAAAACAATTTTCATTCTAGTAAAAAAATCACTTTGAGAAAAAAGCATGAGGATTTCACTGTTAGGAACACCATGAAACACCAAGAAAGCCAATAACACTTTTTACTACAGAGTAAAACCTTCACTACTTTTCTTAGGGGTACCATTGTCATGCTTATTTCTCATAAAGTAAATGTTTTACTACCATGAGAATGTTTTTCAATTCTAATTGAATTGAGGCTATTGTGGCTCATTTCTAAACCCTCCATACATATGAAAACCCCCTCTGTGATTCTGCCCCCACAATAAAATGATATTTATTTTAAAATAATGACTACCAGGTATATTACAATTAGGAATGAGAACGTTGTCGGAACCAATTATATCTGTAGGTTGATGTGTCTGTATTTCGAAAGGTCTTTAAACAAAAGAGAAGCTGCTTATTTAAACAAAAAATACTTCTTTGGGAGAACAAAATAATTGTCAAAAGCAGCAGTGAATACTTTATTGCTGTTTGTGCTATTTACATAGACACATTAGCAACCCCTTTGCTTTTCCTGGGATTGATACAATGTGTATATTTATGGTTTTCTTCTTTCTTCTTTCAAGAAACCTGCAATGCGGTGCAAAGAGAGATTTAAATATTTCCAGAGTGACTGTAGTCATCATTTGCATTCCACTGACTCATTGAAAGCAGAGACATCTAAGCAGAAATACAGAAGATAAAAGAGACACTATTAATCCAAGTAAGATTACTGGCACAGTATCTTGATCCTGTATTCTACCATAAATGAGACAGAGATCTTGCTTTGTACATCCCTCTGGTTTAGCCTTGGAAAATAAGCAATTTTGCTTTGTAGAAAATTGAAATGTTTAAAGGCACAACGCATTGACTTTAAATGTAAACTCATTACGTTCTCATTGTGTTGTATCTTCTAAACAGATATACAAAAAGTAATGTAATGGTATAATAAAGAGGCAAATAGACAGCAAGGCTTCTTAGGCTTAGTTACAAAAAAGAAAACATTAAAATGGCGATACTGATCTGGAGAACTGAAAAGTGCAGACAACCCAATAAATAGAAGAAAAGATAAAAGAAAAGATCCAGCTTAACAATGCTGAAAAATTGTGTCTGAAAGGGATCAAGGCTACAGAACATTATCATCATGATGGCTAACAGACCTTAAATCATTACTTGAGTCTGAGACATTGTAATTACTCCACAAATTCACAAAAGGCATCCAAACCACCACTGGCGTCCCAGTTGGGGATGTTCCTGTCATTAATGAGCACTGGGAAGACCATGCCACATCAGGCTTTAATAATTATCTTTACAAGATCGTCTGATGGATCAACCACGTCCAAGCAACCCATTGTTTGTCAGTGTATAAGCGGGTTCACTAGGGGATTGTGCACCTAGCAAAGAACGTTGAATGTGAAAATTCTCACCGGGTGAAAAATTCAGCACAATTCCTAGGGATCAGTAATGAGCATGTCATTCCAAATCAGTATGCCCAAGGGGAGGAGGTTGAGCGGACTCCTTTTAGTCCTTTGAACAATGCCAGATCGGAAAGATAGCAAACATCTGTGCCCCACTTTCTTTGCTTTGTTACCAGCCACAGCTCTAACCTTTCTGTTCCACTCTGCCCTGTTGAGCCAGCCAGCAGGGTTCTGGTGGGTGTCTTTATTTATCTACCTCTGTAGTTAGGATGCATTATGTAATGTTAAAAAAGGCTTTAATGAAAGAACCCTATTTTGACAGAAAGTGATGTAGGATGCTGGATACGCCTCACCGGACATGGTTGCTCCCAGGACATAGGTAGCACAAAGGATGACTTTCAGGGCAAGGCAGATGAACCAGGCAATGTCGGGCTGGCCGGAGCCATACATGGGAAGACAGTCCTCATGATTCGTGGCACCAAGTGGAGTAGTAGAAGAAAGGTCTAGGGTCAAACCAAGGGTCAAAGCTGGGTGGTCAGAGAATTTGTGGTACAGAGGATGAGATGGGCTTGGGGTAAGGCAGGCATCGCTCCAGGCAGCAATCTAAAGAATAGTAAGGAATGGTAAGGTCGACAATGGATAACAATAAACAAATGGTCCTGCCGCATGCGCGCTGTCTGTAGTGCTACGGAAGCTCATGAACAACACATTCTAATACGGCCAGAGGAGCTGAGGATGCAAGGAGAGGAGGTCTGCAGCACCGATCGAGCCAGCACTGCTCAAGCGGGCCCCCGAGCTGAAGCTATGGCTGAGTGACAGCACGCCATCCGGGCAGGCACCCGAGGATGCCACAGACCCAGGTAGCAGGTAAGTGGATCATCATGACACTAAAGCTGTGAGATCTAAATATGAACTGAATGCATGTTTACATTAACCCTTTTGTTGCCAAGCACGTAACACCTACGTGCTGGCTTGGCCTTAAGTGCCAAGCACGTAGGTGTTACGGGCTCGAATTTCCCTGCTGCTAGTTAAAAAAATAAAAATGAAAAATACTCACCTGACCCCTCATTGGATCCGGCCGGGTCTCCTCTTTAATTTGGTGCCATCCGATCCCCTCCCGCTTAGGCAGCAGCAGCTGCTAACTGTAAAAAAAATAAAAATGACATTTACTTACCTGCAGTCGCGCTGCCTCCCGCCGGGTCTTCTCTTCGCTGGGGGGGCCTCTGATCGCCCCCCCCAGCCTCTTCCGTGGCGAGGAGAGGGCAGAAAATGCCCTCTTCCCCCACTTCCTGGATCGCGACTGCTAGCCCCGCTCATTGTGCTGTCACCAGCAGCCGGCTTCTTACCTCCAGCACCCGAAACTCTGAATCAATCAGCTCGGTGCTTGGAGCAGAGAGCAGAGGAGGAGGAGAGGGCTGTGATCGCCCCCCCTCCCCAGGCTCTCTCTTCCAAACACGCGAGCAGACCGTCAGCGGAGATCGCCGGGGGACACATGATCGGAGGTGAGTAAAGTTAAACAAAAAAAAATTATAAAGATCTTTTTTTTATTTATGTGTCTGTGTTTTTTTTTTCCAGCATTTAACCCCTTGTGAACTGGTAAGGGGTCCATGAGACCCCTTATACCAGTTCACAAGGCTGGGGGGGGGGTGGCAAGTCACCTCCCCTAGCGGGTGACTTGCCATTAACTCTCGGCACCCCCATTACCTGCCTCCCCAAAGCCCGGGGGGGGGGCAGAAGAGCCCGGGCCCACATAGGCTATGTGGGCTCGTCGGCTGCAGGGTGGGGGGGCCACAAAACATGGCCCCCCCACTCTGTGCCTACAAGCCCCCATAGCTGGTCCCGGGCAGGTTACTTTGGGTAAGGGGGACCCCACGTCATTTTTTGGGGGGATTTTTAAGGGTTTTTTTTTTCCAGCAGCTATAAAAGGCTTCCAGCAGGTGAGCAGAAGCCAGTGATCGCCGAGGGACACAGTACTCCAGGGTGGATGGGAGGTAAGTATTAAAAAAAAAAAATAATAATAAAATAATTTTTTCTTTTTGCGTGTGTGTTTTTTTTTTACCCCTATACCAGTTCACAAGGCTGGGGGAGGTGGCAAGTCACCTGTGACTAGCGGGTGACTTGCCATTAACCCCTGGCACCCCCATTACCTGCCTCCCCAAAGCCCAGGGGGGGGCAGAAGAGCCCGGGCCCACGGGCTATGCGGGCTTGTAGCCTGCAGGCCCCTGTGCCCTGTTTCTACAAGCCCTGGATAGCTGGTCCCGGCTGGTTACTTTGGGTAAGGGGGACCAATGTCAATTTTTTGGGGGGATTTTTAAGGGTTTTTAACCCTTAAAAATCCACCCCAAAAATTGGGGTCGGCCCCCTCCTCCCCCCCCCCCCCCGGGAGGGGGGACCCTGTGTCATTTTTTTTTCTCGATTTAACGCTTTGTAGTGTGGATGGTAGTTGTATTTTATTTGTAAATGTTATAAAATGTTATAAAGTACTTGTTTCAGTTTGGGGGGTCTCCTGGGCAGGAACGGGGGGCTACCGATAAATATGTAGTACCATTCAAATCGGTAGAAATGGGGCTTTCACATGCAATATGCTTTTCCTTAATAAAATACATTTTTTATTTAAAATAAAGGAGTCAATTTTCTAAAAATGTTTTTATTTATTTTTTTTTACTTAATAATATTGTAAAAAACAAAATATAATTTACAAACAAGACATTTCATGTCAAAGCCTAAACTCTGCTGCAAAAAAAATATAAATATAATTTTCCTGAAAATTCCAGCAAAAATGGCGCAAAACATGGCGCAAAATCGGGAAAAATGACCTGTCAACAGAGGGTGACTAAAGCTCTGTTTCAGTTTGGGGGAGTCTCCTGGGCAGGAAAGGGTGTCTACCAATACATATGTGGTATCGCTGTAACCGGGAGAAATTGGGATTTCACACGCAATAAGATTTTATTGACAAACTTACATTTTTTATTACAAAAAAACACTACAAATTGTAAAAAAATATTATTTTTTAATTTTTTTTTCACATATTTCACCCAAAAATATTGAGAATACACCTAAAAATTACAAACAAGACATTTCATGTTAAAGCCCAGACTCTGCTGAAAAAAACAATATATCATTTTCCTGGAAAATCCCTAGAAATCCTTTAAAAAATCACAGCTGAACATGTGTAGCGCAAAATAGTGAAACATGGTCTGGCAACAAAGGGTGCCGAAAACTCCAGGTAGGCTGGCAGCGAAACGGTTAAGGAATCACTTGATACTTTGGTGGATAAGATCTCTGAGTGGAAGTGGGAGAAGTTTCCAGAATCGCCGCTAAGGTCATGGGTATCATTTAATAGAGCAACCCTTATCCTTGAACTCTTAAGGTTCAGACAACATGTCACCTGGGCAACTAAGTGAAGAGAACTCTTTCCAGGGCACCCACATATACTTTATAAAAGTGTCTAAAAACATAAAAACCGCGAGGAATTGGGATTTTAAATGCAATGTGTTTCTCCTGAAAAAAACATTTTTATTTAAAAAAACATGTTAAATTTTAAGAACGTTGTTTTTCTTTTATTACGCAAAAATATTAAGAAAACACTGAAAAACATTTAACATTTTATGTTAAAGCCTAAACTCTGCTGAAAAAAACAATATATAATTTCCTTACAAATCCTGCTAAAATCACAGTTAAACATATGTAGCGGAAAATGGTGAAAAATAATCTGGCACCAGAGGGTGATAAAATCTCTAGGTAGGCTGTTAGTTAAAGGTTTAACCTTCCCTCACTCCTGCCAGGATAAATTCCTTGTATGTCTATATATACTTGGTGAAAATAAAATGATTTTGACTAATATTACTCTGCTTTTTGATTAAAATACAGAAAAATATTAGATGTAGTGTTGATTTAATATTGGCTAAGGACAATAAATTTAGGATTTGCCTGTGTGGCCTTATCCCATACATTTCAATGGGCTATGGTTATCATTTTTTTTGCCTTATTTTTTTTTTTTGCCTTTAGTGCAGGCACATGCCCCGTGGAACAAGGGCAGGTGTGTGCTGATGGAGGCCCATGGTGATGCTGGTGAGCATCCGCGGTGGGGTGATGCCAGGTATGTGCTGATGGGGGCCTGTGGTGGGGTATGTACGCCCCTGATCTGAGCCATCTCGGTAAATTAACATTCACCTGTCACATAAGCTCACTGCTACCCTAAAGGGGCATACTCTCACTACAGCAAACAGGTGTGGAATAATCTGATCATGCCAGTGAAAAGATGGACAAGGGAAGCAAGACAAAATCTGTAAGCCTGGTTTAATAGCACTGACTGAAACGTCTATGTCCAGGCAGTATAAAACTTAATGCTTCCAAGATTAAGTCCTCTATTTTTTTTTTAATGGAGGGAGCATGCTTCAGACACCTTGACTGACGTCCTTCTTCCCTATGTCGCCAGTTACCAGGGAACATTCATGGACATGGTGGGGCTTGACTTCTGGACTAGTTACGGTAGAACAACTGCTGGGTGGGAAAAGCAAATGTTTTTTTGTTTTGTTTCAACAGCTTGTATAAGATAAAATCCATGTACACATAGAGAGAACATATATACAGTAACATCATATATGAACTTCTGTTAAGATTTAATTGTTCCTTTAGTTCCTTTGCAAACTCTAATACTTGATTCAGTAACCGAATATGGCAAAACAGAAAAACAAAGAAAGAATAAATAGAAGTGGCACCACATTACCATTCAGGACTTTGCTTTCCAGAGAGTTCAGGATAGTAAAATGTATGTACTGTATGGGGACAACGTGGAAATGCTCCAGAGGGATCACTAAATACAAGTGATCTTTTTGTCACTTACACCTTGCAAACTTCTTGCTGAGAAATTAAATAAACAAGCGCCCCTTAAGGCTGTGTGCTTTATTTTCTACTAATTTAACTTTACACCGACTGCCCCCTAAAAGAAGAATCAGTCAAGGTTCTAAAATTTGTTAATGACATCAGTCATCAGCTTATTAAAGACACTAATCGACATTCAAGTGGACAGGCTTGATTTTTGGTGTTAAAAAGCAAAACTAGTCTTAAAGCAGACCTTCACCCTGAATAACGGCCTATCTTATATGTTTCCCACACCCTGTACATACAGATTGCTCACATTAAAAATCATCCTACCTTCATCTACTGCATGTTATGAGCCTTTAAACATCCAAGATGGCGGCTAATGGAACATCAGGCAGCCTGCAAACAGGAAATACCTTCTGACTGTCCTGCTCTGTATTCTGGCATTGCTCACCTTTTCCTGACCCCAGCTCTGCTCTGTCTGAGCAAAGCACAGCTATAACTCGCCCCCCTGTACTTTATCCCTCTCTCCTCTCTTCAGATGCTTCTGAGTCAAGATGGCGGTGCCCGTATCCTAAAGTCCTGAACAGAGTTGCAGCCCAGTGGGGCTACGTGCTTGGAATTTTCCCCTGCTAGTTAAAAAATAGAAAAAAATAAACACTTACCTCTGGGGGGCATCCGATCCCTCCCCCGGCGTCTTCCATCTTCAGGTGTGGGCCCGAAACCGGCCGCCCCCCCCCCCCTCCGTTGTCAGTGACAGATGACAGCGGTGCGGGACAGCGGCGAGGGATGCAGGAATGGAGGTGAGTACAGTAAAAAAATAAATAAATAAAGGTCATTTTTTTCTCTTTGTGTCAGTGTCTTTATTTTTTACATTTAACCCCTTGTGAACTGGTAAGGGGTCAATGAGACCCCTTTACCAGTTCACAAGGCTGGGGGCTGGCAAGTCACCTGCGGCTAGCAAAGTACTTGTTTCAGTTTGGGGGATCTCCTCGGCAGGAACAGGGGGGCTACCAATAAATATGTGGTGTCGTTCTAATTGGTAGAAATGGGGCTTTCACATGCAATATGGTTTTCTTTAATAAAATGCATTTTTTATTTAAAATAAAGGAGGCAATTTTCTGAAAAAATTTTTATTTATTTTTTTTATTTTTACTTAATAATATTGTAAAAAACAGAATAAAATTTACAAACAAGACATTTCATGTTAAAGCCTAAACTCTGCTGCAAAAAAATATATATCATTTTCCTGAAAATTACGTCAAAAATAGCGCAAATGGGGAAAAATGACCTGTCAACAAAGGGTGACAAAATCTCAAGTAGGCTGGCAATTAAAAGGGTTAATAGTACCTCTGCATGTTGGGTATTGTTCTGTTCAGGGGACCTTGTTTTTTCTTGTTTGCATATTTATATTGTAGGAAAAGGTGTTTTTTATTCAGCTTTTTTATACATTTTTTAGGGAAACCCTGCACAACCAAAGAATTCTTTGAGGGATTAATTCCAGAAAAATGAGCCCACTACAAAAAAGCTGGGTATGCTTAGAAAGCTTAACATGTGTACTTTCAGGGAATATATGGTTTATGGGGGATATTCCAAATGTAAAGGGTTGTTTTGGTTAAAAAATCGCAAGGTGCGCACTTTGTCTGCAGAGCTGAACATGCACATGCTTTACTTTGAGGTGTTTGGCAATTCTTCCCTTGACAGTAGCTATGCATGTTGGGTACCGTTCTGTTCAAGGGATGTTGCTTTTTCAGATTAAACTTGTTTTTTCTTGTTTTCTAGTTTTTTTCGGAAAATGTGGCTTTGAAACTCTTTGCAACCAAAGAATACATTGAGGGATTACTTCCAGAAAACTGTGGCCACATCAACAAGCCTTGTACGCCCAGAAAGCTTGAGGTGTGTACTTCCAGAGAATATATAGTTTGTTGGGGGTATTTCAAATGTAAAGGGTTGTTTTTCTGGAAAAACTGCAGGGTGCGCATAGCACTTAGCATAGCTGTATTTTATCTGAAAATCCCCTAATGCAGTTCAATTCAGTTTGGGGGAGTCTCCTGGGCAAGAAAGGGTGTCTACCTATACATATGTGGTACTGCTGTAACCGTCAGAATTTGGGATTTCACAAGCAATAAGGTTTGATTGACAAACTTACATTTTTTATTACAACACACTACAAATTGTAAAAAATATTTTTTTTATTTTTTTGCACATATTTTACCCAAAAATATTGAGAATACACCTAAAAATGGCAAACAAGATATTTCATGTTAAAGCCCAGACTATGCTGAAAAAAACAATATATCATTTTCCTGGGAAATCCCTGGAAATCCCTTAAAAAAATCACATTTGAACATGCGTAGTGCAAAATAGTGATAAATGGCCTGGCAACAAAGGGTGACAAAAACAGGTAGGCTGGCACTTAAACGGTTAATAAGCCCCATAACTCCATCTATAAATATTAGGGCTCAGAATATAAGTAAACAGAATTATACTATGCAAAGTTGAAAATGTGCACAAATTCACGTCAGATCTGTAATTAAGACCTAGGGGTGAACGAGTACCTAGAAAAAAAATCCATTCCATCTGTACAAGGAGCGATTCCATTTGTCACCATCTCGCGAATTACCTCTCACCCAATCTATAGCTTAAAAATGAATAGCACTGCTTGAACCCTCATGAACCTGTTTGCAATGTTTCAAGTGGTTTAAAATATTAACATCAAATTCATTTAATGCGCCCCTTAGTTGCTCCCGTTCCTTGTTCTTGAACGGTCTAGAGGTGCACCCGTAGTGCAGCTAAATAAATGTCCCATTTAGTGTTACAATTAAGCAAATATTCTATTTTAAAAGTTTTCTCAGAAAAGGATTCAAATTCTTTCCCATTTGCAAACCTTTGCAACATTTACACCTGCTGTTGCCACATTTGTAAGACCCCAATGTACCCCTATTCTGTAGATAGGCACAGAATTTGTTAACTCAGGGAGTTATTAGCTAAATTATAGAAAACCTCACTTAACCCTTTAAGTGCCCGCATAGCTAGAGATTTTGTCAGAAACAAACAAGAAAAAAACAGTTAAATCTGAAAAAGCAAGGTCCCCCGAACAGAACAATACCCAACATGCAGAGGTCCTTTCAAGGGTAGAGTTGCCACTCTACCCAAAGTAAAGCATGCGCATGAGGGGAACTTTACTTGAAAATTTCAGTTCTACAGACAAAGTGCGCACCTTTTTCAACCAAAACAATCCTTTACATTTGAAAACCCCCAACAAACCATTTATTGCCTGAAAGCACACTTTCAGCTTTCTAGATGTACCTAGTCATCTTTCTGGAAGTAATACCTGAAAGAATTCTTTGCAATCACAGGGCTATTAAGGGCAAGGTCCCCCGAACAGAACAATACCCAACATGCATAGGTACTTTTAACCCTTTTAGCTGCCAGCCTACTTGAGTTGTTGTCATCCTATGTTGATAGGCCATTTGCCACCATTTTGCTATGTTTAACTGTGATTTCCAGGAATTTCCAGGAAAATGAAATACTGTTTTTTTACAGCAGCTTGGGCTTTATCATAAAATATTCTTAAACTTTGCCGTGTTTTTTTAACTTAAAAATCTAATTATTTTAAGAAAACCATATTTGCACTATCTGCACTAGCAAGGGTTACATTTCTAAAAAATGTCTGTGGGTCCCTCTTCGTCACTTCGTCGGGGGGGGGGGGGCAGGCCTTTCTTTACTTTTCAGGGTTAAAAGCCTTAAAAATTGTTTAAAATCTGTGTGGTCCCCCCTTCCCAGTAAAAACAACATGGGCACCAGACTACACAACCCCATTATAGTCTTCCCGGGCATCAGGCTCTTCTGCCCCCCCCCCCCTGGGCTTTGGGTAGGCAGTTAATGGGGGCCAGGGGTAAATGGCAAAACTTGCCAGCCCCCAAGCCTTGTGAACTGTTATAGGGGTCTCATGCACCCCTGATGCACTCAAACCTGGCGCCCCTGGATTTTATTCCTGCCAGGAGAAGAAAACCACAAGCCTGCCAGGCTGTTTCTGTGTGGTTTTAGCTGAGCTCCTCCTGACCTGGACACATGTTCATTTGATGATACATTTCAAGTGTTTTCAAGTGTTTTTTGATATTTTCCTCATGTTGGATCCTCTAACTGTTTTGGTTATGTGATTCAGGGCCCAGCCTAATCTATTCCTGGTTCCTCATAGACTATCTGAGTATTGAATACATCGAACATTGTCACTTTTTAATATTGATTGGGCTTTTGTAATTATTATAAGGATTTAGCACTGAGAATAGAATTATTAATATTATTATTATTATTATTATTTATATTATATATTATTATTTCATTATTTACTTTTTTAGATGAATTGTGATTTTTGTGATCTATTTTTGTGCTTCTTGATTTGATTCATTTAGGTTATAGCAGCATTGTTGCATATTTTTGCACATTGATATTCTATGGATTATTGTGTTTGAATTTCCCACTGAGAAATACATTTATTACTAACTAGTACATCAGAATACCTATGTTGGGTCATTTCATTTGGGTGTCTGGGTATTGGACTAAGGCCCCCTAAGGACTTGTGTGTGTTAACTGTCTGTCTATTGTGTTTTATGTGGTTTTAATTATTAGGATTGTTTCATGTGTGCACTTTAAATTATTCAATAAAGCATAATCTATCTTTTTTATCCCATTGTGTCTGTGTGGCACATTTTATGCCAGGTTTTTTTGGGGCAAACCTGGGCCCCTTGGGGTGTGTCGGGGTATAGAGTGGTTCCCTAGCGTGCCAGCACCATTTTTTGCTGTGCACACCATAATGGCTTTGGTCCTGGCAGGAGTTTTGTTCCGTTCGGTGTATATGTAATGCCTCCTCTCATTAACCAACATATTTTTAATATTACACAATTTAACGATACGCCTCCGTTAACTCTTATTTACTTGGATTTGAAGATCTTCTCCACCTGTTCCACATATGGGAAATGCATTACTCAATCATGCAGAGAAGTTTCATATGCTTCTAAAGGATTGTACGGGCAAGAAATGCTGGGAAATATTGATGTAGCGACTCTCATTTCATGTTCCTGTTCTTTGTTCAATGTTTAATGTTGTACAAATCAAATTTGCAGCTACAGGAAATGTTTGGTGGAAGTGATTGTACAAATTGATCAGACCTTCGTTGTATTTCTGATCAAATCGATCAATCTCACCACATGCATGCTTCCACAGCATTAAACGTTGTCTGTTTAGCAGCACATATCAACAGCTTTCAGACAGGCATAGGACATATCATTTATCAAGTGGTAGTCCAGAAACTGGCGAGGTCCCCTTCATTTTTAATGAAGAGCACTTAGAGAATTTGCTATGATTTTAAGATTTATTTAGAAAAACTGAAAAATTGTACAAAACAGAAATATAGTGAACTGAGATAAAAAAAAAAAACGTCAATTACATAAAACAATAAACAGTGTGAATATAGCAACAGCAAAAATAAATGATACATTTTTAGAAATATGATACAGTAGGATACTTACGAGCTCCTCTGACATGCTAGTGAGACCATAGTTTCATCAAAGCAAATCAGTGGTCACACAGTGGCCAGTTTGGTGTCACAGACCTTCCCGTGATATTCAAATATTGTACAGATTGAAGACCAGCTCACAGTTCATTGGTGCAAATTTAACACGTCCATTTTTATTGAAGCCTTAAAAAATGTGAATCCAACTCCACAGTGATCAATAAAATCAAGTTCAAACAGATACATTCTGTAAAGTGTTTGTCCTGTATGATGCTTTTCAGACACTATGCTGCATCCTTAATCATTCATGAACTGGACTAAAATATCTTACTTTATATAGAGGCTGATTCACTACTAGCGCCACGTATTGCCAGATGAGCATCTGTATAGCGGCTCTTAGAGGACGCTGTAAAATAGTGTTGCGGCCGGCTGGCTTTGAGGAATATGATGTGTGTTGGGCACTCTAACAACAGTATAGAGCTGCATAGAGCTGCAGCGAGCAATAGGTAGCACCAGCTCAGTGTGTTCGGCACTCGGCACTCCACACCATATTTAACAAAAAACTACACACACACAGCGTTGGCGCTCTGGATGTGGTCGCTATAGCATAGAGTGCCAGATGCTGTGCAATTAAAGTCTGTTACCTGTAACAAAGTGAAAACACATGGAATGACTTTGTTTTAACACTGTGACAATAACACTTTAGTGCCAGACCTGTAAACAGAATTCTGCATAAAAATAGAAAAAGTCAAAAAAATGTATAAAAGTGTTTGTTTGCAGCCAGGAGAGGTCACACAATGATTTGAGCAAAAAAAAAAAAAATGTAATTGCCAAACGCTCTATTTATACACAAACAAATGAACGCCCATTGAAATGTATGGGAGAGCGACACTGAGTGAAAGGTAATACCTGGCTCTCTGGAAGCTAGAGCGCCGGCGCTATACACTGAGCCGCCTGTAATAATACATGTGACGCTACATGGCGCTGTTAGAGGCACTCACCAGATCCGCTTACTTAAATGTGGTTTTGCGTACAGCACCCGGCGTTCACCAGACGCTGCCTGCCGCTACTAGGCACTACCTGGCACTAGCCATTCTTAAATTACCCCCTTAATTACCATTGAGAGACATTTGCTGCCCCCTTGAGTCCACCCATGCCACAATGAAAAGCTGGAGATTGGAAGACAGGTTCCCCCATAAGGAGAGCTCTGACCTATAGACAAGATGATGTACCACCGAAAAAGGTGGACCAATTGTTCCTTTCATTCTTTCTTATAAATATGGGCTATTCCCAGAAAGGGATCCATACTTAGGCCCTTATTTAAGAAGGGATAGCGTCAGGTAAACTGGCGAACGCAAGACACGGCACGCAATTACACATTTATCAAGCAGAATCTGTTTAGCGACTGGGATAGCGCCATGTAGCGTCTGATTCATCATTTTCACAGCCTCAGCGAACAGCGCCAGCATTCAGCCTTGCACAGCGCCAGGTATGACCTCTCGCTATCAATCAAAATTCTGTGACCTCTTCTGGCATTGAAAAAGCATTTTTTTCACAATTTTTTCATTTTTTATATATTTCTTCAGAAATTACATTACAGGTCTGCCATTAAAGTGTTCATGTAACAATGTGGTTACAATGTATTTCCATATGTTTTCGCTTTGTTACTAGTTGATAGATGCTGAAAAACAGACTTTAAACACACCGCCTCCAGCGCTCTGGGCTTCACATTACCTTATTTGGATCTAATTATAATTGTGAATATATGTATATAGGTATATCAACATAGAAATGAATTTATACTGTTTATATATTTTTTAAATTATCTTGTATAGGTTGTCTGTTATGTGTATTTGCATGTATTTTATTAGGCTCATTTTGACACCACCGCACTGTGTGTGTGGTGCATATGTGCCTCCCAGGGTCCCACTTGCTCTGCATATTAGTGGATTTATTAATCCCTTTTTATCTGCTGTATAGCTTGGGCCCCATAGCAGCTCTCGCTCCCTAAGCATGTGGGCTTCCAAATGCTCTCTCTGTGATTCCTCCATTATTTTTCTCTTCTCCCTATCCCACCCACTCTTATGCGCACCGTTTTATCCTCATCATTGGTGGTTTTAATCACGGCTGGGCGCATGTCTCTGCCGGCCGTGATTTGGGCTATGTGACCGGGCAGCGCTGCTGTCATCTGCTGCTGTCTGATCACACTACGTGCTGTGGTGTGATCTGCTTTTGTTTATTGTCACTTAGCAACGGGGGCCGGCTTACCACGTGACGTACTTCCTCTGATTCTGAGTTGGCTACAGGTGCGTTGGGCAGGGTGTGGGAGGGCTGGGAGGACCATGTGGGATTTTTTGTTAACATTGATTGGAGCGGTGGGACCTGGGAGGTGCTCTGCATGCACATTTATTGCATTTAGGTGTCTGCACTCACTCGCCCTTGAAGTAGTGCAGGAGACACTACGAACACGCTCGGCGTTGTTATCTGTGGGGGGTCCACGTCTGGTTGGTCTGTATGCACTTTTGTTCATTTCTTTCTCTTTCACTTCCATCACCAAGGCGTGTTTTCCTGCTCAATGGTATGTTATTCTGCTTTATTTTTGTACACTCATGTGGACCTGAATTGATTAATAGGTGGGTTTAGCACATTTTTTGTTGTATTTTTGCACTTTTGCATCTGAGAGCATACTCGTTATAGTATATAGGATTTGATACACACTTTTAATGGAGAGTATTTTACTTTTTGCACTGAGACAGACCTCCAGCGCCCCCTTGGTTTTAAATGTTTATGTCATGTAGTTGTTATTGTATAGTCTTAATGTTCATTGTGATTGTAAATATATGTAATTAGTCAATAAATTTGAATATTTTTTAGACCCTTAAAGTGGTGCAACTGTTTCATCCTTGGCACTTTTTAGAGGGTACTGTGGGTGTCCCTCTTTTCTTGCAGTGTATTGAGTTTTGAGTGCTGGGATTAGTGTGCGCACTATTATTGGCTCTATTGTTGACTTACCATTTGGCTTATAGACTGGTGCAACTTTTCTAGCTTGTCTAAAACTGGGCTTCAGAGAAGCATTTTTCAGCGGCAGAGTTGTGTGAGGCTTTTTTTTCTTGAATATGTTGTAAGTTGGTCGCTGTGAGCAGTCGCTACCATGCGCTCCCATATAGCGCTGTACTGGTCAAATAGCGACTCGTCACAATGTATTCAACATTACTGCACAGCGACTGAGTCGCTAAAAACTAGGGACTCACGGCCGAGCACTGCGACTACTGCGACTACTCCTTTTCAGTATCCAGGTCCACAACAGGCCCACAAGGGGAACAGCAGCAACACATCATTGTTGTAATATTCATTATTCTACTCCTCCCATCATACGGGATGCTTGTTTATCATTTTTCTGTACATAAGACTATGTCCATAAGGGTATCCATACCTAGTGATGCACCTATAATGCGGCACAATCTAGAGGAAAGCAATCCTTGGACCTGCTTTTTGTTTTCTTTAATTTGTTCATTGGTGGTTCAGGGGGGATGTGGGCAATGCTGCAAGTCACTAGGTTGTTTTTATTTTAATACATTCAATCATTGGTGGCTCAGCAGCCCCACCCCTGCAGGTCTTCTATTACTATATAACAATGGAATCAGCAACTAAGGCCAGGCCCCAGAAGTGGTAGAGATCTACACAACCGGGTGAATGAAGGTAGTGAAAACCGCTTCCATAAAATAAAAGGGGGGTGGCAGCCGCTCAGACCATTTTATAACTAACCAGGGAGGTGCACATTAGCAGGGCAATTAGAATACAAAAGTCTTAAAGGGGCCACAGCACTCAAACCAGTTAGCTTGCTGACCAGCCTACAATCTGTCTCTAACCTAGTTTAGAGACAGATTGTAGGCTGGTCAGCAAGCTAAATGGTCTGAGCGGCTGCCACCCCCCTTTTGTTTCTTTTGAATTTGTGCAAGCACATGGTGTGTGGGGTCTAGGCTGTATTGCAAGGTCTTTGACCCTTCCACCCCATGGCTTGCACTTGAGGTTTAGGGCAACCTCAGGTAAGCCTTCTCCCAATTTATCTATTGCATTGTATGTCCCAAATGGGGCTCCTAGAGACTAGAATTAGTACTAGAGTTAGGACTGCACCCCACAGGGGCACCTTGGCGCTGGTGGTGCAGCTTAAGCATACTTCTGCAGATGTGTGTGACCGAGCCCCCTGTTTTTAACCTAGTTTAGAGACAGATTGTAGGCTGGTCAGCAAGCTAACTGGTTTGAGTGCTGTGGCCCCTTTAAGACTTTTGTATTTCGCTTCCATAAAATACACATTTGCTAACATTTAAAAAAAATAAAAAATACTAGATTAGCTCAGCATCTTGACGACAAACTTTTGGCACAAAAATACACTTTCTACAATGGCATCGAAAGACTCGCCCTTTATATTGTATTTGGTAATAAATGTAATTTAGATATTTTTTCAGAATACAATTAAAAGTCAGAGGAGTTTTTTAACTCCTTTAAACATTGTAATCTTTAGAATTATTGTTTGACTTCAGATGTCCTTATTTAGAAAACTGTCACATTTTTTTAGCTTGATATGAGTAATTGAAATCATCTCATCCACAAGAGCTTTAATTCTGCATCTGCTCCATCATTCCACCATTCTTACGATATGTAATTATATACACCTCAAAAAGTTTGAACGTACCTTGTATCATTAGAATTTCAATATAACCACATTACCGATTCGGCGGACAATAGTACCTGGCCTTCCTTGACTCGAGCAGCCTTGTCTCATACCAGTAACAAAACCTATTTCTTTCAATTAAGCTTCCACCTAAAGCAGCATTACAACTTAGATAGCTTTCTGAAGACAGATCGTTGTCTGCCTGACCTTACCTTTCTGTACTTTGGAATCAGCTATGAATTAAATTGCAGGAAATGATTCCAATCATTCTGTTTAAGCTGGCAGAATTCAGAGGCCTCCTGTGTGATACAACAATATACATTGTTATTCATGGGGGACAGGTAAAGATCAGGCCGCCTTTGCTAATTTCACAGTACCTGTGTCGTATTTTTTCTGCTTTTCATGAAACAATCCTTTCTTATCTGTGAATGTTGCCTTTGTTTTCTTTTAAAGTCTAATGTTGTGCTGTCTGTTTATGCAGGCGTGATAGGCCGGGACAACTGAATTACTCAATGAAGGCAGAAAGGAAACATATAATTGAAGAATAGCATGCGACACATGAATAGAAAGGTATCTTAACTGGGGGCATGTTGTTCTAGTTCAATTCCTTTAATCTTGGAAAAGGTGAGTGCATGATTTGTCTCCCCTAAATCTAAAAGCTAAAAGCCAAAATGTCTTTCATGTAGTTCAATTATCCATTCAGGGCGACCTGATTTGACTTTAAAGCATAAAGGCATTAGGAACAAAGTGGCCCAGTATGAAACACTTATTTGTGAATTGTTCGGTGACAATGTTCATTGCAACTTCTCTTCAGTTTATATTAATTATCAATCAATTTTCCTTGAATGCCCCGCTATGTATTCATGCCGAAACTGTTAATGTTATATGTTATTATATGTTATTAAAGATATACTCACAAATGCATCAAGGAGTATAGCCAATTAGAGGTAAGGTATTGGGTGTTTTACACAGCATGTATTTTTTTATAGTTCTTTAGTTCTTTCTCTCAAACTTTAGTTGATGTGTACAGTTTAATATGCAAGTCTAATAAAGGCTACCGGGGAGCTTTAAGAATAATGTATGCATGGTATAAAATGAAAAGGGCAGATTGGCTTTTTCCCACCACTATACAGCTGTGAACAATATTGGTAGAACCTGATAGTGACTTTATGGCAAGAGTATCTGTGCCGCTATGATCCTGCTGATCGAGGATACATACCTGCCTTGAAAAAAGCTCTGAACGCATCAATAGTTATTGTAATGCTTGCAACAAATGTACAGAAAACCCCTGTGCAGTTTTGTGCTTCATTTGTCTAAGTTCAAATGACTTTTTCTAAAGCACAAGGATTACCATGAATGTAACTTAATTCAGCCTTTACAAAGAAGAAAAATGACATTACATTTTCGAACCTCGCAATACAAAGAATGGGTGCAGTGCACAATCAAGAATACAGTAAATGGTTTCTAATACAATACAATCCTAAGTAAGCTACAAATAGCACTTAAAAAATCCCTATTCAGGCAAAACACTGAAAATCACTTTTGTCCCCGGGGTCCTGACTCTTGTACCAGTCACATTGGCTGACCACACCCACTCAATTCACTGCAATGTAGGGGATGTGCCAGGCTCAACATATACTCTTGATTAAAATAAATAGAGGGGGAGTGCTGAAATCACTGGGAATGTGGCAGGGAGGCTTTTGAGTTCAACTGTGTTTAAAGTGGACCAAAACCTACGGAGATCGGCCCAGTAATCTGTAGGATTCCTGGGCCGATTGATTCCCTCCCCCCAGGGCACAGAAGCAGGATGCCCCACTGTGTGAAACTCCCCCAGGTCACCTTAAACTCACCTTCCTTCCTGGTCCAACGGCGCATGCGCGAGCTATTCCTATAGCAGGGTGCATGCCCGAGCCAGGCATTTGTGAGCATGGGCATGCTCCCTATTAAAGGGAAGCAGGGGATGCTGCCGCTAGCGCACTCCCATTAGACAAGTTCCTGGATGCAGAGGCATGAGCGAATACAAGAGCACTGATTGAATGAGCGGCCGTACATGCGTCGTAGGACCAGGAAGAGGTGAGTTTGTTCAAGCGACCTGGGGGGTTTCACACAGCGGGGCACCCCCCAATCGGGGTGCCCTGGGGCAAGAGCCAAAACCCAGGACATTAGCAGAAATGTAATACTCAGTTTCGGGAACTGGTGCATTTTTTACTGCAGGTTAGGATGGAAGCTCTCTGGGTGACAAAAGGTGAGCACATGTCTGTCAAGATACTCATTCATCCAGATCTTGGTATATCTGTAGGACTAAATCAAGGCAATTTGACTTGCTGTATTATTTACTTGAAGATATTTCTGTAATCACCCACCTGGCTTTCTCAATTCAGAGTGACTGGCTGCAATAAATACACCAAACATCAAAGAGAGCAACTATTTACGCCAGTCATGCTAACCTAATCGTCAGCTTCCTACTGTTTATGGTAGACAGAGGATGTGTATTGGAGTTACTATTTATTGCTGCCTGATCCCTGTATAAGTCACTCTGAATTGAGAAAGCCAGTCAGAGGACTAGTGAAATGTGAAAGTAAATCGTACAGCAAGTCCAGTTGCCTTGACTTATTCCTACAGGTACGGTAAGTACATGTTTTTCCTGCATGAGCTGTTCCTTTATTGTACTTGATTATCTAGGATGTATTGATCAGGATAAAAGTCAGCAAGGTGATCGCTCTCTTTCCAGTTCCTTTAACCCTTTCAGTGCCTGCCTACCTAAATATGTTTTCACCCCTTGTTGTCAAGCAATTTTAAAGATGTTTTTCAGACAATAAAACAACAAAACGCTATACTCACCTTGTGTCCCATGCAGACCATCACTCCTAGTTTGGGACACCAGCTCTTACCTTAGTGCTAAATCTATGTTTCACGCTTCCTCTCCCACTTCCACTCGTCTCTTCCATTTTCTCTGATGGGGAGACGCCCCACCCTCCATCAGACCCTGGAAGCTGCCTTTCCAGTCACTGAAAATGAAAGGGGCGTATTAGGTCTTCACACACCCTTTTCCATTGCAGTGTATGAAGGGGGAGTGGCAGCGACTGGAAGTGCGCCGTCGCTACATCGCTAAGCAGAAGCAGCCTTAAATGGTGGGAAAGACCCGCATACAGACACGCTCCGCTTGCCACATACAGTGCAGCTCTAGCTGTCAACAGCCAGGAGCAACGGCACCTTAACGCCACCTGCCTGTGCCACTTGACGGTGGAGGAGAACATACATCGGGCTCTGACAGCCACCAAAAATCTGATAATTTTTAGTTTATATTTAGAGATGATTTAGGATAAACTAAAATAGTACAAGCTATCTAAAGGAAATAAAGGCAGAATGTGGATTGGTTCTAAAGGGATATCTTTTCTAAAAGAACTTTATTTCATATTATTTTATAGAAGGAATATAGTGGTGAGCAACCTCAAATATATATACTATTACCAACGCTAAATAAGATGGGTAAACTGGGCAAAATTGCTTTTTTTGACCTCCCCATGGACTACTAGCTCCATGAATACATCTACTTCTTAGAACTACTGGTTCAACAATCTTTAACAAATTATGTTATGTTATTTAAGCAACACCTCCTCCTTTCATGTTGTCCCCTCTGTTTTATATTGTCTCTGAATCTATGACTTGTTTTGTCTTTTCCTCACCAACAGCAAGCCTCACAAGACCAAATACTAAAATGAACATGGAGGCTAATCCTTGAGAAAACTCAAATTAAGGAGTGAAACCCGTCGGATAAATAATGTAACAAAGAGACTGTTATTATAATAGAATATTTTCTTAATAAACATTATAGAAGGACATATTAGAAAATTATGAGGAAATGTTGTTGTTTTGAGTGTCGGAAGTGGCAGCCAATGTGGTGGAGTGGTACTCCACTTCCTGGTGATATTGCAAAGTGTAATAGGTACCCCCTCTTGCCCCCTTCAATGTATTTGGTTGGTGGAAACAGGCAGGAAAAGTCCCCTTTTGCCCCTTTCAAGACCAATTGACCAGATGGCTTAAACCAGAACTTCAGCATGATTTATTGAAAAACCCAAACCCTTAAAAAATGATTCCCCAGCATCTAAAATGAATATATTTTACGTTTTTTGTCACTTACTTATTATTCTTTCCCCCACTGGGCTGCAACTCTGTTCAGTACTTTAGGATACGGGTGCCGCCATCTTGCCTCAGAAGCATCACATTTACTGAGGAGAGGAGAGTGGGATAAAGTACAGGGGGGCTGGTTACAGCTGTGCTTTAATCAGACAGAGCAGAGCTGGGGTCAGGAAAAGGTCAGAAATCCCAGAATGCAGAGCGACACAGTCAGAAGGCACTTCCTGTTTACAGGCTGCCTGATGTTCCATGAGCCGCCATCTTGGAACATGCAGTAGATGCAGGTAGGATGATTTTTAATGTGAGCAATCTGTATGTACAGTGGGAAACATATAAGATAGACTCTTATTCAGAGTGAAGGACCGCTTTAAGTCACCAAGCATAGATAACCACAACGCAAGGAACAAGACTGGGCCTGCCCCACGTACCGTAATTAGAGATGTAGAGTCATAGGAGGTAACTATTAAACAGAATGTTCTGGCTACATGCTGCATTAAAAAAAACAGGTCAGGTTACAAACCTACTAATGAGGTCCAAACTGACTCTTGTCAGGTGAAATGGACATAGGGAACTAAACTGATGACCTTTTTTTACAGTATATTTCCAATAGGTCTGGCTGAAAAGCTTCATAATAACACTAAACAGGAAGCAGTATCTGAACAAGAAGCTTTGACCTTTCAAGCTGCTTGCACAATCCTGGTTAAGTTATGTAAGCAGTGAGGTGGGACAATAACAGAAATCTGCTCAGAACATGAGCCTCGATTCAGAGAGACACAAAAAAACTTCAGTTTTCGTGCCGATCTGTTTTTTTTGTGAAATGTTTCCGTTCTCGTATGAGCGTACAAGCGATTCTATGCATGCATTGAAAACCTTCTGTAAAGTTTTCGTCCGTTCGTACGCCAGATTACAAATTACAAAGATGTAATTTTCCATCCAGACTTTTCCGTTTCATTTCCACATGTTACCACGTAGGCTTTCGTTTTTGCCCTTTTCCCATCGTATCCTCCAACGAATCCTTTACGTTTCCCGATAGATTCTGTTTCCATTTTACAAAAAATAATCGTCCAGACGGAATCCTTACGATCTTGCGCCTGCGCACTACAAACTTAACTCATTAAAGTGCTCGCCTACATATTTGCCACCCTCACTTCTACTACAATGTTTAGCTAAACCACTTAGCACTATCCTCCATCTTCTCTTTTGGAACCTTAAAGCTCACCCAAACCACTTCTCGGTCATGTGAATATTCATCTTTAAATATTTCTGGGCCCATTAGTTTTGTGTTAATGTATTTTGTAAATTAAATGACACTGTCAAATTTTTTTTGGGATGCCATCATAAAATAGAAAATGTATCAAAATTTTGTAAATTTTACAACTATAAAAAAACAAAATACATAGCAATGGCAGGCCACAGAACATTATTCTTCATCTGTGGTCCCCAACGAGTTGCGCAGCTCCTGCATCTCGCCCACCAACTGAAGGACCCTGACACTCGGTTGTGCCACTCTGGCACGTCTGGTCCCTGTTAAAAAAACGTAAATTAAAATATTGGTATAACCTTGTTTGGGTCATACTGCAGTGCCCCCTCCCCCTGTATGGTCCAAACACCTAAATCTGGACTTCTAAAGCCAGAGGGCCCTCGCCACCACTGCGAGTGCCCGATTACAGAACCCCTGGCCCGCATTCTGCAAGCAAAGAACGGGCATCAGGAGCAAGGGCGAGTGGCACATCTTGCAGTTCCTGCAACCAAATATAAAATAATTACACAAAGCAAAGGTAACCAACTAAACAATAACTCCTACAACACATTAAGATTCAAGTTCAACAATCCAAATATAATTCACAAAGGACATAAGTCTAAAAAAATATAGCAATTATATGGATGTGTGGAAAAATAAATGTTTACATGCTAAGGACTAATTTAGGTCAGCATTAAAATGCATCTATAAGGCATACATGAAATGTATTGATTCAGGTATGCATTGCTATACAATTTATGGCCTCGGCCATGCTGATACATGCAATGCCTTGGTGCTAAAGGCGCGCAGACTCCTCCACATAGCCACAAAACATGTTCAACAATAGCAGTCCGAGCCCTCAAAGGTCCCGTAAGTGGATCGGAAATGAAATGGATTTATAGGGTGGTGATCCGTCAGAAATCAGCTCTCTGAATCAGACAGAAACCATCCCAACAACGGAAGTTATCTGAACGAACGGAAAATTTCCGATTTTGTTTGGAAATGTTCCGATTTGCTTCCGTTCATTGAAAGAGCATATACACATTTTCCAGAACGTTTGTGCGAGTAGAAAATGGACGAAAAAAAACAAAAAAATGACAAACACCCACCGAAACTTTCACAGACAGCTACGGAAGTCCAGACAAATGTGTCTCTGAATGGAGGCTATGGTCTGCAATAATAGCCCTATATTTCTTTTATCACAGTAAAGAAACTGAGGTTGCATAATGGTGATATATTAAAGGTGTGGCATTTCAAATACATTTCCTGTTAACAGGCAATGTAGGTTATGTATTAGAGTTTGATATTTTCTGTTATTGTCTTTTAATGCAAACTAATGCAGGACATTGGTTTGGTTTACATGGAATGCATAGCTTTGATTTTCACATTGTTGTATTTTTTTTTTTACTTTTTCTGCTTAAAATCAATGTATATAAAGTTTAAATTTACTTCTTTAAACAGTTAAAGCAGAAGACTACAGGCCCAGACCTGTTGGCCGTCCTGATTTGTGAAACCCCATCAATCGATTTAAAAAAAACAAACTTTTTCCGGGGGTCCTCTAGTATTTTCATTTCTCACCTTTCCTTTAGCTGAGATGCACTCCAGCATCCGGTCATTCGGTAGCATGCCTCAGACTAGAGGAAAGCCATGGATGTGGCCAGTGGGCTTGTGACATCATCTGGCACATTTGAAATCAGCCAATCATTAGGCTGGGCACGGCTATGAGGGCAAACCAGCAACAATGAAATTCTCATGTTTTTGTCTCATAAAGTGATTTATTTTCTACCAGGGGAGGAAGGGTATGAGGATGTTGATGCCCCAGAGGAGTCGGCCAGTGAGATGGGTGCTGGGATGGTCATCAGCTCCTCCAAGGAGGATACAGCGGAGTCTGGCTACTGGTGAGGCCAGTCTCAGGTGGGGAGTCCCGAAGTGGAGGAGGTGGTGACCCCAAAACTATAACAAAAATCCCGAAGCTTTGTGTTATAGCTTTAAAACGAAACAGGATGCAGGTTCAAATACACACAATGCACAACTGAAGTCAAACAGTCTTCACCAAATATTTAGCATCACCCCCATTGTGTGCTGTCCGTTTTTATAAACCAAGCTTGGTGGAGGGCGTAAACAATGACACGTTTGTTGACCTGGTGACATGTATTTTTTTAGGGTAACTGTAAATTTGTTTTGAGGTCCCCCTTGGCTGTGGTTACACAATGTATTTTAGAAAAATTAGGTTTTAGTAATTCTTGGACCTAGCAATTGTGGCATTTATTTGTGTTTTAATTTGCTCTTCGTGATGTTTACATGGTTTTCTAATTTTAGATTCTGTCTCTTCCCAACAGCCTGCATATGTGAGCATCACAGACTCTGACAATATGTCCTAGAGTCATAAGCAATGCTGCTGGACATGCAGGAGGTGATGCTTGTTGGGGGCAAGAAACAATGTAGTTGCTGCGCAGCTGACATTTTTGATATGGCCATGTTGGCCTATTTTTGTTTAAGTATATTAAACATTTTCTAGTTTATAAAAGGTGTTTGACTCTGTTTCCTTATGTTACTTTGGTTACTGGAAAAAATATGTTTTGCAGCTGCAGCTGCTGGTTGAGGACCTACTCTGCCCATTGTTCCTGTGCCCGTGCTGCCTGCTTGGATTCCTTTCTGATTGAAGCTGCTGCAGTTGTCTTTCAATGCCTGACTCTTTCTGCCAGTTGGCAGTGTTGTTGCTGCCTGTTGTAGGCTTAAAGCATTTGCATACCAAGCTCATATAGCTCTTCACTACTGGGCCGGCTTTTTGGCTCAGCAACTAACACTAATAAAGCCAAAAAATTGGAGATGATAGGTAAATCATGCTGGCTGTGTTTAGATTAGGGTTCTTGTTACACCATCAGCTCACACATTGGATTGTTTTACGTGTGTTGTTATGTTTGGCCATATGCTGGTGATGGCAGTAAAACATCAATATCTGCAAAGCCTTTAAATTAACACACATACTACATCACAGTGTGTTAGTGATGCCAATTGGGACTGTGTTGCTGGTTGGCCACATTAATGCAGTACAGCACAGTGGGCACAAAGGGGCTGTTGACTTGATTTATATGTAACCATATAACTTACCAGGGTGGACCGAGATGGCTGGGTTGCCGAAACACTGGAATAATTGGATCCAGATGGTGTTTGCGGAAGCAGAGGACTAATAGTCCACAAAGGAGGGGCACAGGAGAGTGTTGACACCTTGTAAGTTACCCAAACTGGTCCAATAACTCAGCTCACTCAAATGATCTTAGCAGCTAATTATAAAAGTGCTGTTTGAAATGTGGATTAGTTTGATATAGCTTTTGCAGTGGTGGTGTGTATGTGTGTGGGGGTGACCACTACCTTTAATGTCCAGGCAGAGCCAGCCTGTGTTTGGTGTGCAGTGTCTGCATACAAGTCTGTGCTTTGTGACATCATTTGCATTACTTTGTGCTCTTCCATCTGCTGGAATAAGCAGAGATTGTGTAGCACACTGCATGACAGGATTTTATTGGACACCTTTTCCTGGGCTGTCTAGCATGTCCCCCCTTGGCCTGGTGCTTTTCTCTGGCTGTTGGTCGTTTCAACATTGTATCTGGTTTAGTTTCACTTGTGTGTGTAGAAGTGTGTGTGTTTTTTTGGAGGTGGGCAATTGGAATGTGTGTGTGCACTTGTTATTGTGTTTGTGCATTTGTGATTGCAGTGACAATGCAGTGCAGTGCAGAGCCAGATTTAGTGTGAGGTTTGGTGTGTGAATGAGTTGTGTGGGTGCCACTGAGGAGGAGAAGACTGAGAAAGCCACAGTGGTGCGATTACGGGCTGACCGAGTATTTAACACCTGGTCGGCTGTGGAGGATTTGAGTGATGAACAAATCCACAGCCACTTCCGGCTGAATACAGCTGCGCTTTAGGCACTGTATCATCAAAACTGCCACAAAATTGAGCCCAGCACTGGCTGCAGTCTCCTTGAATATACTTGCAAGGGGCACATTTCAGGCCACTGCTGTCTGCATTAAGCGACACTAGCCAGCCGATCATGAGCCAGGTTGTCCTGGCCATCTGTGACCTCTTCCTTGCCTACATACAGTTTCCTGTTGATGATGAAGGGGTGCAAAACATCAAGTTGGTTTCCTATCATATGGCAGGAATTTTCAATTGTGCTGGGCTGCATTGAGGGCACCCATATTCCCTTCGGCCCCCTCGATGCCAGAGCTGCACTACCGCAACCGGAAGGGCTTCCACTCCATTAATATGACGTTTGTGTATGATTACGAGATGCGTGCTGACCACAACCAGAAGAGCTTTTATTCCATTAATGTGATGGTTATGTGGGATTGTGAGGCTGCGTGCTGTGAGGTCAGGTTTTCTGAGATCCTGCCATGAAATATGTGTTGCACCAATCTGCCCTGTACCAGAAATTTGGGAACAATAAAATGCTGCCGGGATGGCTACTAAGTAAGTACGTGGCCTCATTGTAAGACGTAGAAACAGTTGATCAACAGAACTAGGGGGGAGGGGAGGGTGAAGGCAAAATGCAACGAACCAGGTTGGGGTCTGTATCTCTGGTGTAAACAACATTAACCCATGTGTATGTATTTAGCTGACAAGGGATTCGGGAAGGAAATGTGGCTCATTACCCCCGTGTAGAACCCACATACCACAGCTGAAGTGCGCTACAATGCATTGTTGGCCTGGCCAGGAGGGAAGGTGCTCTACAGCCCAGAGAAGGTGTCCGAGATAATCCTCCCTTGCTTTGCACTACACAAAATCTGCATGAACCATCGAATCGAAGAGGTGATTATCCTGCTGGTGGGATCATAAGTAAAGTAAGACTAGTGCTACTTTAAATTACAAATGCTGCCACCCAACCTCAACCCCTGGCTGCTGCTTTGTAAATGAATGGGCCCTATCAACAAGCCTGCTGGTGGGGCGATGGCGCATGCTCACAGGGAATGCTGCCGCTGGCATGCCTGCCATAGATTTGCTACCACTGACCCACAATATATAGATGTTTGGCGAAATGAACTTGCTAAAGTAACAAAGACCCCTTTAATATTGTATTATTAGGCAAGGGTGTAGTTTACCATATGCAATTTTTATTTTTTCAAGTCAGCTGTCTGCAGCCCAGAGGCACTGACATCCGCCTGCTGCTATTCCTGAGATTCCTGAGCAAGCTTTGCACTGTTGTTGAACTGATTCCCTAGCTCAATCCTCCTCTGGACATGGTTCTAGCGCTTACAGGTTTTTCTTTTGCATGCTAAAGCTACACAACACATGAACCTCTGTCCTTGAAGTATGTGAAGATCCAATAAATGTTTGCAACATGAGTAAAATCCTTGCCTGTAAAGCCCTTACCTTGGAGGTAGACACCACATTGTTAACAGAAGAAGGCAATGATTTCATGGACCATAATCTTTTAAAGGAATCAGTGTGCTCTAATTTGAACTTCGTCCAAACCTGTCAGGTACCGCATGCGGTTATGCATTTGCGGCAGATGGTGTGGTACTAAAAAAGAATATCAACAGTGGCATCTCTATGGAAATAGTGGAATAGTGGAAATTTTTGTGATCTTAATGTTGGGGAATGATTTTGAAGTAGTCTGATCACTCTTCAAACCAATCTAGAGGTAATGCAACTTAGCAATATAAAAACTGCCACAGCAATATTTGTGGCCACAACTGTACTTTTCCCTGACATATGTTTCAGGTGAAACACAAAACAGTTTTTACAGACATTACGGAAAATACCTTTTAGCCTGATTTATGAAGTGGACTTCTTTTCCACTAGTGTCATTTTGTTGACATTAGCGTATGTCTTGGTGCTGTTATCTTTCTGTAAGTGTGCATTGAATGGCATTGGTACACTAGGTTTCCCTGCTTGGGATGTGTGAACCCACTGAAATTCAGGTTCGACAAGTTCAGCCGAACTTGCCACTAAAGTTTGGTTCGGGCCTCGGAACCATGAACCCGAACCCCATTGCAGTCAATGGGGACCCGAACTTGGGGGCCCAAAAATGGCTGTTAAATGGGGGTAACAAGGACCAGAGGGCTGCAAATTGGGGGGGGGGGGCACCAGGGCATTTTCCCTGCACAAAATGGGGTAGGGAAAGTACTCAAAATAATAACAGAAAACTAATAAAATTATGAAATACATAAATAAATAAAACAAGAGTGTTAGAGGGCAAATCAGGGGGTAACACCAGGGAGATTGCCCTGCACAAAATTGGTAGGAAAAGTCACAGAAAGCAAAAAAAAAAAAAAAAAAAATATATATATATATATATATATATATTATATATTATATTATATATATTTTTATATTATATATATTTTTTTTGGTTAGATACAATTTTTATCCAATGAAGAATAGCCTTACTTTTTATTTTTTAATTGTATATTTACTCTTTTATGTGTTTTACTAAATATGGCTTTTAAATGCATCCAATTTAAAAATGAAACTGCAGGGTTTTTTTTTTACATTTTTTGGTAATTTTTGGGGGTATTTATGGTAAGATACAATTTTTATCTAACAAAGAATAGCCCAACTTTTCATTTTTTATTTGTAATTTTACACTTTTCAGTGTTTTATTAAATGTCACATTTAAATGCATCCCATTTAACATGAAACTGCCTGCAGGTTTTTCTTTAATATTTTTGGGTAATTTTGTTGGCATTTTTCATTAGATACAATTTTTATCTAACGAAGAATAGCCAGACCTTTAATTTGTAATTTTTCATTTTTAAGTGTTTTACTAAATGCAGCATTTAAATGCATCCCACTTAACATTGAAACTGCCAGCTGGTTTATTTCTTTTTTCTTTTTTGGTAATATTTTAGCATTTTTGTTTAGATTTATCTAAATTTTTGGGCATTTTTGGTTAGAAACAAAAAATGTCCGTTGTTTTTTTCACTTTTCCTTGTTTTATTGAATGCCACTTAACTGGCATTCATTAAAGCGAGGAAAGTGACAGCAGGGACTGCACCTCACAGAGGCACTGTGGTGTTCAGTGTTCCAGCTTTAGCATATACTTCTGCAGATATGTGTGGACCAAAACCTCTGTTTTTAACCAGATTATAGGTTTGACTGCAAGCTAACAGGGTTGAGTGCTGTGGCCCCTTTAAGACATAAGTTAATAAGGATTAATAAAGTTGTTTTTTGAAATTGTGTGTGTGTTTGTGTGTTTGTTTTGGTACTATACTCTCCCTTTGGAACTGGTGCAGATGAGCCTGTCAGAACATAGCATGGGTCGGTGCTGGGCCCTTGAGCCCTGGAATTACAAGCCCCTATGATTGGTTCACCGAGTTGGTAATGCTTAGAGTGGGGAACCCCAAGTATTTTAAAAACATTTTAAACATAATATTAAAAAACGAAAAGACCGCACTAACTAAATAACTAAATTAACTAGTGTGCTACACTGTGGGGGGTTAATGCAGACGATGTCTGCCAATAGTGCATAAAGAGCGGGAATCCCACAACCCCCAGAATAGTGGCACCACTACAATTGTCCAAAATTGTATAACGCTTTATTAATACAAATATTTACAATTATATAGGTTGTGACAATTTAAAACCATGTTAAAAGACATATAAAAAATTAGAAAAAGAGGGAGGGAGGGACATGGCCAGACGCACTCCGACTGGAAGTGCGCCGGCTGGCCCCACTCACGTGACCGCCATTGCGTCCACCTGACGTTCCCCACAAGAAATACGTCAGTGGAACGCATAGCACGTCACAGGATGGACACGGCAGCTGTGCACACCGCCCGAGCAACCGCCGGGCGCGTACGCGCAGTCAGGACGAGCCCGCAGTATGGAGGAGCGAGGGCAGGTGAGTAAGTCCTAGAGAATGTGAAAGACTATTAGAACAACACAAAACATTGTGAGAAAGACAACAGCAAGAAATAATACTATCTATACTTATAAACTAAATATTAGATCTTATTACTTGGTTCTATATCATACCAAATAACCATGTCACAGGAGATAACCATGTCCTTACAAATATATAGTATCTGAAAGGCACACACAGACCCATGCAAGGCCACTTCTCATATTGACAATCAACCACCATATGAATTGAAATGCCTGATCTACAAATTAACACGCACTACTCATATGTCCAGCTAAGCTAGAGAGTTAGTGTTTACCATCTGATAACCCCATGTATACAAGGTGTACCATGCAAATTGACATGCCTGATCTACATATTGCCACGCACTACTCATATGTCCGGCTAAGCTAGAGGCCTAGCGCTTACCATCTGATAACACCATGCATCCTAAACATCTGTACACACATTATTTACATTAAGGGGGACCACTACCCCTAAGTTACTAAGCCATTCTTACACTGCTATCTAATTACCCAGATTTATTTATGGAAGCCCAGGTAATTAACAATACCTAGGAGAAGGGAGGGGAGAGGGGCTAAACTCTAGGACAGTAATGGGCCAATCATGGGTTGGGATATAACTGCACACATCAAATTGGACAGAAACCAGGTATCGAAATCAAATCCTTGAATAATCAAACAGTCCCATTTATGAGTAAATGACCAGGCATATTCAGCTTGTACAGCCAGATATACAGAGCCACCGAGCGTATTGCTTCAGCACAGGCGCACATCTTCTTGGATATGGATGAGTTGCCACAGATTGTGGTCAGTCATGGGGAGTGAATCCAGCCACTGCTTATCCGGAATGAGGTCTGGACCCAATTATATGTGCCGACAACTCCAAAAGTGCTGAAAACTAAAAACATAATTACTATACATCTCAAAGCATGTGTGTACTACCAACTTCATCCCATCAAATGTAGAAAAACAGAATGACCAGAATGACTGTCAAAGTGACAGGCATGAGGGACACCCCACCTTTTAAATGAAGGCATAACAAACTGCCCTCAAGGCGGGAGGGGCCTCATACATACAAAACCCACCACAACCTCGTGCCCTTAAAAATACCAGGACATGGACCATGGCCCACCAACAAACATCTAAGAATCACCACCAATCCAAACTACACCCCTCTAATAACCAACCTACATGTCTGCCAAGCAAACAATATCCCAAACCCAAACGAAATGACCCACCCCTTGTGACAACTAACTCAGCCTCTATATACCCAAAAATGGTGTAAACGCCAGATCCTCATTTAACCCAGAGGGGGGCCTGAGAATTTAAATTATAAATCCAGCGTAGTTCACGCTGCTGTAGAATTCTTTTAAAATGACGTATGGTCACTTTTTCAATCCCAATTACCCTCAAATCGCTAAAATCACTATTATGGGGATGTAAAAAGTGAAGGGCAACTGGGGGGACCATTTTTCCTAATTGTGCATTCCTGGCTGCAAGACGTATACTTGAGAAATGTCCCTGTATTCTTGCTTTAAGGCTGTTTCTATTTTCGCCTACATACAGCTTCGAACAGCTGCATTTAAGTGCATATACTACTCCAGTTGTTTTACAATTAATGTCGGATATTAAATACCTCACCTGTCTTCAGGTTTCTAATGGTTTACTTTTGTCCATGTATGGGCAAATTGAGCAGCCACCACAAGGATGATTTCCAATAATTACATTCTGATAACGTAGGCAGTTTGGTAATGCATCAAAATGACTAGAGCAGACCCTATCCCGCATACTGGGGGCTCGTTGGGCCAGCATTCGTGTTCCCCCACTTATCCATCTATCCAATTGAGGATCAGTTTTTAATATATCCCAGTGATCATATAAAATGTGTTGCAATTTGTGCCAATCACTGTTATATCGAGTAATGTATCTTACCTGTGAGCTGTGGGGGGGGGGGGGGGGACTGTGCTGCGAGCCCATTCTGGACATGTGAGATAATTTTGCTCTATATGTTTGCTGTTTGATTTATCTCTGCCTGGTTGATCCTCATTGGAATTTGATGCACGGTTCACTTTAGTTTTTTGCACATTGCACTTTGCAGGGTAGTCTAGATAGCAAGCAGGGATTTATGAACACATAGGTGTGGGGTTAATCTTTTTAGGTATGCATTAGCACTTTATATTTTAAGCATTTATCACAAATGGCACAATGAAATTGATAATTATTGACCTCAGGCATGAATAGAATTTACTGATGGATTTGTTAGATTGGATTAATAATGAAAGCAGCATTGCCATGTCCCTCCCTCCCTCTTTTTCTAATTTGTTATATGTCTTTCAACATGGTTTTAAATTGTCTCAACCTATATAATTGTTAATATTTGTATTAATAAAGCTTTATACAATTTTGGACAATTGTAGTGGTGCCACTATTCTGGGGGTTGTGGGATTCCCGCCCTTTATGCAACATTTTAAACATGTTGAGGTATGGGGTTAGATTTGAAATAATTTTTCCGCCAAAAATGATAAAAAAATGCACGGGGTCCCCCTCTAAGCATGTATTAAAAACAAAAATTAGATCCCTGCTGTCACTTTCCTGGCTTTAATAAATGCAGGTAAAGTGGCATTCAATAAAACAAGAGAAGGTGACAAAAAAGAAATTCTGAAATTTTTTTCTGTTTACCGAAAAAATGTCAAAAGAATTACCATTTCCAAGAAATCTAAAAATATAAACCTGTAGGCAGTTTCAATGGTAAATGGGATGCATTTAAAAGCCACATTTAGTAAAACACTTAAAAGTGAAAAAATACAGTGAAAAAATAATAAAAGTCGGGCTATACTTCGATAAAAATTGTATCAAACTAAAAATGCCATAAAAAAAGCCGCCCAACAACCAGCTTTTCCATGTTCGTGCCGAATGACGGCATGGACTTCTGGCTGAAGTCCATGTTTGGGATTCAGCCAACGGTTCCGTTGACCTGAACTTGCAAAATAGGGTACAATCTTGCTTTTGAATTTTTGACATGTTACACAAACTATATGGGTAATTCCTGGTCTGATTGCCAAAAAACACCCAAACAGAGTGTAAAGGAATCCGCATGCGCCTATGCACTTGATTTATGACAGCTTGTACACGAATGATGCCCGTGCGCATGGGAGAAGTGCAAATTTCCTCTTCATGCACACATTTTCTCTTTAGAAGTGAAAATGTCCCTGTCCCATGTGCATGTGGCTGGCTAAGCCCTTAACTGATCCCGATGGTCCTCCATGTTTCTCCTCCTCTTTCCGTTTTTCACTTCAATTTATCCTGTGTTTTATGTGAGTCTCTATCCTTTTTTTTTTGGGGGGGGGGGGTATTTTGATTCCAGTTAACCTGTTACAGGACAATCATCACAGGGAAACACAAGAACACAGTACATGAGTGTGTGTGTGGGAACATTAACCAACGTTCATCCAACAGGATCAGCTGACACATCTAAAAGAGTTTGAAATATGTGGACTTACAGGCAGTGTATGCTTGACTTGATAAGGCTGTTGTGTGTTTGCAGCTTGGGAGGTCATCTGTTGACTAGACCCAGGTTGGGACTCCAGTGGCTGATTTCCATCTGAGCCCGAATCATCATCATCTGCTATTTATTAAAGAAAGTCAACACACATGCAAACCTAAACCGAATGTAGAGTGGAGCAAAAGGACACACTTACCTTTACCCAATGCTGTGGTGTCACCCCACACATTCACCCCTTGCAGACGAAATGCAGGGATATAGGGCTTCAACATGAGCTTATATTCTCAATATTCATTAAGTGGTCCTGGCAGTTAACCACACTCAATTAGCAGGACAGTTTTGATTTTCTTCATAAGTGGCCTGTGCAACATAAAATACAGCATCTTGGTGGATTGGGTGCTGTGTTTATGAGCAGTAGTACAATTGAGGGTCCCTGCAATATCTGCCCAGACCTTGGTACAATCTGTCTTGGTCAAATCCTGATTCTAGGTGCCAAACAGACATTTATTATCAGCCAGATTAAATTGGGGCTCATGCTTGGCCCCCACAGACAGGATGAGCCCCACCTTCAGCAACTCCATTAGGGCTTGCAAGATTGGGATCCTCAACAGCAGGTGTGTTTGGCTGGTCCTGATTGCCCACCACACTGGTTTGTAAGTTGGCTGACGTGGCCAAGGCCACCACAGTTGCAGCAACCACAGCCCTGGATGAACCACAGCCAGTAGACTAACCCCGACCTCCCAACACACCCCAAGCAGGTAGCAAAGAATGGCTAAGTACACTGCTCGAACACCCACGCAGGGAACATCTGGGTTCATGACCAGCATAAGACCATCCAGGGGCCGTCTGGTTCATCTACCATGTGCCATGCTGACGGGCTTCTTCCTCAATCAAAGCAAAGAGCACTACTAAACCTCTCTGCGTGAAAAAGCAGCAAGCTGCTCCAGAACTACATTTTGTTGCACAACCAATCTGGCACAGGGTGTTACCACAAACCCAACCAACCGAGACGCATGTGGGTTTAGCGTCAATGTGCACACAGGCACAGAACTGTTAGTATTTGCTTCTATTGGGAATAAGTTAGCTGGAAACATGTGGAACATGCACTTAACTAATGGCTGCAGCTAAGTATAAAAGGATGCGGTTTATGCAGCATTAGGGCATTGTGAGTTTCTGTGCATCAGCTTTTGGAATTAGTGTGTGTCTAAGGCAATGCTAAAAAAGCTGTTCTGTGTGCCCTGGCCAAAGGCAGTCTGTCTGTTGGGTGCACTGTCTGCTAGCAGGTTTGATCTTTGTGATATAATTTGCTCTGGGTCTAACATTCAGTGTACTGTAGTAAGCAAAGACTGAGGAGCACACAGCAAGCCAGAATTTTAGTTGACACCTTTTCTGGCCTCTGTAGCATCTTCCCTCTTGGCCAGGCCAAACATAAGAAACTAGCTTTCAGCAGCCTAATGGTTGTTTCCCTAGTGCATCTGTTTTTTTTTGGTGAGCTGCATTGCATTGTACTTTGTGTATTAGTGTGTGTGAGTGTTGTTTTTGGGTTGCTGTGCTTGTTGCAAGTGTGTGTGTTTGGGATTTTGTTGTGTAAAATGTGCAAATGGAGTGGCTGCAGCCGCTTCCAAATAAATAGAGCCAGGCTTATGTCCCATTACCAGCAAACTGGCACAGAATCGACCCTGTCACTGGACGCAACCATGTCGTACCACTAGGGGCACATTTCAGGCCACTGTGGTTCTATTAAGTCAGCCCATCATGTGCCGCATCTTTCTTGAGGCCATCCTGGCCATCTGTGAGCTCATCCTCAGGTACATAAAATTTCCAGCCGATGAGGAGGTGGTACAAAGCATCAAACTGGGGTTTTAACACATGGCAGAAATCCTTAATGTGCTGGGGTGCATTGACGGGGCGCACATACCATTCAGCCTCATCGAGCCCAGTAACTGTACTTACACAACTGTTAAAGTTTCCTTTTAATGCATGTGAAGATTTTCGGCAACCATGAGATGTGGCTGAGTGGAGTGAGATCAGGGTTCCTGGGCTCATGCCATGTTGCCTATGTGTGCCAACAATCGGAATTGTACAGAAAATTTGAGAATGATGAAATGCCAGCGGGTTAGCTACTAGGTAAGTAAGGGTGCGAGGTGTAATCCCAAACAATAATCAACCTGCCTTACATTGTGGGTATGGTCAACCCAGCAAGAAATGGCTAAGACTAGGGTTGTGTTAACATTTAGTGGGCCAACAATATTAAAACATGTGTTTATGTTAAGGTGATTTGGGCTACGGCCAAGGACATGGCTGATGGTCTGCAACCCACAGAGTACGGCTGATGTGCGCTACAATGCAGCTCACTAAAAGACGGATGCATAGTCGAAATTATCATTAAGCTTGTTTCTATTTTGTTTATTTAAGCAAAAAAGTAAGTACATTTAGCTGAAACTGATTTGTATGTGCTGGAGTCTGTTTTGTTAATTTAAAGAACACTGGTGTGGCATGACTAAAATTTAAAGATTGTTTCAAAACAATCACACAGTGGAATTCAGGGATATGTGTGCATGAACACCAGTAGGTAATGCCATTTATTAATCAAACATCACAAGGTACAGTGCCACATTTGGAGTTGCACAGAATGCTGTCAGCTCCATTTGCCACCTTGTGGAGCATCTGCTTGGGTGCTCGGCAGGGGACAAAATTACGCTGACTGGCGCTCCTAATAAATCACACTCCTTGTTCCTTTAGATGTTTCTAAAAGATTAATCATTCCAATATAATTTGTACAAAATATTTCTGGACATATATGCATTAGGGCGGTCAAATCAACATTGAGTTAGGGCCACCAGACACGGTGTTATAACCACTAGAATTGTAATGTGTATTAAACTGTAGCTGTGTTAAATCAGCTTTAAAGTCAAATTTTGGTTAGCCTCTTCTCCTGCTGAGCTTTTGTTGGGAATTAAAAAAAAAACGTACTTGGTCCTGGCTTTGGTCCGATTCCACAGCAGATGTGTAAGGAACTGTATTCAGAAATTCTGCCAAGCTGCCAAGCCACTGAGGAATATGGGTAAGTCTTGTTGCAAAACTGAAGCAGGAGCCCTAGCTGCAGTGGTGACTGCTTGACATACTTAACTAAAGAGATCAGTTCCTGGAGCAGGATGGGTAAAAAAGCTGGGACCAAGTGTTTTTTTTCATTCAAATACAGGTGTAACAGGAGATGAAAGGATGGGAGGGTTTTTTCTTTGATAGACCTTTTAAGAAAGCACTGTATGCCACAACACAGATGATGCTGCACCCTCAATTTCTGTTCAAAGATAAAGCTCATTTTGTTGAACATTTTCACAAGACTCCAGAACAGGAGTGCCACAGCTGCACATGGCTACTCCTACTTGCAGCTGCTCCCCCTGTGCCTATTGTGCTCCTGAGGGCCCAGCATCTTGGTGATTCGCATAATGGGTCCTAAACTTTTGGCTTCTGTCTCTGTGTATGGTGGTGTGCAGACTGGGTCAGATTACGCTTGGTGGATAATGGGGGCTTTGGTCGGGGCTTGTATACCACAAACATCCAGATGCTGGAAGCATAGGACCCACCGGGACACCAGACCATCCGAAGCATGGTAAATCCCATGGGAATGGCTGCAGATAAGCAGGGGACTCTTGGGCAGCTATGACATCCTAGTTTGGGGTCTGGTGGGAAAGTCCACTAGTGTGACTGTGCGCAGGAGCACAAAAGCAGCAAAGCTCCTATTAAGCCCAAGAAGCTGACTGTAACTATTTCTGCAAACCGGGTGACTGGCAGGATGCCCCAAGGGCAGGGAGCAAAATACTGGGTTTTGGTCAATTTTAAAGTGGAACTTCAGTCTAAAATTGACCCCTTCGCCTTGCCACCCTATCCTGGTCCTGGTTACAAAGAAAAACACCTTAGCTCCTCTGGTCTCTGTGGGACCACCCCTAAAAATGGCACAGATCCCCCGGGTCTGCACATGCTCCTGCCGCTCATTCACTTGAATGGGTGGGCGGAGCCCGCATGGAGCATGTGACTCTGTGTCATTTTGGAAAGATGGCTGCGCCCAGGATCCGGAGTGCAGGAGAAGCAGTGGTGGCCTGATTTTCGGGTCAATATAAACTGGAGTTCCGCTTTAAGAGTAATTGTATTGATTAAGGGAAGTCCAGTCTTTCATTTCTGAGAACTCAACACTGTAAATGTATACTTATGGCAAATGTATACTTATGGCCTTGGAGTGCTGACTCTTTCAGATTTTTAGCATGTATGTTAGGGCATTATCTAAACAGCAATACTATTATTTTGCCATCCTATGACTATACTTTTGACCAAGAGATTACAAAACCTGCCTTAAGCAGCCCCATAGTTTAACTTCTCCTGGGCATCCTGATTCAAGATCCCAGTCCACAAAAACCCTTAAATAATAATAATTTCTGATCGCCTATTGCCTCCTTGGCAGTCAAGTGGGACACAGGCGTTTTAATGGGAATTTTGAAAAAAGAATAATGAGAGGCAGTGTAGGCCCATGAATGAAGGTCCACTTTATATTTAGCAATAACTAAAGCACAGGTACTTGTGATAGCATATTGCACAGAATAACATTTCCTTTCTGGGCTCAGGAGAATTAAACAAGGTTTAAAATGCTTGTTTTTTTGGCTGGATGCCATATTTACAGTGTATGCTTAAAATAGACAACATACATTAACTTGTCACACAGTCAGTATTTTTTTAAGGTATGAATTATTTGGGGTTATTGTCCAGTATAGGCAGTTGGTACGCTGAAACTTGGTCTTTTAAGATGATAATGTACACTAAAGATGACTACTGTCAGATTTAATATGTGTTTTCTGCTAAAAAAAACAGGGGCTCTATGTAAAATGCGTGATTTGTTTTTGTAGTGTTAAAAAACACCTTATAATAGTATGCCATTCAGCTGGAAATGCTTTATTGTTGAAAACAGTTTGTTTTTATCTTCATGAAGCTGAATAAAAGGTGTACAAACAGAATGATTGCTAGACAGCTCGAATGAGATTGCAACTTAGATGTTCTGGAAGGAAAAGAAAACCCTGCAAATCCCTGAGACCTGACAGATTCGGTTACCATGAGAACTGCAGATATTTCCATTGTGATGGGTTCCTCCAGCAGCCATCTGTTACACCCATTTGATTAGGAAGTACAGTTCAACCAGAGCACATCAGTCCAAACTAATGCATAAGAAGAAACGTTCTCCTTTAGTCTTAAATGTTAAACTCTCTGGTTTAACATCATTACAAGAGGCTGGAAACCTTCATTGACATGCTAAGAGAAGGGTCACTGATTCACCAAGCCTTTGGGAGGCACAGGAGCTTTTTAAGTGCACTTGGAGGGAAATAACACAAAGAAGAACATGTCTCCTGTGATAAATATCAAGCTGGATAACATTAAATCTAAGTGGATGCATGAGAACATCTAAAATAAATACAGCTTTGTTGCGCTGTTCTATAGCTGATGTTTCACATGAGTACTATGCCTGCATTATGGTGAAACCTAGTTATCTAATCTAGAAAGGGTCTCTATTTAAAGTTAGATTAAGGGCCTAATTTACACCCCCCTCTGCCAGAATTCAACAATATTCACCAGTTTCTGCTGGCCTATGAAGTATTTAACAAAGCAACACTGGTTCCCCAGCCTTCTCCTGACCAATCTAGCCTAACTTGCCAATATGACGTAGAAACATGGCGAAGATTGGAGAACACATCAATTTACTCTCCTTTTTACAGTGCAGACCATCAAAATCAATGGTGGTTTTGCCCTGTAATAATTTTTTCAAACCTATTTACCTATTCTTCTCAAGTCAACATCAAAATTTTATAAGTGTAAAATTTCAAGCATTTTTAAATGATTTTATATATCTAATTTCGAAATATTATAATGAATTTTTGAAAGTGTTTATTTTTTATGTACCAAAATGATGTGCTCAAGGTGCTGAGCTTATCTATTTCTTTTTTCTTATCTTATGTCTGTACACCAAGATCAACAAGAAGAGATCATTTAGCCCTGTACACACAGCTGCTGGGTTTGTGTTTAAGCATTAGTGAGCACTCTCAACTACAGGACTCACTTTTCACTTCTTGGTGTACAGACTTGGTGTACAGTTGCTAAGAGCAACAGATTAAAGGTAATGAAAACTGCTTTCATCAAACATAAATTTGCCAACATAAAAAAGAAAGAAATACTGGATCATCTTAGCACCTGGAGGTTATCAAATGTTTTCAAATATTCCATCAAAAGCGTCCTTCCCCTTTACAGATGTGTCTCCTGCTGTCTGGATTACAATAAAAGGCTTAATCAGTGTTTTTGACTATTAAACTAACAAATGGTTGTTGATGGTGAAAAGTGATGTAAACAAGCTGTGAGAAATCATACCTCTTTGCCCTGACTAACATCACTGCAACACCAAGATCACGCGATATGGTCTCTTGATACAGGACATTCAAGACCTGGACCGATTGTGGGCCCTTTCAGAAGTGTATAATATAACCAAGAAGCACATAATATAACCACGAAGCACAGGCAAGTGGGTTCAGGATCAAGTTAACAGAGCAGCCCAAGATTAAGTTATATATTTAATTGCTTCAAGAGTACTCTAGACAAACTGTATACTGACAAGTATAAACAGGTCAGAAGGATGAATACAAGTGGCTAGTAACAATCAGTATGTCAGTTATCTAATTCCAGAGAGATGTTACGCAGTAATACACACAGCCACAAGGGGCATGTAGGGTCTGCTTGTTCCTGGTCCCTTAACAAATAATACCCAGCATGACCCCTTAGAAGACAAATGGGTCTGGGCTCCTCAGACCTATATACACTGGTGGGACACTCCCCCCTCCCCCATGGATGAGATAAATATTAAATGTCTTCAACTTTCTTTTGGAAAGTCATGAACAACTTGTTCTAGTGCCAACTGCTGCTGTACGATGCTGTACTATATGGCTTCCCATAAGAGTTCTCTGGATCTCAGCCACTGAGTGTTCAGGGCTTCATAATTCTTTATAAAATACTGGCCTACCAGTCTCCTGGTAGAGTGGCTTGTCTATTCCAGGTTTTGATGGTACCAGGGAGATCCTTCGAAGTGGCCCCCCCCCCCCCACTGGGGCACTTGACGAACTTGGTTGAGCTCCCTTTGAAGTGAAGTTTTTTGTTAACAGACATGAGCAGGTCATAACTAGTTTTTACATTTATATTTTTCTCACATCAGCCATTATGCTACCTACAGAAACATGTCACTAGGGATTCCACTAGACTCCACCTATTTCACCACAATAAAGGTGCTGACTGGCAAACATATTTTAGCTCAAACTAGCAGAAGGAGTAGGAGTAGGACATTGTAAATTAGGCCCTAAATGACCACTAAAACTTTTTTGGAATAAAGCCTAACATGTAGGCATTGGGGAACTCATTTTTTTCATTTGACAGATATCAATATATCTCTATATCCAATATACTTTTTTCATTAGAGCTTATAAAAAAGTAGTTGCTTTATAATGTATGTTAGAAAGTCCTCTAATGCACTGTTTCTCAACCTGAGGTACACCAGGAGGTAGGAGCTTTGGGTTGAATTTGTAGGCAGTGAGGTTCATGGATGCACCAACAGAGAATTTATGATGGTATATTCTTTCGTCATTCCTTCTTTATTTAAAAGTAATATGAGCTATCAAGGTATATGACTAAGGGCCCGAAACGCGTAAAGACACTGCAGCATGTACATACTGTAAGAACTTTTTATTATATTTCTGGCCCAATGAGCATGATCTTCTAATGGATTCAATAAAAGGAAATTTTTAGACACAACTGAGAGCCGGACTTGTTTGGGAAATTTGAGCAGCTTATGTGTGGCAAACATGTCCAGAGCCTTGGTGGTCTAAGTCACATGGATTAAGCTGGCCAACTGCATCAATACTATTTGATTATCTATCGCCTATCACCTTGTTTATTTTCTTTCTCCTTTGGAATATACTGTTTCAAATGTTATATTTCTGATTAATGGAAATTTTGACATGCCCCCCATTAATATAAATAAGTTTGCAGCTAACATTCCAATTGTTATGTATATGTTGAGTAAGGTGATTATTCAGACACACTCAACCATACTCCTATTAACAGAGTAATATTAATTTAAACTTTCACCTCTAAACTTTGCACTGTGATAGGAGTGGTGGGGCTGAGTGATGCAAGCACACTATGTACATTGTATTGCATTGGAGTGAGCTGATATTGATTCTAGCCTATCACCAACAGAGACACAAACTTTAGGATTGTATTGGTGGTCTTGATCAGGGTGGAGGCACTTGAGGCAGAGGAAGATGTAATCCCTCTTCTTTTCTGCGACCAGAGCAATGAGACAGCATTGAACTGCATCAGGTAAACTGCCAGGCAAATGATTTTGAAATCTGACTGGTCAATCCCTTTAAATAATGACTATTTATAAGCAAACTGCTATGAGATTGGTGGTCTATTTATGTGGTATGTAGCTGATACCCTCTTTGAGGGTTCTCAGTCGCAACTTCTCATCCCTTTTTGGTATAAAGTTGAGTAGCACTGCTCTAATGCTTCTTTGAAAGTCGTTTGATGACTGTTCATTAATTAATTCCCAGTAGACACTTCTGGCTACAGTAAAACTCCACTGTAGAACCATTATACAGATCACTGAAACTAGATTCAGCAGCTTAAAATATAATAAATATTATATAACGCTCATATTTTGCAGTCTCATTTTCTGTATTTTTTCAGGAAATTAGATTCTAAAGTTTCAAATTAGAATATGTGTTTACCCTATAATCATACAAGTTCAAAACAGACATCCAACCAATCCATTTAAGTCATTGTAAGCATGAGCACAATTATATTTAAATAAGATCTTCTCTAAGAACGGAGAGTCAGCCAAAGTTGATTTCAGCCAGTATAAAAGCTGTGGAGCTGTTTTATAATGTCAGCAATCGTTTGCCCCACAGTCAAGGGAAAAAGTACCATAGGTGGTAGATCTTGGAATCCTCATGGACAGGTAGGTGCTATAAATAAGTGCCAGTTGCTTTGAATGTTGTTTTCATAAGAAGTAGTCTCAGAGTCAGCTGTGTCTCTGGTGAAAAGACACATACTCATACCAACATCATGGGCAGAGATCACATGATCACCCCAAACCAGCTCAGCAATACTTAATGTTCAGTTGGTAGGGAATAATTGCCCTGATAACCCACTACTCTTGTATTCTCTCTGTATTTTCTATATTATTGGTTATCTTTTTTTTACTGTACAGGGAAACAAACCACAGAAGTGTACTGCCATACAATTTAGTGTTAAAGAGGACCAACATACGTGCAGGTGTGGGTGTTGGTCCCCACCGCTATAAGACCACGGCGGGGCATCCAGAATGCTGGAGCCCTCTCCTGCAAATAACCCCCCAGAACGCCCATAATTCTTACCTTTAGCCTCCATCCTACTCAGGTATCCAGTGCCACAATTGGCTACCCTCGTAGTAGTGACGTCTGGCTGCCAGAAAGCCCCTTCTATTTGAGCACTGGCAGCCAATTGCGGTGCTGTACTTCCGGTGGAGGATCATTGCTAAGGTAAGGATTATGGATGTTCTGGGATGTTATGTGTGGGGGCCTCCATCATTCTGGAGGCCTCCCCAGATAATCTTATAACGGTGGGGACCAACACCCGCACCTGAGCGTGTGTTAGTGTCTTTAATGTTGAAGTGGACAGTTGATTGTAATCACATCAACGATGTGTCTGTGTCTTTAATTTCTCACGCTGATACAGTAGTTTCACAAGGTGCTGAATCGACCCTTATATGCCTTGATATGAGTTAATACATTTACTTGCACTAGTTGTTCAATGTGATATGACTTCGGAGTTTAATTATTTTTTTTTCCTAATCAATTGGTATTTTGCCTGATCAACTAATACACCCAGAGTGGTTCTTTATAAGACATAGGATAGGATACTGCTTTTGCCACTTGGATATGATGTATGTGCAGTGTAATAAGAATTACTCTGACAACCACCTTTATTAGGGTATTGAACTGGGCTAATGCTATCTTGAGATGACGCATGCATAGTTTAACTAGAAGTGCCTTTATAAAGGGCATGAAGTGTACAGACATGGTTTCCTCTGATGGCATTACAGAGATCAGAACACCTGGAGATTTAATGAACACTAGATATGGACAAAGTGACTTTTCTTGTACTTACATTTATTCTCTATTTGACGTATCGTTTTTGCCACAAGTGGGAATCTGACTTAGGGGTTTATTCATCAAGGAATAGCGGCAGGTAGTGCCTCGTAGCGGTAGGCCGCGTCTGGTCAACGCTGGGCGCTGTACGTCATACCACATTTATGAAGGCGATTCTGGTGAGCGACTCTAACAGCGCCATGTAGCGTATGATTCATCATTACAGGCAGCTCAGCGTATAGTGCCGGCACTCTGGCTTCCAGAGTATTACAGTGTCGCTCTCCCATACATTTCAATGGACGTTCCTTTTCTTCTGTTTAAACAGGGTTTTATGTGTTTACATTTTTTTTCTCTCTCAAATAACTGTCACCTCTCCTGGCCTAGAAAAAGTAATTTTTTATATTTTTATGCAGAATTGTCATTACAGGTCTGGCATTAAAGTATTAATGTCACAATGTTACAACAATGTCATTCCATGTGTTTTCGCTTTGTTACAGGTGGATATATGTTCAAAAACAGACTTTAATCACACAGCGTCTGCTCTAGCTCTATGCTATAGCGACCAGAGCGCATATGCTCTGTTAGTCTGTTTTTTTTGTTGAATATGGTGTGAGTCACTGAGAGTCGGTCGCACTGAGCTGGCGCTACCTTTCGGTCCCTGCAACGTTGTACTGGTGTTAGAACACCCAACATACATCTCATTCATCAATGCCAGCCAGGTTTCTACAGCAAATGAGACGCTCTGTTACAGCGCCCGATAGCGGATTAGAACTCCTCTGTACAGACACTCCTCTGCCGAAACCTGGCGCTAGTAATGAATCAGCCTGCCCATGTAATAACATATATTAGTATTATATTGTGTATTTGAAATGTGGCGGTATTAAGATAATCAAAGCAGCAGGGTCTCTAATCATTTGCCGGTTTTGTGACTCGAATTAAAAAGAAAAATTGATACTGCCGTCTACACTGACTATAAAAAGCTTGTTTTTGGTTGTAACCTGGGCCTGCTCTCAATATGGGGACCAGCAGCCTTGCAACACACTATCAGGTATCCTGTGTTTTGTTTTTTTAGATCTAATAAGTTGATCTAATACAGCATAAAATTAAAAGAATGCCTTTTACCTGATCAACATGATTTTTTAATATGATACATATCTTACTTATTCTGAGAGGATATGTTCTTTTATGAGCTTACTGCACATGGTTTATAGGCATTGGACGTTGCAGTTAATGTGACATTAATATGGATCTTTTAATTTCTGGTACTGGACATTTTGCAATCTTGTCGAGGATTGACATCCTACTAAGGTAAAGACTTTAGTAATTAATTGAGCCTCCAGCAGTGTTTTTTTGTGTATTTCCTAATATAAAATTATGATTTTAAGTTTTGTTAGATGATAATAGATTGAATTTAACTAAATTCTAATCAATAATATTAATAATAATAATAATAATAATAATAATAATAATAATAATAATAATTATTATTATAATTATTATTATTATTTATATTGTTATTATGTAGATATTTCCTTTTAAGGTAACAAAAGTGGTGTTAAGGTACGTAAATGCCTCTTCTTTTTTTTACTTCTTGGACAGGGACTTTAATGTCACTGCATTTCATTGGGGAACAGTTCTTTAGAATGACTTATGGGTGCCCTATGTAGGCTTCTAAAAGTTCCAAAGAACTCCTTCAACAGTTCACTTAAAGCGGACCAACAGTCAAAAACAGACCAGCAACAAACAGGTCTCATATGCATCCCTCCCCAGGGCAATTCAGACTGCTGCACATAAAAAATAATTTGCCTTTTTCTAACTCCTGCTGAAGTAAATTTTAGAAACAAGATGGTGGCTCATGCATTTGCAGAGCTTCCTGTTACTGTGCATTGTCAGTTATGTCAGTTGAATCCAGGCAGCAGCATGGCTGAGATGCTGGGAGAGGAAGATCCAAAATGGCCGCTACCTTTCTTTTCCCACTGTGCCAGGCTGTGGGTCTGGTTTAAGTGTGTGACTCTGACCCTTGGCCCCTTTAATACTTGCACATGAGGCTTAGTGGTTCTAGTGGTTGTTGTGAAACCTACAGTATGTTAGTGAATCTGTGTTATATAGCAATTTCATGCCTAAAGTATTTTTGTGACTGCGGCATGCTTAACGTAGACCTACACTATAGGTAAACCTGGGGGAAGCCGGTATTGGCACTGATTGGAGGCAAGTGCTGTCTGGCAACAGTGTGCTGCTGTTAAAGTGTTGAAATAATTGTGGGGCAGGTGGGCAGAGGAAGGAAATTGTAGATAGGTTAAGCGATTTGTGTCCACATTCAAAAAGAGGTTCATTAAAATAATAATCTACATGTGTAGCTCAGCTTTATATATTTATAGGGCATTCATGTAAGAAAATGTTATGTTTCTAAAATTAAAATTTTGAAACAAATTCCAGTCTGTCAGTCATCCACCCGTTCGGCATTAATTAGGATTCTGGTGAAGTTAATAATAATAAAACTCAGCTCTGCAGCTATACACTTGTTAGGGAAATGGAAATCAAAGAAATCAAAGACATTAATCAGTCTCAACAGGAAAGCAAAAGACCTTATGCATTCCTTAAATGCAATAAAAACAAGGATAACAATGTTTGACATTTCTTAACGGGAAAGGAATTGGCCAGGGCAGGGAAAGGGCATTGTCCTAAAGTCCTACACAGCGCAGTGAGGAAGTAGAAATCAGGTTATTCTTCCCCTGCCTGCGATGCCTCCCCTTACAATCCTGTCCACCAATGAAAGCCTGGGGCTTCTGATGGGACCACCTCCCTGATTCATTCCCATTCACACAGCACTCCTGTCCCCTATCAATCACCTTTCTCCTCCTTAGGCTACGTTCATTTGTTGCATTAATGGGTTTTAGCTGGATAAAAAAAGAAATGAAGTGTGCCCCCCTACAAGGCTACCAGTCAGCACACCAGGCATAGGGACTGGGGTTGCCATATCTCAGACACTTGCCTCTGGCCATGCCAGAACACCAGCTTCTATACCCTTCAGTGTCGGTCGGCTGCTCCTACAGGGGTAAGGCAACTGAAGAAGGCTGGTCTGTCAAAAAGGTTGCTAGTGCTCTTCTTCAATGCCGTCATTGGTTCTGTACTGTGTTTTTCTTTCTCTGTCTGGTACGAGGGAGCTACAAAAAGGGACAAGTGTAGACTCCAAAGAACAATAAAGACAGCAGAAAGAATAATTGGAGCCCCCTTACCATCCCTACAGGAACTGCACAACCGCAGAATCAAGACTCGGGCAGAAAAGATACTTTGGGATCCCTCCCACCCTGGACACGCCCTATTCCAGCACTTACCATCTGGGCGGCGTCTTGCGGTACCAGCCTGCAGGACTTCTAGGACTAGGAAGGGTTTCTTTCCTTTGGCTGTCCGCATACTCAACAATAGCCAGGCATCATAGGCCCAGGCTCAATCCGGTATTACTTGCAGCTTGCACTTTGGAAGAGTATCCATGCCTGTATCTCTGTTTCTATGTTCCCCTTCCTATATTACTGTAACTGTAGTTAACTGTTTTTTTACACTGTTTTTGCACTGTGTATATGCCAAAAATTCCTTGTTCATCTCACAATGTACTTGGCGAACAATAAATTGAATTGAATTGGGTGAACACTGAGCTTGTGCCGATGGGCACCGTGCTCTTCCATACATCCCTTGCAGTTGGGGGTACTCGTAATGAGGCAGGGGTAATTGCAAATGACCTGCTGCCATGTGGACAGGTAATATGCTGCTCCCCTTGTTCTTTGAACTAGTTTAGGCTCTGGATGAAGACAGCAGAGGTGAGTTTTTTTTGCCGTGAACTAGTTAGGCATCCAATGGGCCCACAGTAGCTCAGGAGTCAGGAATATGCAACATCCACATTGTAATAATCTGATTGTTCTACTTATGGGAAAGCTCTAAATCAGACAAAGTGCAACATGTAAGGGCAACATATTCAAGTGTTGCTCTCTGTTGCTGCATGCATGCTGCATGGAGGTAATTGCATATTAAACCGGGCCAACAGCCTTGCCTTGGAAAATAAAGCTCCCCAAAATGTAATTGCCCCATCTGCATGCATGATACTGAATCATTGTCAGCACATACGTTTGTTCTTGCATACACTCAAAGCCTCACAGATTTTCTCATGGTAGCGGCCATTTTGGAGCTTCCTTTCCCAGCATCCCAGCCATGCTGCTGCCTGGATTCAACTGCCATAACTGACAATGCACAGTAACAGGAAGCCCATCAGCACTTCCTGAGAGGCCATATTATTAGTAAAATTTACAAAAGCAGGAGTTAGAAAAAGGTTCATTAATATTTAAGTGTAGCAATCTGAATTGCCCTGGGATGCATATGAGCACTGTTTGCGTCTGGTGAGCGCTGGGCGCTGTACGCAAAGCCACATTTATGAAAGCAATTCTGGTGAGAACCTCTAACAGCGCCATGTAGTGTCCGATGTATTATTACAGGTGGCTCAGCGTATAGCGCCGGCGCTCTAGGTACAAGAGCACCATGTAGTTACCTGTCGCTCTGTAGCACTCTCCTATACATTTCAATGGGCTTTCATTAGTTGTGTATAAATAGTGTGTTTGCCATTTTTTTCTCAAATCATTGTGTGACCTCTCCTGGCTGCAAACACTTTTATACATTTTTTTGTCTTTTTATATTTTTATGCAGAATTGTCATTACAGGTCTGGCACTAAAGTGTCTCAGTGTTAAAACAATGTCATTCCATGTGTTTTCGCTCTGTTACTGGTGTATATGTGTTTAAAAACAGACTTTGGGGTTTATTCATCAAGGGATTGCGGCAGGTAGTGCCTTGTAGCAACAGGTAGCGAACGGTGAACGCCAGGCCCTGTACGCAATACCACAATTATCAAAGCGATTTCAGTGAGCGACTCTGACAGCACCATGTAGCGTCCGATTCATCATCACAGATGGCTCAGCGGATCCCGGCAGCGCTCTGGCTTCCAGAGTGCCTGGTATTACCTGTCGCTACCTGTCGCTCTCGCATACATTTCAATGGATGTTCCTTTTCCCTGTAAACAGGTTTTCTTTTTTTTTTTTTTTTTTTATCAAATCATTGTGTGACCTCTCCTGGCCTATTAAAAGTCATTTTTGAAAACTTTTTTGTTTTTTATATTTTTATGCCGAATTGTCATTACAGGTCTGGCGCTAAAGTGTTAATGTCACAATGTAATAACAATGTAATTCCATATGTTTTCGCTTTGTTACTAGTGGATATGTGCTCAAAAATGGATTTTGAGCGCCGGCGCTGTGTGAGGCTGTTCTTTTGATGAATATGGTTTGAGTCGCTCACACTGACCAGTCTCTACCGTTCGCTCCCATATAGTGCTGTACTGGTGTTATAGCAACTCACACATCAAATTCATCAATGCCGGCCAGCGACTGAGGCGCTCGGTAACAGCTAACCATAGCCGATCACTGCGACTACTAGCGGTCGCTCTGAGCGCTTTGCTACAGACGCTCCTCTGACGGTATCTGGCGTTAGTAATGAATCAGCCTGCTCGATCACATAGCGTCTGGCGCTATAGCGCCCAGCTTTAGAGCGCCGACGCCGTGTGTCTAGTGTCTTGGTAAATATTGTGTGGAGCGACGAGTGCCGGACGCACTGAACTGGCACAACCTGTAGCTCACTGAAGCGCTATACTGTTGTTAGAGTGCCCAACACACATCACATTGATCAATGCCGGCCAGGTTACTACAGCATCTGAGACGCTCTGTTACAGCTCCGTATACCAGCTGAAAGCGTCTACTAGGGGTCGCTCTTCTGGTAATACATTGCGCTAGTAGTGAATCAGCCTCTAAGTTTCTTGATTCAGAATAATTTTGGATTGGGAAAAATAACTTATATTGGGGAAATAATACCCAAAGAATTAGAAATAATACATACTTCTCTTATAACATGGGGAAGGCATCTCGATAGCACTTTGGGTCTAGGTTGGCCTAAAATATAATGTAAATATTAAAAACTTTTATTAAATATGAAAGTCTTAATATAAAGCCATTTCAAATCAACATTCACAACAAAGCTGTTTCAGGCTTCACAGTTCTTGTCAGATCCAGACCTGAAAATCATGCACTCTAAGGGGTAGAACTTTTACAACTGATAACCTATAAGGTCTCTGTCAGAGAATGTTGTCATGAAAGGAAAATGAGGAATCTATTGCTGACCTCTTTTTAAAAATGTATAGTTTTTATTGATGTCAAACAAGGTCTGATTTGCACATTTGTTCAGTGTCTTACAAAGGCTGGAAAAGCATAGCAAACACCAGGCTATATATATATATATATATATATATATATATATATATTGAAATAAGTATTGAACACGTCAACAATTTTCCAAGTAAATATGTTTTTAAAAGTGCTATTGACATGAACATCTAACCAGATTCACACATACAGAAATCACATCATTGAGGTCCATAAATTACGTTATGTGTAATAATGGGGATGGTACAGGGAAAAGTATTGATCATGCTTACTGAGATGTATTTATTAGTTTGTAAAAAAGCCTTTATTCGTGATGACAGATTCCATAAGATGCTTTCTATATGGAGAAAATACCTGCATGTATTGCTTGTGTGGAACGTGGAAAAATTCTGGCCCATTCTGCAACACTAACACTGTTCAAAGTCTGAGGGCTCTGTGGGCTCATTCTATGAACTCTGAGCTTTAGCTCTTTCAACAGATTATAAATTGGATTTGGGTCAGGTGATTGCTTGGACCATTTTAGCAGCTTTATTTTCTTTCTCTGAAACCAATTTGGCTGTGTGTCTAGGATCATCATCTTTTTGAAATGTACACCCTCGTTTCATCTTCATCATCCTGATGATAGCAGCAGATTTTTATGAAGAACATGTGATGTAATGCTAAAAAACAGCACACACCATGATATTTCCACCTCTAAGCTTTACTGTTTTTATGGTGTTTTGGGGGTGAAGTGCAGTGCCTTCTGAGCGCCCAACATGGTGTGTATTATAGTGTTACACTGACCAGACCATATTCTTCCAGTATTTCACAGGCTTATCTAAATGTTGTAAAATGTAAAATACCCTTCAACATATTTTTCTTCAGCAGTTGAGTCTTGCATGTCTAAATGGGGCATTACTATAGTGTAATAGTTGAGTGCATTACTTTAGTTTACTTTAAAACAATTGTACCTATTGATTCCAGGTCATTCTGTAAAGATCTACAGGTGGCCCTTGGCTCTTGGACAACTCTTCTGATAATTTATTTCACTCCGCTGTCTAACATGTTGTGGGAAGCACTTGGTGGTGGCCGGTTTATTGTGAAATATTGTTCTTTCCACTTCTGGATTATGGCCCCAACAATGCTCATTGGAACCTTCAGTAGTTTAGAATTTCTTCTATAACCAATGCCATCAGTATGTTTTGCAACATTGCAAAAATAACATTGTGAAGGTCTTGGGAAAGCTCACTGGTTTTACCAATCATGAGATGTTTCTTGTGTGGCACCTTGGTAATGCAACACCTTTTTACAGGTCATCATTTGAGCCGGCTAATATTAAGTGGCAGGATTACTTTCTAATTACTGATTCAGCTACCATTATATACTTTATATGGCTTTTTGCACCTTTTTATGGCTTTTTTGCACCTCTCTTTCTTCTTCAATACTTTTTCCCTGTGGCATTTCTCGCTATGCATAACTTAATTTATGGACATCTATGGTTTGATTTCTTCGCATGTGTGGCTTGCATGGTTTGTTACTAACGTCTGGTGAGATGGCAATCATGCCAAAACCATATTTAGAAATATATCTACTTGGAAAATTGGTGACATTTTCAATACTTATTTCAACTGCTGTGTGTATGTATATATAGGTATCACATTCATAATAAGTGCTGAACAAATGAATACCTCCCTGGATGCTGCTATCGCAGAATGACCCGCTTGGTAATATTCATTTTGATGATTACCACAGATTGTTGCGAAGATAGTGTTAGCTTAGGATTTATTCACTAGTTTTGAAATTGCAATTCTTTATTACATTGTAAAAGAGAGGTTCCAATGATGTCTTGAAAAATGGGACCCCAGACTTGATGAGATATGTTTTGATTAAGTTAAGTTGATGGCTTGAGATACAAAATATTTTTCCTTTAAATTTCCTTTAAGTTTAATGTAACACGCACAAACTAATACCATGTTGTAAATTACATAACTGTACCTTTTTTTCAGTGTCTATTTAATAATGTTTACACCAGCAAACAAGGCATCGCAGGTAGCAAACAAACATTACATATAGACACATGGCTGATCCATTCATACCACACACTTGCGACATTCAAGGGCTCAGATGGTGCTCTGCTCTGGGCTGTGTATCATTTATCAATGAAGAGAGAGGAGGGGTAGGGGGTCCAGTATTACTAGCAACACCTATTCTGTCTCAGTCGCAGTCTGGGGATCAAATTGAAGGGACCCCAGTCACACCTGCCCATAAGATGCACATAGGACTTGGAGGAGAACAATTAGGAAAATAATTTTGTGAACCAAACGTGAACCAAATAATAGGCAAGGTGCAAAGTCCCCCCAATTAAAGGCAGAGTGGCATCCTCCCCTCCCAATCCACTTAGGCAGTGTGTCATTACCCCCTCCCATTCCCCATATGAAGTGGGGCATCCCCGTTCCCATTCCTCATAGGCAGTGTATAATTCCCCACCCCATTCTCCATAGGCAGTGTGGCATTACCCCTCCCATTCCCCATAGGCAGTGTGGCATTCCCCCTCCCATTCCCCATAGGCAGTGTGGCATTTCCTTCTCCCATTCCCCATAGGCAGTGTGGCATTCCCTCCTCCCATTCCCCATAGGCAGTGTGGTATTCCCCCCTCCCATTACTCACAGGCAGTGTGGCATTCCCCCCTCCCATTCCCCATAGGCAGTGTGGTATTCCCCCCTCCCATTACTCACAGGCAGTGTGGCATTCCCCCCTCCCATTCCCCATAGGCAGTGTGGCATTTCCCCCTCCCATTTCCCATAGGCAATGTGGCATTCCCTCCTCCCATTTCCCATAGGCAGTGTGGCATTCCCTCCTCCCATTCCCCATAGGCAGTGTGGCCTTCCCCCTCCTATTCCCATAGGCAGTGTGGCATTCCCCCCTCCCATTCCCCATAGGCAGTGTGGCATTTCCCCCTCCCATTCCCCATAGGCAGTGTGGCATTTCCCCCTACCATTCCCCATAGGCAGTGTGGCATTCCCCCTCCTATTCCCCATAGGCAGTGTGGCATTCCCCCTCCCATTCCCCATAGGAAGTGTGCCATTCTCCCATTCCCATAGGCAGTGTGGCATTCCCCCCTCCCATTCCCCATAGGCAGTGTGGCATTTCCCCCTCCCATTCCCCATAGGCAGTGTGGCATTTCCCCCTACCATTCCCCATAGGCAGTGTGGCATTCCCCCTCCTATTCCCCATAGGCAGTGTGGCATTCCCCCTCCCATTCCCCATAGGAAGTGTGCCATTCTCCCATTCCCATTCCCATAGGCAGTGTGGCATTTCCTCCTCCCATTCCCCATAGGCAGTGTGGCATTCCCCCTCCCATTCCCCATAGGAAGTGTGCCATTCTCCCATTCCCATAGGCATTGTGGCATCCCAACCTCCCTTTCCCCATAGGAAGTGTGGCATCCCAGCCTCCAATTCCCAATAGGTAGTGTGGCATCCTCACTCCCATCCCCTAATAGGCAATGTGCCATTTCTCCCCTCCCATTTTCTATAGGCAGTGTGGCATTCCCCCATCTCATTCACATAGGCATTGTTGCACCCCCCTCCCATTCCCATAGGCATTGTGGCATCCCCCCTCCCATTCCCATAGGCATTGTGGCATCCTCCCCTCCCATTCCCATAGGCATTGTGGCATCCTCCCCTCCCATTCCCATAGGCAGTGTTGCATCCTCCCCTCCCATTCCCATAGGCATTGTGGCATCCTCCCCTCCCATTCCCATAGGCATTGTGGCATCCTCCCCTCCCATTCCCATAGGCATTGTGGCATCCTCCCCTCCCATTCCCATAGGCATTGTGGCATCCTCCCCTCCCATTCTCATAGGATGTGTAAAGGAAAAGTAAAGGAAGCATAGATAACATTTTATAGCAGTTTGCTCTGAGAACTTCTTCTGCTAACAAACATAAAAAAAGTCATTCTGGCAGTCCTACCACCATACTGACCACGTTAGTCACCTGACTGTTTTTTCATTATAACATATTTTGGTATCCAATATGACTAGATGTGTGTGGTCTGATATTATCCTAGTCATTCTTAAAATTTGGAACAAAGCCCACAATTTGAGCCCAGGGAGGCAAGCTAACCTGAATGGAGCAGTGCCACTGGCCGCACCCTCCGCTCCTCTGCCTTCCCAGGCCAGACTTTAGAGACTTCAGGCCATTAGTTACTCCTCTTTAAGTATGGGTGATTCTGAAAGGACAGTTAATGTCAATAGTATGGCAGCAAGCAGCTGCCCAGAAGCCTTGTCCCCAATTTCCTTCAGCATGCTGTAAATGCTGTAGGTCTCCCAAGTATGCTCCTCCTTTCACTTTCATTACTCCATGACCATCTTCACATGTGATCAAAAGGCTGACTCAGTTCCTTGATGCTCCCAGTGTGAGTGAGCCTAGAAATGAAAGTGAAGCCAGCAGCTTTGCTTAGAAAGCAAAAGTTATTTAATTAGAATCGTATATTTTAAAACGCTTTTACGTGGCAGATGTTACACTCAGGGGAAATTAGGCCATTAAATTGTTTTTTTTTTGTGCTGCTTTTATCAGACATGTCTTTTATTTAAGTGTATTAGAAGTACCAGAGAGAATTGTTTTTTGTTTAAGTGGGGTGAACATGGCAAGTCTGATCATATGTTGATTGGTATCTTTTGGGCTTAACTAACCTCAGTAGTGGTTTGCTGTAGCGAGGGGGAAGACAGTAGTAGTCTCTGTGTACAAACTCTTCAGTCAAGTCAGGGAGAGTCATGCTAAATATCTGGTAAAACAAGGTGAGCCACCAGTGTGCCTTGTGGTGTAAATAGCAAACTGCATTTCGGTGAGTTTTTTCATTTTAGCACACAAGAAATGGCAATAATTTTTAATTTTTTTTAGCAAAAATATCCCCTGTACCTGAGATTTTACGGATGATGTCCATCATTTTTTCAGTGAGGTAAGAATATTTTTTGCAAAAATAATGCAGAATAATTTGGCATTTTTCTGCATACCCCACATGACCCTGTTATTTCTAAATTCCTAAAAAAAATGTATATAACTCATTGGAAAAATGATGTACCTCATATGTTGAAATGCCTTATTACAGGTACCGGTCTTTTTTTTGGAAAAATGAAAAAAATATATTTTTATATTTTTTTTTAATATTTATTTTTTACTTTTTTAGGTTGCAGTTCACACCAAAAGGCACACCAGTGGTGCACCTCACGTTTCCAATTAATTAGCATAACCCCCACAGATGACCATGATCTTTAATTGTGTATATTTCACTGGCACCGAAATCAATTTGATTAACTGACCAAGAGTTGAATAGTCATTTTAGACACAATAGAGTAGTGATAAAGTGTATAAAGCATTATTTCATATGCATTTAGCTTATTCTGGAAGTGGAGTGCAGTATGTTTAATGTTTATTCACTTTGCCTTTACTGGGAAATGAATTCCTAAGTGGCTGATACCACTGTGATGCAACTTTTTAACTTTTCAATGCATTCTCCTTCTTTTATTAGCTAAGAATGTTTTCTATGTATTTAGTTAAAATATAAAATATCGACTTATACAGACCTCACCCCTGCAATCAGCCAGGAACTGGGGTAGAGATACTTACCACATCCACATTGTCTTGCTGCCAGGTGCAACAAAGGGGATCACCAGGTGGGTGTGCACCCCCCTCCCCAAAGCCGTAGAGGTGAGTGGAGGACATCCAGTAGTGAAAAGTAAATAAAACATATTAAGAAAACATCCAAGTATCCTCAGGTCTTGAACTGAATGCATCTAGAATTGGATGGTTGATAAACCTAAAAACAGTTTAAACTAGTTAGTGGTTGAGCTATCTTGATTCTTACAGCATTAGCATTAAGCAAACGTGTAAAATTAAGCACAAAGTATAGTAAACATGAGTCATTATCAAGGTTAAAAACATTTTCATTGTTTTTGCAGAAAGCAATTTAGAATTGACAGCAGTTAGCCCAATGAATCATCCAAACATAGACTAGAGATAATATATTTTGCCGTGTTGTTTTCTTCTTTTCCTATTTTGTTCGATACAGTTTTGCAATTCTTTTTACGTGTTTTATTATTGTTGTAAATGTAACCCTTGAAAAAAATATAAAGTTGTGGAACACACAAAGCCTCGCCATTTGTCTCTGTCCTTGTTTGAATTTTCTATAGACTGTTCTTCATTTCTGAGACTCTCGTTTCAAAGAGGAGCTAGATATACCAAAATAAAAGAGATGTCCTCTGCCAAACAGCTAAACAACTAGATTTCACTTTCAAATTGAAACAATATATAGAAGATCCTGCCTACGATTTTCCTGTTTTATAACAATACATTCTTTTACTGTGCCCTCAAAAATGGATTTCCAAATTAAACCCTAGATCCCTCAGTTGCTCTTAAGATTGGACCACTGAAGCCTGGATTACTTGTCAGGCTTGAAAGGGTTATCTGGAAGAGTTGTGGTGTTTTCCCATAGAACATTTTGGAGCACAACCTATTCATTAGACATATAGTAATAAGTCAAGGCAAAATTAGAGCTATGACGTGTTGGTAAACAATTAGGCTCCGTGAGATCCTTGACCCCATGCTGATTATGGGGAACAGATTTCATTAATTGGAGAAACATATAATATTATTTATAGTAATGCTTAAGATTTTGTACAATTCATTCAAAACTTAGAAAACCCAACAAATAACTAGATAATTGTCTACAAGAAAAAATCTAGAAATTATAGTGGCCTACTACAGATAGGTAGGGTTACGACACAGTTCCATTCAGTGTTTAGCCCTATTTGTCTACTGTTCTAATACATATTATGGCAAAAACACTCAGCCAAGTAAAGAGAAATGTCAGTCCATGACAGTCAGCTGTCAATCTGAAAAATTCCAATATTTTTGAGGCCATTCTCAAGTGCAGTCCTCAAAACCATTGCTATGGTAGGACAGGCTCTCTTAAGTACTTAAGTACTTGGTTATTTGGTTCCAGTCACCATGCCTTTGTAAAATGTAAAAAAAAGAATGCTATCATCAGATGATTAGATGATATGTCATTCAGAATCACCCAACCAAAACCCAGTTGACATATGCAAAGCTGTCATCAAAGCAATAGGAGGCTACAATAGTGAAAATAACATATAAAACCAATTTTGGCTTAACTCTTTTCTTTACTATTATTTCATAACTGCCACACCAATATGAATCTAACGTAGAAAATAAAAACAAAAACATACCAGTCTCCGGCAGACACCGATATCGTTGTTTGCGCATGCCCCGTTGTAAGAGGGTGGATCTGGTGCACATGGGCCTTACCCTCCTTATAACTGGACATGCATGAGCAATGATAACAGAGCCTGTGGGAGCATGCCGCTCACACAGGAGCTTCTGGATTGCTGGCCAAAATGGCTTCTGCTTTATCAGCCAACAGTTCCCTAGGGGCCGCTATTAATACAGAATTAAACACTTTTGCATTAAAAAGGTAAGTGCTCTGAAATTGTCAGGAATCTGGATAGTGTAATGCACAATTAGTTTAAGGATGTTATTCTGGTTTTAAGGGGGGTTGTTCTACTTCTTTATGGGGCATACCAAATTGAGATTTCCCATTGTGTGAACCCCCCCATATTGCCTGGTTAAGTCACCGCTTCAGCTGCTTGAAATCTTAATGGAAGGAGCGTAAATGATTGGCTGAGCAGCTCACAAGAGAACCTGGAAGAGGTTATTTTTTGGGTGATCCGTAGTGGATGCCCTGCCATAAAGCAACAACACAAGAAAGTCATTATCTTGGGTGATTTTTCTCATGTCCAAATTTCAGCTGTCAAAGAAGTTATTTCAGCAGCTGGGAGTGGATACTTCGCCACAGCTTCTGTCTGCTATTCCACGACAGACGTATTGTCAGAACACCAGCTCCTTTGTGCAGACCACAAATGCAATTCTTTATCTAATCTGTATATAAAGCTTTTAGGAGAAAAATTAACTAACATATATCCTCTTAAATTAATACATGTTGGTCATGGAGGCGTTTTGAAATGTTGCACTTTAAATGTCAGGTTTGTCTTTCTACTATACAGAGGTCAGCTAGTAGATACTGTACTAAACATAACTTTTCCTTTAGATTTGCTGACAGAATACATGGTAAAAAAGAATATTATCTATATTATGCTATATTCATTTTTAAACAAACTTAGATAATGTCATACTTTTGCTATGCTTGCAGTTTCCGCAAATCTAATCTGCTATGAGTGACAAGTGTCTTAAATATTTTCATCACTTCCTGATGATGAGTGTTAATAATAGCTGTAATGATCTCTCTAAAATGTAGCATAGGGTGATTTAAATTGATCTATGTCGAGCATGCATATAGGAAGATTCCACTTTTTTACTGGGCAATTAACTATGCACAGCAATGCAATGCAAAGTATCTAACTAAATTACTTTTACCTACTTTGTAAATTTTTATATGGGCAAAATATGACTTGATCATAAATACAAAGTAGACCGATTTATCAAGCACTATCTGCCAGAATATGCTACATGCAATTTGAGTAGTGCAAAATATAAATTATCATATTTTCAGTATGTTGCTGCACCTCTAATGTTTTAGTAAATGTTTTTCTTGCAGTAATGTGCTGCCAGTGTAAAAAAAAATATATAAATTATATAAATTGCCATTTAGCATCTTTCTGGTGGCTAAAGTGCTAGCTTTGGAGAGCCATCATCTTTTTATTTTCTGGTGCTGTGCTTTGGACTACCATGGCGCTAGAATTCATAGTGCCCGTTGCTAACTAATTTGCTTTTATTGTTGCATTAGGTATTGGCCAGCCTGTGTCAGTGCCTGTTGGACCCCCACTGCCGATTATACCTGCCACCCTCTACTACTAGGCCTACACAACCACAGTTTAACCCTGTGATATCCAAGATGGGCAAATTTTTCAAGGCTTGTAAAAAGCCATTGTTTCGTCTTCTTCAACTAAATTGTCAAGATGCTACTCCCTCTGCTGCCCTACTTTTCAAATGGTATCATTTTTTTAGGGCTCGCCCAACTACTGCGAGGTCTACACACACGCAGGTCTACCCCCCCCCCCCCGTAATGCCCAAAATGGGTAGATTTTTTAGGGCTTGTAAAAAGCCATTGCTTCTTGCTTCTTCTTCAGCTAAAATGTAAGGGTTCCAATCCACTGCTACCCCAGTTACAAATAGGACAGTTTTTTGAGGGCTTGCCTGCTACTGCCAGGCCTACACAATTACTCCCACAGGTTTCCTGTGCCACAACCTAGTCTTTCTTCAACAGCTGCAGCCTCTGCTAATGCTGCTACTACTACTACCATCAACAGTGCCTCCCCTGTGCTGATCTGCTCCCTGCTTTCTAGACTGTTCAACATATCCCTTGAAAAGTGAGGTAGTGTCAGGGTGTCTTCCTGTTCTATAATTCTTCTGGTTCCTAAGAAAGTCTCAAAGACATAAATCATTTTATAACAGGGGCACCTATATGCGTAGTCCAGCAAAAGGCTCATGCTGGACTACTTGAAGAAGACCACAACTAAGCACAATGGACCCTATGCAATTTGCTTACAGGGCTAACAGGTAATGTTAACATGGCCCTTCATTACTTGTACAAGAACTTGGACCGCCCACCTCCTACGTTAGAATTGTCTTTTAGGCGTTTACGTTTTAGTTTGACATTTATCATCCCCCAAATCTGCAGATGCATAGGAAGCTTTCTTACCAAACAAATCCAGTTAGTGAGTCTTGGATCAGATTAATCAATACTAGGGCTCTATAGGCTGTTTCTTATCACCCCTGCTATACTCTCTGTGCTGTGTCGACTGGTAGCCTTCAGGGCTACATATATTCATAAAAAAAACAATTGCCCTTTATTTTTGACCACCTGCAACACATTTATCTTTGATGGAATATGAAAGGTGAGGCCCCTGGTTTGTAAAGGGTTATATTTAGGGCTCAGTGGACCCGACTCGCAAAGTTTGTGTCCATGCCGAACTATGCGAGTTCGGGTTTCCGAACCCAAACACGTATGTCAAAATGAAATCCATGCACATGTTTGGGAGACCCGGAAGAAGGCTGACTGGCTGTACAACAGCCAATCAACCTTCTTCCCGAACTAGAAGCCACAGTCCATGCTCATTCTGGCATGGCTGTGATTGGCCAGGTAGGAGATGTGGCCCCGCTATCCCACTGCTTTCAGAGAACTCTGCAGTAGATAGGGACAGATTGCTGGCTGCTGAGGGACAGATAGGGGGTTGCAGTGCAGGACACATGTCAACTGTCTCCTAAGGTGATAAATCTATGGGAAATTTGGTGTTGCATCTAAGACATCCAGAAGGGGGTTTGAGCTTAGAGTAGTGACCTTGAAGCAGTACCTCAAAGAGACCATGGGGAGGATCAGGCCCGCAGTTCAGGACACAAACCAAGATGACCTAGGCTAAAAAAAGGGTGCTAGTCACCCTAGATGCCGAAAAGCCATTTGATAGGGTGTCTTGGGGGTTTTTGGAAGCTACCCTACAGATAAATGGTTTTGGACAAATATTCATTAGTAAAGTAATGTCACTATATCAGAATCAATTAACCCACATTTTATTAAATAAATCAAAAATAAATCACATTAGGATATTCAACTATACCAGACAGGGATGTCTGCTTTCTCCTCTGCTTGTTAAAGTGGACCAAAATCCATGCCCCAACAGCCCTGAAATCTATTGGATTCCAGGGCCACTGAATTCCCCCACCTGGGCATCCAGAATCCGGATGACTGGCTGTGGAAAACCCCCCGATTGCTGCCACATCCCCCCTATCCCTTTTGCAGGGTGCATGCCCACGCAAGGAATTGGTGAATAGCCAGCTCAGGCACGTTAGAGGGTAGAACGGGATGAGACCGCAAGCGTGCTAGGATCCACTCGCCTTAGACAAGCTATTAGACAAAAGGGCAGGAGCTGATCAAAGCGTACTGATTGTTCCGTAGGACCCCGGAAGGGTGAGTGAGATCAGGCAACCTGGGGGGTTTTACACAGCAGGGCATCCGATCGGAGTGCCTCGGGGCAAGGACCAAAACCCAAGATAGTCAAAATCCTGGGTTTTGGTCCACTTTAACATTCATTTAGAAGTCCTCCTATGGCAGATTTGAGAATCTCCGGAGATTAAAGGGGTCAGATGCCATCAACTCAGAATTAAAGCATTAGCATACGTGGATGACTTAGGCCCTTATTTTACAAGGGATAGCGCCAGGTAGCGAATGGTGAGCGAACGGTAATGACGCTCACTGCCACGAGAACGCCGGCTCCCCTCCGCAATCACACATTTATCAAGCCGATCCTGCTTAGCGACTGACAGAGCGCCAGATAGCGAATCATTCATCATTATTCCAGCCTCACCCCACAGCGCCAGCGAGCGACCTTGAACAGCGACAGGTATGACCTTTCGCTGCCTGGCGCTCTCCAATGCATTTCAATGGAGCAATCTTTAAATATTCTTAATTAATGGCTATTAATGTTTTTTTTTTTTTTTAAATGTCAAAAATTCTGTGACCACTTCTGCAATGTTAAAAGAAAAACACAGAGCTAGATCAAATGTCCATTGAAAGTCCAATTGTAGTAAAATTCTTCCAAAAGAGCGGAACACCAAGTGAATATCTCCAATTTCAGTGCCAAATCCACCACCAGAAACACAGGAGGCTTACCAGATATAAAGCATTAGAAAGCTTTCTTAAGTAGATACATCCCAGATTTAAACGATGAAACCCATCTCAACATGTGGGGAGGTCAGTCTAGATAGCCGGGGATCCTCTCTTCAAAACCAAGGCATCTAAAATCCAATTCCTCCAATGCCAACACTCATATCCCAAGGGTATATAGGAGAATAAAACATAGAGATAGTGCAACACCGCTAATATAGACAGGTATTTATTTAAAAGTTATTGCACTCACATGATTTTAAAAACAATAAAGCATTGTATATGACAAAGCTGTCTGCGACTCTCACCGCCAGGCATCAAAGTCCAGTATTAAAAGCGACCCAGATTGTAGTCTTATTTCCAAAAGCTGCTTACCAACGCGTTTCACCCCTGCATGGGGCTTTAACCAGGTATGCAGCTCTAAAAAGGAATCGGTTTAAATACCTTATCTCCGTCCCCACCCGGAAGTGAAATGAACACTTCCGGTTCTTAATTGGTTCGTATAACCACTTAGTAATATGCCCCTTATATCCTTTCATAGGCATAATCATCGCTGCACCATACCCATCATACACTACAAATGAACCAACATTAAATATTAAAAAAAGCCTAAAAATCACCTGTAAACACCGCGATGCCGGCGTCTCGGTCACCCGGAAGCATATTAAGTGCTTCCGGTCCCTTCAAGCAGAGATCAGTGCGCAAGTGCCAGCTATGTTAAGTCACACGGACCATCCAACTACATCAATGCGCAGGCGCCAGTCGAGTCTGTCAGTGCGCAGACGCCGGCCGAACCCGTCTGCTGTGCCGGTTTAAGCAGGCGCCAATGCGCAGGCGCCAGAATCCCCCACCGTGGCCGTCAATGCGCACGCGCCGCTCTCTCAGCACAGCAACCCTGAGAGTGGACTGCGCACGCGCCGGAAAACAAAGCCCCGATACGCGCCGCCCACACCTCGGCCGTCTGGTGATCTAAGCATATATCAATGCGCATGCGCCGATTGATGCAAAAGCAGTAATCCTTAGACTAATTGATAGTTCTTACACAATAGAAGACAGCACACCCTGGGCTGCACATAATATAACCTTCCAAAAGTCACATAGAGTAATAACTATGCCAATCACGGCATAAAAGCTGTGCATGCACAAAGAAAATAATTAAAAGAAATCCATCCCTAAAAGACAGCATGGATATTAGTGCAATACTACTTATTTTAAAATAATAACCCCAGTGTTTATATAAAACCTGGACTAAGAGAACCTATAGGAGAGAGTCACAGCTAGCAATAGGCAGCCTAATACTACACATAAAATTGCATAACACATAACCTCCACCTTCAAATCACTAAACAATTAATAAAGGAATGCAATCAAACACAATTATCTCAACTTAGGAATCATCAATGAAGCAGTTCAAGTCATATTCGATATTGAGACCTCTAGGGGTCAGGGTATTTAGATTGTAAATCCATCTACTTTCCATACGTGACAGATCCCTCTCTAAGTTGTTCCCACGCCAGTGTGTCTTGGCTCTGTCAACCCCCATAAAGGAAACCGAGCTTGGATCAGAGTTATGGAATTTCTTATAGTGGGCCGATAAACTATGACCCTCGTACCCCCTTTTGATGTTATACATATGTTCCCTAATACGTATCTTTAGACAACGAGTAGTCCTTCCTATATATATTAGTTTACACGGACACCAGATAGCGTATACCACAAATTTGGTGCTACATGATAGGAAATCTTTAATTTTGATAGAGCCAGCCATACCTGGCACGAAAAACTCGGGCGAGGATTTATTCAGCCTTAATCCGGTCCTGCAACCATAGCATAACCCACATCTAAAAAAACCCGTTGGAGGGTTGTCAACTAAGGTGATCGGTTTGGGTGGGTCCACAAAACTGTGGACAAGCCGGTCTTTTAAATTAGGGGCCCTCCTGAAAATGCAGATTGGCTTATCTGGCAAAACAGGTCCAATTACTGGATCATCCTTCAGGATGTGCCAGTGTTTATTCAAGATATTTTTGACCTTCCGGTGTTGTAAACTATAGCCAGTCAAGAAAACAAAATCTGTCTTTTTAGAATCAATTTTGGGGGCCTCCCTCGATTGTCCTACCAATAAAGATCTATCCATCCTCCTCACCTCTTCCCTCTGTTTTTCAATTTCGATTAGGGGATAGCCCTTCTCCTCAAATCTTTTTTGGAGCTGCAAGGATTGCCCATCATAATCGGCTATGTTGTTACAATTTCTTCTAATCCGAACAAATTGGCCTTTGGGTATGGCCCGTAGCCAGTTCGGATGATGGCAACTGGCCCTCGGGACATACCCATTTCTGTCGGTAGTTTTGAAATATGTACAGGTGCTGAGTCCATTCATTTCCCGTCTGATTTCCAGATCTAAGAAATGTATTTTTGAAAAATACAGGTGTTTACAGGTGATTTTTAGGCTTTTTTTAATATTTAATGTTGGTTCATTTGTAGTGTATGATGGGTATGGTGCAGCGATGATTATGCCTATGAAAGGATATAAGGGGCATATTACTAAGTGGTTATACGAACCAATTAAGAACCGGAAGTGTTCATTTCACTTCCGGGTGGGGACGGAGATAAGGTATTTAAACCGATTCCTTTTTAGAGCTGCATACCTGGTTAAAGCCCCATGCAGGGGTGAAACGCGTTGGTAAGCAGCTTTTGGAAATAAGACTACAATCTGGGTCGCTTTTAATACTGGACTTTGATGCCTGGCGGTGAGAGTCGCAGACAGCTTTGTCATATACAATGCTTTATTGTTTTTAAAATCATGTGAGTGCAATAACTTTTAAATAAATACCTGTCTATATTAGCGGTGTTGCACTATCTCTATGTTTTATTCTCCTATATACCCTTGGGATATGAGTGTTGGCATTGGAGGAATTGGATTTTAGATGCCTTGGTTTTGAAGAGAGGATCCCCGGCTATCTAGACTGACCTCCCCACATGTTGAGATGGGTTTCATCGTTTAAATCTGGGATGTATCTACTTAAGAAAGCTTTCTAATGCTTTATATCTGGTAAGCCTCCTGTGTTTCTGGTGGTGGATTTGGCACTGAAATTGGAGATATTCACTTGGTGTTCCGCTCTTTTGGAAGAATTTTACTACAATTGGACTTTCAATGGACATTTGATCTAGCTCTGTGTTTGTTTTTCTTTTAATTTTGTCACTTTCTGGATGGAGATTCCAGTCTTTGCACGTTGAGCTTTGCTTTGATTTAAAAACAGCGCGGTATTTTGTTTGTTCACTTCTGCAATGTTATATATTTTTTTTAAGGTAAAAAAAAAAAAAAAATTGTGCAGAATTGATATTACAGGTCTGATATTAATGTATTCATATTACAAAATGTTTTGAAAAACATGTTTTTTTTTTTTCAAAAAATATGGTTGTTTGGGGGTTAAAAAACTACTTTTAACCCATCGCCGCCAGCGCTCTGGGGTTTAAACAAGCATTTCACAGCGCGAGAATTTTTTGAGCGTGATTTGTTAATGAATATGCTGGGAGCCGTTCGCTATGGCCATTCGCTGTCATGCGCTCCCATACAGCGCGGAACCTGTCAAACAGCGACTCCTAACCCCGTATTCAACATTACCGCACACCGACGGGGTCGCTGTCAACAGCCGAACAACGGGCAAGCACAGCGAATACTAATAACGCTACTGTCGCTCATCTGTCGCTACCTGGCGCTAGTAATGAATCGGCCTCTTAATGTTCACTGAACCAAGTACCTCACTGCCTGTCTGTGCAACTTATTCAACAATTTGGAGAAATGCCCGGCTTCAAAATCAACCACTCTAAATCTTATATCATACCCTTCTTCATGGCTGAAAAATAATAAAAAAAATACTGCAATAATTACCTTTCATTTAAGAAGACAAGTCTGTGGTATATCTAGGGGTAAAGGTCCCTTCTAAACACAAAAATCTATTTCATCTAAATGGCCCATTCTTAGAGATTCATGGAATGGAAACTTTTATGGTAGAATTTCTCTAATTAAAATGTCCATTCTCCCCAAGTTCATTTCCATGATTCACAGCTTACTGATTAAAATTCCCAGCTCTTTTTTCAAAGCTATTGACTCCATTTTGGTTAAATTCTATTGGAGTTTCAGAACGCCAAAAATTAAACTCGAAGTATTATGTAGGCCAATTAAATTAGGAAGCCTAAGGGCAGTCGATTTCCAGCAATAACACATGGCAAACCAGATTCAAAGGACACTGAAATGGCGACAGAAAACACAAAACATCTAGGTAAAAGCAGCGACAGACCCCATGCATCCAACTCTAATTCATAACGGTAGCACAGGTTAGCAACTATATAGACTCTTTTAAATTCAGACTTTTCATATAGCACAACCAAATTTGAAAACCTCTTTTGCCAAAATGTATCTTCTCCACCAGCACTGGCTCTGAGCTATCAAACTCAAATCAAATATATATATAAAGATAGGGACTGGGATTACATCTGGCAGTTAAACAGATCAATCTTATCACTACACTAGAAAGTATTCAACTGTAAATTCATGCTCAGTCCCTACTTAAAGTGGACCAACACCCACCCCTGATCGGCCCGGGAATCTATAAGATTCCCTGGCCAATCAGCTCCCTCCTCGCGGGGCATCCGAAATCGGGATGCCCCGCTGTGTGAAACCCCCCAGAAAGCCCCTAAAAACGTACCTTATCGGCAACGGACAAGCGACGGATAAGCCGCCGCCGCCTCCCGCGCGTCCCTCTAACAGGGCGCACACCCGCGCCGGCCGTTTGTGAATGGCGGCGGCGGTGGCTTATCCGTCGCTTGTCCGTCCGGAAGTGGACCAACACCCAGGATAGTGAAAATCCTGGGTGTTGGTCCACTTTAACATCTGCTTATAATAAGTCCATGACAAATATTGCATGCTGATGGTGCAGTGGGGAATCAGGCACATTCTTTGGTGGCAATGTCCCTTTATCACTATTTTCTGGAAATAGATTAGAGCTTATTTGAAAGAAATATGTAAGATACAGCTAAAATATAGGCAATGCCTATTACAAATAGGTCTTGCTCCAAACAATAATAGATTCACCTATAATGCACTATTCTCTGGTAAAAAAAATGTATAGAGCAAAAGATTAGATCACAAACATCCATAAAATGACAGCATTTAAAAGGATTGTGGTTCTCTGGAATCTCCACTGCGGCCGCTAGTGTTGTATCCAAGAGTTTGTCCACTAAGTCAAATAGAAAGAATCTTGGTCCCCTTGTCTGGCGCCTGATGCGTTTCGTTGGAAAAACATCATTTTATGGATGTTTGTGATTTAATCCTGGAATTTAGCTCCGATCACTTTGGGAGCTCTGCGGTTTGAATTGGTTGGCAATGTGTTTGCCTTATTTAAAGGGATATCCCTGATTGATGCCGGTAAGAGTATATCAGTGTGGTGGTGGAATCACAACGTATGTTACTTCTTCTTTACACCTACGGGAGCATTACGTGCGGATTTGGACGTTAACCTGGAGCTATAATAGTTAAATTGCCTTGTGCATGCACAGTGGGATTTTGGACTTTTGTTATCATTTTATGTATAAGATCTTGCCTCTTGCTCTGTGCCTTTATTAATATATTGCTTTGGTTGGACTTTGGGTGGAATAAAGTGGTCCAGCACGTTGAGCACCAACAGTATATAACTTGCGATTGCTGATAAGAGAATTTGTATGCACGGTGGTTTTCTTTCTTCTTTATAAGCAATGTATAGCCCAGAAATGGAAGTCCCCCTCATGCCTCCAACTGCCTGCAGGATAGTCCCATTTAAAATCCTAATTAAACAGGAGATATTCAGAAGAAAAGAATAAACTCAATGTCTACATATCTAAATTAATGAAAGGGAAAGGCTTGTCTAATAAAAACATATTGACTGTTTAACCCTTTAACTGCCAGCCTACTTAGAGTTTTGTCACCCTCTGTTACAAGACCATTTTTCACTATTTTACACATGTTCAACTGTGATTTTTGAACGAATTTCTACGGATTTCCAAGAAAAATTCTATACTGTTTTATCAGCAATCTGAGCCTTAACATGAAATATTGTTTGTCATTTTTAAGTGTATTATCAATATTTTGGGTGAACTATGCATTTTTTTTACAATTTGTACTGTTTTTTGCAATAAAAAAGTTTTTCAATAAAACCTTATTGCATGTAAAAGCCCCATTTTTCCTGGTTTGAATGGTATTACATATGTATTGGAAGACTCCCCCAAACTGAAACAGTGCTTTAGGATATTTTCAGATAAAATATAAAGTGCGTACCTTGCACCTTTTCAACCAAAACAACCCTTTACATTTCAAATCATATATTCCCTGCAAGAACCCACCTTAAGCTGTCTATTCTTTGTTTGCACAGGGTGTCCCTAAAAAAAATGATAAAAAAGCAAAAAGAAATGTTTAACTGTGATTTTTGCAGAAATTTCCGGGAAAATTACATATTTTCTTTTGCGGCAGAGTTTAGGAGCTAACATGAAATGTCCTCTTTGTATTTTTTTTCCAGTTTTTAAAATATTTTTGAGTAAAAAAACTAAAAAAACCCTAAAATTATTTTGTTTAGAAAATTGTTGTCAGGCCCCATGGGACACCAGCCTTCAAGGTAAGCCCACAACCCCCAATCTCCGCTGCTAGTCTTACCTTTAGTCAAGCACTCGTTGGCCAGGACGCTTTATACGCCTTACCTTGAGAACACAGGCGCCTCACGGTATCAATGAGGATTTTGGGTTTTCATCCTTCTTGGGTCGCGATTAAATAAACATCTCCTACACTTTTTGTTCATTTTCCTCCTTTCACATCATTTTGTTCACTTTATATTGCCTTTTGATATATTTTCACACTTTTTCATATATATTTTATTATTATTATTTTTTCCTTATTATTTTTAGTTTTATCACTATCTTTATAGTTTTTTATCACATATATTTTTTTCATATATATTTTTTTATATATATTGTTCGTTGATTATTATTATTATTATTATTATTATTTTTTATTTTTATTTTTTTTTAATTATTTTCATTGGACATTGTCACTTTTCCTCTTTGAGGATGTATGCACTTTTTGCAACGTATTCACTTATCTTTGGGTATTAACCCCGTTTCTTCTCTTGCTTATGAACTAGTATAACATACTCTCCCGATCTGCGATCTTGCGCCCTACAAACGTGTTATGGTCAGTGGTGGATCTGTGGAGGAGGCTGGGTTCCTTACTGGCGAGTGGACCACGATCACCATATCCCAGGGGAGACGTCATGGTGACAAATCGAAGGGAAATTGGAACGACCTGAACATGGGGATACATCTATACCCAGGGCTCCTGCTCTAAGGTTATCGTGATGCCAGCACCCACTTGGATTCTTACCCCGGCTTTGTGGTCATCTCGACGTCAACACCCATTTGGACATCTATTCCGTCTTTCAGCCTCTGTGACCCTGCACTGGGACGTGTTCCCTTTGAGGATCCATCCAGAGGGGACAACATTTGAAAGTCGACCAACAATATGGAAGAATAACTTCATCATCAATATTGGGACATCCAGTAATAAACATCCGTTTGGGCTACGGATAAGAAATGTGGGCAGCACCAGTAAATATTTCTATAGGTGCACTGCTCTGTGGGTTAATACCCAAAAACCAAATGTATTAGTTTGGGGTGACCTCTACACCCCCTGCGAAAAAGCCCAACAGAGACTCACTATTGCACTCAAACAATCAATTTATAAATCCATTTTATTGTAGCATATTGTTTAAAACCAATTTAAAAACAATTTTACTGAACCATATGCATGGTAAGCCACCAGGGGGCGCACTCCCTCATCAACAATACAATCTCATATACATATAAGTAATTTCAAAGTGATTCTGTGCTAATCTATCAATAAATTCATATATATACAACTATTCTAAAACTTAATATACAATTCACAATTAATATCCTCACCCTAATAAAGTGCCAGTGCTTCCATCACAAATAATCCCTTGTGCAAAATATTTAAACCCATTCACAGAGAGCAAGGGCACACAGACAACACACAACAAACAAGTGCTTACTGTTAGTATGGTGACAAGCAGGCCCCCCTCAGGCGCAGACCAACGCGTTTCGAGCCCCCTATGGGCTCTTGCTCACGGTCAGTATGTGTGTGGGGACAGAGGGCCACAGCCCTCCTTAAATACATACCCTCCCGACCACTCCCACGCCTGGCCCCAGCTGAATGTGGTGATTGCATACTCCGGCCGGAAGTACACAAATCACCACAACAGCACACACTGGTACTGGCCCCATCCCCCACACTGATAGGTGAGAGGTGGATGGTAATGGGCCAGATACAGCCAGGCGGGGGAGCCATCGTTCAGGAACACATTTAACCCCTTCCTCACTTATCTTTATACATTTCCTGCTACTTGCTTAATCCAAAGTCTTGTTTGCACATAATCTATATTTATACTTAACGGCATCTAATATATACATCACATTTTATAGGTAAATACACTTTACAACTACCAGTCACAGTACAGCTGGATTTCCTCTGCATCTATTTATACAATTTCAATAACAGGAGCAGAGAGGGACAAAGATCCAGAGAAAGTTTTTTGAATCCACAGAATTTTTATCAGTTGGCTTCTTTCTTAATAAGGTTCTAATATTAAACATCTGTATATATGTTTGTACATCTCCAAGCACAGGGGGGAGAGAGGGATAAAGTTCCCAGGTGAACCACCCCGGTCAGTCAGAGATATGCAGGCACAATTGCCATCTAATGGCAACTATCCCTCACATTATTGATGTCTATTTATAGATTGTATAAGCCCCCTGACCGCGACAGGGGGAGAGCGGGATAAAAAAACGAAGTGCAAATGCTCAAAAACAACAGAGGCAGATGCTGGCTATTAATGTCTATATTGCACCATATTTGGCCTCTATATACAAGAGTACAACTCTCAAAGAAAAGGGGAAGGGGGAAGGGACAAGGGGTGACAGGGGGAAAAGGGAGCCAAGTCTAAAGTAAATACATTCAGATATGCATCCCAGGAGTTAGGCAGCCAATCAGTGTGGCAGAGGGGCTCTGGAGGATGTTATTGACTATTTGTCATTCAAATTCCTCATGCTCCACATAGATTTACTCAGGAGAGGAGGAGGGGTTTGACTACAGGATATAAGGTTCAATCATCAACATTGATGTAAGTCCTTTGTTTTACTACGGGTGAAGCTTTAAGGAAGGCCGGGGGTCCGGTCCTCTATATAAGGTGGCAATGTATCAATAACATCAGCATATATTTACAGTAATTACTCCATGTGATTAATTACATCCAGTCAAAAATAGAGGTCCACAGTGCACTTTGTTCTCCGTGTGTGTAGGTTCTTTTCTGCTTCAATCTCCAATTTGCTCCTTGCCACCAACACATCTTAATGGAGGCCCGGCTTCTTCCTCTTGGCAGTATCATATAATACCCTTGATAATAAACTTCCCCATCATCTCCCGGGCATCCCAACAAGAAGAGTCGCCAGTTGCTACTACACCAATAAAAAAGGAAAGGTGACACATTATATATCTACACACCTAATAAGTGTACATAAGCCGTGAAACACCCCCCCATCCCCACTGCACACTCCCTACCCACCCCCCCAAACCCCCCCACCCACACTCCAATACAATGCTATTACGTGATTCTTAAACAGGGACAATCTATGTCCTAATTTGGACCAATTGAGATCCCCAAAACTATACATAAAACTAAAAATAGTGATCAAAACAATGTAAAATATATTACTTTCATCCCACTTAGTGACTAACTAGACAATATGTGATATCATACTAATATGTGTCACCCTAAATATGGTGTGAAGGCTACATCTTCGTTTAGGCCCCATGGGGCTTGGGTATCTAAATCATAGATCCATCGTAGTTCTTTTTGCTGAAGCCGCTTCTTCAGATCACCTCCTCTCAACCCCAGAGTCACCCTCTCCAATCCCACCACCTGTAGTTGGTCAACATTACGCTCATGTTTCTCAAGGAAATGTCTTGCCACTGGAGATAGAATTCTGCCCAAGTCCCTATTTCTTTCGGCCAATCGAATAGAGGATAGATGTGCCTGTAGGCGCGCCTTCAATGCATTCTTTGTCTCGCCAACATAGCTCAGAGGGCAACCACAGGTTAAGAGATATATCACTCCCACCGAGCGGCAGTTCAAAAATTGCCTGATCACAAATCTCTTGCCAGTGCGCCTATTCCTGACCTCCCTTGTAGCACTCATGTGTCGGCACACAGAGCAACCCCCACATGGATGGCTGCCTGTGCCCATAGTTCTGGACCCCAACCAAGTATTAGGCCTGGTGTAGTGGCTCCTACAGACCTTGTCACGCAATGTCGGTGCACGCTGTGCCACCATCAAAGGACCCCGTCTGGTCCATCTGGCCAGGGATGGGTCACTCCTTAATATACCCCAATGTTTATTGAGTAAAGATCTGAGTTGGTTCCAATTAGTATTATACTTGGAGATAAATCTTACCTCTTCCATGGTTCTTTTTTCTCCCTTGGGACTAGTAAGGCTTCCCGTGGCGTGTCACCTGCTCTTACCACGGCCTTCTTAATCGTTCTCTCGGGGTAACCCCTGTGTTGGAATCTCTTCTTGAGCCCCCTGGATTGGACTTCAAATTCCTGCGTAGTAGAGCAATTCCGCTTGAGCCGCAAGAATTGCCCAACCGGGATGGCTTCCCTGGTCTTTTTCTGGTGAAAACTTGTATAATGTAATAGGCTGTTGGTCGCCGTCTCCTTCCTAAACAATGTAGTCTGGAGGGAGCCATCATTGGTAAGGTTGATCGTAAGGTCCAAGAAATCCACCTGTGCAGCCGAAATATGGGAGGTGAGGAAAATGTTAAACGTGTTCTCATTCAAAACATTGAGGAACTCCACGCATAGTTTTTCTGGTCCCTGCCAGATGAGCAGCACATCATCAATGAATCTGTACCAGCCCAGAATGTGGGGCTGGTACAGATTCATGTCGGCCCCAAAAACAACCTCCCTCTCCCACCAGCCAAGGAAGAGGTTGGCTATAGACGGGGCACAGCGTGCCCCCATTGCCACGCCACAGACCTGTCGATAGAAAACTCCATCGAACAGGAAGTAATTATGTGTCAAAATTACTAATTAATATTGGGACATAACAATATTATGTGATCACCCTTGGAATTACTTTTTCATCATTGACGTTTCCTTGGGTTACACACAAGGGATCACATGCTAGCATGCCCATATGTGCATGATTTTACCCAACAGGAGACTGTTGCTGGACTTTGAATCAGTCGATTATAAAAGTACAGTTCAATATGCACCTCGTGCATTTGTTTTTATGCGCACAGATCAGTAGATTGAGGCCGGCCTGACATGCATTGTTTGACTGTCTGGTGCTCAGTTTGCACCATTCACACACTCCTATAACCCTGATTTGCGGTATTTTGTCTATCTATCAGTCCTTATCACCACCCCGGGGTATCATAATGTGAGTTCAGCCAACAATATGGGTATGAGACCCCGTGGACTCTTCCCATATCCTTTCATTATATGGGCTTGAGACTGTGTAGACTTTCTTTCCTCTTTCCACCCTTTTATCTCTATGTGTGGGACACCTTTGGGCAAAGTGGAGGATTTGATTAAACACTTTTTGTATGCCTTATAATATTTAAGTACCCTGTATATCACCCTCTGCAATTGACTTGTGTAGTTTGAGTCAGCTTTGGGCAATTTTTGCCTAAGGCTTGGCACTACATAGTTCAATTTGGTCTAACGTATCTATGTATTAAGCATGCTCAGGCTTTATATATGGGAGCTCAGGCTCTGGGGTGGGATGCCCTTGTGAGTATAGGGGGGCTCTATCAAGTGCTCTTTGCATGCCCCATAGCACTGGGTCATTTGACATACCACCCTCTATAATACACCCTGTAATATATATCTTTTACAGTTTGGGTCGGCTTTGGGCAACAGTCATCTCAAGTCTGAGACTATATACTCTAACCTGGTCCAACCGACTAATTTACTAAATATACTCAGGTTATATATAATAGATACATTTAGCTCTTCTATTTTCCCTGGACTGTCTAGTGAGCCATGAAGGGATGATATTGATAGCCCTTGTCACATATGTGACTATTTTCTTAGTGATTTATGTAACTATTTATTCATTGTATAGCACAGTATATACAATTCGTTTCTGTGTGTTTTTTGATAGGTTTATGACACTTTAGTATACATGTCTCATATTTATTAGGTGTTTCTCCCCCCCTCCCCGAATACTCACCTTCCACTGTACCGCTCCGGGTGTTCTCCCGGTGGCTGGGTGGACGGGGAGTGCTCTCGCGCGGCGCGTGGCCGGGCCTGCGGCGGGCGGGCGCCTCCTACTGCAGGGGAGTGCGCCCGGCCCGCCGCGCGCCCGGCTGCGCGTCCGCGTTGGGCACTTCCTGGTACGCGACTGACGTCGGCGCCGGTCACGTGGCGCCTGACGCGTTGCCCTTACGGCCATTTCCATTGGCCGGGCGGGGCGCGCGTGCGGGCGATGACGTGGCGGCACCACGTTGGCCAGCTTCTTCACTATCGGGGTATTTAAGGAGGGGTGAGGTGGGCAGCCGGTACACCTTGGCGAAGTGTCATAGCGACACGCAACGCGTCGGTGGCGGCTGCTGCGGGGGATCCCTGGTGACACGGTAACGTAATTGTTGTTTATTTATTTGAATGCTGCTATTACACTGTGTTATTGTTATCATTTATCTGGGGGCCCAGTCCGGCTTAGCTAAGCCTGTCTCCAACATACTCTTAGCCCTTTTTTGTCACTTGCTTGCTCACCCTGCATGTGTGTTATACAGCCTTCTGCTTTATACACACAATGCACGTTGTATTGTAAACTGCACACACTTTGTTTATGGTATTTATATGTAAATAGTTTGTTCATGCACTTAATATTTTTCTTATTGGTTCCCCTCCCTTGTTCTTTGCCCCACACTTATCGATTCACCTTGTTTGCATACATACTCCTTTACCTTCATATCACTTTCGTTAATTGGGTTTATACACTTGATTACACAGTTTTTTTTATCTGGGCCTACCATCAGGATTTATATTATATACCCCATATTATATATATGGTAGCATTTCCTAAACTTTAGATGTATTAGTCACCATTAATTGGGATTCCCCCGCTTGTGTGTTTTTGTGTTTTTTAATCGTGTATGTGTTTAGATTAGTGTCTTTTCCTATGTAAATAATGAATGTTTATTAAATTTATTGGCATTTCTTTTATACTCAGTGTGCGGCCTTTTCAATTAGGGAATGTGAGATCAGTCTAGGATCTCTCATCTGTATATCTTATACGCCTTGCCGGACACGGTTGCCCCCAGGACTTAATAGCACAAAGGATGTGAGCTTACCGGGGGTGAAGGAAGATGAACCAGAGACCAGACTGGGCAATGTCGGGTAAGCCGGGGTCATGCACTGGAAGACATTCCGTAAGTATCGCGGCACCAAGGGAGAGACAATAGAAGCGTTGAGGTCAAGCCAAAGGCCAATCCGGGAGATCACAGGTTCGCGGTACAAGGGGTAAGACAATAGCGTGGTCAGGATACAAGCAAGGCTCGGTCCAGACTGCAATCACAGAATGGTCAAAACTAAGCAAGGTCGGTAACAGAATCAAACAGGCGTAATCAAGATCAAAGGCGCACTCAGCTAAACTCTATCACAGGCAAAGAACAACTGTGGGGAACCAAGCTTTATTGGAAGGGAACTGATGGGATTGGTTGGGGAAAAGGACTGTGATTGGTGCAAGACTTTGGGCGGCCCATAACAACTAAAAAGGGCGTATACACCCAGCACAGCTCTGGGCTCGTTGGCCATTTAAGACAGCCTACGGCGGGCGCGCTGAGCACAGCGCCGCTGGAGGTTAAAAACAGTTTGGGGAAGCTGGGGATGCGGCGATGAGGAGGTGAGGCGGCCGTGCTTGGCGTCTGCCCAGTCTAAATGACCCCCTGGGCTCTTTTGCCCCCCTGGGCCTTGAGGAGGCTTTGAGGGGGCTGGCAATTCCCCTGCAGCTAGCGGGCGACTTGCCAGCCCCCTAAGCCTTGTGAACTGGTATAGGAGGCTCATGGATCCCTTATCAGTTTACAAAGGGTTACATGTAAAAGAAAACACAGGGACACAGAGAAAAAATATTTTATTATTATTTTTTTAAATACTTACATCCCATCTATCCCAGTGCACTGTGTCCCATCTGATGGCTCTGGTTTCTGCTCTGCTGCTGCTGGAAGCCTTTTATATCTGCTAGGTGACAGGTAACAAAGGAGATGGATTTGTTTTTCAGAAATCTGGATAGTGCTGGTGCACTATCCAAATACAGAAAGTTTAATATTAAGGTGTTGTCCTGGTTTAATCCTCTTAATAACAGAAACAGGAAGGGAATTTGAACGAAGAGGGAAAAAACAAACACACCAAGAAGACCTAGAAGTACCTGAAGTAACCTGCAGAGATTTGTAGAATAGCAATAGCATGAGATCAGGTGAGTGAAAACAAGGGCAAAATCAAATTTTTGTTAGCAATAATAAGGAGTAAATGGTTTAGAGGCATTTTTCGTCCACTTAAAAATACAATATCCGGTTAAAGAGAACTATCAAGTATTTTAGTTAGGACAATGTTCTTCAGATGTTTGGTAATCTTCCATGCAATTCAGAGACATTTAGCAGCTTTAGTTTGCAGTCACTGACCAAAGTAAATCACCAGAATTTCCCTCATATATTAAATGGTCCTGGAGGTGCTGAACTATGAATACTTTACTCACAGAAAATTTGACAGAACAAAATCATATTCCAGCAACACTGGGCAAAGCCATTTACTCTTCAAGAATAAATATTACAAGAAAATGAAATTGTGTTTTGCTGTTAGTTAATTTTGAGAAGAATAAGATCCGGCTCAAGTAAGTTACAGCAGCGCTTCTGCTGCTCAGCAGCCCATCAGCCAGCTTTTCTGTGTTTGGGGAGGTCACCGAATTCGAACACAGACTTCTGGTAATAGCTTTCAACTCTGGTATTATCTTTCAGCTGTGTAATTGCCACCTTTACTTCCTCATATCTGAGAGGTTTTTTTTAGCTCGCTAATAAAATGACCATCTCCACTCGTGTTTAGGTTGTAAAGTTCTTTAAAGAATGAAGAAAATTGTTCCACAATGTCTTCTGGGGCTTTATGAATCTTACCCTTCATTGATGGTAATCAATCTGATTTGGGCTTCTCTTGGTTGCTCAAATATTGATTTAGTCAGAATCGAATTACTCTGCTTATTCTGCACTGCATATAAATGCTGTTTAAAAAGTTGTGCTCTACAAGCTTTGCAGTTTAACAAAGCTAAGATTTCCTGCTCCTTGTAGTTTCTACATAGTTTTGTATTTCCTGTTTTTGCTTGTGTGCTTGTTCTAATAGCTGTACCTGATGGCCATGTTCCTCAAACTTGGCTAAGCGTGTTTTTTTGTTCTCCAGTTTCAGTTTCACCCTCAGTTGTTCAACAGCTTTACTATCTCTGATCAGCCCTATGTTAAGCCTCCAACTACTGTTTACTGTTCGGGCCTTACACTGAAGCCAGAGTAAGCAGCTGGTTAATAGCAACCCTACCGTTGATTACATGTAGTTGACCCTACCACCAAGCCGTAGCAGAGCTGGCAACTAATTCAAAGCCTAATTTCCTCTCGATCAAGAATGAGAACACTTTTGACCTATTATTTACTGAGGTTGAGAAAAAGTGCAAGGAGTACTCCCATCCTCCAAAATTTGGGACTTTCTTTAATTGAAAGTGCGTTTCTTGTATCATTACAATATGAACATCTTGCCTGTGCATCATTTCTAATACAGCATATCGCTAGTATTGAATTACTATATAGGTTTAATTAAAGGGGGAGGCCAACACCAGCCGAACGAAGCGAGCAAACACGGTGTGAAAAGGGGCAAGGGAAGGAGAGAGGAGAGGGATGAGGGTAGAATAGGAGAAGAAGCAGAAAAATAGAACAGAAGAAAAAAAACAGTTGATCAGTTCCCCCAACGAGGCAACTACTCTAACTATCGCAATACAATGGGTGTAACAAGAATTTGGGGTACCCTAATTCGCCTACAAACCCTCTCCCTTACTATTAGACTGCCCAAGGCACCTCTAAGATTATTCAACATCCGAAATTTTGGGTTTGGGGGGCAAATTCAGATATAGCTCTAGTTTAGTGTGATATTTTATGAGCCCATTCTTTAGTGCCCTTTGCTTCTTCTGCATCTCCCACGGGTTATCTTAAAAGAAAGAAGAAGGAAGAAGAAAAACAAACAAAAAAAAGAAAAACAAAAAAGAAATTGCCTATTTTTTAATCCTTAAAAAATGTTATCCTCTAACTCAAACCCTCTAACCCCCCGAAATGGGCGGGGTTGAGAGAAAGGGGACCTATTCTGGCATTACTCTAATTCGCCTATCAGTTCCTTATTTTTCTATACCTATTACCTCATCATATACATTGGTGATTCTCTCTTATTATGTATGCAAGGTACATGATGGAATGTATCCTAAAGGAGAGATTAGGGATGAGCAAACTTTTGAAGAATTTGATTCGGCTGATTTGCCGAATTTTCCGACAAAATTAGTTTCGGTCTGAATTTATTTGCGATGAATCGCTATTAAAACGGCTATTTCTGAGCTTCCTAGAGCCTCAATAGGGTTGTAAACCATTCTGCCTTGCTGTAACACGCATAGGATGCGTGCTGGGTTAGTGAAATAATACTGTAAATAATTATGACATGCAGATCAGAGGCATCGCTATTAGAATCGCAGAGCGGCACAATTGCAAAGAGTTGAGGTGGCCCCTATATTGCCTGAAAAATACACCCTGGAGCTGGCAGCAGCAGGAGCCCAAATATTGGCTGAAAGACATGCTGGAGTTGGCAGCAGGAGCAGCAGGAGCCCAAAAATTGGCTGAATGACACCCTGGAGTTGCAAGCAGCAGCAGCAGGAGCCCAAACATAGCTTGAAAGAGACACTGGAGTTGGCTGCAGGAGCCCAAAAATTGGCTGAATGACACCCTGGAGTTGCCAGCTGCAGCAGCAGGAGCCCAAAAATAGCTTGAAAGAGACACTGGAGTTGGCAGCAGGAGCCCAACAATTGTCCGAATGACACCCTGGAGTCGCAAGCAGCAGCAGCAGCCCAGACATAGCTTGAAAGACACACTGGAGTTGGCAGCAGGAGCCCAAAAATTGGCTGAATGACACCCTGGAGTTGCAAGCAGCAGCAGCCCAAACCTGGCTTGAAAGACACACTGGAGTTGGCAGCAGGAGCTCAAAAAATGGCTGAATGACACCCTGGAGTTGCAAGCAGCAGCAGCAGGAGCCCAAACATAGCTTGAAAGAGACACTGGAGTTGGCAGCAGGAGCCCAAAAATTGTCTGAATGACACCCTGGAGTTGCAAGCAGCAGCAGCAGCAGGAGCTCAAACATAGCTTGAAAGAGACACTGGAGTTGGCAGCAGGGGCCCAAAAATTGGCTGAATGACACCCTGGAGTTGCAAGCAGCAGCAGCCCAAACATAGCTTGAAAGACACACTGGAGTTGGCAGCAGGAGCCCAAAAATTGGCTGAATGACTCCCTGGAGTCGCAAGCAGCAGCAGCAGCCCAAACATAGCTTGAAAGAGACACTGGAAATGGCAGCAGGAGCCCAAAAATTGTCTGAATGACACCCTGGAGTCGCAAGCAGCAGCAGCAGGAGCCCAAACATAACTTGAAAGACACACTGGAGTTGGCAGCAGGAGCCCAAAAATTGGCTGAATGACACCCTGGAGTTGCAAGCAGCAGCAGCAGGAGCCCAAAGTATAGCTTGAAAGAGACACTGGAGTTGGCAGCAGGAGCCAAAACATTGGCTGAATGACACCCTGGAATTGCAAGCAGCAACAGCAGGAGCCCAAACATAGCTTGAAAGAAACACCCTGGAGTTGGCAGCAGGAGCCCAAAAATTGTCTGAATGACACCCTGGAGTTGCAAGCAGCAGCAGCAGCAGCAGAAGCAGCAGCCCAGACATAGCTTGAAAGACACACTGGAGTTGGCAGCAGGAGCCCAATAATTGGCTGAATGACACCCTGGAGTCGCAAGCAGCAGCAGCAGCAGCAGCCCGAACATAGCTTGAAAGAGACACTGGAGTTGGCAGCAGGAGCCCAAAAATTGGCTGAATGACACCCTGGAGTTGCAAGCAGCAGCAGCAGCAGCCCAAACATAGCTTGAAAGACACACTGGAGTTGGCAGCAGGAGCCCAAACATTGGCTGAATGACACCCTGGAGTTGCTAGCAGCAGCAGCAGGAGCCCAAACATAGCTTGAAAGAGACACTGGAGTTGGCAGCAGGAACCCAAATATTGGCCTAAAGACACACTGCAGTTGGCAGCAGCAGCAGCAGGATGCCAGAACTTGGCTGAAAGGCACACCCTGAAGTTGGCATCAGCAGGAGCCCAAAAATTGGCCTAAAGACATAAATATGTTTTGCACCATTTAGAAAGTGTAAAATGTGGCACCATGCTGAATCTAGTCTCATGCATCAGCCATTGGTGGGTGGAAATCCTGGGTGATCCATCCCTGATTCATTTTCACAAAGTTGAGTCTCTCCACATTTTTAGTTGACAGACGAGTTCTCCTCACTGTAACTATGGCCCCACTGCCCTAAACACCCGCTCAGATGGCACGCTACTTGTCGAGCAGGACAGCTTTTCCAGGGCAAGTTCAGGTCCTGCTCCAGGTCTTCCTGCTGCTCATGAGTAGCCTCACTATGCGGGTGTAGAAAGCTACTCATTAGCGACTGAAGACTGAGGCTGCTGCTGATGGAGCTGCTGCTGCTGCTCCTGCCAACCCCCCCAGCAGCCATGGCAGTGGAAGGTGAATGCAGAGGTCCCCCCGAGTCAGACCTGCGAGAGTATGGACCATGGCGCAGATAGGCATCGGCCAACTGACTACGTAGAATGTCTTTGTAGTAGTTCAGTTTGTCCTCCCTCTTGGCAGGTTTAAGAAAATGCCCCCATTTTGTGCCGGAAGTGAGGGTCCAATAAGGTGGAGAGCCAGAAGTCATCCGCTGACAAATGGAAACAATTCTGGGGTCACTACGCAAGCACGTGAGCATGCTTCCTGAAATTTGCTCAAGCGACTCGGAGGGACTACCTGTCTCCATCTCCACTGCATACTGCCACAGTGTGTCTGGTCCTCTGTCTCGCCTTCCTCACAACCCTCTAGCTCCTCTGGCTGCTCCTGCTCCTCCTCTCCTGTCCGCTGACTAGATAAACCAGCCATTTCGCCAAGCCTAAACTGTGCACTGTGCCACTCCTCCTCCTCTTCCTCCTCCTCCTCCAGTTCAGTTCCAATGGGGTTCATGTGGCCGTAAGATGTAGACGCCATGTCTCCAGTGCCCTGACCAGCCATGGTTTCCAACATGTGCTGTAGTACATGAAGCAGTGGAATCACGTCGTTCATCCCGTAATCCTGGCGACTCACAAATAAAGTGGCTTCCTCAAAGGGCCTGAGCAAACGGCAGGTGTCACGTATGAGCTGCCACTGGTTGACATTGAAGTTATACAGGGGAGTCCCCCTATCCGCTTGGATCATCAAGAAATCAGTGATGGCTTTTCTCTGTTCGTATAGTCTGTCCAACATATGCAGGGTGGAATTCCAACGGGTGGAAACATCGCAAATCAGACTATGTTGGGGGCTACCGTTCTGACGCTGTAGCTCAAGAGGAGTGTGCTTGGCGGTGTATGAGTGGCTGAAGTGCATGCAAAGTTTCCTTGAAGTTGTTAGGATGTCTTGCAGATGGGGGGAAGACTTCAGAAACCGTTTCACAACCAGATTGAAGACGTGAGCCATGCAGGGCGCATGGGTCAGCCTTCCTTGTCGCAGCGCAGACAAAATGTTCTTCCCATTGTCGGTAACCATGGTTCCCATTTTCAGTTTTCTTGGAGTAAGCCATGTTTGGATTTCCTGATGAATACATTTAAGCAGTTCCTCCCCTGTGTGACTCCGTTCGCCAAGACAAACCATGTGAAGCACAGCGTGACACCTCCGTGCCCTGCACGCATGGTAGGCTGGAGGAGCACTGAGACTTGAGCCTACAGTGGAGGGTGAGGAGATGGCAGAGGATGAGGAGGCCGAGTCGCATGGTGTCACAGGCACAACGGCCAGGGTGCGCGGAGGCCGAAGCGGCGTGACCTGTCCAAGTTGCTGCTGCTGCAAAGGGACCACATTCACTCAGTGGGCCGTAAACGACATGTACTGTCCCTGACCGTAGTTACAGCTCCAGACGTCGGCCCTGCCATGCACTTTGATAGACACCGACAAGCTCAAGGACTGGCCCACCTTCTGTTCAACAAAAGTGTGCAGCGCTGGTACTGCCTTCTTGGCAAAAAAATTACGGCTTGGGACTCTCCACCTCGGCTCGGCACAAGCCATCAGTTCTCTGAATGGTGCAGAGTTCACCACCTGAAAAGGGAGCGACTGCAGCACCAGCAACTTGGACAGGAGCACATTCAGCTTCTGCGCCGTAGGATGAGTGGGCGCATACTGCTGTCTCTTGGACATGGCTTCACTGATGGATTGCTGGTGGGATGCATGACTTGGAGGAGGAGGAGGAGCAGGAGCATCTGGAGCGACAGAGGATGGGTATGACGTACAGCTGCCTTCGGCTGAGGTGCTGGAGCCTTGGCTGGCAGAAATTGGGAGCGGCGTGCCACTTGATGAGGAAGCAGCCTAAACCACCTCTTCAGAGCCTCGGTTCTCCCAGGCCGCTTTATGGTGACACATCATATGGTGACGCAGGGCCGTGGTGCCAACATTTGGGCACTGGCCACGCTTCACCTTCTGCCTACATATCTTGCATGTGGCCATGTTACCCTCCTGCGGATGCTTGAGGAAGAACTGCCACACTGCCGAGTAGCTACTTTTCCCAAGAGCCGGCACTGATTCACTGCTACTGTCGCCAACTCCAGGAACCCCTGCTCCACTACCTCCTGATAAGGTAGCCTGCCGCACAGCAGGTGCTCTACCCCGGCCCTGTTTGGCTCCAGGCTTTACAATTCTGCCCCCATGCTGACTGCCAACCATGCTGCTAACACCTTGCTGCCTCAGCTGCTGACTCCGGGGCAACCTACTCCCCTCTTCTCCTGATGATGAGGATGAAGCCCCTTCTGCACCCGGCTCCCAAGTGCGATCGGCTTCATCATCATCATCATCACCGAGTTGTGGCTGCACGTCACTGATGTTCTTGGTTTCCTCAACAGTGTCTGGCGCAGGAGCTGGAACGCTCGCAACAACACCCACACCACTCTCCACATCACTATTTGTCTGCCTAGCGAAGGAAGCCACCTCCATTTCTTGGCTGGGCAGTAGCTGCTGACTGTCCTCTATCTGATCGTCCTCCTCACTAAAGAATGAAGCTGAACCCAAAGCATAGGATACATCGCTGGGGGAGGGAACGGCGTAGGACAGAGACAATGGGAGGACAGGGACTGCTCTCGGGCCATGCCAACTCAGGGTTGTGTCAGAGGAACCTACCGACCCTAGACTGGGGGTGTCAGATGTAACTTGTGATGATGTGGATGACCGCGTTAACCAATCTACCATGGCAGATGCGTTACTGGTGGAGACACGACCGCTAGCAGATACTGGCAGATCAGGTCTCTCACCGCGACTCCTGCTGCCACTCACCCCTAGTCTGCTGCAACCTCTGCCTGCTGAATCTTGGCCTCTGCCACTCCTCTTTGAACATCCTGGCACTTGTCTGCCTGACATTTTTATGTATTTGAAATGCGCAATAGGCATTTAAAAAAATGTGTTTACTTTAAAAAGCAGAAGCTGAATAAAGTGAGATACTGCTTCTCTGCACCAGATACTATGAAAATTGGCAATATGGGATACCCTGCGGGCTGGTGTTTTTACAAGATGCAAAAAAAAATTAAAACAGCAATATATTAATAAAACAGAGCCTGTAGAAGCTGATTTAGTATAACAGATAGGGTGAAATGTGCCGGTTTGGCATACCCTGCGGCCTGGTGTTTTTACAGGACACAAAAAAAAATTCAAAATGCAATATATTAATAAAACAGAGCCTTTAGAAGCTGATTTAGTATAACAGATAGGGTGAAATGTGCTGGTTTGGGATGCCCTGCGGCCTGGTGTTTTTACAGGACGCAAAAAAACAATTCAAAATGCAATATATTAATAAAACAGAGCCTGTAGAAGCTGCTTTAGTACAACAGATAGGGTGAAATGTGCCGGTTTGGGATACCCTGCGGCCTGGTGTTTTTACAGGACGCAAAAAAAAATTCAAAATGCAATATATTAATAAAACAGAGCCTGTAGAAGCTGATTTAGTTTGACAGATATGGTGAAATGTGCCGGTTTGGGATACCCTGCGGCCTGGTGTTTTTAAAGGACGCACAAAACCAATTCAAAATGCAATATCTTAATAAAACAGAGCCTTTAGAAGCTGATTTAGTATAACAGATAGGGTGAAATGTGCGGGTTGGGGATGCCCATGTGGCCTGGTGTTTTTACAGGATGCACAAAACCAATTCAAAATGCAATATATTAATAAAACAGAACCTGTAGAAGCTGATTTAGTATAACAGATAGGGTGAAATGTGCCGGTTTGGGATACCCTGTGGCCTGGTGTTTTTACAGGACGCAAAAAAACAATTCAAAATGCAATATATTAATAAAACAGAGCCTTTAGAAGCTGATTTAGTATAACAGATAGGGTGAAATGTGCTGGTTTGGGATGCCCATCCGGCCTGGTGTTTTTACAGGATGCACAAAACCAATTCAAAATGCAATATATTAATAAAACAGAACCTGTAGAAGCTTTAGTATAACAGATAGGGTGAAATGTGCTGGTTTGGGATGCCCATGCGGCCCAGTGTTTTAACAGGACGCAAAAAAATCAATTCAAAATGCAATATATTAATAAAACAGAGCCTGTAGAAGCTGCTTTAGTATAACAGATAGGGTGAAATGTGCCGGTTTGGGATACCCTGCGGCCTGGTGTTTTTAAAGGACGCACAAAACCAATTCAAAATGCAATATATTTATAAAACAGAGCCTTTAGAAGCTGATTTAATATAACAGATAGGGTGAAATGTGCTGGTTTGGGATGCCCATGTGGCCTGGAGTTTTTTACAGGACGCACAAAACCAATTAAAAATGCAATATATTAATAAAACAGAGCCTTCAGAAGCTGATTTAGTATAACAGATAGGGTGAAATGTGCTGAAATAGTATGGCCATGTAGGCTGGGGTTTTTACAGCATACAAAAAAAATTAAAACTAATCGAGTTATAAGAAATGCTTGTGTGTAACAGATAGGGTTAAATATGCCACTGCCAAGAAGGGATGCACAGTGGCCAGGAATATTTACAGCACAAAAAAAAGCCATTTAAAACTGATCTGGCAAATGAAGTGAAGTTAAAATAAAGTTAAAGTTTCCCTGTCGCTTTCTCTGCTGTCCCTGCCTGGAACGTTCCCGATTTTTCCCTATCTTTCCCTATCTTTCCATGGCTCTCCCTGGCACTGTGTGGGTCTCTGTGGGTCTCCCTGACTCTCCCTGCCTGTCTGTAAGTCTCTCCCTGTCTGCAGCAACCTCCGTTCTGTCTGCAATACAAGGCTGTAATGTGCACAAGCAAGATGGCCGCCGTTTATATAGCACTGTGACGTCACCGGGCTTCCTGGCTGCTGATAGGCTGCATGTGACCTTACCATGATAAATTGCCCCAGGGGACATGTCCGGACATGTCTATTGAGAAGATCCAGATTTAAGAAACATAGTTCTGAAAGACTATGGTTTATTTTCTGTATGTTAGAGTAACGCTTTAACGTTGGACTTTTCTGTAATTGCTTTTTGCAAGGCTTCTCCTTATCCCTTATTCCTTATCTAAGGAATGTGCTGCTTCGCATAGGGGCCTCTGGGAACTGAGAAAACTATAAAATACTCCCTGAACTCAACCTTGTACATGGTCATAAATATTCTGTTCTCATTATTTTTAACTTAGGTAATTGTCTGTTCTGCGCATGCTCTAACTATGAAAGTTTTCAATAAAACAGGGGTCAGAAGCGCCCCCTGCTCAGTGTGTGTTTCTCTGAGGTTTTGCTACACACCTTGTCGCGTGTATTGATTTCTCTTAGAATATAGTAATTGGGAATCGGACAACAGAAGCCAGACCAAGTCCGCTTAGTGACTTGAACGTAACATTACGTGGCGCTCCGAACAGGAACTCTCGATAGTGGTCGCAAGAGGTATCGCACCCGCCGAACGGAACATCAACTAATGCCACCTCGGAACAGCAGACTTCAAAACCTGGCCAGGTAAGAGACAGCTTTTATGTACTCTTATACTCTGCTCTTCCCCTGTGAGGCATCAGCGGGTCCGTTCTAAGGTGAGATAGGCATAGCCAGCCTCTGCGAAAGAGGGTCATTTTAAGAATCCTAAGGCGCTTCTGTTGTCTGCATTTGTTTTGTCTGTTTGTATTTGTCTTGTCTGTCTGTTCCCTTAAGAATTTGTTATTTTTGAGAGTGTGATAAAAAACTTTATGAGCCTGGCATTTAGTTAAAAACTTTGGAAGGTCATTAGACGCCCCATCCCACTGGCGAGGGTAAAACCGCTATAACCCAGTGACGGTGAACGCAAGTGGTGACCAGAAGAAGTTTTAGATAAAAATTTTACCCTGTATGGTTCCACAACTCATTTAGGCGTGAGCCAGTTTGTCAAGTTGACCGGATTTGACGGCACCTTTACGGTGCATGCCAGCCGATCCTGACTACGTTGAGTTAAGAACCACAGTTCCCAGGCTTAGTTAGAAGACCAGGACTAGTCGATAGGTGATTTCAGAAAATTAAAGCCAATATTACTGGGATGGGAATAAGATACAATTAGTGTATCTAGGACTGTCACTTACCCATATGATAGGTGATGATGTGTTTGTGGTGATTTCAGAAAATTAAAGCCAATATTACTGGGATGGGAATAAGATACAATTAGTGTATCTAGGACTGTCACTTACCCATATGATAGGTGATGATGTGTTTGTGGTGATTTCAGAAAATTAAAGCCAATATTACTGGGATGGGAATAAGATACAATTAGTGTATCTAGGACTGTCACTTACCCATATGATAGGTGATGTGTTGTTTGTGATCCTAATTGTTTGTCTTGGATTATGTGTTGCTATTTGGTTAGCGGGTAGGATCACTAGACATTACCAGGAGAGACCCACAGAGAGGTACTCCAGTTCCTAGTTCCTCAGGAGGAAGCCAAAGAAGGCTAGCCCACAGAGAGGTTAGACCCCAATACGGTACCTGAGGCAGGTTGCTAGGAAGGTGGGAAAAGAACAGTCCAAAGAGATACCCCAGGAAGAGAAGTGGCAGACATTAGAAGAAATCACCAGGGAAAGGTGTGGCTTAGATGCCGCTAGGAATTTGAAAAAGATTTGGAAGGAATTTAAGCTAGTTCATAAATGACAATTAGATTTAGGGAAATGGGAACAGATAGCTAAAGGGAAACATGGAATTATTTTTGACAAAGGATGGGATCATCAAGTAGAATGTGCTCTGAAACTTTCAAGTTTAGCAGAAAAGGAAGGCTGGACGTACAGTCCACATAGGAAACAATGGAATACTACACCATTGCTTCATCCCCAAGTAGACCCCATACCTGATGTTCCAACAAACCCAGTACCGCCACCCCCATATGAAAAGACAGTAAAGAAAGAAACTAGTAAGTTGTATCCTAGACTCCCCATTGGCCAGTAACAGTACGTATGGTCCAGATCCAGGACCAGATGATGGCGATAGCGGCTTATGGCAATGCTATTGTGGAATGATAAATAAGGGTTGGGACAGAATGTGTACCCAGTGTAAAGTAAGGGAGCAGGATAAAGTAGTAAATGAAGAAGTAACATGGAAATGTAAAGTTTGTGGTTGTAGGGGGATGGGTTTAGAACAAGAAGAATGTAATGTTTGTGGAGCAGATCAGCAAGGAGGGGATCCAGATGAGAGAATAAATGGTGTTAGCACAAGAAAGAAAAAAAGTAAATTTAGTTACTGAAAAATCATGGACTTGCCATCACTGTATGACTTATGGTTTACCAGAAAATGTCACACATTGTCCAAGATGCAAAACTTATATGCTTGCAGGACCCCCTCCTAGAAGCAACACTTATAAATTAGTTGCGCCTGTGTTTACCCATACCAGGCAGAGTCCAGATGCTCAAAATGCAGGACAGTTTGTCAATTTATTAACCAAGAAACCCCTTATTATAAGCCATGGACTCCAGCTGAATGTATGGCTTTGTTGCAGAATGCACCTGATCCCCATACTAGCCCTTCTAGGTTTGGCAGGTATGTCACATAATGCCACCTGGTTGGATGGAGAAGATCTTTGTAGGATGAAAAAGTCCCCTACTATGTTTCATCAATTTACTGATTATATGAGAGCACATGTACCACAGAATGTTAGACTTGGGGACAGTAGAACTGATTTTTTTATTTTTGAACCAACATATATTGATGAAGGCTTAGATGTTGGAAATATTGGAGTTCAAAGGTTGTTTGTTAGAGCCTATATTGATAGTTTAAAACCAACCATTAAGGAAAAGTTAAAGGCTTCTACCCCAGATTGGAGAACTAACCATACTATGGCACAATTGTTAGCTAAAGCACAGGGTATTGAAATGGATATGCATGACAAGCCCAAGGTGCGTATGGTTGCCCAGGTTAACACTGATGTTAGACCTAAATCTCAAGGTAATTTTCAGAGTAAAATTTTAAAATGTTACTACTGTGACAAACCTGGTCACATTAAGAGGAATTGTAGAAAGTTTGCTGCTGATCAAGGAACAGCCCCCAATAAGTCAGAATCTAAAAGTAAAGAACAAGACTGACTATCGGCAGTAACATTCACAGTACCAGCCAAAACACCCATAATACCGATTGAAATTGATGGCAAAACAGTTGAATTTTTGATTGCTATAGGAGCGACTAAATCTGTCATTAGTAATAAAGTTTTAAGTAAGAAACAGCAGTCAGAAGCCCAAACTATAGCTTCAGGTTTTGATGGACTACCCAGAGTCATGCCCATTTCTAAGCCACTAGAGGGCAGGCTTGGTCCACACATGTTTATTTCTAAATTTTTAGTCTGTGATTCAGCGCCTTACAATTTATTGGGTGTAGATAAGTTACAAGCAAAAATTGATTTTCAAGAAGATGGTCAAGTTGTTCTAACTTTGCCTGACCATCCTGATGATTTAGAATATTGTATGCAAATAAAAGCTCTTGAAAATTTTGAACTCACTAATGTACTTACAGAGAATGATCAAGATTTACTAAGAACTGTACCTGACCATTTATGGTCTAAGTCAGGGTCTGATATAGGACTTCTCCCTGTCTCACCAGTAGAGGTCCATATCAAACCAGGATCTACCCTACCACAGCTTAAGCAGTACCCTTTGAGTGCTGCACAAGAACAAGCTATAGGAGAACAAATTGACGAGCTTTTGGCCAAGGGTGCTTTGATTCAGATGCAATCAGGGGCTAATACTCCTTTGTATCCAGTAAGGAAAAAGGTTTTGGAACCAGGACAGCCTGTGAAATACAGGATGGTACAAGATCTTAGAGCCATTAATAACATTTTGGCTCCAATGACACCAGTGGTTCCAAACCCTCATACATTGCTTTCTCAAATACCGAGTACAAGCATGTATTTTTCTTGCGTGGATCTAATGGGAGCTTTCTTTTCGGTTCCTTTAGCACCTGAATGTTACCACCTCTTCGCTTTTCAGTCTTGGCAGGATGGAAACCATCAACAGATTGTGTACTTCTACAATAGGTAGACGTTTTGCTTCTTTGCTGCCCAGACAAAATCACATGTGAGGAGGGTACTTTGTCTCTTCTTACATTTTTGGCTGAGAATGGCTGCAAGGCTAGCAAAGAAAAGCTACAATTCTGCCAAACACAAGTTACCTTTCTAGGTCACTGCATTTCACAAGGCACTAGACACCTTACTAAAGACAGAGTGGAAATAGTCAAGAACATGTCACCTCCTAAGACACATAAACAGTTAGGAGCGTTTCTAGGACTCATCTCTTACTGTAGACAGTGGATTATGCATGCCAGTTCACTTATGCAACCACTGTATGATTGTGTCAAAGTCACACTTTTTTTTTTTGCCTAACACCAGAAGCAAGAGATGCTTTTGACCAACTTAAACTTGCAGTCACACAAGCACCAGCTTTAGGTCTTCCTGATTATTCTAAGCCATTTACACTCATGGCTACTGAAATACAAGGACACGCTACAGGAGTTTTAAGGCAGGCACATGGCACAAAACAAAGACCTATTGCTTATTATTCGTGTAGCAGTAGTTTCTCTATTGGTAGACAAAGCTTCTGAAATTGTACTTGATAATGAATTAGCTGTGTCTACCAATCACGACATTCATGGGATATTATCACAGGTAAATCCCAAACACCTGTCAATGGCTAGACAGCTTAGGCTGCAGTGTACCCTTTTACTACCCCCAACAATTAAGTTTCAAAGATGTACTTCTCTGAATCTGGCGACTTTGTTACCAATTTCTTCAGATTCTGAAGGGGGGAGTAATAGTGAAGATTTTGAGAATTTTTTAGAATTTGAATATACTGAAGACACACGTGACTGCATTGAACTTATGAAGCAAGAAACAATGGGTTTACCACATGTGCATGATACACCTTTAGAAAACCCAGAATTTGAATTTTTTGTAGATGGCAGCAGATATGCTGATGAAAAAGGACAGTTTCATACAGGTTATGCAATAGTAACTGAACATGAAGTTGTAGAAGCTGAACCATTACCACCTCATATGTCTGCTCAGGAAGCAGAACTTACAGCCCTCTCTAGGGCATTAATGTTGCTAAAAGACACTACAGGCACGATCTGGACAGACTCCGCCTATTCTTGGGGTATTGCCCACGATTACGCCCACCTGTGGAAAGCAAGGGGCTTCTTAACAGCTGCAGGAACCCCCATTAGACATGCTGATTTAGTTAAAGAAATTCTGACCAACCTGAACAATGTCAAAAAGGCAGCTATTGTAAGAGTAGCAGCCCACACAAAACAAACAACCAAAGAGGCTAAAGGTAATGAAAAAGCTGACTTAGCAGCTAAACAAGCAGCTTTGAAGAAGATAGAGAGTGTAAGTGTAAATCTTACCCAGGAATCAGCGGTAAGTATGGAACTAATGAAAAATCTTCAGGACAAGGTAATGCCTGAGGAAAAGGAAAAATGGCTCAGAGCAGGAGCCCAGCAAAATGATGGATTATGGGTCAAAGGAAGCCGATTGTGCTTGCCTAGCTTCCTATACCCAGAACAGGCACAGGTATCACATCTGCCTACACATCAGAGTGCAAACTCTATGGTAAGGAGTACCAATCAGACTTGGTATGCTCCAGGCTTTAGTAGCATGGCACGACAATACTGTGCAGCATGCTCTATCTGTTTGACGGAGAACCCAGGACAGGTTGTTAAGACACCGGTAAGACATCAACCTAGATCTCTCTATCCATTTCAAAGGCTTCAAATTGATTACATCCAACTCCCTAAGAGTGGACCCTTTGAGTATGTACTTGTGTGTATTGACTTGTTTTCGGGATGGCCAGAAGCTTACCCAGTAAAATCAGCAATAGCTAAAACCACGGCTAAGAAATTAATCACAGAATTAATACCACGTTTTGGTCTCTTGTGACCGTGGCTCGCACTTTACAGGTGAAATAATGCAAAACATGATGCAAATGCTAGGTGTCCAACAGTCCTTCCATACACCCTATCACCCACAGAGTTCTGGGAGTGTGGAGAGACTGAATGGCACCATTAAACTGAAGTTACAGAAAACTATGAAGGAATTAGGTAAACCATGGATAGATTGTTTACCAATTGTGTTATTTTCAATAAGATGCCCCCCTACAAAGAAAACAGGGTTGTCACCTTATGAAATTTTGTTTGGAAGTGCTCCCAGAACTGGGCTGTACTTTCCACAACATCTTGCCCTAAAATGTGATGAATTGACTGATTATGTGATACAGTTGCAGAAACATCTCACTAAACTGCACAAAAGTGTTTTTGATTCTCTTCCAGACCCCGACCAGATAACAGGAACTCATAATCTCCAACCAGGAGACTTTGTCTATGTAAAGAAACATTCTAGAAAATCTTTGGAATCAAGGTTTGAAGGACCCTTTCAAGTTCTTTTGACAACGCCTACTTCAGTGAAGCTTGAAGGAAGATCCACTTGGATACACGCAAGTCATTGTAAAAAGGTTACAGGTCCAGAGGGAAAATTAAATATTTCCTCTTAACAATGATAATGGCTTTCTGCCTCAATATTTCATCCCCTGCACCTATAAGAAATAGAAGGGAGATAGGTACTCATCATCAAAAGTTACTTTTGCTAAAGTATAAATACTCTTTTGCTAGACAAACTGGTTTTGACAAATGTTGCATATGTAGTAAGTTACATCCTTCGTCTTCCCGGGTACCCCTCGTAGCCATCCCTATTCAATTACAGTATGAGAGAGTCAATAGTTCTGCTAATGAGATAAATTACCATTTAACGGGAAGAGCATATAGACCAGATTGGTGCTTCTTATTAGGAAATAAAAACCACACCCATATAGGAGCATCTACTTGTAAAGAGAGTTTGTTAAATAACTTTGTGAAATGACAGAGGATTACGAGTGCTGTACTTGGATACATAATACCTTATTAGAGATACCTGATTATTATGAAGTAATAATAGGTCATAGAGAAGAAGTTCAAAAGATACAGAGTAAAATCAGGACATTTGCAAAAGACTGGTCTCCTTTTGGAGATTGGGGAAACTGGAGTGGTCCACTACAATGGATCAAGAATATCTTGATTAATATTTTGGCATTGTGCCTTCTGGGCATAATGATTTATGTTCTAGTAAAACTAGCTCTTTGCCTTGTAGCCAAGATCAAGACACCTAAAGTAACACATAAACTTATCTTGATTGCAGATAATGCGCTTTCTAAATGAGTAACTATGTTTCTTTCCTTTAGAATTGACATATCATCTGTCAAAATTCGAGACTCTTCTTTGGAAGGATGCTGTTCAAGTACTTGGGGGATGGAACCAGTTGGAGAAGACCTGTGTTCCCCTAGGCAACTCGCCGGCCTGGGATAGTACCTGAGTGACTGAACTGGCTATAAACCTTCCGAAGTGGACACAGTCAAAGGAAAGACAGATGGAGATGTCAAAGGGGGGAAATGAGAAGATCCAGATTTAAGAAACATAGTTCTGAAAGACTATGGTTTATTTTCTGTATGTTAGAGTAACGCTTTAACGTTGGACTTTTCTGTAATTGCTTTTTGCAAGGCTTCTCCTTATCCCTTATTCCTTATCTAAGGAATGTGCTGCTTCGCATAGGGGCCTCTGGGAACTGAGAAAACTATAAAATACTCCCTGAACTCAACCTTGTACATGGTCATAAATATTCTGTTCTCATTATTTTTAACTTAGGTAATTGTCTGTTCTGCGCATGCTCTAACTATGAAAGTTTTCAATAAAACAGGGGTCAGAAGCGCCCCCTGCTCAGTGTGTGTTTCTCTGAGGTTTTGCTACACACCTTGTCGCGTGTATTGATTTCTCTTAGAATATAGTAATTGGGAATCGGACAACAGAAGCCAGACCAAGTCCGCTTAGTGACTTGAACGTAACACTATCCACCATTTTACAATGGCTGTAATTGCAGTAAATGGAGTTTAACCCTTTCAGTGCCAAGCACGTAGTTTCTACGTGCTTGCTTCTACTCCACTTAAGTGCCAAGCACGTAGAATCTACGTGCTTGACTTTCCCCCCTGCTAGTAAAAAAAATAAAAATCACAAATACTCACCTGACCCCTCGTTGGATCCGGCTGGGTCTCCTCTTTAATTTGGTGCCATCCGATCCCCCGTGGGGGGTCGGATGGCTCCAGGAGAGCCCCCGGAATAGGCCCCCCCGTTTTGGCAGCAGCAGCTGCTAACTGTAAAAAAAAAAAAAAAAAAAAATGACATTTACTTACCTGCAGTCGTGCTGCCTCCCTCCGGGTCTCCTCTTCACTGGGGGGGCCTCCGATCGCCCCCCCCCAGCCTCTTCAGCTTCAGGGGAGAGCCTCCTCTCCCGACGGGCGCCGCCATCTTCTTGTTAAGATATAAGTATGAAGTTGTTAAGGTATAAGTTATGACGTCACTCCCGGGCCTCTTGCTGCCTCTCCTCGGCTGAGCTGTCAGATGCCCTGGTGATCGCTGGGCAGAGCAGTGGAGGGGCAGGGGATGCTCTGATCCCCTGCCCCCCCCTCCTCTGGCCAGCGATCACCAAGGCATTTGACAGCTGATCACCACAGGAGCTGACAATCGGGTGAGGTGAGTAAAGTAAAAAAAACCTTTTTTTTTTTTTTTTTAATAAATGACATTTTTGTGTGTGTGTTTTTTTTTTATGTTAACCGTTTGTGAACTGGTAAGGGGTCCATGAGACCCCTTATACCAGTTCACAAGGCTGGGGTCTGGCAAGCCACCTGCAACTAGCGGGTGGCTTGCCATTAACCCCCGCACCCCCAATTACCTGCCTCCCCAAAGCCCAGGGGGGGGCAGAAGAGCCCGGGCCCACACAGGGTATGTGGGCTCGTAGGCTGCAGGGTGGGGGGCCACAAAAGCTGCCCCCCCCACTCTGTGCCTACAAGCCCCCATAGCTGGTCCCGGGCTGGTTATGACGGGTAAGGGGGACCCTACGTCATTTTTTTTTATTTTAAGGGTTAGGGTTAGCCCTAGCCCTTAAAAAAAAAAAAAAAAAAAAGTCTTTTTTTTTATTTTTACGAGCTAGGGTTAGCTTAACCCTAACCCTTAAAATTCAAAAAAAAATGAAAATTTTTTTTTTTAAGGGTGAGGGTTAGGGTTAGGCTAACCCTAACCCTTAAAAAAAAAAAAAAAGTCTATTTTTTTTTGTTTTTACGGGTTAGGGTTAGCCTAACCCTTAAAATTCAAAAAAAACTGAATTTTTTTTTTTTTTAAGGGTGAGGGTTATTTTTAGGCTAACCCTAACCCTAACCCTTAAAAAAAAAAAAAAAAAATGACAACGGGGGGGGGGGGGGGGGGGGTTCCCCATTTATTGGGGGGAATTTTTTTTTTTGTACATTTTTTTTATTTTTACGGGTTAGGGTTAACCTAACCCTAACCCTTAAAATTAAAAAAAAAATTAAAAAAAAATTTTTTAAGGGTGAGAGTTAGGGTTAGGCTAACCCTAACCCTAACCCTTAAAAAAAAAAAAAAAAAAATGACATGGGGGGGGGGTGTCCCCATTTTTTGGGGGGAAATTTTTATTTTTGTATATTTTTTTATTTTTAAGGGTTAGCCTAACCCTAACCCTTAAAATTCCCCCAAAAAAGGGGGGGGGGGGACCCTATGTCATTTTTTTTTAATTAACCCCTTATATTTATAGTGTGGATAGTAGTTGTATTTTATTTGTAAATGTAATAAAGTGCTCTTTTCAGTTTGGGGGGTCTCCAGGGCAAGAATGGGGGGGCTACCAATACATATGTGGTACCGTTGTAATCGGGAGAAATGGGGCTATCACATGCAATATGGTTTTCATTTAAAAAAAAAGGTTTTATTTAAAATAAAGGAAACAATTTAAGCAGAAATATTCAAAAAACAGTAGAAAAATTACAAACAAGACATTTCATGTTAAAGCCTAAACTCTGCTGCAAAAAATGTATATGTAATGTATATAATTTTTCTGGAAATTCCAGCAAAAATCACGGTTAATCATGCCGCAAAATGGGGAAAAATGACCTGTCAACAGAGGGTGACAAAACTTCAAGTAGGCTGACAATTAAAAGGGGTACCATAGTACCTATGCATGTTGGGTATTGTTCTGCTCAGGGGACCTTGCGCTTTCAGATTTAGCTTGTTTTTTCTTGTTTGCATATTGATATTTTAGGAAAACATGGTTTTTATTCTGCTTTTTTATCATTGTTTTTAGGGAAACCCTGTGCAACCTAAGAATTCTTCAATGGATTACTTCCAGAAAGATGAGCCCACTACAACAAGCTCAGTACTCTTAGAAAGCTTAACATGTGTACTTTCAGGGAATATATGGTTTGTGGGGATATTCTAAATTTAAAGGGTTGTTTTGGTTGAAAAATCGCAAGGTGCGCACTTTGTCTGCAGAGCTGAAATTTTTAAGCAAAATTACCGTTATGCGCATGCTTTACTTTGGGGTGTATGGCAACTCTTCCCTTGACAGTACCTATGCATGTTGGGTATTGTTCTGTTTGGGGGTTTTTGCTTTTTCAGATTTTACTTGTTTTTTTCTGTTTGCATATAGTTTTTTTTTAGGAAAATGTGGCTTTGATTCTTCTTTTTTATTCTTTTTTAGGGAAACTCTGTGCAACCAAAGAATTGATTGGGGGATTACTTCCAGAAAATTGCGCCCATGTCAACAAACCTGGTACGCCTAGAAAGCCTGAGGTGTATACTTCCAGAGAATATATCGTTTTTGGGGGGTATTTCAAATTTAAAGGGTTCTTTTTCTGGAAAGACCGCAAGGTGCGCTTAGCGCGGTGCATAGTTGTATTTTATCTGAAAATCTCCTAAAGCGCTGTTTCAGTTTGGGGGAGTCTCCTGGGCAGGAAAGGGTGTCTACGCTGTGACCGGGATTAATTGGGGTTTCACATGCAATAAGATTTTATTGACAAACTTACATTTTTTATTACAAAAAAACACTACAAATTGCAAAAAATAGATTTTTTTTTATTTTTTGCACATATTTCACCCAAAAGTATTGAGAATACACCTAAAAAATTACAAACAAGACATTTCATGTTAAATTGTTAAATTGTATGTTAAATGTAGTTGAAATGTAGTTGAAAGAAAAGAGAAGAAAAACAACATTTCATTTTTAATGTTGTTATCAGGCCCTGGTAAACTGATGCTTGACAAGTTAAGACTTGTTTTTCTCTCTCTTTATGTCACAGATGAAACAAAATGGCAATACGAAAAGATAGATAATGTATACTGCATCAGCAAGGCTAAGATCTCAAAGCAGACTGGGGTTTAAGATGTGATGTTCAAGCTCTTTTGAAAAAGCACAAAGAAACAGGCAAAGATGAGAACTGTAGTACCAGTGGTTTAAAATAATAGGTGCCACAGGCCACTCTCACCCACCAGCCAAAATCAGGGATGCAGGACTATCCGCAATGCAGGAGCCCAGGTAAGCTGAGTGGATTTTTCTTTTTAATCCCAAGAGGGCCCTGCATTGCGTGTGTGCAGAGGGAGCTGTGCTGCTCTGTTACACAATGGGGATAACCCAAATTATTTTGAGAGCCTTCTGAATTTGTGCAGTTAAGATAAATATATAAATATATATATATATATATATATATATATATATATATATATACAGGTCCTTCTCAAAAAAATTGCATATAGTGCTAAAGTTCATTATTTTCCATAATGAAATGATAAAAATTAAACTTTCATATATTTGAGATTCATTGCACACCAACTGAAATATTTCAGGTCTTTTTTTGTTTTAGCTCATGAAAACCCCCAAATCCTATCTCAAAAAATTAGCATATCATGAAAAGGTTCTCTAAACGAGCTATTAACCTAATCATCTGAATCAACTAATTAACTCTAAACACCTGCAAAAGACTCCTGAGGCTTTTAAAAAAGCCCAGCCTGGTTCATTACTCAAAACCGCCATCATGGGTAAGACTGCCGACCTGACTGCTGTCCAGAAGGCCATCATTGACACCCTCAAGCAAGAGGGTAAGACCCAGAAATAAATTTCTGAACAAATAGGCTGTTCCCAGAGTGCTGTATCAAGGCACCTCAATGGGAAGTCTGTGGGAAGGAAAAAATGTGGCAGAAAATGCTGCACAATGAGAAGAGGTGACCGGACCCTGAGGAAGATTGTGGAGAAGGACTGATTTCAGACCTTGGGGGACCTTCGGAAGCAATGGACTGAGTCTGGAGTAGAAACATCCAGAGCCACAGTGCACAGGCGTGTGCAGGAAATGGGCTACAGGTGCCGCATTCCCCAGGTCAAGCCACTTTTGAACCAGAAACAGCGGCAGAAGCGCCTGACCTGGGCTACAGAGAAGCAGCACTGGACTGTACTTTTTTCTGATGAAAGCAAATTTTGCATGTCATTTGGAAATCAAGGTGCCAGAGTCTGGAGGAAGACTGGGGAGAAGGAAATGCCAAAAGTCCAGTGTCAAGTACCCACAGTCAGTGATGGTCTGGGGTGCCATGTCAGCTGCTGGTGTTGGTCGACTGTGTTTTATAAAGGGCAGGGTCAATGGAGCTAGCTATCAGGAGATTTTGGAGCACTTCATGCTTCCATCGGCTGAAAAGCTTTATGGAGATGAAGATTTCATTTTTCAGCACGACCTGGCACCTGCTCACAGTGCCAAAACCACTGGTAAATGGTTTACTGACCATGGTATTACTGTGCTCAATTGGCCTGCCAACTCTCCTGACCTGAACCCCATAGAGAATCTGTGGAATATTGTAAAGAGAAAGTTGAGAGACGCAAGACCCAACACTCTGGATGAGCTTAAGGCCGCTATCGAAGCATCATGGGCCTCCATAACACCTCAGCAGTGCCACAGGCTGATTGCCTCCATGCCACGCAGCATTGAAGCAGTCATTTCTGCAAGAGGATTCCCGACCAGGTATTGAGTGCATAACTGAACATAATTATTTGAAGGTTTACTTTTTTTTTATTAAAAACACTTTTCCTTTATTGGTCGGATGAAATATGCTAATTTTTTTAGATAGGATTTTGGGGTTTTCATGAGCTGTATGGCAAAATCATCAGTATTAAAACAAAAACAGACCTGAAATATTTCAGTTGGTGTGCAATGAATCTCAAATATATGAAAGTTTAATTTTTTATCATTTCATTATGGAAAATAATGAACTTTAGCACTATATGCTAATTTTTTGAGAAGGACCTGTATATATATATATATATATATATATATATATATATATATATATATATATATTATAAATGGGCTGGGAGGGCTGCTTTTCAGTCTCACTCTCCTTTGTTGGTGAACCACCTAAACACAGACAAAGCATCGCAAACAAAAGTGATCCTCTGAACCCATTTCTACTTTAGTAACATGTGGTCATATCCCATAATGTGAAAGGGGACTACAGTAAATCTGCGATTGTGCCATGTATTTAGTGGTTTGTGTGATGATGCAAAGAAGTTGTCAGGGTATTTAAAAGCGTATAGTAAGCACTAGTAAAAGCCCTGATGTTGCCCATACTGAGGTGAATTTGCAGATCAACCTTGGCCAGAGATGGCAGTTCTGCTCAGGGATCTAATAAAAATTGTTAGGGCGAGCGCTGAGTTTTCCCCGCGCAGCGCCCCCCTCCGTGCCTCTCCTCGGGCGAGCGCTGCGTCCCCTTCCTGCAGCGCTCCCCGCTCTACCACCATCCGGGCGTCCGCTGCTGGCCCCCCAGGCTGTGTTTCCCCCTTACCTGTTCCCCGCGCTTCCTCCTCTGACCGGCATGGCCGCCGGCTTCCTCCTACTGCTGCAGTTCCGCCTTCCTTGCACGCACGTCCCCGGCCACTAGGGGGCGCGCGCGTCAACCTTCACAGATTTAAAGGGCCAAGGCCCTGTTAATTGGTGTCTGCCATCCAATCCCTTTTTGGCTCTTCCTATAAATTGAACCCTGCCTTACTTCCTGTGCCGGATCTTCGGTGTTGTTCCGTGAATGATAGTCGCTGTATTGCTTGATTCCTCGTGTATGACCTCGGCTCTCCCATTGACCTTCGAACCTGTGCTGCCCGTCCCGACCTCGGCTTGTTTCTCCGCTATTGAACCCGCGCTGCCAGTCCTGACCTCGGCCTTCTCCTTCGACCACTGTTTGTCTCTACTGCACGTCACCTCAGCAGTTTGTGGAACTGTGCCGCTGTTGGGGGGTAGCGACCTGGGAGTCACCTGCCGCACAAGACCATCCCGCCTTGCGGTGGGCTCTGGTGAAAACCAGTGGCTCCTTAGACTCCGCTCCCCTGACGCGGTATCTGCCAAACAGTTCTGCAGATCCTGCGGGTCCACTTCTTCGCACGTTCAACCCGGTGCGTAACAAAAATAAATCTCCCAAAGTTGGCTTTTCCCTTTAATCATTGAAAAACCATTGAATCAATTCACAGGCTATGTAAAATATTGTATGGAACAGAGCATATTTTTGTGAGAATATAAATTCAGACACTGACAACATCATACAACCAGCCATTATCAAGCATATCCTTGGCATATGTTGTTGTTCTAGAATTTTAAATCTTTTAAGATGTTTGTTATAAAAAACATAGTAATGCTTTATCTGTTCTCATTCCTTTTTATCTTGTTATTCAGTAAATATCTTCAGTATCCACTTTTCATTTTTTATATATATATACCTTGTGTAGTTGTCAGCACAATATCTTTTCTAGCATTTCAAAAAGACAGAAACTAGTTATTGTTCATAATTGTACCAAAGTGTTCCCAGACATTGATTCTGGTAATACTTGGCTGCTATGTTTTCAAATAAAAAAACAGATAAAGTCTGTGGGAGAAAAATCAATTTGTGGCATCTTAAGGAGTTTTACTATTCAGCTTTTCTCTGTAAGGTTAATGTAGTGGTTATAACAAGCAAACATCTTATCATGTTTAGAAGTTTATAAAAGTGTGTGTATATATATATATATATATATATATATATATATATATATATATAAAAACTTTGTAAGTAATCTACTCATGCCATCTGTCCTTGGGCAGGCTGATTCATTACTAACGCCAGGTAGCGACAGATGAGCGTCTGTAGAGCGGATTTCAGAGCGCCTGCTAGTAGTAGCTGTGCTCGCCCATGGATCATGGATTCAGAGCGCCTCAGTTGCTGTCCGGCATTGATGAGTATGATATGTGAGTCACAATATTACGCTGTATGTGAGCGAACCGTAACGCCAGCTCAGAGCAACTAACGCCACATTCATCAAAAAAACAGCCGCAAACAGCGCCGGTGCTGAAAATCGTATTGTAGCCCATAGCGCCAGAGGCTGTGTGATTAAAGGTTGTTTTTGAACATGTATCCACTAGTAACAAAGTGAAAACATATGGAATGACATTGTTATAACATTGTAACATGAACACTTTAATACCAGACCTGTAAGGATAATTCTTTTTAAAAGTATTTTATTTATACAAAAAGTTTTCAAAAATGTCATTTGCCCAGAATACATGGTTTGTGTTTTTTGGGGGGAAAAAAAAAATTGGGATCAGGAAAGGGATTTAAGGCGTATCCATAGAAAAGTATGGGAGAGAGCCAGGTAACGACAGGTTAGACATGGTGCTCTGCAAGGCTGAACGCTGGCACTGTACGCTGAGGCTGGGATAATGATGAATCGGACGCTACATGGAGTTGTTCTAGTCACTCACCAGATCCGGCTTCATAAATGTGTAATTGCGTGCCGTGTCTGGCGTTCACCTGCCGCTACCTGGCGCTGCCTGCCGCTGTGCACGCACTACCTGGTGCTATCCCTTCATGAATAAGGCCCTTAGTAACCCAGAGAACCTGTTTCTGCATCACTTTCTTTTTAATAGTTGCCATTTATCAAAACATCAGTTAATATTTTCTTCTAACTCTTGCTGGACTACAGCCACATATGATTACACACAGCCTTTACATTTCTTCCAGGGTTGTCACTGATAAAGAACAAGATCCTGAACAAGAGGTAGTCTCTACAACAAACGTTAGCTTCAGATATAAGCATAGACATATGCCAGGACAGTTGCCAACACTAAGGGCTCTAAGGGCTCCGGCATCTTTAGAAGCCCACGCAGGCTTGGACTGGGCAGCAAGATGATTCTCCATTGGGCACTACTTGCCAGAATTCTGAGCTGATTGTCTCATGTGTAAACCTGCTCATGGCTGGCTTTAGGACCAGATGATGATCAGCAGGAAAATTGAAGGTAGTGAGAAATAAAACACAATCAATGGCAACTCAGAAGGTGGCAAGAACCAGAGGAGGATTGGCAGCAGTGGTGGACCCTTCAGCGTAAGTGAAGAAGGCAGAAAGGAAAAGTGGGTTATTGGTGGCAGTGGAGATGGCAACACAGAGCAGAGGATGATCGGTGGTGGCAGTGGAAAAGGAGCAATGATTGAAAGGTGATCAGAGGCAGAGGAGAACCCATCAGGGACTGTGGAGCTAAAGGATGATATAGCATGATGTGGAATGTGAAATGACACATCAAGAAGGTGCCCACTGAGACTCTCTTGCCCAAGGGCTAATTTAATCCTGGAGTTGACCCTGCTACAAAGCATTGATAGGTTAAGGAATGTTATGAAAAATAGTCCCAACAGACCCATCAGCTTAATCATTGGGGTTCAGAATGTCTTTTTTATCTGCATTGCAACTGGAAGAACACACTTAGGCTACTTTCACACTGTGCGGGGTGGAGACACAAAGATGCAGCAAAGAGATGCACACAATTGTGTGCTGTGCTGTGCCTTCGGTGCAATGCGGTGCAGCGTCAGCATGTACATGTCATCATTGCCCTGTTGTTTCCTGTCCGCCGGTGCATGTTCGGGCACCTGGAGTCAGCAGCAGTCATGAGGAGGCAGCAGCGGAGGCAGTAGGAGCTCCAGCTCCTGGCAGGGTTAGCAGAAGGACCTCCAACTCCCAGCAGAAGTTAGCAGGAGCTGGTGAGGGGACTGGCATTTCCAGTAAGGCACTGCTGCAGACACCATTTGGGGCCTTCCAATAGTCCTTGCAGAAGCACAGGACTGAAGACCCCCCAGAAGCTGTAAGTGGCTGACTGGAAGATGGAGGCCGGGACACCGGCAGGGGACAAGCAATGATGGAAACGGAGATGGCAGTGAGTATGGCTCTTTCACCGCAATGCACCTCAGGTAAAGTGCAATACATGCACTTTACCTGTGGTGGCCACAGACTTCTAGGGGGCATGTTGTGGTTGCGCTGCATGCAGAGTTTTGCCAACTGCAGCGGACTATTTATTTTAATAGGTTCCACTTTCGGCTATTTGTGACATGTTGGAGTATTCATACGCAACGCCTGGTGTCAAAGGGGCCTTAGGGGGAGGTTGGAAAGTTACTTTTTATTGTGACCATGTATGAAGGCGAGGAATTTATTGATCATTTTGTGGTTTGTCTTGACTTTGACATTTGATATTTTCAGTGAGTTCTGTTGTCTCAGGACTAGTTTTTAATATTATTGGTTATTTATAGAGTGCCAACATCTTCTGTGGCATTGTACAAGGTAAAGATTACACAATGGTTAGATGAGTAATATTTAATAATACGCTGGGTATTATGATTCAGAAGTTACAGAAGCACAACTAATACACAGTTATACAGGAGTGAATTTTGCGAGTCTTTAATCTGAAGGACTAGTTAAAACCATGCATTTATCCTTTTAAGCTAAATCTATTATTGTAAAAATAATCTATAAAATAATTCAAAATCTGGCCTATATGACCTAAATGATGAACCACATTTTGTGAACGATATTTAGGGGCCTGATATAAGAAGCCAGGGCCGGCGTTAGCACCCGGCAAACCCGGTCAGCTGCAGAGGGTCCCAGGGTCCCAGTGAAGAGGACATCGCCCCCCTCTTCCGTGGTAAGGAGAGGGGGCGAAATACCTCCTCCCCAGCGCTTCCGCAATCACCCGGCCACTAGTCCCGCCTTTTGCGTATTCCATTACATCATCTCGTGCCCGCCCCCAAGAGGCGCAATAGCGCCGGGCGAGCGGAGGTGAGAGGATCGGCTGCCGGGTGATGGGTGGAGGGAGGCAAAGGATCACAGCCCTTCACCCCCCCCCCTCCACCAATCACCCGGCATCTGTCATCGGAGCGTCGGGGGAACCGGATCACCCGGGACAGCGGAGGATCAGAGGTGAGTAACAAAAATAACAAGTAAATGTCATTTTTTTTTCTGTGTCAGTGTGTTTTCTTTTTTACTGTCAACCCTTTGTGAACTGGTAAGGGATCAATTATATCCCTATACGGGATTTTGGTCCACTTTAAAAAAACTAATAAAATAATGTTTTCTGTGTGTTTTTTTATTTTTTACATTCAACCCTTTGTGAACTGGTAAGGGGTCCAGGAGACCCCTATACCAGTTCACAAAGCTTAGGGGCTGGCAAGTGCAGGCTACAAACCCACCTACGGGGTGCAAGGGCCAGCACAAAGGCTGGTCCTTGCACCCTGTTCTATGCCATGGCATTTATAGACCCTGAGCAGCAACTCTCCACCACAAAGGGGCCCACTGAGACCATGCCGTTCGAGGGCCCACATAAACCTGTAAGCCGGCCCTGTAAGAAAAGGAAAAGTTTTTTATAATGAAAAGAATTTGAAAAGTAATGTCAAAAAAGATAATTTGTGTAATATGTAAAAAACTGCAACTTATGAAAATTGTCAACAATCTCTTTTTTCATTCATGTTACCTAAGCAACTAAAAAATGGTCCTGGTCACATAACAAAGTTTGCTATATTTTCATCACAACAGTGTTTAGATAACTTTAAAGATTTTAATTAATTTTGGAAACCAGCACCTATAACATCCACCCCAACCTGTGATGCATGTTCAAATATGGCGGAACAGTGATGCATTCATTGGCACTGTTAAATTCAGCATAAGACGTTCTGACTTGCAGTGACTTTCAATGCACGCTTATGGAAAGATAACCAAAAAAAAAAAAGACAAGCCAAGTTGGATGCTAATGTCAGCAAAATGGCACAGAAAGAGGAAAATGCTGACTTCACTAACTCGCATGCCTACCTCCTTCATTAAACACATGCCGGCAATAGCCGCCATGTTTTTTATGAATGAAAGTGTCAGCTGCAAGTTAATTTTCAGTATTTTTTACTTTTTTTCACAATCTTGTTTACAAAGTTAATATTGTTTTAAGCTACAAACACAAAAAAGGTGGAGATTTGGCATACCAAAACACAACACAAAAAAACAAGAACAAATGTACCACAGGGAACAAACTACAGACTGGAGCAAAGAATTTCACCTCAATCACAGAAGCCGGAGAAACAACATATCCTGTTTCAATAAGCTGTCGGACTCTGCCTAGCCTCTAGTATTTATTTTCTTCTTTTATAACATTGTTTTTAATCACACTGTTAAGGGAATGAACTCCCATGATTGCTCAGTGATATCAATCTCCTTTGTTTTAACGGACCTTCAACGTGATTTATTGAAAAGCCCAAACCCTTAAAAAATGATTCCCCAGCATCTAAATTTAATATATTTTAAGGTTTTAGTCACTTCTTCTTATTCTCTCCCCCACCGGGCTGCAACTCTGTTCAGGACATATGGGTGCCGCCATCTTCACTCAGAAGCATCACACTTACTGAGGAGAGGAGAGTGGGATAAAGTACAGGGGGGCAAGGTTATAGCTGTGCCAGCCCTGGGCGATATCCTCATCCCCCGGCACAGTCCCGCGCTGGTCTCTGCAGCATCCAGCATCTTTGCTCCCCACCGCAGGAAGGGGTTTTTATACTGGGAGTGAGCTTTGTGTCACACTCCCAGTATAAATAGCCCCTCCCTGCTACTGGAACCTGACAGCCAGAGAGACTGGTGGCACGTGCCTGGCTTTCACAGCTTTTGCAGCTCTTTATGCTGCTGTCGGTGACAGCAGCGGTGGATCAGCTTGCCACTTGCCACTCCACCAACCTCAAGAAGGTCCAGACATTCTCCCAATATTCCTCAACTTCCGAGTTATTTTAGGGCAGTCATTTATCATCGTGTAAGCACTTGGGTAGGTGTTTCCTGGCATATATTGCTAAGTGTATCTGATAAGCTTCCTGATAGTGAAGTGTGATTTATTTGTCCAGGGAACACATTTACACTTCCCAGTCAGCGATAGAAGGTTGAAATCCAGAAAGGTAGAAGATTAACAGCAGAATTAGTCCATCTAATGTGCTCTTATCTGTGTATGTTCTTTTTATCTTTGGTAAAGATATATACCGGGACGGATTAGGCATGGTGGAGGCCCCTGGGCACAAAATCTGCCAGGGGGCCCCAGTATTTTTTTTTCCTTTAAAATAATAGTCCAGCCAAGTAACTGATTGGTGGTTGTCAGACACCCGCCTACTTACTGGAACGTCAGATCGAGTCCTTTGTGCCACCCTTGTGCGGGTGCGTGCTGCTCGGGAACCCCTGCTTTGCCACTCTGGGTGGGGGTAGTTTAGTCGTCCAGCAGAAAACAGTTCCTTGTGTTGAGTTTCCAGCGGCTGTGCTTGGTGACTTATGTGCAGTGAGCGGGCGCCGATTAACAGCTGTGCACTTACCCATCACTGTAGCGTTGCTGACGACGGCTTTACTGCTCTAGACTACCCTGTGGTGGCTTTGGCTGCAGGTTTGAAAAAACAAAAGAAGGATTGCCCAAACGTGGGGTGCCCCCACTGCTGCCGATAGCTTTGTTTCTGGCCTGTCAGACCAAAGAGTGAAAAGCCTCCTGGACCAGATCATAACGCAAATGTTGGTGGAGGCCCCCTTTTCAGGGCAAGTGGTGGAGGCCCCGGGGCACGCTCCACTTGCACCCCCTCATAATCTGGCCCTGGATATGTGCTTACCCCAGGCATGTTTTTTAGTACTGTAATTATTAGTAATTTGTTTATTTAGTAATTCAATTACCTTTGATTTTCCAACTACTCTTTCAGTAAAATAATATTTTCTGACATTGCTCCTGATCTGCCTCCAACTAGCTTCAGGTTGTGCCCCCTTGTCTTGTCATTAAGGGGTTTATTTAAGAAACGCTAAGGCCATGTAGCGCCACATAGTGCCACGTATTGCCAGATAAGTGTCAGGTGAATGTCCCAGTGCAAAAGGTGTATTTATCAAGTCAAAATGTGTCCCATCTACCAACAGCACAGGAAAATAGGATGAGTGCCGGCACTGGGATCCCTACACTGCACTGTGTGGCCTAATCCCATATATTTCAATAGGCTTGGATAGTTATAATTTTTTAAGCCTTTTTTTATTTGGGGGGCTGGAGCATGTGCCATGGGCTGCCTGGGTTGTTTGGGATTGTTTTTGTATGCTTTTTAGGCACTTTTGTAGGGAGCTGTAAACTTGTAATTGTGGCTGTTAAAAAGCGGTGCCATGTCTTTCAATTATACCCTTTGCTTTTTCCTGTATTTTTATTACAAAAAAGAAACCCTGGTGTACGCCGGGCGCTGTAGGCAAAACCACAATTATGAAGGCAGTTCTGGTGAGCAACTCTAACAGTGCCATGTAGCGTATGATTCATCGTGGCTCAGCATATAGCGCTGGCGCTCTAGCTTCCAGAGCGCCAGGTATTACTTGTCGCTCTCCCATACATTTCAATGGGCGTGCCTTTTCTTCTGTTTAAATAGTGTATTTTTTCCCCCTCAAATCATTGTGTTACATCTCCTGGCCTTGAAATTTTCGGGGATTTTTTGTTTTTTTATGTAGAATTGTCATTACAGGTCTGGCACAAAAGTGTTAATTTCACAGTGTTCCAACAATGTCATTCCATGTGTTTTCGCACAGAGCAGCTGCCGCTCTGTGCTATAGCGACCAGCTGTTTTTTTGTTCAATATGGTGTGGAGCGCCGAGTGCCAGATGCTCTGAGTCGCTACCTCTCGCTGCCTCTAGCACTGTACTGTTGTTAGATGTGGTGTAGATTTGGCTGATATTGTTCGGAACACTGCATTGCGTTCGCTGCGCCAAATAGGGAAGCAGTATTAATGCTTAAGAGTAGAGATGAGCGAATCGAATCTGACGAATCCGAATTCATTACGAATTTCAGGAAAAATTTGATTCTAAGCGAATCTGAACATCGCTGCGATTCAATCGCTCGAATCGCTTCCGTAACACCATTTACTGCAGTCCAGGCCATCTAAAATGCTGGATCCACATGTTAGGACATGTCCCATGGGGCAAAGAATCCTGGGTAGGCATCACATGCTACCTATCAGCAGCCAGGCTCCCCAATTATGTCACAGCCCTATATAAGCGGCGGCCATCTTGCGGGGGCTCATTTTGGCAGTGTATTGTGGCGAGAACGGGTCAGGGAGAGATAGAGCCAGGGACAGATAGAGTCAGGGAGAGAAAAAGACAGGGCGAGAAAAAGAGAGGCAGAGACAGTGATAGAGAGAGTCAGTTTACAGTATGTTTGCATTAGCTTTCATGCCCAGATCATTCAAGCCTTTTTAGTGTTAATACAGGCCACACACACCTGCCTATTTAGCTTTTCCTTTTGTAACAAAACCATGTGTTAAAAGTTCTGTAGTGCTTTTAAATCACTTTCACCTGGGGCATTCCATAGCAGCCCATAATGTGACAGTGTGCTGACATTTGTCTTTAAAGAGAACCTGCCTATTTAGCTTTTCCTTTTGTAACAAAAACTATGTGTTAAATGTTCTGTAGTGCTTTTAAATAACTTTCACCGGGGGCACCCCATAAGAGTGCCTGCCTATATCGCTCTTGCTTTTCTACCAAAACCATGTTTTAAAACTCCCTGTAGTGTATTTACTCTGATCAGGGGCATCCTAGTTAAGGCCACCTGACAGTGTCTTTGCCTTTATCTTTTTCTAGAGCGCCTGCCTATATTGCTATTGCTTTTCTACCAAAACCACGCTGTAAAGCTTCCTATAGTGCAATTAACTCTGACCAGGGGCATCCTATTTAAAGTGGACCAACACCCACCGGTGATCGGCCCGGGAATCTATAAGATTCCCGGGCCGATCCCCTCCCTCCCCGCGGGACATCCAAGATCGGGATGTCCCGCGGGGTGAAACCCCCCCAAACACCCCAAACTCCTTACCTCAGTTTCGGCGGCGGCCGGCCGCCGCGGCCTCCCTCGCGCCCCTCTAGACGTGCGCGCGCGCGTCAAGAGGGACGCGCGGGAGGCGGCGGCGGAGGAGCCGCTTGTCCGCGGCTTGTCCGTCGGCTCGGGAGAGGTGAGTTCGGGGGGTTCGGGGGGGTTTCACACAGCGGGGCACCCCGATCGGGGGTGCCCCACCGAAGTGGACCAAGACCCAGGATAGTCAAAATCCTGGGTGTTGGTCCACTTTAAGGCCATCTAACAGTGTCTTTTCATTTGTTTTTAGTAAGAGAACCTGTCTATATTGCTTTTGCTTTTCTACAAAAAACACTGTTGAAAGTTTTCTGTAGTGCTATTAACTAACTTTGAGCATGGGGCATTCCATTTCAGGCAATCTGACAGTGTGTTTGCATTAGCTTTTATCACGAGCAGCAGTCTATATTGCTTTTGCTTTTCTACAAAAAACAAATTTTAAATCTTTCTGTAGTGCTATTAACTAACTTTGACCAGGGGGAATCCCATTTCAGGCAATCCGACAGTGTTTGCATTTGGTTTTAGCGTGGGCAGCAATCTATATTGCTTTTGCTTTTCTACAAAAACCATGGTTTAAAGTTTGCTGTAGTGCTATTAACTAACTTTGAGCATGGGGCATCCCATTTCAGGCAATTTGGCAGTGTTTGCATTTGGTTTTATCTAGTGCTGATGGGCTAGTTAGTGTGAAAGGCCAAACACATGCCGCTGTTGTCTAAAAATGGGGGCCTTTTTTACACCCACTGAGAGGGAGGACAAACTGACCTACTACAGAGACATCCTACGTAGTCAGGTGGCCGATGCCTATTTGCGTCATCGTCCATCCTCTCGCAGGTCTGACTCGGGGGGGGGGGCCCTCTGAGTCTTCAGTCGCTAATGAGTAGCTTTCTTCACCCGCAGAGTGAGGCAACTCATGAGCAGCAGGTAGACATGGAGCAGGACCTGAACCAGCAGGTGATGGTATACCTTGACATGACCATGCCAACACACCTTGAGGGTCCACTGGACTTCTGGGCAGCCAAACTTGATCTGTTGCCGCAACTAGCATAGTTTGCCGTGGGAAAACTGTCCTGCTCTGCCAGTAGTGTTCCATCAGAGGGGATTTAGTGTGGCAGGGGCCATAGTAACCACAAGGAGAACTTGTCTGTCCACGAAAAATGTGTCTGGGCTCTGAAGACTTTAACAGGAAAAAATGGTGCAACTCTCAGATGTACGTTGTCTGTCCACGAAAAATGTGTCTAGGCCCTGAAGACTTTAACAGAAAAAATTGTGCAACTCTCAGATGTACGTTTGTGATGTGTACTAATAAGGGCAGTTCAATGCTCTCCAATAAGCTTAAAACAGTATTTTGTGCTGGTAGCGAGGGTCCAATAAGCTGGAGAGCCAGAAGTCATCCCGCTGCCGAATGGTGACAATTCGGTGGTCACTATGCAAGCACATGAGCATGCATCATGCCATTTGTGCAAGTGACTCACAGGGACTACCTGTCTTCATCCCCACTGCATACCGCCATGGTGTGTCTGGGTCCTCTGTCTTGCCTTCCTCACCACCCTCTAGCTCCTCTAGCTGCTCCTGCTCCTCCTCTCCTGTCAGATGACCAGAAAAAATGGCCATTTCATCAAACCTAAATTGTGCTTCACTGTGCCCACCCCCTTCTCCTCCTCCTCCAGTTCAAGCCCCACAGGGTTCATGTGGCCGTGAGATGTAGGTGCTATGTCTCCAGTGCCCTGACCATCCCTGGTTTCCAACATGTGTTGTAGTACATGAAGCAGTGGAATCACATCGTTCATCCCGTAGTCCTGGTGACTGACTAATAAAGTGGCTTCCTCAAAGGGCCTGAGCAAACGGCAGGTGTCATGTATGAGCTGCCACTGGTTTACATTGAAGTTACACAGGGGAGTCCCCCTATCTGCTTGGAACATCAAGAAATCAGTGATGGCTTTTCTCTGTTCGGATAGTTGATCCAACATATGGAGGGTAGAATTCCAATGGGTGGAATCATCGCAAATCAGACTATGTTGGGGGATACCGTTCTGATGCTGTAGCTGAAGAAGGGTGTGCTTGGCGGTGTAGGAGTGGCTTAAAGCGGCCCTTCACTCTAAATAAGAGTCTATCTTATATGTTTTCCACACCCTGTACATACAGATTGCTCACATTAAAAATCAGCCTACCTGCATCTACTGCATGTTATGAGCCTTTAAACATCCAAGATGGCGGCTCATGGAACATCAGGCAGCCTGCTAACAGGAAGTGCCTTCTGACTGTGCTGCTCTGCATTCTGGGATTGCTGACCTTTTCCTGACCCCAGCTCTGCTCTGTCTGAGCAAAGCACAGCTATAACCCGCCCCCTGTACTTTATCCCACTCTCCTCTCCTCAGTAAGTGTGATGCTTCTGACTCAAGATGGCGGGGCCCATATCCTAAAGTCCTGAACAGAGTTGCAGCCTGGTGGGGAAAAGAATAATAAGTAAGTGACTAAAAACGTAAAATATATTAACTTTAGATGCTGAGGTTTAAGTGCATGCAAAGCTTCCTTCAGAAAACGCTTGACAACTAGATTGAACACGTGTGCCATACAGGACGCATGGCTCAGGCTTCCTTGTTGCAGCGCAGACAAGATGTTCTTCTATAAGAAGGTTCCCGGAAGAATAAAATGTTTATGATCTCAATTATTAATGAATTATTATTAAATCACTAATATTATTGATGTATATAGGTACCTTGGATGAATGTGGAATCTGTGGATGTTTACCTGCCATTTATTATGATTCTGATCTGGATGTGGCTGATTTAAAGTAAATCATACACATATAACATATATACATGTCCATATAATATCAAGATTATTTCTGTTAATTGACATTGCTTTCAGACCTCAGGGGAGCAGTTCATACGCAGATGTAAAGAATGTCTGGGTATGTTTGAGTTCCCTTTCAGTAATTACTCAATGTGCATTTTCAACTATTTATCTGTAAAATCTGTTGTGTTTAGGCTGAAGGATTGTATTTCATGACGGCCTCTTTTTGTAACAGGAAGGGGGGGCTGCCCTAAGGGGCAGTTGGGTGGAGGAGAAATTAAAGTTTGACCAGAGAATTATATTAAACAGGGAACGTGGGGGAAGCGTCTTCTTCTCTTTGCTTCCCCTCTGACAATGCAGGAGACATGAAGGGCTGCCACGCAGGCAGTATGGCGAGGGCTGGGCAAAGTACAAAAGGCCCTAGCTGCATTAACTTAAGAGAGATTGCTGCCTTTTTTGTATGGAAATTGCAACTTTACATCATATTTACATCGTTCATATTATTAATTTTTCTGTAATGTAACCAGCTCTATTTTTACATAAATCCACTCATCAATGGTTGGTTTCGGCCCAATACTTGTTCCTGGATTTATCATAGCTGAGATTATATCTGGATGGCCCAATAGTCCTTGTTAAATTTAACACAAGGAACCAACATCTTACATCTTCCTATTGTCAGTCACCATGGTTCCCATTTGCTGTTTTTGTGGAGTAAGCCATGATTTGATTTCTTGATTAATGATTTTTAGCAGTTCCTCCCATGTGTGACTCCGTTCGCCAAGGCAAACCATGTGAAGAACAGTGTGACATCGCCATGTCCTGCACACATGGTAGGCTGGATGGGCTGCGGAGATGGCGGAGGATGAGGAGACGGAGTCGCGCACTGTCATAGGCACAACGGCCTAGGAGCGTGGAGGCCACAGCAGCGTGATCTGTCCAAGTTGCTGTTGCGATTGTGCAGGAACCACATTCACCCTGTGGGCCTTAAAGGACATGTACTGTCCCTGACTGTAGTTACAGCTCCAGACGTAGGCGCAGCCATGCACTTTGATACACACCGACAGGCTCAAGGACTGGCCCACCTTCCGTTCAACAAAATTGTACAGGGCTGGTACAGCCTTCTTCGCAAAGAAATGACAGCTTGGGACTCTCCACCTTGGCTCGGCACAAGCAATCAGTTCTCTGAAAGGTGCAGAGTCCACCACCTGAAAAGGGAGGGACTGCAGCACCAGCAACTTATACCAGAGCACATGTAGATTATGCGTGTTGGATGAGTGGGCACATACTGTTGTCTCTTGGCCATGGCTTCGCCAATGGATTGCTGGCTCTACCACTTGTGATCCCTACCTTTTGTCTCCACCCCCATCCTTTAGACTGTAAGCTCACAAGGGCAGGGCTCACTTTCATATTGTCTCCTGTGCTCACAACACTTTGTTTGGTTTGAACCTTGTAGCTTCGAGTTTTGTATTGTTCTCTGTGCTATATGTTTTTCACTATTTTGCACTATGCCACTCCTCTGTGCCCATCCTTGCACTTCTCTGCTTGAAATACTTAGTGCGTATATGAGGGAAGGACAAAACGCTACACTTCACTTAAAACAGGATTTGTAGATAACAGCAGTAGGTGCGTAACTATGTATGGCCTTTCACTAAGTAGTAACTAGGCCCTGAGGACTTTAACAGGAACAAAGTGGTAAAACTCTTAGATGTGCTTATGTGATGCACTGATGAGGGCAGTTCAATGTGCTCCAGTACGCTTGAAAAATGTATTTTTTTTGTACAACAGCAGCAGTTCTGTAACTATGGAGAGACTGGCCTGTGTGAAGATGAATCAGGCATGGATCAGCCAAGATTTCCACCCACCAATGGCTGATGCATCAGAGTAGATTGATCATGGTGCCAGACCAACACTTCAGAAATATGGATAGTGCAAAACAGATTTAAGGCGCTGCTCTCCAGTTAGAGACATTCCTCCACATCCGGCCACAAGTAATTATTGAGGAAATGCTTTACGTTAACCTTAATTTTTAATAATATTCTTAGGATAAGATATATATGCCCAAAATTTGTATATGTTTTCTTCATGCTGCTGCCAACTCCAGGGCATGTCTTTCAGGCAATATATGGGCTCCTCATGCTGCTGCCAACTCTAGGGTGTGTTTTTCAGGCAATATATGGGCTCCTTATGCTGCTGCCAACTCCAGGGTGTGTTTTTCAGGCAATATATGGGCTCCTTATGCTGCTGCCAACTCCAGGGTGTGTCTCTTGGGCAATATATGGGCTCCTCATGCTGCTGCCAACTCCAGGGTGTGTTTTTCAGACAATATATGGGCTCCTTATGCTGCTGTCAACTCCAGTGTGTCTTTCAGGCAATATATGGGCTCCTCATGCTACTGCCAACTCCGGGGTGTGTTTTTCATGCAATATATGGGGTCCTTATGCTGCTGCCAACTCCAGGGTGTGTCTCTCAGGCAATATATGGGCTCTTCATGCTGATGCCAACTCCAGGGTGTCTTTAAGGCAATATATGGGTTCCTTATGCTGATGCCAACTCCAGTGTGTCTTTCAGGTAATATATGGGCTCCCCATGCTGCTGCCAACTCCAGGGTGTGTCTTTCAGGCAATACATGGGCTCCTCATGCTGATGCCAACTCCAGGGTGTCTTTAAGGCAATATATGGGCTCCCCACGCAGCTGCCAAGTCCAGGGTGTGTCTTTCAGGCAATATATGGGCTCCTCATGCTGATGCCACCTCAAGGCTCTGTAATTCTGCCGCTCTGCGACAGCGATTCTAATAGCGTTGCCTCTGATCTGCATGTCATACTTCTTTACAGTATTATTTCACTTACGCAGCGCGCATCCTATGCATGGTACAGCAAGGCAAAATGTTCTACAACCCTATTGAGGCTCTCGGAAGGCCAGAAATAGCCGCTCTTAATAGCAATTCACCGCAAATATATTCGGACCAAAACACATTTTTCCGGAAAACTCTGCGAATCGGCCGAATCGAATTTTTCAAAGATTTGCTCATCTCTACTTAAGAGTTAGTAGCCTATTATTACAGTAACTGAGGTACATTCTTTGTTCTGAGGTTCAACAAAAACAAATGTTGAATATATATGAATGTTGAATATATATTAAATGCTAAACAGTGCTGTTTAATGAGAGTTACATTTTTGAATTTGTAAAGCGTTACAATTTTTTCTCTCCTATAGATGTAGCTTAACCCTTTAACCGCCAACCTACCTGGAGTTTTTATTACACTTTGTTGCCAGACCATTTTTCACTATTTTGCACTATGCATGTTCAACTGCGATTTTTGAAGGGATTTCCAGGTATTTCCCAGAAAAATTATATATTGTTTTTTTTCAGCAGAGTCTGGGATTTAAATTGAAATGTCTTGTTTGTCATTTTTTAAGTGTATTCTTAATATTTTGGGGTGAGATATGTGCAAAAAAAAATAAAAAAATCTATTTTTTACAATTTGTAGTTTTATTTGTAATAAAAAATGTAAGTTTGTCAATAAAATCTTATTGCGTGTGAAATCCCAATTTCTCCCGGTTACAACGGCACCACATATGTTTTGGTAGATGCCCTTTCCTGCCCAGGAGACTACCCCAAACTGAAACAGCGCTTTAAGAGATTTTCAGATCAAATACAGCTATGCTAAGCGCTATGTGCACCTTGCAGTTTTTCAATAAAAACAACCCTTTACATTTGAAATACCCCCCACAAACTATATATTCTCTGGAAGTACACACCTCAAGCTTTTTAGGCATACCAGGCTTGTTAATGTTGCCACAGTTTTCTGGAAGTTCTCCCTCAATGTATTCTTTGGTTACACAGAGCTTCCCTAAAAAAGGATAAAAAAGCAGAATCAAAGCCACATTTTTCTAAAGAAAACTAGATACAAACAAGAAAAAACAAGGTAATCTAAAAAAGCTACATCCCCCGAACAGAACGATACCCAACATGCATTGCTACTGTCAAGGGAAGAGTTGCCAAACACCCCAAAGTAAAGCTTGTGCACAACGGTAATTTTGCTTGAAAATTTCAGCTCTGCAGACAAAGTGGCACCTTGCGCTTTTTCTACCAAAACAACCCTTTACATTTGGAATACCCGCCACAAACCATATATTTCCTGAAAGTACACATGATAAGCTTTCTAAGCAAACCCAGCATGTTGTAATGGGCCCATCTTTCTGGAAGTAATCCCTCAAAGAATTCCTTGGTCGCACAGGGTTTCAGTAAAAAATTGTATAATAAAGCAGAATAAAAAATGAGTTTTCCTAAAATATCAATATGCAAACAAGAAAAAACAATCTAAATCTGAAAGCGCAAAATCCCCCGAGCAGAACGATACCCAACATGCAGAGGTACTACTAACCCTTTTAACTGCCAGCCTACTTGAGGCTTTGTCACCCTCTGTTGACAGGTAATTTTTCACCATTTTGCGCTATGCTTAACTGTGATTTTTGCAGCAATTTCCAGGAAAATCATATATTTTATTTTTGCGGCAGAGTTTAGGCTTTAACATGAAATGTCTTGTTTGTAATTTTTTTACTGTTTTTTTAAATATTTAAAAAAAAAAACAAAATACATTTTTTTTTTAACATTTGTTTTTTAGAAAATTGTCTCCTTTATTTCAAATAAAACATTTGTTTTATTAAAGAAAACCATATTGCATGTGAAAGCCTCATTTCTCCCGATTACAACGGTACCACATATGTATCGGTAGCCCCCTGTTGCTGTTCAGAAGACCTCCCCAAACTGAAAAAACACTTTATAACATGTAAAAATAAAATACAACTACAATCCACACTATAAAGGGTTAAATCAAGAACAAAAATTGGTGTGGGGTTCCCCTTCCAAGGGGGGGTAATCCCCTTTTTTATTTTAATTTTAAGGGTTAAAAACCCTTAAAAATTCCCATAAAAATGACACGGGGTCCCCCCTACCCAGCATAACCAGCCCGGGGATCAGCTATGCAGGGCTTGTAGAACAGGGTGCAGGGGCCAGCTTTCGTGGCACCCCGCCCTGCCAAGTACAAGCCCGCACTGCCTAAATAAGCCCGGGCCCTTCTGCCCCCCCCCCCCGGCTAGCCGCAGGTGACTTGACAGCCCCCGAGCCTTGTGAACTGGTACAGGGGTCTCATGGACTCCTTACAAGTTCACAATGGGTTAAAGTGGACCAACACCCAGGGCTGATCGGCCCCGGAATCTATAAGATTCCTGGACCGTTCTATTCCCTCCCCCCGGGGCATCCAAAATCGGGATGCCCCTCTGTGTGAAACCCCCCCGGAACACCCGCTACCACTTACTTGAATCCCGGTCCTACGGTGCATGCTCGGGCCGCATCCCCGCTATCCCTCTAGCAGGACGCGTGCCCAGGTCAGCTATTTATGAATTGCCGGCGCGGGCATGCTCCCTGTTAGAGGGAAGGGGGGGATGCGGCCGCCAGCGCGCTCAGAGCGGCTGAGCTTAGATGTCTCTTAGACGTCCATAACTCAGCCGCTCTGAGCGCGCTGATTGGACGAGCAGCCGCGCATGCGCCGTAGGACCCGGGTGAGGTGAGTTATTGTGGGTGATCGGGGGGGTTTCACACAGCGGGGCATCCCCAATCAGGATGCCCCAGGGGAAAGGACCAATACCCAGGATAGTCAAAATCCTGGGTGTTGGTCCACTTTAAATGTAAAAAAAAAAAACACACCACACCACAAAATGCTGGAAGCATTTATTACCAGCTGGGTGACAGGACATAAGGGGTTAATAAAAAAAAAATTGACATAGGGTCCCCCCTCCCCATTTTTTTTTTGAATTTTAAGGGTTAAAAACCCTTAAAAATCCCCAAAAAGAATGACGTAGGGTCCCCCCTACCCCTTCGTTACCGACCCGGGCCAGCTATGGGGGCTTGTAGAACAGGGCGCAGAGCCCCCCTGGCCTTTGGGGAGGCCGGTAATGGGGGGTTGGGGTTAATGGCAAGTTACCCGCTAGCCCGCAGGTGACTTGCCAGACCCAGAGACTTGTGAGCTGGTACAGGGGTCTCATAGACCCCTTACCAGCTCACAAAGGGTTAACTGTAAAAAAAAAGACCACACACAAAATGATTTTATTAAAAAAAAAAATTTTTACTGTACTTACCTCCGATTGTAAGCTCTTATCTCTCGCCACTGTGCTGACAGATGCCGGTGATCGGCATCCAGAGAAGGGGGAGGCAGGAGATCAGAGGATCTCCTGCCACCTCCTTCCCCAGGCACCGATCACCGGCATCTGAGAACTGAGAGCGCTGAAGCCGGTGATCGGGGCAGGGATAACGTCATTAGCCCCGCCCCCCAGGGCAAGATGGCGGCCGCCATCGAGGAGGAAAGGGGAGAGAGCCTCCCGGGCTCTCTCCTGAAGATTGGTAAGTCCTGGGGGGAGATCGGAGCCCAGGTGAAGAGGAGGGTCGGCGGGAGCCAGCGCACACGCAGGTAAGTAAATGTCATTTTTTTTTTTACAGAAAAGCCAGTGGCAGCTGAAACGGGGGGCACCCTATTCCGGGCCCTCCCCTGCAGCCGGAGGAGGTCCGACGGTCGATCGGAGCCCACCATCTTAAAGAGGAGACCCAGCCAAATCAAACGAGGGGTCAGGTAAGTGAATTTTTTTTTTACTTTTTATGCTATCAGTGGGGAAATTCAGGCACGTAAAATTTACGTGGCTGGCGGTTAACTGCAGGGGAGGCAGCCACGTAAATTTTACGTGGCTGGCGTTTAAAGGGTTAATGTTAGTTATGGTCTCGGTTTGTTATATAGCGTGCGCATCATGTATCGAGGTGTTCCATAGCGTTCTTACCTTGCGACGAGGTTAAAGGTTTTGCTTTCGGTTTCGTGTTATGCACTTCCGGTTTTTCCTTGGCGGAACCAAGGCCCCTCGTCGCCCTGCTCGCCGGCTTCCCCGCTCCTCATCTTCCTCGTCTTCTGAGGACACCACCCCAGAGGAAGATGCAGCGAGTAGACCCTTGGGTCAATGGGCAAATCGTAAAAAAAACGTTTTTGTAAATGTAAATTTTTTATTATTTCCTACTGTTATTAAAGTGAATTTTAAACCATGGGACAGATCTTAGAAATATATTTTTATTAATGGTATATTTTTTAAATCATACCTATGTGCATCCCAAATTGGGTCCTAGTTAAAAGTAATTTATGTTTTTTTCAATATTGTGGAATTTATATATACTGAAATCCACAAGCACCTGATGGCAGCTTAAAGGAGACCAAAAAAGATTATTTTTAAACATTTTCATTTTCATTAGTATTTTAGTAACTGTAATTGAATGTTAAATATTAGTGTAATTTTTTAATGTTTTTTTTTCCTTTCTGTGCATCTAGGACTTCTGTATATAGGAATATAACTATGCCCTGAGTGCCAAGTCCAGCATTGTGGAGGAGGTGAAGACCACCATGTCCCGCCGCTTCAATACCAATTTGAGTGAAAAGTCAATACAGCAAAGATGGTCGGACTTCAAGCGCCAGGACAATGAGGGCGTCTATCGGCTCTATGATGCCTATGCTTCTGGTAAGTTGAACACACATACACATACACTATTCTTACATATCTACACATTATACTGCTGATGTCTTAAATTATTTTTGTTATTTTTTTTCCCTCTCCACAGAGGGAAGCGTCTTCCCATGAAGACTGCAGAAGAGTGGTTGGTTCTGAGTCAGCGGGGGAGGGGCCCTCTCATCGCTCTCAAATCGAGGACCCAGGGGAGGAAGGGGGTGAGGATGTTGAAGCCCCAGTGGAGTCTGCTGCTTGGATGAGGGCAGTGTGGAGCCTCATCTTCTCAGAGTCCAAAGACCCTTGTGGCCACTCTTAAGTGGGGAGGAGGGAAGGGACTCCACCACACTCTCTGAGGGTTCAAGGAGTGAGAGGGCGGAGGGTGGCCCCTCAGATTTGGGCTCTGCTTAGCCAATATTAAGGAGTGGAGGCACCCCGCCCTCATCTCAGAGCCCTCCCTGAGATACCACCAACATCTCATCCCCTGGTGAGTGTCCGTATTTTGTCCTTATTTGTTTTGCTTTGGTGTTGTAACATTGTTGTGTGTAAATTATTATTTTTTTGTCTATAAATCTTTTTCAGGGCGTCACAGAGCTGACACCTCCTCTACACATGCTGGACTTTCTGCACTACATTACATTACATTACATTACATTAATATAGTCCAAAAACTAGATACATCCAGAGTTTTGTGTCTATAGCATTTTCTTTGTAAATGTGACCTGCTATTGTTTTGTGAAGTGGCCATGTGGGCTACAGGACAGTAGACTCTCGTCTGGTATTCCACAACTTACAACAATTATGTGGCTTGATCATGTGTTAGCCAGTAGTTTAGTTAAAGTAGTTTAGTTTTAGCTAACACATGGCCAAGTGTGTTACAATAATTAGGCAGATTTAACTCTTCCCTACAGCTAAATTTTAGGTGTATAAATAAACTTACTACTGCAATGTTCTTATGATTGTATCTGTTGTGTTTTTTATCTATACAGATGTTTCCACACAGATGGACCATGTTGTGATTCTCCCCACCCCATCTCCAGGAGGCTCGAGCAGCATGGACCAAGGCCACAGCTGTGATGGTGGGTAATGTTATTTGTGACAATAAGGTTGTAGGCATGCATATGTATGTGTCCAAGACCATGTACACATGTAAGGGGCAGTCTAGAATTGACACTCATACCTGGAGCATCAACTCAGAATTGTATCAAAGCATGTTAGTTTCCTGCCCATGCTAATGTAACTTGACCCTACCTGATAAAAACAGCAGTTGGTTATGTGCTTTATGTGCTGCTTTTCTGTTCCTGCTGCAATTTTAATTCTCCATTCACTATTGTTTAGATCCTAAACAATATTTATATGAAAAGGTCACTCTATTTATATAAATTTGCCTCAGGTGTTAATTACCACTATATTAACTACATTCCTCCTGTGGTCAAGTAGGCCTTATTTGGTTAGGTTATTGGCTTTGTGATGTTAGACAAGGGTGGTTATGTTGAATGGCTACACAGGTTATTTTATTTTGCCATCACAAAATCAGAAAGGTTAACCTGTTGTGTATATTTAACAATCTTTGAAATTGCTTTATGTAAAACAAATATTTAGAAAAAACATCATAGGTATATACTGTATTTGTAGAGCTGTGGTACTTAATTGTGTATTTTCTTTTCCACAGCTTGCAATGAGGAGCAACACAGACTGTGGCAATATGTGAGGGAATCTCGCAATATGCTGCTGGAGATGAAAAATGAAAGAGAGGGTGGGGGGGATTAATTTATCTGCAGTGCGTTTTTTTTATATTGTTAATAATAAATATTTTTCTAGTTTACTACATACATTTGTGTTTTGTATTTATTATTCATATTATTGCCTAATTGATCACACACAACTCAATTAGGTTTTTTTAAATTACACATGGGTTACAAAAAAAAAAAAGAGAAAAAAACAGAAAAAGAAAGATAAACAAGAGAAAGAAAACAAAGACAAAAAGACATTAAAAAAAAACAGAAAATACAATCCACACCCATCAAACATATTTTACATTGTGGGTGGAATATAACAGTGCCGAAGATAAAGAGTCTATACATTGGTGGTGTTAGAGCAGGATTGGAACGCTCAGACACTGCATTGGATGAGGGTGAGCGCCTCTACAGTGCCTCTACAGCGACTCACACACATCACATTTATCATTGGTAAACTGATTACTACAGTGTTCTGTCAGCGACTGAGGCACTCTATTACAGTGCCCGATACTTGCTTACAGCGTCTACTAGCGGTTGCTCTAAGGGCTGCTCATCTGCCGATACCTGGTGTTAGTAATGAATTAGCCTCAAGGTCTTTGATAAGCAGAGTGCTGTGCTGACTGACCGGCTGGGAGGGAATGCCAGCATAGCGCTTCACTCTCCATGGCATACAAGTGTGGGAGCAGATATCGGCTCGTGTGAGCCGCTCATCTGCCACCCTCTGAATTTTTTAATCAATTAGGCTCTTAGTTTCTTCTGGAAAAAACTGAACCTTATTCAATCTCTTCAAATGTGGTGTCATCATTTTGACTTTGATTCCTGACCACAGAAATGTGGCAGCGGGGTTCAATGTGACTGGCCTGTCAATAGCTAAAAAAATCTAAAGAGGGAGGGTTCAGGGAGGGGGGATTACATAAACATAAAGATTTGCATTTAAAGTGTCCTTTATTTACATGACAATGCCTTATGATATTGTCAGTAACAAATATGTTATTTAGTGAAAAATGTTACAGTATAAATAGTGAACAGCTGCATTACATTGATAGTGATAGAGCTATTGTATTTCAGGGAAACAGGGAAGATAGAAGAGGTCTGGAAGAAGGTGACTAAGTGGATATTAGCCTCAGGACAAATAATAATAACGAATATGTTCTTTTTGCTTTTCTGAGTGTGAAATCAACAAATGACACCTAATATGTCCACTAAGTACCAATATAAAAACCTGTCTGGTCAAAAACAAACTCGCTTTTTTTCCACTGTGACTTCTCCGTAATGTACTTTTTCCTAAATCAGGTCCCATGGTCTGCACATACCTGTGGATTTCTTTGCTTTTCCACTATTGGCAAGCAAATATTTTTTTTAAATCCTCACCATCTGTCAGTGGAATGTGCTACTCCATTCACTGTAACAAGAGACGTGCCATGTCTCATCTAGGCACCCTGCCTCTGTACAAGGTGACAAAAGTGTGCCACAGGACCCAAACTGCAAAACTGTTTTCAGAGCACCTGGCTAGTGACGAATAGGGACTGAATAGGAACTTTATAGGGATTGGCCAGCCAAATAAAACAACAAAAGGTTACTTACCTTTTTCTCCTGCAGCTGAGCAGTCCTGCAGCAACTCACCCAACTCACCTAATCATCGTATCGCATCCAGCACAGACCGCGTCTGAGCTTTAATCACTGACACTTCCTTGTCGGACTCATGCCCAAGTTCAGGCTTGGCAGGCACGGAATGTGATCCAGCCATCACGTAAGGTGCTGATCACCGGAGTAAGACCAATCATCTTCGGGGACAAAAGGAGATTACTCAGCACCACTACTGGTTCATTGCCACTGGTCCCCTGCCGCTGTCATGTGCCCCCTGTCCTCCAGCCTAGCATCTGCTGCAGCTACCTTCCACTTGGTCCTTGCTGGAGCAGAGGACTGAAGGACCCCAAGAAGGTAGCCTCATTTGTATGGCATCTTATGGACTGCGAATAACAATGGTGTGCTCCTTGGTGCTTTTGAGTGGTAGTTCTTTTGAATGTACTGTATGAACTTATCCCCCAGCTAGATTCTCTCAGTGCTGCTCAAAGTAGATGCGTTAAAGTGCTGTAAAGCACAGACAGATTTGTCTGATTTTCACAACCAACAAGAGAACCATTCTTTTTCTGGAGCATAATAATAAACTCAAGCACAGGATCAGTGTCATAAATAACTGTCCACCGGAAAAGGAACATGTGACAGTGCAGCAGATTGTATGCTCCCAGCAGAGCATCATCTAGGCAGTTACTGGCATAAACAGAAGTGTTGTACAATGTTAGGCATACCGATCAGTAGTAAGTGGGAAAAAAGGAAATAACACTTGTAAAATAGCGTTCTAGATAGAGTTCATTTAAGGGTGAGCTTTAAAGGATACTTAGGCTAAATATGTCTCTGACTTAAAGGGGCAACCAGGACAAAACCAGCAGTAGAACTATTGCTAGTTCACCAGCATATTTTTTTTGTTGGGGGGATGGGGCTTACATGGCCATTGTATGCTTGGAATATTTCCTCTGCATTTAATTAATACATGCCCAGAGTAGTGGGCTACCTTAATTACAGTGCCTTTGTAACAGTTGAGGGGTTGGGTGCCTTGCACAAGAGCGCTTCAGTCATGTCCAGCCAGGGAATCAAAACTGCCACCCTCTGGTCACCGCCTAGCTTCCATTCTGCTAGGCCATGACTGCCCGTAGGGAAACCTACTATGTAGTTATAGCCATCATGTGTTTTTTTTAAACATTTAAAGTGTTTTTGTTATCCATCTCAACCTCTGCCAAAAAGCTTTGATTATCTTTCAACAATTTGGAGAGAGGCATATGTCTGGTAGTAAGTAGTAATTAGTACAATATGGCACAGCTTAGTTACAACCACCAGCAATACGTCCCAATAAGGCCCCTAACATCTCCCCATATTAATTACTCTTCCACACAACTGGATTGTTCCTCATGTATTTTACCACATTGTAAAATCACAATATTAGATCCCACATGGGACCAAGATTCCCGGCTGGTAAGGGCACTGAGATATTCTTCCAATGCGTTTCACTTACATGCTTCCCCAGGGAAGATAAGTCACTCAGCTCTATATATATTAAAACAATAAAATCAACAATTCTGTATGTAATTATAGTTTCACTTGCTGTACATACATGCATTACATAATTACTTACATCCTGCAGAAGTCCTAGACTGCTCCTGGTGTTTCCTAAGGAGTTCTTATTTCCAATGTTATAAATTCTATAGGCTCCACCAAGATTGCGTCATATGCGGGGCGACATGATGCAGTCATATAGCTGTGTCACCCTGTAGTTCCATATTACATTGTTCTTACTCCATTTCAAATATTGTCCTCTGTGACTTCATGACTTGGTTATTTAGGACTACTAGCATTTTGATTTCCCTGCAGTATCGGTCTTACATTGCTATATATTGTAATCATATAGTATTCAAAGATTTCCACTATGGGGGCTTACAGTTACATAGTTTTATGTGTATTGAGTGGATGGGAGAGGATCTCCAGTTGGTATGCTTTACCAGTAGTTGCCTGCCCTGGCACCACACGTTTCCTCCTGCTGCATACACTTCTTCCCTTATTGTAACCTTTTTAAATGTCAAAGCTTCCCATCAAAACCTGCGTCTTCCGGGCCACATTGCACAATCCCAGAAGTTTCTGTGTTCTCTCACTAGACATAAGTTTATATGTACGGAAAATAACACTTGGGGGGCCTGCCCCAGCCACTGCACGTTTCCTCCCACTGCATACACTTCTTCCCTTATTGTAATGTTTTTAAATGTCAAAGCTTCCCATCAAAACTCGTGTCTTCCGGGCCACATCGCACTATCCCAGAAGTTTCTGTGTTCTCTCACTAGACAAAAATGTATACGTATGGAAACTAACACTTAGGTGGGCCTTCCCCTGGTCACCACATGTTTCCTCCCACTGTATACACTTCTTCCCTTATTGTAACCTTTTTAATTGTCAAAGCTTCCCATCAAAACCTGCGTCTTCTGGGCTGCATCGCACTATCCCAGAAGTTACGGTGCTCTCTCACTAGACATAAATTTATATGTACGGAAACTAACACTTAGGGGGGTAATTTATCAAACTATTTGGTATTTTCCACAACACATGTGATGTCTGTGATGTCGACGGGGAGGCCGTGTACACCAGTTTCCTCTATGAGAGGGCCTCTGCTGGCTCTGCTCCGCTTCATATGCGCCCACAATATTTTTACATTCAATGGCTTTCTCTACCTCCAGGTGCAGGGGACTACCGTTGGGGCAACATGTACCACGTTGTATGCCAGTTTGTACCTGGGGGGGAGAGCCAACTGTGGGGCAGGTAGAACCTCTCTCTGTACCACATACTCAGCTGGCACAGGTACATAGATGAGGTCCTCTTTTTTTTGGACGGGAGAGGAGCATGAGTTGTTAGAATTCACTAACTTGCTTAACAATAATCAAGAGAACTTGAAATTTACCTTTAATTTCGACAAACATTAAGTGAATTTCTTGGACCTAAAAATTTTTCAGATGGAAGAAGGAAAAGTGTAAAGCAAATGGAACAGGAAAAACAGCCTCAAAATTACAGCTTGAGAGCAAGTAGTGCTCACCCAATATTAGCGATAAACAGCAATACCTCAGAATCAAAAGGAACTGTACAAAAGAGGAGGAATTCGAGGAAACAGGGAAATTGGAAGATCACTTTAAATTTAGAGGATATGGTAATAAATGTCTGAAGAAAAGCATACCACATACGACATAAAAAACAGGCAAGAAGATCAAACTCCCAAATGGGGAATTTTTGGAAACAAAACATTTCACATACTGCAAATCACAACATGTGAAATATTTTCTAACATGTGGATGCGGTTCCTACTATGTAGGAAAAACAGAAAGACAATTGAGGGAAAGAATATTCCAGCTACATCCGAAATAACAATCTGAAATCCCCTGTATGTAGACACATCCTAAAAAAACATAAGGGCTTGATGAAAGAACTAAAATTTAAAGAGCTGGCACTTATCTATGAGATCCACAGTGGAGGAGACACCGTAAGATGCACCCTGTAAGAGGAGGCAAAATGAGTCCAGAGATTAAGGGCAGATCAACATCCAGGCCTAAATTATAGGATGACGTATGCTCCCTTACTATGATAATAAATGGAGCTCAATATTTTGCACTGAATGCCGGCTCGGTTTCTTCTCTGATCTCCCTGTGGGAAGCCCAGAAAGCAACCATGAGAGGTAATATTATAGGCATAGCCTCGCCTAAAAATCGGGAGAGACAAAAAAAGATCAAGTAAAAAAAAGCAATTGGCCATCACTCCTAAAAAGGCAATACTTTAATGGAGACTCAATAAAAGCATCTCAATATAGAAAAAAGCAGCTTAAAAACAAGTAACGGAACCCTGATGGAAATAGAGATTCTCACGTGCTAACGCGTTTCGGACGAGGGAGGGTCCTTAATCATAGATGAGTGAGGCAATCTACACACAGGTTTAAATAACATGAAAAGGCGCCACTTACCTTTGCCCGGTGTGCGTCTCAAACGCCGGCCTCGCGTCCTCAAACCGCGCGCGCGGCGACCCCGCCTCCCGGAAGCCGCCCAGGCCGCAGAACACGGGAACCACCTATGAATGCAGCCGGCCAGGCGGAAGCCCATCCACCTCACAGGCACGACGACCAATGGGAGGAGGCATAGACTCCAACACAGAAAGCCGGCACGTCACGGCGGACCACGTGACCGCAAGGCCGAGCGGTCGCCATGGCAACCGGGACGCCACCACACGCAGCGGAGAACGCGAACCGCAGCAGCAGAGACACACAGGGCAAGGTGGGCAGGGGCAATAAAGTAAATGCACCAAATGAGTAGTATTATTACACATAATCATAGATTAGAATGGGCATATAACAGTACGGCCTTGAAATATTAAAAATTGCAATAGCATCTCAGCCCGTGGGAACCAAGAAAAGTTCCAACCTTGTCTCAAATAAACAGTATAACTAATTGCTAAATACAGTACATGTCCTTGGATAGCTCAATGGCTAAATGGTAATCCATATTACACCATATGTAGCAAACATATGCAAATGGTAATAATATGGAGTATCCAATCTTTGTACAGCTCATTAAATAATATACAATTAATAGCATGACTTGATACTTCTCATTACATGATATAAAGTAGACCCCCAACTGAATGTAATGAGGCGCACTCCCACATTGATTACGAGGCATATCCCTCAATATCACATCAGCATAATTATAGGGAATATAAATGCTTTTGAATATGTATATGCAAGCATAAAAAGGGAGGAGAGATACCGGAGTTTATCAGAATGTTGTGAATGATTATCTGTCTGTTATAAATGATATGTCCCACCTATGGTTAAGTCCCTGTGGGGAACGGGTACCCATAGTGTAGATCCAGAATGCTTCACGTGCCAGGAGTTTCCGTCTTATATCGCCCCCTCTAGGGCCTAAAGTCACCTTTTCCATGGCACTAATTTTCAAAGAAATCTCCTCTCCCTGGTGGCAAGCATTAAAGTGCTTAGCCACATTGGAAATGCCTGTTGTATTGGTTTTTCCAAAGCCCTGTAGATGTTCAGATATTCTGACTTTGAGCTTTCTGGTGGTGCAACCCACATATTGAATGGAACAGTGTGAACAAGTGATCAAATAGATTACCATTCTTGAGTTGCAATTAAGGAGAGACTTCACAGTAAATCTATCTCCTGTGCTAGTGGATGTGAAATGTTTCCCTTTGTCCACAAATTTACACATGCCACACCGTTGGCAGCCACAGGGGAAAAATCCCAATGTGGCTAACCACGTGGTTTGCCCTGTGTTCGATGAGCTGAAAAAACTGGGAGAGAGTAAGTTCCCTAGACTAGGGGACTTCCTACTGACAATACGGATGCCCTTATCTAAAAAAGATCAAAGACCTTACTCTAAAATATGAGCTGGCGGAGATGCAATGGAAGAGAGTCCTGAGCTCCAAAAACAAAAGAGCGGTTGACAATCTGAGACTAAAACTCAATAGACGATCAGAACGAAAAGAGGCCCGACTAATCCCCATGCACTCCCACCTAAAGCTTACTTTGTGGACGTTTCTTGAGCTTCCTAATTGCTCACCAACCTATATTGACAGCTTACTCTGGACTGACCCAGCACTTAGGCCTAAAACGCTTAGCCCCCTAAGGAGACACTCGCTTTCCGTATGGGATTCAAATACACTGCCTCCCTGATGTCTCCCCATACTCCTTTGTTAAACCTATAGGACAGCCCTTTCCACTGGCATGCAGAATAAATGAGCATTTAAATGGTGGCTAGACTGTGGAATAATTAAGATACTGCATCTTTTCTTGAATGAAGGATTTAGGTCTTTCTGCAATTTTAAAGAGATACTTGATATCCCCCAGAGGGAATAGTTTTGAAATCTCCAATTAAGGCACTGGGTGCTGCCTCTAGCTAAATTGAGTCCCTTATTCCACAAATGGACTTCCTTTGAGTAAGTATGAAAGAAAAATGATAGAACAAAGTAACAAAACCTAAAAAAGAACTAGTAAAACAAGCCTCCCCCAGCTAATAAAATGAATAAGAGTGGGAATACAGGAAACATACAATGTAATTGAATGTATTTCAACCAATCAATTGTAAAGCATGTTTAAGTAAATGCTCCATTGCAAATATACTGTGAGTTCTTTAATTGGATTAAATGATAAATAGGCAATGAAAACTGTTGCAGAAACAATAGAAGACTAGCCCGTCTTGCAATGAGGTAGCATAGTAGTAAGTATAGGCCTAAATGCAGGGCAGAAACAAGATGGGCGACAAACTTGGGCTTTAGTGAGAAGAATGTAGTGATGAGGTATCTCCATAGCAATGTAATTAAAATCCAGCGGGAGGCGGCAATGGCCACAATACCGGAAGTGACGTGGGTGCTAGACTATGATCCTAGAAGTGATGTTCTCGAATGCTGGAAGTGACACTGGCCCTAGGCCATGATACCTGAAGTGATGTTCGAGGGCAAATGCATGTTAGTATTCAGGAAAGTGCCACTGAAAACACAGGAACTTCCAGGGTAGCACAATGCAGCCTCCTAGACATGGGTATTGGCAGAAGGCTTTGCTATTTAAAAAGGCCACCATAAAGGAAGAAGAGTATGCAGGAGTGGGGGGAGCGTGCAGTGGCTCAGACAGGCGACTAGTGGTGAGGCATACTAATGGGAGATCCTCAGGCACAGGCACAACGATGCTGCCATGCCCTCTTCATTCAACAGAGGGGGTGTGCCAAGTCTCCTGGATTGATCTGCTGTGGGGGCCAAAAGTTTGTTTATTTATTTGGGTGGCTTTAAAGTGATATTAACGATATTAATACCATTGCGCCAGGTTACATTTGGCACTGTCCTCTGTTTTGGCACTGTTTTCCATTTTTTATTTGAATAAGAAATGGCTGAGATATTGAGGTTTAAAACTAATGATTTATCTTCCGAAGCAAGTAGGAGTGGCCCTTGAATCTGTGATGCTGCAGATCCAGACACCCTGGCTATGCTTCTCCCTCTACCTCTGTTGCTAGGTGACTTTGGAGTCTAGACCAGCACTCCCAGGCACACAAAGTCGCAACTCACAAAGCGCATGCGTGCATTCCCAAAACAACATTTGTGTAATCCCAAAGTGCATGTGTGCACTTCCAAATCTGCATGCGCGCATCCCAGATGAGCATGTCTGCACTCCCAGATCAATAAGTGGTCAAGTAGGTAGGTAGGTAGGAAGCTAGGTCAGTGGGCAGGTAGGTGGGAAAGTAGTAGGTAGGTGTGTGGTAGGTGTATGAGCAGGTAGTTAGCTTGGTCAGTGGGTTGGTAGCTGGGAAAGTAGGTAGAGAGGTGGTTGGTTGGATGGGTAGGTGGCTGAGTCAGTGGGTAGGTCGGCAGTATGCAGAATTCACCTCACCCCTCCAATCATCCCATAACAGGCAGTGTGGCACAATTCCCCTCCCCCACTCCACCCCAGTCACTTCAAGGCAGGGCAGGAGGATACAACTACAAAAACTTCTTACCTCGCCAGGGATCCAGCAATGTTTTCCAGCACAGCCATTCTCCTCATCTGTGATGGTCAATGACAGGTTGAATGAGCAGCAAAGGGAGGAGAGATACCGGAGTTTATCAGAATGTTGTGAATGATTATCTGTCTGTTATAAATGATATGTCCCACCTATGGTTAAGTCCCTGTGGGGAACGGGTACCCATAGTGTAGATCCAGAATGCTTCACGTGCCAGGAGTTTCCGTCTTATATCGCCCCCTCTAGGGCATAAGTCACCTTTTCCATGGCACTAATTTTCAAAGAAATCTCCTCTCCCTGGTGGCAAGCATTAAAGTGCTTAGCCACATTGGAAATGCCTGTTGTATTGGTTTTTCCAAAGCCCTGTAGATGTTCAGATATTCTGACTTTGAGCTTTCTGGTGGTGCAACCCACATATTGAATGGAACAGTGTGAACAAGTGATCAAATAGATTACCATTCTTGAGTTGCAATTAAGGAGAGACTTCACAGTAAATCTATCTCCTGTGCTAGTGGATGTGAAATGTTTCCCTTTGTCCACAAATTTACACATGCCACACCGTTGGCAGCCACAGGGGAAAAATCCCAATGTGGCTAACCACGTGGTTTGCCCTGTGTTCGATGAGCTGAAAAAACTGGGAGAGAGTAAGTTCCCTAGACTAGGGGACTTCCTACTGACAATACGGATGCCCTTATCTAAAAAAGATCAAAGACCTTACTCTAAAATATGAGCTGGCGGAGATGCAATGGAAGAGAGTCCTGAGCTCCAAAAACAAAAGAGCGGTTGACAATCTGAGACTAAAACTCAATAGACGATCAGAACGAAAAGAGGCCCGACTAATCCCCATGCACTCCCACCTAAAGCTTACTTTGTGGACGTTTCTTGAGCTTCCTAATTGCTCACCAACCTATATTGACAGCTTACTCTGGACTGACCCTGCACTTAGGCCTAAAACGCTTAGCCCCCTAAGGAGACACTCGCTTTCCGTATGGGATTCAAATACACTGCCTCCCTGATGTCTCCCCATACTCCTTTGTTAAACCTATAGGACAGCCCTTTCCACTGGCATGCAGAATAAATGAGCATTTAAATGGTGGCTAGACTGTGGAATAATTAAGATACTGCATCTTTTCTTGAATGAAGGATTTAGGTCTTTCTGCAATTTTAAAGAGATACTTGATATCCCCCAGAGGGAATAGTTTTGAAATCTCCAATTAAGGCACTGGGTGCTGCCTCTAGCTAAATTGAGTCCCTTATTCCACAAATGGACTTCCTTTGAGTAAGTATGAAAGAAAAATGATAGAACAAAGTAACAAAACCTAAAAAAGAACTAGTAAAACAAGCCTCCCCCAGCTAATAAAATGAATAAGAGTGGGAATACAGGAAACATACAATGTAATTGAATGTATTTCAACCAATCAATTGTAAAGCATGTTTAAGTAAATGCTCCATTGCAAATATACTGTGAGTTCTTTAATTGGATTAAATGATAAATAGGCAATGAAAACTGTTGCAGAAACAATAGAAGACTAGCCCGTCTTGCAATGAGGTAGCATAGTAGTAAGTATAGGCCTAAATGCAGGGCAGAAACAAGATGGGCGACAAACTTGGGCTTTAGTGAGAGGAATGTAGTGATGAGGTATCTCCATAGCAATGTAATTAAAATCCAGCGGGAGGCGGCAATGGCCACATTAACGGAAGTGACGTGGGTGCTAGGCTATGATCTTAGAAGTGATGTTCTCGAATGTTGGAAGTGACACTGGCCCTAGGCCATGATACCTGAAGTGATGTTCGAGGGCAAATGCATGTTAGTATTCAGGAAAGTGCCACTGAAAACACAGGAACTTCCAGGGTAGCACAATGCAGCCTCCTAGACATGGGTATTGGCAGAAGGCTTTGCTATTTAAAAAGGCCACCATAAAGGAAGAAGAGTATGCAGGAGTGGGGGGAGCGTGCAGTGGCTCAGACAGGCGACTAGTGGTGAGGCATACTAATGGGAGATCCTCAGGCACAGGCACAACGATGCTGCCATGCCCTCTTCATTCAACAGAAGGGGTGTGCCAAGTCTCCTGGATTGATCTGCTGTGGGGGCCAAAAGTTTGTTTATTTATTTGGGTGGCTTTAAAGTGATATTAACGATATTAATACCATTGCGCCAGGTTACATTTGGCACTGTCCTCTGTTTTGGCACTGTTTTCCATTTTTTATTTGAATAAGAAATGGCTGAGATATTGAGGTTTACAACTAATGATTTATCTTCCGAAGCAAGTAGGAGTGGCCCTTGAATCTGTGATGCTGCAGATACAGACACCCTGGCTATGCTTCTCCCTCTACCTCTGTTGCCAGGTGACTTTGGAGTCTAGACCAGCACTCCCAGGCACACAAAGTCGCAACTCACAAAGCGCATGCGTGCATTCCCAAAACAACATTTGTGTAATCCCAAAGTGCATGTGTGCACTTCCAAATCTGCATGCGCGCATCCCAGATGAGCATGTCTGCACTCCCAGATCAATAAATGGTCAAGTAGGTAGGTAGGTAGGAAGCTAGGTCAGTGGGCAGGTAGGTGGGAAAGTAGTAGGTAGGTGTGTGGTAGGTGTATGAGCAGGTAGTTAGCTTGGTCAGTGGGTTGGTAGCTGGGAAAGTAGGTAGAGAGGTGGTTGGTTGGATGGGTAGGTGGCTGAGTCAGTGGGTAGGTCGGCAGTATGCAGAATCCACCTCACCCCTCCAATCATCCCATAACAGGCAGTGTGGCACAATTCCCCTCCCCCACTCCACCCCAGTCACTTCAAGGCAGGGCAGGAGGATACAACTACAAAAACTTCTTACCTCGCCAGGGATCCAGCAATGTTTTCCAGCACAGCCATTCTCCTCATCTGTGATGGTCAATGACAGGTTGAATGAGCAGCAAAGGGAGGAGAGATACCGGAGTTTATCAGAATGTTGTGAATGATTATCTGTCTGTTATAAATGATATGTCCCACCTATGGTTAAGTCCCTGTGGGGAACGGGTACCCATAGTGTAGATCCAGAATGCTTCACGTGCCAGGAGTTTCCGTCTTATATCGCCCGCTCTAGGGCCTAAAGTCACCTTTTCCATGGCACTAATTTTCAAAGAAATCTCCTCTCCCTGGTGGCAAGCATTAAAGTGCTTAGCCACATTGGAAATGCCTGTTGTATTGGTTTTTCCAAAGCCCTGTAGATGTTCAGATATTCTGACTTTGAGCTTTCTGGTGGTGCAACCCACATATTGAATGGAACAGTGTGAACAAGTGATCAAATAGATTACCATTCTTGAGTTGCAATTAAGGAGAGACTTCACAGTAAATCTATCTCCTGTGCTAGTGGATGTGAAATGTTTCCCTTTGTCCACAAATTTACACATGCCACACCGTTGGCAGCCACAGGGGAAAAATCCCAATGTGGCTAACCACGTGGTTTGCCCTGTGTTCGATGAGCTGAAAAAACTGGGAGAGAGTAAGTTCCCTAGACTAGGGGACTTCCTACTGACAATACGGATGCCCTTATCTAAAAAAGATCAAAGACCTTACTCTAAAATATGAGCTGGCGGAGATGCAATGGAAGAGAGTCCTGAGCTCCAAAAACAAAAGAGCGGTTGACAATCTGAGACTAAAACTCAATAGACGATCAGAACGAAAAGAGGCCCGACTAATCCCCATGCACTCCCACCTAAAGCTTACTTTGTGGACGTTTCTTGAGCTTCCTAATTGCTCACCAACCTATATTGACAGCTTACTCTGGACTGACCCAGCACTTAGGCCTAAAACGCTTAGCCCCCTAAGGAGACACTCGCTTTCCGTATGGGATTCAAATACACTGCCTCCCTGATGTCTCCCCATACTCCTTTGTTAAACCTATAGGACAGCCCTTTCCACTGGCATGCAGAATAAATGAGCATTTAAATGGTGGCTAGACTGTGGAATAATTAAGATACTGCATCTTTTCTTGAATGAAGGATTTAGGTCTTTCTGCAATTTTAAAGAGATACTTGATATCCCCCAGAGGGAATAGTTTTGAAATCTCCAATTAAGGCACTGGGTGCTGCCTCTAGCTAAATTGAGTCCCTTATTCCACAAATGGACTTCCTTTGAGTAAGTATGAAAGAAAAATGATAGAACAAAGTAACAAAACCTAAAAAAAGAACTAGTAAAACAAGCCTCCCCCAGCTAATAAAATGAATAAGAGTGGGAATACAGGAAACATACAATGTAATTGAATGTATTTCAACCAATCAATTGTAAAGCATGTTTAAGTAAATGCTCCATTGCAAATATACTGTGAGTTCTTTAATTGGATTAAATGATAAATAGGCAATGAAAACTGTTGCAGAAACAATAGAAGACTAGCCCGTCTTGCAATGAGGTAGCATAGTAGTAAGTATAGGCCTAAATGCAGGGCAGAAACAAGATGGGCGACAAACTTGGGCTTTAGTGAGAGGAATGTAGTGATGAGGTATCTCCATAGCAATGTAATTAAAATCCAGCGGGAGGCGGCAATGGCCACAATACCGGAAGTGACGTGGGTGCTAGGCTATGATCCTAGAAGTGATGTTCTCGAATGCTGGAAGTGACACTGGCCCTAGGCCATGATACCTGAAGTGATGTTCGAGGGCAAATGCATGTTAGTATTCAGGAAAGTGCCACTGAAAACACAGGAACTTCCAGGGTAGCACAATGCAGCCTCCTAGACATGGGTATTGGCAGAAGGCTTTGCTATTTAAAAAGGCCACCATAAAGGAAGAAGAGTATGCAGGAGTGGGGGGAGCGTGCAGTGGCTCAGACAGGCGACTAGTGGTGAGGCATACTAATGGGAGATCCTCAGGCACAGGCACAACGATGCTGCCATGCCCTCTTCATTCAACAGAGGGGGTGTGCCAAGTCTCCTGGATTGATCTGCTGTGGGGGCCAAAAGTTTGTTTATTTATTTGGGTGGCTTTAAAGTGATATTAACGATATTAATACCATTGCGCCAGGTTACATTTGGCACTGTCCTCTGTTTTGGCACTGTTTTCCATTTTTTATTTGAATAAGAAATGGCTGAGATATTGAGGTTTACAACTAATGATTTATCTTCCGAAGCAAGTAGGAGTGGCCCTTGAATCTGTGATGCTGCAGATCCAGACACCCTGGCTATGCTTCTCCCTCTACCTCTGTTGCCAGGTGACTTTGGAGTCTAGACCAGCACTCCCAGGCACACAAAGTCGCAACTCACAAAGCGCATGCGTGCATTCCCAAAACAACATTTGTGTAATCCCAAAGTGCATGTGTGCACTTCCAAATCTGCATGCGCGCATCCCAGATGAGCATGTCTGCACTCCCAGATCAATAAGTGGTCAAGTAGGTAGGTAGGTAGGAAGCTAGGTCAGTGGGCAGGTAGGTGGGAAAGTAGTAGGTAGGTGTGTGGTAGGTGTATGAGCAGGTAGTTAGCTTGGTCAGTGGGTTGGTAGCTGGGAAAGTAGGTAGAGAGGTGGTTGGTTGGATGGGTAGGTGGCTGAGTCAGTGGGTAGGTCGGCAGTATGCAGAATCCACCTCACCCCTCCAATCATCCCATAACAGGCAGTGTGGCACAATTCCCCTCCCCCACTCCACCCCAGTCACTTCAAGGCAGGGCAGGAGGATACAACTACAAAAACTTCTTACCTCGCCAGGGATCCAGCAATGTTTTCCAGCACAGCCATTCTCCTCATCTGTGATGGTCAATGACAGGTTGAATGAGCAGCAAAGGGAGGAGAGATACCGGAGTTTATCAGAATGTTGTGAATGATTATCTGTCTGTTATAAATGATATGTCCCACCTATGGTTAAGTCCCTGTGGGGAACGGGTACCCATAGTGTAGATCCAGAATGCTTCACGTGCCAGGAGTTTCCGTCTTATATCGCCCCCTCTAGGGCCTAAAGTCACCTTTTCCATGGCACTAATTTTCAAAGAAATCTCCTCTCCCTGGTGGCAAGCATTAAAGTGCTTAGCCACATTGGAGATGCCTGTTGTATTGGTTTTTCCAAAGCCCTGTAGATGTTCAGATATTCTGACTTTGAGCTTTCTGGTGGTGCAACCCACATATTGAATGGAACAGTGTGAACAAGTGATCAAATAGATTACCATTCTTGAGTTGCAATTAAGGAGAGACTTCACAGTAAATCTATCTCCTGTGCTAGTGGATGTGAAATGTTTCCCTTTGTCCACAAATTTACACATGCCACACCGTTGGCAGCCACAGGGGAAAAATCCCAATGTGACTAACCACGTGGTTTGCCCTGTGTTCGATGAGCTGAAAAAACTGGGAGAGAGTAAGTTCCCTAGACTAGGGGACTTCCTACTGACAATACGGATGCCCTTATCTAAAAAAGATCAAAGACCTTACTCTAAAATATGAGCTGGCGGAGATGCAATGGAAGAGAGTCCTGAGCTCCAAAAACAAAAGAGCGGTTGACAATCTGAGACTAAAACTCAATAGACGATCAGAACGAAAAGAGGCCCGACTAATCCCCATGCACTCCCACCTAAAGCTTACTTTGTGGACGTTTCTTGAGCTTCCTAATTGCTCACCAACCTATATTGACAGCTTACTCTGGACTGACCCAGCACTTAGGCCTAAAACGCTTAGCCCCCTAAGGAGACACTCACTTTCCGTATGGGATTCAAATACACTGCCTCCCTGATGTCTCCCCATACTCCTTTGTTAAACCTATAGGACAGCCCTTTCCACTGGCATGCAGAATAAATGAGCATTTAAATGGTGGATAGACTGTGGAATAATTAAGATACTGCATCTTTTCTTGAATGAAGGATTTAGGTCTTTCTGCAATTTTAAAGAGATACTTGATATCCCCCAGAGGGAATAGTTTTGAAATCTCCAATTAAGGCACTGGGTGCTGCCTCTAGCTAAATTGAGTCCCTTATTCCACAAATGGACTTCCTTTGAGTAAGTATGAAAGAAAAATGATAGAACAAAGTAACAAAACCTAAAAAAGAACTAGTAAAACAAGCCTCCCCCAGCTAATAAAATGAATAAGAGTGGGAATACAGGAAACATACAATGTAATTGAATGTATTTCAACCAATCAATTGTAAAGCATGTTTAAGTAAATGCTCCATTGCAAATATACTGTGAGTTCTTTAATTGGATTAAATGATAAATAGGCAATGAAAACTGTTGCAGAAACAATAGAAGACTAGCCCGTCTTGCAATGAGGTAGCATAGTAGTAAGTATAGGCCTAAATGCAGGGCAGAAACAAGATGGGCGACAAACTTGGGCTTTAGTGAGAGGAATGTAGTGATGAGGTATCTCCATAGCAATGTTATTAAAATCCAGCAGGAGGCGGCAATGGCCACAATACCGGAAGTGACGTGGGTGCTAGGCTATGATCTTAGAAGTGATGTTCTCGAATGTTGGAAGTGACACTGGCCCTAGGCCATGATACCTGAAGTGATGTTCGAGGGCAAATGCATGTTAGTATTCAGGAAAGTGCCACTGAAAACACAGGAACTTCCAGGGTAGCACAATGCAGCCTCCTAGACATGGGTATTGGCAGAAGGCTTTGCTATTTAAAAAGGCCACCATAAAGGAAGAAGAGTATGCAGGAGTGGGGGGAGCGTGCAGTGGCTCAGACAGGCGACTAGTGGTGAGGCATACTAATGGGAGATCCTCAGGCACAGGCACAACGATGCTGCCATGCCCTCTTCATTCAACAGAGGGGATGTGCCAAGTCTCCTGGATTGATCTGCTGTGGGGGCCAAAAGTTTGTTTATTTATTTGGGTGGCTTTAAAGTGATATTAACGATATTAATACCATTGCGCCAGGTTACATTTGGCACTGTCCTCTGTTTTGGCACTGTTTTCCATTTTTTATTTGAATAAGAAATGGCTGAGATATTGAGGTTTACAACTAATGATTTATCTTCCGAAGCAAGTAGGAGTGGCCCTTGAATCTGTGATGCTGCAGATCCAGACACCCTGGCTATGCTTCTCCCTCTACCTCTGTTGCTAGGTGACTTTGGAGTCTAGACCAGCACTCCCAGGCACACAAAGTCGCAACTCACAAAGCGCATGCGTGCATTCCCAAAACAACATTTGTGTAATCCCAAAGTGCATGTGTGCACTTCCAAATCTGCATGCGCGCATCCCAGATGAGCATGTCTGCACTCCCAGATCAATAAGTGGTCAAGTAGGTAGGTAGGTAGGAAGCTAGGTCAGTGGGCAGGTAGGTGGGAAAGTAGTAGGTAGGTGTGTGGTAGGTGTATGAGCAGGTAGTTAGCTTGGTCAGTGGGTTGGTAGCTGGGAAAGTAGGTAGAGAGGTGGTTGGTTGGATGGGTAGGTGGCTGAGTCAGTGGGTAGGTCGGCAGTATGCAGAATCCACCTCACCCCTCCAATCATCCCATAACAGGCAGTGTGGCACAATTCCCCTCCCCCACTCCACCCCAGTCACTTCAAGGCAGGGCAGGAGGATACAACTACAAAAACTTCTTACCTCGCCAGGGATCCAGCAATGTTTTCCAGCACAGCCATTCTCCTCATCTGTGATGGTCAATGACAGGTTGAATGAGCAGCAAAGAACGGCTTCCCATGTCAATGCATATGCCCGCCCATTAACTTGAATGGATGGGCAGTTGCAAACAGAGCTGGGGAATCCGCTCTTTGCTGCTTATCCAACTTTCACTGCCCAGGACGTTGGCATCTGGAGATCCAGGCGAGGTATGAAGAGAGACACGATGTCGCTCAATGCTGCAAGCATGCTGCTGTGCAGCGAGAGGCTGACAGACTGAATGAATGAGGAGAGGAGGGAGGGGGCAGAGCTGCTTGCATGGCACTGCTAAGTTTGCCATTGAAATCTCTGTGGTGAGGGGCATGTCTTATGGTTCGTTTGTCCTAAGCTGTGATTGATGGACCACATCTGTGGGGTGGGGATGCAGCCAGGAGTGAGGAAGAGAATGACAGGGCTGGAGCCATACTTTGCAAGGTAAGAGACTTTTTTTTTAACTTTTGCCACTTTAACTAATCCTAATAAATCCTAAAACTGTAATCCCCTTCTCTTTGAAACAATCACACGACTGCTTCTGCCTGATCCTCCTTGTGGGACCTCAGACTTATACAACTGGCACTTCTGAGTCTGTAAAGTAAGAACAATGTAAATTTGGAGCTAGCATATGATTGCTTAAAACAGGAGAGGTTATTGTATTTTTTTGTTTTTTCTTTAGATGTATGCTAGATGATTTGCTGGTAAGCCTTTCAAAAACAACGTCTACACAATACAGTAGGACCCTACAATGTAGGGTCCTAGTGCAAACATCCAGTAGGTGACATTTCTGTAGATGGACACATGAAGAATATCTTGACTGATTCTGGCTAACAGATGGGCTATAGGAACTCAGATAACTTCTCTTTATAGCTCTGACTAGAAAATCCTCTCAAAATGCTCAAAGTGGCAAACCTTGAGATATCTGGGCTCAGCAGAACGCTCCAGGTTTAGTAAGGTACAAATGAAGTGTGTGAACTGCAAGTTCTCTGATACTACTAAGCTATATTTTCTCCCAGCTGGAAGTACTGGAGGCATAGATGGATGTACAATGACCTTTATGTGTTATTTCTAACAAAATCTAAAGAAAAGCCACCAAAAAAACCCAAAATAGTATGAAGGTACTTTGCTGCTGTTGTTTGGAAAATAGATTTTCTTCTTTATATAGTCACATACAGGTTCTGACTTAGTAACATAGTATGTAAGGCTGAATAAAGACTTTAGTCCATCCAGTTCAGCCTGTTTAACTCCTTCCAGTGGTCTAGTAGCCATAGCTGGAAATGTCATTACATGCCAGGAAGGCATCAAGGAATGCAGAATCAATATTTTATTCAGGAGCTTCAAAATGCCGACAGCAGTTAGGGAAAATATTCATAGATATACACTCATGTTTCTGGCTCTGTAAATATAGAAAAAAATTTTTTTAACAATAATAGTAGCTTACACTACGAATTTGTGAGGCTTTTCCAGGTTCTTTTTTGTGACTACCAGTTAATGCAACTTTCAAAATGAAATAGACATATTTTGCACTTACAAAAGTTCCAAAAATGTTACGCTTATAGAGAATAAATTCTCAAAGAAACCACATTGGATGCCATTAGATCTTTGACCATCCTGCTTGCGGCCGCTAAACGGAAATGGTGATCCAAATGGTCAACTGTTCAATGTCCAGTGGGCATATACCTGGTCCTTTTCCTTTGTATGCGACCTTTATCAAGACTAACCATGTTTGAATTAAAAGTAAACCCAAAAAGGGGGGAGGGGTCTTTCCTTCCCTCCCTCTTCAAATTAGTGGTATAAGGTGTGTTAGTAAGCTATACCTGCTTTCTAATGGATTCATATTAGGGCTTGTTCATTATGGTGGCTGGGTCTCAAGTGGCATTTTATCCTCAGGTCCCATAAGCTGCCCATAAGCCAGGTAACTTCCTGTAGAGGACTTAGTAAACTAGGTGTACCAATGTCATGACCTCAATATTATCAAGTGTCATGACCTATGCACAGGTGCCCTTTCCCAAGAGCTGGGGTTCCATAATAGAAGAAACTAGTCTGACGCAGGGTGTTTTCCTATATTGGGTGTGTGCCCGCAGCGAACCCATTGTCATTCTCTATATCATGGCATTGGCGCCACTGATCACATACTGTACCTGCGCCAGTGGCCACCATTGCAATAGCTATGCACATGCACCCCAATGCTCAAATGCATCTGCCATCCAATGTGTTTTTTTTGAGAATGTATTATAAGATCTATCAGCGCAAGATTTTTGGAAATTTTGTAAGTGCAATATATTTCTATTTCAATTAGTCATTTTTGTTGGTGTTCATTTAAATCAACAAGAACACCATTACATTTATAGCAAATTATGCAAATTTGCAGTCCAATATCCAGACATTATTGCTTCTAAAAGTCTGAATTTTACATTTTGTGATTAGAAGAACAAAGCTTACTGTATCTTTTTTAGTTTAGACCTATTAACCCATTCTGTGAGATGGAAAAAGTCCGACCCTGATCACCGGCTCAGGCAAGTGTACAGTCGCTTCCTATCTGCTGCACACTCTGCAATATGTTAAAGGACACCCCTCACTCTCCACCAACCAACCGCCGCATTTTTTTTTAAACAGTCCCAGTCTGACTCTGCATCTGGGGGCGCCTTGACAGGTGGGAGATCCCCCCCTCACTCTTCACCCACATGTCAGTTGCACCTCCTATGTATTTAAGGGCCATTTCTAGGTCACCAAGTTTGTGTCTACATTGATTTAAACAAGGTTCTGGTTCGGGTCAAGTTTGGTTAAGTGGGTCAAACTTGTTGAACCCGAACTTTCAGGGATTTGCTCAACACTAGTTATGATCTGAAATATAAGTCTATATAAGTCTATCATAAATTAGAGTTTAATTTGAAACATTTTTTTTGATACTTGTCCTTTAAACCTTGGATATTTTTTTCCTGTTTCTAAATCCCCATGAATTCATATGCAAAACATTAATATGCTTAGGTGGATTTTGATGCAGTACATTATGCTTAGGTGCATAAATTACAAATCAGCATCTATCTTTTAGACTAGAATTGTCTGGATTAAGTGACATTTCACAGACATTACATCTTGGATATAACAACATAACAGTGCATTTCGGTAGCAGGGAAGTACTATGTTTAGGATGAAACCAGAAACCTAAATCTAAATACACCAATTACAGAATACAATCAATTTAAACTCCCATGTGATGTTGGATTAACAGTTTTCACCAGAACCGAGCGTATTAACAATTACAAGCGGCCTAATTTGAAGAACTACTCAGTCCAAATGTTATCCATATTATAATGAACAGTAAATATAAAAAGCTGTGTTGAAGTTTTAAGCAATTATGAAAACCTGATTTAAACCTGGAATACTTTAAAAATGAATGTAATGGGCAAATGAGAAATGCACTTATTTTCTTCTGTCTGTCTCTCAGATTCTGGTACTTACAATTTCCAAATATCCTGGCAAGTTTAACTGGGGCCATGGATTTCTTGAGAAACATTGAGTTTGCAACAAAAAAGTAATTTCGTGGCAACGCATAAGAACACAATGATCATGTTGCAAAAATAAAATGGCAGCAGGTATATTAGACTTGAGTCAACATTTGAAATATTAGCTTCTAAGAAAAAGCAGGGTGGCCCACCAATGAGCTGAAATAGGCGGAAATAGCCATCTGCAAATATAGTTGGACTTTTGGTTGAACAGTTCTGTCCTAATTGCTAAGAAGTACATACTTGGGGGCGGGACCAGGTGGCATCATCGGTGACTTGGCACCTGTCACCCAGCAGCCGGGACCCGAAGCTCAGTTGCTGTTGGAGTTGGAGATCGGAGGAGGAGGGCTGGTTGCCAGCTCTCCTCCACCGATCTCCAGCAGCTGTCATCAGCACGTCGTGGGACATGATCGAGACATCGGAGGTGAGTAGAAAATAAAAATAAATAAATGTCATTTTTTTTCTTATGTGTGTCTGTGTGTTTATTTTTATTGTTAACCCCTTGTGAACTGGTAAGGGATCCATGAGACCCCTATACCAGTTCACAAGGCTGGGGGCTAGCAAGTCACGTGCAACTAGCGGGTGACTTGGCATTAACCCTGGCACCCCAAATACCTGCCTCCCCAAAGCCCAGGGGGGGCAGAAGAGCCCGGGCCCACACAGGGTATGTGGGCTTGTAGGCTGCAGGGTGGGGGGCCACAAAAGCTGGCCCCTCCACTCTGTTCCTACAAGCCTCAATAGCTGGTCCCAGCCTGGTTATGAAGGGTAGGGGGGACCCTACATAATTTTTTTTTTTTTTTTAAGGGTTAGGGTTAGGCTAACCCTAACCCTTAAAATCCCCCCCTTGGAGGGGGTACCCTATGCCATTGTTTTTTAAATTAACCCCTTATGCTCTGTCACCCAGCAGCTATAAAAGGCTTCCAGCAGCAGCAGGAGAGCAGAAGCCAGAGTGATCAGCGTGGGACACGCTCCCAGAGATGGATAGGAGGTAAGTATAAAAAAATAAAATAAAATAATTTTTCTCCATGTGTCTGTGTGGTTTTTTTTTTACATTTAACCCCTTCGTGAACTGGTAAGGGGTCCATGAGACCCCTATACAAGTTCACAAGGCTGGGGGCTGGCAAGTCACCTGCGGCTAGCGGGTGACTTGCCATTAACACACGGCACCCTGCCTCCCCAAAGCCCGGGAGGGGGGCAGAAGAGCCCGGGCCCACACAGGGTATATGGGCTTGTAGGCTGCAGGGTGAGGGGCCACAAAAGCTGGCCCCTGCACCCTGTTCCTACAAGCCCCCATAGCTGGTCCCGGGCTGGTTATGATGGGTGTGTTCAGGTGAAGGCTGTGTTCAGTCAGTCAACAAGGCGCAGTTGTTACTGTAGAGAAGTGTTCCTCAACCCTCTCCCCAAGAGCCACAAATAGGTCATGTTTTGTGGATCTGCACATAGCCGACTCTATGGCACTTTTGCTGTAGTAATTACTTTACCTAGGCACCCGGGTACAGTTCAGCAAAACCTGATTTGTTGGTGGCTCTTGGGGAGAGGGCTGGAGAACGCCTGAAAAGGAGGGGGGACAAGACACTGCCTTGACCATGAAATGATCTCTGAGATTATCATCTGTATCACTGTTATACTTATTTCTCCTCAAAATAGCAAAGCTGGTTGGTCTAACTTATCCTAATCTACTTTTAAAGGAGTACCCATATTTCTGTCCCCAATGTGTGTTAGCTGTTAGGTGACATGCCCCCAGATGGTGCCTGCCCTGCCATACTAGCATGACAGCATGTTCCATGCACATGTAACCAGCTGATTAATCCGCTCCTGTAATCATTTATATTTATCTATGTATATACTGTACAGTCTGTATTGAATGGACTGGTATCCCATGAATAACTATGTGCAGTGTATTTAGCAGTTTTTTATTTTAATTCTAGTCCCTTACCCTATTCCTGCAATAACAATTAAAGGAGAACCCCACTTTTACATTGATATATAGCAGAAGGAAGTTTATCTGGCTTCCAGTCATGTGTAAGGGCAGCAGAACAAGCAGGAAAAAGGCAAGCATTGTAAATTATATTCCACAATGTCAAGTTTTTTATCAGACCATGCTGCAGATCTGGGCCATTCATTTTCCCTTGTTTCTGCATTTGTAAGACACAGTTGTACATGGTTTTTATTACTATGAGCTGATACACCAATATTTTGGAAGAATAAACCCAGACAGCACTCCTTTTGCTATTAGGGGAATTACATTAGATGCAGGGATGAGAAACCAGCAGACCCAGATTTGTACTAGAATATTGACTGTAAAGAAAGCCAACACCACTGCTTCTAAAAACTGTCCAGAGGTAGCTGTTAAGAAAATAAGAGGCTCAATGTTGTACTGTGGACGCATTAGGGTCAGGGTACCATTCAAATGAGTGAATATAAAGACAAATATAAAGCATGGCCAATGCTTACCTGGAGGGTGCTTGGGTAATAGATAGTGCTATTTAGACCTAGCTGATGGTTAGTTCACCATTGATACTAGTGTGCCTATGATCTAGAGTAGAGATGAGCGAACTTCTTGAAAGTTCGATTCGGGCGATTCGCCGAATTTCCCCAAGAAATTCGGGTTCGCCCGAATTGAACTTTCACGAATCGCTCATCTGAAGAAAAAAAATGCCGGCATGGTGGGAGCGGGCAGGCCGGCTGCGCTGTCAGCGGGCCGGCTTGCCCGCTCCCACCATGCCGGCATTTTTTTAAAAAGCAAACACTTACCTGCATGGTCGGAGCGTGGAGGCCGGCGCCGCTCTCAGCTGTCATCAGAGGACGCGTCATCAGAGGGCGCGTCATCAGAGGGCGCCGGAGAGCGGCGCCGGCCTCCACGCTCCGACCATGCAGGTAAGTGTTTGCTTTTTAAAAAAATGCCGGCATGGTGGGAGCGGGCATTTAATTTCAGGGAAAATTTGATCGGCACGAACCAAAAAAAAATCGTGCCGAATCGAATTTTCCCTGAAATTCGGAGCGAATTCCGGTTCGTCCGAACCGGTTCGCTCATCCCTAATCTAGAGCAGAAAACTTCACCCCTACCAAGTGCATCAGCTTGTCGAAGCTAATTATGCTAATTATTTGGTGAAGCAAGGAGCATGTTGGTTGTGCATTGCAGTATGAATTGCAACCTGCATCTAAGTGAGCTTTTTAGTTTTAAAACACAAAAGTGCAATTAAAATAACATTTTTACATCTGAGGTCCATTATTTTTCCAGTGAAGTAAGCATTGCAGACATCACCATATGGGCTATGCAGAATAATGCATAGATTATTTTCTGTATAACCCTCAAGGGTGCTGTTACTAAATTCATGAAAAAATATCCTGGAAAAATGATGGATCCCATCTGAAAAAATGTTCAATCGCATATACAATACATGTGATTTTGTTAGGAAAAACTGCAAAAAGATGTTAAAATGCAATTGTGTGTTAAAATTAAAAAGCTTACTCAGATTGCAATTCACAGTTAGCATGACCCTCCCTGTCCAATGTACTACATACCTAGTACAATTCACTAAGGGGTTTATTTAGGAAACGCTAATCCCTGATGAGTGTCAGGTGAATGTCAGGTCCCAGGTGGCTGGTGGAATGTCAGGTAGCTGGAATATGTGCCACGGGATGTATTTTTTGCACTTTTGTGTTGCGCTGTAAACTTGTGATTTTGGCCGTGCAAAACATGTGTCCTGTCTTTCATGTGTCCCTGATGCAATTCCTCGCATATTTACATTTTTAACGTGTCTCCAGGCCCCCAAAACCCAAAACAAGGGTTTTCCATAGACACAGTTCGCCTGGAATCCCCTTCTGACAGCTCCCACTCAGGCGCTGTGTTTTTTCCCCTTAAATGCAGCTCCATTTCTGCACCCCCAGTCGACCCACTGGCTTGGAGGGAGTGCGGGCATAGTGCTGCCTTGCTCCCCACCCCCGACAACTGGGAGCACAGATGGCAGCAAGCCGCTCATCTGGCGCCCGCTGAATTCTTAAGGAAATAAGACTGTAAATGCAACACTGCTAAAACTGCTTCCACCATTGTCATATGTTGAATTACTTTATTTTCTGTTTTCTTTTGTCATGACCCACAACGTGTTTTATATTACCCGGGGTAACTGCTTAGTATTATGTTTATTTACATAGGCTGAGCAGTGTGCCTTTAATTCCCTTTGTCCCTTCCTGGCTCCCTTAGTCTTGCTGTGTGGCAAGTAGCTCCTCCCTTCTTCCCCTCTCCCTCAGCCATTTCTAGCTTGGCATCCAAGCAGTGCACACCTGCTGCTCCTTTCTGCAGTTACAGTCTTTTTACCAACTGTTGCTGTATGGGTTACATCACAAGTTGTATTGAACGTACATGTCAAGATTCCTGCTGTAAGAAGTTTTTATTGTAAGATTCTGTACCGAAGTAAAGCTTTTGAAACATATTCTACGTGATTCACGAACATCCGAGTAAGCTACTCACCAAGCCTTATGGAGTAAAGAAACATTAATCACAGACACACACAGAGAATGTGGAGCTGCCTACACGATTCACATTACTTCCATCTGGTGAGTCAGTATACCTTCCTCATTTCAAACTCTAACTAGAATAGTCAGATTTATTGATCACTGGGTATCCCTAACAAGGTTTGACCATATGCTAAAAGTTATGGAATTGTTCCTGAAGGTTGTACAGTAGACCTAACTTGACTTCATTTAAGACAAAATCTATTGAAATGGCACATTAATCTAGGGGGTCACGCTAAATATTTGGTGTAGCTAGTGTCACTTCTGGTGTGTGCACTGCGGTGTGGATTTCAACCTGTGGCCCAAAAAAAAATATGAAAAAAAGTTTTTCCTCTACAGTTTAGGTACATTACTTTTCCAGTTGGAAATAACAGTCCCCCAATGGGCTATGCTAAAGATTTCACCATTTTTTTTCTGCATAGCCCATAGGGTTCTGTTGTTTCCAAACGTAAAAAAAAGTATCCTTACCTCATTGGAAAAATGATGTACCTAATCAGTAAAAATGCCCCACCACAGGTACAGGTCATTTGTGTCTAAACACTAAAAAGCTCACTGGGATGCAGGTTGCAATCCACACAGCAATGCACACTGCAAGTCATACTGGTTTCACCAAAAATTTAGCATTGCCCCCATAGAGTTAAAAAAAAAACTTTAATTAATTAGAACCAATCAAGTTCAGCAAACGCTATCACGGCACTGGTGTACTGGAGGGGTAAACCTATATAGGGCTGTACACTAAAGGGTGTGTGTTTGTGATTGATGCACTTGAAAATCTGGGCTTGATGCCCAATATCCTAACACGAGGGGCGTGAGTCCCGAGAAACCCTAACAGGGATTGGCCCCTTTAATTAGCCTCCGGCGGCCGCGCTAAGTGCAGCGCCGCTGGAGGGCATATGAAGCGCAAGCACGCACACAAATGCCAGGACGCGCCGGGAGAGGAGTGGCAGCGAGGGCGGCGGCTGTACACGGCGCCACTCGGACTGATGCTCGGCACGGCCGAGCCCCCGGAAGTTCCCCTGGCTCGGCACTTGGAGACACCGCGGGACCGGGACACAGGTGAGTTCTTTGTGAAAGTAAGGCCATATTAACATCTGGTGTTTTAAAAGCCTTTGTAATGAGGAGACTGTGAAAGGTGGTAATTGCTATTTACAAGAGGTCTAAATCAGGGGTTCCCAGCCAGGGGTATGATGTTTTTTTAAACAGATTTAGGTATGTACCATGTGTACCACCAAGTATTTAGAAAATTGGAATAAATTATTTAGAAAATGGAAAGTGCCACTTGATGATAAAAGATTGGGAACCCCTGATCTAAATGTATGTGCTTAATATTCACTCAGCTGCAAATCATCTGATCTGTGCAAATAATTTCAAGAAATATTTTTTTAAGTAATACATTATGGGCCTTATTTATGACGTGTGGCGTCTTTCTGCTGGCTATAGCGCCAGTTTAGGAGCACCAGTATTTTTGTCTTTTCTGGTGGTCTTGATTACAATGGCTCTAGCCAAGTCAGAGCACCGGATGCTAACTAGTTAGATTTAATAGTTGCATTTGGTATTGGCTGGCCTATGTCAGCATCGGATTGCCGATTATACCAGTGCCAGTGTGCGCCACTTTTAATCGCCGTTGGCTGGTGTTTCATCTGTTACAAGATATTACTGCTGAGGACAAAGGGGACAAACTTTACAGTGCGTTTATACTCTGTTTTAGTTGTTGTTGTCCAAATTACACATTGGTGAACAAAAGAAGCCAAGGAAAACTATTTTACACAAAAAAATGACATTTAGCGACCTCTAGTTCCTGTGTTTCCATTATTGACAAATCACAATGCGGGTTATTTACAAATACATTTGTGGAATATTAATTACAAGCATAAAACACTGCAATCCAGTTCTGCCCATTGTGCTTTATGGGATCTTGTCCTACAGCGTCACTTTCAGTTTGTGCTGCAACCTCTATGGCACTAGTGTTAAATAAAATGCTAGCTGCCACCCAAATCAGAGCAGCCTGTTTTTGGTTTATTACATTGCTTGCTGAGTGTTGCTGAAGCAGCGCTGAGTCTCCAAATGAGCTTTTCTCTGCCCTTCAGAGAGTTACGTGCATGGCTTTCCCCCCTGCTAGCAGGCACGTAGCAGGCACATAATGTAACATAATGCTCACCTGACCCCTCGTTTGATCCAGTGGGGTCTTCTCTTCACCCGGGGGGCCTCCTATCCCCCGGGCTTTTTCGGCTTCAGGAGAGGGCCCGTAATAGGGACCCCCCCACATCAGCCTCCACCCGCATTTACTGTAAAAAAAAATGACATTTGCTTACCTGCGTGCACGGTCCCTTCCGCCGGGTCTCCTCTTCACTGGGGGGCATCCAATCCCCCCGGGCTTGGGGGGCCCAAAATATGCCCCCTCCCCTTCCTCCAACGTCGCCACTTGGGCCCCACCATCCCGCCTCCGGGTCGGAACTGACAGATGCCCAAGACGATCACTGGAGGGAGGTGGCAGGGGTAGGGGGCTGTGATCCCCTGCCTCTCCAGACTCGCTCCAGTGACCAATGGCATCAGATTGCCGGGGGACAGTATCGCCGCGGGACACAGGATTGTTGAAAATAAATATAAAAAAGTAATTTTTATTTCTGTGTTTGTGTTTTTTTACACTTAACCCTTTGTGAACTGGTAAAGGATCCATGAGAACCCTATACCAGTTCACAAGGCTGGGGGCTAGCAAGTTACCTGCTAGCGGGTGACCATTAACCCCCGGCCCCACAATTACCTGCCTCCCCAAAAGCCCAGGGGGGGCAGAAGAGCCAGGGACCATTAGGTTTTTTGACCTTTTAGCTTGCAGGGTGGGGGCCACCAAGGCTGGCCCCTGCGCCGTATTCTACAAGCCCCCATAGCTGGTCCCTAGGCTGGTTATGCTGGGTAGAGGGAGCCCATGCTATTTTTTTTTTATTTTTAATGGTTTTTTTTTTTTTTTTAAGGGGGCCCTAAACATTTTGTTTAAATGTACCCTTTGTTACCCGTCTCCCAGCAAAAGGCTTTCAGCAGCAGCAGCAGAAGCCAAAGTGATCAGTGTGGGACACAGTGCTTCAGAGAAATATTTTTTTTTGTTTATTTTTGTTTTTTTTTACATTTTATGATTGTGAACTGATAAGGGATCTATGAGACCCTTATACCAGTTCACAAGGCTTAGGGAGCTAGCAATTCACCTGCAGCTAGCGGGTGACTTGCCATTGACCTCAAGCCCCCCCAATTACCTGCCTCCCCAAAGTCCAGGCAGACGAGCCCAGGGGTCATTTAGGCTGGACAGAGGGCCACTTTTTGGGGATTTTTAACCTAAAATTGAAAATGTAAAATCCCCCCCCCCCCCCCCCCCGGGAAGAGGAACACCATGCCATTTTTTTTAATTTAACCCCTCTGGAACTGGATAGCAGTTGTATTTTATTTGAAAATGTTATAAAGTTTGGTCTCTCCTATAAAGTTGGGGGGGGGTCTCCTAAGCAAGAACAGGGAGCTACTGATACATATTGCTACCAATACACGTTGTAATCAGGAGCAATGGGCCTTTCACAAGCAATATGGTTTTCTGTAATAAAATAATAAATGAGACAATTTAAAAATATAACATTTCATGTTAAAGCCTAAACTCTGCTGCAAAAAGAAAACAACCCCATTGTAGACCGTGTGCAGAATTCCCCCCGATCACACCATTACAAACCTCACATTACAGGCAGTAAGCAGTATTCCACATTAAAGGCAGGAAGGTGCATCCCACATTACAGACAGTGAGCAATATCCCACATTACAGGCAGTATGCAGGCATCCCCAATACAGGCAGTGTGCAGGCATCCCCAATACAGGCAGTGTGCAGGCACCCCCAATGTGCAGGCATTTCCAATGTGCAGGCATCCCCAAAGTGCAGGCATCCCCAATGTGCTGGCATCCCCAGGCGTCCCCAATGTGCAGGCATCCCCAATGTGCAGGCATCCCCAATGTGCTGGCATCCCCAGGCTTCCACAATGTGCTGGCATCCCCAATGTCCTGCCATCCCCAGGCATCCACAATGTGCTGGCATCCCCAATATAATGGCAGGCATCCCCTGGCATCCCCAATGTGCTGGCAGGCATCCCCTGGCATCCCCAATGTGCTGGCAGGCATCCCCTGGCATCCCCAATGTGCTGGCAGGCATCCCCTGGCATCCCCAATGTGCTGGCAGGCATCCCCTGGCATCCTCAATGCGCTAACCGGCATCCCCTGGCATCCCCAATGTGCTGGCAGGCATCCCCAATGTGCTGGCAGGCATCCCCTGGCATCCCCAATGTGCTTGCAGGCATCCCCTGGCATCCCCAATGTGCTGGCAGGCATCCCCTGGCATCCTCAATGCGCTAACCGGCATCCCCTGGCATCCCCAATGTGTTGGCAGGCATCTCCAGGAATCCCCAATGTGCTGGCAGGTATCCCCAATGTGCTGGCAGGCATCCCCAATGTGTAGGCATCCCCTGGCATGCCCAATGCCCCCCCCCCCAAAAAAACTTACCTTGTACTCCCCAGCATTCCTGCCGTTCCCCGCCGCAGGCTCCGAGCGGGCCAATTCCCGCCCGGGGGCCGTGACCTGTGACCCACTGGGAACCTGCGGCTGACTGCCGCTTCCCACCGCCTCTGTGAGTGTAAGAGGCGGTGGGGAGCGGCGGCGGAGAGTGGCCGTCAGCCGCAAGTTCATAGTGAGCAGATATCGGCCCAGGGTGGGCGTGGCCTGTGTCTCCTACCAGCGGTAGGAGACACAGGCCACACCCACCCCGGCCCGATATTGGCTCACTGTGCTCGCTATGAACTTGCGGCTGACTGCCGCTCCCCACCGCCTCTTACAGAGGCGGTGGGGAGCGGCGGCGGGAAGCGGCAGTTAGCCGCAAGTTCACAGCAAGCCGGTTCCAGCTTCTGGGTGGGCGTGGCCTGTGACGCCTGTCAGCATTACAGGCCACGCCCTACCCAGGGGCCGGAACTAGAGGAAGGAGGAGGCAGACGGGCAGCGGCGACTCCCTAGGCTGCGGAGGATCGACTGAATGTTTTTTTTTTTTTTTACATTCGCCCGTTAAGACGCATAGACATCCCCCCCCCCCCCCCACTTTTGGGGAAAAACATGTGCGTCTTATAGGGCGAAAAATATGGTAATTTTCCTGGAAATTCCTGCAATAATTACAATAATCGCAAAATGGTGAAAAATTACCTGTCAACAGAGGGTGACAGAATCTAAAGTAGGCTGGCAGTTGAAAGGGTTAAAAATACCTATGCATGTTGGGTATTGTTCTGTTCGGGGAACCTTGTGCTTTTAGATTTAGGTTGCTCTTTCTTGTTTGCATATTGATATTTTAGAAAAATGTGTTTTTATTCTGCTTTTTTATACATGTTTTTAGGGAAACCCTGTGCAACCTAAGAGTTATTCGAGGAATTACTTCCAGAAAGATGAAGCCACTACAATAAGCTGGTTAGGCCTAGAAAGCTTCACATGTGTACATTTAGGGAATATATGATTTGTGGGGGGTTATCCAAATGTAAAGGGTTGTTTTGGTTGAAAAGGTGCAAGGTGTGCGCTTTGTCTGCAAAGCTGAAATTATCAATTAAAATTTCCGCTATAGGCATGCTTTACTTTGGGGTGTTTGGCAACTCTTCCCTTAAAAGTACCTATGCATGTTGGGTATTTTTCTGTTTGGGGGATGTTGGTTTTTCAGATTTAACTTGTTTCTTTTGTTTGCATGTTGTTTTTTAAGGAAAATGTGGCTCTGCTTTTTTATTCTTTTTTTTTTTAGGGAAACCCTGGGCAACCAAATAATTAATTGAGGGATTACTTCCAGAAAACTGCACCCACATCAGCAACCTGGTACACCTAGAAAGCTTGAGGTGTGTACTTTCAGGAAATATATAGTTTGTTGGGGGTATTTCAAATGTAAAAGTTTTTTTTAAACTGCCAGGTGTGCATAGCAGTTATATTTAATTTTGAAACTCTCCTAAAGCACAGTTTCAGTTTTGGGGGAGTCTCCTGGGCAGGAAAGGGGGGCTACCAATACATATGTAGTACCATTGGAACCAGAAGAAATAAGGCTTTTACATGCAATAAGATTTTTTTGAAAAACGTAATTTTTTTATTACAAAAAAAAAAATACAAATTGTAATAAACATTATTTTGTTTTGCACATATTTCACCACAAAATATTAAGAATACACTAAAAAAATGGCAAACAAGACATGTTAAAGGCCAGACTCAATATATAAAAACAATATATAATTTTCCTAGGAAATCCCTTCAAAATCACAGTTGAGCATGTGTAGTGTGAAATAGTGGAAAATGGTCTGGCAACAGAGACTGACAAAAACTCTAGGTAGGCTGGCAGTTAGAGGGTTAAAGCAGAAACTACTAAACCACACTGCATCCTGTCTGGCAACTCTGCTCCAGGGTAAGAGGGTCTGAGCATGAAGGCATGAATCCTACAGTACAACACCCTTGTACCCTGGAGCTGAGTTCCAGGCTGACATTGGGGACCAGGCTGTACACTGCAGATACTATTGGGGGAGACTTTAGCAGCTGCAAACATGTGAAGCCTTTTGGAGACTCTGGCAAGGTGAGTATCTCACCAATGCAGGGCTGTAGGGGGGGGGCAGCACCCTTCCTGTAACAGAGTTGCCAGTGAGGGTGTAGGTCAGTTTACTGAAATTCAAATCAGCTGGAGAAAATTCAGTACTAATAGACTAACGGCCTTATTTATCAAGGGCTAGCGCCAGGTAGTGTCTGACGAGCGCCAGGTACCGCCAGCTAACAGCGGCTACCGAATCAAGTACGCCTGGCGGCGGTCACAATGACGCATTTATCACGCTAAATGAGGCTAGCGCCGGTGAGAGCGTCAGCTAGCGCGGGATTCATCATGTAGCCGACTGCAACGAACTGCGCCGCTACTAATCCCATCACAGCGCCAGGTATGACCTGTCGCTCCCTGGCGCTCTCCAATGCATTTCAATGGAGCAATCTTTAAATATTCATAATTAATTGAGTTTTAAAATTCTGTGACCACTACGGCAATGTTTTTTTAAGAAAAATATATATATATATATGTGCAGAATTGAGATTACAGGTCTGATATTAATGTATTCATATTACAAAATGTTTAGAAAAACTTGTATAATTTTTACATTAAAAAAAATGGTTGTTTGGGGGTTAAAAACTACTTTACACACATCGCCGCCAGCGCTCTGGGGTTTAAACAAGGAATTCACAGCGCAAGAAATTTTTGAGCGTGATTTGTTAATGAATCTGCAGCAAGCCGTTCACTCTGGCCATTCGCTGTCAGGCGCACCCATACAACGCAGAACCTGTGAAACATCGACCCCTTAACCCCGTATTCAACATTACCGCACACCGACTGAGTCGCTGTCAACAAGCAAACCCCGGCCAAGCACAGCGAATACTAGCTGGCACTGTGAAAATCACGCTACTGGCGCTCATCTGTCGCTACCTGGCTGTATTAATGAATCGGCCTCTAATTCTAGAAATACTTTTTATTACCCTTGCTTGGTCATTCTGTTAGAACTGTTAGATTGGGTGTCTTACAGCTTATTGTTTTCTGATTTAAGATTCAAAATTCTTGGGAGCAAATTAATGAAACACACAGGAACTGAAGAAAATTTACAGATTTTGTTGGAAGCAATCGGGCAGTAGAAGTAATGCACAAAATGATTGTGGAATTTCGAGCCCTGAATTGTGGATTTTCAGACCTAGAAAAGACGTAGGTTTTTGTTTCAAACTTACGCCATCTTTAGCTAGCAGGAACACTTGAACGGTCTTATGAGTATGAGCGTCTGTGGCAGTGTTAACCATGTACCTTCCATAGCTTAGGCATACACGCAGTCGCCTGGATATCGATCAGATGACCGATCAACAGGTGTTTGAATTGATCCGACTAAACCGCCTTTCTCTTGAAAAGCTTTACTCAGAGTTGTGGCCATGGTTAGCCCCCACCAAAAGAAAGGGGCATGCAATTGGAGGTATGACCACATTGGTTGTCCGTCTCCAATTTTTAGTGAATGGCTCCTTCCAGAAGCCAGGGGAATGTCATCAAATGTAATCAAATGAAAGCTTGTTTTTGTTACAGATTTTAAAAGTAAAGAATAACACAGCCTACATTAAAACATAGCCCACTGACTGTACACTTTACAAGACAGAGGATGCAGATTCTTCACATTGGCATTGTAACTGGTAAGGCCGAAGTATAGCTTCTGAAGATGTTGCATAGCCTATGTCTCTGTGAAGTTATTAACCAGCATCACATATAACTTGGCATCAAGCCAAAGAATACAATGAATTATTGTTTTGTATTGGATTGGATCATAGTAGTATTTGCCTGGCAATGATGACATTAAGGAGCCTTTCTGATGGTCATAGTAATTATTTAGTGAAGCCAGTGTAGCTTCTGGTGTGGATTGCAACCTGCATCTCAATGAGCTTTTTAGTGTTTAGAAACAAAAAAAGTGCAAAATAAATGTTTGTTTTACTTTTCCCTCTAAAAATCACATGTACCTTTGATAGGGCACTAATTGGTGTGTTTAGTGTACAAATCAGAGACTTCCTGACTCTGGCTTGCTAATCATCTGATGACACAGATGACACTCCCCATTTCTGAGCATAGAAGAGTTTAAAGTGATCCTATACCTAGAAAGGAAATTTATGTTGCCACCTTCCATTCCCAGCCCATTGTTCTAAAACAGCCCGTGTTTCTTTTTTTCTAAAACCTTTGCCCAATATTCATAAAAACACGAACTGGAGGCAGTCTGATGGTTGAATGGTGGGCCATATTGCACCCTGGCCATTCAGTGCTGATACATTCAGCATTGAGGGTCGTCTTATCAGTTATAATACCTGCAATAAATCGAAAGCACCTCAAAATTTTTAACTTAATGAATTAGCATATGGACGCCAGGTGAACAGGCTTTATTAAAAAAAAAAAAAAAAGAAACATTCTGTTTTGGGGCAAAGGGCTAAGGATAGAAGGTGACATCATAAACTTCCTTTCTGGGTACAGGATCACCTTAACCCTTCCTGCTGTAATTCAGCGTATTCAGATGAGAGGATCCTAATTTGAGGTTCCGGTAGCTAAAGGGTTACTGGCAGTGTTCTTAGGTCATAACTGCGGCTTGATTTAGCTTAAGCTGCTGATGAGCTCACCTGTTACAGTGGAAGGATTCTAGGACTTGTAGCCAGTAGTTTTTACTCAAGGACAGAAGGACACTTCAGAAATACAAAGCCACAGGAATATGAGAATCATGGAAGCAGCATGCTGATAAGTAAGTCACAGGTCTGGGAGCACAATCCTAACAAAAGTGTCTATTTTACATTCCAGAAGAGGAAATCAATAAGGAAAAACCACCAAAACGCTGACAGAAATTGAATTTTTCTTTTAGGGGAAAGGTCATTAAGTTTGAGCAGATCTCCCCTGTAAAAGCATATTGGTGCATTCAATGCCTGATTGTTTTCTCCTCCATTAAAAGAAAGCAGCAGTCTTGGCTGGAATTTTGTTTGATGCTAAAAGTAGTAAAAGTGTTACTATCTGGTGTATTTATTTGGATTTTATTTTTTATTACTGGACCCTTTTTTTCACAGCAGTGTTATTTTAAGCTCAGTTGTTCTGCTCTATGGATGCAGCATCAGGAAATTGATGTGGCATCAGGTTCTCAAAAATGATCACTGTCTGATAAGAGTTAAGGTTTTATCACCCAGCTCCTGCAATAAGACACAAATTCACCAGTGGAAGATGACATTTTTCTGTCTTGCTAAACAAAATCATTTTATCTTAAACAAGGAACTACATTTTCACAAACAAAAAAGAAAACAATGGTTACATACATGTCTTCAAAAACTGGTATATTTTTGATTAATATGAAACCAAGCAAGCACCATAAGCCAGATTCAGATTTAAAAGCTGTTTTGAAATGAGATCGAACCCAATGCATGTGAATGTAGGTGTGCATGCTTTACAGAAAACAAATATGTGCATAATTATAGACTGCCAACTCAGTCTTTCTATGTGTATTCCCCTTAAATACACAGAACAAAATGAAAATCCAGAGCTTGGCTATGGGACTGAAGCAGCAGCAAGTCTCTCTTACACAGACACTGGGGGCACCAGTCTATATGTTGGTAAACCACAAAGGAGGGTGCTGCAGTAGTCAATCGGGATATGACCAGAGCATGCACTAGTATTTTAGTGCTGTCAGACAAGAGTAAGGAACGGGTGTTGGAAATGCTTTTAAATTGGAGACATTAGATGGCTTGGAAGTGTGAATGAGAGAGAGGAGTTAAAGATGACTCCTATGCATTGAGCTTCGGGAGGCTGCACTTATTGTGGAATTGCTAATAGAGATTGATGTGTTTCAGAGGGGAGGGGAATTGGATGGTGGGAAGATGACCAGTTCTGTTTTGTCCATGTACAGCTTGATCGAGGGAGATGAGGAAAAGAAGAAATTCTGTTAGACAGTCAGGAATGAAAGATAGGAGGGAAGAGAGGATTGGGCCAGAGAGCTAGATTTGAGTCATCTGTATACAAGGGGTATTGGAGGCTCATTGAGGTTAAAGTGGAACCAAACCCAGGATTTTGACCATCCTGAGCTTTGGACCTTGCCCCGGGCCACCCCAAAGGGGGATGCCCAGCTGTGTGAAACTCCCAGGTCACCCGATCTGACTTACATTTCTCCATTCCTATGGCGCAGATGCGGCCTCTCATCCAATCAGCACACTCGGACCCACTCCCACTTGTTCGTCTAAGAGCTCGCTGGCGGCCACATCCCCTGTTACCCTTGAACAAGATGCGTGCCCCCACCGGCCATTCACAAATGCCTGGCATGGGCATGTGCCCTACTAAAGGAATAGGGGGGATGCGTGGGTTTTGGTCCACTTAAAGACCAATTATTTAAGAAAGCCATAAATTATTGGAGGGAAGTGCTCAGTTACCACAAAGTTGCAAATGGAACATTACATGCCTGCTGGAGATCATAGAGAAGATTGCTTCAGCTTGCTGCAGATCACTTTCTCTGGCTGCTGATGATACACTTCCTGCCCCTGCAAGTTAGCGTTTTCAGTCCCTGGCTGCAGGTATCAAAGACTATATATATATAGCACAGACTTCCTGTATGCTGGGGAGAACTGAGCACACGGCTTGCTGCCAGGGGCTGTGCTGCTGCATCTTACATATACAAAGTGGAGCCTGAATCACTTTCCAGACTGCTACACTATTCCCATGCGTGTCCAGCTGCTGGTGCCACATGGGCGATCTTCTGCTACTGCTCCCTAACGTCTTCATTACCTCCTGCCTGTTAACCTGCTGTGTGTGGTGAAGGATCTGCTACTGCTGCTGCATATCTCCTCATCGACTTCTGCAGGTCAAGAGTGGATCATCTCCCCGAGTGGACCCTCAAGGGCTTGCATCCTGTGTCTCAGGATGGGCATATTTGTGCTCAGATTACCACTGATTATTCACTGCTGTTGTCCAGATTTCTAAACTGCACATTTTGCCATGCTCTCTCTTGCCGCAGCTAGTCCTTTCATGAATCTACTATATTGATGCATTTCAAATTAAATATTCTCAAACTGAATTTAATTAATTTAATTGAAATGAGTAAACATTTTAAGCAAACCTAAAGAAAAAACAGATACAGTCCCATTTTATCCCCTGTTTCTTGAATATCCCAATTTACTCTGTAAATGTCCAAATACTGGTGATAATACTAATCCCTTTCATGTTCCTGGGTTTTTGTTAGCAATTGCATATGCACCTCCATGCATGCCTGCCCCTTCAACCCACTGGCCATCAACGGAACAGTATGGGATCATGAGGGGGAAGTTTTAATGCCTAGTTTTTGGTCAGCCTGGGGGGGTTGAGAAGCAGCCTGCAGTGGTTATTTATGCTGGATGTCTATTTTGTTTTATTATTTTATATTTTTTTATATAGCACCATCCTCTGCTGTAGTGCTGTACAAGATATATATATATATATATATATATATATATATATTTATTGAAGGTATATAAGTATATAAAGTACAGGATAATGTAATTATTCGTACTTTATGACATAACAATATACTATTTACCTAAAATATACAGATATAAACCTGAATAGACCTCCTTAGCATGGCTGCATTTCCCATTATGCAACTCTAGGCCTGTGCCTATGGCAGCCATCTGCGGGGGGTGCTCCCATTACTGCTATAGTAAAAAAATGTCATTGATTTTACAAGTGCCCCTTCAGCCACAGACTAGCAGGCTGATTCATTAATAGCGCCAGGTAGCGACACTTGAGCGACAGTAGCGTTATTTTCACAGCGCCCGCTAGTATTCGCTGTGCTTGGCCGTTGTTCGGCTGTTGACAGCGACTCAGTCGGTGTGCGGTAATGTTGAATACGGGGTTAGGAGTCGCTGTTTGACAGGTTCCGCGCTGTATGGGAGCGCATGACAGCGAACGGCCATAGCGAACGGCTCCCAGCATATTCATTAACAAATCACGCTCCAAAAATTCTCGCGCTGTAAAATGCTTGTTTAAACCCCAGAGCGCTGGCGGCGATGGGTTAAAAGTAGTTTTTTAACCCCCAAACAACCATATTTTGACAAAAAAAAAACAAAACACGTTTTTCAAAACATTTTGTAATATGAATACATTAATATCAGACCTGTAATATCAATTCTGCACAATTTTTTTTTTTTTTACCTTAAAAAATATCTAACATTGCAGAAGTGGTCACAGAATTTTTGACATTTAAAAAAAAAAATATATATATATATAATAGCAATTAATTATGAATATTTAAAGATTGCTCCATTGAAATGCATTGGAGAGCGACAGGTAGCGAGAGGTCATACCTGTCGCTGTTCAAGGTCGCTCGCTGGCGCTGTGGGGTGAGGCTGGAATAATGATGAATGATTCGCTATCTGGCGCTCTGTCAGTCGCTAAGCAGGATCGGCTTGATAAATATGTGATTGCGGAGGTGAGCCGGCGTTCTCGTGGCGGTGAGCGTCATTACCGTTCGCTCACCATTCGCTACCTGGTGCTATCCCTTGTTAAATAAGGGCCTTAGATAAGTGTGTGTGTAAGGGGGAGAGTGCACAAGAGGTTAAATGTAGTCAGCAGGCAGCTAAAGGGAGTAAATGCTAAATATTTAGTGAATCAAGTTCAACCCTGAGTGCACATTTAGGTATGAACTGCAGCCTGCATCTCAGTAAACTTAACACACAAAATAGTAATAAAAAATATTTGTACAAATTTTTTTTCTAACAAAAAATCACTGTCACATGCAATGAGGCATTTTTATAGGTGAGGTCCATCATTTATTCAATGATGGGGAGGTAATATTAAAGTGAACCAAAACCCCGGATTTTGATTTTTTTCATGTTTTTACTACACTACAATTTTACTACAATTTTTGTAAACTGTTTTTGTGGTTGCCCCTCAAGTGACAGTGGCTTTGCATGTCCCCAATGTCAGATGATGTATTTTCGCTGGGTTTGAGTGTCCTCTGGCTCTTTTATTTATTCTTCTTAATTTAAATCCTGCATCAGGTGCTGTACACCTTAGCACCCAGTTCTACAGCACCTACGCTAGCTCTGTGGTCATAAATCTAGGGTCGAGCATCATTGCTTGGGCGTTCAGAAATGGCGCTACGCTTTGTCGCACGCAGCATTCTTTCTATGTTAAATGTTGTGTCCGCTTTTGAGTGTTCACACCTAGCTCAACTTAGCATTCTCCTAAACACAGGCAAATAGCAGCGCTTTCATTGTTAAGAACACTGTCATAGATGCTTTACTATGTTCTGCTTTTGGTTTTGCTTTGTGCACTTCTGGTTTGCCTCTGAGGTGAAAAGATGGCCCAGCCAAAAGCAGACAATCCCGCATCCCCAGCAGCACTTCCAGCAGGTCATAGACTGAATCACCCCCAACAAGAAGTCCCGCCAGCATGTGGACCCTCAGGCCTACGACCTGATTATTAAGGTAAGTGTATTTTGTGTACTTGCTGTTTTCTTTCAATAGCTTTTTTGTTAAATAAAGGGTATTTAGCTTTGACGGACTATCCTAATGGTGGGCAGACATGTTTCGCGACTCTTTTTGGCTTTCTCAATGCCCTTATGAGGAGAAATAAGAGATCAGAGTGTGTGTGTTTAGAAATATCATCATGGTAATTCTAAATACCTTTTACATTATATAAATAAGTGATTTCAAGCAATACCTGTGCAAAAGCGTGTGTTCATAAACATTAAATCTTCATCGCTTGCAGTCTGACGAGTGCATTTACATTACATCACTAAAAATTAACTGCCGAGAAGGACATGGTGAGGACACCTTCATAAAGAGTTATTGATCATGTAGCCCTTTGGAGAATTGCAAGCCATGATTACTAGTCATAATATAAGGCTTGTGTAGAAGTCTCTTCAGATACGTTTCAGATACATATCCATACATATTTGTTTGAATGATTAAATTATTTAAATTACCTTATAAGGGCTTGTACAATGTACTCCAAGAAAATAATGGCACTAAGTATCGTGCTTGAGAAGGTTGCCTCGATGGGGAACCTGCACGAGGTATTACCTCGTGTTATATGAGTATTTTGTGCACAGTCACCATAACACAAACAGAAAAGAGGAGTGTTGCAAGCAAAAAGGAACTTACCACTGCGGCGGCTGTAATATGTGTAGGTTTATCCAAACAGGCCCTAAAGTAATGTTACAAGGTAAGGGCAAATGTAAAATCAAACATTACATCAATTGCCAGTCAATAGATATAGTTTATCTTCTAACATGTGGCTGTGGATGCTTTTAAGTTGGAAAAACTAATCGCCAGCTCAGACGGCACATATATGAACACCAATACAATATCAGAACGGGCAACCTAAAAACACCAGTGGGCCGTCATTTTGCAATACGACATAATAAGGACCCTAGCTCTCTAAAAATTCAGGGACTTGATCGAGTACATCACTCCCAAAGAGGGGGCGATATCCGAAAAACAACTTTACAGGCTGAAACTAGATGGATATATAGGCTAGGGGCATCCCAATTTCTGGGGCATAATGACAGCTTGAGCTTTGCCCCATTTCTTTAACTGACCCATCCATATGTAACCCACGAGTTGATCCATTGTATATAGTACAGATAGATTACATATCAGGGAAAATGTAGATTGCTTGTATGTGTGATGTAGCGTAGAAAGTACCTGTAGCGCAACAGTAGGTGGTAGCCGCACAGATGTACAGCATTAGCAAATATTTAAAAGAAGTACACCATGATAAGATGTGAACCGAGATGGATCTGGATGGACACCTGTTTGAATCAAACAACAGTACGGTATATGGAATGCAGCCCACATCAGGTCGAGGCTTGTTCATAGGAGGCCTGCTCATCATTTGCGATGGGAGGCGGGACCATATTTACCTCGGGTAGATATAAGCGCAGCTAAAACTACGGCGGACTAAGGATAAACTAGCCCTGTCCTTCTTCCCCTGACACACCTTTCTATTGTCATTATATCGGATAATACGGGGGTGAGATTACTAGTGCCCCTGTGTGTGTCAGAGTTTGGGACATGCGCAGTGGCACTATTTGCGGACCTACCATGGGCCATTAAAACTCACACAATTGTAAGTCTCTGGGGGACAGAGATCACCCATATAAATAGATTAAGGGATTCTGAGGATGGAGATCCCCCTATAGTGAAGTCCTAAAAAAAACGGAATAATAAAAACCATCAATTATTAGGATACAGCATAAATAAAGGACACAAGGCAAATATAGTAATTTATTTAGTTATGGTCACTTATACAGTCATACAGTGTAGCCCCGACAACACAAATGCTGTAAATGATCAACAATAGGAGGTAAACATATGGATCGATCTTTATGCCCATGCTTACATCCACCAATAGCGTTTGGAAGATATGTTAAAATCTGGGAGTATAATCTACCTAGGGCGCACCACTGTGCTGTATTCTGAAGGTGCTGGATGGACTCACGGAATGGAGTCACGGCACCGACCAGTAATCAACTGGCAAATACATTACTGTCATTTATACCCTAGTAATAGACTATAATGCCATTAGTTTTTCATCTGCAGACACCGTTATACTTTGGAACGTTTATGCTAAAAAATGTTATGGAGGCCCACTTAGGGCGCAATCTTTGCCGCTTTCTGTCGGCGCTGGAAGGACTCCAACAAAATTGAGTCACGGTGCCGACAGGCCGGTGACGCACCACGCCACATTCGGAGAGTTCCGATGGGCAGTGGGTGCGCTCTGGCGCCTGGAGCGCAATACGTCACTTCCGGCAATGGCCGGGATGGCGGTGCGCTCCGGGCGCCGAAGCACATATATAAGCGTCACCGGAGCGGCGGTCTCTCACCCCTAGACTTACGAGCAAATAACATCAGAGCCAGGAGAGCTCTGAGGCAGGTCCCGTACAATTAGCACACGTAGCGCATACTCTGCATTTCACCCTTAAAGGTACAGTAGCTCATGTAAATATTCAGATTAAGTTTGCCTATAAGGCACATATAGGCTGCACAAAATGCTCATATAACACAAGGTAATACTATGTCCCAACCTTGCAGGTTCCTCATCCAGGCAACCTTCTCAAGCACGATACTTAGTGCCATTATTCCCTTGGAGTACATTGTACAAGCCCTTTTAAGGTAATTTAAATAATTTAATAATTCAAACAAATATGTATGGATACGTATCTGAAACGTATCTGAAGAGACTTCTACACAAGCCTTATATTATGACTAACCATGGCTTGCAATTCTCCAAAGGGTTACATGATCAATAACTCTTTATGAAGGTGTCCTCACCACGTCCTTCTCTGCGGTTAATATTTAGTGAAGTAATGGAAATGCAAACTCGTCAGACTGCAAACGATGAAGATTTAATGTTTATGAACACACGCTTTTGCACAGGTATTGCTTGAAATCACTTATTTATATAATGTAAAAGGTATTAAGAATTACCATGATGATATTTCTAAACACACACACTCTGAACTCTTATTTCTCCTCATAAGCGCATTGAGAAAGCCAAAAAGAGTGGCGAAACATGTCTGCCCACCATTAGGATAGTCCGTGGGAGATTCTTGTATGACAAAAAATAAGAGAAAGTGTGAGTGAAGAGTAACCTTAGCAATGTAGATAGTATTATTGATCATGGAATATTGGAGCACTTTTGTAATGACATTGTATGGTACATGAAATTGTGAAATAAATGTGACGTAAAACTTCTTTTAACTCAAAAGCAGTGTGGTCACAATCAAATGCTCGTCGAACATACCGGGGGTGGCCTCAACCCGGAAATAGCAGTGAATTGAAGGACCAACGCCCTATTTAGGCGATAGCTAAAATTAGGATCCATAAAAGAGTCACGCATTCTGTTCTTGGGGGAGCCGTAGCAGGCACCCTCAACTTCGATAGTATTTAGCTTTGCACTTAGATTTTTCACGTGTATTATTCCTATTTTGATATGCGTTTTTTACCTTTCTCATCAGTTATCGTGCAGAAATGCGTTGTTCTTCAAACTTTAAAATATTGGTGGTTAATGTTCTGATTTTTTTTTCTGTCTATGTTTTATTCCATGTAGGACATGTGCCAGCGGGAGTATGATTATGCCCAACCCTCTGCCTCAAAGGGAACCATTGTGGAGGAGATTAGGGCCACCATGTCCCGGTGCTTTAAAGTGAAGCTCCGACCAAAGTCAATATGCCAATGATGGTCAGACTTCAAGTGCCGGGGTCTGCCGGCCCTATGATGCCTATGCCTCCTTACCGGAGGAATGTCAAACAGCATTGGTTGGTGTAGGAGCACAATCAAGGACTTGTCTTATTGCCTCTTTTTTGCACAGATAAGCAGCCTCCCCTCCACAAGCATTGCAAATAGGTTCTTCCCTGCCCCCTTAAACCCAATACCAATATATCTGTGGATAAGGATCCTTTGCGAGGTGGAGGACCCAGGGGAGGAAGGGGGCAAGGCTGAGGACATCCCAGAGGAGTCGGCCAGTGAGGAGGGGGCTGTATGGGTCATCAGCTCCTTCGATGGGGAAACACCAGAGTCTGGCTACTCTGGCTTGTAGCCAGTCTCATGTGGGGAGTCCTGAGGTGAAGCAGGGGGTGGACTCCCCACCACTCAATGAGGGGGCAGTAGAGAGATTAAAGGAGTCTGGCTCCTTGGAGCTGGGCTCCGGTGGTCCAAATTGTGGGAGCGAAGCCCTCGCAGCTCTCCCTGGTTGGAGGCCAGCACCTCGTCCCCTGGTGAGCAGGCTTTGTGGTCCAAATTGTGGGAGCGAAGCCCTCGCAGCTCTCCCTGGTTGGAGGCCAGCACCTCGTCCCCTGGTGAGCAGGCTTTGTGTATATTATTGTGTAGAACTACTTTTGTCAAGTGTGTGTTTAATATTTGTTTGTTTTTTTAATACTTTTATTTTCAGGGCATCATATACAGGGGATTTTCTCCAATCCCCTTCCCATTTTTTTTCCAGAGCCACAAATCTTCTAAATCTTCAATGTTTATAGGTTGGAAGAAAACATACTCCACAGATGTAGTACAGTAACTGTAGCTACCTTGCTGATCATTTTATTGAAACCACCAAAGGAAATACCATTTCTAATTATGTTGTTGTTAAGCTTGCTAAATGCTTTCAATAAAAGCTTCAAAGAAATCCCCCCCTTACTGTTTTTTGGCACAGCAACTGAACCATTGACACCTGAACCTGTGTTGAGTCCCTCAGATAAGCCTCGACTCAGAGACAGATTCGTCTGGACTTTCGCATGTGTCTGTGTATGTTTTTGGGTATGTTTGGCCTGTTTTTGCTTTTTACGTTCCTTTTTCCATGCGTATGTTCGTTCCCGCTAATGCGTATATGCGCTTTCGATGGACGGATCGAAATCTGTTCATTTGCATCTAAATCTGATATTTTGCGTTCGTTCAGATAACTTACGTTATTGGGATGGGCTTGCGTCTCATTCAGAGAGCTGATTGCCGAGGGCCCACCACCCTATAAAATGGCTTAATTTGCAATCCACTTACGGGACCATTTTGCACTCGGCTACATTGCTTTTGACCATGTTTTGCAGCTTTGTGGAGGAATATGAGCGCCTTCAGCTCCAGGGCATTACATGAGTCAGCAGGCCCGAGGCCAGATTGCACCGGCGACGCATGCATATCGATCGCATGCATGATGTTGAGTTGTTCGAGCTGACGCGACTTAACCGCGCTTCCCTCCATAAGTTGTATAGTGAGCTGCGGCCATGGTTAGCCCGCACCACAAGGAAGGGGCAAGCAATTTCAGGTATGACCAAGATGCTTGGCTACCTGCAATTTTTGGCGAACGGCTCGTTCCAGAGGCTGGGTGTCCTCTCTGTGGGGATGTCCCAGCCTACGCTGAGCCACGCCCTATCCAAGTTTTTGGATGGCATGGCTACCATTAGTCCAAAATATATTTCATTTCCGGATGACATGGTAGCCTGGAACGCGCTTAAGTTGGGTTTTTTTTATATTGCCGACATGCCCAACGTCATGGGTGCGATCAATTGCACCCACGTTGCATTGGTCCCTCCCGCAGCCGACAAGTACATCTATAGGTAAGGTCATTTACGTCATTTTGTTATATAGTTTAGACAAACTGTATTGTAAAAATCGATTAATCTCTCCTTGTAAATTGTCCCTGTGACCCATTTAAGCGTGTATACCTTAATCCCTCCTTGTAAATTGTCCCTGTGACCCATTTAAGTGTCTATACCTTAATCCCTTCTTGTAAATTGTCCCCGTGACCAATTTAAGCATGTATAACTTAATCCCTCCTTGTAAATTGTCCCTGTGACCCATTTAAGCGTGTATACCTTAATCCCTCCTTCTCAAGGGTCACTGTGACCCATTTAACCGTGTATACCTTCAGCAATTTTTTTAATGTAGGCCTTAGCAAAACATTTAAATGCGGACCTTAATTAGTCATTAGAATGTTAATCTTTATTTTCTCCCACATACATATACTTTTTGATTTTAAAACTACTTATGCACTTAGTGTTATTTGGATTGTCAAACATATATTTGGGAGGGTGTTAGGAGTTAGTGTTTGAGTAGTTTACCTTGGATTGCTAAAATTTTATTTATTTTTTTCCCTTCCAGGAACAGCAAAATGGGCCAATCACTGAATGTCCAAGCAGTGGTGGCCCCAGACATGCGGTTCCTTAGTGTCCTCGCTGGGTTTCCAGGCTCATCTCATGACGCGTACATCTTGCGGAGATCAGGATTATTCCGTCAGTTTGAGTCAGGTGGATGGCTCCTTGGTAAGTTTCCTCAAATTACGTCATTCACTATTCTCTGTATGCCTATGAATATAGTTGATGACCCATGTCTTAACCTATGGCTGTTTTTACCCCTTGATGACATGTTAAATCGGACCTTAACCATGACCTTTAGAAAAGCACAAACCCTTAAAAACTGATTAGCCAGAATTTCCACCTAATATATTTCTAGTTTATAGGAACTTACTTATTATTCTTTCCCCCACTGGGCTGCAATTCTGTTCATTACTTTAGGATAGGGTCGGCGCCATCTTTGCTCAGATGCATCACACTTACTGAGGAGAGGGGAGTGGGATAAAGTACAGGGGGCGGGTTATAGCTTTGCTTTGCTCAGACAGAGCAGAGCTGGGGTCCGGAAAAGGTCAGAAATCCCAGAATGCAGAGCAGCACAGTCAGAAGCCACTTCCTGTTTGCAGGCTGCCTGATATTCCCTGAGCCGCCATCTTGGATGTTTAAAGGCTCATAACATGCAGTAGATGCTGGTAGGATGTTTTTTTTATGTGAGCAATCTGTATGTACAGGGTGTGGGTAACATATAAGATAGGCTCTTATTCAGGGTGAACGACGGCTTTAAAAAATATTGTTGTTTGGAATGTGTAATTTATGTAAGTATTTTATTATTCTTTCAAGGGATTCCGCTTCTTCCCTGGCTCATGACGCCCATCCTTCGGCCACAGAATGAGGCCTACAATAGCTCACACCGAAAGACCCGGGCCGTAGTCGAGAGGGCCTTTGGCCTGCTAAAAACCCGTTTTCGGACCATACCGGGGGGGCACTCCAGTATGACCCCAACAAGGTAATCAACATAATCCTGGCCTGTTGTGTCCTGCATAACTTTGCCAAGCCGTGTGGGCCAACTTAATCACCGGCTATTTTGCCTAATTTTTTTTTGCTTTGTTTGTTTGCTGATGTTAATTTGTGATTATGACTTTGATTTGTCTTTGTGAAGGCTTTTATTTATTTTATTTTTTTAATTAGTAATGCATTCATTACTAAACAATTGACACATGATCTGAGCCTCATGCAGTTTATTTTCGCATGTTTGTTTTTAAAAACCTTCAGTTATCTCAAAATAACACAAACATTAATGCATCAACTTAGTCAACAACAGCTAAAGTCCCATTCAATATATTTTATGGAAATATGAATATTTTTAGTTGAAGGGCACTTGCAGACTTCATGTACATACATAGTAAAACAGAAATATACATTGGTGCAGACTCATGGCACCTCGCAATTGGCCACATCCAGGAGTTGTCAAGTAATGCACTCCAGGCCGAAGTTTCACCACCCAATAACATAAACATACATAGGGAGAAACCATTTGCAGGGGAATATTTGGCCAGTAATACACAAGGCCACATACACACCCTCTCCTGCTTGGCCACATTTGACACAGGCACAGGTGGAAAGCAGCCATACCTATGCCACATCCACGCCTAGAAGTTAGTGGGACACCCAAACAATAACCCCCAGTCCTAATGCCAGTCCAGTCCAATCTTTGCCATGGGCAAATGTAGTTGTTGCACACCCAATAATGTCCCCCAATATTGCCAACAAACAGGATGAGCCAGCCACAATTTCATTAGGCCCAGAGCTGCAGCGTGGCAGCTTGAGCGGCCGCTTCACTGAGGCTTTAGCTCAGGCATTGGCTAGTGGGCTATGTCAGCACTCTAATGAGCTATATGGGCGACATTCAAAATCAAACCAGCAAAGCCATAAAAAAGCCAATCTTGGTAGCGCTCACCAGACAGGAAAATAGAGTGGGGATGTACAGGAAAAATCCAGGTGAAATAGATCTTAAAAGTGATGTTGCCCATAATAAGGTTGTGGTGGGCCTTGGAGGTGGCCCAACACCTGGGCATGTGTGTCATTCAGAATCTGCCACTGGTCAAGCATCTGTTGCAAGTTCGAAATGCATCTCGCATGGCAGTTAAGTTTGCATTTAAGGTGGCCGTTTGTTCTGCCATTTGTGTGGTTAAGTTGGCCATTTGTTCAGCCATCTGGCTGTTGCTCGTTCTAAATTCAGTCAGCATGTTGGTTAATGTATTATTGAAAATCTTGAATTGTGCAGTAATCTGCACTGTTGTTCGTTGAGTCACCTGCTGACTCCAGGATCTGCACCCGCCTCCCCTGGGAAACTGGTCGACATTGTTGACTGCGTCTTCCACTTCCCCGGGTTGGAGCGCCTGCAGATGCTGGAGGTCTAGGCCGAGCAACAGTCCCAGATGGGCTCGGCAAAACCTCTGCAGCTGAGCTACCACTGGGGACTGTAGACTCAGTCTCAGCCTGCTGCCTACGATGGTCTGGCAGCATGTGTCCAGCTTCACTCTGCTGCAGAGGATTTGGTGCAATAGCATGTTGGGACAGTGGCAGATTAGGTTCCAGGGGAGTCATTTCAGAAGGTCCCATCAAGCTGGCATCCTCCTCCTCCTCCTCCATCTCCTGGATTTCATCCGTCAGTGTGTGGGTCTGTTGGGACATGTGAAAAAAATGTTTCAGTTTGGGCCCTAAATATATTTGTTAGGCAAATTAGTTATGTGCATTCACATGCATCAGCAGTTTAATCAATGTCCACTTACCCTATATATCTGTTCCTGGGTCCTAGGCAGCAGGGAAGTAGACGGCGTGCTCAAACTGGAGGAGGCTTCCACACTTGCAGAGGCTGGATGCTGGGCTGTGTTTAAAAGTAAAAGGCAGGTAAACACACAAAAATCCATTGATGAGCTGGATTACTACATATGGTTTAAAAAACACATGGCCAAGCAGGAATGCCAATTCCCCCAACGGTCCAAGGTGACCTTCACTATGAATGTCAGTATCTCTTATATGTATTCCTCACCCTGTACATACAGATTGGTCACCTGAAATAATACAAACATGCATGTACTGCATGTTATGAGGTTTAACACATCCAAAATGGCGCATTAGGGGCCCACAGTCAGCTTGCAAATAGCATTTGGCTTCAGAGAATGCTGCTGGGCATTCTTCCTATGTAGACCTTTCCCTGACCCCAGATCAAATTTGTGTGACCAAAGCACAGCTACAACCCAAGTGGTATAAAGACAAAGAAGTAAGTGTTGTCTATGATTGGCTATATTCACATAACAGGCAGTGCTTTGATAAGATTAAGAGTTTAATAGTGAGCATAAATACTGTCCAAGGTCGTGTATGGGCTGCAAACCTTTTAAATGACCATTCATCAGACATTAAACACCTGGCTAAAACAGTAACCTACCCTCAAAGCCACTCCCTAGGGGCATGTGTTCATATCTGCCTGTGAGCCTCATTTCACACGTTTACAATAGTTCACATTCAAACAAACATTACTAACCTACAGGAATGATATGGATGTCCATGTCCCGTCTCCCAGAGAGGCCCTCTAATGTGACGGGGTGTATTAATGCCAGCACCATCTCCTCAGCTCGTGTATACTGTAATTTGGTGGGGAAGCCTCCGCTAGTTTGTAAGCTGAAAAATAGAGGTTAACAAATTTTGGGCATTGTGGTCAATACAACAAGCAGCAAAATGCTAAACGCAAATATGTAACTGTGATTTCGCCGTTTATTCTGTTTCTTCCGTGCTGCATACTTTAGGTCAGATATTTTGCGCTGTATCTGCTCCACATCTTTCATCTCCTCCCCTGCTGCATTGACCTGTCTGGTGAGCTCCTCCAAGATTTGGGTCTTTCTCATTTTGCTTGTTTTGAATGTCGCCCATATAGCTCATCATAATGGAGTGTGAGGCCACTTGCCAATGCGAGAGTTTGGGCCTCACCAAACCTGCCACTCAACTGGCCTCGCCACAATTTTCGGCCTAATGCTTGCTCTTCTGGCTCATCTATGTTTGTTGGCAATTCGGGGGATATTCTGGGCTGGTTCTGTGGTGATGAATTGGGCGACACGTGGCTTGAAAACAACTCGACTGGACTTGCAATCGGACTGGGGGTCCTTGGCTGTGCCGGTGGCAAATGTGGCCAAGGAGGCGAGTTTGTGCTTGGGGGGGGGGGGTGGGCCTTCGGTCCCTGTGCCTCTTTGTGGCCTTTGAAGTGGTGCTACTTTGGCCATGTGATGTTCTGCCACGTGGAGCAGGAGAGGTAGTGCTGGCTGGGCTTGGGCTTCGGGCACGCTGGCTCCTACTGGCCTTGCCACTGGTGCTACTTTTGCCATGTGATGTGCTGGCATGTGGAGCAGGAGAGGCAGTGCTGTCTGGGGCTTTGGGCATGCTGGCTCTTACTGACCTTGCCACTGGTGCTCCTTTTGCCATGTGATGTGCTGGCACGTGGAGCAGGAGAGGCAGTGCTGGCTGGGCTTGGGCTTCGGGCACGCTGGCTCTTACTGGCCTTGCCACTGGTGCTCCTTTTGCCATGTTATGTGCTGGCACGTGGAGCAGGAGAGGCAGTGCTGGCTGTGCTTGGGCTTTGGGCACGCTGGCTCTTACTGGCCTTGCCACTGGTGCTAATTTGGCCATGTGATGTTCTGCCACGTGGAGCAGGAGAGGCAGTGCTGGCTGGGCTGGGGCTTCGGGCATGCTGGCTCTTACTGGCCTTGCCACAGGAGCGCCGTTTATGAAGGGATGTGGTAGAGTGGGGAGGAGGAGAGGTTGTTTTTTGTGGGCTTGGGCTTCTCACCCTCTGCTTCTTTGTGGCCTTGGACGCCATCGTACCTGCCTGCTTGTATGTTGGTGCCTTCTTCTTTGCTGCTCCGTCCTTGCCTTTGGTTGTTGGTTTTGCTGTTGCGGCCTTGGTGGCCAATGTCGCTTTGTCTAGGCAACTTTGGCTGTGCGTTTTCTGCACCTTGCTAGTCGCTTGGTGTGACCGAGTGGTTGGACGTGAGGAAGAAGGCTCCTCATGCCGCTGGGCCCTTTTGCTGGTGGCCTCCTTGGCTGGTGTGGCCTTAGCGCTGGGTTTTTTTGGTGTCATGCTGACAATGTCAAAGAGAATGAGCTGTGTGTCCATGACCCTTTAAATCCTAATGACTGGTTATGACGCTTACGCGTTCACGTACGTGTGCGTTCGTCCGGCCGTGCGGAACCCGGAAAACCGCTGGGGCATTACTTATCTGCTGCGGACCAGAAGAAAGATGGCGCCCACGATCTTCACCCACCAACAGCAGGAGTTGATTATGCTTGTAAGTGTATTGTAAGGACGTTGATTTGCCATCTAAATGCATGCCTAGGCCTTAAGGAAGCGCAGGAAGAAGCAGTTGTTTTCTAAACTTAGTTAATTTCTGTGCCAAACAGAAGTTAGTGCGCACATGTGCGAACCAACTCACTTGCATCTAGAAGGATAGTTTCAGGCTAGAAATGTGTTTTGGAATGTAATTTACTCAACTGATGGAATTGTGACAGATATTTGTATGCAGTTGGATCTAACAACTATTTGTTTTGTGTTTTTTAGACGATGCTTCAGCGCAGGTACAACTACCTGCCCAATGCATACGAGAAGAGGAACGTCACCCTGGAGATCGTTTCCCGGATCCAGCAGGAGACAGACACTAAAAAATGTAAGTTTGTCAAAATATTATTGCGCGTGAAATTCCCATTTCTCCCGGTTACAACGGTACCACAAATGTATTGGTAGAGACCCTTTCCTGCCCAGGAGACTCTAGGTACTGTCAAGGGAAGAGTTTCCAAACACCCCAAAGTAAAGCATGTGCGTAAGGGTAATTTAACTTGAAAATTTCAGCTCTGTAGACAAAGTGCGCACTTTGCTCTTTTTCTACCAAAACAACCTTTACATTTGGAATACCCCCAGAATCCATATATTCACTGAAAGGACACATGTTAAGCTTTCTAAGCATACCCTGCTTGTTGTATTGGGCTCATCTTTCTGTAAGTAATTTTTTCAAAGATTTCTTAAGTTGTACAGGGTTTCCCTAAAAAATTTATAAAAAAAATGAATAAAAAACAAGTTTTCCTAAAATATCAATATGCAAACAAGAAAAAACAAGCCAAATCTGAAAGCGTAGGGTCCCCTGAACAGAACAATACCCAACATGCAAAGCTACTTTTAATTCCACTTTTAATTGCCAGCCTATTTAAAATGTTGTCAATTATATTGTTAGGCTAATTGAGTTTAGGATAATATGAAATGTCTTGTTTGCAATTTTTCTACTATTTTTTAAAAATATTTTTGAATAGAAAAACAAAAACAAAAAAATATTTTTTTTTAGAAAATTGACTCCGGTTTTTTAAAAACATTTGTTTTATTAAAGAAAACCATATTGCACTTGAAAGCCCAATTTCTCCTGATTACAATGGTGCCACATATGTATCAGTAGCCCAGGTAGCCCCAAACTGAAAAGAGCACTTTATAACATTTACAAAGAAAATACAACTACTATCCAGATTATGGGGTTAAACCCCCAAAAATTGGCGCAGGGCCCCATTCCCCAGGGGGACCCCATTTTTTTTGCAAATTTTAAGGGTTAAAAAACAATAAATTGCGTGGGCCCCCCTACCAAGTCCTAACCAGCCTGGTGACCAGCTATGCTGAGCTTGTAGAACAGGGTGCAGGGGCCAGCTTTGGTGGTCCCCTGCCCTGCCAGCTACAAGCTCACACAGCCTAAATTGGCCTTGGGACCTTCTGCCCCCCTGGGATTTAGCATAGGGGGGCTGGGGGTTAATAGCAAGTCGCCGCTAGCAACAGGTGACTTGCCAGCCCCTCAGCCTTGTGAACTGGTATAGGGGTCTCATGGTCAGCCAAATTAAATTATGGCTCACACTTGGTTAAAGGTCTTTTGGTGGTGGAAACAACAGGAGCCACAACCTCAGGTGAGGGTGAGATACTTTCTTCATGCTGAGGATGCCACCCTGACCAAGACCAAGAGCCTGCGTCCACCTGCTGCCAACACCACGGCCACGATGCAAACCACTGTGCCCCCCAAGGGACTGGGCAACTGACCACAATTTACGCTTAATAGGTGCCATAGAAGACTGTCTTTGTATACAGAATAACAGACAGAAGGTGAACTCGCAAGTTAATAGAGCAAGAATAGTGAGATGTTGAGTAGGTTTTAGGAAATGCTGATGTGTTGACTGTATCACGCCAAAATGCTGCTGTAACGGCTATTCTAGATGGTTAAAAAACACTCATGCGACACAAAAAGCTGATGTTGAAGGTATGGCAAAAGCAGGAAATGCACACTATTTGACGCTATAATATATTGGCTATTTGGAAGTTAATGATAGATTCTGATGGAGGACAAGGTCCTGGTATAGTGTTAGTTAAACACTACACACCTGTGTAGCACTCTGGCTTGTGCTGCGAGCATGGGTGTTGAAGCATGGAAAGGGGCTCCTGCTGTGTCTGATACATTACAAGTGGATACGTATAAATAAAGGGCTATATGTTGTGTGTGTCATCTTTGTGGCAAAGGCTAAAACATCATTTGGGTGGTCATTCAAGGCAGGCAGAGCAAGTCTGTGTTTGGTCACCAGTGTCTGCAGGGGTGTCTGGGCTGGATGAGATCAGTGTTGTTTCCATGAGCTCTTGAATTTGGTGTGGATGTCTATATTGTGTAGGACACAGCTAGTGTGTATTTTTTTGTAGATCGTTTGTGGGCTGTGTAGCATCTCCCCTCTTGGCTGGCCCAAATGTAAGAAGCATTTTTTCAGCAGCCTGATGATTTATTCAGCAAGACATCTGGTTTTGTGGTGAGCTACATTGAGCTGCACTTGTGTTTGTGTAAAAGTGTTTGTGTTTGGTATTTTGCGTAGTTGATGTTGTTTTTTGTGTTAGAGAGTGTGTATAGAGTGTTTGAATTTGTGACTGCATTGGCAATGCAGAGGTGTGAGGAGGAAGCTTTTGTCCTGAAGTTTACTGTGTGGCTGTGGTGTGCCACCAGCGCTAAGGTATTCCAGGGGGCTTTGTAAGTCAGGGTAGTGAGAGTTGGGGCTGACAGAATTTTAAGGCTGTCTGTATGGCATTTGAGTAATGAGCAAATCAGCAGCAGGTTCCGCCTGAATCTTGCTGTGCTTTTGTCGCTGTATGACCAAATCTGACACAGAATTGACCCCACCACTGGCCGCAGCCAGGCTATACCTGGCATAGTGCGCTTGTGTGCCTCCCTGAATATCTTGCCGTGGGGCACTTTCCAGACCACTGCTGCTCCCTTTAGCTGCATTAGCCAGGCGACCATGAGCCGCATCTTCAATGAGGTTGTCCTGGCCATATGTGACCTTATCCCTATATACATCCAATTTCCGGAGGAGAAGGAGGTGCAACGCATTAAGCTGGCCTGCCGCATGGCAGGAATCCCCAATGTCATTGGGTGCCTTGATGGCACATATATTCCATTCCACTTACCTCGAGCACAAGTGCTTCCCTTTCGCAACTGGAAGAACTTCCATTTGCCCTATGTGATGGTGGTTTGTGATCAGGAGATGAAGCTGCATGCCATGAGATCTGCTTTCCGGGATCCTGCCATGACTCATATGTGTCACACCAATCTGCCCTGTGCTGGAAATTTGAGAACAATAAAATGCTGCCTGAATGACTACTAGGTAACTACAGGGCCACACTGCAACACTAAAATAAAGCTGACCAACAGCACTAGATGGGAGGAGTTGCCACACAGACTTAGGCAGCCAGCAGGTGGGGGTGTTGAATTAATCAATAAGGTTGATTCGCAGCCTATTGTATGTGTAATTTCTGTCCATTTTCGAGCTTATGTGTGTTTTTTTCTTTGTATTGGCACTTGCTTGGGAGCGTGTTAGCCTTTTCGTTTGCGTATCTAATGTGATTAGTATGGGCTTGCGCATGATTCAAAGCCCTGATTAAGACTGCGAGGGGGCCAATAAAATGGGATCCTTCACGCTCCACATACAGGCTCTATTTCCAAGTGTGATTGTGCTTTCGTGGTGTGCAGGAAAATGTAATGGAGTCCTCCGACGATTATTATGCGAGTTGGAGTGTCTGCATTATCACGCCTTGCTTTGCATGCGGACTTCAGATTGCATTGACCATGTGGATGTTGATCACATGCATGACGTTGAGCTTTTCAAGCTGACCCGACTTAACCGTGTTTCCCCCAACACAAGGAAGGGGCATGCAATTGCAGGCATGACCAAATGGGTTGGCTGCCTTCCATTTCTGGAGAACGACTCGTTCCAGCCAAGCTCAGCTGCACCCTCAATGATTTCTTGATGGTATGGTTACCTTGGTGGACCAATACATTTGTTTTCCTGACACCATGGTAGTCTGGAATGTGGCCAATATGGGATTTTAGGAGCTGGCCGATATGTCTATTTTCACCTCGCAATGTATTGGCTCCTTTAAAGTGGACCTCAATTTCCCCTTTCAACTAGTAGTCCCAACAGCATTAATGTATATGTCCCCACCTTACACAATCAGCCAAAGAAGGCAGTACTTTTAGTACTCAGCCAAAGAAGGCAGTCTTACCAGTGGTTGTCCCTTCCTGCTTAGTATCTGTTCAGTTCTGCTCAGTGTAGGTGTGCTTGAATATAGCTTTGCTTTTGACCGGTGTACTTGCAGGAACCATAAGCTTGAATATTCCATTAATGTTCAACGTGTTGCAGCTCCTGACCTTAGGTTTATGAGTGCGATGGCTGGATTTCCGGTCTCCATCCATGATGCCTATATCCTGAGAAATTCAAGCCTGTATGACCGTTTTGAGTCTGGTGAGTTGTCTGGAGGGTGGCTACTTGGTAAGTCTTAACATTATCAGTCCTTTGTTCTACTATTTTTGACTCAAGTCAAACTAGTGGATTTGTCAATGCATCCCCTGTGCCCCCCCCCCCCCTATTTTTTCAGGTGAGAATGTTAGTGTGATGTATGCGGCTCAAAATGTATATTTCTTATTTTATTGTAGGTGATTCTGGCTACCCCCTGCTGCCATGGCTCATGATCCCTATTCAGCGGCCACAAACTCAGCCACATGCCACCTAAAACCCGGCGCATAGGAAGACCAGGGCTTTTGTGGAGCATGCATTTGGCTTAATCAAGACCCAGTTCTGTTGTTTGGAACACACAAGGGGGGCTCCAGTACAAGCCTGAGAAAGTGATCCAAATAATTTTTACATGCATGGTACATCACAATTTTGCCCTCCTTTAGAAGGTCCCCTGATATCTGGATGTCTCCCCCTCTCCAGCAATGTTGGATATTCCACAAACTGTTTATCGAGGCACACAGAGTGCCTCTGGTCAGTCGGTCAGGAATCACCTTGTCTCATTTTAGTTAATTTCTGTCTATTTTTTTAGTTTCCCATTCTCATTTTTGTCTTATCTCTAGGTTTATATGTCTATATATTCATTTGGATTTGATGCAATGATCGGCCTTTAAGGTTTGCTCTGTAAGCTTCAAACTCTTTTAATTTATTCAGTGAAAATAAACTGAAAAAGAAAGACATTTAATTGTTTATGGGTTTATTGTTGTCACTAAACTATTACATCATAGTATATAGTGAACACTGTGACCCAATAATCATTAACTCCGTTAATGCTCCGTTTCTGTGTCTTCAATCGGGAAGGGTTTTTTCCCCCTCTTGGGGGCATGCTATTTAGTCGTGGCTTCCGTTCCCGCTCACACTGACGATCCGTTTTTCCCTCCTTTTTAATGGGTTTCCCAACGTACCTTCTTGCCATCCGTTTCCGTTTTCACCCGTATTTTGATGTTTTGGACAAGTATACTTACATTTTTCTTCATCTTCCTTGTTTTTCATGCTTACCTGAATCTCTTTTTCTTCTTCTTCCTTGTCTTTCATGCTTACCTGAATCTCTGTTTCTTCTTCTTCCTTGTCTTTCATGCTTACCTGAATCTCTTTTTCTTCTTCTTCCTTGTCTTTAATGCTTACCTGAATCTCTTTTTCTTCTTCTTCCTTGTCTTTCATGCTTACCTGAATCTCTTTTTCTTCTTCTTCCTTGTCTTTCATGCTTACCTGAATCTCTTTTTCTTCTTCTTCCTTGTCTTTCATACTTACCTAAATCTCTTTTTCTTCTTCTTCCTTGTCTTTCATGCTTACCTGAATCTCTGTTTCTTCTTCTTCCTTGTCTTTCATGCTTACCTGAATCTCTGTTTCTTCTTCTTCCTTGTCTTTCATGCTTACCTGAATCTCTTTTTCTTCTTCTTCCTTGTCTTTCATGCTTACCTGAATCTCCTTTTCTTCTTCTTCCTTGTCTTTCATGCTTACCTGAATCTCTTTTTCTTCTTCTTCCTTGTCTTTCATGCTTACCTGAATCTCTGTTTCTTCTTCTTCCTTGTCTTTCATGCTTACCTGAATCTTTGTTTCTTCTTCTTCCTTGGCTTTAATGCTGACCTTAATCTCTTTTCTTATTCTTTGTCTTCTTCTCCTTCTTCTTTCTATTCCTTGTCCCATATACTTACCTTTTGGGACATGTAACAGTATGATTATATTGTGATAACGTACATTGGCAGGAAATAAAACACACCACACTTTTGTTTTTTTTTGTTTTTTTACTGTCAACCTTTTTTTGGTAAAAACTGTTTAAAATTGTGTCCAAATGCTAAAAACATCATTCTAAAATTTGGAAGCTAAATGGGTGGCTCCTTCAAAGTATTCGCCGTTTTCTTTGATCTGTGAAAGAAAAACATCATCATTGTTATAGTTTTTTTTTTTTTGTGTGGACATGAGTTTAACCTTTTTTTCCAAAAAATAACTAAAACTTACATTGCTTTTGGCCAACAGTGCGTCTGGGGTGCAGCCTCCTCCCTGGGTCCAGCAATACGTCCGCCTCTGAATCTGTTTCAATCCAAAACACAAGTATATTATTTACTCTTTGTGCCTCCTGAATGTGAGATTAGGTTATGCTTCTATGCATCAAATCACTCACCTTCCCCAGCCACCTCTTCTGGTTCGGCACCTCCCTCGACTATCCCTTGGGATGGGCCTGCGACGTCAGAATCTACAAAGCACAATAGTGCACATTAGTCTATGAGGCCGATTCATTAATAGCGCCAGGTAGCGACAGATGAACGCCAGTAGCGTGATTTTCACAGCGCCCGCTAGTATTCGCTGTGCTTGGCCGTTGTTCGCTTGTTGACAGCGACTCAGTCGGTGTGCGGTAATGTTGAATACGGGGTTAGGAGTCGCTGTTTGACAGGTTCCGCGCTGTATGGGAGCGCATGACAGCGAATGGCCAGAGCGAACGGCTCCCAGCATATTCATTAACAAATCACGCTCAAAAAATTCTCGCGCTGTGAAATGCTTGTTTAAACCCCAGAGCACTGGCGGCGATGGCTTAAAAGTAGTTTTTAACCCCCAAACAACCATATTTTTTGTTTATAAAATTAAACAAGTTTTTCTAAACATTTTGTAATATGAATGCATTAATATCAGACCTGTAATATCAATTCTGCATAATTTTTTTTTTTGTTTTTTTTTACCTTAAAAAAAAAATCTAACATTGCCGAAGTGGTCACAGAATTTTTGACATTTAAAAAAATAAAAAAAAACATTCATATCAATGAATTATGAATATTTAAAGATTGCTCCATTGAAATGCATTGGACAGCACCAGGTAGCGAGAGGTCATACCTGGCGCTGTGATGGGATTAGCAGCGGCGCTGTTCGTTGCAGTCCGCTACATGATGAATCCCGCGCTAGCTGACGCTCTCGCCGGCGCTAGCCTCATTTAGCGTGATAAATGCGTGATTGTGTCCGCCGCCTGGCGTTCTGGAGTCGGTAGCCGCCGATAGCTGGCGCTACCTGGCGCTAGTGAGACACTACTTGGCGCTATCCCTTGATAAATAAGGGCCTAAGTCTTTCTTGCATGTATCAGGACATCTGTTATTTTGATAGTCTTACCGGAGTCAGGTTGCTGCTCAGTGAGGCTAGACTCCCTGCCGTGCTTCCCCCCCCCTGCATACTGAGGTCTAAGGGGCCCTCATACTCACTGGCAGAGGAGGGGGTGGGCGTTGGCACTGGCGGTGGGGCCACCTATACCTTCCCCAGATTCGTCCAACACTGGGCTGCAGGCTCTTTTCCGGGTGGGGCGGCAACATATAGTCCATTCATTCGCTGCAATATAAACACAATCATAAAAACAGGCCCAGCCAAGGCCAGTGTGATTCTTGCATGTCAAGTTGCCACACTTACCTGGAAAATGTTTTGCAATGTATCGCCTCACCCGGGGCATATGCCTCCTCTTTAAGTCAGACCAGTGTTGGGCGATCTGGGTGAAGGTATAAGTGGTACCTGAAATGCGGCCAATCGCACCCACCACCGCCAGCGCCAACGTCCTCTTTTCGAAATCGCACGACAGGTAATCGTAGCGGTTCCTCAGCATCATCTGATTAGAAAAAACACAATGGTACCCCATTAGTCACACAAAAACATGTCCAAGTCTCATGCCCTACCTAAAGTCACTTTCTGCCCCTCATTCCTACTTACATGGGCCTAGTTCTACAATCTGCATGTAGGTTAGTTTGATGTTGCGCTTGATGTTGCGCACATGTTTAAAAGTAAGGTGGTCTAGTAGTTTACTTTAACAAGTCAGTTGATCCTCACTAATCTTGCCCTGCCATAGCTATTTTTTTTAAGCGGCTTGTGCGCGCACATAAACGCATGCTCGCCTACTCACATCCATGATAAGGTCGTCCTGCTCTGCAGTGAAAATAGCTGGCGTCATTTTTTTAGGGGTTCCGGGTATGGCTATGACGTTCCCCCGCGGTGACGTGCGTGCGTGCGCGCACGCAGGCACACACGCCGGTGAACACGCCCACACGGTAAAAATATTTAAAGGTCAATGCACTCAGCTCTGTGTTGGATACCATATCACTATGGCCAGACCAAAAGGCAGCCATAAGACCCACAAAAGCCCAGAGGCACATACTAGCCGCTCAGATCCAGCACACAAAAAACAACACAAGAGCAGCCACAAGAGCCAGGATGGACATGCACTTACTAAAAGGGTGGCTAAGACACACACACAGGTAGCTCACCCAAAACGCAGGAGCAAGGAGCCCTTGCCACATTCGCCAGCACCTGCTAAATCTTCCAGGCCTCACAAGCGACCCAAATCTGTGAAAAGGCTGCTGCCTGCACCTCCTCCACACACAAAGCATGGCCAAAAAACAAGACACATCAGCAAGGGGAAGCGTAGGTCCAAAACCTCCACCCCACAACGCCCACCCACCCCTCCTCCGCAACACTCTGTGTCACAAAGTACCACTACCACAGATTCACTAGAGAGCTCAACAGGTGAAAGCTCCACAGGCACCCAACCATTAACACAGAGCAGCACCCACACTCCATCACACTCACCCATAAGCCCAAGAACCCAACACGACTCCCCAGACAGCCAGCCATCTATTTCATCTGATGCAGGGGACACCACACACCCATGTGGCCGTCAGCTACGCCGTGGCTCACTTACAGTCTGTTTTTGTGAAGCCCAAAGCATGGCTGTAGCCACTGGTGTCTGTGAGCACTATAATGCCCTATTTGGCCGTTATTCCAAAAGCACCACAAAGCAGGCAAATCTGGGCTAATATTTGCAGCCAAGTTAATAGTGTTGGCTCTGTCAGGAGAGATCTTGAGCAAATTAAGCACAAATTTGGGGATCTCAAATATTATGGGAAAAATAAAATGGACGTGCGCCGCCAGCAGAGAGTGTAAATGCATGTCTAGCTTGCTTTGTAACAGGATGTAACACTTAATAGTTGTGTTTTAATCTACCCCAGCCAGCAGACAGGGGGTGGTCTCCCGACTAAAATCACACTAACCCCAGCCGAAGAACATGTCTACACATATATTCACCCTGCAACCCTTCAGGGCCTGCCAGAGGGCCTAGACACAGACAGGAATGTCAGGTCGAAAGGTGAGTTTGTTGTTACAATGTTGAACCAAAAACTTTGGGAACCATTAATACACACTGTGTTTGTTGCTAAAAATTACATTTCATTCTCTCTTCCCAGAACAAACTCAACACACGTCACAAGGCCAAGCAACCCCTGGCTTGTCCCAGAGGCCCATGCAACACCAGGTTTCTTCCCACACAAACCAAATTGAGTGCTTGGATGAGGTAAGTCAATGGTCCACTGTGTAGACTTTGGAAATTGCACTTGCATCCATTTGTGGGAAAATAGTGAACTCAATAAATGCTACATTTCTTTACAGAACATACAAAGTCCCCCAATTATTGAAGACATTCGAGATTTGGAGGAGGACACAAATCAGATGCCGCAAATGCCTACAGAACCAGTGTGCGAACATCAGAACCAACAGGCACAGCAACTTCCATCACCTGGTGTCCACTACCACAACCTCTGTGCCAACAACCACCACTTCTGTCGTCCACACCACACACTCGGTGCCAACCCAACCACCAGCACCAACTCAATCTGGTGCCGTACCACCCACCCGTGCCAGTGCAAGAACACAGCCAAGGCGACATATAAGCCAGAGGAGACAGCTTCAGATTATGGAGGAAGCGTGGCACCAGGAGAATATAGCATTCTCCCAAACCACACAACAATTTAATGACATGGTGTGCACCCAAATAACATCAATGACTAACCAATTAGAGGTTTTAAACTCCAATGTGTCTGGCCTACTGGCAGAAACAAGAAGCCTAAACAGGCATATGGGAGAAATGGTCCAACAATGGCAGCACATTAACCAAAGCCTGGCACATATTGCTGCACAGATTCACCCACCCCAACCATCAGCTGCAACATCATCCTCTACCTACCACTAAATGGTTGTGCTAATGTATATGACCCCACGTTTCAGTTTAACATAAAATCCAAAAAAAGGATTGAAAATAATTTTTGTTTGATTCACTAATAAAATTAAAAGAAATACATTTCAAAGACATCAGACATGACAATGCGGGGAGTAGAGTGGTGGTCTCTCTCGATAATGAGAAGGCCTTCGACTCGGTTGAATGGCACTATCTATGGGCAGTGTTAAATAAATTTGGCCTCCCCCCAACATATGTCAAATATGTCCAACTACTCTATCGGAATCCCAAGGCGAGAGTTAGAGTCAATGGAATTGTAACGGCTGAGTTGGAGTTAGGTCGGGGTACACGACAGGGGTGCCCACTCTCCCCACTACTGTTTGCGCTGGCTATTGACCCCTTGGCGTCACTAATCCGAGACTCTGCTAAGATCCAAGGGTGGAGACTGCAACGGGTGGTCGAGAAGGTCTCCATGTATGCGGACGATACCCTAGTTTATTTGGCTGATGCTGAGGGCTCTCTGGAGGCGCTACTGGAGCTAATAACAAAATTTGGTTCATTCTCAGGGCTAAAAGTTAATTGGGAGAAGTCCAGCTTATACGTGGTGGATGAGCCGGGGGAGCCCGTATCTCCCCGGTCTCTTCACTTCGGAGAGCGGACAACTTTAAATACTTGGGGATTGTCATGCATGCGGACCCTTCCAAATTTATTGAACTTAATATCCTCCCAGTGGTAGGCGCCCTTAAGAAGAAAGCGACCCAGTGGGTGACTCTCCCCTTATTGGTCATTGGTCGCATTAACATAATTAAAATGGTCTTTCTCCCTAAGTTCCTATACCTATACCAAGCATCGCCTGTGGTGCTGCCGGCCTCACACTTTCGACTTCTAGACTCTATCATATTCCGGTTCATATGGGGGGTCTCTCCCCCCAAAATGAACAAGACCATCCTCAGAGCCCCGTCGGGACTGGGTGGCCTGGCTGCTCCGCACATGATGCTGTATTTTTATGCTGCACAGTTGGTATACACTACGTGGTGGATGAACCCCCCCCGTTGGCAACCCGGTGGTGGCTCTTGAGTCCGCTCTGTTGGGCCCACTGCTCCCTTTGCAGAGTCCTACCTACCACTAAATGGTTGTGCTAATGTATATGACCCCACGTTTCAGTTTAACATAAAATCCAAAAAAAGGATTGAAAATAATTTTTGTTTGATTCACTAATAAAATTAAAAGAAATACATTTCAAAGGCGTGTGTTTTATGCAAAAACATTGTCCACTAGTTGAGCACGTATTGCCTGTGCTGTGCCACTTGGTGATCCAGAGTATGGAGGGGTGTGATCTTCAGAAATCTCTAAAGTGTCCTCAGGCAGGTCAGTGTATCTGGATATCCGGGCTCGAATGGCAAGGTTGTGCAGGACACCACAAGCAAGAATGATTTTGATGACCTTGGCAGGCTGATACTGTAGTGCACCCCCAGTCTGATCCAGACATCGGAAGCGCACCTTGAGCAAGCCAAAGGCACGTTCCCCCACTGAGCGAGTCCTCCTATGGGCAGTGTTATACCACTCCTGGGCCTGGGAAGATGGATGCAGGATGGGGGTGAGTAGCCATGGTAGCAAAGGATAGCCAGAATCACCTGCCAAAAAAACAAACAAAAATAAGCACTAACAATAAGAACACACATGACAAATGTGCCTATTGTAAACATATGTAGTGTCTGGCACCATAACTAGTCAACACATAATTATAAGGCCACCCAAAAATATCAAATAACTCTAAATCTAATAACTAAACAATATCCACAAGTACCTTACATGCATTAAACAAAAATGGCATGTTAGGTAACTTTAAAATCCTAACAACATGGAACAACAGACAGAGCCCTAAGGGGAATAACCTCAATAATGTTTAGGTGTGCATTAAAGCATTATTGAACAGGGACAAATAGGTGCGCTGTGCAGTGTCAGAGCAAAGCACAGTTCAGATGAGCCAACATGCACATCCAACCAGTACACTCCTATACAATGACTGTGGTATGCTACATAGCTAAGAGGGCCAGGACAGGACGCAATAGTGGAGAAGACATACAAGAATTAAGATGATCAAATAGTGGTAAGTAAGTGATTGCCAACTTGTACTGTTTCATTGCTATCTATCACAGATTAATGGGGGACAGGCACCAACATTTTTAATAAAAAAAAAACACAACAACACGTTTGAGACACATACCCAGTAGCCATCTGCCAGACAGATCTCCAGATTGAAAACGTTCAAAGAGGCAGGAGTTCCTCAAAATGTGGGCATCATGCGTGGAACCAGGGAAGGCTGCAAAGATACTAAAAGATTGCAGATCAGGGCCGGACACTGCCTGGACATTAATCGAATGGCCCATCTTCCTGTTCCTGCACAAACCCAACAGAACTGTAATTAGTGTGACCATAAGTGTCAAGATTCACACAAATATTCCAAAAACATCAACAACATTACTAAACAATGGATGCTAGTGATACACAGGGTGTAGCTCTGCTTGAACCCCCCCCCCCCCAAAAAAAACCAAGCAGACCTAAACCACATACCTGAACAGATATTCCTGGTCAGCAGGCGGAATGATCGATACGTGGGTACAATCAATGGCACCCATGACGTTGGGCATGTCAGCTATGTTATAAAAGCCCAGTTTAACCGCATTCCAGGCTTCCCCTGTGTCTGGGAAAAATATAAATTTGGGTGCCAGGGTAGCCATGGTTAGGCTGCGGCTAAGCGTAGACTGGGACATCCCCACGGAGAAGGCACCCAGTCTCTGTAACGAGCCGTTCAGCCAACCAATTGCATGCCCCTTTCTTGTGGTGGGGGCTAACCATGGCCGCAGCTGGCTATACAAGTCCTGGAGAGAAACACGGTTAAGGCAGGTGAGCTCGAATAGCTCAACGTCATGCATGCCATCGGTGTCCAAACGTGTTCGGTGCAGCCTGGTTTCTGCCATGCTCAAAAGTACAAGACCGCGTAGCTGACGCCTTTGATGCTCGCGCACAGAGGAAATCATGATACGGAGCTCAAATACGGGTGCTAATAGTGGCCGTAAGTGAAGCGTCGAGGCCCTCGTTAAATGGGGCTTGAATCAGGATGCCAAGGTTCTCGCCAAGATACTAGCACTCCGCTTAAATAAGGTAATACTCTCCCTCATTGGTAATGATCAGTCAGGCTTCATGCCAGGCCGAACGACGAGCATTAACCTAAGACGGCTGTTTAGTAACCTGCAAATCAGACATGACAATGCGGGGAGTAGAGTGGTGGTCTCTCTCGATAATGAGAAGGCCTTCGACTCGGTTGAATGGCACTATCTATGGGCAGTGTTAAATAAATTTGGCCTCCCCCCAACATATGTCAAATATGTCCAACTACTCTATCGGAATCCCAAGGCGAGAGTTAGAGTCAATGGAATTGTAACGGCTGAGTTGGAGTTAGGTCGGGGTACACGACAGGGGTGCCCACTCTCCCCACTACTGTTTGCGCTGGCTATTGACCCCTTGGCGTCACTAATCCGAGACTCTGCTAAGATCCAAGGGTGGAGACTGCAACGGGTGGTCGAGAAGGTCTCCATGTATGCGGACGATACCCTAGTTTATTTGGCTGATGCTGAGGGCTCTCTGGAGGCGCTACTGGAGCTAATAACAAAATTTGGTTCATTCTCAGGGCTAAAAGTTAATTGGGAGAAGTCCAGCTTATACGTGGTGGATGAGCCGGGGGGAGCCCGTATCTTCCCGGTCTCTTCACTTCGGAGAGCGGACAACTTTAAATACTTGGGGATTGTCATGCATGCGGACCCTTCCAAATTTATTGAACTTAATATCCTCCCAGTGGTAGGCGCCCTTAAGAAGAAAGCGACCCAGTGGGTGACTCTCCCCTTATTGGTCATTGGTCGCATTAACATAATTAAAATGGTCTTTCTCCCTAAGTTCCTATACCTATACCAAGCATCGCCTGTGGTGCTGCCGGCCTCACACTTTCGACTTCTAGACTCTATCATATTCCGGTTCATATGGGGGGTCTCTCCCCCCAAAATGAACAAGACCATCCTCAGAGCCCCGTCGGGACTGGGTGGCCTGGCTGCTCCGCACATGATGCTGTATTTTTATGCTGCACAGTTGGTATACACTACGTGGTGGATGAACCCCCCCCGTTGGCAACCCGGTGGTGGCTCTTGAGTCCGCTCTGTTGGGCCCACTGCTCCCTTTGCAGAGTCCTACCTACCACTAAATGGTTGTGCTAATGTATATGACCCCACGTTTCAGTTTAACATAAAATCCAAAAAAAGGATTGAAAATAATTTTTGTTTGATTCACTAATAAAATTAAAAGAAATACATTTCAAAGGCGTGTGTTTTATGCAAAAACATTGTCCACTAGTTGAGCACGTATTGCCTGTGCTGTGCCACTTGGTGATCCAGAGTATGGAGGGGTGTGATCTTCAGAAATCTCTAAAGTGTCCTCAGGCAGGTCAGTGTATCTGGATATCCGGGCTCGAATGGCAAGGTTGTGCAGGACACCACAAGCAAGAATGATTTTGATGACCTTGGCAGGCTGATACTGTAGTGCACCCCCAGTCTGATCCAGACATCGGAAGCGCACCTTGAGCAAGCCAAAGGCACGTTCCCCCACTGAGCGAGTCCTCCTATGGGCAGTGTTATACCACTCCTGGGCCTGGGAAGATGGATGCAGGATGGGGGTGAGTAGCCATGGTAGCAAAGGATAGCCAGAATCACCTGCCAAAAAAACAAACAAAAATAAGCACTAACAATAAGAACACACATGACAAATGTGCCTATTGTAAACATATGTAGTGTCTGGCACCATAACTAGTCAACACATAATTATAAGGCCACCCAAAAATATCAAATAACTCTAAATCTAATAACTAAACAATATCCACAAGTACCTTACATGCATTAAACAAAAATGGCATGTTAGGTAACTTTAAAATCCTAACAACATGGAACAACAGACAGAGCCCTAAGGGGAATAACCTCAATAATGTTTAGGTGTGCATTAAAGCATTATTGAACAGGGACAAATAGGTGCGCTGTGCAGTGTCAGAGCAAAGCACAGTTCAGATGAGCCAACATGCACATCCAACCAGTACACTCCTATACAATGACTGTGGTATGCTACATAGCTAAGAGGGCCAGGACAGGACGCAATAGTGGAGAAGACATACAAGAATTAAGATGATCAAATAGTGGTAAGTAAGTGATTGCCAACTTGTACTGTTTCATTGCTATCTATCACAGATTAATGGGGGACAGGCACCAACATTTTTAATAAAAAAAAACACAACAACACGTTTGAGACACATACCCAGTAGCCATCTGCCAGACAGATCTCCAGATTGAAAACGTTCAAAGAGGCAGGAGTTCCTCAAAATGTGGGCATCATGCGTGGAACCAGGGAAGGCTGCAAAGATACTAAAAGATTGCAGATCAGGGCCGGACACTGCCTGGACATTAATCGAATGGCCCATCTTCCTGTTCCTGCACAAACCCAACAGAACTGTAATTAGTGTGACCATAAGTGTCAAGATTCACACAAATATTCCAAAAACATCAACAACATTACTAAACAATGGATGCTAGTGATACACAGGGTGTAGCTCTGCTTGAACCCCCCCCCCCAAAAAAAACCAAGCAGACCTAAACCACATACCTGAACAGATATTCCTGGTCAGCAGGCGGAATGATCGATACGTGGGTACAATCAATGGCACCCATGACGTTGGGCATGTCAGCTATGTTATAAAAGCCCAGTTTAACCGCATTCCAGGCTTCCCCTGTGTCTGGGAAAAATATAAATTTGGGTGCCAGGGTAGCCATGGTTAGGCTGCGGCTAAGCGTAGACTGGGACATCCCCACGGAGAAGGCACCCAGTCTCTGTAACGAGCCGTTCAGCCAACCAATTGCATGCCCCTTTCTTGTGGTGGGGGCTAACCATGGCCGCAGCTGGCTATACAAGTCCTGGAGAGAAACACGGTTAAGGCAGGTGAGCTCGAATAGCTCAACGTCATGCATGCCATCGATGTCCAAACGTGTTCGGTGCAGCCTGGTTTCTGCCATGCTCAAAAGTACAAGACCGCGTAGCTGACGCCTTTGATGCTCGCGCACAGAGGAAATCATGATACGGAGCTCAAATACGGGTGCTAATAGTGGCCGTAAGTGAAGCGTCGAGGCCCTCGTTAAATGGGGCTTGAATCAGGATGCCAAGGTTCTCGCCAAGATACTAGCACTCCGCTTAAATAAGGTAATACTCTCCCTCATTGGTAATGATCAGTCAGGCTTCATGCCAGGCCGAACGACGAGCATTAACCTAAGACGGCTGTTTAGTAACCTGCAAATCAGACATGACAATGCGGGGAGTAGAGTGGTGGTCTCTCTCGATAATGAGAAGGCCTTCGACTCGGTTGAATGGCACTATCTATGGGCAGTGTTAAATAAATTTGGCCTCCCCCCAACATATGTCAAATATGTCCAACTACTCTATCGGAATCCCAAGGCGAGAGTTAGAGTCAATGGAATTGTAACGGCTGAGTTGGAGTTAGGTCGGGGTACACGACAGGGGTGCCCACTCTCCCCACTACTGTTTGCGCTGGCTATTGACCCCTTGGCGTCACTAATCCGAGACTCTGCTAAGATCCAAGGGTGGAGACTGCAACGGGTGGTCGAGAAGGTCTCCATGTATGCGGACGATACCCTAGTTTATTTGGCTGATGCTGAGGGCTCTCTGGAGGCGCTACTGGAGCTAATAACAAAATTTGGTTCATTCTCAGGGCTAAAAGTTAATTGGGAGAAGTCCAGCTTATACGTGGTGGATGAGCCGGGGGGAGCCCGTATCTTCCCGGTCTCTTCACTTCGGAGAGCGGACAACTTTAAATACTTGGGGATTGTCATGCATGCGGACCCCTTCCAAATTTATTGAACTTAATATCCTCCCAGTGGTAGGCGCCCTTAAGAAGAAAGCGACCCAGTGGGTGACTCTCCCCTTATTGGTCATTGGTCGCATTAACATAATTAAAATGGTCTTTCTCCCTAAGTTCCTATACCTATACCAAGCATCGCCTGTGGTGCTGCCGGCCTCACACTTTCGACTTCTAGACTCTATCATATTCCGGTTCATATGGGGGGTCTCTCCCCCCAAAATGAACAAGACCATCCTCAGAGCCCCGTCGGGACTGGGTGGCCTGGCTGCTCCGCACATGATGCTGTATTTTTATGCTGCACAGTTGGTATACACTACGTGGTGGATGAACCCCCCCCGTTGGCAACCCGGTGGTGGCTCTTGAGTCCACTCTGTTGGGCCCACTGCTCCCTTTGCAGAGTCCTACCTACCACTAAATGGTTGTGCTAATGTATATGACCCCACGTTTCAGTTTAACATAAAATCCAAAAAAAGGATTGAAAATAATTTTTGCTTGATTCACTAATAAAATTAAAAGAAATACATTTCAAAGGCGTGTGTTTTATGCAAAAACATTGTCCACTAGTTGAGCACGTATTGCCTGTGCTGTGCCACTTGGTGATCCAGAGTATGGAGGGGTGTGATCTTCAGAAATCTCTAAAGTGTCCTCAGGCAGGTCAGTGTATCTGGATATCCGGGCTCGAATGGCAAGGTTGTGCAGGACACCACAAGCAAGAATGATTTTGATGACCTTGGCAGGCTGATACTGTAGTGCACCCCCAGTCTGATCCAGACATCGGAAGCGCACCTTGAGCAAGCCAAAGGCACGTTCCCCCACTGAGCGAGTCCTCCTATGGGCAGTGTTATACCACTCCTGGGCCTGGGAAGATGGATGCAGGATGGGGGTGAGTAGCCATGGTAGCAAAGGATAGCCAGAATCACCTGCCAAAAAAACAAACAAAAATAAGCACTAACAATAAGAACACACATGACAAATGTGCCTATTGTAAACATATGTAGTGTCTGGCACCATAACTAGTCAACACATAATTATAAGGCCACCCAAAAATATCAAATAACTCTAAATCTAATAACTAAACAATATCCACAAGTACCTTACATGCATTAAACAAAAATGGCATGTTAGGTAACTTTAAAATCCTAACAACATGGAACAACAGACAGAGCCCTAAGGGGAATAACCTCAATAATGTTTAGGTGTGCATTAAAGCATTATTGAACAGGGACAAATAGGTGCGCTGTGCAGTGTCAGAGCAAAGCACAGTTCAGATGAGCCAACATGCACATCCAACCAGTACACTCCTATACAATGACTGTGGTATGCTACATAGCTAAGAGGGCCAGGACAGGACGCAATAGTGGAGAAGACATACAAGAATTAAGATGATCAAATAGTGGTAAGTAAGTGATTGCCAACTTGTACTGTTTCATTGCTATCTATCACAGATTAATGGGGGACAGGCACCGACATTTTTAATAAAAAAAAACACAACAACAACACGTTTGAGACACATACCCAGTAGCCATCTGCCAGACAGATCTCCAGATTGAAAACGTTCAAAGAGGCAGGAGTTCCTCAAAATGTGGGCATCATGCGTGGAACCAGGGAAGGCTGCAAAGATACTAAAAGATTGCAGATCAGGGCCGGACACTGCCTGGACATTAATCGAATGGCCCATCTTCCTGTTCCTGCACAAACCCAACAGAACTGTAATTAGTGTGACCATAAGTGTCAAGATTCACACAAATATTCCAAAAACATCAACAACATTACTAAACAATGGATGCTAGTGATACACAGGGTGTAGCTCTGCTTGAACCCCCCCCCCAAAAAAAAACCAAGCAGACCTAAACCACATACCTGAACAGATATTCCTGGTCAGCAGGCGGAATGATCGATACGTGGGTACAATCAATGGCACCCATGACGTTGGGCATGTCAGCTATGTTATAAAAGCCCAGTTTAACCGCATTCCAGGCTTCCCCTGTGTCTGGGAAAAATATAAATTTGGGTGCCAGGGTAGCCATGGTTAGGCTGCGGCTAAGCGTAGACTGGGACATCCCCACGGAGAAGGCACCCAGTCTCTGTAACGAGCCGTTCAGCCAACCAATTGCATGCCCCTTTCTTGTGGTGGGGGCTAACCATGGCCGCAGCTGGCTATACAAGTCCTGGAGAGAAACACGGTTAAGGCAGGTGAGCTCGAATAGCTCAACGTCATGCATGCCATCGATGTCCAAACGTGTTCGGTGCAGCCTGGTTTCTGCCATGCTCAAAAGTACAAGACCGCGTAGCTGACGCCTTTGATGCTCGCGCACAGAGGAAATCATGATACGGAGCTCAAATACGGGTGCTAATAGTGGCCGTAAGTGAAGCGTCGAGGCCCTCGTTAAATGGGGCTTGAATCAGGATGCCAAGGTTCTCGCCAAGATACTAGCACTCCGCTTAAATAAGGTAATACTCTCCCTCATTGGTAATGATCAGTCAGGCTTCATGCCAGGCCGAACGACGAGCATTAACCTAAGACGGCTGTTTAGTAACCTGCAAATCAGACATGACAATGCGGGGAGTAGAGTGGTGGTCTCTCTCGATAATGAGAAGGCCTTCGACTCGGTTGAATGGCACTATCTATGGGCAGTGTTAAATAAATTTGGCCTCCCCCCAACATATGTCAAATATGTCCAACTACTCTATCGGAATCCCAAGGCGAGAGTTAGAGTCAATGGAATTGTAACGGCTGAGTTGGAGTTAGGTCGGGGTACACGACAGGGGTGCCCACTCTCCCCACTACTGTTTGCGCTGGCTATTGACCCCTTGGCGTCACTAATCCGAGACTCTGCTAAGATCCAAGGGTGGAGACTGCAACGGGTGGTCGAGAAGGTCTCCATGTATGCGGACGATACCCTAGTTTATTTGGCTGATGCTGAGGGCTCTCTGGAGGCGCTACTGGAGCTAATAACAAAATTTGGTTCATTCTCAGGGCTAAAAGTTAATTGGGAGAAGTCCAGCTTATACGTGGTGGATGAGCCGGGGGGAGCCCGTATCTCCCCGGTCTCTTCACTTCGGAGAGCGGACAACTTTAAATACTTGGGGATTGTCATGCATGCGGACCCCTTCCAAATTTATTGAACTTAATATCCTCCCAGTGGTAGGCGCCCTTAAGAAGAAAGCGACCCAGTGGGTGACTCTCCCCTTATTGGTCATTGGTCGCATTAATATAATTAAAATGGTCTTTCTCCCTAAGTTCCTATACCTATACCAAGCATCGCCTGTGGTGCTGCCGGCCTCACACTTTCGACTTCTAGACTCTATCATATTCCGGTTCATATGGGGGGTCTCTCCCCCCAAAATGAACAAGACCATCCTCAGAGCCCCGTCGGGACTGGGTGGCCTGGCTGCTCCGCACATGATGCTGTATTTTTATGCTGCACAGTTGGTATACACTACGTGGTGGATGAACCCCCCCCGTTGGCAACCCGGTGGTGGCTCTTGAGTCCGCTCTGTTGGGCCCACTGCTCCCTTTGCAGAGTCTGGTGTACAGGGGAGCAAAAGGTCTCCCATGCGCCACTACATGTATGAGAACCAAGCTGAAGAAAGCCTGCACCAGCTACAAAAGAATAAATGTGTGCTCAAAAGAGGAAGGGTGTGCAATTGCAACCTGCTAATATAAGCAACAAAATAGGGAACCCCACTATTCCCCAAAATTTATCCTCAGAGAAGGCACCACTACTATAATAATTATTTGATAATAGTTTATTTTATTTATCAAAAAAGATGTTTGCTATACACATATACAGACACACATTTTAAAACCTTATTTTAAAAAACATATACACATTCTTGGAGGAAAGAACAAAAGGGGGAGGGAGGGGAGAGGGGAGGGAAGGGGGAATTTAGCCCCCAACCGCCCCCAAACAGAGAAAGGTGGCCCTCTTGTTTATATTATGCCAAATTGTGAATAAATCAATAATACCTGTAAATCCTGCTGTCGTGCTTAATAGTGCTAATCTATTACATAAAAAATCTCTCAACTCATATAACTCCTTGTGCCAGTAAACCTTTTAAAGTGCTTAGTGCATATAGTGAAAAACAATATATATATAATATAATATGTATATAGGGCTAAACAGGACAGCCAGGACGCCAAAAAACAGACAACCATACAAACAAATCACTGCTGTAACTATAATGGCCAACCAACTCACCCCCCTCACCAACACATATGTGTTGTCGACGCGTTGCGTGACGACGACACGTCACTTCTCCAGGACAATAGGGCACACATCTAACCCCTACTAAACCTCCTTAAGTACTCACACAGACCCCGTTCCCCCGCCGCGCGCCGCGCCTCCGTAATCAAAAAGACAGAGCGCAGCTGTGATAGCGCTCGTAACCGGAAGTGGCAGTCCGCATGACGCGCTCCGGCCGGAAGCGCGTCAGCGGGCCGCTTGCGTTCCAGCACACGGAAGCAATGGATTTCTATGTGGCTGGTATAGCCGGATGAAAACAGCGCGGGACCGGGGGCGGGACAGGTAAGTAAATAGGTGGAAGAAAACATTTCTTTCTAAATAAACATCCTAAATACTTATATCGCTAATATGTACAAAAATATACAATGTTATACTGCAACTATACAATCTATCTACATGCCAAAAGTGGATTACATTCTATATAGACCTGTATATGCAGCTACATCTGAGCTGCATATATATCTGTTAGAATAAACAACATGGAAACTCTGCTGTAAAGATAATTAAAGGGAATTAGGTCAAGCACTTACACTAACCATAACCCTGGTACCCCTAACCGGGGAAGCTATTCACAAGTATCCCTCCTAAATATAAGATATCTTCCATATTATCAAAATGAGCATTATATACATTGCCATGCATGTGGCTGCATCCAGGCAGCACAAAGCTCTCTTGAACTAACACAGCGTAAGAACACTACTATTCAAGATATTCATAGGGGATTGGGCCATGGACCTACAATGACCATGGTCCTAATACCCCCGTTGGCGGGAACTTATTCACAATCAGCCCACATGATTATACATGATTTTGTTTACAAATAAAAGGGGAGAAAAGCACAAAGGGAGAAAGACACACAACCAGAATTTTTAATGCAACAAAGATCGCTGTGCGATGGCATCTTCCTATGGGACTCTCGTTGTATCAAAGGTCCGGAACCTGATGTAGTAGTTCTCTTATAGAAGACCCGGATATATTAAGTGCCACCTATGACTAGAGAAAAAAACCGTAAGCGTGACAAAAAATCAATACACATGTGAAAGGGCACTGCCAATGCCCTCAAGTTACTAGAACAGTGTGTAAAATGACTGTAGAAACTCAACACCAATAAACTATACCAGAAAAGGTGACCCACATATTGAAACTAACCTTTACCTAGAGCCCATATTGGCCACGTATGGCCCAACAAACCCACAGCACCCAAACTCCCCCCACCCCCCCATAAACATAACCCTAACCCCTTACCACACCCAAACACATAAACTCCTAGAATTACACATTACAACCCCTAGTGAAGCTCATTATACCCCAAAAAAAGGTGTGAAGGCCAGGTCTTCATTCAACCCCATGGGGACCTGAGTGCCCAAGTTGTATATCCATCTGAGCTCCTTTTGTTGCAATAATCTTTTCAAGTTGCCACCCCGTGGACCCACACTGACCTTCTCAATACCCACTATCTTTAAACAGCTCATATCGCTGTGGTGTACATTGTAGAAGTGCAGTGCCACCGGTGGTACCAATTTCCCAAGTTGTAGATTTCTGCCCGCCAAACGAATACTAGATATATGAGCTTGTATCCTCGCCTTAAGACTATTCCGTGTCTCACCTATGTACATCTTGGGACACCCACAGGTAAGGGCATAAATAACTCCTGTGGTTCTACAGTTTACAAATTGGGCTATTCGAAAACTTTTACCAGTTTGCAAATGGCTAATGTTTTTACACTTAACCATATTTGGACAAATGGAACAGCCGCCACATGGGTAGCTGCCATTTGTATTTTTGTTGTCTCGTAGCCAATTTGGTAAAGGGTTAAAGTGACTTGAGCATACTTTGTCCCGAATACTTGGGGCCCGTTGGGCCGTCATCCGGGGACCCCCCCGGACCCATCTCGTCAGATACGGATCGGTTCTTAAAATGCTCCAATGCCTATTAAGGATCTTTTTTAGGTTTCTCCAATCATCATTATATCGTGTAACAAATCTTACCTCTGATCTATTGTCATGTCTCTGTTTAGGAATAAGTAGACGTGATCTTGGTGTGGATCTAGCTCTTGCCCAGGCTCTGTCCACCACTGCTTGGGGATAGCCTCTCATACAGAACCGTCGTGCCAAGTCACCAGCTTGTTTTTCAAAGTCTTCAGGTTGGTTAGATGAAAGCTATCATAATGTAATAATGAGTTGACCGCAGTGTCTTTTCGATATAGGCCCGTACTCAATGTCCCGTCTCCCATGACCATGATGGTAAGATCCAAAAATGTCACCTGTGTTGATGAAATCTGGGCAGTCAAAAAGATGTTTAGCTCATTCTGGTTTAGAAGATTTAGATATTCATTAAATTGTGTTTCGGAGCCCTGCCACAACACCAGTATGTCATCAATATATCTGTACCAGCCCAACACGTGCCGGTGATGGTCCCGCATGTCATCACAGCCGACTACCTCCCGCTCCCACCAGCCCAGGAATAAGTTGGCCACCGAGGGGGCTGTGTATATGTGTATAGCAAACATCTTTTTTGATAAATAAAATAAACTATTATCAAATAATTATTATAGTAGTGGTGCCTTCTCTGAGGATAAATTTTGGGGAATAGTGGGGTTCCCTATTTTGTCACTACATGTATGAGAGCGACACTACATGTGTGGCAGAAAGCACAGGCTATGAGGAGTCCCCCCCGACCCCCTACTGAATGGTCTCCCAATGCCCCCCTCTGGGACAATCCTAATCTGCCAGAACTGAAGGCCCTTCCTGACACAATTTTTTGGAAAAGAAAGGGAATAACCGTATTAGCGCAGCTATTTACGGGAGGGACTCTGATGACGTACGAGCAGCTGTGCCATATATACATGCTGCTGTCGCCCAGGGACTTCTTCCGGTACTTACAGCTCGGCACGCCCTGAGATCCCAGATCCCTATAGAGGGACTGCAGCTGGTGGAGGCACCGCTTGAATCCCTGATAAGATCCACTGATATAAGGAAACCCACCTCTACATTATACACCGCCCTTCTTACAAGTCAACCGTCCCCCTTGGAAACAGCACAGAGGAAGTGGGAGGCTTTGATCCCGGGTATGGACCAGGAGAATTGGGAGGAAGCGGTAGACAATCTATACTCTTCTGTTATAGATGCTAGAGATAGGCTGATCCAGGCCAAATGGCTTCATCAGGTGTATCTGACCCCGGTTAGACTGAAAAGGATGGGCCTGGCAGAAACAGACCTTTGCCCTAGGTGCAACACTGGCACCGGTTCTTTACTCCACATGATCTGGGAATGTCCGACTATCTCTGCATTCTGGGATGAGGTGTCCAACTTTATCTCGATCTCCATGGGCCTCCCTGTGAGGAAAACAGCGCCCCTCTGTCTCCTAAGTGTGGTAGAACCCATGTTAGATGATGGTCCGCAGATAATCCTGTTACGTCTACTAATGTTTTATGCGAGGAAATGCCTTCTCTTACATTGGAAACATCCAAATAAGCCGAGCCTCTCAGGTTGGAAGAGTTTGATTAACGGCAAACTGGTTCTGTATAAGATGACCTACCAGGCTAGAGGATGCCCAGACAAGTTTGAGCGAGTATGGGGGGGCGTGGCTCAATGCCCCCAATTCTACTAATGGCTAGGGGCCACCGGTGGCTCACTTTACAGGGCTGAAATCTCTCCTTTATACTCTGAGCTCTATCTAAGCAGGTGAGAATGAGAGTGAATGAGTTGCGAATGATGCGGGTGTGTGTGTACCGTTGTTATTATTGTAGCGGTTATGATTATAGTTGTAATATAGTGTAATGGTGGTATAAGTGCAACTGTAATTGTATTGCTTTGTTGTACAACTTGAAAAGCATAAATAAAAACTTAAAAAAAAAAGGAAATCAAGGCTCTGAATCAATTAAAAAAACGGACCAATCAATGGTTCAGCCACTTGCGAGCCGTCAATCGGAAAGGCGCATGCCGACACACCTGAGCGCATAAACGCACACAAAAAACGTAGCACCCTTTCAGGACCCGATCACAGCCCAAAACCAACGGGAAAACATATGGGATAGCTGAACGGGGAGGCTCTGCATCAGGCCAAAAGTCTGTATCATCATTGGTAGGGTGGGTGGCCTGCAGAGTATGGTGGTTGTCTTGATAGTTGTAGTGCCACCAGCTGGGACAGGTTATCATTTATCATCTGCCACTGTCCTACCATTGCCTTCCTCTGACGGTAGTTGTTATGCATTTCCTCCACCAATGAATGTAACTTATGGTGAATCTGACTTAAATTTTGTTCTATGGTATGGCGGAACTGTTTTGCTTGAAGGCTCGGCTATCAGCTCTCCAATCTGACTCCATCATCTGCATTACCAGGGGAAGATGGCGACGTGCCTGAGCCCATCATCCTCTTCCATGGGTAGAGACACTTGCAGATGGAGTAGTACTTGGCCTTTCCCCATGGGTTTTACTTGTTGTGGCTGAAGCCAAATGATCTGCAACAGAGCTGCCCCATGGAGGTGATGGATGCAGCTGCTCCTCACACTCCACCTGCTGTTCATGCTGGAGCTGTGACAACTGTTGATGCTATTGTGGTATCTGCAGTGGCAGCTGTTGTGTGTGAGGGTGCTGGGAGGGAACTGGTGCAGAGGTTGATGCTGCTGTTCTGGTTGAGGCTGATGCAGTGGCTCATCTTCCTCAAGATCCTGTATGGCAGACAGTAGCAGGGGTATCTGTTGGCCCAGACAAATCAATTAGCTTGTTGTTATTATATATACAAACTTTTTTTTTTTCCCTTCCTGCTTGTGATGTCGGGTGCAGCACTTGGAGGGTGAGTGGCAATATGCTTACATGCTTTTGTACTATGACCATGTGATTATAATTAACGTAAATTGCAGTAACTTTATAGTGAGTACTTGTTAGACCTTGTGATACATTTGAAAAAGGGACGTGGTCGCGCCCGAAATGCGTTTGATTTTATCCCTGCATTTGCACTGATGGCCTGCTTTTAATGATTTTTGACAATAAATGGATGTTTTATGGGAGTGCAGACCAGCATCATTATTTTTCGGATTTAACATGGTTGTGGACTAACCAGGTCGGGTACCTGATTTCCTACTATCTGCTACAGCTGGAGAGTGAGTCTTCCCATTTATTTGTATCCATTATATATACACAGCCAAACTTTTAATTACATTTGCATGTTGTTCCATGCATCACCAATTTGGCCACATTAGACTTACCATATCCAAATCTTCATTTGCTCCACTCCTTGAATAAGCACTACTTGGTAGTTCTTGTTTCTGGGTGGCTAAGTGTGTTTGCTGTTTTCCTGCAATGTCAATAGTACTTAATGTTATGCTAATCTATCTGCTCTCATGTTTTACAAGTTATGAATAGACACATAAAATAAAAGTTGTTTCATTCACTATGAGTTGGCATGCTTTTTGGTCTCTCTTAGCCTGGCCTTTGATGGTCCACCAACAACACTTGGGGATGGGGAAGGGGAGAGGGGGCTCTCCATATTGAAGCTGTCCTGCTGTCCTCCATTGGGAGAGGGGGTTGTTGGGGGGCTGATATGTCTTGCACTAGTCTTCTCTCTGCTCTGCTTAGTCTTAGCATTCATGTTTGATGAGGTTTTGCTTGGTCAAGCACTTTGGCTGGGATTACCTCTGCATGCCCTAGTAGTTGGCCTGCCTCTGCCCAGCTTTGGCTTACCACTCTTGCTTGAGAACTCTTGGCTCGATGTCCACTATGGCTGGGACTACCCGTGCTTTCCCTAGTAGTTGGCTACTATGCTTTGCCTTAGCACTCTTGCGGCAAAAGGACTTGGTTGGCTGAGTGGTAAGGCTAGGACTTTTGCTTTCCATGGTAGTTGGTCTGCCACTACTCTGACTCTGCCTAGGTATGTGCTAGCATAAGCTTGCAGGCGAGCTGTGGTGCTGTGACCCTTGGCTAGCATCTAGTGGTTCTGCTTGGTTGCAGCTTTTGTGGCTGCATTTTTTTCCTGCCATTTTCACTAATCTGACAATGGAAAGTGCTGTATTGGAGCAGTGTCGGCTCCACTTTAACCTACTTCCCTACTACATTGGTCGGACCTGAAACGGAAGAAGAAGCCCCGGGCGAGGACGTTTTCAGGAAACTATATCAAAGTAAGTCACAAGTCTTGCCAATACATTCACCACTACAATCACATTAGACAGGCCTGTGTTTAAAAGAATGCTATTCTCTTCCAGTTTCAGAATTCTGCTCAAGAGTGTGGCCCACCCAGAGGCGACGAATCCGGCCAAGGCTGTCAAGTTCTGGTGGACATGGAGGTGGTGGTGGACAAGTGCCAACGACCTCAGCTTCCGCTGCAGGTAAGCCCCAGCTCACCTGTACCTACCTGCAGGGGAGGAGGCCAAGATGTCAGACCGGGAGTCTGAGGATGATGGTGGACAGGAGTACTCAGGTATGAGTATCACACACAGGACACCACAGACTAAACACACACACACACACACACACACACACAATTTTGTGACGTTTCCTTCTAGATGACCAAAAGGTCCCCGCGGGTGAGCAGCAAGGGGGTGGAGGTGCTGCGAACCAACCTGAAGAAAAGAAGATGGGTGATGCACCTGTCACGCTCTGGTTACTCCAGCCCTCTAGGTAAGCCCTCAACCCCCAATCTTCGCAGCCAGCTTCACCTGTAGGAGCCACCGCTTGCCAGGACGCAAAATACGCCTGCCCGGGATCAGTTGCCCCCAGGACTTCAATGGCTCAAAGGATGAGAGCTTACTGGTTAGAGGTCTGAAGAACCAATGGCTAAGAGCGAGTGTAGCGGAAGTCCAAAGACAGGCCAGAGGTTGACACGGGGAAGTCAGAGATTGCGGCGGTACAGAGGGAAGAGGCAGCTCGAGGTCACGGTACAAAGCAGAGGTCGGTAACGGAGATCAGATCGAGAATAGTCGGTTCAGGCAGGGGTCGGCAACGGAGATCAGATCAAAGTATTTCACAAGACAATGCAATGTACAAGGCGCTATCACAGGCAATTCAAGACTGAGAGGGAATTGCCTTTATAGGGAAAGACAGAGAGGGAAGGTGTGAGTGATTGGTGCACTTTAAGATCCAGGCCAGGATTGGCCTGACCTGTCCCTAGCTGGGCTCATTGGCCCAAAGACAACACTAGGGCTCATTGGCCCACTATAGGAGGGAGGGAGGAGTTCCTCCCCTGGCTGAGCCCGCAGGCTCAATAACTGTTACCTCCGGCGGACGCGCTGAGAGCAGCGCCGCCGGAGGGCATATGAGGAACGTGCTCGCGCGCAGAGAGGCGAGGACGAGGAGGGAGGATGGCCGTGCTTGAGGGCGCGCCAGCCGGCGCCGCTCGGCGCGGCCGCCAAGCGGAAGCTGCTGCTGAGGCTGGCGGCCCGGGGACAGCGCTGGAACGGGGCGCAGGTAAGCTATTCCTGATAGTACCAAACACAAAATACAAGACAATAGAAACCTCTAACACATTCATTAACTATTGTTTTTGTTTTCTTCTACAGACTCGGACCAAGAGATGTGGCAGGTCCCAGTCAGAAGAGTGGCTCCCCAACCAAGATTACTCCACCAGCCTAGTAAGTTTTTACTAATCTACTAACATGGCTTCTTCAACAGGTTATCAGGAAGCAGAGGCTAGATACTAGAGATGCAGCAGCACCTTCAGGAGCTGACAGCTGCTGTGCATAGGTTTGTGGGAGATATTGAGGAGCAGGCCACAGCCATGGGGAGCCACTCACCTTAAGGCACTGGGAGTCTGCCACCATTTTTTATATGTTTTTTTTGTTCTACTTTTATATTTTAATCATAAACAATTATAACAACATTTTACTAAAATAATAACAACAAAATATGATTCATTATAAATAAAAAAGACAAAAATTAAGATGCAAATTATGTTGGGGTGGCTTTTATGTAATATAATTTACAATCAAAATAATGTTGACATTATATCCATGTGGGCATCCCAAATATACAACTAACAAGGAGAATGAGTGTCACTTGAGAGAAAAAAAGTGGTTAAGGTAAGCATTAGGAAGAAGAAAAGAAGAATGCATACGAAAGTGGAAAGTGGTTAGGGTAAGCATTAGGAAGAAGGAAAAAGAAGAATGCATGGCAAGCATGGCATGGCATGCTAAGTACTTTGGAACAGAAGAGATTTGGTAAGTAAGTAATGGGATACCAGGGCCAGGGTATTAGAAACAGTTCAAAAAAGAGGGTTGCATATATGTACAAGCCAGCATATAAATGCGTATAATGCGTATAAATTTTGTATAAAAGTAAAACAAATGGAGTTTAGATGCTAAATTAATTCTAATTGTAAATTAATTGTAAAAACTGTTTTTTTTTCAAAGGGAACTAGTAGGACCTTGCTGGACACTGAAACATTACGTTGCAAGATACATTGAAAAACGCTATATGCCAGAAGATCAGTCTTTTGCTTGAGCGTATACAAAACCGTCGTCTGTGGCATAGGCCGCTAACTCACAGTGCTCTTGACGCAGTGCTTACACAACTACGGGAACAGTACAAAGTGCTCCCGATGGAGGATCTGAATCATGCGAATGCAAGATATGTGTAGTTAATGCACTTACACACAAAAATGAAAAGTACCATAGAAGGCTCTGAATCAACCCAAATGTGTTTATTTTAGCGGATAAGGTATACGGCCAGAAGACATGGCTCATGACGCCTGTGCCGAACCCACAGACAGCATCTGAAGCAGCTCACCGCAAAACAAGATGTATTGACAAACCATTTGCCTGTTGAAAACACGATTCCGATGCTTGACCCGCCCAGGAGAGGAGATGTTGTACAGCCCAGAGAAGGTCTCCAGAATTATCTTAGCCTGCTGTGTCCTGCACAATATTTGCATCTGCCATTGAATGGAAGAGCCCAAGGAAACAGCACTGGTGGCAGAAGTCCCAGACATGCCCGCAGACCCTACGGAAGACACCCAGACTGTCTTTGCCTGGCGGGCAGAAATGATAAATTTCTTTATCCATGTAAGGGACCTAAGCTGTGAGATAAAGACTGCATACAAATTAACAGGGGGATATGTGGCTAACATTCAAGCATCTCTTAAGAGATGAAAGAAACCATGCCAATTAGAATAGCTATAAACAAGATTAAGGTCAGCCCCAGCTCAAGCAATCTTTTTTTACACATACCCAATTATAAATATAACAGACAGGCAAACATTATTACATTTTCACTCTGTTTTTCTACTAACCTAGACCACCTTTGTCTCCCTTACAGGTACCAAAATCCAATTCTAATCCAATAACTGCTGTGTTGATTGGGGTGGCACACGCATCATTTTTTTTCATTGTGAAAGCATATTTCTTTTATATGCACATATCATTGTAAATAAACACTAAAGAATGAAAAGTGATGTGTAAGTAAGCTGTTTGGGTCATGTGGGATGTGAAACAGAACACTGCTGCAGATGTACACTCAGACGCTGCAGTGAATCAGGAAGAACACTTCTACAACGCCCTCCAGACATCACATTTATCAATGATTGACAGGATACTACAGTGTCGCTTGACCAGCAGCAAAGCTAGGTCACAGCGCCAGAGCACCGTTTGTAGTGTCCATTTCCGCTCTAAGCACCGCTACATAAACGCACAAATGGCAATATGTGGCGCTAGTCTTAAATCAGCATCTACAATGACTGAGGTTCTACTTTAGATAATATCTAATTATACTAAAAGAAATAATATTTTATAACAATATAGAAAATGCATTGTATAAATATATTCATTAGCACCTCAACTACAGGATTTTTTTTTATGATAAAGGCAACATTTTCTGTAGATGCCTTTTTGTTGCCTGTAAACTTCTGGCAATATTTAGAGCGTCATTTAATTAAAGGCCCATTTTAAACGCCCAATAGGAGTCTAATATTCACAAATACATTTAAATCACTATACTGCATCTTGTATATACTGCTTTTTTATTTAAGTTGTACTTTCTGTGTTGATTTGGAAAGTTTCTCCAAACTCGGTCTCTCCAGCAGAGGCTTTTAAAGTGGAACAAAATTCCTGGATCATACCTTTCGGGCATCCTAATTTGGGATGCCCAGCTGTGTGAAACCCTGTCGGTTGCCCAATATACATACCTCACTGGTGCTCTCATGAAGCATGTGCAGTTATGCTCCAATCAGCTTCTTTGGGGTTTCTATTAATGTGCGGCCAAATAAAGTAAATGAGCTTAGCAGGCCTAGATGCTAGGTCCAGTTTTGGTCCACTTTAAAATGTACCTGGTTTACCCTCTTAGGTTTTCCTCCTGTCTGTGGTGACCAGACAGGAAAAATAATGTTGTTATTCTAATCAAAATGTCTGAAGATTTTGTCCTTAATCTTTCCAAAACTCTTTGCTATCTCCAATACATCTAACCATGTTGATATGAATCTTGTTTTGTGTTACTTTGTTCCTTAAAGAGGATCAAAACCCATTTTAGACAAAATTGTCTAAAATGGTTGTCAGTTCAGGCCCAGGGGGGCCTCCTAATTGCCGATAACCCACCCCTGCAAATACACCCTAGCATGCCCTGTTTTCCTTACCTGCGTGGCCCTCCCCCAGCAAAATGATTGCCCAAACTGCTTTTGGCTACTGAATGGGTGTTCTGCATTACATTACATAAATTTCTCACTGGGGTATTGTTGTGGTACTTACCAAAACTATCTTTTTGCCTAACATATACATTCTAAATGTTATTGATACAATGTTACACTGCTAATATTTTTCCTACCTAAAAAAATACTATAATTACAGTACTATAATAGATTAATATTTAGGATGTGTTACAAGATGTACATTATATTTTTCTCTCTATGATACAACACCTTTATTTTATGCTCACAATGATTCATCTCAACACGATATCGTTTCTTTTGTATCTTCTATTGTATAATAAAATAAATAATATTTTATGGAGTTAAAACTCTTTTTTACTTTTTTGATGTTCACTGCTCATTGTGTACAAAAGTCTGTGATTTTTCTGGTTTTTTTTGTATTAAACATGGAGGTTATCCAAATGATTTGGGATTTTTCTGGGTTGGAGAGCCAGTAAGAGCTTTTGGAAATTAGCTCACAATAAAGTGAAGTAAAAAATCACCTTCTATTCACTGCAGAGTTAATCAAGAATGCTAGGTGGTGTCCGGAGGTTAAAGCGCCCAAGCCTACACTACATCTAATAATAGAACAATGCTGGGGGGCGTGGCCGGCTATGGGAGAGTGAGGACGTGCTCTGCTTGGGCTCCCGCTGGCCGTCCTGGCAAATCAAAAATTAACGAATCTACCCACCTGAAAAGCGACTGCCAAACCATGGTGAAGAAGCGGAGGGGTGCTAAAACGCCTTCCAGCAACCGGAGCCGCAAGATAAGTGCCTATATGGACCGGGGCTCCATGCCAGGCCGCGAGGGCGCCCTGTCCAAAATGGCGCCGGCCCTGACCGGGGCCACTGAGACCTCCTCTGGTCAACGGGGAGGCCGAGACCGCATGGACGCGAGGTCCCTCTCACCGTCGGGGACCCCCGCCGCGACACGCGATGCTAGGGCAGTGAGCTGCCCTCCCTTAATCACCCTGCCGGAGACGCGAGGCGGCGGCGCCGCGGGGACCGGCGTGCAGCTGGAGCGGAGGGCGGGGGAGAGCCTCCCCCCCGCCTGTGATGTGAGGAGAAACGAGCAGGGCCGCCGGAGCGGATGCGGTGCCGAGGAGGCCGCCCCGGAGAAGACACGTGCGGGGGAGAGAGGAGAAGCCCCCCCCCCCGTGGAGGCATGCAGGAGGAGCGGGCATGGACAGAGGCGCAGGAGAAACCTCCAGTGAGCCCAGGTATGTCCCAGCTGAGCTGCCCCAGCCCGGACCTGTGCCCTCGCTCCCCCCATTGCGGGATACACTCGGGTGGGAGTGGGGCTGTGATGGGGTCCCCCTGCCAATCCTCGGCGGCTACCCCTTCCCCATCATTCTGGCGGGACTCCGCAGACCTGGGGTTCAGTCCGGGCCCCGATCTCCCCCAGCCGGCTGGAGATCCCCACCCTCGGGCTGCACTGGCCTCGCCTCACATCTATGGAACTGGGACAGATGCACCTCCGCCCCCGGGCTCCTCGATCATGGGGCGTGCGGGGGGGTCCTGGCTTGGGATGCCCCTTCTCCCGGCCCAGCAGCAGAGAAATACCTCCCAGGGGCCTGCATGGCCCTGCAACCGGCCCCCGGCGGAGAGGGGGGGAGCAACGATGCCAGCTCCACATGGCGGTGCATGCGCAGGGGCTCCCACTAGCTCCGACTCTGTCCGACCTCCACTGCCTGGAATCTCGGGATGCCCCCAGAGTTCACTTCACCGCGATCCCACTGGGGCGGGAGTGGCGCACCGGCCCAGGAGCGATGCCCCCTACGCGGCCTGTGACCCCCAGTCGACGCTGCACCCCTCTTTGGATCCTGTGCTTGCTGTCCTGAAGGCAGAGCTCAAAGCCTTACCGACCAGAGACGACCTTGAATCCTTCATCCAGAGGGTTGAAGGTGCTTTTAAAAAGGATATCTCAGACCTGCAGCAGACGGTGGGCAATCTTGATACCAGAGTCGACTCGTTGGAGCAGTTCCGGGCCGCAACCACCCAGAGACTGGAGGCGTTGGAGAGGGATTTGACCCATCAGAGGGCAATTGCGCAGGCGGCGGTTCTGCACCTTGACGACCTTGAAAACAGGAGCCGACGCAACAACATCCGCGTCAGAGGCCTCCCTGAAGTGACGGGTCCGGATCAGCTTCGCCATACCATAATTGGCATTTTCAACGACATACTTCGCCGCACGCCAGATACCGAGATAGTGATTGACCGCGTCCACCGGGCCCTTGGTCCCAGGCCTGCAGACCCATCCCGTCCACGCGATGTCATCTGCCGCTTGCACTATTACGCTATGAAAGAGGACATTCTTGCAAAGGCTTGGGAGCAGGGCCGAATATGCTTCGACGGAGCCCCCTTACAGCTGTTCCCGGATGTTTCACGAAGGTCCCTAATGATGAGGCGAGTCCTGAAGCCCTTGCTCTCCAAGATACGGGACTGTGGGGGTTCTTACCGCTGGGGGTACCCCTTCCATCTGGTGGTCCGCAGAAACCAACGCTCCTTCACCGTTAAAACCCATGCTGACCTCTCGGGTCTGTTTTCCTTCTTGGACTCTCCCCCGATAGAGGTTCCGGATTGGAGGGACATCTCGCTTCCTTCGGGCCCCTTGCAGCCTTCGGAGGGACGGCCGCAGAGGATTCGGCGGCCGAGGGGCGGAGCGGCGGCTCGCGGCAGGCCTGCCATGGGCCCGTCAAGAGACCCCCGCGGGGGGCCCAATGAAGATTAAATGTGTCTTACCGCTACCGGCAATATGCTTACATGGAATGTTGTCTTGCTGAATATAATTTGATGGTATTTAAGATTTTGGGGGCTGTGTCTCGGGCTCGTTGGACGGCTCCTGGCATCATTCAGCCGGTCTGACGGGTGGGTGGCACGGTGCTCCGCGCCCGGGCCCTACTTGTACCTGCGCGGGCTGGTCTCCCTCATGCGGGGCTTACCTCGGATGAGTTGGGGGCCACCCCCTTATGGGGCCGGTCTCGACGGGCCTGAACCAGCCCCTTTACTGTTAGCAATGCTTAATATTTTTTAAATATGCTTCTCCCCGCGACGATCGGTCGTGCGGGACATCCCTCAACACCTTTCGGATTGTGTTCGCCGGCTTTGGACGGCTCGGGATCGCTGGGCTGCTCCCCCGCCCGCTCCGGCGGCTTACGGAGTGCGAGGTCGAGGCGGGCGCCTGCGGGTGTTATGTCTGCCTCCCCCTTAATGGTCGGCCCGCTGAGGTGGACATCGTTCCCGGCTTTGGCGGGGTCCCTTGTATGGGGGCGGGCCCGGCGAGCCACGAGCCAGCTCCATACTCACTTGTGTCACTACCAGGCACACGTGAGGTTCTGGCTGCCCATTCTATGATTCTCTGATTGGTTGCTGCTAGCTAGTCAACTAAGGATTTAAAGTTTCTGTGGGTTTTGTTATGCGGGGAGGTCCTTCGCCGACAGTTATGTCGGTTGGGGATCCCCCAGTAGGTTGGAAGAGGGGACGGCCAGGGGACCCTCCTTGTACCTCTCAAACCCGTTTCACCCCCACCATAGGCCAGGACCCCGAGGCCCCCTGAGGTGACGTTCTGGTGGCCCTAGGTGCCTCGGGTCCGACTTAGGGAAAGAAGGTTTTCTTCCCGTTCTTAGATTCCCCTAGTTTCCCCCTCACACGTAAGTTTCACCCTTCACGTTTTAGTTCGGCGTTATCCTTCCTCAGTGTGATTCCCCTTGTCTAGTGTGCCTGTCAACTAGTGTATCCTTGGTGTGTTTACCTTCCCCCCCTCCCTCCGCCTCCCCCCCTCCCCACCCTTTTCTTTTTCCCCATTTGCACCTCGTTCGGGCTTGGGGTCCATTTCTCCTTGGTGTCATTAACCGCTGACTCAGGGGCGGCATCACTGGGCTTAAAATGGCTAGAGTTCAATGTACGTCCTTGAACGTTAAGGGCCTGAACTCCCCCGTGAAGCGGTACGCTGTATTAACTGAGCTGAGGCGGCTGGGCGCGGGGATCGCCTTCCTCCAGGAGACTCACCTAAAGGCTGGGAGAGTGCACAATCTATCCAGCCGTCACTTCCGTCACCAGTACCATGGCCTATCCCCTGACTCCAAGTCAAGGGGGGTAGCCATCGTCCTGACAGGACACCTTCCCTGGACAATGGAGGAGGTGGTCCATGACCCTGAGGGTAGATACCTATTCGTGCGGGGCACTCTTTATACCCAGAAAGTGACGCTCGCGACCTGCTATGGCCCGAGCTCGAACCAAACTAAGTTCTTGAGGTCCTCCCTGGCAAGGTTGGCGGAGTTCGCTACTGGCATTCTCCTCCTGGGAGGCGATTTTAACTGTGTTCTGGACCCTCAGCTCGACACCTCTAGGGGGATTTCTAGTGTCCCATATTCAGCGCTAAGGAGAATTAAAGCCCTCCTGTTCGAACATCAACTTCTAGATGTTTGGCGGATCATGAATCCCAGAGACAGGGACTATACTTACTTTTCTCCCCCCCACAATACTTATTCGCGTATTGACTGGTTCCTGGTCCCCCACCGATACGTTCATCTCATATCACGGCCGTCCATAGGCTCAATTTCAGTCTCCGACCACGCTCCCATCTCCATCACCCTGTCCGTCCCGGATTCGCCCCCCCCATCGGGACACTGGAGGCTTAATAGTTCCCTCCTCCAGGATCCTGAGTTCAAGGCGGAAATTTGCACAGCACTCACTGAGTTTTTCTCTGTAAATGACACCCCCGATGTTCCTCGCCTATCGCAATGGGAAGCCCACAAGTGTGTGATCCGTGGCTTGCTGATTAGAAGGGGTGCCTACCTTAAAAAGGAGAGGGAGAAACAGGCTGCTCACTTGCTGCGGGAGATTCGGAGCCTGGAGACTCAGCACAAGCAATCCTTAGATCCCGCCGTAGGTGTAAAATTAGCTGAACTTCGGGAGGCCCTCCGGGATGTGAGCTTCGTGAAGGTTAGAGGCCAGCTAGCTAGATGCCGTAGGTTTTTCTACGAATTCAGTAACAAAAGCGGCAGAGCCTTAGCTAGAGCTCTGCGGGGGCAGCGGGCCAGAAATTTCATCCCCAGCATACTTGATTCAGGCGGTAACAGACACCACAACATAGGGGACATTGCGAAGACCTTTAGGGACTTCTACGCTGAACTGTACAATCTCCCGCAGAATAAGTCTCAGGCTCACCTACAAAAAATCAGGGCCTACATCCGGAAATCGGGCCTTCCCCGAATCGAGCAACGCATGGCAGAGGCTCTGGAGGAGGAGATCGACATGGGGGAATTCATGAGGGCCATTAGAGGCATGAAGCCTGGAAGGGCCCCTGGCCCGGACGGCTTCAGCTTGGAGTATTATAAGGAATTGTCGGGTGTCCTGGGCCCCCATTTTATCTCGTTCTTTGGCTCCCTGAGCAATGGTGCTCCCCCCCCGCGGGATACCCTCCGTGCTAACATTACAGTCATCCCCAAACCGGGTAAGGACCCAGCACAGTGTGGCAGTTATAGGCCCATATCCCTGCTAAATTGCGACCTTAAGATCTATAATAAAATTCTAGCGGACAGAATAGCCCCCCTCCTCCCGGACCTTATACATTGGGATCAGGTGGGTTTTGTCCCGAACCGCGAGGGAAGAGATAACACGATCAGAGTGATGGGGGTGATCCACCATGCGCGACGGATGGGGGGGGCTGCGCTGCTTCTCTCCACGGATGCCAAGAAGGCCTTTGATAGGGTGAGTTGGGCCTTCCTGGAAGAAACCCTTAGACACATCGGGCTAGGCGACAAGATGCTTCGCCGTGTCCTAGCTTCATACACCTGCCCCTCGGCATCCGTGGTGGTGAACGGCCTGCCCTCTCAGGCTTTTCAATTATTTAACGGGACGCGACAGGGTTGCCCATTGTCCCCGCTTATTTTCATCATTTCGCTGGAACCATTCCTTCGGCTAGTTAGACAAAATGTTGATGTGACGGGCGTGAAGGTGGGCGGGACCGAGCATAAGGTGGCGGCGTACGCCGACGACCTGATGTTCTTTCTTACGAAGCCGGAGATCACTCTGCCAAATCTGCTTGCAGAGCTTAGGAGCTTCCAAGAGGTCGCCAATTATAAAATCAACTTCCAAAAGTCTTCCGCTTTGAACATTAATGTCCCCGCAGAGAGACTGAGCCAAATCATGAAAAATTTTCACTTTAACTGGGAGCGGGAGGCAGTTACATATCTGAGCACACGGATCCCTTCCAAACTGCAAGAAACATATTCCTTGAATTTCCCCCCACTGTTAAAACGGCTGGAGGAAGACCTCCTGAAGTGGAACAGGGGGGTCTTTTCTTGGTTCGGAAGGGTCAGTGTCATCAAGATGAACATCCTCCCCAGGGTACTGTATTTATTCCAGACCCTCCCAATAGATGTCCCCTCTGCCTTCTTTAAAAAGCTCACGGGAATGTGCACCAGGTTTGTATGGGCGGGTCGAGCTCACCGCATGGCAGCTTCTCTCTTGACAATCTCTAATTCTAAGGGGGGGTTGGGCCTGCCGGATTGGAGATGTTATCACGCAGCGGCTCACTTGAGCCGAGTCATTGATTGGTGCCGACACTCTGCCTTGAAACAGTGGGTCCAGTTGGAACAAGCTGCTTCTCCTTGCCCTCTCCCGGGTCTACCATGGGTCCCATTGAATAAGCTTTCACAGCTGAACACGCACCCCACAATTGGCCCATCCAGGAGGGTGGTGGACAGATTTTTTCCAAAGCCGGGCCTCTCGCCCGGGCGATCCCCCTTGGCCCCGGTCCTGGGCCACCCTGATTTTCCGGTGGAGATAGCTGGGGGCCCCTTTAAGGCTTGGATTCAGCAGAACTGTTTTAGAAGGCTCCATATGCAGGTTGACGGCGAATGGAGGAGACCAGAGGCCCTGGTTGAGGACCTCGCCCTCAGACCCATCACACAGTTACAGACCCTCCAGCTTCTGCACTACCAGCGGTCGGTTGGGTCTGTGGCTGACGTATCGAGGCGGCTAACGCAATTCGAGCAGATCTGTCTGGGGGTCGGCCATTTTAGGGGTGCCCTGTCGTACTCGTACTCGTTACTGGTGGAGCCTCCAGATGACTTTGTCCCATCCTACGTGAGGGGCTGGGAGAAGGAACTGAACAGAACCTTTACGGACGAGCAGAGGTGCGCCATGTTTCAACTGGCGCATAGAAGCTCCATCTCCTGTAAGTACCAGGAGACCACTTTCAAAATCCTTTCCCGATGGTATCGGGTCCCAGCGCTCCTGGCGTCCATGTTCCCTTCCTCCTCCCCCCTTTGCTGGAGGTGCCTGCGACATAGAGGGACCATGTTACACGTCTTTTGGGAATGCGAGAAGTTGGCCGGCTACTGGAGGGGGGTGAGGGAGGTCGTTAGGAAATTGACGGGGATTGATTTAGGCGAAGACCCCGCGTGTTACCTGCTTAACTTGGCTCTGGCCTCTATGAGACTTAGGCGTAGATCCCTCCTTGCCCCACTACTAAGTGCTGCCAGATCGTGCATACCAGCCAAATGGAAGTCCACGGAACCCCCCACTACAGCGCAGTGGCTGGTGGCTGTCCAGGAGATTTGTAGGATGGAAGAACTCACTGCTTCACTTAGGGGGACCCATGAAAAACACAGGCGGCTCTGGCAGGAGTGGGACCAGTTCACCTTCTCGTCAGATTTCCTCCTTTATACGTAACATGACCTGGGCTGACTATCGGAGGGGGCGATCCTCCCGCCCTACCCTTCTCTCTTAAGTATCCACGCAGTTTTCCTCTCCCTCCGCTTCTTCCTTGATTGTGTCCGTTTTGTCTATCCCTCCCCCCCCCCCCCCCCGTTCCTTATTCCAGATTGTCTTGGTTTTGTTCTGTTTGTTTTACCCTCTGAAAGGATAATTGGAGGCGAGGGTTACAGCAGATAAAGTGCGTCATTGTACGGGGCCGCTGCCTGGGGCCGTAGGGAACAGGGCCTGCCGGGGCCTTGCACCTCTTTCGTGTGGTTCTATGACCATCAGTGATCCTCACCAAGCGACTCCGTTCTTGTTTAGATATTTGTTTATGTGCTCTGTGTTCCTTGTATAAACTTGTGGCACTGCGTTGCCAAGCAATGTAATTTTTGGCACTGTAATTCTTGCTTCCTTCAATAAAAACGTTTAATTCAAAAAAAAAAAAAAAAAAAAAAAAGAACAATGCTGCAGCAAACGATAGGTAGCGCCAGTAAAGTGCGTCTAGCACTCGGCATTAAAGCCCATATTTAGGAAAAAGAAAATATACACAACCAGCGTTGGCGCTCTAAAACTGGGGGCTCTAGCGTCGAGCACCAGCAGCAATGTGATAAAAGTGTTTCTAAACACAGATGGAATTACATTGTTTTAACCCTTTCGCTGCCAGCCTACCTGCAGCATTTGCCACTCCCTGTTGCCAGACGATGTTTCACCATTTTGCGCTACACATATTCAACTGTCATTTTTGAAGGGATTTCCAGGGATTTCCCAGGAAAATTATATATTGTTTTTTTCAACAGAGTCTGGGCTTTAACATGAAATGTCTTGTTTGTATTTTTTAGGTGTATTCTCAATTTTTTTGGGTGAAATGTGTGAAAAAAAACAAAAAAAAAACATTTTTTTACAATTTGTAGAGTTTTTTTGTAATAAAAAATGTAAGTTTGTCAATAAAATCTTATTGCGTGAGAAACCCCAATTTCTCCCGGTTACAGCGATACCACATATGTATAGGTAGACACCCTTTCCTGCCCAGAAGCCTTTTATAGCTGCTGGATGACAAATGGTTAATTAAAAAAAAAAATGACATAGGGTCCCCCTTCCCGGGGAGGGGGGCCCCATTTTTTTTTGGATTTTGAAGGGTTAAAAACCCTTCAAAATCCAAAAAAAAAAATGACGTGGGGTCCCCCTTACCCAAAGTAACCAGCCCGGGACCAGCTATGGGGGCTTGTAGGCACAGAGTGGGGGGGCCAGCTTTGGTGGCCCCCCCACCCTGCAGCCTACGAGCCCACATAGCCTATGTGGGCCCGGGCTCTTCTGCCCCCCCCTGGCCTTTGGGGAGGCAGGTAATGGGGGTGCGGGGGTTAATGGCAAGCCACCCGCTAGGGCAGGTGACTTGCCACCCCCCCAGCCTTGTGAACTGGTATAAGGGGTCTCATGGACCCCTTACCAGCTCACAAAGGGTTAATGTGAAAAAAAAACACCACACAATAAAAAAAAAGTATTTTATTAGAAAAAAAAAAATTTTTTTTTACTGTACTTACCTTCGATTGCAAGCTCTTGTCCCTCGCCGCTCAGCTGACAGATGCCGGTGATCGGCATCCAGAGAAGGAGAAGGCAGGAGATCAGAGGATCTCCTGTCACCTCCTTCCCCTGTGCCGATCACCGGCATCTGAGAAGCTGAGAAGGCTGAAGCCTGAGATCGGGGCCGGGATGACTTCATAAGCCCCGCCCCCAAGGGGGCGGGGCTTAGAGGCATGATGGCGGCCGCCATCGTGCAGAAGAGAGGAGAGAGCCTCCCAGGCTCTCTCCTGAAGATCGGTAAGTCCTGGGGGGGGATCGGAGGCCCCCCAGGTGAAGAGGAGGGACAGCGGGAGCCAGCGCACACACAGGTAAGTGAATGTCATTTTTATTTTTTTTTTTTTTTACAGTTAGAAGCTGCTGCTGCAGAAGCGGGGGGGGGGGCCTATTCCGGGGGCTCTCCTGGAGCCATCCGACCCCCCACGGGGGATCGGATGGCACCAAATTAAAGAGGAGACCCGGCCGGATCCAACAAGGGGTCAGGTGAGTATTTGTTGTTTTTACTTTTTAAACTACAAGCGAGGAAAGTCAAGCACGTAACACCTACGTGCTTGGCACTTAAGGCCCAGCCAAGCCAGCACGTAGGTGTTACGTGCTTGGCAACAAAAGGGTTAACACTGTGACAATTACTCTGCAATGGCAGACCTGCACGTACAATTCTACATAAACATTTAAAAAAAAAAAAATGTTTGGTTGCTGGGCAGGAGAGGACACTCAATGTTTTTAATGAAAAATGTAAAAAAATACTTTAGCAAAACACTATTTATACACAATCAAATAAAAACACCATTGGAATGTATGGGAAAGAGTTACTGAGCGACAGGTACTACATGACACTGCTGAACATAGAGTGTCGGCGCTTTACACTGACCCACCGCTAGTAATACATGACGCTTTTAGAGGCGCTCACCAGATTGACTTTCTTAAATGTGGTTTACACATACTGCGCCCAGCGTTCACCCGACGCTATGTGGCACTACCTAGCATTTGCATTTCTTAAATAACCCCCTAAATGAGGAGTCCCCAACCATTTTTTTTAGAAAGTACTAGCTTTTATTTTCTGATTTCAAAAACACACAAAACAATCATTTAACCATTTAAACACCAAGTCCGTAGTTTCTACGTGGTTGCCTCTCCTACATTTAACTGCCAAGCATGTATAAACTGCGTTCTTAGCCTTTCCCCCTTTTGCACCAAAACAAAACAGCTTTCCTCTGCCTTGAATCTAGTGCTGGTGGTCTCCTCTCCCCCCTGGGTCTTCAGCAGGGCAGAGAGGACCCATTCCCTGCCCCATGTGCCATCACAGCGAGGGACCTTTTATAGGACAGGGCAGATTATGACGTCATCTGACTTGCCATATAAAATGCGGTTTCCAGCAGCAGCGAGTGAGACACAAGTCGGGAGGGATTGGCGTAACTGTGTAAACAATGGGCCTTTATGAAAAAGTGATACTGTTAAATATTATGTAAATATACAGTATGCTGGGTAACAGAGCTATATTGGTATTGTTCAGTTATTATATACATTTTCAGAATGTGACCAGGCCTCAGCAGCCTGGACAAGGAGCACCTAAGCCAGAAATTGTAGTTGAATTAGCCAGTATCAGCATTTTAAAACTAATCAATAAAATCAGTTTCAACCAAACAAACAACATAGGTTTGGGGACAGATTCTGGTGAATATCCTGAAATGTGAAGTACAGTCAGTGCATTTTTTAGACAAGACTAGTTTAAATGTCTGGGAAATTCTAGGATTTCTTTGCAAAGCGGGTTTTCACAAGTTTCAGGCTAGAGAAACTTGGAGGTCAGTTCTGGACATCAAAGGAATATTACAGTCTAACTGACCAGCGACAGGACAGAAGGGGATGGGAGCTTTAGGAGGAGATAGAGCCCTGGAAATGGCCAGGAAGAGGAGGCCAAAGCTGGCAGCTTGGATGTTAACTTATAGGCTCCCCTGTCAGGAGGGTAAATATATCACTTGTTGTTTGTTAGGTAATGCTCTTAAGTCTGCCTTAGCCACTGTATATATACGTATGCCGAACACATAGCTCTAAATCCTAGCGTGTTGTACCTTCTTGTGTTCGTAAGATTTGATTGTACCTTGTATTATTGCGCCCCAATATGTTTTTATTTACCATTCGTCATTAACAATAATTGGTTACATATTTGAGTCTTAAAGGAGCCACAGCACTCAACCCTGTTAGCTTGCAGACCAACCTAAAATCTGTCTCTAAACTTGGTTAAAAACAGAGGTCTCAGTCCACACACATCTGCAGAAGTATGCTTAAGCTGCACCACCAAGCGCCAAGGTGCCTCTATAGGGTGCAGTCCTAACTCTAATCTCTGATAGCCCCATTTGGGACATACAATGCAATAGATAAACTGGGAGCAGGCTTACCTGAGGTTGCCCTAAAACCTCAAAGTGCAGCCCATGGGGTAGAAGGGTCGAAGACCTTGCAATACAGTCTAGACTCCATACCCCTAAATATCCTAATTGCCTTGCTAACGCACACTTCCCCGGTTAGTTATAAAATGGTTTGAGCGGCTGCCACCACTCCTATGTTTCTTTTGAATTTGTGCAAGCACATGGGGTGTGGGGTCTAGCTTGTATTGCAAGGTCTTCGACCCTTCCACCCCGTGGGCTGTACTTTGAGGTTTTAGGGCAACCTCAGGTAAGCCTGCTCCCAGTTTATCTATTGCATTGTATGTCCCAAATGCCATTCACTTCCAGCTGTTGGGGACACATAGCGGTGTTGCATCAGTAACAAAAATACCCGTATACCAGTTCACAGGGCAGGAGGGGGCTGGCAAGTCACAGGCGGCAAGCGGGTGACTTGTCATTAGCCCCTGGCTCCAATACTTGCCTCCACAAAGCCTTGGTGGGGCAGAAGACTCCGTGTCCCATGAGGGCTATGTGGACCTAATAGGGCTGGGGGTCACCCAGGCTGGCCCCTGTACCCTGGTTTACAAACCCTCATAGCTGGTGCCCTGGCTGGATATGCTTGGATGACCCCACGCCATTGTATAAATAAATGTAACCTTTGATAGTGCGGATAGTAGTTGTATTTCATTTGAAAATGTCATAAAGCATTCTTTTCAGTTTGGGGGGGTCTGCTGGACAAGGACAGGGGTCTACCAATACATATGTGGTACCATTGTAATCTGGAGTATTGGGGCTTTCACACACAATATGGGTTTCTTAAAGAAGAAAAACACAATGGCGGCACACCAACAAAATTAAAATAACAACGAATAACCCAATGCCACTAGGGTAACAATTTCCCATAATAATTTGCTACGGCACTACTAAATATATCAAAATATAACAAGAATTGTTATTGAAATAAAAAGTCATGACATATACACATACACAAAGACATTTAAAAACAAAAAGGGGCTGCCACCCCTCCATGAGTAAACGCTCCCTCCAAAATCTTCACTAAGGGATAAGAGCCCTGTGATTTGCTGCTGGGCAGTCATGTGGCCCATAGTTGCATCTGAGGTGCCAGCCACCGGAACGACCTGCCCCCCATGACCGCCCACCGGCCAATCGTGGTACACTGTTCCCGGCCCTGGCTTGTAATAAAGGTGAGGATTACAGGCATTCTAGGGGGTTATGTGCGGGGGGACTCCAGCATTCTGGATGCCCCCCTCCGAGCTTGTTTTGTTTAGCTAACTGCGGGACCAACACCTGTTAAAGAAAATAATGTGTGTTGGTCTGGTTTAAATACCGCTATTGATTGAGAACCTCTGATCTAGTTGTCAAACCAGACATGTTAGAAACTTTCCACCAAATGAATCTCACATTGAAAGTGTACCCAACAGGTAGGAAAGGTATATATAGGTATGAATAATAATATCACTATACTATTTATCATGTTTATTTACTAACATTAACATAAGTACTGATGATATGACAAAAAGGGCCTGCCTGAAATTCAGACAGCCCCCGTCATTCTTTCCTGACAGCCTTCCTATACACTGCATCGGCACAAGATGGATTGCACTTGATATCTATGTATTCTGTACTGCACTGACTAATGGTAATATTACATTGTGCTGCAATGTTAGAACTGTAAAAGTAGCAGGGAAAAAGTTGGGATGATTTACTGACAAAAATCAAAATGGATCAAAATTTAGGAGCTTAGTTTTACTATTGTAGATAGTTATTGTATCACAAAACAGAACTAATTAAAAGTGAATTGTTCACCAGAAAGGCTCAGAATAACATCTAGAGGCTTCACTGCATGCAGCAACATGTAATGCCCTATTGGAATCAATAAACCGGTGTGACTATTTCCAGAAAAGTAGGATATTTGTGCAAATTTATGGGAATCGGGGGTCCTCATTTAAAAAAATGCTTTAGGACAGGGTTCCCAGTACCACTGGTACCACAGGTGGTACTCGACAAGGCTGCAGACTGACCCCCAACTTCATCTGTTGCCCTGTACACTTCACTCATGTCCGATTTGCACCATAAATCAAGAAAAGAACTGGGCATTTTTGTGTGGTTCATTCACTTTAAATTACTGTTTTGATTATGGCTTTTGGTGACATGACAATTTTCATGCACCAAACAGGAGGTACTCAATATCATCAGAAAATGGAAAGTGGTACTTGATGAAAAAAGGTTGGAAACACCTGCTTTAGAAGGTTTATATAAATATTGTTTTTTTCTGAAGGTCAAAACTGGTGGAGGTAATTAAAAAAATTAACAAAGATGAACAAAACCCAGCGCAATCAGCCCCGGAATCTTGGCCCTCCATGGGGCACCCTAAATCGGTATGCCCTGCTGTGTTAACCCCCCACTCCCCGGGGTGCTCCACAACTCACATTCTTTCTGGATCCTTTGCCAATGTAAATGTCTGGCAGCCGCATCCCCAGCATCTTGTGGCTGTGTGTGTGCTCCAGCTTCTGTGGATGCAGTTGCTAGTGCTTCCAACTGCCACAAACAGAACCATCTGCTAAACATATCATATGCACAGCAAACGGCTCTGACTGGATGAGAGTCTGTGCATACATTGTAGGACTGGGTAGGGGTGGTTTTTACTGGGCCATGAGTAAAACAAATAATTGTTTGCTTACCCATAATGTACAGGATGCTGCTGCATAACGTGGTTGTTGCTGCCCCTAGCCCCTGGATTTTATTTTGTCATGACCACCTTTTTTTTAGTACAGTGAGATGGACCCCCTCTTGCATCAGACTTTGTGGGACACACCAATGATTGTGTGATCAGGGATTGCAGATCCTCTTCTTTGTATACTGAAAAGTTAATTGACAGCAACATAATACCTTCTTTTATGCTAGAAGTAAATTGCTTCTCAATAGTTTTAACTGCACAGACAAGAAGAGAAATAGGCACCCTCTTTCTTCACAGACACTCGAAGCAGTTCCAGCTTGTGTTTCATGCACACAGAATGCTGCAACATGGCTGTATAACAGGAAATAAGAAATCATCCCAACAATTCTATTCTGAGAGAGCAGGTTGCCAAACATTGAAGGGAGGTAAATACACTAACAGTATATTGTAATTTCAGGATCTGTATACTATAATTTTAGGACCTGCAGTGGAGGGGCATTTGGATGAGGGATGCCCCACACCACATACCAGCCAGGGAAACCATGACACCCAGTACTTTAACCTACTTTTGAGTTCCCATGTAGCTTTGCAGTTCCGCCATTTTGACTTGGGTTACAATAGCTGTATATTACTGTACTATTTTTCCATTTATATATTTAGACTTGTCTCTATTAACAGTATGCCATTTAAGTTTTAAAACTGCTAAACTTAAAACTGTGAATTGATTGTCAGTCTAAACAAAAAAAAGAAATACAATTAACAATGTATTTAATGGTTCCTAAATGTCTTATTACATGTACCTGTACAGAATGTTTCTTTCCCTTTCTGACTTTTGTAGCCCAACTTAGAATTTGAAAGAGAACATTCCTGTGGCAAATTGTACACATCATGGCTACTGCAACAGCACACTGAATTGAAAAGAGTTGAAAAAAAAACATGTTTTCACAAGATTCTTAACCTTTGAATGATCTTGATGAGCAACTATGCTAATGTGCATAGCTGACTAATATGTTAAACAAGACCAACAGTTTTGCACAGTTAAAAAACTTTTGCTCCTGCATTCACTCCAAGCTAAAACACAGGCTCACTGATTTTCTCCAGCTTGTGGCCATCTTGAAACACCCGGAAGGCTTATTTCTTGTCCAGCAACCCAACTGTGCTGCTGCCTGGAACTAACGGACCAAACTCACAATGCAAATTGGCAAAGCAGCCCTTCCTCTTTGAAAGCCACTGGCAGATCAATAAGACACCACTGAAAGGGGAGATTGACCACAGCAGGAGATACTAGAAAATAAATACATTTTTATGTGCATTACCCTGGGGAGGGGTGCATATGAGCACTGTTTCTTGTAAGAGTGTTGGTTCCATTTAAGAGTTAAAAATAAATATGGTTTTCAACAATGCTATACACTGTAATATTATTGACACTAGCAGTGGTCTTGGCATCAAGATACAGAGAAGCCATTAGCAGTTCATCTGCTCAATTTCTGGTGGCCTTGGATCAGTGCTTAGGGTCCCCCAGCAGATGCCCTGGTCAGACAGTGTGTGTGTGCACATAGAGAGGTTGCCCTGCACAGAAGAATTTACAGCCATTCATCATACTGATCAGTCCAGTCTAGAGTTCACCCCGCCTGCCCCCCACCTCCAGCGCTCAGACAGGACGGGGGGGGGGGTAAAAAAAACACTTTAACCTGGTCCCGGCAATCCTGTGGTGTTCCCCTGATGATGGGTACAACAATATTTGGGAAGCTGCCTGCCCATCCATCAATCTAAGTGAATAGGACAGGCCACTGCACAAAGCAGGGGATGTCGACTTTAGCAGCCTCCATGCAGCCAACCCCAGCAATGGATTTGGAGGGGACATCCACTTGATTTTCAGATCCTTCTTGGTCTGCTCTTGGGACATCTGAAATTGTATAGTGGAGTTTTCAAGCAAAACAGCTCACTGGCTCAGGTTACTCTCTGGGCTGTAACTCAGAGGATGATCCTGGTGCTTCTAAGAGACGTCAGATTGTTTGGATTGTACTTGTCTCTAGCCTGCTTCCTATACAGGAACAAGACACCACAAATAGCATAACTTACGCATAGATTGCAAATGAGAGTAAAGGTGCATTGAAAGCATCTGCATATGTGTGTGGCTTGCGTTCTCTTCCTCATACAATGAACAAAAAAATTAAAGAGGGAGCCTGGGAAGATCACTAAAAATGTGCGTGTGAAGAACAAGAAAGGAGGTTTTGCTAAGAGGGAGTGTACCTGTATAGTTACCCAGTTGTCCATGCACTGGGAATGCCTTGGAAGTAGGCCTGAGCCTGGAGTGGCCCCTCACACACTGTATGCTGGTGGCTAGCTTGATTGTAGTAAATCAGTTCAGTAAATATTTTTGTATGCAAATGTGTGTACAGTTAGTAATATGCGGTATTACATAGTATAAAGTGAAATTTGGCAGCTAAATCATGAATTGATGGTATTAAAATATGTGAGGAAATATATTTTATCTCTGCGGCTTTCCCCTGCTAGCCCACTGATCCAGCAGGTGGTCCACCAGTGGATTATGGGGGGTGAAAACTATATCAACGAGACCTGTATTTTCTTCCAATGACTGGCAACGCCTACAGGAAGAGTGCCCACCCTAGCTGTAACTGAGCATTCAGTGCTGTGCAGTGGAACTGCTGCACACTCATTGGCTGTCTAGGCACTCAAAACTAGGTGTAAGACATTCTTAAAGTAAACCTACACAACTTGTCCTCAGCCTCATGGATGCTGCTCCCCCAGGTTTGTCAAATAGAATTTTTGTCTGTTCTCCTTCATGTAAAAACAAAAAATCGTGCCTCTTTACTCACCTCTCTGTGTACACTCTCCATGACACTCCATGTGCAAGCCATATACATGACCAGATGGATCATATAGATAGGGATGCCTATGAAGTTTGGGAAGCAGCAGTCGTAGGGCCATTGGGGGTGTAGGGGAGTGTCGGTCTACTGTAAGTGGCTTTGTCTTTACACTGCCAAGGGATAGTTTGGTGCTTACTCAAGAATTTCCTATTTTAGCTAAATTTTAGCATTTTTTAGCAGCTTCTTTAAGAAAATAGCAGATGTAATACTGTATATGTGTGTTTCTGCATACGTATATTGAATAAGAAGATCTTATTTCATACTTGGTTTTTCTGGAAGGACAAAATCTGGGCATGAGGAGCCCTGCACACAATTATCCATCTCCAATAGTCCTGCTATGAGAAACCAGGATCTGCACTGCCTCTGAAGGTTGGGTCTGTGTACAGAGGCTTCCATTGGGAAAAATTGGCTCCTAGTAAATGGGAATCAATCCATCTACAAAAGTAGAAATGAGGGCATTCATTGTGAGTGGAAGAACGTTTAAAGCAAGCCTTAACCAAACTATTCCAGGTAGGGTCCTGGTTAACAAAGGCTTAAGTGACTTAATCTACCCCTTCAAGCCATCAGAGATCCCTGCATTACAAATATTCTGATCTTTTCCTAGCAGAGCTCACATATGTGCAGCAGTAACTCCTCCACCTAAAGGAGACGTGCGGCAGTGCAGATGTTTCCCCTCATCATGCAAAGTAAAAGGTGGGTATCTCCTAAATTTGGATTTCACAGGGAGAGGGGATAGGTAGGTTAGGTCCTTGTACATTATGAAAAGAACTCTTGATGTACAGAATGAAGAAAATGAAGGCTGTGTCAGTTCTTTTTAACAATGACACTCTTCCCCTAAACACCACTGATATTTTGGTACTTCTAGTCAGTGCATGCTCACATGAGGAGCCTAATTTATGAAGCGGCAGCCCCTGTAAATACAATTCAGTGCCAATATTTCAGCATCAGCGGCTCCTGGTGTGCTATTTAACAAACAAAAAAAAAAGGCAGGCCAATGCGGCCACCATGTGTGCGTTTAACACTAGTGCCATCTAGGATGCAGAGTCAGGTGCTCTGGTTGAAGCAGTGCCAGATTGTAGTGGGTCAAAATCCCATAGAGCGATATGGAAAGAACTGTATTGAAGTGTTTTATGCTTATAATTAATATTACACACATTTATATATGCAGAGCTTGCATTACGACTTGGCAATAATGTAAATGCAGTACCTACATGTCACCAAAGGTTATTTTCTTTCCTTGTAAAATCGCTTTTCATGGCTTCTTTTTCTTACCAATGTGTAATTTGGACAACAACTAAAACGCAGCCTAAATGCACTGTACAGTTGTCCCCAGCAGTGATACCTTGTAACTGTAATGATGAAATTCCGTGTTGGAAAAATACATTGCTAATCTTTTCAGGGTGGCAACAGAGTGACGCTCACTGGCGCTGTTATAATCGGTAGTCAGGTCCAACAGGCTCTAACACAGGAAGGCCAATACCTAATGCCGACACTCCAAAGCTAGCGCTATAGCCACCAAAAAGATGTAAATGGCGCACTTCATAATCAAGGCCCAGAATAGTAGTTTTTGTCTGTTAATTTACCTTTGAATGCTGTCATTGTATTTTATAGAACAAAATTGAATATAGCGCCACATTTATGTATTTTGCTTTTAACATTTTTTTATGATACTAATATAATAGATACTGTGTAAAATTGTCAACTCTGTAAAACTGCATTTGAAATAGTATATGTATCGTATGTTTCTACCCTGTCTGTAATTACTACTTTGTAAAGCGCTACGGAAGATGATGGCGCTATATAAATAAACAATAATAATAATAATAAAATGTCTGTCTTCTTTATGATTGCTGTGTTTTAAGTAAGTAAGGGTGATGCATCTCAGTAAACATGTATTTATAATACAGCAAATATATAAACCTCCTAATGCATAGTTATTATTGTACTTTTTTTTAAATGTGCCTCAATGTTTTGACTTATTTTTCTGAATTCAGCCTTACCGGATGCTGTATACATGGAAGCTTTTACCTGTCATCCTTGGGCTTCCTGGAGACACACAATCACTATAAAGTAAACCTGAAAACAGGAGTTGGAGTTGGAGACTTCTGTGCATGCAGCATACGCATTAGATGGAATGAGTAGCCTGGTTTATCACTGGAGCCTCTTTTTAAAATAAAATGCAGAAATAGTGACTGTGCCATAAGACGTCCCTAGGATTCAGAGGAGGAAAATAAGAAAAAAAATATTCTGAACCAAATGGTGTGCTAAAATATCCCCCTTTCTCAAGAACCTAAAAACAGGTGTTCAGACCACCCCCCATTGTTATAAACTACCCCCTGCCCTCCCTCAGCACCAAGTAAGGGTGGAAGGGTAGGGGGTTATATTTAGGCCCTTATTCATCAAGCGATAGCGCCAGGTAGTGTCTGACGAGCGCCAGGTAGCGGCAGCTAACGGCGACTACCGACTCAAGTACGCCCGGCGGCGGTCACAATGACGCATTTATCAAGCAAAATGAGGCTAGCGCCGGCGAGAGCGACGGCTAGCGCGGCATTCATCATGAAGCCGCCTGGACCGAACAGCGCCGCTGCAAATTCCCTCACAGCGCCAGGTATGAGCTGTCGCTCCCTGGCGATGTCCAATGCATTTCAATGGAGCAATCTATAATTAATCATAATTAATTGGTATTATTTTTTTTTATATTTTTTTAATGTCAAAAAATCGGAGACCACTTCTGCAATGTTAGGATTTATTTTTAAGTAAAAAAAAAAAATTAAAAAAATATGTGCAGAATTGATCTAACAGGTCTGAGATTAATGTATTCATATAACAAAATGATTCTAAAAACATGTATAATGTTACATTCAAAAAATATGGTTGTTTAGGGGTTAAAAACTAGTTAATACACATCGCCGCCAGCGCTCTGGGGTTTAAACAAGGAATGGACAGCGACAGCACGTTCGGAGCGTGATTTGTTGATGAATATGAAACTAGCCATTCGCTCTGGCCATTCGTTGTCAGGCGCTCACATACAACGCTGGACCTGTGAAACAGCGACCCCCCCAGCCCGTATTCAACATTACCGCACACCGACTGAGTCGCTGTCATCAAGCTAATGCCGGCCAAGCACAGCGAATACTGGCTGGCGCTGAAAAAATCACGCTACAGTCGCTCATCTGTCGCTACCTGCCGCTATTAATGAATCGGCCTCTAAGACTGGGAAAGAAAAGTCCACTCACCTTACCAATGCTTCTGCACAGCTGTTCACCCTGCATCCTATCGTCCTCCTGCAGCCCTGGTTCTGTACATAAGCCACATCCACACACCATCTGGCACTAGGGCAGTGGGAGGATCATCAGTGGTTTGGGAACATCAGTAAGGTGAGTGGACTTTTACCAGCCACACATTCACTAAAATATAAAAACTTCCCCATCCTCGCATAGCTTCCTCTCTTGCCACTTGAAGATCCATGGGATGCCATGCGTCATTCATGAGTCCAGCTAGTATTTCATTCAGCTTCTCCAGCCACACATTAATATGCACTGCTGAAGAAGTTGATTGGTGAAGAGCCAGGTCTGTGACGTTGGAACGCTGGGGAGGTATGTAGACTGGCGATCTGAAGGGTTTCACGCAGTGGGGCATCCCAAATCCAAATTCCCCATGAGGACAGGGATAGGAAAAATCCTGGGTTTTGGTCCACTTTAAAGCTGACTGGTTGTCCAAAATAATGCGAATCATCGGCCCTTTGTCCAATAACAAGTTTTGGATACTGTTTAATCAGACTCAAAACTCAGAGAATCCTGGGTTTTGGTCCACTCTAAAGCTGACCTATTGTCAAAAATAAAGCTAATCATAGTTCCTCTGCCCACTAACAAGTTTGTATACTGAAGTATTATCTATCTCATTATTTTTTAGAAAATGATTACAGGAAGTGCATGTAAGAGGCTACGGCAACAACAGCATGAACATGTATCAACCCTTCCATCTGAAAAGAAATGCCAAAAAAAGTAGCATATCATAAATGCAAATGCGTGATTTAGATGTTTCTTGCAAGTAATAAAAAAATCACCTTTTCATCCTGATTTTCACAGCAATGGTTTCATCTAACCCTAATAACTAAACATGCTCCTAAATGCACAACAAAGTTTGCAACATTTTTATTACAACGGTGTTTTCAGATAACTGTAATGATTTTAAAGCAGCCACTCCAACCACCTCTGCCGCATGTTAATAATGAGCAAATATGGCATGGCCGCGCCAAAAAGTTAGCACTAACTGCCACTGTTAGATCCGACATAAGGGTCCATAGGTATAAACAGGCACTGACACAGGCTGGCCAATAGGGATAAGTGCACCAATGCAAGATGATTACAACAGGACTTACAGCTCCCTTCAATGCAGAAAGATAACAGCGCCCCAAAAAATCGCCAAGGTAGACTCTAATGTCAGCAAAATGATGCAAAAGGCACAAAATGGTGCATTACATGAATCAGGCTTTAAGTCTTTCTCTCTCTGCACCTAGGGGGGTGTACCGTCAAGTATCTTCCAACAAGTCGCATTACCATATTTTTTAAACGATAAAACAAACTTAACCATAAGATGCACCTAGAGTTTAGAGGAGTAACTGTGCAGTATGCAGAATCCCTCCTTAAGAACAGCAAAACTGACAGTGTGCTGAATCCCCCCTCCCCTCAAGAACAGCATAACAGGCCATGGGCAGAATTCCCCCTGATCATCAGATAACAGGCAGTGTGCAGAATCCCCCCAAACACCCCATAATAGGCAATGTGCAGAATCCCCCAATCACCCCATAACAGGCAGTGCGCAGAATCCCTCCCAATCACCCCATAACAGGCAATCTGTAGAATCCCTTCCAATCACCACATGACAGGCAGTGTGCAAAATCCCCCCAACTCCCCTATGAAAGGCAGTGTGTAAAAACCCCCCATCACCCCATAAAAGGCAGTGTGCAGAAGCCCCCCAATCACCCAATAACCCCCCCATTACCACATAACAGGCGGTGTGCAAAATCTCCTCCAATTTCCTCTTTGTACAGCCATTGTCCAGTACATGGCCACACCAACCTGTAAGAACCAGGGCTGTGGGAGCACAATTAGGGGCACAAGAGCGCTGGTTCCTCAGAGAGCTGTCCCTCATTTTTTGGAGGGAGGAGTGCTTCTTATGAAGGGAAAATCACTATAGTTTAGAACTTAAAGAAGGTTGTAAATTACAAGGAGTTATTATTGAATCCTATATAATAAGATTGTTTTTTTTCACTGGAGAGCCACATTAAGTGATATTGTTTAAATATGCCTCTTTTCAGTTATTAATATAAACAGTATATAATACTAGAGGTCCTCTCCAGCCAAATAATGTTTCTTTAGTCCAGGAAGTATCCAAAAGCAAACCTAATCTTTAGATTTAGATATTTTTAGACAGTCTTCTCTTACTTTGTCTTGAGGCTGTGCCATGGAGATGATTTCCAGTGAGACAAGAATCTATTTTTGCACAGAGCATTTGACCACTTCCTTACACACTGATGGTTACACAGATTCTTCATTTCCTCGCCTCCTACAGTTTTATGCACACTGTACAGCATGGTGCCTTCCAGTATCTACTAAACATTTTGATTTTAGATGCCTCATGGTACTTTATTCAAAAGGAGGAATTGTTAGATGTCACAGCAAGAGTGTTAGGGGGACAGCTTTAACATTTTTGTTGAGGTCATGTCATGTAGAAGAAATTTAGGGAAATCTAGTCAGATGAAATGAAACGGGGAGGCCGATTCATTAATAGCGCCAGGTAGCGACAGATGAGCGACTGTAGCGTGATTTTTTCAGCGCCAGCCAGTATTCGCTGTGCTTGGCCAGCATTAGCTTGATGACAGCGACTCAGTCGGTGTGCGGTAATGTTGAATACGGGCTGGGGGGTCGCTGTTTCACAGGTCCAGCGTTGTATGTGTGCGCCTGACAACGAATGGCCAGAGCGAACGGCTAGCTTCATATTCATCAACAAATCATGCTCCGAATGTGCTGTCGCTGTCCATTCCTTGTTTAAACCCCAGAGCGCTGGCGGCGATGTGTATTAACTAGTTTTTAACCCCTAAACAACCATATTTTTTGAATGTAACATTATACTTGTTTTTAGAATCATTTTGTAATATGAATACATTAATCTCAGACCTGTTAGATCAATTCTGCACATATTTTTTTTTTTTTTTTTTTTTGGACTTAAAAATAAATCCTAACATTGCAGAAGTGTTCTCCAATTTTTTGACATAAAAAAAAAAAAAAAAAAAATATTACCAATTAATTATGAATTATTATAGATTGCACCATTGAAATGCATTGGACATCGCCAGGGAGCGATAGCTCATACCTGGCGCTGTGAGGGAATTTGCAGCGGCGCTGTTTGGTCCAGGCGGCTTCATGATGAATGCCGCGCTAGCCGGCGCTCTCGCCGGCGCTAGCCTCATTTAGCTTGATAAATGCGTCATTGTGACCGCCGCCGGGCGTACTTGAGTCGGTAATCGCCGTTAGCTGCCGCTACCTGGCGCTCGTCAGACACTACCTGGCGCTATCGCTTGATGAATAAGGGCCAAAGTCTTGTAGGGCATTTTATGTGAATTTTAAACATTTGTATGATATTTACATATATAACCATATACTATCATATACTGTGAACTAAAATAGGGACGATAAGTCAATTACTTCCACAGCCTCTACAATGTTTGTAGTGAATGGGTTTTAAAAAGACTTTCCACAATGAAAAATATTTGGCAGTTCTACAGTTTTTTGGCTTTCAAATTCAGAATAATTTAGCCAGGGACATACATTGCATACATAACATAGTAGAACATAGTAGAACTAGGGACATTTCCCTAGGAGGCAGCCAATTCTGAGCGGGGGGGGGGGGGGGGGGGTATAATCAAGAGAAACAGTAGATCCAGAAAGTAAGGTAGTGAGAAGGGAAGATATATTTATGAATTGGGAGCCATATTCCAGGCGGCTATTCCCTTCCAAGACACCACATGGAGGTGTAGCTAGTAGGTAATAGAATTAGAGGTCTAAAGTTGAGATAAAGAACTAGGAGCCTCCTACACAGATACCCATTCAATCCCAAAGCATCACTTAGTAGGGTACCTAGCTAAATAGTGAAAATGTAGCAATAGAGAAGGAGTAGAGGTTGGAGTTTGGATCCCTATTAAAGGGATTTTTGAGGGCAAAAGGTTAAAAAAATAAACAGCATCTTATCTTACCAAGAATTTCTCTCAGCTGTTTGCCCAGAATGAGGAAATAAACACCCTCATCTGCCTCTCCAACGCCGCTTGGCCGATGTGGACCACCCATTCTAGCTTGAGGAGCTAGTCCTGTTCATGCCCCTCCTTTTATTATTGGCTTGAATAGCACTCTCAGAGTTGTCATTCAAGCCCAGCTAAACCCTCCCTCCTCTCCACCTAGCCTCCTCCTAGAAAGCGTTCTCCATCCCATCACTGCCCCACCCATTATGCTGATTATTATGATGCATCAAAGCTCCAAGGGCCACGTCCACATGCTTCAGAAGAGAAATCATGAAGTAAAACTGTAAACCCTAATATCTCAGGCATTTCTTAGCCCGACACAATGGTCTAACAATTGGCTTTGCCTGATATATCACTTTAAGGTTGGATAAGATTGGGGATAGATTTATTCTAACAACAAATATCAACAGTCATATAGGAATCTAAAAACAAGTGTTTATGTGCACCTCACCTGTAAAGGTGCCCCATGGAAAGCCCATTGGATTTTCTCCCCCAAAAATAGAATTGTGTGTTGAATGATAAAGTATAAAAAAACTCTTATATAAAAAAAATTGGTATTCCTCCCAATCCCAAAATTGTTTCAGATTTGGTAACCTGAAAAACAGACCAGAACAATAGCCTAGGCCAAATCAACAATGGTATGTCAAAGCATTTGATAAGCATCTCAGGTTCTGTACCTTGGTGTCAAACACTTTGTTGCACACATTTCTCTTTCCAATGAAGCTTGCTTGAACACAATTTTAAATCTATCCACATTCGGGAACAAATGTGTAACAGAATTTTACAAAACAGTGAATGTTTTGAAGGTGAAGGTCTCCACATTGAGACTGATCAGTGACCAGTAGAGTAGAGTATGAACAACTTATAGAATCTGCCCTTACACATAAAATCATCACATAAGAAACTAAGAGGCCGATTCATTAATAGCGGCAGGTAGCGACAGTTGAGCGACTGTAGCGGCATTTTCAGAGCGCCTGCTAATAGTCGCTGTGCTTGGCCGTTGTTCGGTAGTTGATAGCGACTCAGTCTGTTTGCCGCAATGTTGAATATTAGGTGAGGAGTTATTTGACAGGTTCCGCGCTGTATGGGAGCGCATGATAGCGACTGGCCCTAGCGACCGGCTCCCACCATATTCATAAAAAAATGATTGCGCTGTAAAATGCATGTTTAAACCCCAGAGCGCTGGCGGTGATGGGTTAAAAGTCGTTTTTTAACCCCAAAACAACCATATTTTTAAATGTTTAAATAATTTTAAATAATTTAGTAATATGAATACATTAATATCAGACCTGTAATATGAATTCTGTACAATTTTTTTTTTCCCCTTAAAAAAATTATCTAAAATGGCAGAAGTGGTCACAGAATTTTTCACATTAAAAAAAAAAAAAATGAATAACATTTAAATATTAATATTTAAAGATTGTTCCATTGAAATGCATTGGAGAGCGCCAGGTAGCGAGAGGTCATACCTGTCGCTGTTCAAGGTCGCTCGCTGGCGCTGTGGGCTGAGGCTGGAATAATGATGAATGAGTCGCTATATGGTGCTATCTCAGTCGCTAAGCAGGATTGGCTTGATAAATGTGTGATTGTGGTGGGGAGCCGGCATTCTCGTGGCGGGGCACGTCATTACCAGCCGCTCACCAGTCGCTACCTGTCGCTATCCCTTCATAAATAAGGGCCTATGGATATTTTAAATGTAGACCATCCAGTCACTGTAACTTTGTATTCTTTTATTTTAAGTACAAAAAAATACATTCAAACCTACAGGAACACTAATAGTATCAATGGGCTCCCTGACAGCAAATCAAGTAAATACTAGGATTTTCATTTACAGGTCCATGCTATAAATTCACCAATATGTGTAAGGGACAGTTTACATATTTTGACAATTACACAAGAAATAAACCTACCACCTGAAACTGTGCTGGCCACTCTCGATGTTGAGGCCCTGAACTCTAGTATACCTCATAAAGTGGTTATTTGGGCAGTGCATTATTTTTTGGATCAGTGGGATATTCAAGAACAGGAACACAATAGCTTCCTGCTTTAATTACTAAGATTTATCCTTACCCATAATGTTTTTATACTAAATGGTGCCCACTACTTCCAGTTACAGGGGACTACGATGGGGACAACATGTGCCCATTGTATACCAATCTGTACCTGGGGTGGTGAAAAAAATGGTTAGAGGGAAGGGAAGATATTGAAATGCATCTGTGCCATGTAATCATTAACAACTTGCTCCTATTCTGCACAGGAACTTCTGCACAATTAGATGACTTTGCCAGTCTGAACACCAGTGAGAATAATCTAAACTTAACCTTGAATTATAAAAGAAATAGTGACATTCTTAGATTTGGAGCTAAGATCATGTGAAAAAAAGTAGAATCTTGCCTGTAACATACGAAAATAGCTTCCAATAACACACTGAGAGCTGAAAATGCACATCCTTGGCCTCTCATTGAGAGTATATCAGTGAACAGAATGCAGTGAATAGAATGTCAGAGAATACATAGAAACTGTTCCAAAGATGATCACTTTGAAAAAAGCCACAAACCTCAAATCTCATCTCAGACAGAGAAGCTATATAGAAATGCCCACAGAAAGTATACATAAGAACAAAACATAGTGACAGAAACATGCTCCTGAACAGCACATCCAAAACAAGAAAAACGAAATGTAGAAAAACAGTTCTGATCACAAAGTATAATAAATAACACAATGAGATGAAAGAATCCTAAAAAAAAGCCATATTTTTAAAAGCTATTCAGAGGTCAACAAATGTATCCTAAATACTTTTTCAATTAAAGCGGACCAGCAGTCAAAAATGACCAACACAACAAACAGTGTTCATATGCATTTCATTTACCATTTTCTAACTCCTGCTGTAGTTAATTTTAGAACAAAATGGCGGCTCATGCATTTGCAGGCCTGCAAACATGGAGTGCTGCTGGGCTCACTGTGCATTGTCAGTTATGTCTGTTGAATCCAGGTCACTTAGTCAGAAGCCATTATAGTAAAACCAACAGAGAGAGCTGTAACATTAAGGGAATCTACAGGTGTGGGGGTTGTATTTACTGTAGGTAAAAATCTTGCCTCCGAATAGCAGGAGCATTAAATCACTACATATTGATTGCAACAGAATCACATAATTAACTAGCTTACATATGGGTGTGGATTTTTATATGTGGGTAAAACAGACAGATGCCTAAAACAGACAGATGCCTAAGGGTCAACATACATACAATATTAGAAAGAACAGCTAGCCTTCTCCCATGAGCTGCCATTTTTTTAATACATCATGTATGTAAAACCAATGACCTTGCATTCCAGGAATTAAGCTGTGTACATAAAAATAGCATGTTCTGCTGTGATTGGAGATAGCTCTGGGACTACAGTGGTTCACTGTGATTGCTCACACTAAGAGCACTAAGGGACGAGGGGGCTGTAGGACCACTTTTTGGTGTGGTCTTGGAGGACTAAAATTGCAAAAAGAGCAAACTTTGGAGCCCTGTTACAGCTTCTACCCTGCTCTGAAGCAAATGGAGGCGAGACAGATAGGACAGGCAAGTTGCTTGCTGGCTAATTATTGCTGTTGGGTTTAAAGTCCCTTTAAGGCTGACAAACCACCAGGATTAAATAACAAACTTAGCTATGTCCGATGTTTGGATAATTAAACATTAAGATTCAAAGTAAAGGCAGCAAGATTACGTGAAGAATTAATTAATACATACAACATTGTCAGATCAAGAAAGTATGCCTACAGTGTGTTAAAAATAATAAAGACATTTGTAAGCTGGCAGAAGCCTATCCATAATAATAAAGATCAATCAGACTGGGTGACAAAATGTAGTAATTATTTTAACTCCTTTTTTATTATGATATTCAACCCAGAGTGATGTCAGATGAATGAACTGCCCTATCCACATAGTGGGGAAGTGACGTGAATAACAATAATAATAATAATAAAAAGCAACAAGTATGTTAATATAAGGGCATAGCCACTGAGATTAAAAAAAAGTCTTAGCCAATTAGTTATACGTTTCTTCTTTTCATAGTTCAGAGTGTTAAGACCTTTGCCGCCCACCACTGATACTATACCAGGGTTTCAACCCTGTTTGCCTTCCGACCATCCCTTTTGGATTTACACTTGGACTACGCTTTTTGTGTATGATCCTAGCTCTGTTTACTACTGCACCTCTGCCTGATACCCCAACCTTCTGGCTCAGCCTTTAGACTTACTTCAGTGCCTCGGCTTACCGGACTACCACTGCCTCTCTGCTCAGGTCCTTAATTACTCCCCAGGGATGACCTGGGGCCCCTCAAGCAGACAAACCAAACCGCCCTTTTGGGAGGCCCTAGTGAGGCCTGGGGGGGACCTTACATTTCAGGCCACGGGAGCGTCATTGGTCCTGGGCAGTAAGTTCCAGGGCCTCATCTGAGGCAGTGTGGATCCAGGTGATGGCTGCACACGCTGGGGGGAAGCTTTTAGTCACATTGCCCAGCAGATGTTTGCATTAATGGAGGCCATGAATAAACTCGAAGGTTTAAGCCATCTTCAAGGTCAAGTCAACTCCCATGAATCTGCTGCTGTGCCTTTGCCCACTGAGATGCCTGCAGAACCTCTTTTTTCAGCTCCAGTTCTGGCAACTAATCAACCTGATCCTCAACTTTCTTTGCCAGATAGCTTTTCGGGCGGCTGGCAGGTGGCAGTTACGTGCCTTTCTTAACAGCTGCGACCTCTATTTTGATCTACAGACTAGGACCTATCCAAGTGATATCTTTATGTTTACGTTATATCCTTTTATCGGGGAAGCCCACGGGAGTGGGATGATCAGTTCTTGGAGAAAAAATATCTGGTTCCAAGGTCTCTGGAGTCCTTATTTAAATCTCTAGCAGTCCTATATGATGATTCCGCTGTTGCCGTCTGGCCCCTCACTCTGGTTGGAATGACCAGTCCCTACGGTTCCAGTTCTGGAAGGGTCTGACATAAAGGACAAACTGGTGAGGATTGAAGCCCCCAAATCTCTGGAAAACCATATGCAATTGTCCATCCAGATTGATTGCATGAGCAAAGTCAAGAGAGGGGTCTTGCCAGCTTCCCTGCTTCATCTGCAGGGCTGGCTGACACCAAACCCACTTGTACACTTGTACATACTATAGTGCTTTAGAAATAAACAATAATTATAATTTCCTGATACCACATCGCTCCAGAAAAGCAAGCCTATGCAGCTGGGTGTGGTCCGTTCAGGGCTCACATCTGAGAAAAGGATTTGCAGGCTTTTATGCCTCTACTGTGGAGCAGCTGGGCACTTCAGAGCTGGGTGTACCATCCAGCCCAAGGAAAAGCCTACTGCTCAATTTGTATCTGGTACACCTTCATTACCATTGCCAGGTATTTATTTATCCCTTCTTCTCTCTTTGCAGCGGCCAACAGGATCACTTGAGGTTTCCGTTGTGGACTATGGGACATGTATCTGATTTATGGACATCGACTTTGCTAACTCACACCATCTGCCACAGCTGCACCGTAATTCTTCTTTGTCTGTCTCATTGGCTGATGGGTCTTCTCTTAAAGGGAGCCCAGTTACTACTAAAACTCTTCTTCTCCAGCTGGTGCAGGGATCTTCATTGTAGAGAAGAAGGATCGTTCCCTATGACCCTGCATCATTTACCGGGACCTGAATAAGATCACTGTCCAAAAACGCTATCCCCTACCACTGATACCGGAACATTTACAGCATTTGGAGATCGCCTGCATCTTTACTAAATTAGAGTTAAGAGGAGCGTACTATTTGATCCACATCCAGGAGAGCGATAAGTGGAAGACTTTATGCCAAAGCTAAGAAATGCAAGCTTAAGCCTAGCATCCCATTCTCAATATGACTGACTACCACAATCTGAAATATCTATGGTTGTTGGACGCTGTTCTTCTCCCTGTTCAACTTCCATATTACCTTCAGGCCGGGTAGTAAAAACAGTAAGCCTGATGCCTTGTCCAGGATTCATCCAGAAGATCTTGTCGTCAGTCAGAAAAAACAATTCTGGGTGATCTGTATTTACTGCTTAGAAAGTCTGATCTGATCACTAAGATTAAGAGGGGACTCCTCAGCTTTGGCATCAGCAGGTAGGAAGGACTGGACACGAGGGCTTGGTTTTATTCAAGAAGAAGATTGTGCTTTCTAAGGGAGTCCATGCCAAGTTCCTTGCCCAGAACTTTATCTCATCATTCCCTTGCCAGTCACTTCGGAAAACAAAAGACCATGCAGTTGGTATAGAGTTATTTTTGGTAGCCTACTGTTAAAGAAGATTGTTCACGGTTTGTTCGGAATTGTGTCATGTGTGCCCAGAGCTAACCTTCTTACGTTCATGCTGCAGGTCTCCGTATGCCCTTACCGATTCTAAAACTCCCATGGAAAAGTATATCCATGGATTTCATTGTACCATCCACAGTCCAATGGACAGACAGAGTGTACTAATAAGACTATGGAACAGTACCTCCACTGTTATTCTTTCTTCCTGCAGGACGACTGAAGTTGGCTTCTCCCTATGGCTCAACTATAATTACTCTCTGCATCCCTCTATAAGCCACTCGCTATTCTTCATCAGCCAGGGCTACCATCCTAGAACCCTACCTGATAACCGACAGAAGTCTCGATTCTTGCAGCAGCCTCACATGCCTCTAGGTTGTCTGAAATCCAAGGTCAAAGGGATCCTGCTTAACTGTTGGGAATGACTGCAGGTAGGGGATCAGGTCCGGCTGTTGACAGAGAATCTTCGACCACAGAGTCCATCCAAGAAGCTTGTTCCCCACTTCATTAGACATTTCCATTAGGAGAAGAATTAAGAGGGAGGCCTTTGAATTGAACTTCCAACCTCATAGCATATTCATCCAGTCTTTTATGCATTCATTCAGTATAAGATGAAGAAGATTCTGGATTCCCAAGTGAGAGGTGTGGGAATCCAGTATCTGGTGCTGAGGAGAGTTCCTGGGCACTGTCACATAATTTTTATGCACCACAGTTGATCATCCGACTGGTTCTGCCGATGCAATCAGCACATGTATAGTCAGTCAGGTAATAGTTAAAAAACAGGTGCACCCAGGGGCTTACATGCCATAGAGGCAGGGGAGGCAGATACTACCAGACCCTTAGAAGAAGGGGGCCCCATGCAAGCTGCTTACCCCACTTTGCAGCATCTATGAGGAAAAGCTCCAGACTAGTGCTACCCTAGTTTGAAGTGTTGGCTTGCTGTGTACTGAGTGTGCCAGGGCCCAAGATGTGGGTTCCACAGGGTGGAACTAATATGACGGAGCATTGTTAAACTTCAGTGCTCTGTGTATTGAGCACTTGGTGATACAACATGCTGTCATCTTAGTTCCACCATGTGGAACCTACATCCCTGGCTCCTGGTGCTCCATGAGGACAATAGGCTCGATTTAGAGAGACAAAAAAAAAAACTTCCGTTTTAGTGCCGATCTGTTTTTTTTGTGAAATGTTTCCGTCCGTTCGTACGGCAGATTACGGATACGAGGATGTCATTTTTCATCCAGACTTTTCCGTTTCATTTCCACATGTTACAACGTAGGCTTTCATTTTTGCCCTTTTCCCATCGTATCCTCCAACAAATCCTTTACGTTTCCCGTTCGATTCTGTTTCCCTTTTTCAATAATTATTCGTCCAGACGGAAATCCTTACGATCTTGCGCCTGCGCACTACAAACTTAACTCATTAAAGTGCTCGCCTACATATTTGCCACCCTCACTTCTACTACAATGTTTAGCTAAATCACTTAGCACTATCCTCCATCTTCCCTTTTGGAACCTTAACCCTTTAAATGCCAGCCACGTAAAATTTACGTGGTTGCCTCTCCGTCACTTAAGTGCCAGCCACGTAAATTTCACGTGCCTGGCATTTACCACTAACAGTTAAAAAATAGAAAAAAAACCCCACTTACCTCCGGTATCCCCGTGAAGCCTGGGGTCCCCTCTTCCTGCGGGGGGCATCCGATCGCCCCCCCGTCGTCCTCCGTCTTCAGGAGGGGGCCCGAAACCAGCCGCCCCCCCCCGTTTCCAGCGCTGACATCGCCGCTGTAAAAAAACAAAAAAAAACAAACTGTCATTTACTCACCTCCGCGCCCGAGCCTTCTATCGGGTCTCCTCTTCACCAGGAGGGGGTCCGATCCCCCCCCTGGGCTGCGCAGTCTTCAGGTGAGGACCCTCTTCCGGGTCCTCACCTCTTGTAATGGCGGCGATGGCCGCCGCCGCTTAGCTCCGCCCATTGTGGGAGGAGCGGGGTGACGTCATCCCGCTCCTCCTATATCCCCTCCGAGCTCCGGCATCTGTCAGATGCCGGTGGTGATCGGAGCAGGGCGGGTGTCAGGTGAGGAGGCTCCGATCGGAGTCCCCTCACCTGTCACTCGCCCTGCGCCGATCACCACCGGCAGCTGTCAGTGAGATGATCGGCGCGGGACAGTGGCGAGGGACGTCGGATCGGAGGTGAGTACAGTGTAAAAAAAAATAATAAAGATTTTTTTCTTGTGTCTGTGTCTTCTTCTTACTTTTAACCCCTTGTGAACTGGTAAGGGGTCCATGACCCCTATACCAGTTCACAAGGCTGGGGGGATGGCAAGCCACCTGCGCTAGCGGGTGGCTTGCCATTAACCCCCGGCACCCCCATTACCTGCCTCCCCAAAGGCCAGGGGGGGGCAGAAGAGCCCGGGCCCACATAGGCTATGTGGGCTCGTAGGCTGCAAGGTGGGGGGGCCACAAAAGCTGGCCCCCCCACTCTGTGCCTACAAGCCCCCATAGTCCCGGGCTGGTTACTGTGTGTAAGGGGGACCCCACGTACATTTTTTTTTTGATTTTTAAGGGTTTTTAACCCTTAAAAATAAAAAAAAAATGGGCCCCCCCCCCCCCCCCGGGAGGGTTTTTTTTTTTTGATTAACCCTTTGTGTTCTGTCATCCAGCAGCTATAAAAGGCTTCTAGCAAGTGAGCAGAAGCCAGTGATCGCCGAGGGACAGAGTGCTCCAGGATGGATGGGAGGTGAGTACAGTGTAAAAAAAAAATAAAAATTAATAAAATATTTTTTTCTCTGCTTGTGTCTGTGTGATTATTTACTTTTAACCCCTTGTGAACTGGTAAGGGGTCCATGACCCCTATACCAGTTCACAAGGCTGGGGGGATTAATGGCAAGCCACCCGCTAGCGCAGGTGGCTTGCCATTAACCCCCGGCACCCCCATTACCTGCCTCCCCAAAGGCCGGGGGGGGGGGCAGAAGAGCCCGGGCCCACATAGGCTATGTGGGCTCGTAGGCTGCTGGGTGGGGGGGCCACAAAAGCTGGCCCCCCCACTCTGTGCCTACAAGCCCCCATAGCTGGTCCCGGGCTGGTTACTTTGGGTAAGGGGGACCCCACGTCAATTTTTTTTTGATTTTTAAGGGTTTTTAACCCTTAACCCCTGGGAGGGGGGACCCTATGTCATTTTTTTTCTCGATTTAACCCTTTGTAGCGTGGATGGTATTTGTATTTTTTTTGTGAATGTTATAAAATACTTGTTTCAGTTAGAGGGGTCTCCTGGGCAGGAACAGGGGGCTACCGATAAATATGTGGTACCGTTCTAATTGGTAGAAATGGGACTTTCACATGCAATATGATTTTCCTTAATAAAATACATTTTTTATTTAAAATAAAGGAGTCAATTTTCTAAAAAAATGTTTTATTTATTTATTTATTTTTTTTACTTAATAATATTGTAAAAAAAAAAAAAATTACAAACAAGACATTTCATGTTAAAGCCTAAACTCTGCTGCAAAAATATATATATAATTTTCCTGAAAGTTCCAGCAAAAATGGCGCAAAACATGACGCAAAATGGGGAAAAATGGCCTGTCAACAGAGGGTGACAAAATCTCAAGTAGGCTGGCAATTAAAAGGGTTAATAGTACCTATGCATGTTGGGTATTGTTCTGTTCGGGGGATGTTGCGTTTTCAGATTAAACTTGTTTTTTCTTGTTTGTATATAGTCTTTTTAGGAAAATGTGGCTTTGATTCTGCTTTTTTATCCTTTTTTTAGGGAAACTCTTTGCAACCAAAGAATCCATTGAGGGATTACTTCCAGAAAACTATGGCCACATCAACAAGCCTGGTACGCCTAGAAAGCCTGAGGTGTGTACTTCCAGAGAATATATAGTTTGTTGGGGGTATTTCAAATGTAAAGGGTTGTTTTTCTGGAAAAACTGCAAGGTGCGCATATTGCGTAGCATAGTTGTATTTTATCTGAAAATCCCCTAAAGCGCTGTTTCAGTTTGGGGGAGTCTCCTGGGCAGGAAAGGGTGTCAACCTATACATATGTGGTACCGCTGTAAACGGGAGAAATTGGGATTTCACACGCAATAAGATTTCATTGACAAACTTACATTTTTTATTACAAAAAAAACTACAATATGTAAAAATTTTTTTTTTTTTTGCACATATTTCACCCAAAAATATTAAGAATACACCTAACAAATGACAAACAAGACATTTCATGTTAAAGCCCAGACTCTGCTGAAAAAAACAATATATAATTTTCCTGGGAAATCCCTGGAAATCCCTTCAAAAATCACATTTGAACATAGTGCAAAATGGTCTGGCAACAGAGTGTGACAAAAACTCCAGGTAGGCTGGCACTTAAAGGGTTAAAGCTCACCCAAACCACTTAACACTATCCTCCATCTTCCCTTTTGGAACCTTAAAGCTCACCCAAACCACTTCTCGGTCATGTGAATATTCATCTTTAAATATTTCTGGGCCCATTAGTTTTGTGTTAATGTATTTTGTAAATTAAATGACACTGTAAATTTTTAAAATTTTTACAACTATAAAAAACAAAGTACATAGCAATGGCAGGCCACAGAACATTATTCTTCATCTGTGGTCCCCAACGTGTTGCGCAGCTCCTGCATCTCGCCCACCAACTGAAGGACCCTGACACTCAGTTGTGCCACTCGTGTGGTCCCTGTTAAAAAACTTAAATTAAAATATTGGTATAACCTTGTTGGGGTTATACTGCAGTGCCCTCCCCCCCCTACCCGTATGGTCCAAACACCTAAATCTGCACTTCAAAAGCCAGAGGGCCCTCGCCACCACGGCCCGGGTTTTGCATAGTGCCCGATTAGAGAACCCCCTGGCCCGCATTCTGCAGGCAAAGAACGGGCATCGGGAGCAAGGGGAGGAGTGGATATCCAGAATCCCCTGAAAGAATTTAAAAATAATAACATAAAATACACATTCTAAGCTACAATATTGTTTAACATTTCATCAAGGGCTGAAACCAGCCATAGGTTAAGACATGGGTCATCAACTATATTCATTGCCATACAGTGAAAATGGATTGATGGAATGTGAGCAAACTTACCCAGGAGCCATCCACCAGATAATTCTCCTGACTAAAACTGACGAAATAAGCCGGAGCTCTGCAATATATAAGCATCATGGGACGACCCTGGATGCCCTGCAAGAACACTGAGGAATCGCATAGCTGGACCAATCACTGCTTTTATGTTGTGTGAGTGGCACATCTTGCGGTTTCTGTAACCAAATATAAAATAATTACACAAAGCAAAGGTAACCGACTAAAACAAGAACATTATACAATTTATGGCCTCGGCCATGCTGATACATGCAATGCCTTGGTGCTAAAGGCGCACAGACTCCTCCACATAGCCGCAAAACATGTTCAACAATAGAGCCCTCAAAGGTCCCGTAAGTGGATCGGAAATGAAACGGATTTATAGGGTGGTGATCCATCGTAAATCAGCTCTCTGAATCAGACAGAAACCCATCCCAACAACGGAAGTTTTCTGAACGAACTGAAAATTTCCGATTTTGTTTGGAAAATTATCCGAACTAACGGAAATGTTCCGATTTGCTTCCGTTCATCGAAAGCGCATACCTGAACGTTCGTACGAATGAAAAATGAACGAAAAAAAGCAAAAAAATGACAAACACCCACCAAAACTTTCACAGACAGCTACGGAAGTCCGGACGAATGTGTCTTTGAATCGAGGCTAATGTCCTGCAGACAACACACCAACACTGCATAATGTAGTAGCGCCTCAGAAAGAAATGGACCTTACTGGGCTTTTCGACTTTAGTGCTGGGTGTCGTGGGTTTTGGTTGGCTTTAATGCTGTGGGGACCTTTTTTGGGGGTGCTATGGGGCCCTGTAAAACCTATGTATGGCCCTAAATGCACCTGTCAATTAACAACTTTTTGCTCAGAAAACTTTGCTTGGAATAAGTGTGCCTTGATTAGTGTTATTCAGTTAAAAATACAGTGGTAAGTTGGTGGTAAATTGTGACCAATCCTGGTCAACTTGGTAAGTGAAATACTGCAAACTGTTTTTGTGAATCAGTGTGTGCTAATTTTTTTCTCTCCTGCATCCCTACTGAAGCCCCCATGTGTTACAAACCAGCAGTGAAAAAGTATATGGACACAACACTATGTCACACAACACAGCCAAATGTGGGGAACCTTGAGGCCCTGGTACTAGAAGAAAACATTAATGTTATTGGTGTGGCTGAGATATGACTCCACACATGATTAAGCTGTTAATCTTCAAGGGTTTGCCCTCTTTCAGAAAGACAGAGAAAATAGGAAAGGGGCAGAGTGTGTCTTTATGTAAAACAAGATTTCAAAGCATATATTAATGAGGGGATACTAGCTTAGGATTGTGAAGATGTAGAATCCTTGCGCCGGCAATGAAAACAAGGTTAAAATACATCTTCGTATAATCTATGAACCCCCAACATAACTGAGGAAATCTGCACAAACAGAAAGAGTGGGCCGCACAGGCAGGTACAGTCGTGATAATGGTAGACTACCCAGGGATTGACTGGAGCCACGCATCTGCCTCAACTGCAAGGGGGAGAGCACTGGTGAGCTTGCTGCAAGATAACATTATGAGCCAGTTGGTGGAGGCACCTACTAGTGGTGATGATCTATTGGACCCGGTAATATCAAATGATGATGACCTGGTGGGTACTGTAACAGATTATGAAAATCTTGGTAACAGTGACACAATATAGTTTAGTTTAGTATAGTATTCAACATAAAATGTAAAAAACATTCTCTGGCTGGGAGGGTAAAAACAACTAAATTTTAGAAAGGCCAAAATCCAAAGGTTCAAGGCTGCACTCCAGTAGTACCAACATTCCCAAATGTATTCCTAGAGGTAACAAGTATACATGATTCAAATGAAATCCTTCCTGATTGACAACTGCAGTTAAACAGGCAATAAAAAACAAGAAAAGGGCATTTAAAAAATACAACTCTGATTTCTCAGTAGTACCCTTTGAAAGTATTAAGCAGTAAATAAATCATGTAAACAAGTAATAAATCTGGAGAAATAAAGCAAAACCAACTCTAAACATTTCTATAAATATATAAACTCAATGAAACCAAAATCAGAACAGGTATGTACCCTAATTAATGGTAATAGGGAGGTGGACACTGAGGACCAAGAAAAGGAGGAGCTGCTAAATGGGTTCTTTAGCTATGTGTACACAAATGGGGCACAGTTTACCAATTTAGGCATTGCCACTGCAAACAATACCCCAAGCATAATTCTGGCTAAATATTGCTATCATCCAAGAAAGACTCAATAATTTAAATGTGAATAAGACTCCAGGACCAGATGGACTTCACCCAAGAGTTCTTGAAGAACTTAGCTCAGTTAGTTCAGTACCTCTGCTTTTAATCTTTAAAGACTCACTAACAACTGGTATAGTATATTGATGGTATTTTAAAAAGGGTTCTAGGTTCTCCGGGTAATTACAGACCTGTAAGCTTAACATCCATTGTGGGGAAAAATGCTTGAGGGATTCCTTCGAGACTACATACAGGATTATGTAAGTATGCATCATATTCTAAGTGACAGTCAGCACGGTTTAACTAAGGGGAAAAGCTGCCAGACTAACCTGATTGGCTTCTATGAGAAGGTGAGTAGAAGCCTGGACAGAGGGGCGTCTGTAGATATATGTTTTCTGGATTTTGCAAAAGCATTTTACACTGTCCCTCATAGATACTTTGTTTGTGAGTGGATTGGAAACTTGCTGAAGGATCGTGTGCAGAGAGTTGCGGGTAATGATACCTACTCTGAATGGTCACTGGTTGTACGCGGTGTACCCCAAGGTTCAGTGCTGAGCCCTCTGTTATTCAATTTGTTTATAAATGATATAGAAGATCACATTAAGAGCACTGTCTGTATTTTTGCAGATGACCCCAAGATATGTAGCACAGTGCAGTCTGTTGAAGATGTTTACAAGCTTCAGGCTGACTTGGACACTTGGAGTGTCTGGGCATCCACTTGGCAAATGAAATTCAATGTGGATAAGTGTAAAGTGATGCACTTGGGGTCTAATAACCTGAAGGCCACATATGTCCTAGGGGGAGTAAAACTGTGAGAGTCACTAGCTGAGAAGGATCTGGGGGTACTGGTAGACCACAGACTAAATAACAGTATGCAATGCCATGCAGCTGCTTCTAAGACGACCAAAATATTATCATACATTAAAAATGGAATCACAAGACAGAGATGAAATAATGCCTCTATACAAGGAACTGGTGATCCCTCATCTGGAATATTCTGGGCACCTGTTCATAGAAATAACGCCCTGATTTTGGAAAGGATGCAGAGGAGAGCCACCAATCTAATAAGGGGAATGAAGGATCTTAGTTATGAAGAAAGATTACAGGAATTAAATCTGTTTAGTCTTGAGAGGAGACGTCTGAGGGGGGACATGATTAACTTGTATAAATATATAAATGACCAATACAAAAAAATGGGAAAACATTACTTCAACTAAAATCCTCAAGACAAGGGGGCATTCCCTCCATCTGGAAAAAAAAAGATTCAATCTCCGAAAGTGACAATAATTTTTTACCATAAGAACTATAGCCTCCTACAGAAGCTTGCCACAGCCTCAACAGTTGACAGCTTAAAAAAAGGATTAGATGCATAACATAAACAGTTACTATTAGCTGTTATCAGTTAAAGAATAAATCTTAACTCCGTCCCTTGGTTAAACTTGATGGACATATGTCTTTTTTCAACCATACTAACTATGGGGGTTATTTAAGAAAGGCTAGCGCCAGGTAATTCTACCTAGAGGCATGTAGAATCTGGCGAATGCTGGGTGCTGTATGTGAAACAACATTTAAGAAAACAAATCTGGTAAGCGCCTCTAACAGCATCATGTAGGGTCACATGTATTACTAGAGGCGGCTCAGTGTATAGTGCTGGCGCTCTAGCTTCCAGAGCGCCAGGTATTACCTTTTGCTTAGTGTCACCCTGCCATTCGTTTCAATGGCGTTTCATTTGGTTGTGTTTAAATAACGTGTTGGGCAATTAAATTGTAACTGTTTTTGCTCAAATCATTGTGTGACCTCTCCTGGCCTGCAAACACTTTTATACATTTTTTAAATATTTTTATGCTGAATTGTATTTGCAGGTCTGGCACTAAAGTGTTAATGTCACAGTGTTAAAACATTTTCATTCCATGTGTTTTGACTTTGTTACTGGTGTATATGTTTTAAAAAACAGACTTTGATCACACAGCATCTGGCACTCTATGCTAGACTGCCCAGCTTTAGAGCGCCAACGCTGTGTGTGTGTCGTTTTTTCTTAAATATGGTGTGGAGCACCGAGTGCCAGACGCACTGAACTGGCGCAACCTATCGCTCGCTGCAGTGTTGTCCTCTTATTAGATGTGGTGTAGCCTTGGGCACTATAACCTTGGAACACCACCTAGCGTTAGCGATTGGATCTGCAGTGAATCAGGGACAGCGCTTCTACATCACCCACCACACATCAAATTCATCAATGCCGGCCAGGACAACAGCAACCGCTATGCTAGGTTACAGCGCCCGACACCCGCTTACAGCATCTACTAGCGGTCGCTCTAAGCGTCGCTATACAGACGCTCACATGGCGATACCCAGCGCTAGTAATGAATAAGCCTCCAAGTAACTTCTATGGCAGCTGATGTGAACATCGACCTACCTTGTTAGTTGGTGCATCTACCATGTTAGTTGACAATAACATCCAGCTGCCTTGTCAGGTGATGCATCTGCCATGTAAGCAGAAGTTAACATGCAATCAAGGCACACCTAGGCCTTTGTAAAGAAATCGTGGACAGCAAGTTGCCACCAGGAGATTCCAGTATTGACACCTTTATATCTCTGATCTCAGATTAACTTTGGCCCCCGGAGACAACCTGGGGCCCCTCAAGCAGCCAATCTTGGGCTGTAGGTTCCAGGACTTCATCTGAGACAATACAGCCCTTTGATTCATGAGGGTTATAATATCGTTTGGATTTTCTACAATATTTTAACAATCAATCTTTATTGAGACCGGTCAGGTTAGAAGGGCGTACAGAGTTCAACATTTATACAATCTCTTGTTTCGGGTTCAAACAGCTAAACTTACAGCACATTAACATCGAAGGCAATACGTCTATTATTTCCATAATCCGCGATATTTGAATGCCTGCATAGCAATTTCTTGACTTAGCCCGCTTGTCCTAAGCCTTTTGCCCACATGCCTGCACTCCTTCCTCTCCGACCGTCCGCTTTTTTTTTTAATAATAATAACATGAAGAAAAAACTGGGGGGGGGGGAGGGGGGGGGGAGGGGAAAAACAAGAGGGAGAGAGTGAGGGGTATGGGGGTAGGGGTAGGGATAGGCCCCTCCGCGCTAGCTCACCACCTCAGGGTGTTCCAATCACCTCCCTGCCTTCCGCCGATTCCACAAACATGTTCCATGGAGTCCAGCGGAGCCTATGTCCCTCCTCCGTTTGTTTGAGGGTAGCTGTAAGATCCTCCATGCGCCTAATGTCCTCTACTTTCCTTGCCCACAAGCCTATTGATGGTGACGCTTGGTTTCTCCAGTATGCAGGAACACAGGCACGGGCCGCGTTTATCAAGTGGATGGTCAGGGACTTCCTGTATTTCCCCACTGAAAGCGGCGTGCAATGTAGTAGCAGGGCTTCCGGAGAAAAGGGGACGGCCTCTCCCGTTATCTTATGGATCCATTCCACAACCCCCTTCCAGAAGCTATCTAGCTTCTCGCATTCCCAGAAAATGTGTAACAGCGAACCTGTAGCTTTCTCGCATCTCCAGCAGAGGGGGGAGACCGTCGGATAGAACCGATGTAGTGCCTGGGGCGTTCTGTACCACCGGCTGAGGATTTTGTAGCCTGCCTCCTGGTATGAATTACTTATTGAAGCCCGCTGGGACAGTTCCAGAATCTTTTTGACTTGAGACGGGGAGAATGTCAATCCCAGGTCTTTCTCCCAAGATTCAACAAAGTTCGGGACAAAGGCCTCCCCCGGGTCAGTCAAAAGCTTGTACGTTAGGGACAAATAACCCCTCATCGGTTCCGTGTCCACACAGAGTTTCTCAAAAGGTGTGAGTTCCCTGCAGTACCCCTCTGGGGGGTCCAGTTTATGCAGGAATTGAGAGACTTGCATTGCTCTCCAGAAGGAAAGTCCAGGTCGGTTTCCTAATAGCCTGAGCTCCTGTATTGATTTCCATACCGAACCGTGTAGGAAGTCCCGAGCTCTACCTTTCCCCACCCCCCTCCACTCCCCAAATCCCGCGTCCATCTGGTAGGGCAGAAAATCTAGGGACCCCAGGACCGGTCTGAGCGGGGAGGGGGAGGGCGCAATATTCTTCTCAGGCGCGTATCTGGTCCAAATCCTTAGCGTCGGTCCAATTGTCGGATGTGTTTTAAGTCCGCTGGGGACCTCCCCCGAGGACCACGGGAGGCCCGCTAGGGGGACCGGGGACCACTGCTGCTCCAACTGAATCCATCTCTTATGGCTGCTATGAAGGTTCCAATCTATTACCCTGTTGAGGTGGGCTGCTGCGTAGTACTTTTTAATGTCAGGGAGTCCAACACCTCCTCTATTCTTAGGGAGTGAGAGCATTGCCTGCGAGATCCTAGGGCTCTTTCCCCCCCATACAAATTTTATGAATTCAGCTCGGACAGAGTTCAGGAAGGATGTCGGTATCTGTATTGGCAGAACCTGGATCGGGTATAGAAGTCTTGGTAGCACGTTCATTTTGAGAACATTGCATCTGCCGAACCAGGATAGTGTTTTGTCTTTCCAGGCGTCCAAATCCTTCTTTATTACATTAAGCAGTGGGGGGAAGTTTACTGCGAACAGGTCCTTCAGACGTGGGGTTATTTTGACTCCCAGATACTTAATTGAATCTGGGGACCAACGGAAAGGGAAGTTGTGCTTAAGATCCTCTAGATTCCTCCTTGAAAGGGTGATATTTAATGCCTCCGACTTCTGTATATTGATCTTGTAGTTTGAGAGGAGGGTATATTCCCTCAATTCTCGTAATAGGTTAGGGATAGTTATCCTCGGTTGGGTGATGCAGAAGATTAGATCGTCCGCAAAGGCCGCTACTTTGTGCTCTGCTCGCCCCTTCCCTAACCCTCCTATATCTGGGTTCGCCCTCACTCGCCTGAGAAATGGCTTAATGCCAAAATAAAAATGATCGGAGAGAGTGGGCAGCCCTGTCTGGTCCCATTCGCTATTGAGAAGGGGTCAGACAGTACCCCGTTCACCTTAATGCAAGCTGAGGGGGAGGAATATAAAGATGAGATCCAGGCTCGCATATTCTCCTGCAGACCTATATGTTCTATCACTGCTTGAATGAAGTCCCAGCCCACCCTGTCGAACGCCTTCTCCGCGTCCGTTGACAGCAGCAGTGCCGGGACCCCGTCCATGTGGATCCGATGTACCAAGTTGAGTATTCTGGTAACGTTATCTCTGGCCTCTCTTCCAGGGGTAAATCCCACCTGGTCATTGTGTATCAACCTGCATAGGTTGGAAGCAAGTCTAGAGGCCAGGATCTTCGCAAAAAGCTTCAGGTCCACATTTAATAGCGATATCGGCCGGTAGTTGGCACACTGGAGTGGATCTTTATCTTTTTTATGGATCACCGTAACCTGCGCCCGTAACATATCCGGTGGGATGGGTTGTCCCCTCGGGAGGGAATTGAAGGCCGCCACTGCATGTGGGGTCAGAATGTCACCCATCCATCTATAGTAGGACAGCGTGAACCCATCTGGGCCCGGAGACTTACCCGACGCGGAGGATTTCACTGCCTGGGTCCATTCTTCTTCCGAGAGTGGGGTTTCCAGGGCCTCAAGAACCTTCGGGTCCAGTACGGGCATGTTCGAAGAGGCAACATACTCCCTTGCCCTCGCGAGGCAATCAGTCCCGTTATTTCCCCTTACCGGAAGGTTATAGAGTTTATAAAAGAAGTCTCTGAATGCTTTCGCGACATCTGTGGGGGTAGAGACCTGCTGGCCAGCTTGATTTAGTATCTGTGGTATGTAATTTCTGGCCCTCTGTTCCCGCAGTAACCTAGCGAGGGTGCGACTGCACTTGTTACCATATTCATAGAAAGAGCGCCTAGTTTTCAAGAGAGTGGTTTTGGCGCTGAACATCAAGATGTCCCTGAGTTTCTCTCTGGCTGCGGCTAGTTCTAGTTTTACCTTTGCCGCCTGCTGTTTTTTATGTTCCGCTTCCAGGCGGCTTACGTTCTCTAGAAGGTCCCTAACGGTCCCCTCCCTCTCTCGCTTTCTTCTGGAGGCCAGTTTTAGGATGATCCCTCTAATATAACACTTATGGGCAGCCCATACACTCAAAGGTGGTGTCTCCGGCCTGGTATTGAGGTTGAAATAGCTCCTTAACTCACTCCTTATCTCCTCTTTTAGGACTGGGTCCTGTAAGAGTGATTCATTTAGGATCCAAGAGCTGGGCCTAGAGAGCACCTCCGGTAGATCCAGGGACAGTGTGATCAGGGCGTGGTCCGAGATCGTGATAGAGTCAATCTCGGCCTTTCCCACTAACTGCAGGTGCTTATGTTCTACGAAGAGGTAGTCTATTCTCGAGTATGAGTCGTGAGGGTGGGAATAGAAAGTATAGTCCCTCCCTCTCGGGTTTTGCACTCTCCATGGGTCTATGAGCTGGGACAAGTGTAGCGCCTTCTTTAGTTTTTTTAAGGTGCCGTATGCCAGGTGGGAGGCCCCTCTGGACACATCTAATAGAGGGTCCAGAGCGACATTGAGATCTCCCCCGAAGATTACCAGACCCTCCGAGAAAGTCTGAAGGGTGGTCAGGACCTTCTCCAGAAAGCGAACCTGATCAGAATTCGGTGCGTATACGTTAGCCAGCGTGCAGACATGGTTACCGATCTTCCCTTTTAGAAATAAGAACCTCCCCTCCGTGTCTGACAGGCTGTCCACCAGGGTCCAGGGCAGCGTCGCCGCTACCAGGATGCTCACCCCTCTTGACTTGGCATCTGGTGAGTAAGAGTGCCACCCCATGGGGAACCGACGGTCCGAGAATTTTGGGGCTCTTTCTTTTTGGAAATGCGTTTCCTGAACAAATACCACTTGCGCTCTGCGCCTCCAAAACAAATTCAAGCACATTCTCCTCTTTTCAGGGGTATTGAGGCCCTTGCAATTTAGGGAGGCGATTTTAAGTCCCGTCGGGGATCTGGCATCAGTCCCTAAGGGGGGCGGAGGGGCCATGGGGGCCAGGGGAGTAGCCTTCAACAGAAGGGCTGGGGTTGGACGGGAAGGGAGGACTGCTTAAGGAACTAGGAGGGGAGGGCAAAAATAGATTGAAGGGTTGTAGCAAGGGTAAGGGTTGCTAATAAAAGAGCAACAATTACGAAACGATTCTGTCCGCTTTGGCTGCTTCTCTGAGCGTCCTCGCGGACTGGCCTATGTGGGGGAAAAAAGAAAACTGTGGCGCGGCACGGCCGTAGAGGACCCAGTCCCCCCAGCCCGGAACAGACCCCCTCTTCTGGGGGAGTAACACATTACAAATTACAACAACAACAATGAGGAGCACGTATGCACGTTACCTGTTGACTATATACAAAACACGACATAGCCCATCTCTCTCCATCCCTGCATATTCCCCCCCCGGTCCCCCCCCCCCCCCAGACCAGCACCCATGCAGGCCCAAACACGACTCCCCCCCACGTCTTCAGCCCACCCAGGGTCTGGAGCCCCCAGGCGCGTGACACCCGATGCCACCTCCGCATCCCACCGAGCTCCCGGCCCGATGGGCGCAGCCGCCTCGGGAGATCCCCGCCCGACCGCGGAAGGGCCGAGCCCCCCCACCCAACCGGGCCCCCACCAGAGGTGCCCGGGGGGCAGGGGGGGGGGGCATCCCCCCGCGGGCCGGCCAGCCGCACCCCCGCATCCCATCATGGCTACCTCCGAGGCCTCCGGCCTCCCACGTCGTGACTCCCCCGCCAGCCCCCGTCCCGACCCCCCCGCCCCGCCCAGGGGCCCCCAGCATCTCCGGGCCCTGCCCAACCCCCCGGCCCAACAACAGGCATCAGACCCCTCGAACCACGGGCATCCCCCACGTCCCCGCCCCGCCCCCGGGAGCCAGGCACCGGGGGCCCCCCGGCAACGCCCCGCCCGCGTCCGGCCGAGCCGCAGCGGGAGGGCGGGCGGCCCGCAGCCACCCAACACGGGTCCCGCGCCGCCCATCGTCCGTCCACCACGGCCCGGCCCGACCCGGGGGGAGGGCCGCACAGCGTAACACATGAGTCCTCCGGCGAGCGCCGCGACATCCCAGGCAGCTCAGAAACCGCCCACGCAACTCATTCCCGTGGTCCCCCCTCCCGGGGCCGCACGCGTCCACACCAGAACGAGGAGGCGCTTCCCCGGACACCCAGTGCGCGAGCCCCGAGGGGGGGGACCCGGGCAGCGGCGCCCCCCAAAGCCCCCCACACCACGCGACCCCGGTCTCCGTCCGGGCCGCCGCAGTCCACTGCAGGCCCTCCCCCACCAGGCGCGCCGGCGGTCCATGCCCACTCCCGCAGAGGGGGGAGCCCATCGCCGAGCAGCAGGGCATCCGACGTGTCAAAGTCCGTCCTCACAAGGGGGGGGGGGGCGACGAGGGGCCCACGCCACCACCCCCCCCATCCGCGTCCCTCTCTCCGGGAGGCGGGGACGCGCCACAGTCTGTTCTTCCATGGGGGGGGGGGGAAGGGGGGCGAGGAAGGGCCAGCGTCATTTATTCTTCCACGATGGGCAGAAGTCCCGACCGGACGCCCCACCCGCCAGAGTCCGCCCCCTCACGGGCGTCGGACGTGGCAAAGTCTACTTCCATGGGGGGGGGGGAGGGGGGACGGAGAGGGGCCAATGTTACTTATTCTGCCGCGGGGGGTGGAGGTCCCCTCCTTCGCGGTAATTCGCGGCCGCCTGGTCCACGCATTCGGCGGACTCTCTGAGGTAGTGGCTGGTACGGCGGGAAGTCCAGCCAATTAGGGACATCCACTGGGGGGGCCTCCAAAAACGCAAAGAGGTGGTCCAGATCCCCCGGAGCTCGGAGGGTAAAAGATCTACCATTTTTCCGGACGATAAGATGGAAGGGGTATCCCCATTTATAGGTCGCTCCACCGTCCTTTATTTTCTGTAGAAGGGGTTTCAGCTGCCGTCGCATCCACAGAGTCGAGCGTGCCAGATCTGGTAGGATGGTGATCACTTGGGCCTCGTGTCGGATTTGTCCTGCGTCCCAGGCTCTTCTTAGGATTTCCTCTTTGACTCTGTAGTTGTGCACTCTACATAGTACGTCTCGTGGAGCTGTGGGGTCTCCCGGCGGGCGTCCAGCCACCCTGTGGATTCTGTCCAGTTTGATAGTGGCGCCAGGGGGGTTCCCCAACAGTTTATTGAAGATGGAGTTGGCTACAGAGTCGAGATCTGCATTTTGCTGTGTCTCCGGCAGCCCCCGGAGTCGCAAGTTGTTGCGGCGACTTCTGTTTTCCAGATCGTCGTTGTGTAATTTGAGGTTGCAGATCTGTGTTGCCTGGGAGGCATTGGTTTGTTCCAGGCGGGTGAGACGCTCCTCTATAGATTCTTTTGCATTCTCTAGAGCCGTCACCCTGTCCTCCACTGCCGCCACATTATGTTGCACAGTCTCCAGTTCTTTCCGGAAGGATTTTTCAATCCTGGAAACCATGGCCTCTAGATCTATTTTCGTGGGTATCGCTTTTAGGTCAGCTTTAGTGGGGAGGGAGAGAAGAAGGGACCTCAAGTCCCGGTCCAGCTCCTGTTGATGATGGAGTTCGCCGGCACTTCGCGTCGGTTCCCCTCTCGCATATTGTGTAGCCGAGGGTCCGTCAGGGGGGAGGGGCGGCGGTGCGTCCGACATCCCATGCTGCGTTGTCTTGTGGAGAGGCCTCTCTGCACATCCAGCTTCAGGACGGGGGGGTGTGCATATAAAGAGTGCCCCTGGTTCTCCCTGGGACTGAGCGCACCAGGTGGTCGCACGCGGTCCTGTCTGGACATGCAGGGTTTGGGATGCCCCTTCTTTGGGGCTCAGTGCTGCTTCCTCCTCTGAAGAATCCGAGCTCTCCAACAGTGGCTTCTACAATATTTTATGCTTTCCTGTGCATACCTGAAGAAAGCTCATCTTGGTCAAATTTATGGAGCCCATATCTTCATTATTAGCACAGCACATAATACATAGTTCATTTAGTCGGATCTTTTTCTAGGAAAGGGAATATATATTTTTTTACAGGAAACAAAATCATCAGCTTGCTTCCTCTCTTTGTTCATACAGTAGTCATTGGTTTCTTATTAAGTATAACAGACTTTGCTTGTATCTATATTTATATTTTTTCCACTATTTTGTCATGAATGGAGTTGTCATGTAGATATCTATAATTTTTATTCTGTCTATTTTCTGAATCTGGGATTAATGATGTGTGAGATTAGCATTAGTATTAGTTTTTGTTTCCTGATTAAGTATTCTCTAATGTGTGGGTTGCCAACCTTTTTCATTAAGTACCACTTTTAATTTTCCACTTATATTAAGTGCCACCTGGGTGGCATGTGTGGGTTGTCAGACACTTAAAATCAAAAAACCTGCAAAACTCCAATTTAATTAAATGAAACACACATACATTTTTTATCAGACTTTCAAGCAGTTTTTTTATGGAGCAAATAAGACATTTTTGAGTACCTTCTGATAGGAAGTAAAAAACTTTGCCAAATAGGAAAAAAGTTGGCACCCCCAGGATGTTTGCTCCCTGTGGAGCTATACCACATTATCGCCCCAAAGGCCAGCCATGCCACACATAGTGATTTTTTGTGTATGATCCTTGGACTTGAACATTGATTACAATTTACTTTGAACCTATCACCACCAGCAGGTCGTCCCCTTTATTATTCTGGGGCTGGCTGTGGTCAATGCAGTGGTGGCAGGCTGTAGGCATCTTTATGTCCTCTAAAACACTCTGAGTTATATATAAAGTGAGATAAATATCTGAAAACTAATGAGCAGATATGTCAGCAGATCTCCATTCTTTTTCAGATGGTGGCACAGTGCTGCAAAACATGGAAGCTTCTGTCCTAAAGACAAAGTTACAGAGAGTGTTTCTTAACTATTTAAACAGAACTTCAGGCAGCATTTAACATTATGCTGTAGTTTTTTTCTCCCTTCTGAGTATATTCCAAACCACAGGGGCCTTGTTTAAGAACCAGTACCCAAGAAGAGGCAAGACCCTGATACCTCAGGACAAAAAAAGAATCACAATAACTAACACTGACTTGTCCAGTGAATTTAGTTCTGCAAGTCCGATATATGTGACTCATTTGGTCCTTTGGTGTAAAAGTTTAATGTTGCTTTAGGAAAAATGTATGTAAATTCTGAGGGGTTCTGAAAAGCGCTTCTGTATGTAGGCCAGTCTGTGGGTGTTTAATAAATGGATTTTTGTAAGTTATGTCATTAATGCACTTGTACCAAAATCCAGAAAGTTGGTGAATGGGTATGGGAATGTTGGAGTACTATTATGGGGTGGAAGCAGCTGTAAGTCTGGTGAGATCATGAAGATTATATAAATGTAGAGAAAATAAGCCTTTCATTTTCTAGTACATTGTGACAGGAACTAAAAACTAGATGCAAATTGTGGCACAAATAGTAATAATAATACAAGAGCATCCAAGCTTTTTCCAGACAAAGGACATTAGGGTTGATTCAGAGACAGATACACATGGACTTTCGCATGTGTCTGTGTATTTTTTTTTTTTTTACCACACCACAAGAAAGGGGCAAGCAATTTCAGGTATGACCAAGATGCTTGGCTGCCTGCAATTTTTGGCAAACAGCTTGTTCCAGAGGCTGGGTGCCCTCTCCGTGGGGATGTCCCAGCCTACGCTGAGCCGCGCGCTATCCAAGTTTCTGGATGGCATGGCTACCCTTAGTCCCAAATATATTTCCTTTCCGGACGACATGGTAGCCTGGAACATGCTTAAGTTGGGTTTTTATAATATCGCCGACATGCCCAACGTCATGGGTGCGATTGATTGCACACACGTTGCATTGGTCCCTCCCGCCGCCGATGAGTACGTCTATAGGTAAGTTAGATTGTTTAGCCAAACTTAATTGAAGCTATCTATTAAACCCTGCTTCTAAAGTGCCCCTTTGAAACAGTTTCCAATGCATACCTTAATCCCTCCTTCTCAAGTGTCCCTTTGAAACAGTTTCCAATGAATACCTTAATCCCTCCTTCTCAAGTGTCCCTTTGAAACAGTTTCCAATGCATACCTTAATCCCTCCTTCTCAAGTGTCCCTTTGAAACAGTTTCCAATGCATACCTTAATTCCTCCTTCTCAAGTGTCCCTTTGAAACAGTTTCCAATGCATACCTTAATCCCTCCTTCTCAAGTGTCCCTTTGAAACAGTTTCCAATGCATACCTTAATCCCTCCTTCTCAAGTGTCCCTTTGAAACAGTTTCCAATGCATACCTTAATCACTCCTTCTCAAGTGTCCCTTCGAAACAGTTTCCAATGCATACCTTAATCCCTCCTTCTCAAGTGTCCCTTCGAAACAGTTTCCATTACATACCTTCATCAATTATTTTCATGTAGGCCTTATCAAACCATTTTAATGCGGACCTTAATGAGTCATTAGCATGTTAAACTTTCTTTTCTAATATATCCATATAATATTTTGTTTTAAAACTACTTTGGGTGTTAGGAGTTAGTGTTTTAGTTGTTTACCTTGGCTTGGTGTAGTTTTCTTTTTGTTTCAGGAACCGCAAGATGGGCCACTCGCTGAATATCCAAGCAGTGGTTGGCCCGGATATGCGATTCCTTAGTGTACTTGCAGGGTATCCGGGCTCATCCCATGATGCTTATATATTGTGGAGCTCCGGATTATTTCGTCTGTTTGAGTCTGGAGAATTATCTGGTGGATGGCTCCTGGGTAAGTTTGCTCAAATTCCATCATTCCCTTTTCACTGTACGGCTATGGATATAGTTGATGACCCATGTCTTAACCAATGGCTGATTTTTTCCCTTGATGACTTGTTAAACAATCATGTTGCTTAGAATGTGTAATTTATGTAAGTATTTTGTTATTCTTTCAGGGGATTCTGGATATCCGCTTATGCCCTGGCTCCTGATGCCTGTTCTACGCCCGCAGAATGCGGCCCCGGAGTCATATAATCGGGCCCACCGGAAGACCCGGGCCGTAGTGGAGAGGGCCTTTGGACTGCTGAAGTCCAGATTCAGATGTTTGGACCACTGCAGTATGACCCCAAATCATCATAGCATGCTGCGTGCTGCATAATTTTTGCCTGATGCAGGGTGTCCCCCGTTATGTGGATCTGCCCCTCTCTCCACCCAGCCAGGAGGCAGATGACCTCTATGATGGCACCCCTAGTGCCTCTGGCCAATCTGTGTGTGCACATGTTATTTCTTCTTATTTTTCTTAACATTTGTTTATTTTTTTTATGTTTTTGTGTGTTTGTAATATTTGGTGCCAATGTGAAGGCCTTTTTTGTTTTGTTTACCAATTTAGTAACATAGTATGTAAGGCTGAATAAAGACTTTAGTCCATCCAGTTCAGCCTGTTTAACTCCTTCCAGTGGTCTAGTAGCCATAGCTGGAAATGTTATTACATGCAAGAAGGGCATCCCGGCCACTATAGATCTTCTTCCAGTGGTCTAGTAGCCATAGCTGGAAATGTTATTACATGCCAGGAAGGCATCAAGGCCACTTTTGAACGTTTTTACTGTATCCTTCATAACTACCTCCTCTGGCAGCGAGTTCCATAGTCTCACTGCTCTTACAGAGAAGAATCCCCTCCTATGTCGGTGGAGAAAGCACCTTTCCTCTAACCTTAGTGGATGCCCTCGGGTTATAGTTACGTAGTTATAAATAGATTGTAGGACAGATCTTTGTATTGACCCCGAATATATTTATACATAGTTATTAGATCAGCCCTCAATTGTGTTTTTTCTAAACTAAATAAACCTAACTTTGACAATCTTTCAGGGTACTCTAGTCCCCGCACTCATTTTATTAACTTTGTTGCCCTTCTTTTAACACGCTCCAGTTCTGATATGTCCTTCTTAAGCACAGGTGCCCAGAACTGTACACAGTACTCCATATGGGGTCTGACCAGTGACTTGTACAGGGGTAAAATGATGCTCTGGTCATGAGCACCTATGCCCCTCCTGATGCACCCCATGATCTTATTTGCTTGGCATTGATTACTACAGTTGAGCTTATTGTCAACTAAAACCCCTAGGTCCTTTTCCATTGTTGTTTTACCAAGTGTTTCTTTATTTAGTGTGTAATCATGATACATATTTCTCCTCCCCAAGTGCATAACCTTACATTTATCTGTGTTAAACTTCATTTGCCCTTTAACTGTCCATGCTTCCAATTTATCTAAATCTGTTTGTAGCTGCCTGCTGTCCTCTTTTGTTTTAATTACTTTACACAGCTTAGTATCATCTGCAAAGATTGAGACTTTACTGTTTAATCCATGCCCAATGTCATTAATATATATATATTGAAGGGAATTGGTCCCAGAACTGACCCTTGTGGTACTCCACTAGTAACAGTGACCCAATCTGAGTGTGTACCATTGATAACCACCCTCTGCTTCTGATCATTAAGCCAGTTTCCCACCCATCTGCACACGTTTTCCCCTAGTCCAAGCTTTCTCATCTTTTGTACCAGCCTTTTATGTGGCACAGCATCAAATGCTTTAGAAAAGTCAAGATATATGATATCCAATGACTCCCCCTGATCCAATCTTGAACTTACCTCCTCATAAAAGCTGATTAGGTTTGTCTGGCAGGAGCGATTCCTCATAAATCCATGCTGATATGGAGTAATAAATAAAAGGTCATTTTCCCCAAGGTGCTCCAGGATAGTATCCCTTAAGAAACCTTCAAACAGCTTGCCCACCACAAATGTTAAGCTTACCGGTCTGTAGTTCCCAGGTTCCCCCCTAGATCCCTTTTGGAATATTGGCACCACATTTGCCAAGCGCTAATCCCTCGGAACAGACCCTGTAGTTATTGAGTCCACAAATACTAGAAATATTGGCTTGACTATTACTGTACATAACTCCCTTAAAACACGAGTAATGCTTTCATTACTAAACATTTTACACATGATTTGAGCGTCATGCAGTTTATTTTCTTATGTTTGTGATTCCAAACCTTCATTAATATCCAAACAACACAAACATTAATGCATCAACTTAGGCAAGAACAGCAAAAGTCAAATTCCATATATTTTCTTGAAATATGTCAAGTTTTAGTTGAAGGGCACTCGAAGACTCCATGTACATACATTTTAAAACAAAACTATAAATTGGGGCAGACTACTGGCCCCTAGCAATTGGCCACATCCAGGAGTTCTAAGGTAACTGACTCCAGCCCAAAGTTTCCCCGCCCACCAACATCAAGATCCATAGGGAGCAAGAATGTCAAGGGAAATTGTCTCCCAGGAATACATAGGGCCACATACACAACCTCTCCTACTTCTAATTTCCCAAGCCTATGACAGCCAGACCCCATGCCAGTCCAGTCCAATCTTTGCCATAGGCAAATGTTTATTTTTTACAGCCAAGAATGTCCCCCAATATTGCCAACAAAAATTTCCTTAGGCCCAAGCCTGCTGCGTGGGAGCTTGAGCGGCCGCTTCAGTGAGGCTTAAGCTCAGCCATTGGCTAGTGGGGTATGTGAGCATTCTAATGACCTATATGGACGCATTCCAAAATAAACCAGCAAAGCTATAAACCACACAATCTTGGTTGCGCTCACCACACAGGTAAATAGAGTTGGGATGTAGAGAAAAGATGTTTAGCAGATCCAGGTCAAATTGAGATTAATATTAATGTTGCCCATAATAAGGTTGTGGTGGGCCTTGGAGGTGGCCCAACACCTGGGCATGTGTGGCATTCATAATCTGCCACTGCTCCAGCATCTGTCTGTTGCTAGTTCGAAATTCATCTAGCATGGCAGTGAAGTTTGCATTTAAGGTGGCCGTTTGTTCTGACATCTGTCTGTTTAAGGTGGCCATTTGTTCAGCCATCTGGCTGTTTCTCGTCCTAAATTCAGTCAGCATGGTGGTGAAAGTTGTATTGAAGTTCTCTAATTGTGCAGTAATCTGCTCTGTTGTTCGTTGAGTCACCTGCCTAAAGTAACGGTTGTCATTGCACCATGCTGACTCCAGGATCGGCACGCGCCTCCCCTGGGAAACTGGTTGATGTTGTTGACTGCGTCTTCCACTTCCCCGGGTTTGAGAGCCTGCAGTTGCTGGCGAGCAACAGTACCAGATGTGCTTGGCAAAACCTCTGCAGCAGAGCTAGCACTGGGGACTGTAGGCTCAGTCTCAGCCTGCTGCCCACAATAGGCTGGCAGCATGTGTCCAGCTTCACTCTGCTGCAGAGGATTTGGTGCAGAAGGATGCTGGGGCAGTGGCAGATTAGGTTCCAGGGGGATAATTTGCGAAGGTCCAATCCGACTGGCATCCTCCTTCTCCATATCCTGGATGACATCCATTAGTGTGGGAGTCTGTTGGGAAATGTGAAAAAGTGTCTCAGATTGGGGCCTAAATATGTTTTAGAACAAAATTAGTCATGTGCATTCACATGCATCACCAGTTTCAGCAAAGTCCACTTACCCTATATATCTGGTCCTGTGTCCTTGGCAGCAGGGATGTAGACGGCGTGCTCAAACTGGAGGAGGCTGGATGCTGTGCTCTGTTAAAAAGGCACGTAAACACGCAAACATCCCTTGATGAGCCTGATGAGTACATATGCATTACAAAACACGTGGGCAAGCAGGAATGACAACTCCCCCCACCGGTCAAAGTTGACCTTCACACTAAATCTATATGTATGCCTCACCCTGTACATACAGATTGGTCATCTTAAATAATACAAACATGCATGTACTGCATGTTAGGAGGCTTTACAGATCCAAAATGGCGCCTAGGGGCCATTTTTGCAATGTTGACCTTTCCCTGACCCCAGCTCAAGTTTGTCTGACCAAAGCACAGCTAGAACCCCAGTGGTAGAAAGACAAAGAAGTAAGTGTAAATTATTGCCTATATTCACATCACATGCAGTGCTTTGGTAAGATAAATTGTTTAATATTGTCCAGAAATAATGTCAAAGGTCTTGTATGGCCTGCAAACCTTTCTAAGGACCATTAACTACTGCACCCTGGGAGAGTGTCCATTATGAAGGCCATTCCTCAGGCATTAAACAACCGCCTAAAACAGTAACCTCCCCTCAAAGCCACTCCCTAGGGGCCTGTGTTCATATCTGCCTGTGAGCCTCATTTCCCAAGTTTACAATAGTTCACATTAAAACAATCATTACTAACCTGCCGAAATGTCCTGGGTGTCCATGTTGTGTCTGCCAGAGAGGCCCTCTAATGCTACGGGGTGTAATAAAGGCAGGACCATTTCTTCAGCTCGGATGTATTGTAATTTTGTGGGGAAGCCTCCGCCAGTTTGGAAGCAGAAAATATGAGGATAAAAATAATTTTTGACATTGTGGTCACTACAACAAGCAGCAAAATGCAATCCTCAAATATGTACCTGTGATTGCGCCGTTTATTCTGCTTCTTCCATACTGCATACTTCAGGTCAAATATTTTTCTCTGGATCTGCTCCACATCTTTCCTCTCGTCCCCCTCTGCATTCACCTGTCTGATGAGCTCTTCCCAGATTTGTTTTTTTCTTAATTTGCTGGTTGCTTTGGAATGGCGCCCAAATAGCTCATCATAATGAAGTGTGAGGCCAAGGCTAGGGTTTGTGCCTCACCAAACCGACTGCTCAACTGCCCTCGCCGCAATGGTCGGCCTAATGGTTGTTCTTCTGGCTCATCTCTGTTTGGTGGCAATTCAGGGGTCATTCTTGGCTGGCTGTGTGATGATGAATCGGCCGTCACGTGGCTGGAAACTGAACTGGACTGGCATTAGGACTGGGGGTCAATGGCTGGGTGGCCACCGAACTTCCAGGCATGGATGTTGCATAGGTCTCGCTGGTTTCCACCTGTGCCGGTGGCAAATGTGGCCGAGGAGGAGAGGGTGTGCTTAGGGGGCTCAGGCTTCTGGCCCTCTGCTTCTTTTGGCCCTTTGAACCTGTGCTCCCTTTTCCTTTGGATGTGGTAGGGCTGGGAGCAGGAGAGGGTGTGCTTGGGGGGCTCGGGCTTCTGGCCCTCGGCTTCTTTTGGCCCTTTGAACTTGTGCTCCATTTTCCTTTGGATGTGGTAGGGCGGGGAGCAGGAGAGGGTGTGCTTGGGGTGCTCAGGCTTCTGGCCCTCGGCTTCTTTTGGCCCTTTGAACTTTTGCTCCCTTTTCCTTTGGATGTGGTAGGGCGGGAAGCAGGAGAGGGTGTGCTTGGGGGGCTCGGGCTTCTGGCCCTCGGCTTTTACCCTTGGACGTTGTTCTACCTTGCTGTTTGGATGTGGATGCGCGGGGAGCCTTCTTCTTGGAGGATCCTTCCTTGCGGGTGCTTGATGTTTTGGATGGGCCTGGAGTTGTGGCCAATGTAGCCTTGTGGTGGTTTTGTTTTGTGTTGTGGTTTGCTCCGCGTTTCAGGCACCTTTGTAGTCGATTTGTGCGAGCGAGTACTCGGTCTGGAGGATGAAGTGTCCTCATGCCGCTCTGGCCTTTTGGTCTTGGCCTCCTTTGCTGCTGGTTGCTTAGCGCTAGGTTTTTTGGGTGCCATGATGAAAATCACAAAGAGAATGAGCTGTGTGTCCATGACCCTTTAAATACAAATGACTGGTTATGATGTGTATGAGTGCGTCCGGCTGTCCGTCCGGCCGTGCGGAACCCGGAAATTGCTGGGGCATTACCTATCTTCTGCGGACAAGAAGAAAGATGGCGCCCACGATCTTCACCCGCCAACAACAAGAGCTCATTATGCTCGTAAGTGTATTGTAAGGACGTTGATTTGACATCTAAATGCATGCATAGGCCTTAAGGAAGCACAGGAAGAAACAGTTGTTTTTAAAAGTGATTTAAACTCCATGCCAAACAGAAGTTAGTGCGCACATGTGCGAACCAACTCACTTGCATCTACAAGGATAGGTTAAGGCTAGAAATGTGTTGTGAAATGTCATTTAGTCAACTGATCTAATTGTGAATGATATTTGTATGCTGTTTGATCTAACAACTATTTTGTTTTTTGTGTTTTTTAGACTATGCTTGAGCGCAGGTACGACTACCTGCCCAACGCCTTTGAGAAGAGGAATCTGGCCCTGGAGATGGGGCCTGGATTCACCAGGAAACGGACACCACCTTCACTCATATGCAGATCAAGCAGCACTGGTCGGACATGAAGCGACTACACATGCCCCGGGTGCGCCTTTTTTGCGAACCATTTCCCAAGTAAGTACATAGCGATTGCATGCTAGATGTAACTAATACAGAAGGTAGGCCTTTATTTATAAATGCTTTTCTTTTGTAGTGTCGGAAATGGACTATCGCATACGACCCACCCGGAGGCACGCAGTCCGGCCAGTGCTGCATGAATCAGCACCAGCAAGTGAAGGTGGTGGATCTCCAGGGCCAAGTTCCTACCCCTAATCTGTAGCTGCGTCAGACCAGCCCCTGGACCTATCCACAGAGGAGGGGCGTCCCGACGTTGGCAGGCAGTCGCACAAAACAACTGAGCCATTAGCCTCTGGTATGTGACTCTTAATGTAACCCCACACACATACATGCTATTTAAACCAAAGCTGATTCCCTTAATCTCTTTTTATAGATGAATATGTAGCGGGTGAGCGATTTGGAGCAGAGACTGCAGCAGATCATGCCCAGGAGGAACATGGAGAAGGTGGGTGATGTCACACACACATTCTAAGTGTCATTTGGTTACTGTTGAATCAGACATTATAAGTGAGAGTATTTTAAATGTCTCTACAGCCTCACATTCCCAGCAGTGGCAGGCCCCAGACCGTAGGGTGGTCCCCAAAGCAGAGGTCGCCCACCATTGAAGTAAGTAGTAATGTAAATATTTTGAGTATGTGGAAAATGACATCATTACCAATCAACCTAAATCCATTGTCAATGTCCTTAGCATAATGACATATGGCCTCTTCCTTTAAGAAATTCCTTAGCATAATGACATATGGCCTCTTCCTTTAAGAAATTCCTTAGCATAATGACATATGGCCTCATGAGTTAGATTTCAACCTAATGAGCATTCCATTCATAGATGTTAAACATGTATTTGCAGAACAATAATTTTCTTTTTTTTTTTACAGACACCACACATGTGAGATTGGCACAACTCACTGCAACAGTGTTTCGGTTGGTAGGCGATATACAGGAGATGCGCGATTCGTTGGGGACCACAGATGAAGAATAATTATCTGGGGCCTACCATGGCTTTGTATATAGTTTTATGTTTTTAAAGTTTTTATAAATATTGTAAATATTTGTTCTGTTTTTAAATTTTTTACCCAAAATGTTTTAAAATTTTTGTACTGGCACAAATTTCACAACATAAAAAAAGGCAAAATAATTTGCCAGTTGTTATTAAAAAAAAAACATGAAAACTTGTTTCTGTGTCATTTTATGTACCAAAAACATTAATTAAGGGTTGGTTACAGCAAAACGTAGGAAGAACCCAAACAAAAAAAATGAAGAATATCCAGACCGCGATGTAATTGAGGTAAGCATGAGGTGCGCAAAGGGAAGAATATCCAGATCCTGATGTAATTGAGGTAAGCATGAGGTGCGCAAAGGGAAGAATATACAGACCGCGATGTAACTGAGGTAAGCATGAGGTGCGCAAAGGGAAGAATATACAGACCGCGATGTAATTGAGGTAAGCATGAGGTGCGCAAAGGGAAGAATATACAGACCACAATGTAATTGAGGTAAGCATGAGGTGCGCAAAGGGAAGAATATACAGACCGCGATGTAATTGAGGTAAGCATGAGGTGCGCAAAGGGAAGAATATCCAGACCACGATGTAATTGAGGTAAGCATTAAGGGCGCAAAGGGAAGAATATACAGACCGCAATGTAATTGAGGTAAGCATTGTAGCAGAAGTGAGTGATCAAAATATTGAGACGAGCACATGAATGAGTTAATTTTGTTGTGCGCAGGCGTAAGGTCGGAAAGATTTCCATCTGGACGTTTATTTATAGAAAAAGGAATTCAGAATCTAACGGGAAACGTAAATCATTTGTTCGAGGCGACGTTGGAAAAAGGCAAAAAACGGAAGCCTACATTGTTTCCTAAGTAACCTAAACGAAAGCTGAAAATTGCATTCTCGTTGGCATACGAACGGACGAACACTTTACAGAAGGCTTGTGATGCATGCTTAGAATCACTCGTACACTCATACGCAAGCAGAAAAAAATAAAAAAAAATAGATCGACACAAAAACGAAATTCATTTTATGTCTCTCTGAATCAACCCTAATGGATACAAGAGCATCCAATACAAGAGCATCCAAGGGATACAAGAGCAACCTCTGGGAAGAGGGAAGCATGGCCTGCATTTACTACATCAATATAACCGTGCCCCTAATCTATGCATTCACTATGGCTCTGCTCACCAGTAGTAGTAGTAGTAGAGAATACAATTTAATACTGGGAGCCCTGTCCCTGTAAAATATAAATATAAATGCTCTAATTCACATTAGGTGTGTACATTGACCTTATGAACGGGAAGGAACCCTGGTAACATAGAGTATTCAGTTCTGGAGATGGTGCACTGGAGAAGAAAAGAGAAAAGAGACTTCTTGGGTTCAAAAGATTATTACTCTAAAAAGCATACCATCGTACCAGGCAGGCCCAGGTCCTGCATGCCATTGTGCTGTTCATAGAGAAGTCCAAAAGCAGAAACGCTTCTTAGGAGTGAGGTTAGTACTGAATCCAGTGTCTTGGAAGCACAGACAGAGCAGAGATCTTTAATACCCAAAGGTAATACACACAGGTCTATGCTGGTCTAGCTTCTCTCTCATCTTAGAGTGGACCCACAACTATTTCCCCGCTACCAGATGTGGGTCCGGCCGCATTGAGACAGGCTCAGGGGGGTGGGGAATCCAGAATACTGCCCCCCTCACGTATTACCCCACAGAATGCCTGCAATTTTTGCATGAGAACAGGCCCAGACAATAAAATCTCCCACTACCTTCATGAGAGCTGCACATAGTCACATAGCCTAGAATGAAGTCCAGTTTTCCTGAGGTGTCTATGGTCAAATAGAGCCGACATAACAAATCCAAGGTGCTAACATTCTAAATCTCCCCTTGTGCCCTGTGGGTGGGTACAAAACAAATTAACAATGTAGGGGGTAGTTCCAAGAAGGCTAGTTTGCCAGTAGATTCCCTACATTTTGCTCATAGTAAGGAAAGGAATTCTTATAACTCACCTCCAGGAGTCTCAGAAGAGGCCCCACCAAGTTACCTGACATAAATATGTTGAAATTGGAATGCCTTCTGATCAACTGAATATCATACAATGACACATAAGTAAGTTAGAGTTATATCAGCAGCACTCTTAGCTTGAACCCAAGAAAAACAAGCAGCTCTACACACCCCATATCCCTTCTGCTCCCTAGTAGAAAAGTGCACAAAAAATTGGAGCATAAAGGATATGGAAATGTAGTAAAACACAAAGCAGAAAATCCATGGCAAGCTCATTTGGAAGGTCAGAGGCCTGGGTGTACATACCATAGAGGCAGCTGCCTTCGGGCCTGTGACAGATATTGGGTCTGTGCAAGCCAAGTTGTCTATCCTGTGAAACTGATGGCCCTTACCACTTGCACACCATGCAAACAACACACCAACACTGCATACAGATGCAGAGTCATCTCTTCTGAGCTCTTAACATTGTAAAAGCACGATCCTATCTGATATATAATGTAATTCAGTGAGCTGAGTGCAGCTCTTGCCTGGCTGTTACAATGTAACACCTGATGTGATGGTCAGCATTTACCTGGGCTCTGACAATGCCAAATTCTCATTGCCCATCACTACTTTACACACTATTTTTATTGCGATTTGAAATGACAATGTACAGATGCATCCACCGCATCCAACCTTATCTTCTGAGATGAAGAGATTACTCACACAATGGAGAAAACTGTAAGCTGTTAACATTGTAACAGCAGGCTCGTATTTCCTATACATTGTAACTTATCAGGGTGCAGCTCTTATTGCTCAGTGAGCTGAGTGCAACTCTTGTTACAATAGTAACATCAGCCACATGGCCGTTACACTGTAACACAGCAGGGAGCTGGTCAGCATTTTACAAGATTCTGTCCTGTTTGTTACATTGAACAGTGCAGAAGAAGTACAAGCAGTGCCTCATTACCATTAGTGCTGCTGCCTCTGTCCTGCAACAGTACTCCAGAAAATAGATAACACTGTCTCCTACCCATAGCTGGCAAAACATTCACTAGTGAAAATTCTTTATGCCCTCCCCCCCTTTGCTCTAAGATCACCCTTGGGAAAAATGTATCTGCTTCGAATGTCAGTGCACTTGTGCATTTTCCCGTGCACTTCCTCCACTGTATAACAATTGTATTTCTATTTCATGTCTAAACTTTCAAAATAAGGACCCAAATTGGCTTTAGTCTTAGATTAGATTGCCCTTTGAATATATGTAATGAAGACACCGAAGCAAATAGTTCTTCAGGTGCTACAGTTTATTTGCCTAACCTGTTGCTAAATTTGTTTACCTTGTGTTTCTCCTATCTCTCTATATCCATTTTGTTTTTCATGTATGCCAGTGCTGGGACTTACTAGGCAATCACTAATGGTATGTGACAATATAGAGAGTAAATCAAAGAAAGTAGAACTAACCCCAAAATGTTCTACAGCTACCTAAACAGTACAAGATTCAAAGCTGAAAGTGTGCCCTCCCCCCCCCCCCCCCGAAAAGCAAAGAGGGAGCAACTATATTGGGGGATGCAGATAAAGCCAATTTTCTAAATCTTTCTTTGCTTCATATTCACAAAGGAACATAATATGCCAGGTGAAATGCAGAAATAACCCAACCTCTCCATTAAATGTCACCTGTCTTACCAAGGAAGAAGTACGGCACTGCCTTGAACAGATTAAAATAGATAAATGGAGATGATCTTATTACTCCATATCACAGTGGGTTTATGTCCTGCCAGACAAACCTGATCAGTTTTTATGAGGAAGTAAGCTCAAGACTGGATCGGGGGGGGGGGGGGGGGGGTCATTGGATATCTTTACTTTCCTAAAGCATTTAAAACTGTGCCACAGAAAGGACTGGTACAAAAGATTGTACTGGGAGAAAATGTGTGTTCATGAGTGAGTAATTGAGTTAATATTAGGAAACAAAGGGTGGTTATAAATTATACATACTCAGATTCGATCTCTGTTACATATATATAGCATACAGCTACAAACCAATATGGTTGAATTGGAGGATAAACTGGGCAGGAAAATAACAAATGTAGATTAATACAGATAAATATAAGGTTGTGTACATTGGCAGGAGCAAACTGTAGTGATCAACTTTAGACAGCAGATGCCAAGGCAAACAGAATCATGGGTTGCATCAAGAGGGGCATAGGTGCCCACCACCAGAGCATCATTGTACAATTAACTGGTCAGACCCGAAATGGAGTACTGTGTACAGTTCTAGGCACCAGTGCATAAAAAAGACAAATCTGGCAACTAAATTAATAAATGGAACCAGAGGGTTACCTAATAACTATTTATAAATAAATCTGGAATCAATACAGAGATCTGCCCCACAATCTATTAAAAGCCAGGAATATAAGTTAAACTTCGGGGCATCCACTTGGAGGTTGGAGGAAAGATGATTCTTTCACCAGCATAGGAGGGGATTATTTACTTTGAGAGCAGTGAGACTAGGAAACTGCCAGAGGAAGTTGTTATAAAGAATACACTAAAAGAGTTCAAACGTGGCCTAGATGCCTTCCTTGCATGTAACATTATCAGCTATGGCTACTAGACCACTAATAAACAGGCTGAACAGGATGGACTAAACATTAAGAAACGCTAAGGTCACGTACTGTCAGGTGAATGTCAAGTCCCAGTGAAAACGGTGTATTTATCAAGTCAAAAATGTGTCTGTGATATTGCCAGGTAGTGTTCATCTATCAACAGCACCCAGGATGGGATGAGTGCCACCGCTGAGTTCCCTACAGTGACAGATAAGACCAGGCGCTAACCCTACACTGTGTGGCCTTATCCCTTTCAATGGGCTGGGATGGTTTTAAATATTTAGGCATTGTTTGGGGCTGTTGCATGTGGATTCCGGCCGGCGCTAGGTGTCACTAGCGCATAGGCATATAAAAGTCGTGCGCTGCGAACACTGCCTGGAAAGGAGCGTTACAGCTGACAGCACCGCCAGCCTGAAGCCGATGTTGTGGAGAACTGCCGAGCATCTTGGACGACCCGCACCAATAAAAATAAATTCGCCTCTAAAGTACATTACTATATTGCAATAAATGACTTGATGAAAAAAGACACAGACACATGTATTCATCCATTTATATCATTTACTGCTTTGCATGCCATATAAAATATACAATGTGCTGGAGTAATTGACATCAACTTTACTGTCATTTGTTTGAGAGTGGTCTTCATGGTCTTTATCGAATGTATACAAGAGGAATGCTTGTGATTAGGTCAGTCTATAAAATGATAAAATTAATTTTATGATGTGAAAATATACTATAATACTGTAATAAAGATATAAAATTGACATCTTTAAAAAAGCTACATGCTAGAACAAGTTGCCCATGTAAACACAAATAAAATCATAATAAAATTACAACTGGACTGTTAAAAAGTTGCTTCTATTTTTATGTATGAATTTAAGAATTAAATAGTTAAATTGGTTGAAGTAGCACCAGATAAAATCTGGCGCTGTAGGTCAAAATTTCATAAAGCACAATGGGCAGAACTGGATTGAACTGTTTAAGGCTAATTTATATTACGCACATTGTTTTGTACAGAACTTGCATTGGGACTTATAATTCAAACACAGGTCCCAGATGTCACAAAATACATTTTTTGGGGGGGGTTATTAAAATTGATTTCAATGACTTCTTTTGCTTAACAATGTAATTTGGCCAACAACTAAAACACAACCTTAACGCACTGTAAAGTTTGTCCCCTTTGTCGCTAACAGTTATTTTCTAACTGTAATGATGAAGCAGTTGGGTCCAACAGCCGACCAATACCTAGTGCAACAATGAAAGCTAATTTGTGCTCTGAGCACTGCTAGTGCCAATGTAGTCCACAGCACAGATAAGACCAATATGCTAGCGCTCCAGAATTGGCGCTATAGCCACAAAAAAGATGCTAAATGGTGCACATCATAAATAAGGTCCTTAAATTGAAGACTAGCACCCGTGTGAATAATGAGTATTGTTTCGTTAACAATTCTACAACTTCCTGGTACTTTTCTTCTCCCCTATTTTTTAAATACAGTAAATGAAAAGAAGGTAAAATAAGGTAACCACAGTGCTACTTTGCTTGCCTGTTTAAATTAACCTTTATAATATGTTAAAAAAATGTTCTGTAATTCTCATAGTCTGCATTGTGATAGCTGATTTATAGATATAAACTTCACAGAAACTATTTTCCATCTGTAGACTCTCTAAATACAATTGCATAAATACGTTAATTTGCGGTTCTTTGATTTAGGAATGAGATGCTAGAAAATACAATAGCTGTAAGTCAATTTTTATTGCATGTTACAGGTGCTCGATAGTTTATTCAAGACAGGTAAAAAGATAATTTACCTTTTCTAAAAAAAAAAAAAACACTCAACTTCAAATTAGAGCTAATGCTCCTAATTTGCATATACAGATTTGGAGCACATTAGGTTTTATTAAATAAAATGCTGTAAATTTTACAGCTTTCAACCGTTGCTCACAAATCCGCTTATGTCATGTAGCTAAAAGGTCATGAAAAGGACAATTATAATCCAAGATAACAGCTCAGTTCCATACCTGAGTAGCTAGTTGTAAAGTGTGGACAATCACATGAAAATGGGGCTCAATGGCAGATCTAATTCTCCAAACTGGGTGTTACATTGTGTTGTTTTTCTATTAAATAAATCCATATAGGTACCAATATGGGGTTTAGTACATTAGGTAGTTTTTCTAAATCATGTAGAGCGGTCTTTATGGCCACTATGGCAGTGTTCCACAACCCTCCTCCACCAACAGGTCATGTTTTGTGGATCTCCACATAGTTGGCTCTATAGCTCTGTTGCCACACTAATTACTTCACCCGTGCATCTGTGTGGCAATACACAAAACATGGCCTTTTGGTGGGGCTCATGGAAGACGGCTGGGGATGCCTGCAGTATGGTATACATAAGTTAGTGACGTCTTAATGACGATTCAGAAATTCAATTTGCTTTTTATTTTGTAAGGATATTAACAATTACAAAACTTTATGTACCGGTACTGTAGGTCCTACCTGTACAGTTTTCAGCACTTTGTCTACTTTGCAGTACTAGGCTTATAGTACCTCTTTCCTTGTGTGTACATATTTTTACCTAAAGCAGACCAAGACCCACTGAACCTGTGAAATAGATTTGGCCTAAGCCCCTGCCAATATTTCTTCTTAGGGTGCAGAACTAGAAATGGATATTTTTGCTCTTCGATATGTTCTGGAACACTGTTTTTTTGCTGTCCCTCTTTGTAAGGTGGCAGGGGATCAGTCATTGCATAGGTGTGGCAATGACATCACTGTCACACACACAGCAGTGGCAATGAATGGAGGAGGTGCTAGTTAAAAATGTGGGTTTTGGGCCATGTTAACTTCATAATATAAAAATTGAACATTAGTTATTTATGTAATTATTTATTTATATAGCACTTACACTGTTACATTTAGGGCTTTTGATTTTAATTTACAATATTTACCTCAGCAGATTGTGAATATAGTTATTAACACACCTTGTCACTGGGAGACCCACAGGCAGGGCTCACCAACAAGGAAGGAGAGAATTATGGACCATGGACCACAAAGAGATATTTTAGAGTTTGCAAAGCTTTAATAAAGAAGTTAAATAAAGAAAAACTTACAGCAGGTGGGTAAGATCCAACCTACAAATGACCTTTACAGCAGTTAAGGTAGGGAAGCATGAATTAAACTAAAACAAAAAGAACCCAAATGTGCTGTACATACCCCCTGTGCAGCAGATCCCAGGGGCCTCAGTGAAGCAAAAAAAAAAGACTCACTGGACCTGGCCAAGATAAAGCTTCATCATCTTCTGAAACTGAGCTAGCCACTGGAAATAAAGAATATGGAGCCTCGCTACCTCCTGGGCTGATACAGGCTGGCTAGTCCCTGTCAATGAAACAAAAAGGGCATTGCTGCCTCCGGACTGATGCCAGCTTGCCCTGGAACATAAAACGAAAGGAATAGAAAATACCCTTGGACCTAACTGACAGATATGGATGGAGATAAATATACCCTCACCCAGGTGTGGCTGATTAATGCTTATTGGGCCGGGACAGCCAGGCAGCTCCACTAAAACAGCACTGATGGCTGCTGATACTGCAACTTTGTAAATGCCAGCACAGTGCCACCAGCAGGATGTCTTCCTGTGATCTGTCTGATCCCCACTGAGCTTCACCTGCCCTCTCATCTCAGCTGTTATTGCATGGCTGCTGTCTTCACTGCCTTCCGATGCAGATCTACCACGTGTACAACGTGAACTCATGTGCATCACTACTGCTAATTTGGGCTGCATCTCCTGCAGCTTCAGGATAACCACTGTTAGACTTACCGGTAACAGAGAGAGATACCTTACCGGTAACGGAGAGAGAGATAGGTTCTCTGAAACAGCATCGCCACACAGAGATAGAGGCTCTCTGAAACAGCATGACCACACAGAGAGATAGGTTCTCTAAAAAGAGCATGACCACACAGAGAGATAGGCTCTCTGAAACAGCATGACCACACAGAGAGAGAGGCTCTCTGAAACAGCATGACCACAGAGAGAGAGAGGCTCTCTGAAACAGCATGACCACACAGAGAGAGGGGCTCTCTGAACCAGCATGACCACACAGAGAGAGAGGCTCTCTGAAACAGCATGACCACAGAGAGAGAGAGGCTCTCTGAAACAGCATGACCACACAGAGAGAGAGGCTCTCTGAACCAGCATGACCACACAGAGAGAGGCTCTCTGAAACAGCATGACCACACAGAGAAAGAGGCTCTCTGAAACAGCATGACCACACAGAGAAAGAGGCTCTCTGAAACAGCATGACCACACAGAGAGAGGCTTTCTGAAACAGAATGATCACACAGAGAGAGAAGCTCTCTGAAACAGAATGATCACACAGAGAGAGAGTCTCTCTGAAACAGCATGATCACACAGAGAGAGAGGCTCTATGAAACAGCATGATCACACAGAGAGAGAGGCTCTCTGAAACAGCACGACCACACAGAGAGAGAGGCTCCCTGAAACAGCATGACCACACAGAGAGAGAGGCTCCCTGAAACAGCATGACCACACAGAGAGAGAGGCTCTATGAAACAGCATCACCACATAGAGAGAGAGGCTCTCTGAGAGGCTCAAACTGAAACAGAGGTTAAAACCCCCACCCCTTCCGCCCCACCTTAGTCTTTGTAAAGTAACCTAAATAACCCTTGGACTCTGGTACCTAGTACCAGTACCTACCCGGGTACTAGGTGGCCATGCTGAAGGATTCCTGAAAAGTCTGTTACAGGCAAGTCTAACAGCAGTTTTTCCAAGTCATTCTCCAGCATGACCACACGGAGAAGATTAGGCAAGTAATTATACCCTAGGGGTGGGAAGCTGCAAGTGGAACCCTTCTACTGAAGGCCTGATGTTTTGCAGATAATAGATCAAGTATATAATGTTTGAGGAAGGGGTGGGGTGAAGACCACATTGCTGCTTTGCGGATCTCATGCAAAGAAGCGCCAGTCCTCCCTTCCCAAGAAGGTGACATGGCTCTTGTAGCATGGGAGAAACCTTCTACTAGAATATGCTTGTGCAATCTTCTTTATCCATCTGGCTATAGCAGACTTTCTCTTTTTTCCAGCCGAAAGTTACTTAAAAGTTGTTCCACTATATGCCATTCTCTAGATTTTAGATCAAATAAATTATCAGGGAACTTCTAACAACTAGCAGCGAGAGACCTTCTTCCTTGTCTGCACCATAGGTGGTGTCGGAAGGATTATCTCTTGCTACCTGTTAGCAGAAGTCGCTATTTTTGGTACAGACAAGCATTAGGTCTAAGTATAACTTTGTCTGGCAGTTCTGCCCAATAGGGCTCTTTCATAGATAAGGCCTGTAGTTTACTTACTCGCCTGGCAGAGGTAATGGATAGCAGGAAGTAACATTTTAGCGACAACCAATTCTCTGGAACCTCATCTAGAGCCTCAAAGAGTGATTCTATTAGTCCTTTTAATACAATTGACTTCAAAACACCATTGATTCTGTCTCAATTTTTGTTCAAGGAAAAACTGATAATACAGAAGCTTGAATCTTTAACTCTGCCCCCAAAATTTTAAATTTTGCGGGGAAAAGTTACTAAATGAATAAAGAATCAGAATATAGAAATCGCTGATCCAGCGCCTAGAAGTCACTTAAAGGTACAGCACACCCACAACTTACCCAGTTTTCTGGGATTTAAGAGGACACAACACAATTAGTGCATGGTCAAAACTATGTGGGAATAAGTCCCGGCTGTACCTAGACCTCGGGTGAACTCTACCTGGATATGCGTCCAATGGTCAGCGGGGCTTCTCCTGAACTCCCGGAGTCTGAAAATAATAAACTAAAATAAAAAATTGGCTGAAGTCTAAAACATCTTAGCGCACTCTGTCCAGGGAGGAAACACAAAGAACTGAGGTGGGGAGGAAGTGATGGGGCTTTTAACTTCTGTTTCAGTTTGTATTTCCCTCCAGAGGGTGGAGCCTCTCTCTCCGTGTGGTCATGCTGAAGGATGACTTGGAAAACTTTTGCTACTGGACAGCAACTTACACTATTCTGCACTGACCCTTCTCACATCCTCAACTTGCCAGACAGAGTTGATTAACACTTACTAACAAACAAGCATACCCAGATGACTCATGCTTTTAACCTCATACAATTTTAAAGTGAACTACCAGAAAAGGGGTTAAATTATCCTGATTTCTGCTTTCCACATGCTGGCTGTAATTGGCAGCATCTTTCATCCAGCATTCATTGAGTCTGCTTTTTTTTACTCACTTATTCCCAGTGAACTCTTTTTCTTCTGCAGGGTCTCCTCAGAAGCAGATGATGCAGGTTTAAATATTAGGGTCCCTTCAGAAGTCTGTCCCTTTGGGAGACCCTGAAAAATACCATTTTGTGAGTACTCACCTGTAAAATGGTTATTACGAGTATGTCACACACCCCACTTCCAAATATTCATGACACTTGGGAACCCGGCCTGTAGAGGGCAATCTTGCAGAGATGACATGGAAAAAGGAGCCCCTCCTGGTCCATAAGTACTGGGTTCCTCCCACTATTCCTCATTTTTTTTAAAAAGCAGTGAAGAACCAGGAAGAGCAAATTATATTCAATAATTGAAAAATAGTTTGAAAATAATAATCACCATATAGAGGATCCCTTAGGAACAAAAAAGGGCGGGGGAAGTGGGGTGTGTGACATACTCGTAATAACCATTTTACAGGTGAGTACTCACAAAATGGTATTATTCCTAGTATGTCACACCCCCCACTTCCCGATATTCATGACACTTGGGACATCCAATAGCAGTGTCTATAATGGGTGGGGATCCCCAAGGAATAATGCATAACTTAAATTACTGCAGCTTGCAGAATTTTGCGGCCAAAAGCAGCATCCGCTGAGGCCCGCACATCAACCTTGTAAAACTTAGAAAAAGTATGCACAGAAGACCAAGTCACAGCCTTGCAAACTTGTTCAACAGAAGCCTGGTGCTGAAAAGCCCAGGAAGCTCCAATAGCAAGAGTAGAATGAGCGGTGACACGAAAAGGGGGAACCTTCCCCTTAGCCATATAGCCATATAGCCATATAGCCATTAGCCATATAGGCCCAAACTAAGGGAAGATTTGGCAGGAGCAAAACCCTTCTTGGGCCCAGAAGACACAACAAAAAAGGCATCCGTCTTGCGGAAGGCAGAAGTAGTAACTAAATGATACTTAACACAACGAACTACATCCAAAGAATGTAAGACCCTTTCCTTGTTGTTATAGGTTTAGGACACAAGGAAGGAAGAACTATATCCTGATTTAGGTGGAAAGCAGACACCACCTTAGGAAGGAAATCTGGTTTAAAACGGAAAACAACCTTATATTGATGCCTCTCAAAATAAGGGGCTAGAATAGACAAAGCCGCCAGTTCAGAAACTTGGCAGGGCAAGGCAGAGACTTGCCCTTTCAAAGTACTAATCTGGAATCCCATATCCAGACCTCATTGCAGATATTCCAGAATTCTAGGAATAGAAAATACTCTACAGGGCAAAGCTCTGGATTCACACCAGTCAATATAGGACCTCCAAGTCCTGTAATAAATGACAGAGGAAGACTTCTTCCTAGCTCTAATAAGAGTCTGAATAACCGCATCAGAAAGAGCTTCTTTCAAGATGGAGACTTCAGCAGCCATGCCGTCAAAGCCAGCGTTTGTAAATTGGGGTAACAAAGTTGACCCTGAGTGATGAGATCTGGAAGAAGAGGCAGATGGAAACGATCCACTGCCAGCCTTACGACGTCTGCGTACCACAGACGTCTTGGCCACCTTGGCGCCACCAGAATTGCTGGCGCCTCCTCCAGTGCTAACTTGCGCACCACCTTGCTGATCATGGAGAATGGGGGAAGCAGATATAGGAACCCCAGATCCTTCCAGGCCAGAGACATGGCATCCGCTGCCACTGCCAGAGGATCCTGGGATAGAGACACAAAAGCTGGAAGCTTGTGACTGTGGCGAGAAACAAACATGTCCAACCGTGGAGTCCCCTACTTGTGACAGAGGAACTGAAAGACCCTTGGATTGATAGACCATTCTCCCTGGCGAGAACTTCCCCTGCTCAGGGAGTCTGCCTCCACATTCTCTATCCCCGGAATGTAAACTGCTGATATGCAGGGAACATTGATCTCTGCCCACTGAAGGATCAGAGACACCTCCCGGAGGGCACCCCAACTGCGAGTCCCTCCCTGGTGATTGATGTATGCAACAGCTGTTCGGTTGTCTGACCGAATCTGAACTGGCAGACCCTGTAAGAAATGGGTCAGTCGAAGTAGAACAAGATGTATGGCCCAAAGCTCTAATACATTGATTGGGGAATGAGCCTCCTGAGGCTCCCACAATCCTTGGAACTGATGCTTCTTCCAGAAGCCCCCCCAGCCCACCAGGCTGGCATCCGTGGTAACCAGTTCCCAACGCGGAGTCAGAAATGACTTGCCCTTCTGGAGGTTGTGCGATATTAACCACCACTGAAGGGACTGCAAAACGTGGGGAGACAATAGACAAGTCTGATTTAATGATAGTGGGCACCTGTCCCACTTTGCCAAGAGGAAGAGCTGAAGCATCCTTATGTGAAACTGGGCAAACGGGACTGCCTCGAATGCAGCTACCATCAATCCCACTAGTCTCATCCCTAGACGGATAGACTGACGAGGGTTGGACAAGAATAGACTAATCAAGTCCTGAATCAGAACCATTCCAGAATCAGGCCCAGGAAGGGAATTTCCCTGGACAGACAGAGAGAGGATTTGGGGTAACTTATTACCCATCCGAACCTCTCTAGCGTAGAGACCACCTTCCTGGTGTCCAACTCTGATTGTTCGAGGGAGGAGGCCGCAATAAGCAGATCGTCCAGAAAAGGCACAATGCGGATGCCCTGGACCCTGAATATACCCATCACTCCTGCCAGCATCTTGGTAAAGACTCTTGGGGCCGAGGTAAGGCCGAATGGCAGGGCCACAAATTGATAATGCTGGTCTTCTATCGAGAACCTGAGAAATCTCTGGTGACCCGGAAAATAGGAATGTGCAAATAAGCATCCTTGATGTCTATGGATGTCATGAAGTCCCCCTGACGGAGAGCATCGATCGTTGATCACAGAGACTCCATGCGGAATTTTCTGAAACTGATAAATTGATTGAGTCTCCTTAGGTCTAGGATAGGCCGAACAGAGCCATCCTTCTTGGGTACCGTGAATAGGTTGGAGTAAAACCCCAAATCCCTTTCCGCCGGAGGCACTAGGCAGATGACAGCCATGTTTAACAGATTCGCTACTGCTGCCCGCAGTCCCTGCGCAATTGCCGGATCTGACGGCATACGGGACATGAAAAATCTGAGAGGAGGCCGGGACTCGAATTCCATTTGTAACCGGAAGAAACTACTTCCAGAACCCAATTTTTCTCCAAATAGGCACAATCCCACAAACGGAAGCGCTGTAAGCGATTTCTTGGCTACAACATCCGCCGCCCACTGCCGCAACCATACTGACCGCCGAATGGCGATTAACAAGGCAGAGGTTCTGCTGCACATGAGCAGAGTATCATCTAAAGCAGAAAGTACAAAAGATGCAAACATCTCACAACGCTTAAGAGCGGCGTACTCATCAGAGGCTGGATCAAGCCCTGAGTTATTCATTAGGCCTCTCACAACAGACCTAATAGCCACCGACATAAGCGCCGAAGCGCCAACAGGCCGCAAGGCCGAGCCTACACTGGAAAAAGCATGGCACGCCATTTGATCAATACGTTTGTCCTCTCCATCCTTGAGTGTATTCACAATTGTCCAACTCACTTGCCAAGACGGCATGAGTCAAATGCTTACTTTTAGCTGAGGCCTTCTTAGCCACAGAGGTAGACATAAATCCTTCAAGATGAGCCAATCTGGCACATAAATCAGAATGCGACTCACCACCCATGACAATATCACTGGGGGTACGGACAAGATATGGCAGAGTAGGAGAAGAGGCAGTAGCCGCAGACCCTGAAACCTGGGCCCCAGTTTGCTGCATAATGGTTAATTGTGCACAAGGGACGCAGGAACTGCGTTATCCCAAACAAGGGATGCCCCACATCAAAAACATTGCAGAGTCTGTGCCAAGGGAATTGCAAGCCCTTTAACCTGAAATGCCTCCATATGATGCTCTAGTATTATACTTATAATTGATTATAGTCACCAAGTATATCTGGGTATTACGCAATTGCTACCCGGGATGCCCCTTCAAGTCCCAAGTGGGAGTTTTTTTTTTTTTCCCCCCCAATTTTTTTTTTTTTTTTTAGCCAAGGCCTTTCTGGCCACAGAGCTAGAAATAACTTTCTGAATATTAGCCATCTGGCACACATATCAGATTGCGACTCCCCAACTGTGACAACATCATCTGGGGTACGGATAAGGCGGGGTGGGGTAGGAGAAAAGGCCAGGGCCACAGACCCAGAGGCATGGGCCCCCAACTGCTGCATTATGGCCTGCTGAGCACAAGGTATGCAAACAAGTACATTATCCCCACAAGGGATACCCCACAATCCACACACTGCCGGCACTGCCCCGAGGGGAGCCTAAGCCCGGTATCCTGGGAAGCCTCCATATGGTGATCTTTTAGGTAGTCGCAATGACCAGAGGGAATTACGCTGTTAAAGCTACCCGGGATGCCCCTTCAAGTCCCAAGTGGGAGGATTTTTTTTTTTTAAATCCTTTAGGACTATTTAAGGGCAGACTAGATGGAGCATAAGGTCTCCTTCTGCCGTCAACCTTCTATGTTTCTATGTTGTTGGTCTTTAACACATAGAGCCAGGTAACATGAATCCAGGTCCACCTTAAAGTGGAACACAAAACCTGAACATAAGGGCAGGAGGACATAAGCCAAACATACACATCACTCAAAACCAATACATATATCTGCGTATCTATAAGACAGATTTTCTTCAGCAGTCAAAACCCAGCATATCCAGAGTCAAGGCTCCAAAGAAGGCTGGACAACAGGCCAGCTGCTCCAGCCACAAGTAATGGCTTTAGCAGCAGTTAGGCTTGCACACAAGCGTAGGTGAGGCAGCTCAGCACAGGGGAGTGTTTACAAGGAAACTCCAGCCTGTGCAATCAAAGTGTTGTCTCTCTAGACAGAGCTGGAGCTAGCTACTGAAAAATACCATTGAGTGAATAACCAGCTGAAAATCAACAATGGCCAAATTTGAAGATTACACCATCTATTTTAAAAGCAAAGGCTTGCCACAAGCTAGCTTCCTGCGATACTTGTGCTGTTGAACAGTGCTAAAACACACACAGACACACACACTTTTCCCATGTGATTTTTTAGCTTTATTATGGGAGAAAGGCCACCCCCCCTCCCCACTCCTCCCCCCAAGGGGCACGGAGAGACACTGCAGGGGGGGGGACCCACACCAATAGGTGAAAGGGCAAGAGGGACAGGGCATCCCAAGCCAGGGATCACCAACCCGGAAACCGCCTACCCACATTTGGGTCTCACGGAGGAGTAAAACTCCTGTATACACCAGAAGGTGTATGTATGCTGGGAGGCATACAATATAACCAAACAGGTTTAAAGAGATTCAGACAGAAATAGAGAAAAAAAGGGGCCGGGAGCAAACCCGGCTACCTGCAGCTTGAAGGAGAGTCATCTTCTGAATGCTTCGCCGACTGCAGAGACGAAAAGACTGAGGAATAGTGGGAGGAACCCAGTACTTATGGATCATGTCATCTCTGCAAGATCGCCCTCTACAGGCCGGGTTCCCAAGTGTCATGAATATTTGGAAGTGGGGTGTGTGACATACTAGGAATAATGAGTCAGCAGAGGGAAGCAAGTTCTATAGGGATTATCAGAGAATGCAAAATACTGGTAACTGAAAGATGTTGTCTCTTAAAGCCAGCACGGGGCAAGCAGAAAGCAGGCTATTTTACCCTTTGCCCGGAATGTCTGTTTCATTATTTGTATTAAGATGGGGTTGTGTTCCACCAGTAAAGCCTGTATTCCTGCTGGCTTTGATTTTCAAGGGTAGGTTTGACAGCAAAGTAGTTAGGGCACGTGAGGTTGGGTGCGCTGAGCATTTGTTCCATTGCATCATCCCATCCTAGCAAATTTGGGAATGCCATGCATATGTAAAGTGCAGAACTAAGATGGATTCTCCCAAAATGTGTTGTGCAGTGCCCTTGTTGCTGCCTGCAGTATATGCCTGGAAGACATTTCCCTTATTAGCCATGGTAACTCAAAGCCAAGTGTTATACTGGTATATTGCATCTGGATCACTGGTTGCTGGCATACTGGATGATGTAAAAGGATTAGTCTATTTTCAGGACACATTAGCACATTTAAACTGGAATAATATAGATTTTTTGAAAAATGGGCATTGTTCTGAGCGCAGGAGGGCATCTCGATTGCCCATGCCTCCCTGTGCATTAACACCGGCAATCGGTCTTTATTCTCGGGCCACTGGAGAAATCTAGCTTTTTTATTGGCTGCCACGGTCACGCGGTTGCTGGCACTCGAAGCAACACCCATTTTTTAAAATTTTTTTATTTATATTCACATACCAGTAAATAAGCCTAGAAAAATTAAATTACTCTTTTGCATCTATTAAAGATTTAGAATCAAGAATTGCCAATAATGAGCTTATAAATCAACATTTCAAACATCTGACTGAAACTATAGCCTCCACTGCTTTCAGTAATCATATATTCAAAAAATGTTTATCTTTTCTTCGCCCTTCTCTTTTTTTTTTAATTTTTTTTGTAGGTGGCTTAGGGGAAGCGTTTATGGGTGCTCTGGATTTTTTTTCTCTTTTTAGTTGTAAGTAATGCTGATAATAGAAGGAGGGAAGAGAAGGACAAGAAACTTTCTTTTGTATCACATTTGCTTAAATGTAGCTTGTTTGCCGGGCTTGAAAAACAGGATCTGAGGGTCACTTTATGAGAAAGGAGAAAAGGAAGCCAAATCATCACCACATCAAATAACATGTTTTACCTAAACACTGTATGATAAAATATTCTGTTCATCTAATCTAGCAATATTACCTAGTATTGAGTGTTACTTGACCATCGTGTGACTAATGGGCTAGATGGCGATAGTGAGTTATGGCAGGAAGGTTGATAACAGAATGATCTTGACAAACGTCAGCATTTTTTAAGTTTGTGATAGAATGGGAAAGGGTTAATTCAACTTTCATAGTCTTTTTTGTTGTTTGTGATACTGTTAAGGAGAATTAGTCTTACAACCTGTTTAGTCACTTGCCACAGGAAGTTTATTTTTTACAGAAAATCTGTTGATGACAGCAGTTTTTCTTGTTTTAGTGCCACCCATTGCTTACTTTTTGGTCACCACATATTGCAAGGTCCAGTAATAGAAAAAAGAAGGTGTCACTTATACATCCTGCAAAAATCAAGATCGGCAAGCTTGTTTCTTTCTTTTGCTTTAAGGGAGACGTATCTGAGGTGACAGGTTTTGAACAAATCATTCTGCTTTTACATGGGTGAATTATTCAAATCCAATGGCCAACCCCATCCGCCCCCCCCCCCCCCCCCCCCGGGTGGGTTTAGAGCACAGATACAAAAATAATTGCAGACACTGCTCTCTTTTACCCCAAGAACATTAAAAGCCATTATTTTTGCTACCACACCTGGGGCAGGATTAGAGGCAGTACTGCCCTGCACAGTGAAACACAGCATACCAGTGCAGCACCACACATTGATTTCAATGGAGACGGGCTTCTGGTTTGGGTTCAGGTCTCAGAACCGAACAGTTCGGCCGAACTTGCCTGACCTGAACTTTGGGGAGTACGCTCATCCCTAACAGCGAATAAATAGTGCAAGTAGAAAAACAAAAAAATAGTACGTTAAAACAATGTGAAACTCAGTGCCCAAAAGACACACCAATGCTCAGCAACAATAACAACATGTGACAGATTTACCATGTCAACGGCACCAACAATAGCACAAAATAATGACTCACAGACTCAGCGCCTGTAAATTACTCTGCGGCAAGCAACAACAATGCTGTATTCGACAATTTACATATGGGCGCTCAAATTAGCAATAGCTTATGTTGGCCCAGCTGGCAGCACCGCACCGCAAGGTGGGTAAAAGAACTTCTAGGGACACAGAGGCATGTGTCAATTACCCAATACATTTGAACTTTCTAAAAACTACACCAGTGGGGTTTGCAAACCAAGGCAAAACTAAAAAGTGTTACAGGTGACAAAAAATTAATGAACCTTTGAAAACACACAAAAACAACTTTGATAACAGGGACACAGTCTAATATGAAAATCTTGTGTCAAAATAATTATTAAAAGTGTAATGGAAAAAACAGGTCATACAACGTGTGTCTATTGAAGTCTGTGGGAGCGCGGGTATGGGCGCCTGTTTAAATTGGTGCAGCTGAAGAAAGAGCACCAAACTAGACATACTAAATGGCACTGGTAATAAATTCTACACTGAATAGTGGTCATATCAGCACACATTGATTTTTTTGCTTCATAAATTCAGCATTGAGTGGCGGAGAGCAAAAATTGTGACAAATTTTGCTAAGTGGCATTAGATAGCGCTAGAGCTTCATAAAGAAGGCCCTAATGAATTTGGCTAAGCTCGAATCAGCACCAAATAAAGTGGAAAAACCTCCTTTGCATTTCTCTCAATATCCTCAGTATCACTGTCTGGCCTGACTCCCATTCTCATACTGTATAAGCTCTAACACCCCCACAACATTGTTATGCATCACCCACTTGCAACATTCAATGAGGCAGCTGCACAAAAGCTCTCTCAATCTGTCCCTCTTTGTGTCAACCCACAGATTGGTAATTGGAATTAGGTCTGGGCTCTGGCTGAGCTATTCAAAAACGTTGATCTTCTGGTGAAGTCATTCTTTTGTTCACATGAATCCTGAAGGTTTTGGGTCAAAATTGGAACTGCTCATAACTCCCCACAACTTTACTAAACCCCCGGTTCCAGCTGCAGAAAAACAGCCCCAACAAATAATTCTGCCTCACCATGCTTCACTGCGGACATGGTGTTCTTTTGGTGATGTACAGCTTTGTCTTCGCACCAAACATATCCTTTTAAAGTATGGCTAAAATATTTAACCATGGTCTTTTGCCTGACTTGGTGTAGGTTTTGATAAAACATATCTGGATTGGATTTTTTGCAGGGAGCTTCTTGAATTGGGATGCCTCTGATGCGTGGAACCCCCGATTTGCTTTCTTTAATCACTACACCAAAAATTTAACAGTGCATCCAATCAATGAAAGGCATAGAATTTACATTCAGAGCCAGCATAGGCTGTGCATGCCCTTGCTGACCAGTCAGATAGGCCTAGCACGGAAGTGCATATCAACTGGATGGATGCCATCATGATCTGTGCATGCTCAGTGGGTTAGCTGAATCAGTAGACTTCAGGGCTTGGTTTTAAGAGTTTTGTTCCTCTCTAACGTTTGCTCTAGACCTTTTGGAAGCAAGTTTCTTCTTGTCTTTTCATGAATTTATTATTTCTTGGTAACATTACTGCGGTGCTAAATTGTATTCACTACTTGACTGTGACTACTTGTCTTTACTGTGTTCCATGGTATATCTATTGACTTGAACATTCTCACACCACTTCCTGACTAATACCTTTCAGCAAAATATTTCATGTATTAAGTTAAATGCCCTTGATATGTGAAATGCCATATCATAAGCTATTTAAGGATGATGTAAAATGCAACTAAGAAAATGTCAGGAAAACCCTACTTGAACAGCTGAACTATATCTGGGGTGAATTAGGATGGTGTAGGTGGTGTTAACAAACAAAGCAAAAATCTACAAATGTGTTAACTAAGCCCGAACTGTAAAATGAACTTTTCATAACCTTTCCACCTAAATGAATTACATGCATGTTACATTATATAGGAGACACATAGAATTAATGTCACCTGAGATCTTCATTTATGTCCATAAACTAAGTTGACTATCCACAGTAGTTTTGTTTAATGTGAGGTCAGTAAAGGTGGGCTAAGCAGAACCAAACATGTACAGCCTGCAGGTTGCGAAGAACAAAGTAGGCAGCCACCAGCTTATTCTGGTCAATTGGTACACATTCCCCTCGATTCAAAGAGCAAAAGTTAATTGATTTCGGATCGAAAATCGTAAGTTTGGGTGGGTGTTAGTCATTTTTTCCTGTTTTTTTGGCCATTTCCGACTCGCACGAGCCTACGTACGAATTCGTATATGCTCTTACGATCATCGGAAGTTCGTTCCTAAATTGTAGGTTCAAAACGTAAAACTTAGGATCAAAACGTAAAACTTAGGATCAAAACGTAAAACTTAGGATAATCGGATGTGTTTACGTGTAATTCAGAGAGCAGTTTTCCAACCTCTAATTACGTTTTAAAAGAAAGCCACTTGTGGACCTTAATTAGTCCTTTGCATGTAAACTTTTATTTTGCAATACATCCATATATTTGCTTAGGACTTATGTCCTTTGTTATATATTTTTAAATTGATGTACTAGAATAATATTTTTAGTATGAATTTATTGGTGTAGTTGTTTACCTTTGCTTTGTGTAATTATTTTAGCTAATCTTTGGTCAGATGCATCACACTTACTGAGGAGAGGAGAGCGGGATAAAGTGCAGGACGTGGGTTACTGCTGTATTTTGCACAGACACAGCAGAGCTGGGGGCACGGAAAGGTCAGAAATCAAAGAATGCAGAGCAACACAGTCACAAGGCCCTTTCTGTTTGCAGGCTGCCCGATAATACCTGACCCGCCATCTTGGCTGTTTCTAGGCTCATAACATGCAGAAGTTGCTGGGTGTTTTTTAATTTTTGAGAGCAATCTGTATGTAGAGGGTGTGGGTAACCACACCAAAAATTTGTACCATTTGAAGCCAAAATATTAAAATTAAATCCACAAGTAAAAAATGCAAGTTAACTAAAAATTAAACAAAGTAAGATTTACTTATGCAAATGCATTCATTAATGGTTGGTTACTACAAAATGAATGAAATAAAGAAAAATAAAAGACCAAATATTTAGAATGCACTTTAATGAGGTAAGTTTGTAGTGCGCAGCCGCAAGATCAGAAGGATTTACGTCCAGACAAAAAAGGAAAAAGGGCAAAACCAATGTTGCAACCTGAGAAATGAAACGGAAAATTCAGGATGGAAACTGACATAGGTCTGATTTGCAAACTGCCATACGAACGGACGTACATTTTAGGATAGAAACGTATTTGCTTATAGAATCACTCGCAAGTTCATACGAGCGCACGAGCGTTCGGGAAAAATAGGATGATCGGCACCAAAATCAAAGCTGTAACATGTTTCTTTGAATCGACCCCATTGTTTCTGTTTATCTAAGCTGATTTTAATATTACTCTAGTGTTGTTAGGGCCAGTCACATTGGCATTTCAATAAATATACGCAGTAGGTGGTGTTACATGTAAAATATCATGTCATTCTAAAGTTCTTGCCCGTAAGCAGGTGTCAAAATTGTTCTCAATGAGGGAATGACATAGGTTGTATTTGTTACAATGGTAACAACCTTTCTTTGTTGAAAATATGGGTTGTTTTACTATTTAACTGGGTATGTCCTTACTAGCATATCGGTAAATCATGGAACTTTCTTTATATAATGACAGATGACAGATCTAGATAATCCACAAATACATTTGCAAAGGATGGAACTGTAGTACTGCCAATAGCAGTGGCAATGCAAGACAGTATTCCTTTGGGACATCAGTGGGGCTCCTTTGTAGGAAGGACTTTACAGCTAGTATGCCCCCCTCATTTGATATATCGGTTTACAAGATATCCACCATCACCATAACGGTGTGTCCAGACACACCGACTTCTTCTCACCTCATCCCCCATGGGAACAGTGCAAAATGAGCCATTATAAAGCACTCCGAGATCTATCATTTTATGTAAATACTTTTTGTACCTTATACCTTCTTCGTTTAAATGGTTGTTGCCGATCGAGGAAGGGAAACTCATGTTCCGTATGGACATCTGTGGGACCACTGTGACTTGCCATATTCTCTTGCACTGAGAGAACCAAAGGATATAGTGGCTGTTTTGCCACTTTTTTGCATGGTCCTGGAGAAATGAAGTTAAAGGGAGGGCACACATTGGAGACCTGCTATGGCTTCTATCCTGCACTGCAGAAAATGGGAAAGAGGCACATGAGACATGTTAATCTTGCTTTGGATATATTTTGTGAAATTTTTGATCAGATGTATGTAACTGCTGGTGTCATTAAGCATCTCTTGGATGCCTGCTCTATAATCGGTATAGTCAAGCACACTGTTAGACCTCCCTTATTGGCAAGTTTAACAATCACGGACTCCTTACGTTTTTTCAGCCCTTTCAGTGCACCCAAGTAAAAGTTATTGCATCACCTCTGTTTAGTAATGGAAGGCTAGCAAAAGAAATTGCTGAATTTATACAAATTCAATTTCCCATAATTATCCCCGCTTCTCCTTTATCCCAGTTCCATTGCCCCTTCTACTTCTTGCCTCTTGTCTTTCTCTCGCCCTCTCTCAGGTTTTTTCTGCCGCTTACAGTGCTTTTGAGTTTTCTTTCTTTTGCCTCTCTTCCCCCTTCACTTTTCCTGTTATCTTGCCAGAGGTTGCCCCCTCTCTCTCTCTCTTTCTCTAGTTTGTTTGTTTCTTGTTTGTTACTGCAGGTTGTATGCACTTGGGCTTTGCAATCTTTTTCCTGGTTGTGCTTTCTAGTATTAGTATTTGTATGGATCCCTGTGCCATTTAAAATGTAGGTCCATGTGATGCTGCTGTGTTGACCTGGGCTGTCCCAGGACTGCATCTCCCAGGCCTGCCCCCTGATGGTTTCTGATTGCTGATCGGTGCCACTATCTGACCCCAACTGTGCACACGCAGCTGGTCAGTGGACAGGGTCCCCATCAGCAACCCAGCATGGCTTGGAGCACTCTGACAGTTCACAAGACCTGGCTGGCTCCATGACATCAGCAGATGCTGGTTAGACCAGCCAGAAGCTGGAGCGTGGTCGACTGTTCTCTGATCCCCATGGGGTCTGTGTCCTGAGTTGCCTAGCAAACCAGTGCATAAACCTGGGCTGCGTCAGTACTTGGGAGAGACCTGCATGCCCCTCTGGGTATGTTGTACCATCTGGGGGAGGGCTAGACATGCACCGGCCACCCTGCCCTAACACGGACTGGCTTTATTAATACTGTTTATGACATTTTCTAGAGTGACTACATGTTTACTATGATGTCAGCACAAAAGAAAGTGGGGAGAGTGGGCTTCCCATTGGCCTCTACATCATGCCAGGGGGTTATTTATCTTGTGTCTGGTTGTGGCAAGGGTTGGTCATTTTGCCTTGAGAAAGGGGTACTGTGCTGCCACAAATGTTGGCTTAACATGTGCTAGTTGTGAATGAGGAAAACACTTTGGAGAGCTGGCTCATCTGTGACATTCTCTGTTTAATTTTCTCTTAGCTGTCTCCTTGTTTACATTGGATTGAATTTATCTCTGTCATCCTCTTATAGCCAGGTGTTGGAGTTCCTGCTTCTTTTCAGTCCTGAGCTCTGGCAAAGCAGTTTTGTTTACTCTCGGGTCACAGGCAGAGCTAAATTCTTAATGTCTTAATCACCTTGTGATATTACAATCCGCAATAGCACACAGCAAGCATGTTTCCTTTACCGGTATGTAAATACTCTTACCCTCTTCTCTGGGATCCCTCTTTATGGGACAGCCAGAAAGCGCTTAGATATACAATCACTGTAGTTTCTCCTTCACAATTTGGTTGCACATCAACCCGTCTCAGCATATAGAAGAAAAATTCCTCCAATAGTGTATTATCATAAAAACACTTTAATCTGTTAAAAGCAGGTGGGTACTCACATTTCCTCATGCAATAGACAGCAATGAATAAACAAAGGGGGTAAGGAGAATGAGCAATGACGTTTAAATCCAGAAGGAGGCTTGGTTTCTAGGAAGGAACATCACATACCCGGATTATACAACAGCGTTTTTATGACAGAAAGTGCAAGAGCCTTAGCCCTGTTGTTTATTCATTGCTGTCTATTGCATGAGGAAATAGGAGTACCCACCTGCCTTTAACAGAATAAAGGACAGTGTTATTATGATAATACACTATTGGAGGAATTTTTCTTCTATATGCTGAGATTGAGTGCGCAATCAAATTGTTAAGGATGAACTACAGTGATTGTATATCTAAGCGCTTTCTGACTGTCCCATAAAGAGGAAGCCCAGAGATGAGGGTAAAAGTATTTACGTACAGGTGAAAGAAACACTATTGCTGTGTGCTACTGTGGATTGTAATATCACTGGGTGATTAAGACATTAAGAATTTAGCTCTGTCTCTCTACTCTACTCTCAGTGAGCTGTGTGCTCTACAACTGAGGAATTTAGTGGTAAATTGAGTTATAATTCTAGTAAACAGAGCTATTATTGTAGCAGCAATGTACTAAGAACTGACTATTTGCTCGCATTTTGCTGGGTTTTTCTGTACTTCGTCTGGCTGGTAGAATGGTGTCTCAGGAGTGTCTTATCAGTTTAACAAAAAATGTGACAAGTATTTTGAAAACAGTTAGTTTCATTAGTTGTTTTTCATATACTAGATGTCAGATGTCCAGGTCGTAGCTGGGGGGGGGGGGGGGGGGGATGGAGTCAGGTGCCCCGGCTGCAGCAGATCAGGGGGGTGCCAAAAGGGGGCACAGGCGGGGGGGCACCATGTTGAATCTTTGCTCCAGGTTCCAGAAAGCCTAATTACACTTCTGCTCAAAATATCTGGTATTTATGTAAAATTTAACTAAAGCGACAACCATACAATTGATTCCAATGGTGTTCCCTGGAAAAATCTAGTGTACTGCTCGCAGGTTCACTACTCTCCGCCCAGCTATGCTGAACTAGGATAAATACAGCTAACACGGATGTAGTTAGGCAAACATGGCACAATCTGTTCGGTAAATGTGACAAATGCGGAGAAAAACCATGAATGTCAGGTGAATACAGATAAGTGGTAAGAAAATTGGGCCCAAACTGTGCTGCTTCTGAAGATTAGCTTTACTTTGATGTATGTATGATATGATAAGTTATACAATTACAAACAGAACAGGTGTATTTTATCCCGACTCCACCCACAATGGTTCTTTTCAAGTTTTGATAGCATTCCAGAAAAATTAAGTAATTGAATATTAGTCCTTGTTACCGTTTGATTATGGGACATAAGGCTGTATCTCTGCAACAAGCTCACATACAGCATTTGGTATAATCCTTCCCCAAATACAAAAAAAGCTTTTTGGATGGCATTAGTCTTTTTGTAACACCCACCTTGGGCATAATTTTTTTTCTCACCACAGAGGGTGGTGCAACTGGTCTTAAATTATTGTAAGATATTCCATTGTATTTATTTTGGTTGTGGTCATTGGAATTTCATTTTAAAAAGTATTATCTGTAAACAAAAATGTACAATCCTACATAGCATATAGTTTTAGACACACCATTTGTCTTTGTGCACAGTGTTCAATTATCATTGTTTTCTGGTGCTGCTTGCATTTCTTTGTGTCCTTTTACATCTGCCTAGTCTTCTGATGCAATTCTGAAATGCTGAAGCTAAGAGAAGATGCTTTTAAATAAAGAGAAAAACGTCCAATGATGTGTAGAAAACTCATCTGTCTGTGGCAGTTTGTGACTAGATGAGAGCAAAAATGTGCCCTAGAAGCTACTCATTAGGAATTCACTGGGAGCTCTCTAACTAGGCTGGCAGAAGCTGGAATTGAAGTGGTCTCTGACCTAATTTCCTTCTGCATGAAACATCTGCATGAAGGCATTCTTTGATGTATCCCACTTGGCTCTGTGTACGTTATTGTAGCACATGCTATTTTTTCAGTACTGTCTGAATTTTGTTTCATAAGACATTTCCCAGATAGCAGAATGCAAGATGTGGTTGCTCTGCTAGTTACATGGTATGAACTCCTAAAAAATATATAGTAGAAATGTACACTTTGTAATGTGATACAGTTACATTTAGAACCATAAATACAAATGCATGTGAAACCCCAAATACTAAAACTGAGGGTTCTCAACTATATCAAGAGGTTGATTTATTGGTGCAATATGCATTCGCTTTTGGAGGAGTGGGCTGTGTTTAGTCAGGTGTTTGGGTGGGGTTTCTTCCACAAAAGACAATAGGTAATCCAGACCTATTTTCTTCCATTCCATTCCAAATTCCATTTTATTTTAAGTCTCTACCCCATGCATGGCTGCAGATTTGAAATGGGTTAGATGTAATACTCTGAGAGATCTATAATGATTTGGACTTCCACTCCAGTGCTTTAACAGCTTTCCTGCACATGTGGCATTTGTAAAATGAATGTAGGCTCTGCTTAGTGCTTTTATTTTAGCAAACTGGCCTCCAGCGTGTCTATGAAGGTTCTCATTCATTTGTAGTGCTAAATCAAGGGCAACTGTTGGTGGCTATAGATGAGTTTTAACACTTTCTTTCCAAAATAGGCCCTAAACGGGCATTAAAGAGGACCAAAATCCACAGTCTAAAAGACACTAATCCAGGTTAACCTCCCCCCAAGGTTTTAACACCATAGGCAGTGTAAAACCCCTGTCCTTGCCTTATACCTACCACATTTTGGGTTACCCCAATGGGGTGCTATGGCAAAGAGCAGTGCACTCTCTATTGCTGCAGCATCTCTACAACCCCTCTACTCCCCTATTTTGCAGATTAGGTATTTTGCATCACTGCGGGAATTATTCAGGACCACTTTAAGCAGGAGCAACACGGACTATATTTTTCTTGAAGACATCTGCTAGCCATCTACCTGGCTTTCTCAATTTAGGGGTTTACTTATCAAGGGCTAGCGCCAGCTAGTGTCTGACGAGCGCCAGGTCCCGCCAGCTAACGGCGGCTACCGACTCAAGTACGCCCGGCGGCGGTCACAATGACGCATTTATCACGCTAAATGAGGCTAGCGCCGTCGAGAGCGTCAGCTAGCGCGGGATTCATCATGTAGCCGACTGCAACGAACAGCGCCGCAGATAATCCCATCACAGCGACAGGTATGACCTGGCGCTCTCTGGCGTTGGCCAATGCATTTCAATGGAGCAATCTTTAAATAATCATAATTCATTGTTTTTTTGTTTGTTTTTTTTTTTAAATGTCAAAAATTCTGTGACCACTTCTGCAATGTTAGGATTTTTTTTAAGTAAAAAAAAAAAAAAAATTGTGCAGAATTGATATTACAGGTCTGATATTAATGTATTCATATTACAAAATGTTTAGAAAAACTTGTATAATTTTTACATTAAAAAAAAAAGGTTGTTTGGGGGTTAAAAACTACTTTACACACATCGCCGCCAGCGCTCTGGGGTTTAAACAAGGAATTCACAGCGCAAGAAATTTTTGAGCGTGATTTGTTAATGAATCTGCAGCAAGCCGTTCGCTCTGGCCATTCGCTGTCAGGCGCACCCATACAACGCAGAACCTGTGAAACATCGACCCCTAACCCCGTATTCAACATTACCGCACACCGACTGAGTCGCTGTCAACAAGCAAACCCCGGCCAAGCACAGCGAATACTAGCTGGCGCTGGGAAAATCATGCTACTGGCGCTCATCTGTCGCTACCTGGCGCTACTAATGAATCGGCCTCTTAGAAACTTCTGAACTGAATTAGCCAGATTGCTAACAAAATAGCTTTAAGAAAATATAGTTTTGTTTCTATTTTATGGCTATTTGGAGACTATTTTGGAAAAAAGAGTATTGAAACATTAGTCACATATTTGTTCCCCCAACCCTTTCCTTGAAGGCTACCACACCTGACACAGATGCACCGAAGTGAAGTAAAAAGTGCCGTAAAGGCGAACCAAAAATCTCTAAACTTGTGAAAAACATTTAGCCAGTCCCTGCCAATATTCTCTTCCTAGGGTGTAGAACAAGAAAATTATATTTTTACTTACCAAATTGTCCTGGAACAATTTATTTGCTGTCCCTCTCTGTAAGTTGGCAGGCGATCAGCCACTGCATAGTTGTGGATTCGGGTCATGGTTAAATTTGACTTGTACATCAGCAGTTTGTTTCACAACAACATATCATCAATATTCAATTACATTTTACTCCTTTAGAATCCATTGAGAAACTAATCATCAGGACAAACGGGGAGGCCGATTCATCAATAGCGCCAGGTAGCGACAGATGAGCGACTGTAGCGTGATTTTTTCAGCGCCAGCCAGTATTCGCTGTGCTTGGCCGGCATTAGCTTGATGACAGCGACTCAGTCGGTGTGCGGTAATGTTGAATACGGGCTGGGGGGTCGCTGTTTCACAGGTCCAGCGTTGTATGTGAGCGCCTGACAACGAATGGCCAGAGCGAACGGCTAGCTTCATATTCATCAACAAATCACGCTCCGAATGTGCTGTCGCTGTCCATTCCTTGTTTAAACCCCAGAGCGCTGGCGGCGATGTGTATTAACTAGTTTTTAACCCCTAAACAACCATATTTTTGTAATGTAACATTATACATGTTTTTAGAATCATTTTGTAATATGAATACATTAATCTCAGACCTGTTAGATCAATTCTGCACATATTTTTTTATTTTTTTTTTTTACTTAAAAATAAATCCTAACATTGCAGAAGTGTTCTCCGATTTTTTGACATTAAAAAAAAAAAAAAAAAAAAAAACAATTAATTATGATTAATTATAGATTGCTCCATTGAAATGCATTGGACATCGCCAGGGAGCGACAGCTCATACCTGGCGCTGTGAGGGAATTTGCAGCGGCGCTGTTCGGGCCAGGCGGCTTCATGATGAATGCCGCGCCAGCCGTCGCTCTCGCCGGCGCTAGCCTCATTTTGCTTGATAAATGCGTCATTGTGACCGCCGCCGGACGTACTTGAGTCGGTAGTCGCCGTTAGCTGCCGCTACCTGGCGCTCGTCAGACACTACCTGGCGCTATCGCTTGATGAATAAGGGCACAAGTCTGCTATCCATTAGACAGTCCTATTGGACATCTGCATCACCTGGCATTTGACTCACCTAGAAAAACCCTAATTCTGGTGTATAGCTAATTAGCTTTGTGTGTGATGCTAATACTTTGTTATTTTTCATTATTATTATTTTTTATTAATGGGTAACATATGAAGTTTCATACATGCATACTATTAATCTGATTATATTCGCAAAAAAACATTTTGGCCCATCTAGATCCAGCTTTTCAATTATTGACAAGTACTAATGCAAGTTAGCAATTTTTTTTTTAAAAAGCCAGGGAGTCCCTATCCAATTTTACTTTCAGTGCTCTGCCCAGTACACCACCGACTTCACCAGGCACCTCACTAACTACCAACTGAATTCATCTTACATACGGGGATACAAATGGTTATTGTGTGGCCGGCATTATGAAAATGCTGCAAGGCACCTATTGCCAAAAAGCAAGTTAAATTTATTAAATTCAATATACAAAACTGGTACATCAATAACACCCTCCTCCCCATAATACACCGTTAAAAAACAACTTCTTGTCTTATAGTTATCAGCAACGTTATTAGCAATGCAATAGGTGCCTTGAAGCATTTTCATAGTGCCGGGCACACAATAACCGTTTGTCCCAATGCAAGTTCTGTACAAATAAATGTGTTTAATATTATTATTATTATTATTATTATTATTATTATTATAAGCATTAAACACTGCAATTCAGTTCTGCCCATTGTGCTCTATGGGATCTTAAGCAAAAGCCCAGGTTTCATCTGGCGCAGCTTTAACCACAGCGCTCAATAGTGTTAAATAAGATGTTAGGTGGTGGCCACATCGACGTTAGTGTTTTTTAGTTGTTATATTGTACGCTGAGTGTTGCTGAGGCCAAAAAGGTGGCACTGTGTAGTGCTGACGCTTCCAAAAGAAGGTTCTATGTATTGATGTAATATAGATATTGAAATAAAGAGTAAATAAAGATCTTCAAAAAAATTAGAGAAGAAACCCTGGGGGTAGGGGTTTGTAGAGATAAGGTGCTACTGTAAAGTGCATAGTTCAGGTAGTTTTACTATGGCCGAACTGTGTATGTAATTGCCCAATGTGGCAAAATGTTTTTCATTTTGTCCTTTCGGGACTTTAGCCAAGGTTAACATTGGTTAAAGTCTCAGGAGGACGAAATGCTTTGGGTGGACTGCTCACCAGATGTAATGTCACCGATTCACAGGGGCCACAACGGTATTGCATCAGCTCCAGGAGTGCATCTCACCTTTATCCTCCTGGGCAAAACTACCAAGGGAGGTTGGAGGCAGACAGTTCAGAGGGAGGGATGCAGTCTTTCATCTTCCACCATGGATGCTGTTTTATGCTTACATTACATGGTTTATAATGTTATTTTTGCCCATGAAATAGGATACCGAATGATGTAGAATTGTTTTATGTTTTTTGGTGCACGTGAAAAAATATGTCCATTAAATGCATATAGGCTATTTAAAAGTATAGCCAACTTTTTCCGGTAAGCAGATGAGCACTTGAAATTTAAATTAAGGCATTATCAAGGATTTCTGCAAATAATATATTTTATTGGACTTTTTATGGACATTTTTATGTTGATTGGTATTGCTCTGAAACATTTATCTGATTATAACCATTTATTCCAAAAGAGCTTGATACTGTTGTTTTTCGTCGTAAGCATATTTAATATTTTTAATTTGTTTGGCTTCTCTACATAGTGCGGTATACCATTTTTTTCAGTCTAAATAGCAATAATAAGGCAGTAAGGAGCTTACCTGAAGCCTGTTCCATGTGCAGTAGATGCTGTAGTAGATCTCCAAAGTTTGCCCCCCCTTTCCTTTCTGTTTTTCCATGACCATGCTACAAATGTGGTCACACGGATGCCCATGTCCTGTCATTTACCCTTCCAAAATGGACCACATTTGGAGCATGATCACAGCAGAATGGAATTGTGGGGGGGGGGGGATTTAAAGCTCTACTACAGCAGTTACAGTTACACACTTTAGGTGAGCTTCTTATTGCCTTTTTTATTACTGTTCCTTTAAAGAGGCAAAAAAGTGAGTCCAGTAATAAAAATCCACATAAATATGCTAGAAAAATGTAAAAAAATTCAAGCTTGTTTACTCGAAAGAAGAAGAGTCAGGGGTAACATATGTTGAATGTATCATTCTGCTTTTACAGGAAAGGACTAGCCAAGCCTGTCTGTATTGGAATAGCAGGTTATTTTAAGTGGGTAATGCTGCTTCCCACTTGCTGGCTCATGAGACATTGGAATGGAGCAGATCACTTCTGTGAAAATGGAATGGTATTCTCAAAAACCTGTCACCATGGATTTTATTCCTACCAGAAACATCTGTATAAGAAACCATGCTCATATGCATCACTCGCCAGGACAATTCAGATTGCTGGGCATCAAAATTAATTTATCTTTTTGTAACTCCTGCCGTCCTCAATTTTTTTCCTCTCAATGACGTCCTATGGACCTGTCAGTAGCCTACAAAGAGGAAGTGATGCTCGGATGCCACTGTGCATTGTGGGTTATTTTGGGTAAATCCAGGAAGCAGAACAGCTGGGATGCTGAGAAAGGAAGCTGGCTGGCAATAATTCAGTCTTGTGTATGCAGACATGGCAAGTGAGTTTTGGGGAGCTTCTTTTTATTTTTACAACTGTGCAAGGCTGTTGGTCTGATAAAAATGTGGTGTCAGTTGTCCATTATAAATGCATCACATATAACATTAGTAGAGTGAATAACTGACTATGGATCATTGCAAATCATCAGCTCATTTTCCATGTTGGTGCTACTGGCTGGAGTGATACCCAAGAGGGAAAGAGTGTAGCTGTAGCTGATAGCAGTTTGAAAACCAGATAAATATATAAACCCCCATGCAAGCGGATACAAGTGGTCATTCTAAACTTCTAAACTCTATTTGGAACTAGAGAGGGGTGAACCTGATCCGCAAAGTTTGGGTTCGTACCGAACTCTGTGAGTTCCCGAACCAGTCCGACAGGCCCAAACACAGAAAAGCTGGTTTCTGGGCTGGCACTAGAAGTGTCCTCACTCATGGGAGCTGGTGGCCACCTTTTTGTAGCCACTAGGGATGAGCGAATCGATCCGGACGAACCCGGATTCGATCCGAATTTCATGAAAAATTCGATTCGGATCGAATCCGAATTTCCCCGCGATTCGATCGCTCGAAGTTTTCCTTTAACATCCATTCATTTACGTTATAGGCATTCTAAGATGGCGGACGGGACATGTCCAGACATCAACCCCGCGCCAGTGCAAGCTGGGACAGTCACATGCAGCCTATCAGCAGCCAGCAAGCCCGGTGACGTCACAGCGCTATTTAAGTCGGCGGACATCTTGCTTTTCCTCATTTCTCTATTGCATTTGTGAGAGACAGGACGCTGCTGTAGGCAGGGAGAGACAGTTAGACAGACAGGGACAGACAGGGACAGGCTGGAGACAGGCAGGAGACAGGCAGGAGACAAACAGAAAGTCAGCGAAAAGCAGGGAAAGTTAGGAAAAATCGGAGGCAGTCACAGGGAGATTTTTTTTTTTTTCATCCAGCCTGAGTGTTACTGGCTGGCTGACTGGCTTTGTTAGCGTTTTCAGGCTGCTTATACACTAACTGTGCATATATACTGAACTGATCTCAAGTCTGCTGTGAGGCATCCCAATCTGTGACTACACCAGCCTCTATTTAATACCATAATAACCATTTGCACTTATTCTAATAGAAATTAGGCCTGATAAAGACACTTTGGCTGTGCATAGCCTTACTGCTGCCAGGTGCTCTCTGGTTTTTGGGGCATCCCATTCTGTGACTACACCAGCCTCTATTTAATACCATATTAACCATTTGCACTTATTCTAATAGAATTTAGGCCTGATAAAGACACTTTGGCTGTGCATAGCCTTACTGCTGCCAGGTGCTCTCTGGTTTTTGGGGCATCCCATTCTGTGACTACACCAGCCTCTATTTAATACCATAATAACCATTTGCACTTATTCTAATAGAAATTAGGCCTGATAAAGACACTTTGGCTGTGCATAGCCTTACTGCTGCCAGGTGCTCTCTGGTTTTTGGGGCATCCCATTCTGTGACTACACCAGCCTCTATTTAATACCATAATAACCATTTGCACTTATTCTAATAGAAATTAGGCCTGATAAAGACACTTTTGCTGTGCATAGCCTTACTGCTGCAAGGTGCTCTCTAGTTTTGGGGCATCCCATTCTGTGACTACACCAGCCTCTATTTAATACCATAATAACCATTTGCACTTATTCTAACAGAAATTAGGCCTGATAAAGACACTTTTGCTGTGCATAGCCTTACTGCTGCCAGGTGCTCTCTGGTTTTTGGGGCATCCCATTCTGTGACTACACCAGCCTCTATTTAATACCATAACCATTTGCACTTATTCTAATAGAAATTAGGCCTGATAAAGACACTTTTGCTGTGCATAGCCATACTGCTGCCAGGTGCTCTCTGGTTTTTGGGGCATCCCATTCTGTGACTACACCAGCCTTTATTTAATACCATAACCATTTGCACTTATTCTAATAGAAATTAGGCCTGATAAAGACACTTTGGCTGTGCATAGCCTTACTGCTGCCAGGTGCTCTCTGGTTTTTGGGGCATCCCATTCTGTGACTACACCAGCCTTTATTTAATACCATAACCATTTGCACTTATTCTAATAGAAATTAGGCCTGATAAAGACACTTTTGCTGTGCATAGCCTTACTGCTGCCAGGTGCTCTCTGGTTTTTGGGGCATCCCATTCTGTGACTACACCAGCCTCTATTTAATACCATAATAACCATTTTCACTTATTCTAACAGAAATTAGGCCTGATAAAGACACTTTTGCTGTGCATAGCCTTACTGCTGCCAGGTGCTCTCTGGTTTTTGGGGCATCCCATTCTGTGACTACACCAGCCTCTATTTAATACCATAACCATTTGCACTTATTCTAATAGAAATTAGGCCTGATAAAGACACTTTTGCTGTGCATAGCCTTACTGCTGCCAGGTGCTCTCTGGTTTTTGGGGAATCCCATTCTGTGACTACACCAGCCTCTATTTAATACCATGATAACCATTTGCACTTATTCTAACAGAAATTAGGCCTGATAAAGACACTTTTGCTGTGCATAGCCTTACTGCTGCCAGGTGCTCTCTGGTTTTTGGGGCATCCCATTCTGTGACTACACCAGCCTCTATTTAATACCATAACCATTTGCACTTATTCTAATAGAAATTAGGCCTGATAAAGACACTTTTGCTGTGCATAGCCTTACTGCTGCCAGGTGCTCTCTGGTTTTTGGGGCATCCCATTCTGTGACTACACCAGCCTCTATTTAATACCATAACAATTTGCACTTATTCTAATAGAAATTAGGCCTGATAAAGACACTTTTGCTGTGCATAGCCTTACTGCTGCCAGGTGCTCTCTGGTTTTTGGGGCATCCCATTCTGTGACTACACCAGCCTCTATTTAATACCATAACCATTTGCACTTATTCTAATAGAAATTAGGCCTGATAAAGACACTTTTGCTGTGCATAGTAGTACTGCTGCCAGGTGCACTGCTGGCTGTTGGGGCATCCCATTCTGTAACATAGCATACCCCTCTTTATTTACACTAAGCAGCTCTCTTATTTACACTAGGCAGGCCTGTTGGAGGCTGAGTGTTACTGCTCACTTTTGGTTTGCATTATATTCTGTTTCATATAGACCCACCGCTGCCTGGGGGTTCTTAAAATATCACCTACTACCACGCCAGTTAGACTATGTCGGGCAGACAAGTGCCTGGAAGTGAAATGAGGAGTGGCAGAGGCCAAGATTCCGCAGGCAGAGCTCGCAGCAGACTGGGGGCCAGTAGCAGCAGGAGTCACGCTGAGAGACCTAATCTGCCAGTATCTGCTATCGGTTGGGTCTCCACCAGTAACGCATCTGCCGTGGTAGATTGGTTGACGCGCTCATCAACAACATCATCACAACTTACGTCTGAGACCCCCAGTCTAGGGTCGGTAGGTTCCTCTGACACAACCCTGAGTTGGCATGCCCCTAGAGCAGTCCCTGTCCTCCCATTGCCTCTGTCCTACGCCGTTCCCTCCCCCAGCGACGTATCCTATGCTTTGGGTTCAGCTCCACTCTTTAGTGAGGAGGACGATCAGATAGAGGACAGTCAGCAGCTACTGCCCAGCCAAGAAATGGAGGTGGCTTCTTTAGCTAGGCAGACAAATAGTGATGTGGACAGTGTCGTGGGTGCTGCGAGCGTTCCAGCTCCTGCGCCAGACACTGTTGACGAATCCACGAACATCAGTGACGTACAGCCACAACTCGGTGATGATGATGATGACGATGAAGCCGATCGCACTTGTGAGCCGGGTGATGAAGGGGCTTCATCGTCATCATCAGGAGAAGAGGGGCGCAGGTTGCCCCGGAGTCAGCAGCTGAGGCAGCAAGGTGGTAGCAGTCAGCATGGGGGCACAATTCCAAAGGCTGGAGCCGGCCGGGGCCGGGGTAGAGCACCTGCTGTGCGGCAGTCTACCTTATCGGGAGGTAGTGGAGCAGGGGTTCCTGGAGTTGGCAACAGCAGCAGTGAGTCCGTGAGGCTAGGGGGTGGGAAAAGTAGCTACTCGGCAGTGTGGCAGTTTTTCCTGAAGCATCCGCAGGAGGGTAACATGGCCACATGCAAGATATGTAGGCAAAAGGTGAAGCGTGGCCAGGGTCCAAATGTTGGCACCACGGCCCTGCGTCAGCATATGATGCATCACCATAAAGCGACCTGGGAGAACCGAGGCTCCCAAGGGGTGGTCCAGTCTGCTTCCTCACCAAGTGGCACGCCGCTCCCAATTTCTGCCAGCCAAGGCTCCAGCACCTCAGCCGAAGGCAGCTGTGCGTCATACCCATCCTCTGTCGCTCCTGCTCCTCCTCCTCCTCCTCCAAGTCATGCATCCCGCCAGCAATCCATCAGCGAAGCCATGTCCAAGAGACAGCAGTATGCGCCCACTCATCCTACGGCGCAGAAGCTGAATGTGCTCCTGTCCAAGTTGCTGGTGCTGCAGTCGCTCCCTTTTCAGGTGGTGGAATCTGCACCTTTCAGAGAACAGATGGCTTGTGCCGAGCCGAGGTGGAGAGTCCCAAGCCGTCATTTCTTTGCCAAGAAGGCAGTACCAGCGCTGCACACTTTTGTTGAACAGAAGGTGGGCCAGTCCTTGAGCCTGTCGGTGTGTAGCAAAGTGCATGGCAGCGCCGACATCTGGAGCTGTAACTACGGTCAGGGACAGTACATGTGGTTTACGGCCCACTGGGTGAATGTGGTCCCTTTGCAGCAGCAGCAGCAACTTGGACAGGTCACGCCGCTTCGGCCTCCGCGCTCCCTGCCCGTTGGGCCTGTGACACCGTGCGACTCGGCCTCCTCATCATCCGCCATCTCCTCACCCTCCACTGTAGGCTCAAGTCTCAGCGCCCCTCCAGTCTACCATGTGTGCAGGGCATGGAGGTGTCACGCAGTGCTTCACATGGTTTGTCTTGGCGAACGGAGTCACACAGGGGAGGAACTGCTAAAATGTATTCATCAGGAAATCCAAACATGGCTTACTCCAAGAAAACTTAAAATGGGAATCATGGTTACCGACAATGGGAAGAACATTTTGTCTGCGCTGCGCCAAGGAAGCCTGACCCATGCCCCCTGCATGGCTCACGTCTTCAATCTGGTTGTCAAGCGGTTTCTGAAGTGTTCCCCCCATCTGCAAGACATCCTAACAACTTCAAGGAAACTTTGCATGCACTTCAGCCACTCATACACCGCCAAACCCACCCTTCTTGAGCTACAGCGTCAGAATGGTATCCCCCAACATAGTCTGATTTGCAATGTTTCCACCCGTTGGAATTCCACCCTTCACATGTTGGACCGATTATATGAACAGAGAAAAGCCATCACGGATTTCCTGATGATCCAAGCAGATAGGGGGACTCCCCTGTGTAACTTCAATGTCAACCAGTGGCAGCTCATACGTGACACCTGCCGTTTGCTCAGGCCCTTTGAGGAAGCCACTTTATTTGTCAGTCGGCAGGATTACGGGATGAACGACGTGATTCCACTGCTTCATGTACTACAGCACATGTTGGAAACCATGGCTGGTCAGGGCACTGGAGACATGGCGTTTACATCTTACGGCCACATGAACCTCGTTGGAGCTGAACTGGAGGAGGAGGAGGAGTTGCCCAGCGAAACACAGTTTAGGCTTGGCGAAATGGCTGGTTTATCTAGTCAGCGGACAGGAGAGGAGGAGCAGGAGCAGCCAGAGGAGCTAGAGGTTTTTGAGGAAGGCGAGACAGAGGACCCGGGCACACCGTGGCAGTATGCAGTGGAGATGGAGACAGGTAGTCCATCCGAGTCACTTGCGCAAATGGCAGGAAGCATGCTCACGTGCTTGCGTAGTGACCCCAGAATTGTTTCCATCTGTCGGCGGGATGACTTCTGGCTGTCCACCTTATTGGACCCTCGCTTCCGGCACAAAATGGGGGCATTTTTTAAACCGAGAGGGAGGACAAACTGAACTACTACAAAGACATTCTACGTAGGCAGTTGGCCGATGCCTATCTGCGCCATGGTCCATACTCTCGCAGGTCTGACTTGAGGGGACCTCTGCGCTCACCTTCCACTGCCATGGCCACTGGGGGGGTTGGCAGGAGCAGCAGCAGCAGCTCCATCAGCAGCAGCCTCAGTCTTCAGTCGCTAATGAGTAGCTTTCTACACCCGCATAGTGAGGCTACTCATGAGCAGCAGGAAGACCTGGAGCAGGACCTCAACCAGCAGGTCATGTCATACTTTGACATGACCATGACAACACACCTTCTGGACTTCTGGGCAGCCAAACTTGATTTGTGGCCGCAACTAGCAGAGTTTGCCCTGGAAAAGCTGTCCTGCCCGGCAAGTAGCGTGCCATCTGAGTGGGTGTTTAGTGCGGCGGGGGCCATAGTTACGGCGAGGAGAACTCGTCTGTCAACTAAAAATGTGGAGAGACTCACCTTTGTCAAAATGAATCAGAGATGGATCAGCCAGGATTTCCACCCACCAATGCCTGATGCATGCGACTAGATTCAGCATGGTGCCACGTTTCACACTTTCCAAATGGTGCAAAACATATTTATGTCTTTAGGCCAATTTTTGGGCTCCTGCTGATGCCAACTCCAGGGTGTGAATCATCCAATTTTTGGGCTCCTGAAGCCAATCCCAGTGTCTCTTTAAAGTAATGTTTGGGCTGCTGCTGCTGCCAACTCCAGGGTGTGATTCATCCAATTTTTGGGCTCCTCAAGCCAACCCCAGTGTCTCTTTAAAGTAATGTTTGGGCTCCTGTTGCTGCTGCTGCTGCTGCCAACTCCTGCCAACTCCAGGGTGTGATTCATCCAATTTTTGGGCTCCTCAAGCCAACCCCAGTGTCTCTTTAAAGTAATGTTTGGGCTCCTGTTGCTGCTGCTGCCAACTCCAGGGTGTGATTCATCCAATTTTTGGGCTCCTGAAGCCAACCCCAGGGTCTCTTTAAAGTAATATTTGGGCTCCTGCTGCTGCCAACTCCAGGGTGTGATTCATCCAATTTTTGGGCTCCTGAAGCCAACCCCAGTGTCTCTTTAAAGTAATGTTTGGGCTCCTGTTGCTGCTGCTGCTGCTGCCAACTCCAGGGTGTGATTCATCCACTTTTTGGGCTCCTGAAGCCAACCCCAGTGTCTCTTTAAAATAATGTTTGGGCTCCTGCTGCTGCTGCTGCCAACTCCAGGGTGTGATTCATCCAATTTTTGGGCTCCTGAAGCCAACCCCAGGGTCTCTTTAAAGTAATATTTGGGCTCCTGCTGCTGCTGCTGCCAACTCCAGGGTGTGAATCATCCAATTTTTGGGCTCCTGAAGCCAACCCCAGTGTCTCTTTAAAGTAATGTTTGGGCTGCTGCTGCTGCCAACTCCAGGGTGTGATTCATCCAATTTTTGGGCTCCTGAAGCCAACCCCAGTGTCTCTTTAAAGTAATGTTAGGGCTCCTGTTGCTGCTGCTGCTGCCAACTCCTGCCAACTCCAGGGTGTGATTCATCCAATTTTTGGGCTCCTGAAGCCAACCCCAGTGTCTCTTTAAAGTAATGTTTGGGCTCCTGCTGCTGCTGCTGCCAACTCCAGGGTGTGATTCATCCAATTTTTGGGCTCCTGAAGCCAACCCCAGTGTCTCTTTAAAGTAATGTTTGGGCTCCTGCTGCTCCTGCTGCTGCCAACTCCAGGGTGTGATTCATCCAATTTTTGGGCTCCTGAAGCCAACCCCAGGGTCTCTTTAAAGTAATATTTGGGCTCCTGCTGCTGCTGCTGCTGCCAACTCCAGGGTGTGATTCATCCAATTTTTGGGCTCCTGAAGCCAACCCCAGGGTCTCTTTAAAGTAATGTTTGGGCTCCTGCTGCTGCCAACTCCAGGGTGTGATTCATTCAATTTTTGGGCTCCTGAAGCCAACCCCAGGTTCTCTTTAAAGTAATATTTGGGCTCCTGCTACTGCTGCTGCTGCCAACTCCAGGGTGTGATTCATCCAATTTTTGGGCTCCTGAAGCCAACCCCAGGGTCTCTTTAAAGTAATATTTGGGCTCCTGTTGCTGCTGCTGCTGCTGCCAACTCCAGGGTGTGATTCATCCAATTTTTGGGCTCCTGAAGCCAACCCCAGTGTCTCTTTAAAGCAATATTTGGGCCCCTGCTGCTGCTGCCAACTCCAGGGTGTGATTCATCCAATTTTTGGGCTACTGAAGCCAACTCCAGTGTCTCTTAAAAGTAATGTTTGGGCTCCTGCTGCTGCTGCTGCCAACTCCAGGGTGTGATTCATCCAATTTTTGGGCTCCTGAAGCCAACCCCAGTGTCTCTTTAAAGTAATGTTTGGGCTCCTGCTGCTCCTGCTGCTGCCAACTCCAGGGTGTGATTCATTCAATTTTTGGGCTCTTGAAGCCAACCCCAGTGTCTCTTTAAAGTAATGTTTGGGCTGCTGCTGCTGCCAGCTCCAGAGTGTGATTCATCCAATTTTTGGGCTCCCGAAGCCAACCCCAGTGTCTCTTTAAAGTAATGTTTGGGCTCCTGCTGCTGCTGCTGCTGCCAACTCCTGCCAACTCCAGGGTGTGAATCATCCAATTTTTGGGCTCCTGAAGCCAACCCCAGTGTCTCTTTAAAGTAATGTTTGGGCTCCTGCTGCCGCTGCTGCCATCTCCAGGGTGTGATTCATCCAATCTTTGGGCTCCTGCTGCCAACCCCAGTGTCTCTTTAAAGTAATGTTTGGGCTCCTGCTGCTGCTGCTGCCCACTTCAGGGTGTGATTCATCCAATTTTTGGGCTCCTGAAGCCAACCCCAGTGTCTCTTTAAAGTAATGTTTGGGCTCCTGCTGCCGCTGCTGCCAACTCCAGGGTGTGATTCATCCAATCTTTGGGCTCCTGCTGCCAACCCCAGTGTCTCTTTAAAGTAATGTTTGGGCTCCTGCTGCTGCTGCTGCCAACTTCAGGGTGTGATTCATCCAATTTTTGGGCTCCTGAAGCCAACCCCAGGGTCTCTTTAAAGTAATGTTTGGGCTCCTGTTGCTGCTGCCAACTCCAGGGGGTGATTCATCCAATTTTTGGGCTCCTGAAGCCAACCCCAGGGTCTCTTTAAAGTAATATTTGGGCTCCTGCTGCTGCTGCTGCCAACTCCAGGGTGTGATTCATCCAATTTTTGGGCTCCTGAAGCCAACCCCAGGGTCTCTTTAAAGTAATATTTGGGCTCCTGCTGCTGCTGCCAACTCCAGGGTGTGATTCATCCAATTTTTGGGCTCCGGAAGCCAACCCCAGTGTCTCTTTAAAGTAATGTTTGGGCTCCTGCTGCTGCCAACTCCAGGGTGTGATTCATCCAATTTTTGGGCTCCTGAAGCCAACCCCAGGGTCTCTTTAAAGTAATATTTGGGCTCCTGCTGCTGCTGCTGCCAACTCCAGGGTGTGATTCATCCAATTTTTGGGCTCCTGAAGCCAACCCCAGGGTCTCTTTAAAGTAATATTTGGGCTCCTGCTGCTGCTGCTGCCAACTCCAGGGTGTGATTCATCCAATTTTTGGGCTCCTGAAGCCAACTCCAGGGTCTCTTTAAAGTAATATTTGGGCTCCTGCTGCTGCTGCCAACTCCAGGGTGTGATTCATCCAATTTTTGGGCTCCTGAAGCCAACCCCAGGGTCTCTTTAAAGTAATATTTGGGCTCCTGCTGCTGCCAACTCCAGGGTGTGATTCATCCAATTTTTGGGCTCCTGAAGCCAACCCCAGTGTCTCTTTAAAGTAATGTTTGGGCTCCTGCTGCTGCTGCTGCTGCCAACTCCAGGGTGTGAATCATCCAATTTTTGGGCTCCTGAAGCCAACCCCAGTGTCTCTTTAAAGTAATGTTTGGGCTGCTGCTGCCAACTCCAGGGTGTGATTCATCCAATTTTTGGGCTCCTGCTGCTGCCAACTCCAGTGTCTCTTTAAAGCAATGTTTGGGCTCCTGCCCCTCATAGTGATGCCACTTCAACTCTCTGTAATTGTGCCGCTCTGCGATTCTATTAGCGATGCCTCTGATCTGCATGTGATATTTAGTCAAAGTATTATTTAACTAACCCAGCACGCATCCTATGCGTGTTACAGCAAGGCAGAATGGTTTACAACCCTATTGAGGCTCTAGGAGGCTCAGAAATAGCCGTTTTTAATAGCGATTCGTCGCGAATAAATTTGGGTCGAAACGATTTTTGTCGGAAAATTCGGCGAATCAGTCGAATCAAATTTTTCAAAAGTTCGCTCATCTCTAGTAGCCACAGCTGGGACCAAATTAAAATGCTGCTGCCGCTCCACCACCACTGCTGAGGACTAGAATCGGGGATAAATTGAATAAGGCAACATGTTTTTTGATGCACACTCTGCCCCCCCCCCCCCGCCACAGCCACCCCCCAAAGTTCATGTACCCATTGATGTCAATGGGGACTGGGTTCAGGTCTCTGAACATTTATTCAAAGTTCGACCCAAACTTTGAGGGGTTTGCCCATCCCTATTTGTAACCTTATTAGGAATATTGAGTTAAAATGAAATATTATGGCATTACCTTGTACAGTACCATAGAAAATGGCGGCAATTTATAAATAAACAATAATATCGGTAATTAAAATAACCATATATGCTTAAAGCACAAACTAATTTTAATTTCATGAAATGCATGCTGAATGCAAACTATAAAAACACAATTCTGTGAGATACTCACCTGTAGAATTGGTTTTTCTGGGAATCCATTCCATACATTCCTTACTCTTGGGTTTCCTCCTCCTTGCTGATCACGTGACTGCAAGAAAGAAACAGGCGCGGCCCTCCCGGCCCATAAGTAGCAGCTGCCCCTAATCAGATCAGTTTACTTAAAAAGCAGTAAATAATTTAGAGGCAGGCCGGGAGGCCGCAATAAGAATCCATGTTAGTACACATCAAACTCAACCAAAAAATGCTCTCAAAATTTAGTCATATTACTTATATTCTTTTTTTTTTTTTTTTTTTTTTATCTCTTCATAAATCTCTATGCATATATATATATATAATCTTATATATATCTTCCCTTTCTCTTTAAATGCTCTGAATTAATAATCAAAAAATGATTAAACACACCATCAGAAAAGCATCGGAAGATAACATGACCCACAAAAAACGGGTGGGCCGGAGTGTATGGAATGGATTCCCAGAAAAACCAATTCTACAGGTGAGTATCTCACAGAATTGTGTTTTTTCTTCCAATCCATTCCATACACTCCTTACTCTTGGGATCTCCAAAAGCAGTGCCATCTATGGGCGGGATCCTCTAATGCAGAATGGCAGGAAGTTCACTTCACTACTGCCTGTAGAATCTTCCGACCAACAACAGCGTCAGCTGAGGCTCTAACATCCACCTTTGTAAAACTTGGTGAAAGTATGAACAGAAGACCAGGTGGCCGCTTTGCAAACCTGTTCCACCGAAGCCTGATGCTGAAAAGCCCAGGAAGCCCCAATGGCCCTAGTGGAATGGGCTGTGACCTGAAAAGGGGGTTCTTTTCCCTTGGCAGAGTAAGCTCTAGCTACTGCCTGCTTAATCCACTTACTGACAGTGGCCTTAGCTGGCGGAAGCCCCCTTTTTTGGTCCTTCTGAAATGACAAAAAGAAAAATCGTCTTGCGGAAGGCATCTGTAGCTGCCAAATAATACCTGATGGCTCTAATCACATCTAAAGAATGAAGCGCCCTTTCCTTAGCATTAGCCGGAACTGGGCATAGTACCTCCTGATCAAGGTGAAAAGGAGAGATGACCTTAGGTAAAAAATCAGGCTTAAAACGAAAAACTACCTTGTCTCTGTGTAACTCAAAATAAGGAGACTTCATGCATAAAGCGGCTAACTCTGAAACACGCCGCACAGAGGAGATTGCCACTAAAAATATTACCTTAAGCGTCAAAATGCTTATTGGAGAATCAACCATAGGTTCAAAGGGAGCACCCTGAAGAGCCGTCAACACCAAATTCAAGTCCCACACCGGTAGAATAGACTTGCGTGGTGGACGAACATGAGTGACTCCCTGAAAAAAAGTCTTAATGAGTCTATTACTAGCAATAGACTTCTGGAAAAAAAATGGATAAGGCAGATACCTGTCCCTTTAGAGTGCTTAATTGTAGACCCATTTCTAAGCCATTCTGAAGGAATTCTAGAAATTGAATACAATTTGCATGAGACATTCCTAGCCTCATACCAGGATATGAATGACCGCCAGATCCTGTAATAAATCATGGAAGACTACTTCTTCCGGGCCTGAATCATGGTATGAATGACCTTAGCCGATAATCCCTTCTCAGCTAGGACCGTGGTCTCAATAGCCAAGCCGTCAAAGCCAGCATCTGTAAATTCGGGTGCCGAAGCGCCCCCTGAGTGAGAAGATCTGGCTCGATCGGTAGGCGCCATTGGTCTACCGCCATCCTTGTTATGTCTGAGACCCAACTTCTTCTTGGCCAATGAGGAGCTACTAGAATGGTAGGTACTCCTTCCTGAATTATCCTTCTTAGTACTCGACTCAGAAGCGGAAACAGGGGAAAAATGTACAGGAGCTTGAACCTTGTCCAAGGGACCGAAAGGGTGTCCGTGGCTATAGCGAAAGGATCTCTTGACAGGGACATGAATCTCGGCTGCTTGTGATTGTGTCTGGATGCAAAGGGATCCACTTCCGGACGTCCCCAGCGAAGACAAATGGCTTGAAAAAACCTTCCAACTGAGGGACCATTCTCCCCGATGCAGAATCTTCCTGCTCAGAGCGTCGGCCTCCTGATTTCCCCGGGATGTAAACTGCCGAGATGCAGGGAACATTCTCCTCTGCCCAGATCAGAATCCGGCTTAACTCCCGAAGAGCACCCTTGTTCCGGGTACCCCCCTGATGATTGATATAAGCAACCGCCATCCGGTTGTCCGACTGGCCTTGGACTGCCTGTCCCTTCAAGCTGGGGGTCAGATACTGAAGAACTAGCCCGATGGCTCTTAATTCCAATACATTTATGGGAAGCTGATTTTCTCTCGGTCCCCATTGGCCCTGGACTTTCTGAGACTGCCAAATGCCGCCCCATCCTGTGAGACTGGCATCCGTGGCAATGAACTGCCACTGTGGAGTCAAGAAGGACCTGCCTACAGACAGATGAAGAGGGTCCATCCACCACATAAGGGAATGTCTTGCCAAGGGCGTTAGTACAAAGATCTGATCCAGCGACTGTGGGGCTCGATCCCAGCTCGCCAATAGATTCCATTGAAGGGGCCTCATGTGAAACTGAGCAAAGGGCACCGCCTCAAAGCAGGCCACCATCAGGCCCATCAACTTCATACCCAGCCGAATAGTCGGCTGTCGGCAAGCCAGAAAGCACTATCTGATCTTGGATTGATTCGAGTCTTCTGTTCTGGAAGATACACCTTGACTTGGACGGTGTCCAGAATCAAACCTAAGAAGTTCCTTACTGGTGCCGGAGTGATATGAGACTTCGGGTAATTGATCACCCAGCCAAATTCATCCAGAGCCGATCGGATCATATGTGTGTCCTTCAGGATCTGCTGCTGCAATCCGGCTGATATTAGAAGATCATCCAGATAGGGGACAATACAAATCCCCTGGCTCCTGAAAATTGCCATGAGACCTGCCAAAACCTTAGTGAAAACTCTTGGAGCCGAGGATATCCCCAACGGGAGTGCCACAAACTGGAAATGCTCGTCTTCCAGGGCAAACCTCAGGAATCTTTGATGTCCCGGAAAAATTGGCACATGCAGATATGCGTCCCTTATGTCTATGGTAGTATAAGATCCCCGGGTTGAACTACTGTTAAAGCTGACCTCACCGTTTCCATGCGGAAGTGTCTCACGCGGATATACTTGTTCAGATCCTTCAGGTCTAAAATGGGACGAGTTGACCCATCCTTCTTGGGGATTGTAAACAGGTTGGAGTAAAACCCCTGACCTTCCTGAAAAGGTACTCGAGCAATTACCCCTTTTTGAAGAAGATGCTGAATTGCGGACTTCAGGGCATCTAGCTTTGACTGGTTCTGGGATGCCCCTGACCGAAGGAACCTTGCGGGCGGTCTGGCTGCAAACTCGATCTTGTAACCTGAGGACACTACCTCTTGGATCCACTGATCCCTTACAGCCTCCAGATATGAGCAAACTGCAAAAGCCGTCCCCCCACCCGCTTGGGTGAGGGCGCCCTCTCATGCTGAAGTGGACTTGGCTGGAGGTTTAGGCCTACTTCTCCAGGATCCTCCTGCCCTATTACGCGCTCTTCCTCTACCCCAAAAATTCTTGCGGGAGGAAGGCCGAAAGGCCCCTCTGCCCCTCCGAAGGGCCGAAAAGATGATGACCTCTGAAAAGGCCTAGTCGATTTTTTCCTCTGAGGCAGTTTGCCGTCCTTAACCATACCGTCCAGCTTTTCCCCAAAAAGTCTGCTCCCTAAAAAGGGTAAATCCGTCAGTGCCTTTTTAGCGGCGGCGTCCGCTCACCATTGTCTAAGCCATAATGAACGGCGTAATGCCACAAGGAGCGCAGAAGTTCTGGCTGCCAACCTGACTGCATCCTCCATTGCAGTAATGGCAAATGCATTAAAGTCCAAACAGTCCTTAAAGTCCTTGGACTCTTGGGACAGCCTGCGCGACCTGGCCTTGGCTAGTTTCTTCTTCATCTTCTTTCCCGACGCCAGGGATACAATGGCCGTGGCACTAACCGGGCGGAGAAGGGAGCCTATCATGGCGAAGACATGGCAGGCCAACTGATCCATATGTTTCTCTGTGGGATCTCTAAGGGACCCCATAGTAGCGGATGGCATCACTGAAGTGTTAGATAACCCTGCCACAGGGGAGTCCGCATCAGGCGGATAAGACCAAATTTTGATTATGTCTGCCAGGAAAGGATATCTGACATCTAGAATCTTAGGAATGGCCTGTAATTTATTAGGGTTTTCCCACTCCTTAAGAAACATCCTAGAAAAGTGTGGTTGTTCAAGGAACACCTGCTTTGCCTGACAGGCTTAAACAGATCATCCTTCTTTCTTTTCACAACCTCAGGAGGGGAGATATTCCAGGTATCAAAAACTACCGAAAGTAGACCTTCAGTCTCATTCACAAGGAGAGGATCCTCATCGGATTAAAACAAAATGGAGTTACTATCCTCTTCCGATTGCAGCTTGCCCTCAGAGGCCTGCTCGTCCATATAATCCTCATCCTCTTCTTCACCAAAGGAGGCAACTACTGCCACAGGCTCTAAATGTCTTTTCTTATAGGTGGCCCGTTTGGCAAAACCAAAGACAACTGCCTCTCCAGATTATTCAGCCTGTAAGCAAAACCTGTTTGTCCATCACTGCTTTCACCCCCTTGAGGGGAAACAGGGGATGGATTAGCCGCCGTGCTCCCTCCAGCATTCGCTGTGCTAGATACTCGATCAGCCGCTCTGTTGTGATCTAGGCCGATCATAACGGCGCAGGCGGAACATACTGTGCCAAAAGCTGGCTAGAGGATGCAGTTTTGCACAAAGGGCAGATCTTTTCCTGCTCCAGAGGGATGCCGTATCGCTATCCCCAATGCCTCCCACATGGTGTTTATTATATATATCTTTTTTATTTTCTTTTTTTTTTTTTTTTTTTAATATATATATATAGGCCAACCGACCCAAGAGGGCCTGAGCCAGAACCAATCCCCTAAAAAAGGGACCGGGAGGAACCGCAACCCTGTTTTTTGTCCTTCTTCCAAATCTAAAAATAAAAGAGGAGGCAAATGGATTAATAACTGATCTTTTTCCCTCTTTTCTTTTCTTCCTTCTTTAAAAGCATTCTTTCAAGAAATGAACTTACTTTTAATCGCTTATATATAAGAGTATTATAGTAATATCTTAAAGATATTATAATGACATTGTAATGATATTACAATAAATAAAAGCAATAAAAGCGATAAAATAATTATCTTATGAGTAAATACAAAATAATTAAATTGATAACAAAAACAGAACACTAATTATTATTAAAGAGAAAAAAACTAATACTGTAAAAAATAAATATAATGATCATTAGTATAAAAGACACTTGGAAAAAGTTTAACAATATTTAAAAATATTTAAAATTGTTTAATAAAGGATTGATATAAAGAATCCAAACCAAAGTCAAACCTTATATTCTATAATAATATAACCACTCACCTTGCTGCAAGTTTTCAACCTGAAAGGGAGATGGCAGAATCAAACTACACAGGCACTTATTAATGAATCAGGCCTCACCTGCAACTCACAAAACCTCCACTCACCTTGCTGCTAGTTTTCAACCTGAAAGGGAGATGGCAGAATCAAACTACACAGGCACTTATTAATGAATCAGGCCTCACCTGCAACTCACAAAACCTCCACTCACCCTGCTACAAGTTTTCAACCTGAAAGGGAGATGGCAGAATCAAACTGCACAGGCCCTTATTACTAAATCAGGCCTCACCTGCAACTCACAAAACCTCCTACACGCATGTCCCCCTGGCCATAGAATGGCCGCTTGAAATCTTCAAGAGGGGAGGCCTGGGGGAGAGGCGCCCCGCGCACATATCAGGGTTTTGGGGGGGGGGGGTAGGAGGCCCAGGCTACAACATAGGCTGCGCTGCTAAGGAGAGGAAAAAAGAGCGCACAGCCGTCCTTAATGCACACCCGAAGATAAGTGCGAGGGGAGGGGGGCATAGCACAGGTCACAGACGTAGCTTCTTACCTGCTAAACAGAGACAGCACATCCACCTCCTTCCAGCACAAGAGGGAGAGTGAGTGAACAGCCAGGTGGTTCTGGTATACTCCACCTCCACCTGTGTGACCTCAGTCAAGCTCTTAAAGGCATATACCAAAGAAAAAAATCTTTCCTTTTTTCCTAAATAAAGCCTACCTAAACTGGAAGAAGGAAGGGTTGGGTGAAAATAAAAATATCCTCAGCAGGTACACCAGAGAGAAACCTGCGGCTGACTTGCTTTCTGAGAAGCCTGCAGCCCAGAGCATATACACTCTGTATGCGCCCCAAGACCCCGGCGCTTCCACCTTACCTTCACGGACCCCAAAACAGCCAATGCTGTGGAGGCATAAACTTGGGTCTTGAGGGATCCATGGGAATAAGGCTCTGCAGAGAGCAGACAGGGTTCAGTCCTTCGCTTGCTGCCAAAACCTTGAGAGCTACCTGAATCTTCAGTCAGTCATCTTGCCACTGCAAGAAAGAAAACTGATCTGATTAGGGGCAGCTGCTACTTATGGGCCGGGAGGGCCGCGCCTGTTTCTTTCTTGCAGTCACATGATCAGCAAGGAGGAGGAAACCCAAGAGTAAGGAGTGTATGGAATGGATTGGAAGAAAAACAGTTTTTAAAATAGGAGGGAGTAGTTCTTCTGTAGGAAAGATAGCCATAGTTTTGCATCAATGTTTTCATAACTTGGTATGATTGAGGGTGGATCCAGGGGTATGACTGAAACCTATGGGACCATAAAGTCAGCGAGGAGGAAAACCTCTGAAAAAAGCACGAAATTGAGAAGTAATGAGACTACGGGAGCTGTACTGACCAGCAGTTGGGGTAACATCAGTAACATGAACTTTATACACATACCCCTCGATTCAAAATGCAAAAGTTAATTGATTTCGGATCTAGAATCGTAAGTTTGGGTGGGTGTTAGTCATTTTTTCCTGTTTTTTGGCCATTTCCGACTCGCACGAGCCTACGTACGAATTCGTATATGCTCTTACGATCATCGGAAGTTCGTTCCTAAATTGTAGGATCAAAACCTAAAACTTAGGATCAAAACCGAAAACTTAGGATCAAAACCGAAAACTTAGGATAATCGGATGTGTTTACGTGTAATTCAGAGAGCAGTTTTCCAACCTCTAAATCCGTTTTAAAAGAAAGCCACTTCCGACACCTTTTAGCAGTCGGATTGCTGTTCTTGATCAGGTTTTTTGGCTATGTGGAGGAGTCTGCGCGTCTTGAGCTCCAATGAACTGTATGTATCAGCATGGCCGAGGCCATAAATTGTATCACAATGCATACCTGATTCAATACATTTCATGTATGCCTTATAAAAGCATTTTAATGTGGACCTTAATTAGTCCTTTGCATGTAAACCTTTATTTTGCAATACATCCATATATTTGCGTTATTTAAAGAAACTTATGTCCTTTGTTATTTATTTTTAAATTGATGTACTAGAATAATATTTTTAATTTGAATTTATTGGTGTAGTTGTTTACCTTTGCTTTGTTTAATTATTTTAGCGCATCTTTGGTCAGATGCATCACACTTACTGAGGAGAGGAGAGCGGGATAAAGTGCAGGATGTGGGTTACTGCTGTTACTGCAGAGCTGGGGGCACGGAAAGGTCAGAAATCAAAGAATGCAGAGCAACGCAGTCACAAGGCCCTTTCTGTTTGCAGGCTGCCCGATAATACCTGACCCGCCATCTTGGCTGTTTCTAGACTCATAACATGCAGAAGTTGCTGGGTGTTTTTTAATTTTTGAGAGCAATCTGTATGTAGAGGGTGTGGGTAACCACACAAAAAAATTTAAGTTGTACCATTTGAAGCCAAAATATTAAAATTAAATCCACAAGTAAAAAATGCAAGTTAACTAAAAATTAAACAAAGTAAGATTTACTTATGCAAATGCATTCATTAATGGTTGGTTACTACAAAATGAATGAAATAAAGAAAAATAAGACCAAATATTTAGAATGCACTTTAATGAGGTAAGTTTGTAGTGCGCAGGCGCAAGTTCAGAAGGATTTACGTCCAGACAAAAAAGGAAAAAGGGCAAAACCAATGTTGCAACCTGAGAAATGAAACGGAAAATTCAGGATGGAAACTGACATAGGTCTGATTCGCGAACTGCCATACGAACGGACGTACATTTTAGAATAGAAACGTATTAGCTTATAGAATCACTCGCAAGTTCATACGAGCGCACGAGCGTTCGGGAAAAATAGGATGATCGGCACCTAAATCAAAGCTGTAACATGTTTCTTTGAATCGACCCAATAGAGCCTTATTTACGACATGCGCTGTTTAGCAGGTATACAGCCCGTTTTTGAGTGCCGGCAGATATTTATATATTTTTAAAGAATGGCACTGCCTGAATGCCTGATGATAAAAAAATCAGCTTGGATTGGGGAATTAGGTATTGGCAGGGATGTGTCAGCATCTGTTGGACACTTATGTCGATTACAACAGAGCTAGTGAATTCCATTGTGGACCACAAACTTTTAGGCACTGCACACCGTATGTATTAATTTTGGGCATGCAGGCGCTGGTCAGCATTTATTTGTTACAGTTACAGGATATCATTGCTGGGGACAAAGGGGACAAATGTTTCAATGTGTATAGCCTACATTTTATTTGTTGTGCTCCCAAGGACACATCAGTAAGAAGAAGAATAACACAGAAAATAATACAATTTGGTGACATTCCGTCCTGCGATTATATTACTGACAAGTCACCAATGCAAGTTCTGTATAAATTATTGTGTTTAACATTATTTCAATACAAAAGAAAACATTTCAGTACATTTCTGTCCATTGTGGTCTATCAGATCTCAACCTAGAACCACAATAAATTAGACGCAGGCTGGCAGACACATCGGTGCTGTTTACTGATGCGCTTGATAAATCAGACCCCTAGATTTTGAAGCCACCAGCATACTGTGACGAATCAGGAACAGGGCACTAGCCATCAAGTTCAGATAAGCAAAGTGTGGACTTCCCAAAAGGTTTATGAATATGTAAAGGTATATTCTTAAAGCTTAGGGGTCCATATTTGATTAGTATCTGCAAGCTGGATGAGAAATGGACTCCGTTTTAGCTTGAGCTGATATTTTATTAATTTGAGAAAAAGTGTGGTCCTAGCCATAGGTGTTGAAGCTGCTGCTTCTGTGAAGCTGAAGAATAGAAGTGTGTATGTATGCCGCAAGACCCAATGTCCAAAGCAAGAATATTAAGGACACCATGCCAGCTGCAACAGAACACAGGATGTGAGTAGATGTATTTTTATTTTGTTCCTGGGCATTCTCTCTAAGTATGTGTGCTAGGCTGAGGATCCTCTATCGTGCCATATCATTGTCTTCAGTGAGCCTGTGGTGCTGCAGTCCAAAATTAATTATGAAGTTTAATTTATGTCTCATACTTCCCTGTATGATGCATTTGGTATTTGAAACCTGTTTTGTGTGTGGATGGGTCAGCGCGGAAGGGGGGGGGGGTTGTTATGAACAGAATTATCCTTGCTTTTATAAGCTTGCATACAACTGTGATGCCAAATAACGACTCTTCTGTAAATGTTAGAACTACTCTCAAAGGGTTTTGAAGTATGCATCTTGAGATCTTAGCTATCTACTAATAAATAGTACAGAATACATATTCATGTTTAGAAATACTATTAGTCATTTATATTGTTTGCTTTAAGTCTGCTTGTTAGGGTCCAGTAAGTTCTACCTGTATAAAACGCTGCACAAATCTTCCTTCATTTGAGCCCTTTAATATCTGAGATCCTCCCATACTTGATTCTAAGGAGAATTGTTTGTCAGGAAACAAGTTTGGTAGCTTTGGTAACTTGAGGTTAGCCCTTATTTATATATATACAATGCTCCTTACTCTAGGACAAAGTCATTTCTCTTCACCATCTGCCATGCATCTATTTGCCTAATAGGCAAAACACTCGAAACTTGGCAAGAGTTTGATTTGCAATAGAATGCTGCTTTCAATGTTTTCGAAATAGCCTGTGAGACATTATACATATTTGTAAAAGATTATCATTTTTGGTACTAAATTTAAAGTTATTACATTTTCTCTCAAAGAATAATTTACTCTTTTACTTTTTACAAAATAGAAAAATCAACCAGATGTGTAGCATTTAAAAAATTGCAGCCTTCACATAAATCTGACTCATTAAAGTGGACAAACAGTCAAAATTACTTAAACCAGACCAACACAAGAAACAGTGCTTATATCCATCTCTCCCCAGGACAATTTAGATTGAATTAACCTTTTTCTAACTCCGGCTGTGTTAAATTCTAAAAATCAAATGGCAGTTCCAAGATCTGCAGGCTGCCTGTAAACAGGAAGTGGTGCTGGGTTTCATGTTACTGTGCATTGTCAGTTATGTCAGCTTAATCTAGGCAGCAGCATGGCTACCACTCGAAAATCCATGAGTAGGCATTTCAGCTTTGAGTGGATGCAGGAGCAAATGTAAGTGCTGACAATGATTTAGTATTATGCATGCAGATAGGGCAAGTGAGTTTTGGGGGGTTTTCTTCTCCAACTGGGCTATTGATTTTAACAAGGGCATACACATTGACACACACTCAGAAGCCTGTAACTGTCATCCTGCTTCTCCCTAGTGATTGGTTCATTTTTATGAGATACTACAGTTGGCTGTTCAGTAGGTTATTCTAGAGATGAGTTTGAGCTGAGGTTCAGTGGTGATAATGCATAAAACTGCCTCTATTCACACTGAAGGTCCACTCTGCAGAAGTAACAGACGGCATCTACGAAACCAAGACTAATATGTGAATAATGTTTGGTGAGATATTGTTGAATAGCATATCCGCATACACATTATTCGATTTTTTTTGTTTGGATATTATTTTATTATGTTTTGTTTTCAAGAGTACTTTGAGTTTGCAGATTTGTTGTATTTTAATGCTATAATGTACCATATGGGGTACAAGTTGTTAAACAGCTGCCTATTTTTTAATATGGGTGTTTTGATATATTTTAGTGAGTCTGGTGTGGAACAAGTGCTGTGAAACATGACCTATGCCTGGTCCTGCTGCACAAGCAACCCCCCCCCCCCCCCCCCCTGCATTCCTCAAGGTTCTCCTTTTCACCCAGGACACCTGTTGGAAGGCATTTTCATTTCCTGCTTCAAAGCACAGCTTTGAGATCAGTCATTAGCCACATGAAAGCAGCTTGGCAGCAGAGGAGTATTGTTCAGGCATTGCTGGTGGAGGCCCAAGCCACTGGTCCAGGCACAATTTCAGCCTATAGGTTCTCAATAAGCTCTTGCTTTGGGAGCAATACAAACAGGGTTATCTATGTGTCTGAAGGTCAATGTATTTTTGCCTGGTTGGAACACGTTTGAGGGGGCTTTGAATTACCACACAACCATGCTTTAAATGTGATTACATAGCAGCCACTATCCCTCAGCACTGACAGTGTGCGAAAATGGTCAAGCAACAGTGATCATGCATGCCAGCTTTGCTCATACTAGGAGCACTAAGGGACAGGGGTGGCCATGCAATCACCTTTATAGAGTGGTTGTAGAAACATGGAATGAAAAGAAAGAGCAACTCTTGAAAACCTGGTATCTACAGTGTGCTGCAGGAGAGGTTTTTTGTTGTACAGTACTTGCATTGTGACTTGTCAAAAATGGAAACATAGCACCTAGATGTCACCAAATGTCATTTTTTTTAATAGTAAAATCGTTTTTTATTGCACTGGTATAATCGGCAGTCTGGTTCAACAGATGCTGACACAGGTTGGTTAATGCACTAATCAAGGCAAATTAGTTAGCATCGGGCGCTACGACTTCTAGCGTCATTGTAGTCCACAGCGTAGCACCCGGAAAGACAAAGATGCCGGTGCTCCAAAACTGGCGCTATGGCAACCAGAAAGGTGCTAAACGGCGCACATCATAAATAAGGCTCTAAATCTTATCTGGTAGACCATGGGGACAAATATCTAGGCTAAGGTGGATGGGGTTAGTGTCACGGGGACCACCTTGCACGGGACTACCTTGCACTCACCTGTCCTCCGGTCCCACGCCGGCTGCTCTCGGTCGGCCGGCGTGCGGGCTGGGCGGCGTCTCCGTCAGGCTGTTTCCGTCGCGAGCGGCTGCTCAGGCGGCTTCCTCTCCGGCGGCGTCGGGAGCGGCCGCGCCACTGCCATCTCGGCGCGCTCCCGGCGCTCAGCTTCATGCACGCGCGCGCGAGAGGCTTCTCCTTTTATGCTCTCCGGCGGCGCTATACACAGTGCGCCCGCCGGAGGTAATTAGTTCTGGGCCAATGAGCCCAAGGTCATTTAGTTTGAATGGGGCAATCAGCCTCAGGGTTCCTGAATTGCACCAATCATATCCCTCTCCCTGCTCCATCATTCCTATAAAGGTGTTCCCTCTGCAGTTGATCCTTGCCCGTGATAGCGTGCTGCTGGGTGTGATTGTGATCTCTGTTTTCCCTTACGAATCTTACCGTGTATGACCATCCCTGATTGCCGCCTGGACCGACCTTGCCTGTTTTTGACCACGATTCCTGCCTGCTCCTCTGTACCGCGTATCTCTGATCCCCCGGTGTGACCTTTGGCTAGCCCTGACTATTCTTCTATCTAAACCCTCCTGTACCGTGTTTCCTTGGATTGATCTCCTGTGTATGACCCCTGCCCGATTGACTCTACCCAGTCTTGTTCCTGGTTCGTTTGCCTTCCCCTGCATAAGTCAGCATCCTTTGTGCTAACAAGTCCTGGGGGCAACCGTGTCCGGTGAGGCGTGTCCTGCGTCCCGGCAAACGGGGGCTTGGCTATAGGCGAAGAAAGCAGCGGAGATTGGGGGTTGCTGACTTATTGGAAGGTGGGCGTCCCACGGGACCTGACATTATCACGGGCCAAAGAATTATCCTAGATGGAAGAATTAATGCAGCAGGTGCAAGCTATGGCCACCGCCATCAACCAGCTGGCCCAGCGTGTGGCTACGCAAGAAAGTCGCCTAATACCTGCGCCACTGGACCCTGGGCCTTCAATCGAGCCAAAGATTCCTCTTCCAGAGAAATTCCTTGGGGATCGGACGAAGTTCTCTAACTTTAAGAACTCTTGCGAGCTTTACTTCCGTCTACGACCCCACTCAACTGGATCAGAGTCTCAACGAGTTGGCCTTGTCATCTCGCTTCTTCAGGGTGATCCTCAGACCTGGGCATTTGGAATAACACCCTCTGATGAGGCCCTACAATCGGTCTCCTCTTTTTTTTCTGCCATGGAGCTTTTATATGCTGATCCTGATCGGGCTTCAACTGCTGATTCCAAGTTACGGAACCTTAGACAGGCAAAACGCTCTGCGGAGGAGTACAGCGCAAAATGCCGGCGATGGGCTATTGATTCCAAATGGAATGACCCAGCTTTGTGCAGCCAATTTAGAATTGGACTTTCTGAGAACATAAAAGATGTTCTAGTTAATTATCCACAACCCAAGAGCCTGGATGACTATATGCAGCTGGCCATTAGAGTGGATAGACGTCTCAGGGAAAGACACCAGGAGAAAGGCAAGGATCAACCTTGGGGACCCTCACGCCAAGAGTCAAGTCCTAGGGGTGCAGTCGCTTCTTCTTCTTCGACTCCTGAAGAACCTATGCAACTTGGAGTAACCCGTCTATCTCAGGCTGAGAAGGTTCGGCGTAGAACTCAAGGCCTCTGTCTTTATTGCGGAAATCCGGGCCACTTTGCCAAGAGTTGCCCAAACAAAGCTCCAGTGGCGGAAAACTACAGCGCCTATATCCTGCTGAGGGACTTCATCTAGGCGGTCAGGTATCATTCCCTCTTGTCAATCGGTTACTCCTGCCCGTTATGATCTCTTGGGGGCCATCCAAGACAATTGCCTCCGCTTTCATTGACAGTGGAGCGGCTGTCAATTTCCTGGATAGGTCACTTGCCGCCATTCTTGATATACCTTTAATTCCGTTAGAAAATTCCCTTCGGGTCCTGGCGGTCAATAATAAGCCCATTGAGGGAGGGTTGGTCTCCTATAAGACTCCCTTGGTGAATTTAATGGTGGGCTCTGCTCATTCCGAAGTATTAGAATTTTTTATTATTGAGAGTCCCGTTTCCCCTATTGTATTAGGGTTTCCTTGGTTAAAGACCCATAATCCTGTGATAGATTGGAAATCTGGGGACCTTGTTAAATGGAGCCCTTTCTGTTACGATCATTGCTTCTCTATATCCCTTAGGTCCTCACCGATCATCCTTGATGGGTTACCTCCAGCCTATGCAGATTGGGCAGATGTGTTCTCAGAAAAATCCACTGAAATTCTCCCCCCACATAGGACCTACGATTGTCCTATCGATTTACTCCCAGGGACAATGCCCCCTAGAGGGAAAATTTATAATCTCACACGGTCAGAAGAGCTGGCCATGAAGGATTATATTTCAGAGAACCTCAAGAAGGGATTCATCCGTCCTTCCACCTCACCTGCTGGTGCAGGTTTCTTCTTCGTTGAGAAGAAGGACGGCGGGTTACGCCCCTGTATAGACTATCGAGGGTTAAACAAGGTTACCGTTAAGAATAGGTATCCGCTACCTTTAATCAATTACCTTTTCAATCAGGTTTCGGGGGCTCAGATCTTCTCTAAACTTGACCTTAGAGGGGCTTATAACCTAATTCGCATACGCCAGGGGGATGAATGGAAGACAGCCTTCAATGTAAAAGACGGGCACTATGAATACTTGGTGATGCCTTTCGGCTTATGTAATGCCCCTGCAGTGTTTCAAGATTTTGTAAACGACATATTCCGCGATTTCCTGGGTCGGTTTCTGGTGGTCTATTTGGATGACATACTTATTTTTTCCCATTCCCTGTCGGAACACCGCCAGCATGTCAAAGCGGTGTTGCAGAGGTTACGGGAGAATCGTCTGTATGCAAAAATCTCCAAATGTGTGTTTGAGGTGTCTGAAATTCCGTTTCTGGGATATATAATCTCCAAGCGTGGGCTGGTTATGGATCCCTCCAAAGTTTCCGCAATAATGGAGTGGGAGCAACCTAGAACCCTTAAGGCGCTCCAGAGATTTTTAGGGTTTGCAAATTTCTACAGACAATTTATACGGGGGTTCTCTGCTATTGTGAGTCCCTTAACTGATCTTACTCGGAAGGGCGCTTTTGTTGAGGAGTGGCCTCCCTCAGCAATAAACGCCTTCCAACTACTGAAAGAAACCTTTACTTCAGCTCCAGTCTTGATACATCCCGATACTAAGCACCCATTTTTGTTAGAGTTTGATGCCTCTGAACTAGGGGTAGGAGCAGTTCTCTCCCAATATTCGGGCAATCCAGAAAAACTGCATCCTTGTGCATTCTTTTCCCGTAAATTTTCTCCAGCCGAACGCAATTATGATGTTGGGAATAGGGAACTATTGGGTATTAAACTGGCTTTTGAAGAATGGCGTCACTGGCTAGAAGGCTCTCTACACCCCATTACTGTATATACTGATCATAAGAACCTAGAATATTTAGAGTCCGCCAAAAGGCTCAACTCCCGTCAGGCTCGCTGGGCACTCTTCTTCTCTCGCTTCAATTTCATTATTACCTATAAACCAGGGAAGAAGAATACCAAAGCAGACGCCCTATCTCGGAACTTCGGGGATTGTAAGGACCAAGTTGGTCCTGCTGAATCGATTCTGCCCTTAGGTTGTGTAGTGGGTGCTCTTCTCCCTGACTTGTCTAACTCGTTGACGCCATTCCAGGTTGATTCTCCTCCTGGTAAACCCTCTGAATGTTTATTTGTTCCACCTCATCTACGTCTTGCCGTTTTACAGGAACTACATGATGCCAAGTCCGCCGGTCACTTAGGTATTCGGAAAACCTTGGCTATCGCCAAACGCCATGTCTGGTGGCCTACCATCAGACGCGATACAACCGCCTTTGTCGAAGCATGTCCTGTATGTGCCCGGAGTAAAACTACCCATGGGTCTCCAGCGGGATTATTAGTTCCTCTAGAAATTCCCAGTGAGCCATGGTCTCACATATCCATGGATTTTGTTGTTGACCTACCTCCGTCGCAGGGGAATACTGTAATTTGGGTAGTGGTGGACCGCTTCAGTAAAATGGCACACTTTATCCCTTTAATAAAACTTCCATCGGCACCAGACTTAGTACAACTATTCATTAAGCATGTTTTTCGCCTCCATGGTTTACCACAAAATATTGTTTCAGATCGGGGGGTTCAGTTTGTATCTCGTTTCTGGAAAGCCTTCTGTAATCGCTTAGGTATTAAAGTTTCTCTTTCTACAGCTTATCACCCCCAGTCTAACGGACAGACCGAATGTTTTGTGTCTGACCGTCAAGAGCAGTGGGCGGAATTTATCGATTTTGCAGAATTCGCCTTTAACAATGCGCCTAGCGAGTCGACTACGTTTTCGCCGTTTTTCTGTAACTATGGTAGGAATCCTAAGGCGTCATCCTTCTCTGGTCCTTCCTCCAACTTGCCGGCCTTGGAGGAATGGCTACGAGAAAGGACTAAGGTGTGGTCTGAGATACAGACGAACCTTAAGAAAGCCTCCAGAAGTTATAAAGTTTTTGCGGACCGACATAGGTCGCGAGAACCACCATTTCAGGTGGGTGACTGGGTCTGGGTGTCTACAAAAAATATTGCCCTTAGACAACCTTCGTCTAAGTTAGGCCCTAAGTACATCGGTCCTTTTCCCATTACTAACAAACTGAGCAATGTTACCTTTAAAGTCAAGTTACCTTTATCCATGAAAATTCCGTCGACCTTTCATGTTTCTTTGTTAAAATCTGCCAAAAATATTCAGGTGTCATCTCCTCCTCCGGTCATAGTGGGAGATGAGCCTGAATATGAAATTAATAGAATACTCGATGCTCGGGTAGTTCAAAATTCATTACAGTATTTAATTGTTTGGAAGGGTTTTGGTCCTGAGGAGAGGTGTTGGGTACCGGCTAGGGATGTCCATGCCAGAACCTTAGTTAATAGATTCCATCGTGAGAATCCGGATAAACCGGGTAAGGGTCCAGAGGCCCCTCGTGAAGGGGGGGTAGTGTCACGGGGACCACCTTGCACGGGACTACCTTGCACTCACCTGTCCTCCGGTCCCACGCCGGCTGCTCTCGGTCGGCCGGCGTGCGGGCTGGGCGGCGTCTCCGTCAGGCGGCGGCTCGGCGTCTGCTCTCCCCGGCCGCCGCTCGGCTATTTCCGCCGCGAGCAGCCGCTCGGCTGTTTCCGTCGCGAGCGGCTGCTCGGGCGGCTTCCTCTCCGGCGGGGGCGGCCGCGCCACTGCCATCTCGGCGCGCTCCCGGCGCGCAGCTTCATGCACGCGCGCGCGCGAGAGGCTTCTCCTTTTATGCTCTCCGGCGGCGCTATACACAGTGCGCCCTGCCGGAGGTAATTAGTTCTGGGCCAATGAGCCCAAGGTCGTTTAGTTTGAATGGGGCAATCAGCCTCAGGGTTCCTGAATTGCACCAATCATATCCCTCTCCCTGCTCCATCATTCCTATAAAGGTGTTCCCTCTGCAGTTGATCCTTGCCCGTGATAGCGTGCTGCTGGGTGTGATTGTGATCTCTGTTTTCCCTTACGAATCTTACCGTGTATGACCATCCCTGATTGCCGCCTGGACCGACCTTGCCTGTTTTTGACCACGATTCCTGCCTGCTCCTCTGTACCGCGTATCTCTGATCCCCCGGTGTGACCTTTGGCTAGCCCTGACTATTCTTCTATCTAAACCCTCCTGTACCGTGTTTCCTTGGATTGATCTCCTGTGTATGACCCCTGCCCGATTGACTCTACCCAGTCTTGTTCCTGGTTCGTTTGCCTTCCCCTGCATAAGTCAGCATCCTTTGTGCTAACAAGTCCTGGGGGCAACCGTGTCCGGTGAGGCGTGTCCTGCGTCCCGGCAAACGGGGGCTTGGCTATAGGCGAAGAAAGCAGCGGAGATTGGGGGTTGCTGACTTATTGGAAGGTGGGCGTCCCACGGGACCTGACAGTTAGCAGTTCTTTCATAGGAATAAAATAGTTTATGGAAAAATTTACCTACCTCAAAAAGAATAATGGGTATGTAGGTAACACAACAATAAAGTCCATTGTTAAAGATAGCCATCAAAAGAAATGCAGAATCAGGTCGTTTTTGATGCAAATAGCAATGACATTAAACAATGTGTTAAAAGTTTCATATCAAGGATAATGCAAGTTTATCACACTTACCTGACAGGTTATTAGTATCACCTTAATGCACAATGCTCAGTTCTTAAGATGTTGTAATGTTTTGCGAAACTTGAGTCTGACATTCACTTGTTATACCTCTCAGGTGTTCCAAGAACCATTTAAAAGGACTAATTGTAAAGCCTACAGTACAAATTGGATCTGACGTGCTGCACATGAAACAAGTGTTGCTTTATGTAAAGAGAAAACGTCACCTTGTTTCATGATTCCACAATTATGACTCCCTTTCACATACACATGTCATCAAGTTTAGGGGCCTTCCAAAGCTTTTAATGTTAGGATATTTTTGGTTCTCCCTTTAGGCCTTTTTAGGTTTATATAAGGTAATAATGCATTACCTTTTGAAAAAAATTGCAGACATTTGTAGCTTTTAGAAATGTTCACAAATGTCTGCAATTTTATCTAAAAAAAAAGGTGAAACCGCTAGAGATGAAGGTTGAATACAATTAGGTCCACTATATATGAGACCCCTATACCAGTTCACAAGGCTTAGGGGGCTGGCAAGTCACCTGAGGCTAGCGAGTGACTTGCCATTAACCCCCAGCCCCCCATTACCTGCCTCCCCAAAGCCCAGGGGGGGGCAGAAGAGCCCGGGGTCTTTTTATCTGTGCGTGCTTGTAGTCTGCAGAGTGGGAGACCACCAAGGCTGGCCTCTGTGCCCTGTTCTAAAAGCTTCCAGAGAATACATAGTTTGTAGGGGTATTTCAAATGTAAAGGGTTGTTTTTTTTTTTTTTTAAGTTTTACCAGCATGGTCAGTATATTCAGTAGTGCTGTAAGCACACTGTGTATTATTTCCAATTATTTGGTCTCTGTACAATGGTCCCCCACTTTTTGGAAAGTTATATTGTTATATGTGCAGTACACAGGGTAATTATGATCCTACAAGCCGTTTATAATCTCATACCAAGGTGTTCAACTGGGGGACCCAGTTTGGGCTGCACACATTAGGGTTGATTCAGCACAGTGAACACTTGTTTTTACTCTTTTTTTACTTTTATTTAGAGAAAATGCTTTTTGTCATGATTTTTTTACTCGGCACAATTCAGATACACATTTTTTATTAATTTGCCAAAATAAATATGGTGTTGAATTGTACCAAGGATAAAATCAACCCTAGAGAATCTAGCTTATACTGATGAGGATAGCTACTGTGCGCTAAGTTGTCTGATCCCTAATGATTACTACATTACAGTACATATGGTCTAACTTTGTCATTTATTTTGCTTTTCTAATGTTCTATCACCCGCGCCACTCCAAAAATAAAGAATATACCAAAATACGTCTCAATGTGATCCACTCAGCTCCAGGTAAAAAAAAGTGTGTTACTTTTTAGGAGAGAAAACTGCCATTCAGGTTGATTGTCTGTCTTGGGGTCATTCACCACCAGGTGGAAATAGAACATTTTTGGTGCTGAATCTACCACATTGTCAACATATGAAATAAATTTCAGAATATGCAATACATAAACCTTTTACGTTTTACAATTAATCTATCTAAAACATGTAATTGGAGTTCACACATACAAACTAAATGAATACAATTGTCATGCATATTTTGAATTCAGTACATACCTGAAAAGCTGTTAAAATCACAGCATGACTGAACACTGAAGAAGGCAAATTCCTTGGCTTCTGCTCATAATGTAATGTGATGTGTTATCACTCCTAAGTTCAAGCTCATATTGTTCCTGTTCTTACAAAGTAAACTTTAGCCTAGCTTCAGTTCAAAATCAAACAATTTTAAATGATCTCCATGTCAATTTAGCAAATATATTGTTACAGTCTACATGTGACAGATTAAACAGGGAATTATATTAAACATTTAAAACAAAAAACACACACAAGGGACCATCATACTATATACTGTAAATTCATTATACATGAGGAAGAAAGTTCAAGACTGGATCAGGGGGAGTCATTGGATGTCATATATCTTTACTTGTCTAAAGCATTTGATACTGTGCCACATAAAAGACTGGTACAAACAATGGAAATGCTTGGACTGGTGAAAAAGGTGTGTACATGGGCAAGTAATTGGGTTAATTATATGAAAACAGAGCCTGGTTATTAATTGTACATACTCACATTGGGTCACCGTTACAAGTGGAGTACTGCAGGGTAAATGCCTAATTGTCAGGCCTAATTCTCTTTAATATATACAGTAGTTTTGCCCTATAAGACATACCTAGGATTTGGATGAGAAAAAAACAGGATATGGCAGAATCTGGCCCAATCACCCCATAACATTTGTGTGCAAGAACTCACCCAGCTCCCTACAACAGGTGGTGTGGCAGATGCCCCCACCCCGAAAAACAAGCAGTATACAGAATCCTCATTCCCCATATAACAGACAGCATGCAGAATACCTCCACTGCCCCATAACAAGCAGTGTGGCAGATCCCCCCAATCCCCACCCGCCGCTGTGGCAGTTAGATAAAAAAAATCTTATCTGTGCAGCAATCTAGGAGAAGTGGCCACTCTCTGCAGTCAGCTTGCGATGATGCAACAATGACAGTGCACGCCGAGGTCATTGATGCATTCAATGTCAGTGGTGGTGGCTTCTTCTGGATTGTGACTCAAGTGTAGTGTTTTTTTAACTTTCTCAACAGCATTTGAGGATTGGGTGGAACTGCCACATTTGCCCTATAAGACACACAGGCATTTCCCCTGTGTGTCTTATAAGGTGAAAGATACAGTATATCAATAATACTGGAATGGATTAAACATTAAACTATCAATCTTTGCAGATTATACTAAGCTGTGTAAAGTAATTGTCATGCTCAGGTGAACTAAGTCACTGGGCATTCTGTGAGGTTTGGGAATCTCTGGTGTGGGAGCCGGGACACCGGTTGGTGTCTGAAGAGCTAATAGAAAAAAGACACCTGACAATACAACCCGTTTGTGCCATCAAAGAGGCAAACCGCCAATCACTTTGGGAGGTCCGGAACTCCTGTAGAGCCCTTAACACAGGCCCTGAGTAGTCATGCAGTGGTGGCGGACATGGGGAGGGGAACACAGGGCAGAAGGAGAGAGCAAGACAGACAATAGATAGTCTGGGCCTAAAGCAGGCAAGGGCGGATTTAGGTCTCAGTGCAGACAGGGGATTTGGGCCCCAGAGTAAACAATGGAGGATCTGGACACTGGTGCAGACAATAGAGGGTTTGGACCCCAAGGCAGGCAATGAAGAATTAGGGCCCTGGTGCAGACAATGTAGGGTCAGAGTCCTGGTCCTGGGGAATTTAGGCCCCCTAGCAGACAATGGGGGCTGAACCCCAGTGTAGACATGGTGGATCTGGGCCCGGTGTGGACAATGGAGGATCTGGGTTCTGTTACAGATAATTAAGGACCATGACCCTGGTGCAGGCAACACATGGACAATAGAGGAACATGGCCCCTGTACAAATAGCAGCACATACAATGGAGCACAAATATTGGAGGCCCGTGGGCCCAGCACAGACGCATCATGCACAATGGTGGGTTGTGGGCCAAGCACAGACACAGCAGGGAAAACGGAGGGTGCGCACCCTGATACAGGATTCAAGAAGGGGAGTGAGCTCAAATTCAGGATTCAAGAAGGGCATGATTCAAGGCAAGGTAGTACAGAGAGGGTTGGAGAGCACAGCTACACTCTGGAGAGAAGGCACGATAAATTCAACATGCATTTATAGGAAACACAAATGGGATGATTAATCCAGCTGAGGGAGAACAAGGGAGCATTAGGACTCAGGGGAGAACCACACAAAAGTCCCTATCCAGGCACACAATAACTTCCTCCTTACTTATCAAGGGACATGGGGACAGTGTAAAAGGGGTAATTTCAAAGCATCTCAAAAGCTAATATTATATATTATCTGGCCATTTTGCCAAGCTTTGCCATTCTTGGTCATAGCCGAGCAGGGAAGGGCATGTAATGTGCGTTCCCTGATGTGGTCGTACCAGGTGCTGCAAAACCACTGTGGCTCACCATGCTTGCTTACCCTGAGAGCTCCAAAGGACAGGGGTTGATGTCAACCACTTACATTTTCAAAATGATGAAATAAAGCACCAAATTTTATCTTCGATACTGACAACTATCTGTTTACATGTTATACAAGGGTCCAAGAAGCCATGCATCACCTACACATATGAGGTATAAATGAGAGTTTGGTGCAACTGCAATATCTAGTTAAGAAAAAGTGGTCCACTCATTGACTTGTTGACTGATTTGAGTATGGATCAGTTTTCCCGATCCGGTGCTACAAGAAGGGTCCCCTTTGCGAAGATAATCGCTCCACATATTTGAGTCTCTCTAGGCATCACAGAACATGTGGGCCTTAAGTTGGGGGGTCTTTAGGGCTTGATTGATGAGGATCGCCACCCTGCTTTTGATTACATTTTGACTTTTTTTTCTGTGGATAGTCATATACTATGAGATCTTGTTTTGTACTTTAATAATGTATGTGATATATTTATTTAAGAGTCCACATGCCTCCTATGGATTCCTAATGGTGTATGGGGGGTTACCAGTATATAGATGTCTTGCACTTTTTGCCACATTTTTGGTGACTTATATAGTCATTACTGTTCACTCTAAACATATCTTACCTATGGCACTTGCCTTAGTGTATTGTATCTATACATGGGATTGTTTCCCATGTTGTTTTTGATTCCCCCTTGTTTTTGTATAGCCGTATAGCACCTTATGTGTAAATAAAGGCTTTTTGATTTTGCATTAGCATTTTGTATACACATTCATAGTGTTTCAGCATTTAGAGTGGGTGATTTTGTTCTATGATTCTGTGGGAGAGGGTTGATATATTAATGGCTATTGATTTAGAAAGGATTGTGGGTGTCCAGATTATTTTGTCCATATAGTGTATTTTAGATTAGCGATTTGTATTTCATTATATACACTTTAATGTGTTTGATAACTGTATTAAATGTTTTGATTGCCAGATAATCATCTTGAGATGTTTACTTCTAAAATATAAAAAAAAATGTATTTGAAACATAAAATTGTATTGCTTCACATCAAAATATAGAACATCCATAAAAAAAGAAGAAACTGGTGCAAGTAATATGCAGGTAACCTTGTAATTACTAGGCCAGTTTCTTCAGGTCCCTCAGCTTCGCTCACTACCACTGTGATGTACCTTGTCTATGAATAGAGGAGACACTGTCTCAGCGACAGAGTTAATGCAAGAGATGAGAAACAGATTACAGTCACATGATGGAGAGGATTATTTGCTTGACCTAGATTCTGTACCAATGCTGTGTAGATGGTAAAGAACTCCTAGAGGAAGAGATAATGGTGTAATTCACTTCTCCCTCTGCAAGTTCCCTATCCAAAAAATTATATGAAATGCACTAGATGGTTTTGTCTCTCACATGTTGTTCATTAAATTAAAACGCTCTGGCTCCATCTATAAGAATGCCTTAATAATATCTAGATAAATACAGTATATATATAGTTTTCAGCAGAGAAGAATAGACTCAATAAAAATCACTTAAAATGTGCTAAATGCTAATGGGTTAAATAATTAACACTGTTAAAATAACACAATCTATTGAAAATAACCTGTTCTTGAAAAACTAGAGACCTCATTGCAGCAAATAGTGCATCAAGAACTATAGAAAGCCTTAGGCTTCTCTATAGTGCAGTGTGTTGTCCTAGCCATGTGTACTTGTAGGAGGGCTCCACCCTCCAAATACTCAACAGTTTAGAAAAACGGATGCAGTTGTGAGTCCCCATTGTGTTTAGCCATTTTGTTGAGGAACACAAATACTTCAAAAAATCATTCCTCCACTAGATTCTGGGTAATTGCTGTTGGCACTGCTGCCTCTGTTAGCCGAAAGTAAAAAATGCAGCCACACTAAGAGACAAGCTAGGCAGCAAAATCAGGCATGTACATTTTGTAGTATGCTACTTACTCCTATAATACATGCTAGTGAGTCCTTTGTTGGGATAGAACTCTAAAGGAGCCCATCTCCAACACACACACACAGGCAGTGACATGTGGAAGTTTTGGAAAAATTACTGGTCAAAATTACTGTTACTGTAAACAGTAAAGCAAAAATCAATATTTTATAGTTCAAATATGTTTAACAATTTAGGTGTATTTTTTTCGGTTTGGTGCCATAAAGAAAAGAGGGTCTTGCAAATCTCTGGGAACCCATGGAGATTTGTGAGCTAAGATAACTTTGATCAAGGTCTCAGACTTAATTAGAGTTAAGGCTTGTACATAGTCATCATTAGGAAAGGACAGTTGATGCAACTGCCAAAGCTTTATAAATAGAACCAGAATCATCTAACCTTGACCCAAAAAAACAGCAACCATAGGTTCTTATAAGCAGCTGCCTAACACTCTGAAAATGTAAATGGTTGAGGCCCATTAAGGAGAAAACTTTAAGATGATAGAAAAGCAGTTTCAGATTGCCATTTGCTCAGTTCAAAATGTAATTTAAAAATGGCCATCAACATGAACAGTGGAGTTCAAGAGAAGGCCCGGAACAGACAGCTGCTCATAGGGTTGCTAGAAAGGCAAAGCCTGTAAAGACCTTCATACAGATTTAGAAGACTGTCACAGCGCTACATTGTTCTACTATACTACCGTGCCCTGTCACAAAACCCACCAGGGGATGCTGCAGAACAACACCATGCTAATGTTGCCCTAATGGTGGCTTGTTTGAAGATCTTTTTGGGTGCTGACTTACTTGCATGGTGCTGGAGACCTTTGGGACTGCGAGGAATATGGCATCAGTTTAAAGTTTTTAGGAGTGGGGAAGTGAAATTGTATTTATTGTGACACATTTGTGAACTAATAAGGGATCACCAGTTCAAAGGGTAATGGGGCCCATGAAGCCACCTGTCAGTATGCAATGACTTGCTAATACTATTGGTTCAACACCCACATCGTACACCAGACTTTAATGTTAACTGGTATTCGGGGAGTACATGATGCTGGACACATTTAATAATTCAGGGTTTGACTTGTTTCTGGGGCTCATACATTTTGAACTAAAACTGAATTTATTTTCAACAAGAATCAATCACAGAGTATGCAAATGAATATGTAGGAAAATCTTTTATTGTTTAATAGCAGAACACTCTAGATCAGGGACTACCACACTTTTTTATCAAGTACCATTTTATATTTTATATTTATCTCAAGTACCACCTGGGTGGTTGCCAGTCACCAAAACTTGTGCTAAATAGGTACAACAATTACTATTTAAGGTGCACAACATAGGGAAAAGTGCGTTTAAAGTGTTTTCATCACCTTCTGAAGCAGTTTCGTATTCATTGGTTTGGGTCAGGTATAGATGGTAGCAGATAAGGCTGGTGTATAGGTCAGTCTGCTACCTCATTGAGTACCATCTAATAGGATTTCGAGTACCACCTGTGGTACTTGTACCACTGGTTGGAAACTCCTGAATTATTGAAGATTTCAAAGCATTACAAACAGATCAAAGATCTGCATCGTACTACTAATAGAAAAGATGACTAGTACACAATCTAACAAACATTATGCTAAATATGTTTTACGACTGCACAAAAAAGTCAAAAAGAGGGGGAAATGTTACTCAGTATTATATCACCTCCATCATGAAATCTGACCCTCTGAAAAAGCTTAAAGTGGACCAAAACCAAGGATTTTGAATCCCCCAGGACGCCAAGCCCAACTCACCTCTTCCCGGTCCCATGGTGCGTCTAAGAGCAGCGGGATCTGACAGCCGCATCCTCCGCTTCCCCCTAACAGGGAGCGTGCCCACGCCGACTTTAAATGGCCTTTAAAGGTATACTTCTATACCAGTGTCTTTGCTCACTGTAGTTAGGATAGTTAAGTTTAGTCAATGGGTTTCTTAGATCTTGAGGGACACTTGTGCAGTTCATCTATGGCTTCACTGTCTGCAGGATACTGAGCAAGGAAAAATAGAGCAGCCAAAAGATCTGACATAGTTCACAAGAAAATTAGTTAGGATGCAATGAACCTTTGGTTTATCAGACTTCACTGCGCAAAGATTGCTGAAGCTGTAGTTTTTTAGTGTCTTTTTTAAGCCCCGGTGCTTGGCAGCTACATAAAACTCAACAAACTTGCAACAGAGTGCTCCACAGTGTTCATCTGTGTATTAGCCATATCGAGAAGGAGGGATTGAGGGGGCATACTTTTTCGTCTGTAGGTCTACTGTAGGTGCACAACAAATTTTATGGACAAAAATTAGTTACACTTCTATGTTGCTTTAAAAAGCTGTTTCGGTAACTTGAATGCGAGAAATGTGGACAGGGAGGCCCAGCTTCCACAATTTGACCTTTCCGACTAGTCTTCCGTAGAGCCCCCCCAGCAAGGGGGAATAGATTTGCTGCTTGGGTGGTCCCAGATCATTCCCCGTGTCTGGACAGACAGCAGTAGTTACCGGGTAGGATGGAGACGCAGATGTGGAAGTTAGCCCGAGGTCAAGGGTCATAGGCACTGGTGCAAGGTGTGAGGGTTAGCCAAGGTCATACAAAGAAGGTCAATGCAGCAGAGCATACTGGAGGCGAGGTCAAGCCGGGTCATGCACATAAAAGGTTAATCAAAGAGTGAGGTCCAAACGGTTAAGCCGGGTTACAGCATATAAGACAGTTCAAAGGGTTAATCTGAGGTCCTAAATGTAAAGCAGTGTCACAATCAGGTAATTCAAGATAAGATCACAGGAACAGACAAGCTTGCACAGCAAGATGATCCCGGGAATCTTCTGATGCCATATAACACCAGGAGCTCCTTTAAATATAGCCTGGTTTGTGCTGATTGGTGCTGGGGAAAGGTCAGCTATTAAAAAAAAAGCTGACCAAAATCACCTAGGAAGGATGCCTGTGCAGAAGGTGGGGATTGCGCAAGATTTACTATAATTGCGCAATCTGTGTGGCCTGAACATGTACAGGAGCGTTCCAAACTAGCGCCTGCACAGGGCTGCTTGCTGCTAGCCGCACTAAGCCCTGGGATCCAGCAGGAGGCAATGGACATGGACATGAGGGCGCTGCCCAGTCCAGAGGATGCACAGGAACCCGCTGCGCTGACAGCCCATGCGCCAGCAGCCAAGATGGCCCAGTACAACAAGACTGCCCATTTACCATATTCCAAACAGCACCTACACAAGCCTCAACAATTCTGGAACATGGTCATTTGAAGTAATAAGAGCAAAACGCAACTCTGTGGTCACAACTTGACAGGCCGGCAAAGCATGTGTGACAGACCGGCGAGTAAGAAAAACTTACTGCAGTGAACATAAGTGAACACAGACTTTGCAATGCATGTTGCTGTGCCTTTGCTGCAGTTCGCTGGTCAAAATGTGTGGTATTTACTAGCAAACAGGGTGTTCTTGACAGCAGAGCAAATTACGGCGGCATAATTTGCTGCAACAAAATCACAAATATGCTATTTTCAGACACATAACTGCCAAGTACACTGGTGGCATTCTTTCTACGAGTACAGTGCCCTAATATATCATTATGAGGTCTCATAACCACTGTAGAAATTCAAACTAATCTAGCATGTTCCTTTACTTCTACTTTTTTCAGGCCATTCACTAAATTCCTGGTATATTTTTTGATCCTTGTATCGCTGTTGAAGAACCCATGACCAACATGTTGACAGTTGATATAACAGACTGAAAAACAAACTTTTATCTTCCTAGCTGTATTCAATAACCCTGTGGGATTAACCATTTCTTAGTCATTACTACATTACTTTCCACAGTAGTACAACGGTGATGGTCCCTTGCTCAGACATGCCTCTTTTTCTAATTTGTGCTTTGTTTGCCAGCACTGCAGCTCAAACTGAAACTCTTCTATTTACAGTTACAAATAAAACTTGTATGCTTCTAAGCTTCTGTTAAATCTGGGATTGAGATGACTGTCCTACTGTATCATGCAAGTTGTCTTCTTATTGTGTTGTGGCTTTGGGTCTGCCAGACCTAGGCTCGGATTGGCCCACAAGGTTATTAGGAATCCCCCGGGGGGCCCCATTTGAGTGCCTTCATCAAAACCTAAATGTATATCTTATTACTGGTGGGCCCCAGACACAGCAGTCGACACTGGCCAGACCTGTTCCTTTGAGACTTCCCTTTAGTTTCCAGTGGCCTTACTGAAAGTTTAGTTTTCTTTAACATTTTTATTAAAGTAAAGACCCATACTTTTAAGAATTATGATGATCTACATGTAATTCTATGTTAATGACTATTTTTAAACACTATGATAGCAATATGTCATTTTCTTCAGCGTCAGAATAATGTTTCATAAGGTATAATTACACAGTTCTAACTATGGTCTGATATTGATGGTTTGAATTAATAAACACAAGTTAAAAATGTAAAGGATTTATTCTTTAATTTGAAGGCTTAACTGATTGAATAAAAGCTTCAAGTTTTTGCAACATTTCATATTCCATCAGAAAAGCCTTTTTTAAGTAATTTAATTTTCAGTTTCCATTCTTCAAAATGTATTAATTATTTTATTAGCATATATGGCCATTGTATATTTGCACACATATAGAAATGTTTCCTCTGTATATAACCCATCTGCCTAGTGGGACTAACATAAGTAGTGCGTGCACACAGTGGTTCCCAGACCATGGTGGAGCAGTTGGGGGTTTGGGGCCTTGCTCAATAGCATTTCAGTCATGTCCCTGCCAGGAATTGAACCTGCAACCCCTCCGATCACAGGCTTAACTCCTTAAATGAAAACTCCCTTTTTGTCAGATTTTTAGTGTTCTGCCTTATTGTTTTCCTCTTCTCTTTTTCCTCTTCTAAAAGTTTACATTGTGTGTAGGCTGTGTTTTAGTTGTTGCCCTTACTCATGGGAGCCGGCTGACATCCTTTTGTAGCCCCAGCTAGAGCCAATATAAAACTCTGCCGCATCTGCTGCTGTCAAAGAGGATCGGGTCTGTGGTGAGTTCCACCAGCTTCAGCTGCTGCATTCTTTAGGTGAAGCGGGCTGATGGGCTGCTCAGTAGCCCATCAACTAGCTTTCTGTGTTCAGGCCGGGCGCTGAACTCAAGCACAGACTTCTGGCTGAAGTCCATGTTCAGGTTTGAGAACCCAAACCCACAAAGTTCCTGTACAAACCCGAACTTTGTGGCTCGGGTTCGCCTATCTGTACACACATGGCTACCAGCTTGGTCTGCCATTTCCCTTGCAATGTGCCTGAGTGAAGGAGGGTAAGCCGGATTTTCTTGTTGCTTATATTATTATAACAATAGAATTGTGACTTTTTCTGTATGTATCCAATCTAAAATCATGAGTATCTCATTCAGAGTGTGTGTTAGGTGTGTGTGTATGTGTTTTCATATGTGTGGGATGCTTGTCTCCTTAGTAGGCTTGAGAAACTTGCCATGTCCATTTAAGAATGAGATTTGTTACAATATAATAGGATAGTATGCATATTGCTGTTACTTCTGGCATACTGCAGGGCAGCGGAGATGCTGGAGGCAAACACAGCATGATGCACATTAGCTGGTGTTTGCATACATATACTATCTAGATGTCTAATGAGGTCTGCTTTCTAAAGTACATTATAAATAAACCAGCAAGTAAAATCAATAGCTAGTATAAAGCGATGTTTCTGAAACTCTCCTCATTTCCCAACAATGTTTTATATTCTCACACTGTTAAGTTGTTTGAGACAACAGTTGTGGGGTCTTAAGTAGGGATGAGCGAATCGATCCGGACGAACCCGGATTCGATCCGAATTTCAGGAAAAATTCGATTCGGATCGAATCCGAATTTCCCCGCGATTCGATCACTCGAAGTTTTCCTTTAACATCCATTCATTTACATTACAGGCATTCTAAGATGGCGGGCGGGACATGTCTGGACATGTATCCCGCGCCAGTGCAAGCTGGGGCAGTCACATGCAGCCTATCAGCAGCCAGCAAGCCCGGTGACGTCACACAGCGGTATTTAACGGCGGCCATCTTGCTTTTCCTCATTTCTCTATTGCATTCGTGACAGACAGACAGAACGCTGTGTAGCTGAGGCAGTTAGACAGGCTGGAGACAGGCTGGAGACAGGGACAGACAGGGACAGACAGGGACAGGCTGGAGACAGGCAGGAGACAGGCAGGAGACAGACAGGAGACAGACAGAAAGCCAGGGAAAGGTAGGAAAAACGGAGCTGGCTGACAGGGAGATTTTTTTTTTTTCATCCAGCCTTTGTTAGCGTTTTCAGGCTGCTTATAGTAACTAACTGTGCATATATACTGAACTGATCTTAAGTCTGCTGTGAGGCATCCCATTCTGTGACTAAAGCAGCCTCTGTTTAAGACCATATAAGCATTTGCTCTAATCATATTTGAAATTAGGCCTGATAAAGACACTTTTGCTGGCCAAAGCACTACTGTACCCTGGCAGCTCGATTCCTGCCCGGGGCATCCCATTCTGTGACTAAAGCAGCCTCTGTTTAAGACCATATAAGCATTTGCTCTAATCATATTTGAAATTAGGCCTGATAAAGACACTTTTGCTGGCCAAAGCACTACTGTACCCTGGCAGCTCGATTCCTGCCCGGGGCATCCCATTCTGTGACTAAAGCAGCCTCTGTTTAAGACCATATAAGCATTTGCTCTAATCATATTTGAAATTAGGCCTGATAAAGACACTTTTGCTGGCCAAAGCACTACTGTACCCTGGCAGCTCGATTCCTGCCCGGGGCATCCCATTCTGTGACTAAAGCAGCCTCTGTTTAAGACCATATAAGCATTTGCTCTAATCATATTTGAAATTAGGCCTGATAAAGACACTTTTGCTGGCCAAAGCACTACTGTACCCTGGCAGCTCGATTCCTGCCCGGGGCATCCCATTCTGTGACTAAAGCAGCCTCTGTTTAAGACCATATAAGCATTTGCTCTAATCATATTTGAAATTAGGCCTGATAAAGACACTTTTGCTGGCCAAAGCACTACTGTACCCTGGCAGCTCGATTCCTGCCCGGGGCATCCCATTCTGTGACTAAAGCAGCCTCTGTTTAAGACCATATAAGCATTTGCTCTAATCATATTTGAAATTAGGCCTGATAAAGACACTTTTGCTGGCCAAAGCACTACTGTACCCTGGCAGCTCGATTCCTGCCCGGGGCATCCCATTCTGTGACTAAAGCAGCCTCTGTTTAAGACCATATAAGCATTTGCTCTAATCATATTTGAAATTAGGCCTGATAAAGACACTTTTGCTGGCCAAAGCACTACTGTACCCTGGCAGCTCGATTCCTGCCCGGGGCATCCCATTCTGTGACTAAAGCAGCCTCTGTTTAAGACCATATAAGCATTTGCTCTAATCATATTTGAAATTAGGCCTGATAAAGACACTTTTGCTGGCCAAAGCACTACTGTACCCTGGCAGCTCGATTCCTGCCCGGGGCATCCCATTCTGTGACTAAAGCAGCCTCTGTTTAAGACCATATAAGCATTTGCTCTAATCATATTTGAAATTAGGCCTGATAAAGACACTTTTGCTGGCCAAAGCACTACTGTACCCTGGCAGCTCGATTCCTGCCCGGGGCATCCCATTCTGTGACTAAAGCAGCCTCTGTTTAAGACCATATAAGCATTTGCTCTAATCATATTTGAAATTAGGCCTGATAAAGACACTTTTGCTGGCCAAAGCACTACTGTACCCTGGCAGCTCGATTCCTGCCCGGGGCATCCCATTCTGTGACTAAAGCAGCCTCTGTTTAAGACCATATAAGCATTTGCTCTAATCATATTTGAAATTAGGCCTGATAAAGACACTTTTGCTGGCCAAAGCACTACTGTACCCTGGCAGCTCGATTCCTGCCCGGGGCATCCCATTCTGTGACTAAAGCAGCCTCTGTTTAAGACCATATAAGCATTTGCTCTAATCATATTTGAAATTAGGCCTGATAAAGACACTTTTGCTGGCCAAAGCACTACTGTACCCTGGCAGCTCGATTCCTGCCCGGGGCATCCCATTCTGTGACTAAAGCAGCCTCTGTTTAAGACCATATAAGCATTTGCTCTAATCATATTTGAAATTAGGCCTGATAAAGACACTTTTGCTGGCCAAAGCACTACTGTACCCTGGCAGCTCGATTCCTGCCCGGGGCATCCCATTCTGTGACTAAAGCAGCCTCTGTTTAAGACCATATAAGCATTTGCTCTAATCATATTTGAAATTAGGCCTGATAAAGACACTTTTGCTGGCCAAAGCACTACTGTACCCTGGCAGCTCGATTCCTGCCCGGGGCATCCCATTCTGTGACTAAAGCAGCCTCTGTTTAAGACCATATAAGCATTTGCTCTAATCATATTTGAAATTAGGCCTGATAAAGACACTTTTGCTGGCCAAAGCACTACTGTACCCTGGCAGCTCGATTCCTGCCCGGGGCATCCCATTCTGTGACTAAAGCAGCCTCTGTTTAAGACCATATAAGCATTTGCTCTAATCATATTTGAAATTAGGCCTGATAAAGACACTTTTGCTGGCCAAAGCACTACTGTACCCTGGCAGCTCGATTCCTGCCCGGGGCATCCCATTCTGTGACTAAAGCAGCCTCTGTTTAAGACCATATAAGCATTTGCTCTAATCATATTTGAAATTAGGCCTGATAAAGACACTTTTGCTGGCCAAAGCACTACTGTACCCTGGCAGCTCGATTCCTGCCCGGGGCATCCCATTCTGTGACTAAAGCAGCCTCTGTTTAAGACCATATAAGCATTTGCTCTAATCATATTTGAAATTAGGCCTGATAAAGACACTTTTGCTGGCCAAAGCACTACTGTACCCTGGCAGCTCGATTCCTGCCCGGGGCATCCCATTCTGTGACTAAAGCAGCCTCTGTTTAAGACCATATAAGCATTTGCTCTAATCATATTTGAAATTAGGCCTGATAAAGACACTTTTGCTGGCCAAAGCACTACTGTACCCTGGCAGCTCGATTCCTGCCCGGGGCATCCCATTCTGTGACTAAAGCAGCCTCTGTTTAAGACCATATAAGCATTTGCTCTAATCATATTTGAAATTAGGCCTGATAAAGACACTTTTGCTGGCCAAAGCACTACTGTACCCTGGCAGCTCGATTCCTGCCCGGGGCATCCCATTCTGTGACTAAAGCAGCCTCTGTTTAAGACCATATAAGCATTTGCTCTAATCATATTTGAAATTAGGCCTGATAAAGACACTTTTGCTGGCCAAAGCACTACTGTACCCTGGCAGCTCGATTCCTGCCCGGGGCATCCCATTCTGTGACTAAAGCAGCCTCTGTTTAAGACCATATAAGCATTTGCTCTAATCATATTTGAAATTAGGCCTGATAAAGACACTTTTGCTGGCCAAAGCACTACTGTACCCTGGCAGCTCGATTCCTGCCCGGGGCATCCCATTCTGTGACTAAAGCAGCCTCTGTTTAAGACCATATAAGCATTTGCTCTAATCATATTTGAAATTAGGCCTGATAAAGACACTTTTGCTGGCCAAAGCACTACTGTACCCTGGCAGCTCGATTCCTGCCCGGGGCATCCCATTCTGTGACTAAAGCAGCCTCTGTTTAAGACCATATAAGCATTTGCTCTAATCATATTTGAAATTAGGCCTGATAAAGACACTTTTGCTGGCCAAAGCACTACTGTACCCTGGCAGCTCGATTCCTGCCCGGGGCATCCCATTCTGTGACTAAAGCAGCCTCTGTTTAAGACCATATAAGCATTTGCTCTAATCATATTTGAAATTAGGCCTGATAAAGACACTTTTGCTGGCCAAAGCACTACTGTACCCTGGCAGCTCGATTCCTGCCCGGGGCATCCCATTCTGTGACTAAAGCAGCCTCTGTTTAAGACCATATAAGCATTTGCTCTAATCATATTTGAAATTAGGCCTGATAAAGACACTTTTGCTGGCCAAAGCACTACTGTACCCTGGCAGCTCGATTCCTGCCCGGGGCATCCCATTCTGTGACTAAAGCAGCCTCTGTTTAAGACCATATAAGCATTTGCTCTAATCATATTTGAAATTAGGCCTGATAAAGACACTTTTGCTGGCCAAAGCACTACTGTACCCTGGCAGCTCGATTCCTGCCCGGGGCATCCCATTCTGTGACTAAAGCAGCCTCTGTTTAAGACCATATAAGCATTTGCTCTAATCATATTTGAAATTAGGCCTGATAAAGACACTTTTGCTGGCCAAAGCACTACTGTACCCTGGCAGCTCGATTCCTGCCCGGGGCATCCCATTCTGTGACTAAAGCAGCCTCTGTTTAAGACCATATAAGCATTTGCTCTAATCATATTTGAAATTAGGCCTGATAAAGACACTTTTGCTGGCCAAAGCACTACTGTACCCTGGCAGCTCGATTCCTGCCCGGGGCATCCCATTCTGTGACTAAAGCAGCCTCTGTTTAAGACCATATAAGCATTTGCTCTAATCATATTTGAAATTAGGCCTGATAAAGACACTTTTGCTGGCCAAAGCACTACTGTACCCTGGCAGCTCGATTCCTGCCCGGGGCATCCCATTCTGTGACTAAAGCAGCCTCTGTTTAAGACCATATAAGCATTTGCTCTAATCATATTTGAAATTAGGCCTGATAAAGACACTTTTGCTGGCCAAAGCACTACTGTACCCTGGCAGCTCGATTCCTGCCCGGGGCATCCCATTCTGTGACTAAAGCAGCCTCTGTTTAAGACCATATAAGCATTTGCTCTAATCATATTTGAAATTAGGCCTGATAAAGACACTTTTGCTGGCCAAAGCACTACTGTACCCTGGCAGCTCGATTCCTGCCCGGGGCATCCCATTCTGTGACTAAAGCAGCCTCTGTTTAAGACCATATAAGCATTTGCTCTAATCATATTTGAAATTAGGCCTGATAAAGACACTTTTGCTGGCCAAAGCACTACTGTACCCTGGCAGCTCGATTCCTGCCCGGGGCATCCCATTCTGTGACTAAAGCAGCCTCTGTTTAAGACCATATAAGCATTTGCTCTAATCATATTTGAAATTAGGCCTGATAAAGACACTTTTGCTGGCCAAAGCACTACTGTACCCTGGCAGCTCGATTCCTGCCCGGGGCATCCCATTCTGTGACTAAAGCAGCCTCTGTTTAAGACCATATAAGCATTTGCTCTAATCATATTTGAAATTAGGCCTGATAAAGACACTTTTGCTGGCCAAAGCACTACTGTACCCTGGCAGCTCGATTCCTGCCCGGGGCATCCCATTCTGTGACTAAAGCAGCCTCTGTTTAAGACCATATAAGCATTTGCTCTAATCATATTTGAAATTAGGCCTGATAAAGACACTTTTGCTGGCCAAAGCACTACTGTACCCTGGCAGCTCGATTCCTGCCCGGGGCATCCCATTCTGTGACTAAAGCAGCCTCTGTTTAAGACCATATAAGCATTTGCTCTAATCATATTTGAAATTAGGCCTGATAAAGACACTTTTGCTGGCCAAAGCACTACTGTACCCTGGCAGCTCGATTCCTGCCCGGGGCATCCCATTCTGTGACTAAAGCAGCCTCTGTTTAAGACCATATAAGCATTTGCTCTAATCATATTTGAAATTAGGCCTGATAAAGACACTTTTGCTGGCCAAAGCACTACTGTACCCTGGCAGCTCGATTCCTGCCCGGGGCATCCCATTCTGTGACTAAAGCAGCCTCTGTTTAAGACCATATAAGCATTTGCTCTAATCATATTTGAAATTAGGCCTGATAAAGACACTTTTGCTGGCCAAAGCACTACTGTACCCTGGCAGCTCGATTCCTGCCCGGGGCATCCCATTCTGTGACTAAAGCAGCCTCTGTTTAAGACCATATAAGCATTTGCTCTAATCATATTTGAAATTAGGCCTGATAAAGACACTTTTGCTGGCCAAAGCACTACTGTACCCTGGCAGCTCGATTCCTGCCCGGGGCATCCCATTCTGTGACTAAAGCAGCCTCTGTTTAAGACCATATAAGCATTTGCTCTAATCATATTTGAAATTAGGCCTGATAAAGACACTTTTGCTGGCCAAAGCACTACTGTACCCTGGCAGCTCGATTCCTGCCCGGGGCATCCCATTCTGTGACTAAAGCAGCCTCTGTTTAAGACCATATAAGCATTTGCTCTAATCATATTTGAAATTAGGCCTGATAAAGACACTTTTGCTGGCCAAAGCACTACTGTACCCTGGCAGCTCGATTCCTGCCCGGGGCATCCCATTCTGTGACTAAAGCAGCCTCTGTTTAAGACCATATAAGCATTTGCTCTAATCATATTTGAAATTAGGCCTGATAAAGACACTTTTGCTGGCCAAAGCACTACTGTACCCTGGCAGCTCGATTCCTGCCCGGGGCATCCCATTCTGTGACTAAAGCAGCCTCTGTTTAAGACCATATAAGCATTTGCTCTAATCATATTTGAAATTAGGCCTGATAAAGACACTTTTGCTGGCCAAAGCACTACTGTACCCTGGCAGCTCGATTCCTGCCCGGGGCATCCCATTCTGTGACTAAAGCAGCCTCTGTTTAAGACCATATAAGCATTTGCTCTAATCATATTTGAAATTAGGCCTGATAAAGACACTTTTGCTGGCCAAAGCACTACTGTACCCTGGCAGCTCGATTCCTGCCCGGGGCATCCCATTCTGTGACTAAAGCAGCCTCTGTTTAAGACCATATAAGCATTTGCTCTAATCATATTTGAAATTAGGCCTGATAAAGACACTTTTGCTGGCCAAAGCACTACTGTACCCTGGCAGCTCGATTCCTGCCCGGGGCATCCCATTCTGTGACTAAAGCAGCCTCTGTTTAAGACCATATAAGCATTTGCTCTAATCATATTTGAAATTAGGCCTGATAAAGACACTTTTGCTGGCCAAAGCACTACTGTACCCTGGCAGCTCGATTCCTGCCCGGGGCATCCCATTCTGTGACTAAAGCAGCCTCTGTTTAAGACCATATAAGCATTTGCTCTAATCATATTTGAAATTAGGCCTGATAAAGACACTTTTGCTGGCCAAAGCACTACTGTACCCTGGCAGCTCGATTCCTGCCCGGGGCATCCCATTCTGTGACTAAAGCAGCCTCTGTTTAAGACCATATAAGCATTTGCTCTAATCATATTTGAAATTAGGCCTGATAAAGACACTTTTGCTGGCCAAAGCACTACTGTACCCTGGCAGCTCGATTCCTGCCCGGGGCATCCCATTCTGTGACTAAAGCAGCCTCTGTTTAAGACCATATAAGCATTTGCTCTAATCATATTTGAAATTAGGCCTGATAAAGACACTTTTGCTGGCCAAAGCACTACTGTACCCTGGCAGCTCGATTCCTGCCCGGGGCATCCCATTCTGTGACTAAAGCAGCCTCTGTTTAAGACCATATAAGCATTTGCTCTAATCATATTTGAAATTAGGCCTGATAAAGACACTTTTGCTGGCCAAAGCACTACTGTACCCTGGCAGCTCGATTCCTGCCCGGGGCATCCCATTCTGTGACTAAAGCAGCCTCTGTTTAAGACCATATAAGCATTTGCTCTAATCATATTTGAAATTAGGCCTGATAAAGACACTTTTGCTGGCCAAAGCACTACTGTACCCTGGCAGCTCGATTCCTGCCCGGGGCATCCCATTCTGTGACTAAAGCAGCCTCTGTTTAAGACCATATAAGCATTTGCTCTAATCATATTTGAAATTAGGCCTGATAAAGACACTTTTGCTGGCCAAAGCACTACTGTACCCTGGCAGCTCGATTCCTGCCCGGGGCATCCCATTCTGTGACTAAAGCAGCCTCTGTTTAAGACCATATAAGCATTTGCTCTAATCATATTTGAAATTAGGCCTGATAAAGACACTTTTGCTGGCCAAAGCACTACTGTACCCTGGCAGCTCGATTCCTGCCCGGGGCATCCCATTCTGTGACTAAAGCAGCCTCTGTTTAAGACCATATAAGCATTTGCTCTAATCATATTTGAAATTAGGCCTGATAAAGACACTTTTGCTGGCCAAAGCACTACTGTACCCTGGCAGCTCGATTCCTGCCCGGGGCATCCCATTCTGTGACTAAAGCAGCCTCTGTTTAAGACCATATAAGCATTTGCTCTAATCATATTTGAAATTAGGCCTGATAAAGACACTTTTGCTGGCCAAAGCACTACTGTACCCTGGCAGCTCGATTCCTGCCCGGGGCATCCCATTCTGTGACTAAAGCAGCCTCTGTTTAAGACCATATAAGCATTTGCTCTAATCATATTTGAAATTAGGCCTGATAAAGACACTTTTGCTGGCCAAAGCACTACTGTACCCTGGCAGCTCGATTCCTGCCCGGGGCATCCCATTCTGTGACTAAAGCAGCCTCTGTTTAAGACCATATAAGCATTTGCTCTAATCATATTTGAAATTAGGCCTGATAAAGACACTTTTGCTGGCCAAAGCACTACTGTACCCTGGCAGCTCGATTCCTGCCCGGGGCATCCCATTCTGTGACTAAAGCAGCCTCTGTTTAAGACCATATAAGCATTTGCTCTAATCATATTTGAAATTAGGCCTGATAAAGACACTTTTGCTGGCCAAAGCACTACTGTACCCTGGCAGCTCGATTCCTGCCCGGGGCATCCCATTCTGTGACTAAAGCAGCCTCTGTTTAAGACCATATAAGCATTTGCTCTAATCATATTTGAAATTAGGCCTGATAAAGACACTTTTGCTGGCCAAAGCACTACTGTACCCTGGCAGCTCGATTCCTGCCCGGGGCATCCCATTCTGTGACTAAAGCAGCCTCTGTTTAAGACCATATAAGCATTTGCTCTAATCATATTTGAAATTAGGCCTGATAAAGACACTTTTGCTGGCCAAAGCACTACTGTACCCTGGCAGCTCGATTCCTGCCCGGGGCATCCCATTCTGTGACTAAAGCAGCCTCTGTTTAAGACCATATAAGCATTTGCTCTTTCTATA